>CM067088.1:0-1200000 GCA_034008185.1 Gorsachius magnificus
TGCAAGGCACGGGGGTGGGGGGTGTCAGAGTGTTGGGTGGGGGCGATGGGAAGGTGAGGGGTGCAGGCAGCAGTGGGGGGGAGTGGGGACACAAGATAGGATGACAGGGGATGTGGGGTACACATCACTGGGAAAAAAACTCGCGTGGAGGAAAATCTCGTGCAGGGGGATATTTCTGTGGAAAGCATTCGGGAAGGCAGAGATGCACAGAGGGCACAAGGGAAGGCAGACGGACACGGACGGACAGACGGGGTCTATGTGTGGGCAGAAGGGGGGGACGGGACACGTGCGTGGGGATGACCTACGCCGGGGGATAGGACACCCACAGCAGATAACTCACCTGGGATACCCCGCAACAGAGAATCCACTCCGGATGACTGACCCACACCAGGGAACTCCCAGCGGTGCCCCTCCAACTGCCAGCCTTTCACCCCAAACTGGTGGGGGTTTGGGAGGATTGTTTTGGGGTTTTTTTCCAGAAAACAAAAATTAGGTCTTTTTGCTTTTCTGAAATATTCAATTCATAGTTTAAGTAGATCCATAAGTGTAAACATGAAAGTCTAAACAGATGTATGTAAGCGTAGATAGTATACATAAAACATATGTATGTTCCTTAAATATATATATGTAAACATATACATAAGTGTAAATATCTATGCCTTATGAAGTTTATAAAGTGCAAAGACACCCCCTATTTATAGAAAGGATTTAAATCTTGACACACCACCGCCCCCCCCCCCCCCCCCCCCCAAACTCCCAATCTCTATTGTGCCTGAAGTGCTCCTCACTGAGCAGAGCGGTGCAAGGTGTGCATTCTTGCCTGCTCTTCTGGGGAGGAATGGTTTCTTTTAGGCTAAGTCCCGAACTCTCCCTTTGTATTTTCTCTCCCCTTCCCCATCACCTGCATGCAGCTTTGGGCAGCCGGGAGGGGGACATCCTCCCGTGGATTATGTGGGGCCGTGCTGTGCACCTTGGGAGCTCTGACTGACCAGATTTGCTCCTCTTTCACAGGTACAAAGGAGATGCTGACGCCACCCTGCCCGCGACCCCTCAGAGTGTGGCTGCCCCAGAAGAGCTGGGAGCGGAAGAGGCTGGGCTCCCCACTCACAGAAGGGCAACTCGCCTCCCTGCTGCTCTGGGAAGCGCTCCTTGTTGGGGACAGCCTGGGAGCACAGAGCTGGTTGATGGACACCCTGGTTGACAGGGCCAGGACAGACTGACAGAGTCAGAGCGGTTTCCCCGGTGCTGGCACAGCCCAGCTGTGCTCCGTGACGGCAACACCACTGCCCCAAGGCTGTGCCCAGCGGCCGTGGCTGCTGCCGGCAGTCTGGAGTTTGCACAAGACCCAAGGGGACAAGTGACTTTTTACTTAGGTGTGAGTTACAAATGCAAATTTTACCAGAAAAGACAGGCACACTTTGTACTTGTAGCTACTCCCATGGTAAATACAGTGGTGTAATGGAGTAAGCAAAGCTAAACAACCAGTAAGTTATAAAACACACAAATTAAGTGCTGACATTGGCTCTTTTAATAGAGCTTTTTCTTTAAAAAAACCCGAACTCTACAGTTCCATACTGTTGCTCAGCTAAAATGAGTAGACGTTCCTGTTTTTAAGATTATTTTCAAAAGACCCGATCTGTTGTTTTTTTTCCAATTTTTGCCAAAACCCTGTTTTTTCAATAGGCGTAGGCAACAAAGGAATTATTGTAAAGCTTGTGGTAAGGATGCTTTCCTCACAGGTACTACACAGGCCTCTAACACCTCATTATCTTGTCCCTGAATCCCAGCTGTGTTATAGTTGAAATTTATTTGGCAGACATTGGAAAATACTAAAAGTATTCATTAAAAAAAGAAAGAAGAAAAAAGGGAAGGGATGATCAATCCCTGTGGCTCGAGAGCTTGCAAAGTACAGCTTCCTTTTCCTAACAATCATTTTATAATGTTCTACCATTATTTTCATCATCCCCAAACAGAGGAATTAATTTTTAAGCCCTTCTACGATACAGCAAATTCAAAGGCAGGAAAAAACCCAGCCAACAAAAAAACCCCACCCAAACACAAAAAACCCAAGGCAAGATCTTTATCCCAATTCAGACCTCTCTGTCAGATTTCAGTGGAAATCCCGTTCTGAGGCGTCTCTGTTTCGGATGATCTGGACCATAAAGATCTTTCTCGCATTTGGTAAGTAATTTTTGCTATTGGGTTGGCCCACACATGCACCAACATTAAAATGTATTTAAATACAGCCTAGACACCACCAGGTTGAAATAAACATTTGCTTCCAAGAGGACTGCAGAAAAGTTATCCTCGGGGCATAGCCATTTTAAATATTACAAGTGGCTTTTCATGAGAAAAAAAGATCAAAGCTGAAATAACGAGCTCAGCGTAGATCAGAGACAAAGCAATTCAATAAAACCCAGTAATCTGAACGAATACCACAAGTGACCTATGAATAACCTGAGATTTGCAATTAAGAGATATGTCCCTTTTTTAAAAAATAAAAATGTTAAGAAAAAAACCTGGGGGGAGAGCTGGAGCAACCAATATATTTGAAGGTCAGATTTTTATTTTATTTATTTTTTTAAAGTCTCTGCATTTTTATTGGATATAGCAGAACAGCCAGCACCAGCAGCACAGTAGAAGAAAAATAACCCAAAGTAGTAAAAGAAATGGGAACTTGAGTATAGCTAGAAAAATGTAACTTTTTAAAAGCTAAGCTATTTAAGATTGTTTTCTTCCTTTGACAAGTCTGCAGGTAGAGCCTAACGTCTATTGCATCAGATACAGATATATGTAACATTGCTCTAAACTGGAAAGAAGTTATTTTTTACATTTCAAATGCTTTGCAAAGCAACATTAAGAGTTAACATGTCTCAAGAAACATTTTAAGTTCCCCCCCCCTTCCCCAAAAGGCTTATTTTCATCTGTAGGCACTAGTAAATACATTCCAGGGTCCCTCTATTTAAGGGGCCATCTGTAAATTATTACAGTGTGATAAACAGAAAAAAAAAAAAAATCAAGAAAAACAAGACACTACAGCTGTTCTATGTGGCTATAGTACATAATCATGAATAGTTCAGCAACCATTTATGGCGCTACTCCCAGACCGGAGTAGTTCTACCTTGGGAACTGGCCACCACCACAAGCTTGCATACAAATGGGTAACCTGGACCTTTTTTATTTTGGTCATTGCTGTTAGAGAATAATTGGAGTCCAAATACAATCTGCAACCCTTTTTTGCTTTCAGGAAAGCGACCGCTGTACAGTGCCAGCTCTGTCTTCTCACAGACAACAAGAATTCAAGCCTCACAAAGCACACAATTAGGCAAATAAAGCATCCAGATGCCCTACGTAAACTCTAATATTAGTTTAATCCCCAGCGCCACGTAAAAATACATTCTAAATTAACTGCTTTTCAGGGGACTTTCAAAGTTGAAGATAAAGATCATAAATAAACAAGAAACCAACTTCCTGCAGACTCAGTCAGGGCTGTCAATTCGCAAGAGGTTCTTAGTCCTCCTTCATGATACATTTGATAGATTTCAGCACAGCGTGGGCATACACTGATACATAGCTACAGCATTAAAAGTTGTATGTGCAGGTTTCTATTCGCCTCCCCTTTCACAGCCTTGCTGGCAGAGGTCGGTTACTTCCCATAAAATTTCTTATTCAGAAGAAAGATCAGAAGGTTGACATTCACTTTTGCTCTGTCAAACAACTTCATGACTGCAACACCTTCATACTGCAGCTGCAAAAGATCCTGCCAAAGAAAATACCTTTGTGAGCGAGGAATCTTCAAGAGCTTATAGAGCATATACAAGAGCCTGTGGTACAGCAGTTTTTTCAGGAATACCTATCACAAAGTACACAGCAGAAGATGGAAAAATGAGAGACTTGTTAAAGATCCACTTGTACTGCATGAAAAATAAAGTCGCTCTAAGGCATTTAAGATCTTCATTTTTTTAATGTCTTTATTAAAAAGAAATTATGAAAGAGGGCAGAAATAGAAGACCATTCTAAGAAAGCCAAATTTCAGATCTAGCCATCTCCAGGCTTTTCACTTGCACAGCAGCCATAAAGTCATTGCAGTGTTTAGAAAGGGATTCCTATGTGCCCAATTGTATTAGGTACCCCTGAAACATTGCAACGTGCCACAGCGTCACCTTGTAAAAATCTTAGTTAGGTCTCAGTGAGGTGGTTTAGAGCATTGCAATCTAGGGCACAGAAACAGCATCGCTGTTAGGACTATGCAGGCCACTATTAAATAAGACAGTTCTTACCTGATAATGTAACATAAAGGTTTCCATCTGTACCCCCATGAATTTTGCTTTTACCTCGAAATCTCCTACTTCTTCTGTTGGACTGATTTCAAATATCACGTTTTTAAACCTATGAAATTTGAGAAATGAAACCCCGCAGTTCATTACTGAACACGTAATTCTTACTGAAACACGGAGAGAATACACGAGATTCAATCTGAAGATAAATTTCTAAGAATTCTATTAAGTCTTTGTTCCATATCCCCATTTGGAATGAGGCCGTAGAAGCCGACCAGACTCAATACAACTATCAGCGGAAGCCTAACTGATGCTACGATCACACCTTCACACAAGCACAGCAGGAAATATGGCAATTTACCCTGTGCAGCCTAAACCGTCTACTTTGGTGCTGCACATCTACACCTCATTTAGTGCACAAAGTACAAAATATGATTCAGGGATGAAAAAAAAATTCTAGTAACAGGCAGCTTTCTCTCTATTGCACAGAAAATATACCAAGTTCTCAAGGCTAGTAAACTGCAGCTGGACAAGTTCACGCTCGCATCAAGTTGATTTTTCAGCAGTGAGAGCTATTAACCAAAGTAGCAATTCACCCAAGGAGGTACCCTTCCATGGCTGCGGGGGTGACAGGGAAGGGGCAGGTGCTAAGAGGATGTAATGTCTAAATCCTGTTATAAGTCTCAAAGACCTGTTTCTCTTCCACCAGAAAAGACCACCAAAAAAAAAAAAAAATAAAGAAAATAAGAGAGAGAACTGAAAAGCAATTGCTATGCAAGGCTTCTTTGGTGCTAGGAATGCCAGCTTAGATTGCCAAAACAATTCCTTTAGCTTTAATAGCTAAGTCTACCAATGATGCTGAATTCCAAGAACAAAAACCGCAAGACAATCTGTCACGATCTCAAACATCTCTCAGAGCTTACGTTTCTCAATTGCCAGGACCTAGGCTAGTTTGAAGAGAGGCAAGAATTCAAATACCTGTTTTCTTCTTCCTCTGAGAAGGTTATTTAGCATTAAAGAGTTTTAAAAAGGTACTCACTGGTTAACCTGGAGGTCCTCAATCTCTAAAAGCACTCCCTTCTCATGAAGTCGAGCTGCTGTGTATTTTAGAGAAATCTTTTTACTGTTTTTGCCTTTCATCTCCCGAGGTTTCTTAGAGACTCTGGAAAAAAAACAAAACAAAACAAAAACCAACCAAAATCAAACAAACAAGATGATCAGGACAAGGGGTAATGGTTTTAAACTAAAACAGGGTAGGTTTAGACTGGATATAAGGAGGAAATTCTTTACAACGAGGGTGGTGAAACACTGGAACAGGTTGCCAAGAGAGGTGGTGGAGGCCCCATCCCTGGGAACATTCAAGGCCAGGTTGGACGGGGCTCTGAGCAACCTGATCTAGTTAGCGGTGTCCCTGCTCACTGCAGGGGGGTTGGACTAGATGACCTCTAGGGGTCCCTTCCAACCCAAAACATTCTATGATTCTATGATCAAAAACGTGAAGAGATTTCAGACAGCAAACATTTAATCCCATTTGGATGAGGGGATAGAACTAGTATAGTTAATCAACTGTGACTAACACAGCTGGCAGATTACGTATTTCCACTAGAGAGTTTATCCACAAAGCACTTGCAGCTCAGATCATACCTTGGATTTTCTATGATTTTATCAATAACACTTATGCTACAGGAGGAAAAAACCCACCAACAAGAAACCCCCGCATACATAACCACATGGTATTTCATAGAAAGCAGGCAGAAGGGGATCTGGTGACAAATGACATGGAAAAGGCTGAGACTACTCAGCAACTCTCTTGCACCAGTTTTCACTGGCAGTTGCTCTTCCCACATCTCACTGGGGAGGAAAACACTTTTTTTCTTTTTCCCACCCGGAAAATCTGAGTTGTCTTGTACTACAACAACTGACTCCATTCGGAATAAAAAGAGGACAATTAGTGATCAATGCTTTCCTTGTAGGTAACTATGTTATTTTCCTTCTCCACTCCTAGAAAGGATGACAGGACAGACTGACCGAGCAGCACGTGCATTATCGGGGGCAACCTCCTTCATTCCCACTGGACTCTATGCTCCCATCTCCCAGAGGGACCAAAATTCTTTCTAGTATGTCTTTTTGACCCCATTCGGGGCACTGCCCTCTCCACACCACTGCTGAGACCCTTTCCCTAGAACTACCACTGCGGTACAGAGCTTGGCCAAGGAGCCTTGAGCAGATGGCAATATGATTCTTCTTAGCAAGAACCTACATGTGCTTTCTGTAAGAAGCACTTCTAGGGCCATGTCATGGTCCCGAGATACGTACTTGCCCTTGCTGGCCAGGTTATCCAAGCAGGTTTTGATGTAGCTTTTGTAATAATCCACTTGTTCCCCATAAAAAGTAGCTTTGGAGTTCAAGGCACTGTACGTCTGCTGCAGCTTCACCAACTCTGCCTTTCTTCTCTGACGGTATCTACGCTGATTTCGGATATCCTACACCGCAGAGAAAGACAGGCAAAGACTTAAGAGTCATTCCACCTCTCCAGTTGCTCAAGCCCAGAGCACAGAGAATTTGAAACACTGATTTTGCTTAGTCTTGTTTCATGCTGCAAGGTGGGGATCTCAGTTGCACGTGCCCCAGTTTAAGCATCACCACTTCTTCTCTGTGTTGGCTATTTTTGGAACTAACCCTACACAGCAGTTCATTTGAACCTTTTGTTGCTTTTTCAGACTTCAATGTTGTCCTAGTTGCGATGACTAGAGTGGGCACCAAGAGTACATGATCTGAAGGAAGGCAGCAATTTTTGCTGCCACTGGGTAGGAAAGGCATCTCGTGCATCAAGCACTATCACCACGGCAGCACACAGACTTCCTTATCTTTCTTTGTTAGTCAGCCATCTTTAAGCATACATTACCTGAATACTTGAACAAAAAAATATCACGTGTTCAAGTCTACTTCTATTTTCATTTTTGATACATATTAATGACAGTACAATTAATTCTAATTGGATCCCTAAAGGCGATTATTTTTTCACTTTATGTACATAACATTCCCCAAATAGTTTTTTGGTAAACATATGATGTAAAATACATTGTCACTGTAGCAATGTACAACAGCATTAGATCACTTTTCCAAGTTCTTCTCAGCTCCCTGCTTTATCATTTAGGTATTCTTGAGTGGGTACATTCAAATAAGAGCGCCAGTTTCACCACGCTGCAACCTGTAGGAAAACTCCATTATGATTACCAGGAAACCACCAATTGGCATACCTTCGCGATGTCATTGATTAGTTCCTGGTATTTATTTTTTGCATTCACTGTCCCCAGTTCTGTCAACTTCTTCAGGCCTATCTTGATTTTCTCTTTTTTTTCTTGAAGATTTAAGTTGCCCTCTTCCTTTACAGACACAGATTTTTTCATCTTATCAGGAGTTTTAGCATCACGAATGGCCCGTTTCTGCATAGCTCTTTGATGTTCCACTTCCTGGAAAAAGAAAACACAAAATTACAATTTTGTATTCAATTTTAAGGTGACAAAGAACCAGAAACAGATTGTCTGACCTGCGGAATAACATAGGATAAAGAGTTTTGCTTGGTCATTCCCGTACTGACTCCAATGAATCCACATTTGACGAGCACATTCCACGTATGGGAACCAGCAGAAGCCTACCTGCCGTTTAAACCTGTCTTCTAGTTAAACAGTTTCTAGCAACAACCAGAGGAGCAAGATTCACACACACAATTTATTTCCATTATGTTCCCTCCTTATTATTGTTATCCAACATCAGTGAAGACAGCTTAACTGCAATACATAAATGCAGATTCCCAAATACACCCACATATATCTAGACAGATGACAATTTCAGACTAAAAAGAACACAGGTAAAAAACTTCGTACTTGCTCTGAGGTAGCTGGAGTTTCCAGGATTTCAGTCAGCGTCTCCCCTGGTTGGAAGCGGATTACATCAACAATTAAACGTTTTGTACTGCAAAGAAATCAAGAATAGGAAAAAAAAAAAAAAAACCACTTTTAAACAGAAAGACCTTTCACAGAATCCCAGAGTGGCAGGGGCTGGCAGGGCCCTCGGGAGCTCCCCCAGTGCCACCCCCCTGCCCAAGCAGGCTCACCCAGAGCAGGGGGCACAGGACAGCGGCCAGGCGGGGGTTGAAGATCTCCAGAGAAGGAGACTCCACAGCCCCCCTGGGCAGCCTGGGCCAGGGCTCGGGCACCCTCACAGTCAACAAGTTCTTCCTCCCGTTCACCTGGAACCTCTTCTGCTTCAGGTTGTGCCCATTGCCCCTAGTCCTGGTGCTGGGCACCACTGAGAAGAGTCTGGCTCCGTCCTCGTGACCCCCACCCTTGAGATATTTGTAGGTGGTGATGAGATCCCCTCTCAGCCTTCTCTTCTCCAGGCTGAACAAGCCCAGCTCCCTCAGCCTTTCCTCGTAGGGGAGATACTCCAGTCCCCCCATCATCTCTGTTGCCCTCCTCTGGACTCTCTCTAGGAGTTCCTCATCTTTCTTGAACCGGGGAGCCCAGAACTGGGCACAGAGCTCCAGGTGGGGTCTCACCAGGGCAGAGTAGAGGGGGGGGATAACCTCCCTCGCCCTGCTGGCCACGCTCCTCTTGATGCACCCCAGAATGCCACTGGCCTTCTTGGCAACAAGGGCACACTGCTGGCTCATGGTCAGCTTGTCGTCTTTAATCTGTTCTATTCTGCAATACTACCAATGTTCCTGATTTACCTAAAGTCAGATTATCACTAGATGCATGCTTAGTTAGTCATAGGCTAGACCAGACCAGAACCCTGAGAAGCACTTTACTTTTTTGACAGCGTGTTATCAGAAACTGGTTCCCTGAAAGGCTCATCTATGTAGTACATAGGATTTGCTCCCCAGTAGCCCCTCAAACAGCAAGGATGTTACCCCACATATTCCAAGGCAGCCCCAGTACTGCCATGTGGACCACAGAAGCTGCAATTCCAAGATGAAAGGTAAAGCAAGTAGCAGCAACAGGGAATTTGTGCAGCCAGAAAATGTCTATAATCTTATCCATCCATAAGTACACTTCAGTGCTTTGTAACAGATATCAAAAAACTCCAGAGGACTATTTTCTTACATGTACGGTAACTGAGCCAAAGCAGATCCCTGACTCCAATCTGGTGATAGACAGGATCATTCCTTGATCCCAGCTGTGATTTAATCATAGCCAGTGCCCACTCTGAGGCAATTCTGTCCATTCCAATGAAACCAAATAGCACTTTCCTGACTTGGCAGTCAGGCTGGAATTATTTCTGGCATCACACACACACCTTCCTCATCATCCACAACTTAAGACTGCAACTTAAGCACATCTGATAAATCTTTACTTTTGCAATCAATGTCACCGTCTTCTGGCAGGTAGGAAAATATTGATGTATCTTTTGAGAAGCCCCGTTAATTTGAATTTATTTTTGGGACAAGATTTTCTTCTGGGGGATCACTGGTCCATCTAGGCCAAGTGTAAGCTGACTCAAAGAACTGTCACTTAAGTTATTTAGCATTTGAGTAGGAATGCACCAGAGCAGGTAAATATGCATCTGAATGTCAGGTAGATGTTCTATACATCTCAGGACCGGGGATTTGCTTAAAACTGGCCAAGAGTCAACATTAGTACTAAGTTGTCTAGAATAAAGAGTCTGGCAATAACGAAATCCCTGACAGTTCATTGCACTCTTTATGTTAGACAAGTAACACCTCTATTTCCCAAAAAGGCTATCAGTCTTCATCTGCTAAGAGTCATGTTTCGGGGACAGCAAGCACAGAGAGAAGTGGACAGCATCATAAGCCAAAAGAGGAGAGCAGCAATAGCAAAAATACCCTCAGGAGATATTTCCCACAGACAGGGGAAAGCTACAGGGAGCGTATCGTGAGTTACCGCTGTCCCCCGCTTCGCTAACAGGATACAGACACAGTCTGCTCAAAGGCTGGGTAACGAAGCTAATTCTGCAGGAACTAGTAACCTTAGCAACAGAGCATTAGTCACATATACTAGACATTTAGTTACCCTTAAAATTTCCACGTGTCACATGTATTCTACTGAAAACATTTGGTCAGGGCATTATATAGACAACACAAATATTGATTCATCTAAATTTTACAGTAATAGACTTTAGAGTTAAAGCTCAATTGCGATGAGCACTAGGGATTATTTAGGATGATCTTCACAAATTATTCACATGCAGGCACACTTGCTCACATCTAGAAAGTTTTCTTTTCTGGTAGCTTTCCTCTCCTGAAACACCCAAGACAGACTTCTAAAGAACGACAAATTCAACAGTGACAAAGAACTAAGAAGAACAAATTTAACAGCTGCAGCATTGAAAGGACATGGCTACAAGCTCAGTGTATTTGGAGTAACAGTCCCACATTTGTTTAAATTACCACTTTGATTCTCTTATTTTCACATGCAGATTAACTGTGAAAATTCAGGTTCTTCGTCCTCTTGAGAAATATACCCAGTAGTTGCCCCTCACTTACTTCAACAGAATCGTCCTCGCATCCATCTCTGCATTCTCATCACCAGGAACGTCAAATTTATTAGTGAGCGTGAGAGAAACCTCAGTCTTTGCTAGCATTTCCCTGTTGGGGTCATTAACGTTGCCAGACCCTTCCCCTGCCAAGCAGAAAGAGTTTATAGATTAAATTGTATTCTTTATGTTCTTGACTGCTAGAGCTTTGTAATTTTTCCCTATGTAACAGACCGCAGAGAAACCACAGTTTCCTATACTGTCAAAAGGACACTTCAAAAGCCAAAACCAGCTTTTAAAAGCATCGTCTTGAATATGTTACAGACCTTTTCTTCACAAAACTGAGAGAATGCACTGGCCAGAAAAGCACCACAAAATCACTGGTTTATATGCCTTAAAGATGTATGTGTATTCCACACTGCATCTCAGCATCTTACTCTCTACTGAGGAGTAGCTGACCTGCCAAAAATACTTTATAAATAAAAATACAACCATGCCTCTCTGTCTGTGTCCTCATTAGAATGAATCGTGGAAGCCAAGAGCAAAGCTCTTGTTGGCAGCTGAGCTTGTAATCTTCCATCCAACAAAGCAATCTATCCCGTCAGAAGGCAATTTTCTCGCTCTAATTGTGTCTGAACTTTCACCAGACCAGCTGTCAGGATGCTGCCCCTCCCGCCCCCCTTTCTGAAGTGGTTGCAGGAAGATCAAACTCTGGCACATTAACCACATCGATACAATGCATATGGGAGAAACAAAGTGGGGAAGGAGGGTAAATTCTAGATATACTCCAGGTCTAGGTTTACTCGGATAACGCTTCCTATAGCCTGTTCTTTGCCAGGGCTCGGAAGAAAACGAGCTAGCTATCATCCCTTTAAAACATCCCAACCTTTCACATAAGCAATTTTCCTGTCAAAGCATCCTCTCCAAAAACTGTGCCAGTTCCCCCCCTGCCCCGCACACTAGGTTTCACGCTTCAAATATCTGCAACACAGAAACCAAGGAGGGAGATGGGCTTGTGCAACTTTCCAGCGTTCATTATATCCTGAGGCAGTGAACTGTGGCTCAGGTTTTCAGCAAACTTTCACAGATTAGTGAAGTCACTTCCTTCTTCCCCCAGCCAGAAGAAAGGATAAAGTTCTTAACGTATAGAAAAAACTCTAAAGGAGGGGAAAAAAGTTATTTGTCTGTATGTCACAGATCCCTATAGGAACACACATCATTTAACATACTTATTACCACACTCTGAAAGGAATGCACACAGATGTCTAGAACAGAGGACAGATCTTTGCAAACAAGCTGGGACAGGACACACACACACACAGAGAAATGGCTCCAGTGTAATGGAACGAAGAAAACATGTCAAAATATCTGTCTTCTAGAAACGTCTGGAGTGGGATGAGGTGAGGGGGGTGGGGAGGAGAAGAGAAAGAACTCCTGGTTTTTTCAGGGTAACAAATTCCAAAGTCAGAGAATACACCGGAACAAATCTGCTGCCACCAACTTTTAGAGCGAGTCCTCCCTTAGAGTTTCTTTACTGTACTTCAAATAATTTAAGGTAATAACACATATTTCTTAAGTACAATAAAGTACACCACCTATTAAGGACTCAATCGTGGGAACCTCTCCGAGATCATCCAGCAGTTCGTGAATTGGATCATTGTGCTCAGGAGCAATTGCATCTTGATGGTCTAAGAGCAACTAGATGAACAGAATGAACATTCAGGTTGTTAATCGCACATCCTTTTCTAGACAGTAAAGTCACATTACTTTGAGCCGGTATCTTTTAGAAAACAATCTTATTTCACTGAACTCCGAAGCAGCAATATCAACATTCAAAGCTGTGCCATTATCACATACACAAATGCTTTCAAAAGAAAACTGGAGAAGTCACAAGCAAATTACTTAATTCTATAAACCAACAAGCTCTTGCACACTACCATCAGCAGAAAACTTTCAGCCTTGTATTAGTAGCTTTGTGTTTCAGCCAGAAGCAGCATTTTCTTTGAAAGCATTGCTTATAAGGAGCAACTGTGACCAATGTATACTTACAGTGTGTGTATTGATGATTTCACCAATAGAAATATAAATAACTGGTTTAGTGAGAGTCACCAAGTCAGAATATTCATCAATATTAAATTTATCCTGCAATTCAGGAACCTCACAGGCAGCCTGAAAAAAGCGTCTTCAGAAAAAAGAAGAAAAGAAGAATCAGTATGACTCAGAGTCACACGACTTATCAAAAACATTAACTCTCCACGACAAACCCAAGAGCAGTCTCTCTTCTTTAAGCTATGGTACACTACAGCATACTACAGTCGGTCAGCTTTAGTTTAACACATCAGAAGTAACCTAGTGCATTCAATTACTGATATTGGCCATGTTGACACTGGCTTATTTTGAGCATTCACAGAACTGGTCTATGGCTCTGGTGACCTTATTCACACATCCTCCTGCCTCCACTGCAGTAACACTCCTTGCTCCCAGCAACCGCTGGTTTTCTTTCTTCCAAAACACAAGAGGTATACGATGACGATTCTCGAACAAAAGCTTACTTCCAACTATACAAACAGCCAAACGCAAACCTGCTTTATTCCTGAGCACCACTGGCTTTTCATGTGGAGCCAGGGTTCATCTGGGACAGAACAACGTACATCCATTCTAGTTGTCCACGTCCAAGGTATAACAATAAACAAAAGCAACCTTTATTCTGGAAAATCCCAAGTTGAAATGCTTGGCTTCACCATCTCATTAACATACATTTTCTCATTCATAAATTGCAGGTACACATTTTAACTGTCATTGTCACTGGTGCTTATGGCAGTCTGGAGTGCAGTCTCTTATTTTCAACAGACCGCGTATTTGACAGAGATAGAATGTATGGTATTTAAAAATCTATTCCTTTTTACTCGCAATGTTAGCTAATTAAGTTGGGAAGTTTGGCAGAGGTTAAGGTCTTCTACCTGAATTTCTGGTATGACTGCGACAGGTATTCATTAATGATGCTTAGGTGCGCATTGTCTCCCATGAACATCTTATTGGATGCAGCATGCTGCAACATCTTTGCAATGGAACCGAGGTTTCTACGTTGATCCGTGGTCAGCTGACCTCCAGCTGAAAGATCAATGATGTCAAACGCATCTGGTGCGACAATGGCTGGATTCATGTAGCGATAGTAGAGTAAGTTCCCAACAATCTGAGAAAAGTTGAGTAGAGAAGAAACGCATCAAGAAAATGGTATAGGGCCCAACTGAATTTTATTGAAACTACTCTGACTGTGCTGTGATAAATTATTTTTTGTATGCCAGAGGCCCCTTCCAAGATAAAGGTTTTGCTGTGCACACACTATCCCAAAGAATCTACGGTGTTAAGATTAAAAAAAAAAATAAAAATCATTAAGATGCAATAGGACAGTCAACACAAAGAGGGAAGACTGAGCACTACTAGTCACAGGACAACACAGCAGCAGATATTCCCCTGCATAAAGATTGAAAACTTTAACTTATAAAAATGTAGGGATAGGAGATATTACAAGCTACCAACGGACTACTCATATGAGCGTGAGACAATCTATCAGGAGGATTAAACATAATTGAGTTAGTCTAACAGAGGGCAGAATAATCATGGTATAGAGGAACCCAGTAACACAGTTTCAACACAGAACAAGAGCTAATTCTTAGAGAAGCGTGCAGAATCAGCCGCCATCTCTGACAAAGCAAAAATGTTGAGGAAGCACGGCACACCATGGACCTAAACTGAGGAAACTACTTTCCATTCCTTCTCCAAAGCCCTTTTCTCTTTCGGAATAGTTCTTTGGTAAGCCAGCAACATTTTCAGGCACGGATCCCCAGTTAAAAGTTAGCAAGAGTAACTGAGAAACCATTTAATCCAGATATAAGAAAATCAGAAGTAGAGAAGACGAATGGCATTTAATGCTTCCAAATCCAATTTACCTAGTCAAATGTGAGCAGCAATAAACTTCAAGGAACCAAAAATAAAGATGTCACGTTATCCACATGCTCACAAATAGACTCCTAACCTGTATTTGATATTTTGCCAAAAATAATTCCAGCAATGAAAAGGAATTAACCCAACATGCTGATGTAAAGCGATAGTTCTCACACCGCATGCTCTAATATTTTCTGGTGGCTCACAGAAATTTGCAGAGGGCCAGGTCACTGAATCTTGACTTCACCTGCTTGCCACATGACTTAAATGCACAGAAGAGATTGGGGTCTGAACAAACAGCTGAAAACAGAGAGAAAAAAAAAAAAAAATCTAGTCGTTGCTGACCAGCCCCAGAAATTATTAATAGCTTTCAGCGAGGTCACATTTTTGACAACTGTTTCAACGCAAGCCGCTGCTGTACTCTCACAGATCGTGTCATGGGATGGCAACAGTCAAAGCTGTTTACGACCAGTAATAAAACACATCCGCGGTGAAAGAAACTGTATTACTAACTTTCAAACTTGAGGGGGGAGAAGAAAGTGTATTACATGGGCAGCTTTGGTTGCTAAAAACACCTACAAGTAGTCACTGCACGCAACTGCAGTTGTGACTTCCATGGGGACAGTTACATTGTTTCCACGAGGATTAATGAAAACTGCCGTTTTCCACCTAAATTTAAGATGGAAGAAATTAATTCACCTGCATAGAAAGAATCGATGTCTCAGAATGGGAAAGCACAGAACTAGAAGAGAGAAGAAAACAGCATTCAGATTGGTAATTATTTTGTAATGAAGCAGAGGCAGAGAAGTTTAAAGAGACGTTGTCAAGTATTCTAAGATCCAAACTTTGTTTTATTAACAAGCAAGGCATTTGTGGACACAAAGGGCTTCACAATTACCAAAAGCCATAAACCCAAAGACATTTCAGTGAAAACTGCAAATCTATACTCATCTGAGAGTGCCTACTATGAGGGTCCTTTTAGTTCTCTGAACCTAGTGAAATTCAAAATACAAAACTGACTAGGCATCACGTAAAGTGGCTCCCTCACGTTGCTGTCAAAATATCCTAGAGTGTTAAAGATAAGGGAATTACAAATATCAGGATTTTGCATACAGGCTTTTTGACTTGACACTGTCTCTTTAAGAAAGGAGCAGCTGGCTGTGATCATACCAGCAAAACCAAGGTTTACTTTGTAGGAGCAAGAGTACCCCAAGTCAAGAAACCTAAAGGACCAAATGCCCAAGATATTAAAAGCAAAGCAGAAGCAACAGGATACCTCCTTCTGAACAACGTATTACATCTCAGGTGACGTATACGAAGCTAACAATCAAAAGCCCAACGTGAAATGCTTTCTGTCCGTAGAAGTAAATGAATAAGCTTTATATAGGTTTACATGCACTCCTCTCCACACAGACACCCAACACAGGGGAATGAGATGTACTTGCCACAGCCGATTTGGCTGACAGTTTTTCACAAAGGTGTTCAGATCCTCACCTTCAGAAGCTCATCCTCGCCCGCATCAGGAAACTTCTCATGCAGGGAGTCTTTTAGTACCTTGGCAATGAAACGCATTCCATAACTTTGAGAGAAAGAAAACGGCAAATAAGATGGCTGCAAGCACGAACCCACCACCACCGTCTCAGGAATAACACTGTGGTACACCAGACTCACGGGATTTTGTCCACTGAAGTAACAATGGCAGACAGGAACTTGTCTGTCACTGCCCTCATGTTTCTGATTGAGGCATCCAGGCGCGTCCTCACCTCTTCATGATTTAGAGCTTGCTCAGGTGTAACATCGTATGGCAGTTTGCTATTTGGGAAAGTCAAGCACGTGAAGGTCAGTATTTCTCAGGCTAGCGTATTTCAAGAACTTCTAGCTCGACACAGAAACAAGCTTATATTCACTTGGCTGCCAAGAGCTGTGCCTTGCTTTCAGTTAACCTTTTAGGCCCTGGGAGAGCTGAAGGCTTCTTGCTTTTACTTCCTCTACTCTCCCTTGCAATGGCCACTGTGAGAAAAGGCCCAGCTAACTCAAGACTGTATCTTTTTTACAGCACGCACACTAGGCAAGAGAGTGCCACCTGTGACATGTAGTGGTACTTCAGGCTGCAAATAAATGGGTCAAAAAGCAAGCTACACATTTGAACATTAAGATGATAAAAGCTTGGGCACAAGCCAGAAGCTAGAACAGTATCCATAAAATCGATGTGACACACTACTGGCGGGAAGTTTTCTCCATCAGCTGAAATTACTGCACAGTATTCCAAGTGAAGACAGACAGATGAAGTGGATAATTTGTAAAAGCATCTCCTAAACCTCATGTAAAGAGAAGGACCTGAACACACACCTTTGCCTGCATTTTTAACACGTCCAGAATTTTGCACCAGGCATACAAGATATATGACTGCAGATTGCTTTGAATGGGGAAACTCACTCATATCTCTGGCTTTTTTTTTTTTTTTTTTTTAAGTTTATAAAACCCCCCAAACCAACACAATAGAAACCTCACGTTCTAGCAAATCACATACACCGGAAGAAAAAGAAACCAGAATGATACAAAACCATCCAGCACAATCCAATTGTCATCAGTGGCTGACATTAATTAGAAAGACATGAGGAGTAAAAGAACTGTAATGTCATGCTTCTCCTCCAGCAAAAGAGGTTTTTTTGGCTTGCAAATATCACCAAAGTTTGCACAGGCTATATATGATACAAACAGAGACTGACAGGGAACAGAGTCCCAAATACTTTTTCTTACCATGATTCCTTTTAGGTTAAAGCACATCTCATGACTAATTATCAAGTCAACATAGGTAAACACCAAAGAGCATTTCTTCTTCCATCTACTAATGAGACACCCTCAGCACCATCGCCAGAACATGATCTTTGGAACTCTTGGATGAAAGCCATCTTGAAGAGATGGAAAGGCGGTACCAGTTGGATAGATGCATGCAGTGAAGCCAAGGATGGTTTGAAATGACTAACCGAGCAGCGCAAAGCAGATGAGTTATATTCAGAAAATCACAGTAGTAACAGTTTCCATACCTGGCCTCGCCAGTTTGAGACTCCATCTGGTTAACCCAAGACTTGTAAATATCCACCGGATCAGTTTTGATATTGAGTGATTTGTCATCGATGATTTCCTTCACAACCGGTCCAAGGATCTGCCTTAGGGCATTCTGACCGCGGGCACCACGGTTGAAACTTACTACCATTTTGATAACTGTAGGATTACCAGTCACAATTTCATGTATTTGGTCTACTTTTGATCTGAAGAAGAAAAAAATCTGTATGAAATATGAAGTATGCATAATTCTGTCAGCTTTAGATACATTTCTCAGCATAAAACAAAATGTTAAAGAGCATCATCCTCATGAAACAGATGATGGATTTGTACTGAAATCTCGATGCGGCAATAAACTACAACACTGTATAAGAACAACACTGGAACACTTCTCAAGACAGATGAGGAAAGAAACTTAGGACCTCTGTTTGGGAACTCCAATGCAACTTGCCAGTAGTCATCTTGACGACAATTAATACAAATCCAACTGTACATTCTATTTGAGAGCACAATTCAAAAATACAAAGGAAACAGAGCATGTTTTATGTAGAGAAGAAAAAGAACAGTAGGTTTCTTCCAGTAGTTAAAGTAAGAAAACAAGCGATCGACAACAAAAGCCACTCCTACTATACTTCTATGTGAAATACAGCAGCAGAGAATGAAGTGTCTGCATTTCCCTGGACTACTATTCCAAGCATGAATTTAAGGGGAAAAAAAACTGTTTTAGAAGCTGTTATTTGTCCAGGGCATATACCATCCTCATGCTTAAAAAGCATTCCAAAGAACGCTTCAAGACTAGTTCCTCAAAAACTTTATCGCATGTTCCTCTTCACAGCAAACTGTGCAGCTCTGCATTGTAAAGAACTGAAGTCAAGCAACACCGAGCTCCTAAGGCCCAGCTGACAAAGGCAAACAAAACGTGCCTGAGGACAGCGAGAGTCCCTAACTCCCACAAGTAAATAAAAGTGCCAAACAATAAAGCCTCTCTGTTTCAGCCTCCTCATCAGCTTTTGGAAATGCAGAGAGCTTAGTGTCAGCTCTCCTCCTGGCTTGTAAAGTCTGAGTTTGCATTTTTTATTGCATTTTTTATCTGGTTTATAACCAGACACCAGAGAATTGAGCTTAGATTGAATTTCAGGATGACTTTGCATCAGATTAAAAGTAGCTGCCGTGTTGAGCAGTGAAATCTTGATTGGAGTAAAAAGCCCTCATCTTCAAGGGACATACTCAGCTCTTCCTTTATAGACTATGTTAAGGACAAATATGAAACGGGAAGGGGGCAACGAAGGGACAGTTTACCATTATCTGCATATTAGCACGAGACATAACGTGAAAACTGCCTTAATTTGAGAAATTGCCAAAACTGATTCAACAGCAAGAACGTGCCATGTGCTACCACGTACTTAATCTCCTCCTGCAACGCTGTTTGGAAAAGCCGCAACAACAGGTATTCCTCTCTTTGATTGGATGCATAGTTATACAGTGTGAAGATGACAGAATCCATGAACTTCGTGGATTTGTTTTGAGGCATCTGAAAAATCAGCTTGGCCAAGTAGGTTGGGTTAGTCTACAACAAGAAGAAAAATCACTTAGTACGCATGTCCACACAGGCCACTGTTGCTAAGAACTACAGTGGCTCAAAACTGCAGTGCATAAGCAAAGACTGTGCCAAGACATAGGAGCATCTGTGACAAGAGGCTACCCAGCAGCGTTACAGGCTGCTTACCTGCAGTAAGTAGAACAGATGCTGATAGGCTTCCAGCTTTTCTCTCTTCTCTTTGCTCAAAGCTTTCAAACCTCCCTTTTGTTTGTTCAGCATCATCATGTCAGAGAGCTGCTCCTTGTTCTTCTTGGTAAGTTTTTTGCTATGAGAAACAACATCCTGGGAAGAAAGCACAGGGACAGATTACACTCTAGGTTATAACACACAACGCTGGAAAACAGTTGCATCTGAGAGCCCACTTCTCTCGTGCGTGGAAAGGCAGGGTCAAGGCATGCCTGGGGCTATTAAAGTGCCTGGGGCATTATTTGCTATGGCAGCAATTTCCCTGACTAGAAGCACATGTTCTGCTTTGTCCCCAACTTCCTGAATTTGTCGGAAACCCTAGAAGGGTTAGTCACTCTTGGTAGCAACTCTGTCAGAGCTGGTAGCATCCCAGTGTTTCTCTTCCTTTTTAAATTGGGCTTAAAACCCCAAAATCCTGTTTCATACTCAGCTAGTTCACTACCTCTACATATTCCAACAGCAATGGCACTTTTCACTGCAGGCACCAGCCCAAAAGCTGCAGCCTCCTTCCGAGATTAATTTCACTACACCAATTGAGATTTCACGCTGGGAGGAGCCTAGTGTCATGCCGTCCAGGACCAACCGAAAAGCTGACCAGAATGCTGTATCAGCACGAGCTCTTTTTGGGAAATTAATCACATCGGCCAAGTGATAGAGGGGGCCTCCTTTAACCAACAAATACCAAGTGGCACGAGCGTGTCTCCTGCCTCCGGAATCACCCCTGTCACTGCAAGCTTGTGGCGTTCCACTTGTTTAACCACAAAGGAGGAACAAAATAGAGTTCTCAAGGCCTTCAAACACACAGTCTGTTGCATTCATCGGGCAAGATAGTCTGGCGTTCATCTTTTTTAGCTTCAGGTCTTGTTTCTTCTCCTCCCTCAGTTTTCTTTCTAGGGACACACACTAAGTTACTGGAACAGAGTAAGAACATACTGGGAGTAACAACTGCAAGTCCAGGGCAACATTTTCCACTGTGCCTGAGCAACTGACATCCAAGGCCAGGAGCTCTCCACGTAACTACCACTGGGCTCAGTTCAACCCATAGTTGGTCTCTCATCAGCACATTTCCTACCTGCAAGGTAATTTTGTTTTTCACTAGCAGCCCAATTTTGATGTCCATGAGATTGAGGTCATTTTCCAGTTGCTGATTGGATCGGATCAAGGTTACAACTTCCTCACGCAGTTTCATTAGCTCAAGCTCCTCCTGAAAATCTTGGTCACTCTGATCAAGCAAGTGGACAAACTTCCGGACCACAGCCATAGGTGGGTTTTCAGCATTAACTAAAAATAGGCAAGAAAACATCAGGGGATGGGAAACAGAAATAAATATATGCTTTATCTATGTTTAAACAGCACATCAAGGAGCAGCCAGAATAAAATCAGCACTGCCATGTCTAAACAGCTTCTGACATTTTTAATTTCTTGTTTTGAGTAAATCATACTACCTACTCTCCACACTGCCCTACCAACTTCATCGCAATCGCTCTCCAAAACTGTCTCGATGTTATAGATCACACTAGCAACACCACTTGCAAATAGAGATTCAAGGCACATCAGTTTTATCCTCTTGGCAATACTTACTGAGGGTTTTGTAGTCTTCTCGTGCTTTGTTTGCTCGGATAAAGGCTTGAATTTTTATAACATCATTTATCTAGGATTAAAAAAAAAAAAAAAAAAAGAGCACTTGACCTTGTTCTGGTAAGAGTAGAAAAGTCAGGTACTGAATTCATTTAACAATATAGCCTCTTACATGGTTTCTGAAATACTGCAGACGATCTCTGTAACGTCTTCTGGCTTGATACATCCTGGTCATTGATTGAATCTATAGAAGGGTAACCAAAATACTCAGATAAAAACCTTTCCTACAAAGTTCACTACCCAAAAGGTTTACCAAAAAAAGTCAGCAAGGAGCCTTCACTACCTTCACTACTTGGTCCTTTTGTGCTCGCAGGTAATCCAAACGTATCTGATACGCCTTCCTCTGCTTGTAGCCACGCCACTGGGACTGGAAACAGAAAACAGGTGCACTGACTTTACTTTTCTAGTTAAAGAGAAGTAATTACAAATCTGAACTTCTTTCTGCTCCTCAGCTTCCGACTTCCCTTTTGGCCAAGTAAAATGTGAGGGAGACATGCTTATCTTCTCAAGAGATACACAGTGTGAAGCATTAACTGCTTCACCAATTATCACGAGACCCTTGAAATTACCTGAGCCTTCTGAAGCACAGGCAGAGATCAAGGATACAGCTACACAGTCACGTTGACAGAAACTGTTCTACATGAGGATCAGGCGATAGATGCTGCTGCTGCTGGCGAGAACAGCGATGTAATGTTACAAGCCTTCAGAGCAGACTTGCTGCTACTAGAACAGAAGTTAGGGAAGGGGCTGGACTACACTTAGAGGGAGAGTGTGTTATTTTAATGAGCTGGGAGTGTTTTTGAGGGCTTTATTGTGGTTTGTTTGGTTTGGGGTATTTCTCCCCTCAAATATGCATGCAGAGCATATGCTACTTGGGCACAAACAGACATACACTGCTCAAATAATAAAGTGGTCATAGGATGCAAAGCATCTACTTCATTTGTACACCTTTCAATTGCAACACCAGAGGAAGATTTTTTTCATTGTTCTCCTGTAAATGCGCCCAACCTCACACTGAATTATCCTACCATCTCTTTCAGGTCCTCAATCCTCCAAATCCCTGGACAAATTTGAAGAGAAGAATCTTACTCAGGAACACTGAAAACCACATTGTTTCTCTTCAGTTCACGAGGAATTACAGTAGTAATTCATCATATGCTATCATCACCATAAAGACGTATGACACCCTTCATATTGCCCAATTCCCAAAACGCTGAACCCGATAATAGTAAGACAGGTAAAGCTTCCCCAAATAAGTTTCTGCCTCTCCAATTCTGCCTGAGAAGACTTTATTGATTACATAGGACATAGAAAAGTAAATAATATACCAAAACTCTTTGGGAGAAAGGAAATGCCTTTAGATAATTTGCAAAACGAGGTGAAGATAATTGTGTGCTCTAAGTGTTTGAATTGAACAAAACCCGTCAGTAAGCTTGCATATACAAAACAGCTGCAGAGTACCAGTTTCAAATGTAATTAAAGGACATCATTACCTGAATGCAAGTGATTGCTGGGACTTGTTTCTTCAAAAAACTCATTCTCGAGTTGAATTCCTGGCGAACAAGATATCCTCGACAGCAAGCCTGAAGTTTTGTAATCAGGTTCTCGTTGGCCAGCCACAACTGCTCTCGGTTGTATGCCGCAGTGACTCCAGATATGGTGCTCTGGATTAACGTTATGGTAGGAAGAAGAGCCAGAAAAAGAGCGCGGAGATACAAGAAACAGGATGTTACAGCAGCTTTCCGTATTGTGCTTATGAGAAACTTCCAAGTTGCCTTTCCATAAACAGCAACACCACGGTCCTGTACCCTGTTACTGACAGGACAAATTCTGAAATGGGACAAGGAGTTTTGACACACTCAATCTGATGATGCCCAGTGAAATAAATGAGTTACTGAGCTTGTTAACATTACTATGGTGTTGAAGCGTTCTCTCTTAGAGCTGCATTAAGGATGGGAATGGTAGGAACGTCAACTTTTCAGAGAAAGAGCACGTGTTATCTACCCTACCTGTATCTCCTCCCGTGACAGCTGCGTGTCATTTTGCAGAAATTCCGCTGGTTCGTCCCATCCTCCCTCTTTGGTCTGCAGGTTATGATAATAATGATAGCCTCCTCTCACCCAGTGTTTCACCCATTCACTGCCATTACCCCCTAAGAGCAGAAACTGCAGTCAGTGTAAGTCTCAAAAGCAGACAAGTGTCTTACCTTCCCTGCATACAAATGTTAAAATTAGGAAATCCATATATACAGACGCTCCTCCTTCCAAGCAAGAGAAGGAATGTTTCCGAGTTCCTCATAAGAGAGCTACCTAAGCACAACACATTCTGCAAGTGGAGAACATTCTTCTGTTCATTTTTTTTAAAAAACACACACACACACACCCCCCCAACACCTTAGTTCACAAAGCGTCCACGATTGACACTTGTAACACAAGACTTCTCCCCAGAGGTTTTTTTACCTCTGGTTCCGAGTCCACATGCAATAAACTTGAATTTAGTTCACCAACAGCTAGCTACTTGAGGTTCACCTGCTGCCGTTTTTCTTCTCCTGACTTCTGAGAGCTCTCGCTGGTATGTCTCGGCACATTCTGGAGTGACTCCGTATAGCCCAACATCCGGTGAACGCAAGGCGCTCAGGGTCTGGCTAACATCACCACGGTCTACTGCTTCGTTAATGGCCAGAATTCCTAAGGAGACTTTGATAACACAAGGAAGCAGGTTATCTTGGCATTCAGGGGCTCAGCGACTCACAGCAAACACAGAACGACAGAACAGAGCAAGGCAACACGAACATACCCTTACAGTTGGGGTGTGTGTATACACACAAATATTTAAGTTTATATAAATACAAAATGTAAATAAAAGCCAATCAGACATCTTGCAGTACAGAGGCCCCTTCAGTATGGAGCGTCCGACCTCCCGTGGCACTGCACCCACAGCACGTAATTTGTGTGCTCCAAGTCCCACTATAGTGCTGATTTACCACCAATATTTCTCAACAACACACAGCGTTTTAGCTCTACTCTGACAGCCGTTTTAGTTAAGGCAGTTTCTTCTGGAAGAGTCAGTCACAACTCAAAAGGGGCCTCTTCAACAACTAGTACCATCCATTCCTAGTGAAAAAAATATGGAGTAGTTTGTAAACAAGTCAAAAAATCTGACTGGGGAAAGACAGGGGGCAGAGGAAGAGAAAAATAACACGTCATTCCAGGGCTACTCCAGAACTGCAACTCAAATACAGATGCATGCACAAGAGCACAGGCATCGTACTGACACAGCAAACAGGAGATACAGTACTTTTGAGCACTAGGTAAGACTGCAAAAACGTCTGTTCATACATGGTATCTGAAGATCGCATTCAGGCTTAAGGGCACATACTTTAATCCTGCTTTTGGCCAAACGTTCCTTGGCATGACATTCAAGGTGCTGCCTTGCCAAAGTGCTTGGTGGGTGGGAAAATGGTGAAAAAATTGCACTGGTACAGCTGGGCACCAACAGCAAGATGAACAGGTAAAACTCTGCCCTACTCCCCCACCCTTTATTTATTTGTTTAAGACTGTTGACAGGGGAATTCCCTTACCAAATAATGTCATTAAAACCAACAAATTTGTCCAACCCCATGGCCTAGTTCAGTTGTCTCTCTGGTCAGAAAGCTTTTTGTGAACCTGTGGCTTTTCCTCTCTTCTAAAACATCTACAAATAAAGACTAGAAATTGACAAGGCACAAATATAAGAGGAAGCTCATTTCTGTGCCAACAGAGCGAGGACGAGAGGAATAAACTGTGCCGGGAACTCTACGTATCTGATACAGACTCATTAAGAACTCATGTCAGAGGGCAATCTAGTCCAGTCCCGTTCTCAGAGCTGGGCTACCTTCAGGGCCTTGTCTGGTTTGGACAATCTCCAGGGACAGAGATGCCACAGTGTCTTTGGACAACCTGTTTCAGAAGGCACCACAGAGATTCAAGACTCAGATTAAACTTTTCCAGTGTGGTTTCCTATTCAAAGCAAAATCAGAAGGGGCTGGTTGTGCATCTTTGGATAACTCTAAGTATCGGCCTAACATCAAATTAGAAGTTTCGGAAGTGGAAAGTAAGACACTTTATCAGCACACCAGAGATGAAACAATCAAGAAAAATATAAGGTGACTATAAAGAGACAAAACAGTCAGTTTATTAATACTGTACAAATAAAGCAAAACAAGCAAACAGGTGCAAATACTGAATGAAATGGAAAATTAGAGATTTAGAGTAAATGCAAATACAACAACCATGTTTTAAAAATTTATAAAAAGAAGCTCTCTGAAAGCATGCGGTACCCAACAAACAAATAGCATATACAGAGAACAGGCCATTGTATCGAAAGACTTTAAAAACCCTCATGTTTTGTTAAAGAGAAAGTTTCTGCCAGAAACAAAAAAACAAACAAAAAAACCCCTAAGTTAAGCAGAGTGGTAATTACATCATTGTTTCCGGAGACAGAAAAGACATCATTACAAAGACTGGGATGTAATGATGGGCGGGCCAGTCCACCTGCAAGCCGTGCTAAGGAGCAAAGGTGGGTATCACTGACGCGTGCTGTGGTCTGTATTTGAAAAAGACGCAAGGTAGCCTAGAAATACTTAACAGAACAGAGACAAGAGAACAGTATGCCACACAAACAAGAGGTCATGTGCCCTGGAAAACAGCATTTAAGTTGTACACGTGAGCGTTCTCATACGTAACTGACCACCCACAGGCACATGCTATGAGTTACAAATGACAAACTATTTGATAAAGATTTGCCCAATGAGGTAACATGGTCACATGCAAAACTGGAAAGATGTCATATCCCCCCAAAAGATAAGAAATTTAATATTTGAAGAATGTGACAGTCACGTAAGTGCATTTGATTTCCTTTGCCACGTTTACATGACATTGCTAGCTCCCAACCTTTCCTTACATAACCAATATTTCGTTAATAACGGGGATTAATTGCAATATTGTGCAGCGATACTTACATCTTTCGGACTCCTCTGTGTCCTTGTTAGCCCTATGAATCCCATCCTGAATTTCATCTAGCCAAAGTACAGCTGTTTCATCCTGCGTGTCCTGGAAAGAATACAATGAGAAAAACATATGCAGCATGAGGAGAAAAGTATCACTATTTTTGCAAAGTAAAACAACCCCTACCCAACAACAGCCAAATACAGTAGTTTTACGTATCAGAGGGAATAAGAAGCATTTCAGTCTTTCTAATTGTCTCCACACAAGGACATCACGTGCATTTCTGACTAGCAGAGACTACTACGGCATTACCAGGCTCAATACCTCCTCCCAGTCAAAAACTCTTTTCAGGAAACAGAATGAAGAAGAAATTCTGCCAATGGGACTCACTCTAATAAGCAAAGAGAACACAAGGCCAGGGACTCTGTACCCGTTAGTCCTAAAGCCGTACTTGCTAAGAGGACATGGCTTTCCAGGAACACAAGTTAGCCCGTTGACAGAACATGGCTACAAAGAGAGCAAAAAGCTGCTGATGCATGCCTGTGTGCAGAAGCCACAGACTCCTGGGTACCTAATGCCACATCGGGCTGTTTCTTGTCCCCGTCCACAGAAGTTCACCAGCCTGTACAGCCTAGCAAACCAAAAAGCGTTGTACATATTGTGACCGGGTGTACGTGCACAACAGTCAAAGCCACCTCTGAACTCTAACAGATTGCTCGTCAAGGAGCAGTGAGCACACAGTATCCTGTCTTTTGGCTGGGCAACTAATGTTACATGCAGAAGTTTGAGAAGAGGGAAGAGGCAAGTGTTTAGCAAGTCCCAAAATACACATAAAGAACAATGATCCAGCAGTTGCCAAGCATAGCTTCTCCCCACCCACTGTTGCTTCCTGTAGGTAACTACTGAAAGAAATGCTAAGACACAACTACTGCCACCCCTCTGACAACTCTCATCGTACAAACAGAACGCAGGGAACATTTACTTCTGGCATGGAATAATAATCACGCTGCACAAAAGAGCCACTATTTACAGTGTTCAAGAACTTTTGGGCTAGACTAAAAATTAACATTCCCATACATGCCTTCCTCATTTTTCCCCACTGTTTTGGTGGGTCTGAAACTGTCATGCTCCAGGGTATTTCCTTCAAGAGACCAACATGGCTTTCACAGGCAGATTTCACCCAAAAGCCCAGACAGTTCCTCGAGAGCACCAGCAACAGCAAAATGCCTATCCAGGGAGTGGGGGAGAGTAATCAAAGAAGCAACTTCCCCTACTGTAATCTCTGCCAGCAGAAGTCATAGAATCACAGAATCGCTTTGGTTGGAAAAGACCTTTAAGATCATCAAGTCCAACCTTCAAGTCAACCCAGAGAGCGCAGGAACCATCCCGTGCTTTTCTACGGATTGACTGCTGCCGGATTTCTGGAAGGTGCACACAGCATAACACACCACAGGGGCTGCTGCTTTTCTCCCCCTCTCATCCCATGAGAAACATGCATCCTACGGCGCTCCCTGTTCACATACGGAACGGAACCGGGGCTTGTGGTGACCTGCAGTCCCCTCCCAGCCCCAAGGCACAGAAATCGCTGGTCAGGAACCGCTGACTTCAGACAGGGACTATTTTCCCCACAACACTACTTTATATGATCTTTCAGTCTCTGAAGCGACTGCCGTGCTGCTGGGAGGAGCCCAAAAGCAAACGTATGCCTAAATAAGGTAATTTCAGGCCAACTGAGAAGTTACCAGCACGGCCTGGCACGAGGCCTGGCACAAGCTGAGGCGCACGCTAAAGAGAGTTCATTATTTCATTCTGACTCAGCGGGAGGAAATGCTTCAGCACAAAATGGGTTCCTGAGGAACGTTAACCCCCTCAGGGCCTTTGGGGAACCTGCTCAGTGATTTTCAGCAGAAACACGTGCAGTTTTCAGCTCTTGCCATCACGCAAGTTTACCTTTACTAAAAAAAAAAAAAAAAAAAAAAAAAAATAAAAAAAAAAATATCAAGCGTTCAACACAATCTAGATCTCAGTCCCTGCAAAATTCTGCGTTGGTATTAGAACAATGAGCTCCACAACAGAAAAAACAACAAACCACTGTCAAGCCACTGAAAGCACAGATGTTTGCTACCTCTTTATAAATAGATGAGGGAAAAAAAAAAATCAGTATCCCATCCACACTACTCAAATCAGCTATGTACACACACACACACGCCTTCTCATCCTCTTTCCTAAACCCGTAAGATGAGACTTGCTCCTCCTCTCCCCACCTTCGCCTTCACATTTAGCCAGTTAGTGAAAGCAGCAACTACGTACACGTCGGTAGAAGTCCCTCGCTAGCAAGGAAGGCAACTACCACTCAAAATATCATTAGCAGTGAAAGTGTCACCAGGTGAACAACAAACATCAGTATACATTTTGCTAATAAGCATGTATTTTGCTTAATTTCTAATTACCACTTTACAGATTTTTCCACTTTCAGAAACTTTCTTTTTGCTATATATAACTATGCCTATGACCACATTTAACAAAGAACACTAAAAAAAAGTACTTAAGCTTGCAGGAAACCTGCATTCACAAGTTCAGAACTCCTAGAATGAACATGGTCTCCTTGCAAAACCAGAAGTGGCATATTATTTCTCTGCAAACAAGATACATAACTCATTCTGGACCCAGGATTAGCTGTAGCAAGCCACCTCGTGCAGTTAATATCCGTATACCATCTCTGTAGTCCATGAAGATTCATATGGTCTGGCTGCAAATCTCTTTCTCTAGTATAGAAAGATCCAAACTGACAGGGTAAGACCAGTTGGAGGTATGCAGAATGCCCAGCTCTCCACTTCCAGTTTTGATTCCTGGCTTTCAGGACCAATAATAAGCCCATTACACAGATGTAAAGGTTTTTCAAGAGCTGCATTTAATTGCACTCACCTGTGCTTTCTCTCTTTTGGCTCGAAGTAGTGTATCCTGGTAATGCTGTGCTACCTTTGGGGCTACACCCTCCAACTTTGCTGCGGGAATCTGTAAGGCTTGAATAGTCTTTTTTGTGTCCCCTTCATCCAGAGCTTCATTGATAAGACCAATTGCCAAAATCCCTATGGAGGAAGGTGTAGGGGGAGAAATACCAAGTTCCATTTTCAGTCAACAGTAATCATAAGCATTGCTTCAGAAGAAAAGCGCAGTTAGTCCTTCCTAAACCGGGTATTGGCTGAGAGCTGCAATATTTTTAACAGAAAACATTATTTACTAGTAAAGAAAGCAAGACTATTCCTCCACCTTAAGGTAGTCATAATGCCTGGGCGCTGCGATTAAAAAAAAAAAAAAAAAAAAAAAAAAAAAAAAAGAAACCAAACAACCCACCAAAACCAAAAACCCTATAAAACATCACTCAGGGAGACCACATGCAGGGACGAAACTGAGTCCTCTGACATCCAGCTCAGAGCCACTAGAAGAGAATTATCCAAGTCCAAATGGCCAGAGTTCATCAGTTACAGGTTTCCAAGGTTCTGGCTTCTCTAGAAAGAAATCTTCACATGAAGCTAAAGATTTGCATGGAATACTGTTTAAAAATACAGTAACTTCGTATTTTCGAAAAGTCTTTTATTAAACATATGTACTATTAGCTGTATTATCAGAGATGTGGATGGTATTCGAGCATAGTAAAATTTACCGTTCAGCTAAATTAAAAAAAATAAGTATCTTACAGTTAGCTAAATGTGACAGAGTCCACATCATGCACACCCTACCTACAGCAACCATCTCCTGCGAATCACAAAATAACTACATTTGAGATGGACCCTGGAGGTCATCTGATTAAATTCCCTGCTTAAAGAAGGATCAATTCAAATATATGGTTTGATCAGTGCAGAACACAGAGATCTTTTAGACAGAAGGAAGTAAGGAACTCAGTGTGGGGATTTCCAACTTTGGTTAATGTATCCAAAGAGTGTGTACTACTTCTCCTACTCAGGAAAGAGAATCACAAAACAAAAGTTTGTATGAAAACCAGAACATCTTACAGAAGAGGTGGTATTTGGATGGAGTAGAGATTAGGGGAAAATATATGTTGAGGAGACTGCAAGAACCAGGATCACTAAAATGACGGCATAGTTTCTGTCAAAAAGCAGGTATGCTACCTGTTTGACTTAGGAAAGGCACAGAATGTAAGTAGTAATTCTCTCTGATTAGTTTGCTAATAGGGACATGACAGGACTATTCCACGGAACAGCAATATATTACAGCTCCTCACTCGATAGCATTTTTTAATTTGAAACTATTTACAAGGATAGTGGAGATTAAAAATATATGCTCGTATGCCTTGAGGACCTTCTCAGACTAACTTAACTTATTCATAGACAGGAGATAAAAAGTGTCCTTGCATACAAGTATATATGAAGACCACCAAAGAATTAGGAAACTCCTTGTGAGAACAGCTTATCTCATTACAGGATTTTCTGCACCTTTTTTTACAGGATAAGAAATGTTGTAAGAAACAGGGTGTTGGGACTACAAGAACTTTTAGACTTCAGCTGTGACCTCTTCCATAGAAAAGACACCATGAAACCAGCATCTTGCACGTACTGGTGTGGATCTCTGTATGTGTGGTTTCAACAAAGCTGCTCATGTGACCCAAACAGGAAACCCAGTGTCTATTTGGAGATCCAGGAAACAAATTAATCAAGATGGCAGGCTCTTAAATTAAAATTTAACCCTCTCTAGACTATAAAGTCTTTTCAAGGTGTAACACTAACTCACCAATTACGCAACAAGAGGTGGCAGAAAACACCTCTTTGTCTCACTGTACAATATAAACTTTACCATATATTGTCATTTATGACAATCCCTCTCACTCCCTCTTACGATGGGAGCTAAACATTATGAAGACGGCTCGAAAGTAAATGTCATGCTACTTGCATATGCAGGAGGTTTTCAGTACCGGTCGTAACCAAAAATTATGGTCCCTCACTGAAACTGAAATGAATAGAAAATTAAATGACCTGCTATAGAACCTCACAAGGATCTACCTAAGAATAAGTTTGTTTAACTGTTACATTTTCTAGTACTCCTCTTAGCTCCACTCTGGATTTTAAGTCAACTAATACTGTCTTAGAGAAAGAAGAATTACTCCAATTGTCTGTTTTACTGAAATTTTCGTCATTACACTCAATCCCAGTCTTTTACCACTGCTAAAAGACACTTGTTAACATAAACATTACTAAAAAGCAATTAACCTCTTAAAAGATCAGCACTTTCCCTTTCAACTCTAATTTGAGATTCGGGTCCCAGTATCTGGGACTGAGAATTTGAATGGCATTAAACTGATGAGAATTTGAATGGCATTAAACTGATGAGATAATTAAATGTTCTTTGAAAAAAAGAAAAATCTGTATCAAGTGTTTTAAGCAAACCCATTTGAATATGTAACTGTTGAACAGATGGCATTTCAGAATAAACTTCTTGGGGCATCTCTATTGATTTATCACTGAATCAAAGTAACCGCAAAAGCCTATATCTTTGTCGCAGTATTTGCTCTACTGATCTTCAAGGAAGCTGTAATCTAGAAGTAGCGTTAATACAGCCAGGAGCTAAAGGACCAAGAATAAGACCTGGAGATAAACTCATCTCGGTTGTTCATTCAATCTCCTCATCCACTGTAGAAATGCATCTGACAGATCATTACATCCAAGAGTCATCAACACAAAGATGGGTAGCTTATCTTGCATTTGCAGGTTAGACTATCCACAGATAAGAGTAGAGAGGGATCCTGGGCTGAGTGTGTGGAACTTCCACTAAATACTGGAAAGGTAAAAAGGCCAAAGCACATTCCAAAGGAGGACTAAAAGGGAGAAGAGGAAAACCTGAACAGGGCAGAGATTGCAGCCAAAGAAAGAACAAGACTTCAAGAAAAGTAACTTCTACTGAATGCAGCAGATTAGGAAGGAGGATGGAGTACTCCAAGGCTGAGCTACAATAACTCACAGATTTTGGTAATACTAGTTTTTGTTAAATTTGAGGGATTTAAGCAAAATTAGAAAAGATTCTAGACTAATCCTAGACACTGACAGCAGACAGCGCATTTTGTTATCCAAAAAGGGTTGAAATTTGCATTGGAAGGATTAATGAACTGTTTGGAGATGCTGATTCCACTATCACAAAGACTGCTGCCTGCCTGATCTCTCCATCAACAGTCCTGCTATCAAGCCTTTTCTATTACAGGCCACCAAGTCTTGCTCACAACTAAGGTCTTCCTAGGTATCTGACACAGGACACAACTGCAAGTCAATCACTAACTTTTTGTATTGACAAGCACCTAATTTTAGCACTCCTTTTGAGCTAGAATCAGTCTAGCATGAATCGAGCAGAAAAACTTACTTTCATGTTCTTCATGCACAACCATGTTTACACGATCAATGCATGACTGGATATCATTCCATGTGATAAATTCATTTCCTTCTGCACGTGCTTGAGCTTTCAGCTTCATCAAATCATCGATGTATCTGTCAAAGAGCAAAAACCAAAACCAACAAACATCACATTGCAGCAAACTGGCCAGGGAACACGCAACACAGCGTGAGAATAGTACACAAAGTGGAAGAGGTAACATGAGGGTTGAAACTGGAGCAAATATGAAAAGGGGGAAGAAGAGAAAGAGGAAAGGCTGCATGCAGGATGGTCAGCCCAAATGTGAAATAATTGACAAAAGCACTAAAACGCTGAATGAGGGCCCAGGGCAAAGAACACGGTGGGTGAGCTGGTGCGGTATTAGTGACAACCTAATGGTACCACAACATGTCCTTGAAATCCACGAGAAAGCATGGAGAGACAGCACAGAAATCAGAGCAGTAAGAAACAGTAATTGCAAAAACAAGATGCAAGAGCCAGCAGAGATTGAAACAATACTGTAATAAATAACATAGAAAGAACGTAAAGTGTAAGAGGGGGAAAAAAATCAAAAAGTCACAGAATATAAGCCGTATCAAGGACAGACACGATTCCTTGAAATACCCACCTCTGACAGTTCTCATCCTCAATGTTTGTGAGCCCTGTGACAGGGCTGCTCAGTTGTTTCCACACGGTATTCACATCCCCTGAATCCAAAGCCCTATTAATCAGGGCCACGGAAGACAGCATCTCTACAGCAACAGATAATTCTGGATGGGTGAGGTTACCCTGCATATAAAGAGGGCAACAGATTAATTCCACTTGCTCTTTACAAATTATTGCTGCATAGAACACATAATAGATTAGTTGTCAGAACAGACATAAAGCAAAGGGACAACCTTTATGACATAGAAGTAGAAAGATGAGTATCATAAACAAAGCTAGAACACCAAGTAAGAGATTGAAGTAGAATCTAACAGGGCCAAAGCAGCTCAAGATTTAGGGATTAAACTTCACATCAGAACAGGAACAGACTGAACACCAAAGCAGTTCTAGGAAGACTAAAGGCAGGTTTGTTCCAGAGAACACGTTTAACAAAACAGACAAAGCAGACCCAGTGATCCATACCAACTTCCAGAAATAAGAGAGGACATGGTACTTACTTCAGGGCTCTGTTGCTGCAAGGTGGCCAGCTCCCTTTGGTAAAGATCTGCAGCAAATGCATAAACCTCTGGTAACTGGGCCTCTGGATTCATCATTTCTGCCACAGTCTTCTCAGCATCACCCATTCGAATTGCAGAATTAATTTTGGCTACTGCTGCCAGCCCTAGAAGTTCAAAGAGGCAGCGTAAAAAATGAGGAAGGCAGACAGTTGAGTCCCCAGTAGTAAGAGCACTTTTATTCTACTCAATAATCAGATAACTAACAAGAAAGAGAGTAATTCCTTCAGCTGCAGGAAATGAGTGAAGCTTTCTGATCCATACTTCCCCAGTCTGTCTTCCACTACTGCAGACAACTAAAATACATAATGCCTTCTTTAAAATAAAGCTCATGTTTGAAACTAGTTCACCTTTTTGCCTGGTTATCAAAGGACTGTTTCACCATTTCAGCCTTCTGCTAGTAAGAAGCCTCATAATTGCAAACTCTTGGATGGATGAGTAGTAACAACTTTTTCTCCCTGTCTAGGTCTACCCTGCATCTGTTCTCCTCAAGGCAGTTACAGGCACTCCATAGCGGGTACATTTTGGCTAACTTTAAAATAGCACAAGTAGGTAAACAAATGCTGAGCTCCATGATGAACAAGTAAAGATACTTCGAAGGTCATGTCCTAGTTATTAGGTATTCACCATTTTCCTCTTGTATTCTAAACCTTCTCTCCCCAGATCTCTAATAGCCTCCTTTCTACCTATTACAAGTTGAACTAATTGCTCCTGCACAGCCAGAACTGAATATTCCTCTCCATAGAAGAGCTCTGCATGGTATCAATCAAAAAACAATCAGCCATCGTGATCTGCATTTTATTTGCTAGCTGGTATTTAGAAACAGCTAAAGGTTCTGTAGCTCAAACCAAGTAAGGTTAATGTCAATAGTCAGCAGGTAACCTAGCTTTCACACCTCATGGAGCAAGCCAGATTTCCTTCACAGATCCATAGCACGAAACCTCATACAAGCATTCCAGAAAAAGAGGTTATTTAAGGTGGATGCAAAAGTTCCATTTTTCTTAATATTTCAAATTATGTGCTGTTATTTCCAGCAGTATTGTAAAAGCTGGATAAAAGACACGACAAATAATCAGGGCAACTGTCTCTGGTGTTCTTAGCAGCCATGAAGTACTTCAAGAACATTCATAAAGGTTTGAGAGAGACCTCAAGTATCTCCACATAGACCCAAATATTGTGCTGCCTTATCCTTTTGATCCACCTCCATGGTCACTTTGCTGCCATTATTTTTGCTGATCCTTACTTTGTTGATACTGTTGTGCTGCCCTGTTAGCAGCATCCACTCCCAACTGCAACTCTTCTTTCTGCAGAGGACCTGTAAGGCCAGCCTGAAAAAAAAAAAAAAAAAAAAAAAAAGAACCCAGGAGGGCGAAACAATGTCAGCTTATTCACTTCAAATAGCTCAACAAAAAGAAAAAAACCCCAGCTTTTCCTTAAAACACTCTAATGCCACATATGTGAGGAAGACAGAACACCAGATTCTCAGTTCATATGCTGAAAGACCGTATGTGTACAACCCGATCCCTTTTACAGTACTGTAAGTGCAGTCCCATGAACACAGCAATTAAAGACAAGACCCAGCTTCCAAAATTATAAAACATTTAAGACAAAGGGGACAATTTTGTGGGAAGATACTCCCTGTACATGAGCTGCATGCTGGAGTGATATTAGTACTTGTCTAGTTTGCCATGAAATGACACATTAATTAATGTTCCGTTTTACCTCTGAGCAACAGAAGTTAGCAGAACATAACAAATGGACAACATGCATTTTGGCTCATACATACACGCTTCTTGGACTATATGGTACCACACAAATACAAACAGAAAACATGATGGAGTGACCAGGGAGCAGGAGGGCTTGAATAACCTGGGTAGGAGCCATACAGATCACGACCCTTTGTATAGCTCACACAGTAAAGATTCTAATTCTCCCAAAGCACCAACAGACCACATTTACGCAGCAAGACCCTTCAATTACATTCCAGAAGAACGTACAATCAGACTTTGCAGTTTAGAAAACAGGTGAACTTTGGTTTTGTGGCTACTAAAAAAACTGGTAAAAATCTTCCCAGCCGTATTCCAACCCTAGAAACATCTTTGGACAACTATGGAGAGTTTCTGCCACACCAAAGCTTGGCAGGACTTTTTAAGAAGACCCCGCTTTTCCTATTTTATCTTAATTGTAGGTCCCAAGAAACATAGCCTGTGAAAATCTTTCTTCAGAGGTAAGCGACAAATCTGAACAGCAACACCTGCGGGGCTAAGCCTGTGCCGTAGAAGTCCTCATACCCACCCCCCCACAGGTTATAACAGCAATACACGCATCCTTCAGCTCCATCATTCACGCAGAATCCCAGTTAAGGAACACTCACAAAGCATAGGGGTACGCCAGCGGATGGGAAGAGTATCCTAAACCAGCACATTCACGATAAGGAATTATTCTCTAAGGAACACTGTTTAGCTATTGACCAAACAAATCTTGCATCACACCAAAAAAACCAAAACCAAATCACGAAAATAAAAATAAACAAACAATCAAGAATGGCTCTGAATTACCACTGTATGCCTTTCAGAATGAGGGATCCTTCTGAACAAAGAAAAGCTGCACTCCCAGCGGGAAAAGCTGTAGCAGCCTACTAAAGAAAGGTATTATATAGCTCTCTCTTTCCCTCAACATATTTTGATGCAGACAGATTTGGAGGGGGTTCAGGGAAGAGAATATGTTAAGTTAATAGAAATGTAGGTGGTACTGAGCCCCTATGCAGAGACCGTCCAAAGCGGGAGGATTTATCAGGTCACACGAGACAGGTACAGGCACATGTCCGGGCAGCTCCCATTGCAACTGTGTTCAGTCCTACTCCACAATAAATTATATAGCAGTTGAGGAGTTGAATGAGCCTGACTTGAAGAGCCAGGATTATACCCTTGTGGCAGAGGAAGCAAGCAGTATCCTGGGATGCATTAGGAAGAACGTTGTCACCAAGGGTATAATCCTGGCTCTTGGTCAAGTCGTCGTCCACCAGGACCCCATATCCCTCTTTGCAAATCCGCTTTCCAGCTAATCTATCCCTAGTCCATACTTGTGCATGAGGTTATTCCTCCTCCATGTATAGGGCTTAGCATTTGTCTTTGTTGAACTTCATGAGATTCTTAATGGCCTATTTCTCCAGCTTGTTGAGCTCCCTCTGAATAGCAGCACAATCATCCGGTGTACTGACTGCTCCCCCCCATGTTGTATCATCTGCAAACTTACAAAGGGTATGCAGTCTGTCCCATTTTACAGGTTATTAGTGAGGATGTTAAATAGTATTGGCCCCAGTACCAGTCCTTGGGGTATGCCACTAGTGACTAGCCTCCAGCTGGACACCATGCTGCTGATCACAACCCTTTTAGCCCGGCAGTTCAGCTGGTTTTCAGTCTACCTCGTTATCCACTTACTTTGCCCATGCCTCAGCAGTTTGTCTGATGATATTACGAGATACAGCATCAAAAGCCTTGCTGAAGTCAAGATAAACATCCATTGCTTTCCTCTCATCCACCAAGCCAGTCACCTCATTGTGGAAGGCTGTTAGATTGGTCAAGCACGACTTCCCCTTCAAAAATCAACACTGACTACTCCTAACCACTTTCCTCCCCTTCGTATATTTGGTAATTGTTTCCAGGATGATTTGCTCCATCATCCTCCCAGAGACTGACAGACCGACAATTCCCTAGATTCTCCTTCTTCAAGATAGGAGTGACATCCACGCTCTAGTCCCCAGGAACCTCCCCTGATCTCCCTCAACTTTCAGAGACTGCCTAGAGTGGCTTCAGAATCACATAGGCCAGCTCCCCCAGCACTCACCAATGCAGCCCACCAGCTCCTTTGTCCTAGTTGTTTAAATGGTCCCTAACTTGATCCTCCTCTACTGTGGGTCAAGTCTTCCTTGTTCTATACTTTCCCACTGGTCTCAGAGGCCTGGAATTCCCAAGGGAAAAATCTTATCAGTAAAGTAAAAGGCAAGGAAGGTATTCAGTACCACAGCATTTGTGTTCCCTGCCATGTGCTCCCCTGCCCCATTCAGCAGCAGTCCCAAATTGTCCCTTCCTTTTGCTGCCAATATATCTATGTAAAAGTCATTCTATTCTCATTGCCCTTCACGTTCCCTGTCAGATTCAGGTCCATTTGGGCTTAGGCTTTCTTAAGCCCACCATACATGCTCAGACAGCATCTCTATATTCCTCGCGAGTCACCTGACCCTGCTTCCATCCACATCTTGTATGCTTCCTTTTTCTGTTTGAGCTTTGTGGGAAGTTCTTTGGTTCATCCATGAAGGCCTTCTGCCATTTATGCCTGACTTCCCGCTCATCAGGAGAGGCCATTCTCAAGCTTGGAGGAGGTGATCCTTGAAAAGTCAACAAGCTCTCCCAGGACCATAGTCCATGGGATTCTTCCAAAGAGATATGTGAACAGGTCTTCAGGCTCTTCTGAAGTGTGACCCCACTTTTTACCTAGCTCCCTCCTCTCAGGTTCCTCAACTTTGTCATCACACCATCTCACAGTCACTGCATCCAAGGCTGCCCCTGACCTTCCCATCTCCAATCACTTCTTCCTTGTCTGTATTAGGTCCAGCAAAGGACCTTCCCTCACCAACTCCTCAGTTACATATGCCAAGAAGTTATTACCAGCACACTCCATAAACGTCCTGGATTGCCTGTGCCCTGCTGTGTTGCCTCTACAGCAGATCAGGCAGTTTGAGTCCCCCAGGAGGACTGAGGCTTGTGAACACAAGGCATCTTCCACTTGTCCGAAGAAGGCCTCATCTATTTCTTCTGCCTGATCAGGCAATCTGCAGCAGATACCCACCACAATGTTGTATACATTGGTCTGCCTGCTAATCCTGACCCATTAGCTCTCAACTGGTTCATCATATGTCTCAAGGCAGAGTACCACGCATCCCAGCTGCTCTCTCACACAAAGGGCTACTCCCCCTCATTGCCACCCTAACAGGTCTATGCCCAATCCATAGCAGCACTCCTGTTCCGGTAGCTGTCCCACTACATCTCTGTGATCCCAGCAATACCACAGCTCTGCCACTGCACACAGACCTCTAATGCCTCCTGTGCATTCCCCACCCTACGTGCATTAGCATACCGGCACTTCAGAGAGCTGACTTCCCAGGAAAAGGGTAAGAGATTCCTTTGTGACACTGCTCTTGTCACTTCTGTAGATATGCTAGAGGTAGGTCCCCTTCAGCCCTGTTCTGTTGAGTTCACCGTGCCTCTCACCCACGTCGCTCTACACCCTTTGCTTGCCAACCCAGCTGGCCACCGCCTCACTCAGAGACACGACCACCCTGCCCTGTTGATTCCTATGAAAGATCAGACTAGATACCTCCAACAATTTGGGAATAAACATAGAATGGGGTTTGATCACCGCATTCACGCTGTAGCATACTGCGCAAGAAAGGTCAGCCCAGGCACTTGACCTTGGCTGAAAACCGAAAGGGCAGTTTTGTGAGCAAAGTGGTGTGAGTGGCGTTCTGAGGCTGGCTTCAGGTTTACCAGCACTGAGAACACACTCTGATTCGGTGTCATGCCTTTAATTGCTGTCAGTAAATATGCTAAACGATGCAGTACTCAGCTGGGCAGTGGCTTACCACAGTGAATTACGTATGATTACTTGTGCCCGACACTGAGTGTTTCCCACCTGCCAGCTCTGGCAATCTACAGCTTATACTATCCATGAGGCCTGCTCTAGTACCTGATGATTTAACAGCAGTAAGATTTAAAAGCCTTATGATAATGCATAGCTACCCTCTCCAAAAATAAACAGAAATTCAAACCTGACATTTATTCAGGACCTCGGTTTAAACTGCCAGACCTTACTACAGATTCAGCTCTCTGACTGCTTGTCATGTAGTTCTTCTACTCCGAACTGTGGTTCAAAGGCCCTAAGAACAAATATGTTTCTTCAGTCTCTTAGGGTAATTACGTGGTCCGAACTTTTCTAGGTCTTTCTACACTCCCTACAGTGCAAAAGCCATCTCATCTCCTCCTCCTCAACAGGTCTTCCAGCAGGCGCTGTCAGGTCATGCCATTGCATTTCCTACCTATGACATATAAGCACCTACGCATCCACTGCAGTGTCCAAGATCTAGTTTGTTCTAACTCTGTAACTGACTTGTCTGCATTTTTCCTGGATCCAAATGCATGCAATACCTTACTTGTCTACCTTGCTGCAGCTTTTAAAAAAGCCATTCATTAAAGAGATGCAATAGTAAGAACCATCTTTGTATCAGCACATTTTCCCCTATTAACATACATTACGTTGTGACAATTGAGACAGTGCTGGTCTTAAAAACTACTCTGTGCATTTTATAAGCAGCATATATAAGCAGCCTGCACAGAAAATCCACTGAAGAGTTATAGAATCATAGAATCGTTTAGGTTGGGGAAGACCTTTAAGATCATCGAGTCCAACCATAAACCTAACACTGCCAAGGCCACCACTAAACCCTGTCCCTAAGCACCAGGCCTACACGTGGCATGTGGTGGGATTCTCCATAGTGAAAGTAGTATATGCTTATCTGATAGGTATTTATAACACACAGGTATCCACATTGTTGGGCACTGACAATAGCAAAATGGGAGGGAAGATGCACCTATATTGTAACGGTTCTGTGCACGCACGCACAACTTGGCATTTTGAGGTTTGGTGAAAGGATTTTAATTACATTTACATACACACAAGCATTATACTGGCCTTTCATGTGCAGAGATGAAAACTGAATGATAAATACGCTTACTGTATGCTTCTGTCTCTTAGTGTTAACTTTTTCAAACCAACATTAAACTGTAATGCAGGTATACAGCAAGTGATTAGTATAGAGTGGTATGGTGACAAAGCGGGGTGGGAAGAAAACCTCACTAATTAGCGTAATTAGACTTTTCCATACCTCCTGTTTCTGTTGTCTATCACTCAAAAACTGCTTGAAATACCAGTCACAATTTTCTCGTAGCAATCCTCGGAGTCCCAGGGCTGGTGTTGCCAAAGCTTCATACAGTGCTAACGCGTCTCCTTGTTCCAAAGCCAAGTCAATCTTTGATATGGCTGCATGCGCTAGCAACAGTAAAGCAGAGTTTTGAGAGAAACATCAAAGTATAAACTACTGCCCAGTGATGGATAGCGCGTTACATAATCTGAACGGAAGACTTCCCAAGTCAATTTCAAAGTAGCACTTGAAAAAGGGGCTGAGGGTTGGAAATAGAATGCATTAGTCAAGATGGAGACTTGGGGGGGGGGTGTCAGCGACACAGACAATGCATTCCCTAAAGGGAGGGCAATCGGAGTCAAAATTAATTCACCTTACAACTATGCACTAATAATGAGTAACAACAACCACAACAAAAAAAAAAAAAACCCAAAACACCAAACACCCCACCACCACCACCCAAAACAAAACACCCCACCACTACCAAAAACCCCCAGGAAAACAGGGGAGCTGCCTTCCACTTTTGTTAGCATTACAGAAATTGAGGAAGAGCACAGGTATCGTTTTTAAGTACTCTTTTAATTAAGACTATTACTTCAGCATAATACCTACTGTTCACTTTATTGATGTTTCCCTGAATCTCAGCTTGAGTCAGAAGTTCTTCATACACATCTCTCTCTCTCTCTGAATTTTCTGAGGCAATCTGAAGATGAAATAAAAACTCATCAGTGTTTCTACAGTCATCTTTGCCCTCGTCGATCTTCTCATTGAAAAGGTCAGGGACAATATCTGTGTATCTATACAGAGCTGTGATAGGTCATAGATAGGCTACCTCTACACATGCAAAAAGAAGCCCTAGAAGTAAATACATATAAAGCAAGTATGCTCACACTCTGATACAGCCAGCCTAGAAACACCTTATTTCAATGTAATGACTCTATATGAACACACAGTAGAGCTCCAGAACACAGAGAGCAGTACATAGAGCTAGGTATTTGATATTCAGCATTCTGAACCAACATTACCCCCCCGCCCCAAGAGCAGGCAGTCTGTTTTGCTCATCATTTCACTGTTAGCAAAACATACCTATATTGTATGGAAATAGAGGGGTAGCATTCCTGACATACAAAGACTCACACGAGTTCTGTATCTATGCAGCCCCTATTTCAGACAGCTAAACCACAGGAACGCAGCTAACTGCTGCCTGCCTTCTACAATAGGAGGACAGGTTACTGGGGAACACACCAGAATACCACCAGGGTAGATCCATCTAACTCTATACATGCAGGCCTGTAACACACTTTCTTGGATTCCCCGCAGTTTACACTTTGGTACAAAATTGTAGTGCATGCAAATAGATGGTTTGAAAGAAGAACTGATCTACCCTATTTTTAGCATTCTCCATCTTGTCTTGCTTTGCTCTGTAGAGTGTGTCTTGGTAAGTGGATCCCAGCTGATCATCCAGATTTATTAGCATGGCATTAGGGTTCTTCATTGCCATAAGAGTGTCAGCTGGAACCTGATGGTCGATTGCTTCATTAATGGCAATGACAGCAGCATGTACTGAAAAAACAAGTCACAGTCTGCCAGTTAGACCCCAACACAACAGCTCTGTTAAAAATTGAGAACTTAACTGGAAAGAGCAGAATAATTATCTGGAAGTTTACTGGTAAGCAACATAATTATTGAAGTACCTCTCATTCCATCATGGCTTTGTGTTCTTGACAAAAAAAATGGCAGCCTACTTCCTAGTACAACACTCTAGCTAGTCAAATCATCGCGTTCCAGAAAGAAAAGGAAAAAAAAAATACACAAGGGAAAGAAGAAAACCCTCTTCCCAGTCTTCCAAAAGGCCTGTAAAAAGGACTGTACTCTCTTACAGCCGGGGGCATCAAAACCAACACTTTAAAAAAAAATATCTAATCTGCTGATTTGAATAATTACATTAAACCAAACTCCATTTTTTCCTTACATGCTGCTTCATCCACAGAAAGTTCATTTGCAAGAATCCCTCCAATCTTGCTGAAGGCAGGCATCTGAATGCCATACTTCTCCAGTTCAAGCCTCATGTTACTGATTTCCTCCTCTGAAACAGACAAAAATGGCATCACGCATACTTGAACATATTAGGAATCAACACTGCTATATCGACTGCTAAAAAAAAAGTTAGGATAACTACAATAAATTGCAATTACTCTTTAAATAATATTTTGAATATAACTCAGTAAAAGTGAAACTGACAGGAAGTGATAACTGAGAGACATTTTGAACACTTTCCTAAAATCTGCATTTGTCCCAGAAACACATATGGGAATATTCTGTAGTCGTTCTCAATAGAAAACAACACACGACTCTCACTGAGGAGCTGGAAACAGACTCCATCAGTCTGAGGTTCTTCACCTACAGCTGCCAACAGGTCAGGAAAGTGCACAGGTGCTATGTCAGTATTCTTTTTTCCCCCACAGAGAGACTACAGTGAGAAAAGTGAATGGAGGATATCGAGACAGGCTGTTGCTAAATACCATACAATGCAAAACGAGAGTTAATAGGCATTTTATAGGTACAATCAACAACTCTTTTGCAGGAAAATAAAGTTCATGCACCCTTTAAATCAGATGTGCACCCTCAGGCGGAACATCACTAATGCAAAACACAGAATTTGACACTTTTGCAAAAATCAGGGAACTGAAGCCTTGAGGAGACACATGGACACGAGACTTTGTGCTGGAATCTCCTGCAGCAGATCAGCCGCAAAGCTGCTCTTCAGCTGACGGCAACTCTAATCTAAACTGTCAAGGGAGGTCAGAACCATTTACTGAGTTCCAAATCAAAACCTCTGCCAAGGGGAAGGTTTAAGCATCTCACAACAGTGGCAAAAAAGTTAAGAGGCTGTTATTGCCAAAAGTAATGATTAGTGAACCGATGGCCGTTTAACAGCCTGGCTCAGAAGCACCCAAATCAAACCTTTTTCTTAAATTACTACAACTCCTCATAGCCATTAATTTTGAATTTAATTTGCATTTAGGATATCAACAGTAACAATACTTTAATTGATTTTTTTTTTTTTTTTTTTACCTGTGAAGTCCACCTTCCCATATAAGTCCTGAATCTGGGGGGCAAGACCCAGTTTGAACAGGTACAGGCTAGAAAGGCAAATAAGCAAATAATTAGAACTACTAACTTTTCCTTGTGGTTCTGACCACGACACAGATGATTTTAGGAGATAATAAATTCGAGGAGCCACTCAGGTAAGCCAGCATAACAGCTCACGATCACCAAGAAGGTGAGCTGACTTCTCTCCTCCCCCCTCAGCTGCACATAACTGGTCCACCACTCTGAAGTCTTCACATAGAACGGCTGAGGTTAGAAGGGCGCTCTCAAGTTCGTCTTGTTCAAGCTCCCTCCTCAAATAAGGTCATGTAGGACCAGGATCATGTACAGATGCAAGATCTGCAAGGATGAAGACTCCACAACTTCTCTGGGCAACTTGTGCCACTCCTCGGTCACCCTCATGGTAAATAAACTCTTTCCTGATGTTCAGAGGGACCCTCCTGTGGCTCAGTTCGTGTCAGCTGCCTCTTGTCCTGTCATGGGGCACCACTGAAACGAGCCTGGCTTCATCTTCTTCGCACCCTCCCTTCAGATAGCTGCACACATTGCTGAGATTCCCCCAGGGCCTTCTCTTCTCCAGGCTGAACAGTCCCAGCTCTCTCGGCCTCTCCTCATAGGAGAGATGCTCCAGTCCACTAATCATCTTGGTGACCCTTCCTTCAACTCCCTCCAGTACATCTGTGCCTCTCTCGTGCTGGGGAGCCCAGAACTGGACACAGTACTGCAGGTGTGGCCTCACCAATGCTGAGTAGGGGGGAAGAATTCACTAAGCTGACTTGACTTACTAAAACGGTGCCTGACGGAAACTGGAACTGCTACAAAGGATGGATGAATCCATACATCCAAAGACAAATGAGACTGGGGAAAGAGAAGCAACTCCCGTCCTTTTTGCCTGTCATGGTGGCTCAGCACAGACCATGGAAACATACCCTATTAAAATACCTGATTATACTGGAACATTAAAAATAAACCGTTCATGAAGTAAATATCCATTCCTCTGGTAAACTCAGTTTTATCATGACTGCAAAAAGAGGGTAAGCAATTCCACCTTTTCACATGTCAAATCTAAGTCTCCAATCTTTATAAATCTAAGCAGGTTTTGGTTTTTATTTTTTAGAAAACAAAACGCAAACACTAGGCAGGAACATTTCTGACCCATGAACTGCCAACAAAACTGCATTCTAGATCTTCATTTCTTAACTGGAATATACTTTGGCACTAAGCCTGGAAAAAAGAACTAGTTTTTATAAAAACAACCTTTTCCATATTTATATTTACATGTCAGAATAACTCTTCTTTCCTTGATAAGTAAAATTATTTAAGTGATAAAATCTTGAGGAGGCTGCCTTTGCAGAGAAATTGGCTACAGAACATTTCAGCCCAAAAGGTTAACAATTGAAAAAAAGTAAGTAGTATGGAAAAGGTATTATTGGATGAACAATTGTAACCTCTACAGCCTGCAGTCCCTTCTACTGGGACTATTTGCATCTCTCATCTTAATTTTGCTCCCTGAATTAATTTTCTTTTCCTAATATACGATTTAGAAAGAGTATACCAACAGCAAACTAAATTTTCTTGGGAAGCTTGGTAATTGTCCACAATTCGGACCACTGGGGGGAGCGGGGGCAGGAACATCCAGGATATAACAAAGACCACATAACAATAAAAAATACCAGCCAATTCCTGGCATAAAGCAGCTACAGTAGCCATCACAAAGCTGCCAGTGAGGGAGGAACTTTGTCACAGCCTAAACAAAAAAGGAGCATTGGTTTTGACAGTGGCAGTGTACCCCACCACAGGACTACTCCTCCCAGCTCTATAAAATCCAGATGACTTATTCTACAGAGAGAACTCATTGTAGATCCGAAGTTGGGATCAAGCTCACTTCCATAAATAATAATTTCATCTACAGCAATCTAAAATGTCGGGTCACATTCAGATAAATGCAATCCATCTCCATGGATTTCACCACTGGCAACAGATCAGAGCACAGAACAAGCCACTCTCGAGAACTGAAACTGAGCAAGCAACAGATGAAGGCGCAAATGTATACAGTCCAGCATTTAAGCACCTAGTAAATTCTACAAAAGGAATCTTTTTTAAATAAAAGTATCAACATGTTCCAAAAGCCACACTTGCAATAAAACCAGTTGGGGGGGGGGGGGGGAAGACATCCAAACCAAACAAAAACCCCCAAAACCCACACGCATGCTATGTGCCATCCTGTCAAATTGAAGAGCAAAGCATCAGCGAATGAATCCTCCCAGTTTTCTCAAGAACTGGGATTACCCTACTCTGTGTCTGTGAGATTTTAAAGTTTAAGAGACCTTTCAACAGCAGTTCCTGCTTGATCGCTTACTGTGGTCGTAATGATGCACGTACTGCAGTACAATGCCGTGACCACAGTGGCTGTCATTCAGTGATCTGACCGATCTCAAGATAAACTAATATTTTCCTCTCTCACAAACACCTTTTAGGGCTTCAGACTTTCCTTTATTTAAGCCCCAAAATGTTTAGCCCTGCCTCAGACAGTAGAGAGGGAGTGTGAACTGGGATGGGAAGGTATTAATCACAACATACTTGACTGGTTCTTTTTCCTTTAGCATCTGATTTGGCCACTGCCCAAGGCAAAACACTGGCTTCGTGGATCTTTGCTCCAACCTGGTAAGATTGCTGTGCTAGAAAATTCGTCCTTGTCCAGCCTTCACTTCAGCTCTCTCCCCTCTCAGCTTTGCAGAGATTTCAGAAGCAATCAGATCTCTGCCTAGCATGCCTTACCTGAGTGCATGAATACAATAGATACAGCGTGGCATGTTCTTGCGATCATAGATATCCGTAGTTTCTGGGTAGAATATCTAAAGATAAAACAAAGTTAGCAGTCTGAATTATACTCACTCTACATAGCCCAACGGCATAACTGCCATAAGCCCAATTCTTCTGCAGTGCAGTAACGAAACAGCCCACAGAACAAAACTCTTCCTGCTTCTCTGCCCTGGCCCGGCATTTCTCTTGCTTACAGCACCCATCCTTCCTTTGGTTTCTACCACCCAAAGCAGGGCTCCCTTTTTCCTGCCCATGTTCTCCACACATGGATGAGCACGCCCTTTCTTTTGCGTGTTCCCCAAGATACTGGGTCATGAGGTATTAGCGAGGACTTTGGTGAAAGCCAAGAGATAAAAAAATACTTACAACAGAAGAGAGAAAAAAAGAATTCTGTTTGGACTAAATGGGGTTGAGGAGCAAAAGAAGAGACAGTGACAAAGGGAAACCGAGACCAGCACTGAGGGGCTCTGCAAACTACATTTTCAGTTGTCTGGACCCAAAAGCTTTCAGACAGTCTCAAACACACAGCTCTTCAAAGTTTAAACACAAGGGGCTGATACTGGAAGCATGGATTCATTCAGAACTGCTGACAAGGTTCGTTACTTCCTAGTATTGGAAGGTTCCTTGCTGTTGCCTATAAGCACAAAATAGCATCGCTCTTTCTGTGGAGGCAACAGCACCTGACAGACCCTCGCAATTCCACAGCATCAGTTCCCTGGCTCTTCTGCATGGGAAAATATGCAAAGCACCAATATCTCTTAGTCAATGTACTGGACCCAGCCCGGGTTTTTTAACATCTCCTCACACATTTATTTCCCCCCAAAATCCACTCACAGCTGAAAACCTTGCCTCATACCTAGTGTTTAATTTCTCTCTGTCTAGCTCCCTCCTCGGTTATTTTCACCTAATAACCTTAACAGCAGATTTCAGTATTTCCTAATCCCAAATTTATTCCTGTAAGATCATGAGAAATCCCAGCAAGGCTCAACTAGTAAAGCTCAACAAATTATTTGAAAGACTTTGCCAAAAATAAAGTGTTCAATCTGCAAGCATGTATGCAAACAAAACATACATCGGATTAAACTAGACAATGCTGATTTTGGTGAGACTAAGTATAACATGCTTACAAAAAAACCACACACACGTTAAAAAAATTTACCTACTATCCAAGTATGCAACTTGACCTATCAGTGCAACACTACCGCAGTTCCATATATTTTCAGGCAACAGTGTCTATTAGCTCAGAGGAGTTTACCTGTGCTTTCCCCTAGTGAAGTCAGTAATTTATATTTGATTAAGCTACACCAGGAACATTTCAACTTGATGTGAAAGTTTCATAGGGAAATCTGAAGAAATGAAGAACATAGTATTTCCTGTTGTGCTGCTTCTTTTAGCATAGATTTCTAAAAAAAAAAAAAACCCTTCCACAATCAAACTGTAGCTCAGATACTGCTCAGAAGAATGCACAGCAAGAGCAGTGTAATGCAGATGTGATGCATGATTAGTGATATTAAGGATACGGTACAGAAGGAGGAATTATTTTGCTCCTAATCATTCTCACAGGCATAGCAAAATGAAATCTTTCAACGAGTTTTAGGAGAGAATTTCTACAGGGACGCAAATCTAGAAAATGAAGAATTAACTAGATAAAGCTTACTGATTTTTGTACAACAGCAAATGCTTCCACAGAATGTAAAGCTTTTCTGAGATTATTTATTTATCTGCACATACAACATAGAAATTACCTTGGGGAGACCAATCTCAGCCATGGCATTGAGCCACTGGATTACATTGTCCGTGTGCCGGAAGTGGAGACCAGTTGCCTGAAATAAAAGCAGGCAGGAACAAGGAGGGTAGTAAGAACCAAAATATCACAGCTGTCAAGAACAGCAGAGAGGTTCATTAAGACCAACAGTGAAAACAGTACTCTTACAGAAGAGAAGTTGTCTGTATACGATTATATTGGCTGTTTATGACAAGTTCTTTCATACGAGTGCAAGCTCAGACGTAAAGCTAAGAGTCCATCCCCCTCACTTAACCAGTGTTCTAGAGTGAAGGTGGAGTTTCTCAGGTAATACTAATAAAAACTATCTTTCTGCTTATTTGCTCACAGTACCTCCGTGTGCACATTTTGCTATTTTAGATGTCTACCTAAAGCAGTATGTATGGCCAACAGCTCTTACCTTGTATCTAGTCTGTTCCCTATCATAGATTTTCTTCACAGAAACCACTTTGGGGGAGAAGAAGTTTCCAAGTTTGGCCAGGTAGACTCCATTTCTCAATCCTTCTTCCAGCTCTGTCGTGGGAGGCAGCTCCTCATTCAGACAGGCCTCCATCCACCTGGAGGTGCAAGAAGAACAAAGTCGGTCACATGAGTGTATTTTCAATTTGTGAACACAACCCCATGCTAAACAAGTTTCATGCTGGTACTGCCGTCATGCTCTGGCATACTATTTACTTAGCATCAGGGGTTGGAAGTGGGTATAGCACTACCACACAAGCTGTGTCTTTAAAATGCTGGTCAGTAACACTTCAGACAAAATATTAAGAAGTACAGAGTCCAGCAGCCAAAGTTTCACAAGTAATTAAGATACCACCCCACCATCATGTTTCTCCTTCAGCCCATGATTTAGCTGGTACTGGTCTAGACATAGTGGCCAACCTGTCCTTTAAACTAAGGTAAATCTTCCTCTTGAGTACAGGCTTATCTCACAAGCCTTTCTTTACTCTACTCTCATGACGTATCCGTTACGACTTTGTACCACTTATTCAAGCTCTTTTAGCCGATCTCAAAGAGTCCCTACAGCACCTCAAGTCTACCTTCCTGGCCTATGTATCTTCTCCCACTCGACTACACATTTCAAAAAGAGGGGGGGGAAAAAAAAAAACAAACCCTGAAGAGGCATTCCTCTCCTCATAACTGATTTTTCCTCATCTCGTTTCTTTCCATCTCATTTACTGGTGTCACAGATCCTCATGACAAAAACAAAGACTGCAACAGCAAATAATTTGAAAAGTCACTGTTCTTAAAACAGAGGTGGCCCTTGGCATTTCTTCCGTGCAGAGCTACCAAAGGCTGTACACGGCAAGCTCAGCTATTCAGTTTCGTCCAAAGGCAACACGCTCCCTGGCTATTCTGTTCTCCGAAAAAGGGAGCTGCACAGGCACTGTCTAAAGCGTCTTCCTTGGATCATGCCTCACTTGCAGTTAAATTCTAAAGCTCTTACAGAATGGATGAGCCCTGGATCAATAAAGATCACAGAGAAGTGGCTTTCAAGACAACGATGGCCTGAAATAGCAGTAGCCCATGTTATACAACAGAGCTGACAGTGTAACATAAGCACGCTTTGGCCCATGGGGGTGATAAATCCACATTACTGGGGCTGATCTTAAAGACAGGCAAGTACTAGGATCTTGCTTGAACCCAATGAACACAATTTTAATATTCTTAATACGGTTTCAGATGCATGCACAACTGTAAACTATTTAACTCCATATTAATCCAGACAAAATAACATGAGAACACTGTACTGAATGCAAGTGATAACCGATTAAGTGAATAACTGTAGCAAATCAACAGAATTTCACAGAAAGCAGTCCTGTAAAACGCAGCTGGGAAAGCTATGTGGCTGTGTTGACCAACTAAAACTACAGACATTTCACACCTGCAAGGTGTGAGGCTTCATACCTCCCAAAATTCTGATTAAAATTAAGCACTGTACAAAAAATAGCTCATCTATACTATGAACTAACAGACATCTCCAAACAGTGTTTTTTTTCATGGGGATTCATTGAATGGTGCTGTTTCTAATGCATTTTGGCATAGATGCATGCTATGCCCCCCTCCCTCAGTTTTCCAAGAAGTAAACACAAAAATTGAGGCTGACAAAATTAGAGAATTAGAGAACGTCAGCGGTTTAACTGCAGCTGGCAACTGAGCACCACCCAGCCGCTCACCCACTCCCCCTGCAGTGGGACAGGGGAAAAGTAGAAGTGAGAAAACTCGTGGGTTGAGATAAGAACAGTTTAATAATGGAAATAAAATAGTAATAAATAAATAAATAAATAAATAAATAAATAAATAATAAAGGAATATACAAAGCAAGTGATGCACGATGCAATTTCTCACCACCCACCAACCGATGCCCAGCCTGCCCCTGAGCAATATTCCCCCCGCCAGCTTTCCCCTAGTTCATAGAGTGAGCATGACATCGTATGGCATGGAATATCCTTCTGGCCAGTCTGGGTCAGCTGTCCTGACTGTGCCCCCTCCCAGCCTCCTGTGCATTTCCAGCCTTCTCAGTCGGTCAAGCATGAGAAGCTGAAAAGTCCTTGATTTAGTGTAAGCACTGCTTTGCAACAGCTAAACCATCAGTGTGTTATCAACACTATTTTCATGCTAAATCCAAACCACAGCACTGTACCAGCTACCTGGAAGAAAATTAATTCTATCCCAGCTGAAACCAGGACAGAGGATAACACCAACGTTAGCATAACTGTAATCTATAATTAGCACACAGGTGGTCATAGCTTGAGAAGCAGCTTGGTGCTCTGACAGCCCTCTGGCAGCAGGTTGAAATCAGGTGAATGAAACTGTAGTCACTGACATTGTTCACATGGCAAAAGATGTCTTTCTTGCATCAGCATGAAACCTCTCCCAGTGCTACTTGCATCCATTACCCCTCGTCCTCTCCACATGGCTCCTTGTGAAAAGGGAGCCTTTGTCCTTTTTGTAGCCACCCTTCGAGTACTGGAAAACGGATGAGGTCCCCCCTGAGCCTGCTCCTCTCCAAGGTGGAAAGACCCAACTCCCTCCTCCCAGGGCAGGTTCTCCAGCAGTTTGACCACCTTCATGGCCCTCCTTTAGACCCTCTGTTCACATAAAAGTCACCAGGTAGCCACCAAACACCAGCTGACGCACAGCCATGTTCTCTCCCATCTCGTCTTTGAGCTCCTTGCCACCTAATTCAGGAAAACCATTGGAAGACTATTAATGCAAGGCCTGTAAGGTACAGAAAACAAACACAACCCGAAGGACATGTTAAGGGAGCAAGGAACCGAGTCAAAGGACAAGTACAGAAAGCAAACCAGTTCAACATGTTTTGACAGGAGCTCAGTACTCAACGCCAACAGCTTACAAATTTTATGCCGTAAAGGGATGGGAGGGCAGAAGGCATCAATCCAGGACACATACAAGTCATAGGCGGCAGGGGCTACATGTCAGGAGAGTTCCAAATAAGATATAAATAAAAATACCCTGTATTAGAGAAGCTTCCACAAGCAAAGGATGCTCAGTCCCTCTAGTCCAAGTGAACAGTATTAATAACCTCAGAAAGTCTCATGGACCTTACATTCAGTACTTCAGGTATTGTGCACTTAAACAGTAACAATTTTGAAGGGGAAAAATTATATGTAGGAAGTTGCTAATTTAAGCCTAGTTTGGCCTGGAAAGCATTAGCTTTCCTGCAGGCACCTCAACAGTCTCCTATAGTAAGAGGCTTAGTACCACACTTCCCTTTCTAATGGGACAAAAATACAGTGTTTTGTGACTTAGACTGTCATATTCCCCCAGGCTGATTTTATAAATAGGAATGCCAACTCTCTCCTAAAGGAATTAAAAATCAAGCTGGTTGCCACAGCTTCTTGAACAGAACATTCTCAAAGAGGCTTCTACCGCAAATGAAGAATTGTGGATCATGACAGTGAAACTGGGAGAGCACTTCAAAACCCAGACAAGACACCATTATGCTGTGGAGTGCAGTCTGAGCCCAAGAAAAGTGAGGCTTGCAACCCAAAGCAGGACAGGGAGCCTGGAAAAGTGACAAGGAGTAGTGTTTATCAGTAAGAAAAGGTTTCTGGAAACACGTGTCCGATTTCTGTACATGAGCTACAGAAAGAAACTCATTCTTCTGCAAACTACTATCTTCCTGGGTTTTGCTGCTTTCCTCTAAAACACTTAGTTCTTCTTTAACTTTAAGTTCTAGAAAAATGCAGATAGCAACCGAGCAACAGAGAAAACATGACCCAAGTTTAAAAATTCTGGACCATTGTCCAAAAGATACTGTAGTAAAGCAAGTGAAACGCTATCATTCAGATCATGCTCTACCCCCATCCCACGCGGCTGCCTTTCCTGTGCTGCTTCAACCCAACCTTCACAGAATCTCTGAGGCTGGAAGGGACCTCTTGAGATCGAGCCCAACTCCTCCCCGCCCCCACAAGCAACCATTTTCCCCATTCCTTCCGAGTGGAGCAAGTGCTTTCTCTAATATCATTTGTGTGCCTATCATTGCAACCAAGGACTCCTAAGAGAACACAGAGCTTCCCAAACCCTGGAAGAGTCCAAATGCTAGAAATAGGGTTCATAATACCCTCCCAAGAACCATACTGGGGCAATGAAAAAAACCCACCACTTTGTTCAACCTAGGAAGACCTAAAGTGAAAGCAGAAGGGACGTGCCACCGAAGGACACAGCAGCAGTGAGTTCTATTTAAGCATTTCCACAAAGTAAGATAAATAGCCCGTAATTAGAACATAAGCTGTCTCAATGTACTCATACCTGTTTCAACAGGTTCCTAGGTGGGTGTTAATGTACCTACAAAACTAGGGCAATTTACATACAATAATGCTCCCCTAACACTCCCCCTTGGTGCTGCATTGCTCAACCATGTGCTAGGCCAGAAGACAAAGCCATGTTTTCAGAACGCATTATGCAGTCCCTTTTACATTTAGAAGTTCACAGACTAACATTAACACCTGTCATCCTTAAAAGGCAGAAATAAATGCAGAGTTTCCAGATGAACAAGAGGAAAACATTTCTCAAGTCTCATGGGGTGGGGGGAACCTGGCTGATGGGCTGCAACCCCTACTCCCTTCAGACATGAGGCATTAGCACAACATGCCATCAATAAACTTTCCACAGAAACCTTGAATTCTACTACTTTGGCAGTTTCCACTACACTCCCTCCCTCTCACCAGCACAGAAATGATAATTTTCAACCCAGATTTAGTTCTCCAATCAAATTTCATGACCGCACAGGTAATGTCTGACTCTCCAATTTTTCTCGCTTACTGCTCTTGAAGGAAAAGGCTGCTGCAGAAGTTTATTGCTTACATCTCCAAACTAGCTAGTAAAGATTACCAAAGTTTAACTTCAAGCAAACGGCACAGCTACCACCACGTCACAAATGGGCTTCACTGCCGGCTCTTCTCTCGCACTGAAATACAGCAGACAGGCAGCCAAAACCAGCAGGGCAGGCAGGTGGCATACCCAAGCACCTCCTACAACTTCATGTTCTCCTGCCCATGGAGAATTGGGGCGGGGGGAGGGGGCAGATCTCCTTAGGACTTTATTTTTCCTCCTGGTCACACCACATTCCCACATGCACAACAGAGGTTACAAAACAGAGGTGAAAGCACATCACCCAAATGCCAGAAAGGGGTGGGGACAGATAGCTTTAGGAAATTCAAGCCTCCCAAGTTGCTGTAGAATCATCTGCATTTCCCCCAGCAACCACTCTATGCCTACTTCTGTTCTCTTCACATTTTTTGACAGCATCTGCTTGCACTTTGTGAGTATCCAGTCTGGCAGCCTGGTGAGCACAGCTGCTGGCAATGCCTGCCAGCTGCCTCAGCCGTATTTAATCCAGGAAGCCATCACCAAGGAAGGCACGGATGACAACAGCCGCCCCCTATGCGTGCTTGTAGTGTCAGGTCAAAAGTTCCTACCCCACACAGTCCAATACCCCGTCTCTGACAAAGGCCAGTAAGAGAGATGCAAACAAACATAGCCTTTTATTAAGCTAGATAACTGAGTGCTCAATTAAACATGCTGTATCTATTCATACTTACCTAAATTATTGTACATGGCATATGTTTAATCGCAGAAACTTTTCAACAGAAGTTTATGAATGTCACGTGTGAGTTATCTGATGTGCAAAAATGTATTTGGGAATCACAGAACTATTAAAATGCATAAAAATGGGCTTTAGATTTGCTTTTGCTAGTTGTAAGTCACGCACAGTACATAGGACTTAAACATATTTTGCTTTAACACTCAGGCAAAAGTAGTATTAACTATAATTAACACACAGATTGGTTTTGGTCACCCTAAATCAGACTTTTAACTGTATTCACATAACCAGCGATGTCTATAGATATCTAGCAAAACCTTCAGAAGTGCTTCTGTACACCAATTGCTACCTCCTGCAGTAATCCATGGAGATCAGCTGTTTACCTGCAAGAACATTTGTTAAATAACATTAGACCTTTTTAGATCTTTGAAGCTGTCGCCCTATGTCAGCTTTGGTTTTTTTAACTGAGATATCCTCATTCTGCTCCTGGACCCAACTAAAATAAGCTTTCTGGTGGTTTTCCTCCTCATCTCTCTACCACTGACACAACTCTGAACAAACCATTCCAAACGAAGACAGCATTCCATATACTGTGATAAGTTACAAAACAGAAGGTGATTTTAAAAAGGTCTTTTAAAAGCCTGTAAACTAACATACTCCTTTATTTCGTTCAACCATTAGCCACCTCACCCAGAAAGTGACAGCCCGCACACAGGATGCGAAGCCTGAAGCTGCAACGTCACTCAAAGAGGAGAAACGGCCGAGTTCCTGCATTGCTCCATGCACAGACAACACAACAGAGTCCAACTTTGCTCCTCCATTTTGCCTTCAGCACTCTACACCACGGCAAGATAACCCCTGTGTATCCACACAGGTCAACGCTGCATAGGCACACCGCATATGAAACAATTTATTTAGCTCCGAGAGACATTCTCTTAATCAGCACAAGCCTTCATCTCTCCTCCAGCCAGGAAGAACCTGAGTATCCTCACACGATGTGCTTATGTCTACACAGGTGTATGGGGCTTGCATGGTGAGCTTTTGGTAGCAGGGGGTCTATAGGGGTGGCTTCTGTGAGAAGATGCCAGAAGCTTCCCCTGTGTCCGACAGAGCCAATGCCAGTCAGCTCCAAGGTGGACCCACCACTGGCCAAGGCCAAGCCCATCAGCCATGGTGGAAGCGTCTCTGGGACAAACTATTTAAGAAGGGGAAAAAAACCTGCTGAGGAACAGCAGCCAGAGACAGAGAAGTGAGAACTCGTGAGAGGAGCAGCCCTGCAGGCACCAGGGTCAGCACAGCAGGTGCCGGAGCAGAGATTCCCCCACAGCCTGTGAAGAAGGCCACAGTGGGGCAGGCTGTGCCGCTGCAGCCCAGGGAGGCCCCGGGGGGGGGGGGGGGGGTGCCCCAAGGAGGCTGAGACCCCGTGGGAAGCCTGTGCTGGAGCAGGCTCCTGGCAGGACCTGCGGCCCCACAGAGAGAAGCCCAGGCTGGGGCAGGTTTGCTGACAGGACCTGTGGCTCTGCAGGTGACCCGCGCTGGAGCCGTCCTTTCCTAAAGGACTGCACCCCACAGAAAGAACCCAAAAGACCTGGTGCCTGTGGGAAGGACCCACGTTGCAGTAGTTCACGAAGAGCTGTCTCCTGTGGGAGGGACCCCACGCTGGAGCAGAACAAGAGGTCAAGGGGGGAGTGGCAGAGACAACCCAGAATGAACAGGCCACAACCCTCGCTCCCTGGCCCCCTGCGTCACTTGGGGGGAGGAGATTGAGAAGTCGGGAGTGAAGTTGGGGCCAGGGAAGAAGGGAAGGATGAGGAGACAGTGATTTAAGATTTGTTCTTATTTCTCATTATCCTGCTCTGATTTGATTGGGAATAAATTAAATTAGTTTTCCCAAGTCTGTTTTGCCTGTGATGGTAACTGCTGAGTGATCTCTCCCCTACCATTACCTTGACCCAGGAGTCTTTCATCTTCTTGTCTCTCCCCCTGCCCAGTTGAGGATGGGGAGTGAGAAGGTGGCTGGGTGGGCAGCTGGCAGCCAGCCAAGGTCAACCCACCACAACAGGAAAGGAATCCTCTCTGAAACCCCTCCCATCCAGCAGTCACACAAAGTGCTCCTCCAGAGCAGCCAGACATGGAAGATATTTACCGCGGTACAGAAACCCCGATGATGCACAAGCCATTCTTCAGCATGTTATTGCCCAAGCCATCCCTCGCTCCAGACAGCCCACAACATACCATAAAATGTGCAGCACAACAAAAACCAAAGGTGAGCACTGGACAAAGGAAGCATACTCCAAAAACAAAAAAAAAAAAAAAAAACCACCCAAACCACCAAAACCTACTTTGGTGCTCTCAAATCCAGTGAAGGGTGGTAGACACTGCTGCAAAAGGCATTACATAGAGGAAAAGGCAGAAGCTGTGTATAAGCAAAATCATCTTAAGGAGGCGCTTTATTTGAGGAGGATACAGAACAGGAATTGATCAAGCTACTGTCCTCGGTCAAGTGAAAGCAGCGATCGGCAAGCGAAAAAATTATTACTTATGAAAAAGCTAAATAACATGCATTGAAAATAAAAACAAGATTGAATGTGATGTACCGGAAAAGGGAGACTAGAGATAGGAAACCAAAGAGAGACGGCCACGTGGCCAAAGCAGTAAGCTCGCGGGAAGCAAGAACAGGCAGAGAGGATAAATTTAAAACTGCACAGGGAAAACAGGGGCAATATACAGAAGATGAATCTCTCCCTGTCGGCAGCAACAGACTCCGGTGGCTTCCCTTGCATTCTGGAGGCCCATGTGCCTCAGCAAGCAGATTCAGCCCAGTGGCCTGACAAAGAATGTCCCCACCCTCCAGCCCAAAGAAAAGAACAGATGACTTTTGCCAGGTCAGCAAACTGGCTATTAGAGAATATTCAACCACTCTTAACCAGTACCAATATAAACAGAGTATTTGCAAGAGCAGGAGTCTCAATGAGTCAAAGACGGTAAGAAACAACAGAAGCTGAAGCAGGAAAAACTCTTATTGGAAAACACACATAAATTTTAATCCATTGGAATGATCCAGCTAGATATTGGCCGACCTCTCACTACCTGAAGCCTCAAAAAACCCACATTGGATACCTTTATGGTCTAACTCGGTCAAATGTTGTAATGCTGATGCAGAAGTCACATAAAGTTGTTTAGTCTGGGGTCCGTCCCCCCCCGTCCCCCCCGCAAAAAAGCTGTTGCAGCATCCCTGATGTACAGGCTTGTTTAATACTTTACAGGAGAGCCTGGGGAAAAGCTGAAAAAGTTTCTCTCTTCTCCTTTCAGTCATTTGAAGGGCAAGTGAAAGGTAAAATAACAGAATATAAAAGGAAAATTTACACCTGATCTACAGAAGCCAAAATGAAAACCAGACTGCAGCAGCAAAGACCCAAAGACATTCATATGCTGCAGGCTTTGGCAGTTAATTAGCTCGTTTCACAATTCCTGGATATCTACATTTTGAAAAACAAGGCCTTGTAACATAATGTACCTGTCCTGTGCTGAAAAGGACTTTTATTTTAGCGGAGAGTAGCTTGTTTCAAAGGATTTCCGACTTGCAGTAACGAATATCATCTTCCTCAATCAACAGAGGTTGCGATAACATCTTATTCATGCAGCTGCCGTAACAGGAAAATTTGGCAAGAATCTGGTAGATGGTGGAAAAACTGCAAGGAGAAGAGGGCAGAACCCGCTGTCACACTGAGTTTCTGTGATCACAGTGTAACCCCCAGTCAGAGGCTGGAAAGAAGCCAGCGAACGCTGCTACCAGCCATTCAATTCCCACTACAAAAATGACAAATCGCATCATGCAGAGCCTTTCGGAATACCAAGCATTCCACTTGGAACAACAAAACCTCAAGAAAGGGAAAAACGTCTCCCTTTCCCTAACTCCCCACCAGGTTTGCTCACCCTCGGGGTCAGTATTTGCGTAACGTATCACTGGCTTTCCCCCATCTTCTCCAGTATCCTGCACCGAAACACAGAACTGCAGACTTCACCATCTTCTGCCTGGTGACAAATCCTACAGAAACAAGGCTCAGAAGAGCGGACTAAGGGACACCAGCACATTCCAGACAGCAGGTGTCCAGACTAAAGGAAGGCACCGACAATACTTATTTAGAATTTCACTCTTCAAAGAACTATTCAAACCCACAGGGGGCGGGGGGGAAGGCAAGTTGGCTTCTGCAGTGGCGTAACAGTCGTCATCCTGGGAAACAAGAGCATCATCAAGAGATACAGTGTTCAAGGTCAGCCCCTTAAAGTCTTCCAAAGCAGGCAAATCTCCAAGGTGGACCCACCACTGGCCAAGGCCAAGCCCATCAACAACAGTGGAAGTGCCTCTGGGACAAGCTATTTAAGAAGGGGAAAAAAACCTGCTGAGGAACAGCAGCCAGAGAGAAGTGAAAACACATGAGGCGCAGCCCTGCAGCCCCCCAGGCCGGTGCAGCAGGAGGGCAGGAGGGGCTCCAGGCGCCGGAGCAGAGATTCCCCACAGCCCCTGGTGCAGCCCATGGTGGGGCAGGCTGTGCCCCTGCAGCCCAGGGAGGCCCAAGGAATCACCCGAGAAGATGAAAGAAGATCTCTCGGAGAGGTAACAGCAACAAAGTGAAATAAATTTATCACATCAGGAGTGTTGTCTTCTAGAGAAGTAGGTGGAAATTTAAATGCATTTCAGTACAGTTTGTGCAGGAAAAGACACAGCCTCTCAAATGAAGAGCTAGGGAAACAAGTGCTGCCCACAGCGAAAAGGTCCCAGAACATTCTCATTATCCACAGACACATTTTCAGTTGAAAGATACCAAAAAGCAAAGGATTAGTGAGTAACAAAGGCCAGATTGTTCCCAGTGACTGATGTACCCTCCCAGGCAACATGCAGCTGAACCAAAGACCATACCAATATTCTGGCACTGAAATCCTTTCTCATCCCCCATAAAAGTAAATATGAGGTTCCTCTTTGTTCCATTGCAAACACTGCCGACAACCGGTAAAAATTACCTTAGCTGCTCTTGGCTGGTGGGGATCCTGTCACATTTGCCATGTTTGCCAAAAAGATGAGTCCTGAGGAGCTTTCAGACCAAGAGTACGACGTGAGTAGTCACAAGGAACTTAATTATCACAGATGCAAAAGTCTCCTTCAAAGCACATTCAACCATTCCATTGCCCAAGCTAATTGCCTTGATCACTTACCGTTAGAATCTAAATAGGCTCAAATGCTTGGAAGGTACGGCATCACTGAGGTGATCATACCTCAGACTAAGTTGATTTCTTGTAAATAAGGGTTACAGGAAGCACTCCACAGTACCCGATAGCCAACAACTGTTATGTGACAACTACTCTGGCTATTTTGGGCTGCTCTCTTCTTGCATTACCTACAATATTCCTTCAGGAACTACCGTCCGAACAGCAAACCCCTGGTCTCCCAATTGCATTTTGTGCAAACAGCTGTTTCTCTCCTCCTGGCCTGCCTGTCATTACCATTCCCAGTGAGTCACTAAAAAAGTATTCAGAGGGAGGCACAGATGGTGGTACTCCACCACTGTCCTCCCCCCACCTCTCTCCACCCACTTCTCAGAAAAATACAGTTCTGAAGACACTTCCAGTCCAGACAGCCGCTCCCTGCCAGCCGCATGAGGTCATCAATGGAACAGAACAGGAACTGCAGAGAAATAGCTCAAGTCCAAACAGGAGCTAGCAAGAAGCCCCAGATGAAGTTGTGAGCGCTAAACAGCAGCTACTTCAACTTGCCACTACTGATAGCAAAATATTATCTATGAATATTCATGTATTACGCTCTAACATGGGTCTTGCATCGTATCTGACAGAAGCAGAAAAAAAACCAGCTTCCCCCTCCCTCCCCCAAACCAACCCAAAAGAGAATATCTGACCCATTTTACAAGTGGGAATAAAGCAGAAATACAAGGAAATAAAGAAAAAAAGTCTTGATTAGCCTGGAATAAAAAGAGGAACCATGTTTATGCCACAGCAGAGCAAGTTCTGCTATGTCAATTAGTGATCTTCTGACCCACTCACCTGATCTAAAGGGGTCACTTTTGGTGGAAATTACATTTTTTGGCCAAATGCCAACTCATGTAATTTTGTGACTTGATTATACATGAAGATATCAGGACTTCTCACATACAAATATATCTACACATACACAGATTTATGAACAAAGTTACTTCTCCCTTGACTCTGCAACTGTAAAAATCCAATCATACTTCAGTACTACAAATGGTTTAAAAAGAAGAAGAATCCCAGCATGGCAAGGGTGGGAAGGGCCCTCAGGAGCTCACCCAGTAACCCCCCCACTCAAGCAGGCTCACCCAGAGCAGGGGGCACAGGACAGCGGCCAGGCGGGGGTTGAAGATCTCCAGAGAAGGAGACTCCACAGCCCCCCTGGGCAGCCTGGGCCAGGGCTCGGGCACCCTCAAAGCCAAGAAGTTCTTTTCAACGGAACTTGGCCCTTCCCCCGGGCCCGGGTGGTCCCCGCGCCCACCCAGGAACCTCTTCTGCTTCAGGTTGTGCCCATTGCCCCCTAGTCCTGGTGCTGGGCACCACTGAGAAGAGTCTGGCTCCGTCCTCGTGACCCCCACCCTTGAGGTATTTGTAGGTGGTGATGAGATCCCCTCTCAGCCTTCTCTTCTCCAGGCTGAACAAGCCCAGCTCCCTCAGCCTTTCCTCCTAGGGGAGATGCTCCAGTCCCCTCATCATCCTTGTAGCCTCCTCTGGACTCTCTCCAGGAGTTCCTCATCTTTCTTGAACTGGGGAGCCCAGAACTGGACCCAGTGCTCCAGGTGGGGTCTCACTGGGGCAGAGCAGAGGGGGAGGTGAACCCCCCTTGCCCTGCTGGCCACGCTCCTCTTGATGCACCCCAGAATGCCATTGGCCTTCTTGGCAACAAGGGCACCCTGCTGGCTCATGGTCAGCTTGTCATCCACCAGAAGAAACAAGGCCCCATTCTAAAGTTCGAAAATAAACCCAAAATATCTCCATCCAAACACTTTCAAACTAAAAGTGGGAAACCCAAAAAGATGAAGACCAGATTTTTTTTCTTTAAACATTAGATTTCTTCTAGGAAACAAAATTTAACCGGGTCACCTGGCAAACAATTTAGGTTTATTTTTTGCTTAAAGACACAGACAAATTATACCCATAAAAAAAAATTGCTCCCCACTTTAAAGAGAGCGAGCATGCATGAGGGAGAGGGGAAATTAAATCTTACAGAAAAGCAGTCAATGGGAAAGACCCTTCAGACTTTACCACACAGGCACAAAACGTTAATTTCTCTCATCAGTTTACACCAAGTCATCTTCCAATCCGGCAGAAAGAAGGGGATTACCACAAGATGACAGACAGTACACTTCAATCCTGAACATATTAAATCGGCAATAAAGAGCAAGCAGCATCCTTTTCTTGCTCAGTAGGGAACATCATCTACCAATAAAAAAAAAGGGGGGGGGGGGGGGAGAGAGAAGAAACCCACATGGCTGGATTCCATTCTGACACATACGAGAAGAAACACGCTGCTCAGGCACAACGGAAGTTGCACAGTTATTGGAAGCCACATAATCTGGGCACTAAAATGCTTACCCCATGCTAGGGCACAACGCAGAAGGAAAATATTTCCTACTGTGCCAGGGGAAAAGCACGGTACCATCACCCAGCAAGCCAGGAAGGAAGAGGAAACAAGAGAGCCAACAACATTCCGGTTTCCAACCTGGAGAACCTAAAATATTCCACAGTGAAAGACAAGGCTTGAAAAAGCCTTTGCCAAATAGGTAAGTGCTAATTTGATCATGAGGATGCCACAACACCCCAACAAGTAACCCATGCAGGGAAAAAAAAGCTATCAGACAGCATCTATGAAGAATATTACAGCGCACCAGCCTGACGTCTAGATAAGGACCACAAAAAGACGTTCTCTCGGGTTGCTTTTATTCCAGATAAACCCACCCTCATCCTTCTGTAAGCACAAGCTGCCGTGTCACAGCAGGACAGAGCACTCCTTACAGGGCTACCTGCACTGCCACAGCTTTTCTATGTGGGCTACTGTGATTTGGAGACAGAGAAAGAAAACCCCAAACCAACCACAAAACATCAAATTTGATGTATTAAACACCACTTATTCATAAAGCCATTTTTATTCAAGGAAGAAGTGTTTGGTCCAAGCATAGTACAGGGATCCTTCTACTCGCAATCTTTACTTTAGCTGCAATTTTCACCTCAATGTCTTTCACCATCTTGAGTAACTTGGCTGCACGCTCTGCCTCCCCTCCTCCAACCAGCCAGAATAATGCCTGTTTCACAAGACCGTTACTCGTCAGGAGCTGAAGTCAAAACCTGCTAAATAACAATAAAACAATGGTGACAGCTCATGAACAAAAACCAAAATAGGCTGGAATACTATTAAGTAAGTACAAGTTATTGGCATCCCTCTGACAAGCTGCCGATGTCTGACCTTAGCAGACAGGTACTCCAAACAACTTCACGAAATACTCAGAGCTACTGCGTACGTGCCATTATACCTGACAGTTCCGAAATCCAGACTTTTCTAGATTTCTCACTTCAGTGCTAGATTTTTCACTTTAGGTGCTAGCCAATTTTCATCTTGCACTCTTCTGTTAACATTTACGAAAAAAAAAAAAAATCCCTTCTGCTTCTCGATTCCACATTTGCTGCTTGGTTAAAGGGATAGCAAGCCTCTGACAATGCTGACGCAATGCACACCAGCATGATATTATTCACATCATTTTAGGTGCCTTTACATTATAGAAAAACTGAATATGAACTACAGCATCTGAATGTGATATTATAATGCAATATGATAATATGATTGTGGGGGAGGAGGGGGACTGCTAAGAATTGTTCTTCAGCTGCCTCCCACCCTGCCTCAGCTGCTATCAACTTTACATCATTCACCTTTTCAGCTTCCTAGCACGCGACACAGGGAACATCAGACACCTTCCTCTGCTATTAGGCCCTCCTCTTCTCATAGACATAACTTTCAATCTGAAAATCTCACACTATGAAGATTATAAACCCTCCTATCCACGCCCATAGCTCTGAATCAATAGCCCAACGGTAATCAATAGCCCAACGGTAATCAATAGCCCAAGCAAAATGCTACAGTATCCAAGTCACCTTTTATCTCTCAGACTACTGGAAAGAAGTCAAACACACAAAATCTCAGACCGAGGATATTATTTCAAATATAACAATCTCATTACAGTTCTGGTTTAGTTGTTGTTGTTAAATGAACTCCTTTCCAGCAACGCAGCCACAAGCCCTCTTTTAGGCCGTACTAGAGGTCATAGCAAAAATTCAAAGGACAATTTACAAAAAGACTGCTCATGAGGAAAACAGTTCTTGGGAGTAGACCATGAACTCAAGCCTTTCTGCTCTCACCTGGTATCTTAATTATTAAACTAAGGAGACTGCTCCCCTCCTGCTGGTCATTTAATCTTTAACTCCTATGCAAAGCGGTATGGCTTCAGCTACAGGAGCCGGGAATTCCCACTCACACATGCATGAGCACCCTGTAGCTACTCAGCAAACACGGGTTGAGGGGTTGGAAAAGGGGTATCTGAAGCTCTCCAAGCAGACCTTCCGCTTAACAAGTGCGTGCTCTGGCTGCCGAGGTGCGTATGAGGAAGGCTCCAACACCACTACTCACATTTTGAGCAACACAGTGTTGCTTCATTCTTCACAAAACATACTGGCAACCACCAGGCATGATTTGCAATGTCTGAAGGCTCATCCAGAGACAAAACAGTGGAAATACCTTGTTTCTGACAAGGTGTGGCAAAATCAAATGCCCAGCTGCTCAGCCTCATCAATGCCAAGGCAATACTCAGAAGCAGAGATAAGATGGCCAAGAAACTTTAAAGATGATTTGTCTAAAGAGTAAGTCCCCATGACTGAGCAAGAAAGAGCTAAATGAAAACATTAAAGCTGTTGCTGTGTTGTTAGGCATTTTTGCCTGAACTTTTTTGCAAATCTGGACATGGAATTGAACAGAGATCAAGCACCTTGGAAAGCATTTACTGTGAGGCCAATGACAGAGAGAGTCCACAAGCAGAGTCCGCAAGGGATGGATCTGGGGCTCCTTCACGGACAGACAGTGACTGCAGTGCAACTCATCTCCCCCTGCCACCCAGAGCTTGGTCCTCAAGATTTTGGATTGAAAGGGAAGGAGTTCGATCTGACTATATGTCAAAATTTCTCACCACTTCAAACCTCATCCAAATCTGTATGGTCAGATATTATCTGCTAGTAACCAAGCGGCCTCTGTGAATCGATAGTAGGGACAGTTTTTATGAAGCACCATAGCATAAACTGCGCGCTCCTTGCCCCTCCAGATGTGTACGATACATTCTGGCAAGGCAGCATAAACCATTGAAACGCTCGAACAAAGTCCTTCTTTATACTCTGCCAGCAGCGAACTCATACAAACTCAGCATGTCCTCCCCAGTAAAAGCACTACAGCAGAATACATCCGTCTTACTGGGGAAGACTCACACAGATTTATCCAAAATTCATCACCCAGCCAGTGGAAAGGAAAGCTTCCTAGTTCTTAATCCACATCATCCTTTGAGGGACAAAGGCAGACTGAAGTATTCAGTGAGCCATGACAAAACACGCCGCTGAGTATTCAGAACATGTTTTTACGCACGCTCCATACTTTTCTACTGCTCCAGAAGTTACTTTCTGTGGCATACAGGTTGGCTAGCTTGCTTAGATCTTTGTGGGAACATGGGAAGTCGAAGCTCACGATCCATTTCCTCGCCAAGTACAAAATGCAAACTGAAACACTAGCCTTATTTTCAAAAGCGTTGGGGGCAGGGGAGTCACCAATACGAACATTGCCTCCCCTCTTTTCCTTTAATCCTGTTCTTGAAAACCTGTCTTTGGTCTCAATCTCACCTTAAAAAAAACATTTTAAATTTTGAGTAAAAAAATTCCATTTATCCAAAGGCATGAGAAGACCCAACTGCCATGAAGGGAAGCAGCAGATAAACTGGTTCGTCTCATTCCTATTCTCCACGTGCAGCACACAGGATTGAATGTTTGCAGAAAGATTTTAGAAATACCAAGAGTAAGACTTCACACATTCATTTTTAATATTGGCTCTTTTTCCTCTAATAGCAGATCTATAGCACCTACTGTGTTCTGATCACACTTTCATTAATTGTCTGAATGAATACATACAGCACGCTTACATGCATATTAAGCATGGAGATGACACAAAAGCTACACACATGCTGGACGACAGGAATAATATCAAATTATTTCAACATATAAAGCAAAGATCAGGAAAAATCAAATTCGGCGGGTTCAAGGGAAAGGTAACACTCAGGAAAACACGATCGACTGTATAAGCACAGGATGAGGAACATATTTCAGCAGCGCACCTTCCAGGAAAAGGGTGGCAACACAGCACCACTCTACTACATCGCACCATGATGATAGCGTGCCGTAATGCACGGCACTAGCGTGTTCTTGTGCTCTTGTAGGTAATGCATGTTAACGCCCCTGTTGGAAAACTTTCCTCTGCTTTGGCAGTGCACTTCCAGAAAGACATGGAGTAAGCAGAGAGAAGTCAGAATAATCCAGGGAAAAGTACTACAGATCTATCAAATAGGACACACTGAGAAACATGCAAGAATTGGGTTTTCAGTCTAAAAGAAGGTAAGTGCAAGGGAAATACACTGTCACAATTTACATTTGCCAAAGGTTGCAGTTCAGAGGAAGAGAATAACCTGTTCTTCACGTCCATTGGTAAGCAACGAGGCAATATTGCACCACAACATATACGAGTTAGATAACAGGGAGAACCCATTCAGTGCTAGGAATACTGGAGCTATGGAGTCCTCATCACAAAAAGCCTTTAAGAACATGTTGGATAAGCACATCGGGGTTGGTTGTTTTTTGGGGGATTTTTTGTTGTTTGTTTTTTAAAATGAATCTATATAGCCACTAAGGAACACAGACAAGCTGCATCCAAATTATTCCCCTTACCGAACATCACAGCTTCTTTTAAAGCACCAGCAATTTCAAACCCACTTATGCTTACCTCTTCGCTTCCTCCAGGTGACAAAGGTATTCATAGGCTACATTCTGGCGTCGTCTTTCATCCATTTCCTCCGCTGTTAATCTCTCATTATCCAAGACAGCTGCAAATAGTCAAAACACATTGTCAGGTGGTTGAAGATTGAATGTAACTGAACAGGCACACCAAAAATCAGATCCAACCTTTCCCATAGAAACTCATCACAGGTTTTATTGGATTCAGAAAAATGAAGGACCAAATACATCCGTTCTTTACAAGCAACAGAAGAGACCCTGTTTCCTTCTCCTTCCTTCCTTGTCACATAAACTTGCCATCTTCTCTCAATTTGACAGTGATCCAACTTTTTTCCATCTTCCAATTTCTTAGAAACAGTCCTTTTTTTTTTTTTTACTTTTTTTTTTTTTTCCGAGCTTTGCCTTTCTTTCCCTCAAAAGCACACCAGTGATCCCGTGTCCCTCCATCTAACCTCCAGTTCTGGTAGTCAAAGATTAAGGAAGGACAACAGTATATATTCACATCCTATACTCCCCCTGTATCTTTATAGTCCATCTCTAAAAAAGATGGAAATGCTACTCGCAATCCTCATCTGGAAGGGAATCATTCAGATCCACAACCTGTGTGGCATCTTCGGATCAAGCTGAGGACAGACATAGGGGTATATGCCTAAATCTTCCAGATCCTGTGTGTTTAGAGCCTCAGTGACAAAGCCTGATCTTTCCACTCTTACAGCTAAGTATCTCATTCGTGCTCTCATGTCAAAAAAAAAAAAAAAAAAAACCAAACCAACCCACAAGTTTTTAGGTTTTATGGACCAACTTGACAAATACGAAAGGTCTCATCACATTATTAGTCAAAGGTTAGCTTACACCCAGAATGTCTTCAGCAAACGCATGCAAGTAGTGAGGTATCAACCACTGCACTTGGGATCAAACAAGATCTTGGTTCAGACTGCAAAGGGTCTCTTAGAAACGGGCTTGGAGCACCGCAAAAGCATCGACCTGATCACTTCAACCCCACCCAAAGTTACAAGAGCTGGAAACTGCCCCAAACCACAGGGTAACGCCTACCCGTCAGGGAAAGTTCCCTCCCCGCCCGACTCAATCCCTCCTTCTCACTTCACGCCGAGTGCGGGGCACCCAGCCCGTCCCCGGCACTGCCCGCCCGCCCCCCCCGCCCCGGCGGCCCCCACGGCCGACCGGCCGCCGCACCGCGCCCGCCCGCCCGGCTCGCTCTGGCCGGGGAGCGCGGCACAAGCGGGCACGCACCTCGGGCAGCCCGCACTAACGCCTCCCCCTCCACGGCCGGCGTCTGACAAGGAGCCGGAGGTGTCCGATCGGAACGCGCGTTTCGCCCCGTCAGTCAGGTGCCGGCGCCGCAACCCGCGGTAAGGACGACGGCAGGGCCCCGGCCCCCGGGGCGCCCCCTCCGAGCTCCCGCGCCCCACGGCGCCCGGCCCACGGCAGGCACGGCGGGCCGCGCCCCGGGGCCCGCGCGGAGAGCCGACGGGGCCCACCGCGCCCGCGGGCCGGCCCCAGAGCCGAGGCCCCGCGGCTCCCCCCGCGCCTGCGGCGCCCCAACCGCCACTCCCAGCACCGGCCCCTGGAAGGGACGGGCAGCGCGGGCCCGGCCGGGCAGGGCGTCGCCGGGCAGGTTCGCTGCTGGGCAGCCGCGCGGGTCCCCGGACGCCCCCGGTACTCACAGCCATAGTGGGGCCGGGACATGGCCAGCCCGTCCGCCTCCTCCGCCGCCATGGCGCTGCGATGGGCCGCGGCCGGCCGGGAGCTGGGCGCGGGCGCGGCTGTTCCTCTTCCTGCCGCACCGGGTGTGGCGGGGGAGGAGCCCCCGCGCCGCGTCGCTCCCTCTCCCCGCCCCGGCCACACCCGCCACCCTCGTCCGCTGCCGAAGCGGGGCGACAACTTGCGCTGCTCCGCCAGCGCCGGCCGGGCTGGGCGCCGGCCTAGCTCAGCCCCGGCCTAGCTCAGCCCCGTCCCGCACCCCTTAGCCCCGAGGGCCCCCGGCGCGCCCCACACAGGCCCCCGTGCCCCTCCCCGGGGCGCCCGTATCACGGGGCCCGCGCCCGGCCCACCCGCAGCCCGAGCTTTCCTGTCGGCCCCATTCGTAGCAGCCAGCTGAGCTCTGCCCGCCCCGTTACGGGGACGCAGCCCGGTCAGCCCAGCCCCCCCCACGCCAGCCCCTGACAGCCCAGCCCCCTCCCACACACCCTGCTGAGCCAGGCTTGCCTAGGCCCTCTTCTCCTGCCAGCTTCCCAGCTACATCTGCCCTCCTCAGTAGCAAAACCTGGCCGTGCTGGACACATCTAAACAGCTCTGCTGACCACACCATGGTGACTCACCTGAAACGTCAGCCCCAATTTGAAGCAGGTTGCCCCAAAACATCAGCATGCAACAGCAACATTTCAGCAGCACTGCCACAGGAGACAACCGAGCCCTGAGGAGTTCCCCTCCCCTCAGTGTGTGTTAAGCTCATCTGTTACTTTGCCTAGTTCTTGTTCAAGAGTCAGAGCATCAAAGATGCCACCATGCATCTATTTTAATTAGTCCCATGAATTTCACTACCAGGGCATGAGCTTACTTAAGTAATTCTGTAGACCAATCACCTCTACTAGGAAAAGCATCACCAAGAGGTGGGGGAGGTGATCCTTCCCCTCTTCCCAGTGCTGGTGAAACCACATCTAGAGCACTGGGACCAGTTCTGGCTTTTCCAGTGCAAGGAAGACATGGACATAATGGAACAAGTTCAATGAAGGACTGAACAACTGATTAAGGGCTGGGAGCATCTGACATACAAGGAGAGGCTGAGAGGACAGGGCAAGAAGCAACGACCAAGGGACTAAAATTCAACAAAGTCTACTTAAACATCAGCAGGAACATTTTTACGCTGAGGGTGGTCAAGCACTGGAACAAGTTGCCCAGGGAAGTTCTGGGGTCTCCATCCTTGGAGATACTTCAAACCAAACTAGACACAGTCCTGGGCAGGCCGCTCTAACGGACTCTGCTGTGAGCAGGCGGGGTTGGGCCAGAGACTTCCAGAGGCCGGTTCCAGTGATTCGGTGAGTCCATGAAAAAGTACATTTGCATAATTTTGTAAAGGGTCTGTATGAAAGGGAGATTCAGCGGAAGCTGGTTTGGTTGGGTATAGGGGTTACACGCCACAGTTCAAGTCCTATAGAAATAACTGCACGGGTGACCACCAGACATAAATTACAAAACAAAAGGGTTTGTAAAAAAGTTACAGTTCCAATTATGAACACTTATTCGCAGTGCTTCACACGTGGCCATTTTGCAGTTATACAAGGAGAAGACATTTAACAGAACATCTACATGTAGATTGCGGAGGGCAGAACTGGTTTCGTTCTCCCTAAGAATCCTGTGATTGTTTTTGCACAATCTTCCCCTCAAAAAAATCTCATAAACTTCTTCCCAAGACCCATTCCGATAAGAAAAACAAAACAGGATCACCACACATCATCAGAGAATCCAGCCAAACCCCTCCGAGGTTTTATTTCAGTGGTTCCTGTGGCAGCTCCCCCGATGTAGGATTTCTGATCTTTGTTACCATCTCTGCTAGCTGCTGCTCCTCAGGGTCCGTCCATCCAGGTGCGTCATTTGTTGCCTCTCCTGTTCCTTGTCTTCATGTCAAACAGGCACTGGCCAGATGGCCTTACAGACGGTGTTACGGAGGTGCCTGTTCTTCTCTAGTTTCAACATTTAAGTGATCAGTTCTGTAAAAAAAAAAAATAATTCTTTAAGTATTTCACCTTAATGCCTCATCACTAGGGGAAACTAGCTCCAAAATTCAGTTCCTTATTTAAACGACTGTTATCCATTCTTATGCAGGTACTTATTGGCCACCTCCTTTATGAGAAAGATTATTTCAGTGAATGGTGCTGAAAAAAATAGGCATTTAGGACACCTGAAGTCTCTGAAGCTGGGATTCCGTAGTCACTTAGCGATAACCTAGCCACAGGCTGCCACTGAAACGTAAGGAGTCCGTACCCTCTCTAAACCCTCCTCCAGACAGCACAGTTATCACGCCTGCCTTGCCCAAGAGTTACGGCCCTGTAGTCCTTGGGAAATAAGAGCAAATTCAAGCAACCTTCCGCTGAGTAATTGTTCGCATGTATCCTCATTTCTGGCAAAACGAAGCCTGAAGATGGCATAGGATCTGCTCGAGGTCCCACTTAGCACCAAGAATTCCAAGCTATCGCTTATCCTCCATAGCACACAGAAACACTCAGACAGCTGCAGTAATACACGTCTATTGCTGCTCTACATCTTGGCGTCCTTCCTTCTGATGATCCAGCTCATCCTTATTAATCGCTTTTCCTTAATACTATTTTTTTGTACCTCAGTCATGTACTTTTCCCTTTAGACCCCACTTATCCCCGATAAGTTTAACTCTTACCCTCTGTGTCTGTAATAAGGTTTAGATCTCTCTCCATTTTCGCTGTCTTCTCTAATTAACTGGCTCAGCTACACATTCTGTGCCTCCAGGGTCAGAATGTCCTGTGGGAATCCAGATGGAGCGATCTCAATTCACTATTTTACATATATATGTGTGTATATATATATATAAAAGACTCCCACCCCTCATATACTTGATGATACTCTTTTGTCCATGATTGCACGTCAGGCTATGGATTGCCAATGGCAAAAGTTGCCTTTTGTCGCCCAGCATCAGATGACAAGTTACTGACCTGCTCTTAGAAGAAACATGCAGACCAACATCCCCCGCACAGTGCTGGGTCACAGCTCCCTCTACAGCGCTGATCCACCCATGTTTGCAGCAGGGAACATGGCACGAAGCTCTGGGGAAACTGCAAGGGAAGCAGCTGCATGCCTGGGGCAAGAGAATGCAGACCGCCCCACCCCACGTGCTTCCACTGCGCCAGACAAGCCAGGCAGGAAAAAGGGAAGCCTGGCTTCCAAAACGTGTCTCGTCAATCCCCTCTGCTTTTGCATCGTGGCCCAGCAGCTGCCTGGGATACAGCCCTGCATGTGCACCATCTGCAGGACTCCCCACGGAAGACTGAGAGCAAGTGACAGCAACGCACGGAGCCCAAATCCGGCCCAGTTCTGCTGACAGTCACACCAGCAACAGGCTGCTGGACTAGCAGAGGGGTCCTTGCTCTTTGGAGTCAAGTTAGCAATCTCCCCACAATTCTCTCCTTCCCCCCTCACGACAGTGCAACACGGGCAAGCTCTATACTGGAGAAAAGGCTTCTGGAACTGGAAAAGCATGCACTTGTCCCCACGCACCAGGTACAGTTCCTCTTGAAGGACCTGTAAGGTCTAAGGAAGCCCCACAGCTACTTGGAAAAATGGAACAAAACAAAACAAAAAAATTGGGTAATTCAAAATTCATTTTGTCTGTGGTACATCCTCCCTGGTTTTTTATCTGCTTTGTAATGCTGTTTTGTTCCCTATTTGCTCTCATGTAGGCTACCTAAAGAGACACCTGGGGAACTAATAAAGTCATTTAAGTCCTGAGCAGACCACAATATTTAGCTGGAAGCAAGCGAGTGGGGATGAGCCAGATTTACAGACTGTAAAGCGAACACTCAATGAGACACCCAGCCCAACCAATTCTACAGTGCTGGCCACACACCAAACCCGTAACTTTTGCCATCAGGGAGGGACTCCAATGATGAAAAAGCCACCATATCTGTATTTAAGTGGCTTTCATGGTTAATTATAACCTTATCCCATGGGGATGTAGTATGATTCACTTCCAACAATTCACTACCTTCCACAAAAATTAGCTTCCATCCCCAGCCCCCACCTTTGATAAAGGAAAGTTCCTTCTGCTCTAATGGATTTTATACCCTGTTTACTCCTGCCCTGTTCTCAAGGAAGACTCGGGATTTTCACTTTCTGTGAAGCAATGCCGCTGCAAGCTTAGTTTCTGGTTGCAGAAGACGACTGTCTTTGGGTTCAAGACTTCTAACAGATTAAATATGTGGTATCTATTTATGTTAATAAATATTTATGTTAATAAAACCATTCCATTAGCAGTACTGTACAAAGATACCACTAAATTACGTATTTAGTTTTTACAGACTAAGTGTTTTTTTGATCAATTGTTGAGCCACCATTATATATTTAATTACCTGTAAGCTATCTATAGCATGCTTAGCTTTATAATCTACTGCAAAGAGCATTTAAACTCAGCATTAATCAAAGCCCACCCGTTAGCACAAAGCTTTTCGTCAGCAGCACGGGATTGAACCAAAACCTTTTACGATCAAGGGAAGGACTGCCACTAACTCAAGCACTGCAAGACGGAAGCCGTGCGTGCTAACCCCCAAACACAGCTTCCTAAAAGCAGCAATAGCACAGAGCTTTCCTGGCCCAACTGTACACAGCGGCATTTACGTCAACGATGAGCAACAAATGCCTAGCCAAATTCCTCAGTCTTTATTCAGACAATAGAAGCTTTGTCAATATAAAGAGGATACTTTTATTACACTGATAGGTGACAGAACAATACCGTTAGGGCACCCACGTTACTCCTAAAGACAGCTATAGAAAGCAAATGCACACATGTCAGAGAGATGGTACTGAAAGGGAACATTCTTGAGAAAATGAGGCGATGTACTAGGAACTTACTCATCCCTGCAGGAACTAACACAAGTTCTTCTTCCTGCATTTCAGACCTCACCGTGACAAGCTGATAATGAACCAAATACACATTTAAACACGACAGTTAACAGACATCTGTTACGTGATACTTAACACTAGTTTCTTCTAAATGAAGAAGAGTAAAAATACACACAAAGGAAAAACACTGCCAAAAATAGGAAAAAGAAAATTAAACGGAGATTGCCAAAAACCAGTTTATAACTCCACAATTCTGAAAGTGAGCAGTTTTGATTAAAAGACTACCTGGGTTAAGAGAGAAAGTGGAGGAAAACAATATATAATAAAGGGAGAAAGGCAGAACTGGCATTGACAAAACACTGCCAAATGATATGAGAATCAGGTAAAGAAACCTGGTGAGGAAAACCAAACCCAAAAATCAACCCAGAAGGCTGCGGATTTGCTGCTGTCCTGAAGGGGCCATCGCAGCCACCCACGTTCCCCAGCGGCCCTCCTGCAGCGAGCAAGCGCCGACGCGCCCCAAGGGCGGCCGGGCCGCGCTCGGTGGCTCCTCCAGCAACCCGGCGCCCCGGCCCGGCCCCCCCCCCGGGGCCCCCCCCCCCCCCGGTTCCCACACCCGCGCGGCGCGGCTCGGCGCGGCAGGATGATCCACGAGCTGCTGCTGGCGCTGAGCGGGTACCCGGGGGCGGCCTTCACCTGGAGCAAGCGCGGCGGCCTGCAGGTACGGCCCGGCCCGGCCCGCCCTCACCGCTGCTGCCCCCCTCGCCTCGTCCTAGACCTGGGCTCTTTACCCGGTGCGCGACGGCCGGTTCACACCCCGAGTCGAGGTGTTCGCTTTTATTTCCTTTCTGCGCGGAGGTGGGCGCTAGGCGGTAACCCCACAGCGCTAGCACCCCATTCCAAAAGAATTACCACAAATTTATCCTGCTACGTGATCAAAGAAAACCCGCCCAAGTTCGTGTTTCTCGGCTAGCGATCGCTGTAACGTTTGCCATTGTTAATTATACTTAAGTTACCCTCGCTTGCTGTGTAAATTAGCACGCGTGCTCCTTGTTGGCGTAGGGGGCAAGTCTCTTCGGGTTTAAGTTGAGTCGGTGGTCGTGATCTCCCCTCACCGCCTTCCCCCAGTTACCGCAGCTCTTCGACGCTCCCACCCCCCTAGCAATATCCAGCCTTTGGCTGGGCCTTTTGAGTCAGGGTGTTCCCCTTCTGTTGGTCTTTTAGCTCCTCTTCGGGGGTGTAGTCACCAGTTCTTTTCATGTGCCGATAAGCAAATACTTCTGTATATCTTAGCTCCTTCTAATCCCCAGATTCCTGTTACACACGATTCCTTATTCCCCCTCAGTGAGAAATTCTGTTTCCTGAGGTATATCGCTCGCCACTGCTTCCCCCCTCAGGTCTCTCAGGAGCTGCCGTTCCTCCACCCCAGCGAGACCAACGTCCTGAACCGGCTCTGCCGCCTCGGCACCGACTACATCCGCTTCGCAGAATTTGTGGAGCAGTACACGGGGCATGTACAGCAGCAGGTGGGGCCGCCGCGCCGCTCTGCTGCGTTTCCCAGGAGGAGCACAGCGGGTGCCCGGCCGGCCAAGCGGCCCCGCATGCCCGGGTGTCCCGCAGGGCAAACCTGCCCTAGCACAGACGTGCGCCTTCCCGGGCAGAGCTCCAGACAGCGCTGTGCAATGCAAATAAGGGAGGGTGCAGAACAGCGAAAGATGGACCAAACGTAAAATGTCATTCTTGGGGAAGCATACTGTGATAATTTCTGGTCGCTGCAGACTGGCCAGGGTTTGTGAATTGTACAGGATGCTCATCCCTGTGTTGTGGCAAGTATTCCTCACGGTTTGTGAAGAGCTGTGAGATCCCAGAGGCACGTGTAGGTAGAAAGAAGCACTGAAGTTACTAGTGGTTCCCAGCACTCGCGTGTGTCCGCAGAAGAGCCAAATATAACTCCGTTCAAGTAACTCTCCTTGTGACAAACTTCTGGGTTTTTTTCTGGGTGCTTTCTGGTAGCCTGAGGTACATTTCAACACGTTTGGACCACCCGCTGCCAGTGTAACACTGCACAGAAACTCCATTACTCTTTAGACCTGCCCTGGGGAGCTGATGTAGATTTTATTGTTTGGTTTCAGGACCATCATCCATCTCAGCAAAACCAGAGTGGATTACATGGCATTTATTTGCGAGCCTTCTGCACGGGTCTTGATTCAGTGCTGCAGCCGTATCGACAGGCACTACTTGACCTAGAACAAGAGGTAAAGGAGAGAGACTCGGAACAAGAGGCTGGCAGATTGCAGAAAGCTGTCATTTCTGCAATTAATATGCTAAGTAGTAGTAGCTAAAGAGGAGACAAGGTGTTTTCCTTTCCACATCAGGGGTTTCTTCCAAATTATTCCTGTGAGGTGCCATTGTAAATGACTCTTCATTCTAATAAGTACTAAGTTCCCTCCACCTTCAGTTCAGTAAGTGCCCCATCTGCCTCAGAGCCCAGTGCTGTCTCAGACTATTGTGACTTCTGTTTTCAGTTGTCAAGTTTTTGATTAATCTCCACCAGATTAGCAGCTGTCATATCTTGGGTGCTGTCACCATCCAGTGTTCGTTACAGCCTAAAATGGGACACAGCCCAAAAATCTGTGTGTATGTGAGTGTGAAAAAGCCATGGGAACTAAAGGTTTGGGATATAGAGCCTAACATGCTTTTTTACTTACCCATACCTTATTTTAATTTTCATTAATTGCTTTGTTGTTACAGTTTCTGGCCGACCCACATCTTTCCATCTCACATGTTAATTATTCCTTGGACCAGGTATGTCCTGTTAATAAACTCTTATCACTCCTTGAGCCTAATAAGAAAGTGGCTGGGATAAAGAGGCATTTGTCATGTCATGCCATTTCTTTTTAATGCCTCTATATTTGTAGTCCCTTAATCGTGCTCAGAGGATCACTTGCACTGTGACACAAAGCTTAGGTCCCCCACCTTGACCTCTTCATATGTCTCACTGCCTGTGTTTGCCTGAGCTGCAGCTGGAATACAGTAACTCCATGCATCTTGGTCCAGTGGAGGGAGGACATTCTTCCTAGAGATAGGTTTTCACGTCATGTTTCTAATTTGGGGGGAAAGCCAGATGACAGTTTCATTAAATTATTGTAATCAGCTGCTGTCCGTGCTTACTCAAGTATAGTTTTTCTCTCTCCCTTGCATAGCAACCTAATTCAATATTTTGCCCCTCATTCTGCAGTTTCAGTTACTCTTCCCCTCTGTGATGGTCATGGTGGAACAGATCAAGACTCAGAAGGTACAGTAAAATTGTAGCTAGTTTCTCTTAGCAAGTTTCCTCTTTAGTTGATAGTTACTTCTGCCCTCATCCTAGAGACCTCTACTACTAGGAAAGAATGTGGTTTCAGTAGTGGGTGCCCAATTCCTAGTACTACTGTAAGGATTGAGTAACTGTTTTTCAAATCCGTTTACACTGGATTTGGCTTTTCCATGATCAGTATGACCTTTGATGACTTGCACTGTATCATCACAATACATTTCATAGTATGAGATGCTGCTGCTTGGAATTTCTTCTTTTCTGAGTCTGTTTTCTCCCACCATCCCCCGAAAAAAAAAAAAAACAGGCAGAAGCTAATGTTTTCAGAATCCAGAGATGCTTACTTTTTGTTACGGGAGATTTTTGAGAGAGGCTTGGGTGTAGAGCCACACATAGAAGGCCTCTTTCTTCACTAAGTGTAGTATGTTACATCTTTCTTTCTGTAAGGCTTGTGCAGCTTGTCAAGGCATGTTCTTGTTAGCCAAAAGCATAGCGTTTAAATGTCTGAAGAGGTTGTTGCAGGTGCAATTAGCAGACCTACTTTAACCATGTTTTCTTTCTGCAGATTCATGGATGTCAGATACTGGAGACAGTCCACAAACATAGCTGTGGGGGGTTGCCTCCTGTTCGCAGTGCTCTTGAAAAGTATGTAGATACAGTAAAACTATTATTTCATTCTTCTGTAGTAACTGGAGTTAGTGCCAAAGTGTTTATCGTACTTGTGAAAAGAGTAGGTGCAAAACATGCTTGCATGATAGAAAAGTAGGAGTAGCATGTAGGGAAAACTGCCGCAGTCCCCGTTACTTATCTAAAGCAGACTTAGGGCAGGAATTAAGGCTTTCTCCATACTTTGGACTTAGGGCTGAGGAAAGTTCAGACCCTATGTTTTTTCTTCTTCTGAGGTCTACGTGGCTGTTTCGCATATGGTATACCTGCTACTGCTTTTTGATCCTTCAAAAGGATAAACGTGACTGGGTGAATGTTGCTAGGTTTGTGTGTCCTTAGGAAGAAGGTCAGACTACTTGAGATGATTTGTGTTCATGCTGAAATGGTAATTGAGTAGAAACAGCAGGACTGGGAAACCACTGCAAACTTACTTACACTTCTGGTATACTAGCAGATCTCCGCAGAGAAGCCACATATGCAGTTAGTTTAGTTTTGCAAGTGATCGGTCCACCTTTCTCGTTTAAAAACCCCCAAACTAAAAAATTCCACAATAGCTATTTAGCACTTGCCATATTGCCCAGCTGACTAACTGGACTTTCCAGAATGAGGTACAATGAGGTTTGATTACTGTGTGCAAAGACCCTACTGTCTGTTTCTCTTGGCCTCAGGATTCTGGCAGTGTGTCATGGAGTCATGTATAAGCAGCTTTCTGCCTGGATGCTGCATGGATTGCTACTAGACCAACATGAAGAGTTCTTTATCAAACAGGGCCCCTCTTCTGGGAATGTCCCTAGCCAACCCGAAGAAGATGACGATGACCTAGGAATTGGGGGACTTACAGGAAAACAGCTACGAGAACTGCAGGACCTGGTAAGACTGCAAGTCATAGCTTGGCATCCTTCGGTCCTTAGGGGACTAAAGAAGAAATACATTGACTTCTGTTTCAGTGCGAGCTATGCTAGACTGGACATATATTGAGACCTGGCAAGATGGCAAACCACCAGAATATTGTAATAGGTTGCAGCTAGGCATAAAGGACAGAGACCTATAGTTTTGCACAGTCGTGGGGCTGAAAGCCCTGCGAATGGAATCTGTGTAGATGCTGATGTCAGCTAATGGGAACTGCTGTACCCACCCTCCTCTTCACTGTTTTCTGATTCCTTATGGTCAACACTGTCATTTGCTCGATGCAGGCACTGGTAGTAGTGTGAGCAATTGCAAGAGAAAGGATGTGGGGAGCTCGGGTGTTGCCTTGATTTGCACCCTTTCCACTGGCAGTTGGGTCAGGTACCTTTCTTGCACCACTGTTTGTTGTGCAGATGTTACCTAACAGGCTAATGCATTACTGGGGGAAAATGTGCTATGCGAGAGTCAAGAGGCTGCTAAGAACATGTCCAGGGTGCTCAGTTAAGCAAAGGAACAACCTGCCAGTATACTGGTGAAATGTGGTAACTCCTCATGTAGATGCATGCCATTAGAGTGCTCATGTGCAAAGCAGCTTTCTCAGTGCAGTAATCTTCCACACTTTGTGCATCTGAATAGCGTTTGCATCAGAGACCAGTGAGGAACAAGTGCAACTCTGTAAATTCACTCTCTAGTTTACTGTAAGAAAACCCTTCATGGGCACCCACGGTGTTAGTGTGCTGCAAGCAACTTGGCTGTGAACACACGCAAGATGCATGCCGGAAACACCCCGCACTGCATACTAATTAAGTGCCCTGTACAAACCATCTCTGCTGAGGACAGACTACACACAGGCAAAACCAAGGGAAAACTTTAAAAGGCACTTAGTGAAAAATCTGTTATTTCACTATATAGGAAGAATGTACAAATAGGTGAGTCTTCTAGATCCATTGTGGAAAATGTAGGCATTAAGGTGACACCGAGAGTGCCAAATTAACTCTCTTCTTCAGTGTTATTGACTAACAGTGTTGGCAACTCTTCAGTCAGAGAGTAAAATAAGAAATCCTGAGCGTTGGTGGGATAGACCGATAAAATACTTGGGTGTTTCCTCATCTAAAAGCGTCAGAAGACTCTTAAGAAAAGAACTGCCAAGCTGCTAACGTCAGTATACAAACTTGTACTGAACTCTCCTAATAAAATGAAGAATTCTGTAGATGGCAAACATTCTCAAAAAATTGTTAGCATGGTGGTTTTTTGATTATGGACTAATGAACCTAATTCTCCAGTAACAAGGAAGCCAAATGAAATAGTCAGTGTTGCTTCTGAAGGAAAATCTTGCCTCTGTACTTCGGAGTTCTTAGAATCATAGAACCATAGAATCATTTGAGTTGGAAAAGCCCTTTAAACGCCCCCAGCCCAACTGTTCCCCTAACCCTGTCCCTCAGCACCGCATCTGCCCAGCTTTTAAATCCCTCCAGGGATGGGGACTCGACCCCTTCCCTGGGCAGCCCCTTCTGGTGCCAGACAGCCCTTTTGGGGAAGGAATTTTTCCTGATGTCCAACCTTCTTTATTAATACATTCAGAAAAAAGTTACTAACTTCCTGTATTGTTTTAAACACTTTTCACAGGAACTGAGAAAATTGCCTAATTTATGCTAGCAAGCCTTCAGGTTTTTAACCTATTTGCTCACTAGTGGAGGTGTTTACATTTGGCCTGTATTACCAGTGTTCTATTAGTGCTAAAACATACAGGCATCCGTGTAGGGGAGTATTATTCTTGGTACTGCTAATTAACATTGTTATGGCTGCAAAAAACCTAGTGCAATTGCACAAAAAACTAGTGCAATTGCAACAAAAATTCCTTTTGCTGATGTAACATTGTCCTTTGGGAGAGCCAATCTGCCGCTATTCCACAGAGGTTTAGCTTCTCCTTTTCCTGCTTCTGCTCCCCTCTCTCATGAAAGCAACATCATCCCTAGGGAGAACTGCTAGCGTACCAGAAGTATAAAGATGTTTGTAGGCTTACTTAAATGATGCAAATCAGGTTTGCTACCTTTCTGCTTACTTCCAATGTACTTGGATCCCCACCCCACCCCTTTATACACCTTTTCTAGCTGGTTTTCTTACACTTTTTTTGCTTGATTTCTTTTCTCCCGTGTCTCTGACAGCGCTTGATTGAGGAGGAGAACATGTTAGCTCCATCTCTAAAACAGTTTTCTCTGCGAGTAGAAATGCTGCCTTCATACATTCCTGTGCGGGTCGCTGAGAAAATCCTCTTTGTGGGAGAATCCGTACAGATGTTTGAGAATCAAAATGTTAACCTGACCAGAAAAGGTAAGGAACATCTTCCTTGTGGCCTTTGCTCAGTTACGAGTGACTGACAAGTACCTTCCAAAATGCAAAACAAATTCCTCAACAGTCACTGGCTATTCACTGATAATCTTCAGAACATACGGATGGTTGTGCCAGGACAGAGCAGTGGTCCCAGTGTTCTGCTTCTGCTTGGTTCCAAGGGAGCGGTGTAAGAACAGGATGGGTAAATAATAACACTTTCCAAAAATAGTCTCCAAATTTCCAGCAACAAGTCACCATGTGATTTGCTCTGGATAAATAAAGCAATTGTAAAATTTGTGTTTTCTTTTCAGTTTGCATCCCTGTCCCCGAAGGGTGCAGACAGACACAAGGGTACCTCTTGCTCTGAGTGTGTATGTTGCAGAACGGTGTCATAGGATTAAAACACATTCACAGACATAAGAGATTCATTGCAAGGTCGTCCCGAAGGTCAATGTGGAAGACAAATGATCAAGATGGAGCCTTTAGGACCACAAGAGAGAGGCAGTTTCAGCTGGTGGTTCTCTTTGAGAGACTGAGTTTACATTGGAGATGGCTTTGGAAATATATTCCTAGACCAATTGGGGAGGACTGCTGAGGAGGCTCAGTCTTGAGCTTGTCTATGCAAAAGTAGCCATGACTTGAGCGACATTGCAGAGAACAGAAGACAAATTAAACTGAAATGTTTTCTTGCCTTAGGAGAAGCAAGGTGAAAAGAAACTGCTCTTCTAGCTTAGTTGGTTAAAAAAAGAATCGCCAAGTTCAAGCAGTAGGATAGATTGGAAAGGGGCTGGGGTAGGTGGAGAACCGAACCACCTGGGTAATGTGGCAGAAAAGTTGTGGGTTCAAAGATCTAGCTCAGCCCTAGGAAAAGGGCTGTTGGTGGCAATCATTTATGTAGAACGTATTTTGGGTTTTTACTGATACAACAGCGCTGTCATGTCAAGTGTCTATGCTCTAACTACTTGCAACAGCAATCTTGTACCTCGGTACTTGCACTGTGAGGCCTCCTCAGCTTCACATTCCTCGCCAGACCTGAGATGGTGCTGCCTGGACAGCCACTGTGCTGGAAGGGGTCTGCACTTCTCCAAATCCTATTCCTTTTTGTTGTCCAAAACACTTTTCTTATTGCTGCCCAGGCTCGATCCTAAAAAACCAGGAGGACACTTTTGCAGCAGAACTACATCGACTCAAGCAGCAACCGCTCTTCAGTTTGGTGGACTTTGAATCAGTGGTTGACTGGATACGGAGCACAGTTGCTGAGGTAAGGGTCCTAGGACAAGTAACTGCAGTATAGGCTGAGGAGCATTTCAGTTCTGTGAGTGACTGGGGGAGGGGGCTCTCCACAACCAGTGAGTGAACGCTGCAGGTAGTTTTCACATTGTTATGGGGCTCAGAGCTTCATTTTATCCCAACTTCTAATGACAAAAGGACATTAACAAATACCCTTCACTTTTGTGGGGGAAAGAAGGGAATTTTTTATTTTTTTTTTTTAATTTTACCTGCAGCGACTTCAGAACTTTTCATCATCACGGTGGTGTCTCATGGACAAATTATTTTCTTTGGAATTTTTAATCTTCCTTTTTTAATTTGGGGTGGGGGGGGTAAACCTGAGAAGATGGGGAAGCTAGAAAAGTGAGAACAAAGCTAGGGTGGAACTGATTTCTTAAGAATTTGCTTGGGTTTTGTCACAGGCGGAGCTTCTCGCTCGTATGCAGCAAGAACGTTCTAACTAGTAGCACGAGCTGCCTACACGCAGGATTCTTAGTGTGCTTTTGTGCTTTATATAGCGTTTCATGTAGGTGCTTTTCTGTATGCACCACAAGTATTTTAAGACAGCTGCTGTTCTCACTGAATGGGTTTAGATAAATCTGAGGGGAGGTTTGTTTTGTTTTTTGTTTCCTCATTAGCATCTTTGGAAACTGATGGTGGAAGAATCAGATTTACTAGGACAACTGAAGGTAATGTGACTGCTAGCTTGGGTTTGCTAAGGCAGCTTAAATTTTTCTTTCTTTTTTAATGTCTCTTTCCCATTAAATACTTCGCTGTCTGAGATTCTGTGCTTTCTTTTAGGTAAAGCTGTTTTCATTTTCAAGGTCTCAAGATCGAGCAGAGATAGAACTTGGTCAGAGACAGAGTTAGAGGGGTATGCGTTTGGGGTTTTGTGGTTTGCATCTGGAAGCAAAGGCAGCGTAGCCTTTTTGGGCACTGGATGGAATTCATAGCTCTCCAGCTGTGTTTTGAAATGGCAGAAGTTGTCCAAGCAGTAATAAAAACGGATGCTCTCAGCTAGGGCGCTTAAAATTTCTGCTCAGTTTTGGATATGCTTATATGCAAAAAAAATATATATATCTCCACAGATTATAAAAGACTTTTACCTTTTGGGAAGAGGTGAGCTGTTTCAGGCCTTCATTGACACTGCACAGCACATGTTAAAAACACCACCCACAGCTGTAACTGAACACGGTGAGTGTTGCTTATTCACTTACCAAACTGTCCTTGCTGCGGTAGAGCAGGAAAGCGGTTAGCTGCGTCCAGTACCGTTATCCGCTAGATGTGGTCGTTAGTTTTGAAGGAACAGCACTTGCGCATTAGAACGTCTCACAGAGTGGGTGAAAATAACATCTCAGAGACTTTCAGATGGCAGGTTTCTCTCCGCATTTGAAACTGGAATTAAATTAAAATAGTGTGTCAGTGTTGCCTTTTGTGGCTGGGCATAAATAATTAATGGGTGCAAAAGTAGCACTATCTATCTATCTGTGTCATCTTGTGTTGGTATCTGTGCTCTCTCGTCAGATGTCAACGTTGCATTTCAGCAGTCTGCTCATAAGGTACTGTTAGATGATGACAACCTTCTTCCCCTGCTTCACTTAACCATTGAGTATCATGGAAAGGAGCATAAAGGTATCTACCTGCACTTTTGGTACTGAGTTAAGAGGGGAGATGATGACCTTGTTTTCAAGTCCTATTACTCACCCTTCTCTGAAGCTAAAGAAATATTATCTTTGTTCCCTTTGCAGCCCTGTGTAATGGCCTAGCCTGCTTTGACTCTTACTCTCTTCTTTCCCCTCTTCTTCCTTGCCATGGTTGTCCTGACTGAGAAGACGACTTAATTCAGCACCTCATTTGTTTTCAGATACTTCTCAGGCTCGTGAAGGGCCTTCCCGGGAGTTATCGCCACGAGAAGCCCCCGCATCTGGATGGGCAGCTCTGGGCCTGTCTTACAAAGTTCAATGGCCACTCCACATTCTCTTTACTCCTGCTGTTCTGGAGAAGTAAGTACTAGGTATTGTCTTTGTATGTTCATCTGTAGGTTCCCTGACCTCAGGCACGCACTAATACATTGGGGTTTTTTCCTCTGTATGGAGAGAAAGGTAGAGCTATAATACTTCAGCTTGCTCCTTGAACCTTAAAATTACTCTTTCCATTCATTCATATTGGGGGTAGTTGTTGTAATGACAGTAAGACCTGCAAGATGCTGACAGATCTGCACTGTTTTATGAACAGTGCTACTTTGACAAAACATTGTCAGCTCTTCCCTCATTACAGTGAAATTAACTTTGTATTTTTTAGGTCAGTAACCAATAAAGCAGAAATCTGTTACTCTGAGATGGGCCATCGCCTGACCTACCATGTCTCTTGGCAGGCAGCCACCGCCTGTTTCTTTTTCCAGTCTTGCATTGGTACAGTACCTGTGCCCAGGGAAGATTTTCATGTTAAAACAATTCTGTCTTTTTTGGCTGTAGGTACAATGTTGTGTTCAAATACTTGCTGAGTGTGCGACGAGTCCAGGCTGAGCTACAGCACTGCTGGGCTCTCCAGATGCAACGCAAACACCTGAAATCTAACAGAACTGATGCCATCAAGTGGCGTCTGAGGGATCACATGGCCTTCCTTGTGGACAATCTTCAGTATTACCTGCAGGTCAGGACTATAGAGAAAGGTAAACTCTTACCTATTAATCAGGAACTGGCAGAAATTCACGGAGGGAGCACTGAAGTCCTGTCTTTCTGGGTTCAGATTCTTTGTACTTTAAAGAAATAGGGATTCCTTTGGAACAAGTCTAGAACCTTGTCTGAGTTCCCAGACTTAGTGCTACAATTTTAAAGTTTTGGACTTGTGAATCAGTGAGTGTTACTGGAAATGCAGGAGTTTCAGCTGTCTACTGCTACTAAGCATTTGTGAGAAGCCAGAGTCATCTCTGAAGTAGCATCATTAAGGTACCATCCCTGGCTTCTTCCCTTGCCCCTTTAAGTGAACTCTAGTTGGAGTTAAGTGACAAGTTGTTGTTTGGGGTTTTTTGTTAGGGTTTTTTGTTGGTGTTGTTTTTTTGGTTTTTTGTTTGGGTTTTTTTTAAGAATTGAAAGAAGCCAGATTCTGACCAAGTAAAAAAGAGACTTTAAAAATGTAAATACCAGTTATTAGTAGCATAATTTTGTGAGAATTGCGTATCGGTTTTTTAATAGCCATAAGAGCTGAATTGAGGGGGCCTGGCTTTCTAGATTCTCCAGAGTATTTTGGCTGTGCTTTTGCACTGCAGCCTTTGCCCTGAGATTCCAGATCGTATCTCCCAGCATAAAATTCAAAGATTGCTACAATCAAATACCTTTGTTTACAGGTGAGCATACGGTTTCAATAGTTAATCTTAAAGAAAGTGACCTTTTCCCTTTCTACTTAGATAATAATACTTAGTCATCAAGAATTGTCCCCCCCATTATGTACTACTGTTGTATATAGTTCCCCATTCAGGAGGCAGAGAGAAGGTGAGGCTCAGCCTCTAAGGAAAGAGTAGCAATAAGGAAAGTAAGTTTCTTACACAACATTTCTGGCTGGTCTGAAGTACTCCCATTCCTCAAGATACTAATGAGATTTCTTTACGTATCCATCAGGTGGATGTTCTGGAATCGCAGTTCTCACAGCTTCTGCAGCAGATAAATGCCACGCGAGATTTTGAGAGTATACGATTGGCTCACGATCATTTCTTAAGTAATCTGTTGGCTCAGTCTTTCATCCTCCTAAAACCTGTAAGTGGGTCTTGTTTTCACCTTTTTCTACAAATTCTCCAGCTGCCCTGAGAAACACCTTTCTGAACAGGTATAGCAAACCATCTCTCTCAAAACAGATCAGTGATCATCTCCTGCAACGCACAGACTACAATTCTAAGAATAAAGCAGGCATAAACTAGAACAGATAATTTAATTAAGATCACTTCATTTACAGTTGGCGAGTGTGGATGCTGCATTCCTGGCAGTTTAAATCAAGCTTGTTCCAGTGCTCAGCTAACCTTATTGACTTAAATTTTGTTGCTATATTTCTCTCACAGGCAAAAATACAACGCAGTACTAATTAGCACAGTGCTGGGAACTGTATTCCTGAGGGACTCACTCTGAAATGCATTACATTAGGAAAAATTCCCTCTCTTGTATTTAGAGGATGAAAATAGTTGAGATGTTCCTGAGTGGACTTTAAGGGTGGTTTTTATTGTTTTAGTCAAAAATATGTTACAGCGTTGTCACATTGTACCCTAAACATGTAGCCTCACAAAAACATTCCCACAGAAGGTTGGGTATCAATGAACACAGTGATGCCACAGGCCTTGTCTGTCTCATTGCTTTGCTCAGTCTATGAGGCAAGAGCATAAAGGAGGCAGAATGCTAATTATCCCCTCTGGAACTTCTAAGTGTTCCAGTAGTTATGTCTGTGAGGCATCTGGGCTTTCCTAACGCTCCTGAATGCAAGTTACCTTGACCGGCTGATACAAAAGAAATTCCAAGTTTTGTGAACAGTGAAACCAAGGCCTTGAACCACAGGTCTTGCTGTTCTGTATTCTTCCTTCTCAGTCCTGAAGCTGCAAGGACGGCCTGCTGGTTGGATAGGGAAGCCAGTGTTCAACGTCTGTGCCTACGTGGATGGCTCATGCCAATTGCTGTTTCCCCAGTAATGTCTGCAAAAGGTTGGGGGTGAAGGGGAAAGAGATAACATTTAAGTCCTTTTTCTGTAGAAAACCTTAACAAAAATGCTACCGGTGCTTTAACATCTTCCTTAGTGACTGAAAAACACAGTGCTCAGGTACTAAGAACAGCTTCCTCTGGGTTTGAACTCTGTTTAAACTATCTTGTGCTTTTTATCCCATGCAGGTTTTCCACTGCTTAAATGAAATTCTGGATCTTTGTCACAGTTTTTGTTCTCTGGTCAGTCAGAACCTGGGCCCATTAGATGAACGGGGAGCTGCACAACTCAGTATTTTGGTGAAGGTGAATCTATGTTTATATGGACCTGTTCTTCTCCCATGCAGACGTTTGCCTAAGGAGTCACCTTGGCTTTAACAGCTGTAGAACAGGAGTGAGTTTAAGCTGAGACCTTCTATATGAGTGCTTGCAATGATTTTAATTAATCAACTGTTCCCGAGTTGAAAATTCTATGTGCACAGAGAGAGGAGGAATGTGGGCAGATGTGCAGAGATTACCCTACTGGAATAGAAAGGAGGTGGATATCAGCCTATGCCTCTACCCCTCCTTTTGGGTACCTAACACCTAATAATTCTCGCACCTGTCAGCTTACCTTGTACTGGACCACGAGCGTCACTTCTCTTGCAGTGATTCTTTTCTCCAGGCTGTTGAAAGAATTGCTTAGGCAGGAACAGAGATGAAAGGCTTGCTTGCTTTCTCTCTTGGGCGTGCCATAACTGTCGTCTGCTCATTTGTAGGGATTCAGTCGTCAGTCATCACTTCTCTTCAAGATTCTCTCTAGTGTTCGCAACCATCAGATAAACTCTGACTTAGCTCAACTGCTGCTACGCTTGGATTATAACAAATACTACACCCAGGCCGGAGGAACTTTGGGCAGGTAGGAGTATCTTCAGGGCTGCTTGTAGCATTACCCTGAGGTACTTGAAGTACAAAGTGGTCTAAATGATCGTAAGTAATTTTTATTGATTGTGTAAGCCAAAATAATTGGAAGCAAAGTGTTGCTAAATACTATGACATAAAAGTAATAAACCAGCATGACTTAGTTTTTGGTTTTCCTATGCTTGTTCCCCTTCAAGTTTGTTTTGGCATGAAGTTGAACTAGCTGCTAGCTGAAAAACGCTGATGTAGGTTGATAAAGAAAGGTCCTTTCAACATGTTGTTCATACTGTACCTTTCTCTTGCAGTTTTGGAGTTTAAGCACGAAGACCTTTTCTTCAGGCTGTGACCAACAACATGTCAAGCAGGGGGTGCTCTTGGAGTTTGCACTTAACTGGATTTTTCTTTTTATCTGGCTCTTGCCTGATGAACCACCATTTCAGAAGGAACTGCCCAGTGATTGCAGAAAGCTACTTCATTTTTTCTGAACTAGTAAAACCATGCTTTCTGCAGCCCTGCCTATGCTTATAAATGCTTCCAGGGAGGCAGCCTGTGCCTCGTCAGAAAGGGAAAAAGCAACGGGAATGATGTCTTGACTCCAGCTTGACTAGGGTCCTTGGCAAGTTGGGAGTACAGAGGAAGCAGTCTATTATTCCCGACAATGATGGAAGGTTTGGCTGTATTCAGAAGTTCCACTTGTGCAATAAACTAACGTACAGTACACAATGCCTGCTCATCAAATACCTCCAGATAAATGAAACAACTGCAATAGCAGGTCAAGGTACGGGGGGAGGGATTTGAGGAGTATCTTCTCGTACAGTGCACTGTTCTAGCATATCTGTTTAGGTGAAGGAGCCACTAGTGATGTCATATGCTTTCTCTACAAAGCTTAATTGTGTGTGCTAAAATTATGCATATCAAGACAGAAGTAGGAGCTTTGCTGTATTCAAAGGACAAAGCTCCCGCTGCTGACAGAGAAGCATGCGAGAATTAACACTTAGGAGGAACTTAACTAGGATGCTAGCTCTAAATGTACTGGTTTTATTCAAGACTATTTAGAATGCTACTTGTGACTGTCCTACTGAACCAAAATAAAACCATCTTGTCACGCAGTTATGTGGAATATTGTCAGTGTCTGCACCCCAGGAGTGGCACAGCATCCTATTTCAATGAAAAGCAGGAACTTCTCGTGTTTTACTGGAATTTCCTAGCCTTGCCATAACAAACAGACTATCCTCTGGCAGAAGAGACCCCTCCAGTCTGGCACTGGGGTATAGTATCAGGTTTCCCAATTTGAACACAAAGGCTGCCAGGAAACCAGCCTTCCCCTCAAAGGGTTGGTACATTCACAGTATCCAGTGCTGCAGCTCTCACAGTCACCTGTCCTTGGGCAGGGGGAAGGGACTCCTGCTCACTCAGAAAGACACTGTAATAATAAGACAGCAAGTATAAGGCCTGGCACCTTCAATGCACTACAGTTGTTTGTGGTATGGTAGGACTGTGCCTGATGCAAAGTTTAAAATCCTGTGACCATGAAAAAAGCCAGAAAAATGGAGAAAGGGTGTTGAAGTTTGGATGTGGGATTTACAGACCAACACAGTCAGAAGGTGAATGAGTTAGGAAGTCACTGGGGAAGAAATACGCATCGAGAAAACTTCCATGTTTGAAGCAGGGGACTAAAGACCCTGTACAAGGCTGGCTGGAGGCCTGGGTGTTCCTCTAGCCTGTCGCATCGTTAGAGTGAAGAGCCTTCGAATGCAGCTTCTGCCCTTGTGCCAGTTGACTAAGATGAAGTGCCTGGCTGTGAATGCAGCAGCTCAGCAGCAGACGATTTACACCATTACCATTTAAACAAAGGTACACAGCACTTACATACTCTTTGCACCTTGGTCTTCCAGCAGGTTAGTTGTCCTAGGTCCCTGTGTCTATCTCTCTACTTAGGTAGTGCCAGTCTGGACTAAGGCAGGTTAATACCTATATAGTCACAACAGGGAGAAAAAAAAAAAAAAAAAAAAAAGAGAAGTAGCCAAAACCAAATGGTACTTTGTCCTAGAAATTCTCACTTCAGCAACACCTTGATAAAACTCATGGAAAATAACAACAGCAAGCTGGAGGAGTACACAACATGCTAGTCTGCCAAAAACCAGAAGTGCTGCTGCCCTGAACTTGGTCATAGAGTATTCGCTTAGAATCATAGACCCATTTGGGTGGAAAAGACCTTCAAGATCATCAAGTGCAACCATACCTGTCCACTACTAAACCCTGTCCCTAAGCACCTCATCCACCTATCTTTTAAAAACACCCCAGGTATGGTGACTTGACCCCTTCCCTGGGCGACCCCTTCCCTGGGCAGCCCCTTCCAGCCCCTGACAGCCCTTTGGGGAAGGAATTGTTCCCCATGCCCAACCTCACCCTGCCCTGGCACAACTTGAGGCCGTGCGGCCCCCAGGACCGCCCGGCCCCCCCCCCGCCCCCCAGCTGCTCCCCAGCAGCCTGGGGCTCCAGACCCCTCCCCAGCTCCGCTGCCCTTCTCTGGACACGCTCCAGCCCCCCCAGGGCCTTCAGGGAGGGAGGGGCCCAACCCTGACCCCAGCATTCGAGGGGCGGCCCCCCCAGTGCCCAGCACAGGGGCACGGTCCCTGCCCTGCTCCTGCTGGCCACACCACCCCTGATACAAGCCAGGATGCCGCTGGCCCTCTTGGCCACCTGGGCATCCTGCTGGCTCATATTCAGCCAGCTGTTGACCAGTACCCCCAGATCCCTCTCTGCCAAGCAGCTTTCCAACCGCTCAATCCCCATGCCTGTAGCATTGTAGATTTACTTCTGTAAATACAGGCTGCCAGTTGAGAACACCCTTCCCTTCCTTTATAATTTACTTTGTGTTGAGGTCAGCCTTTACTAAAAGTAGAATATTAGTGCTATTCAGCTCAAAGAAGTGTAAGCATTTCTTTTCTTCTCTGCCTTCCTTCTCTGGAAGCACAGCCCTGGAATGAGTTTAGGTAAATGAGGAGTCCCAGCAGCTACCACAAGAGATTGAACATTTATTTCATCATAAAAGTCCAGCAGATAAAACTATGTACAGTAATCCATGCACACTGTCCAATTACACAAACATTTAAAACCTGATTAAAACACAGTCTGCACAACAGTGGGACAGCAGGGCAAAGTTTTAGTTCAGTGGGGGACATAGTCATGTTTATATTTTGGATGCTTGTTGTAGCCTACTCTCTCCCCAGCAATAAGGCTCTGGATCACCCACTCTTGTGAGACAACAGGCAGCCGTAAAGCTTCTGCACACTTCAAGACACCAGCTGGGCAGGAAAAATCAGTCACCACCACGTCATAAACACCCAAAGCAATATCTGCACAGGAGGAAAGACAGGCATCTGTCAGGTGAAAAAAAGGAAAAGGATCTTCTCTGCAGAAGATCAGTGTATTTCACCACTATGAATCTGTCCTCCACGTCCTCTCATTCCTAGCCAGCAAATTCTCTTTGCAAAAGTTAAGACATGCTCTACAGCAACACTGCAGCTGCAGGTAAGAGAATCCCTCTAGTCCAGACAGAAATTAACAGAAAACCAGTAGCCAACATTAAAAAGCAGGACTAGATAACCCTGAGCCCTGACCTCAGGCTGAGTACGAGGGCCTACATCCCACGCAGAGAGGGAGTGACAGCTGAGTTCAGGACAAGGAAGCACAATTCTAATGACCTACAGAAGGTCCAGGAACAACTCCTGCCCATTTCTCCTTTTCAACACAGGCTGGAAGCAAAAGCCTTGTGTCCTGAATTGCTGCAACATCTGCTGCAACATCTCCTTCTCCAGAAGGTCGGATGTCCAGGTGCAATCACCTAGACTACATTCAAGCAGAGAGCTAGTGTCTGCACTTTGCCTTCCTTTATGCTTACAGACAATCTTGTAAGCCATCCTAAATGTTTTCAAACCATACTAGAGACCACAGTGGCACAGGATTCCCAACTACTAGGCCTGAGAAACTGGCCAATGAGTACCTTTGTTGTGAGCATTTGAGTAATGCTGTTTAACAGATGCTGCTCCTCCTGTCATGAGGATTTCAGACCACAGATCCAGGAAGTTCTGTTGCTGGTCTGACACCAGGAGAACCTTCAGGTTATGGAATGGGTTTTCTCGTGGGTGCCTGCAGAATAAAGAAGAGAAATGCAGACTGCTAAGTAAACCAAGACTTTATTTGAAGACCATTATCTTTCTTCTAGTCACCTGACTGGCTCCCATCTGGTTCTTTGAATATCTTGCGTAAAATGACCTGCTCTTACCACCCCTCCTGAAATACTTGGAACAATTATCCTCTGTTTATACACAGTAAAACAGAGCTTGACAACATTGGTGGGGTATGTGTGCAGCAGCCTAAATCCAAAGTTAGGCTAAGCTCCTCCTTAATCCTGAACCACCTTTACTGTGCATATCCAAAATGCCTCTGCTTTGACAGGGCTGAGCAGGCAGGCATCAGTCTCCAGCCCCAAAGCCCACGCGAATTTACAAACTGCTTTTGTCCGCCCCTCACCTTGCCTGAGGAATCTGATCTGACAATTATTCTCTCAGAACAGACCTACTGAATTAGACTCCATAGAAAATGCAGCAGCTGGCTTCCAAACATACCAAAGGAAAAGGAAATTGCAGTAGTATTGCTCTCCTTTATCCATTTCTGAGCAATTAGAGAAGTCAGTCAAGAACGCAGACTTCCTCAGAAGACTGACGTCTTTCTTACTTCCCAGGAGACTATCTTTTTTGTGTATATGACACCCAAATGTACCTTGGTGTTAGAGGTCGCTGTAAATCCATGGAAAGAGATGGAAGTGCTGTTCCTATATGGAAGGGAAAGCACGGGGAGCAGTACTAGGGACACCTTTGGCACTTACAGTATTCAAGAGCCTCCCAAGCATAACAATTCTCTCTGATTAAATCCTCGGTCTGTGGACTCAGATCATGGTTATTTGGCACTTACCATTCTAGTAATTTTTGCTCCTGGAGGCTATAACCAGCCGGCAAAAGGTAGTTCCGATAATTTTGAAGCTGGTTAGCATGACAGCTATCATGGACCCAGATATGGGACACACAAGGGATCCCTCTGGCAAGGCACAGCAAGTATTTCCGAGTCTGACAGTGCTGGTCCGCAATTAAAAGACACTGATATGCTGCATTACACTTCAGGGGAGACAAAAAGACATGTAAACAGGAGAGTGCTTGCAAAGAGACCCAGAAGTTATCCTGCTGCTAAACACTTTAAAGAAGACAACAACTGAAAACCTGATTTTCACAACCATATTATGTGAAAGGTGAATTAGATAAACAGATTCTGAAATCGGGGGTACCTAATAATAATCACCTACTCCAAGCTATGAAGGTCACAGGCAAAAACTCTGTGTAGTAGTTTTTGTATCATAACACTCTCTTCCAGTTCAGACAAAGGAGAAGATTCATCTTTTAGTTTGAGAGTCCGTAAGTCACTAGAGAAGACTCTGCATCCTCAGGCAAGATGCTCCAAGAACAATTTACCCTCTCTATTAAAAATCTAAATTTAAGTAAAAGTGACACTAAACGAAACTAGTTATCCAAGTAGATCTGGTAAGATCTCTACCTCTAAGTCTTCTGAGGCACAGGTACAAACTGAAATACAGGAAATTCCATTTAATTTTTATTTTTTTTTTTTTTTAAATTGGGGGTGGTCAAACATGGGATCAAGTTGCTCAGAGAGGTTGTGGAGTTTCCATCCTTGAGGATACTCAAAACCCAAGTGGACAAGGACCTAAGCAATCTACTCTATTTGATCCTGCTTCCAGCAGGGGGCTTGGACAAGACAAGCTGTAGGAATTCCTTCCAATCTCAACTATTCTGTGACCGTCGTTCTAGATTAGTAAGCAAGCCCTTACCTGGGTTTCATTGAAGTCTTCCAGGATATAGCCAGCTCCTGCTCGCAGCTGCTGTGCTATGTAATGCTTGTCATATGGAGTCATCTCGAAAAATTCTACAGCAGAAACAGAAGTTCAATTTTTGCTATAAATTATCTGCTTATGTCCATACACTCCTCAGTCTACAGAGCCCTCATCTGTTCCAGTAAGGGACCCCAGCCTTCCTCCCAAGAATATGTAGAGAAAACCCTTGCAGGAGTCAAAAAAAAAAAAAAAAAAAAAAAAGGGCAGTGGGAAGGGAAGCCCAGCACTGGCCAGACTAGCCAAGTGAGCACCTTGCACCTTGTCACTTTTCTCACGCTCCAGTTCATTGCATGCAACACGACCCCAGCAAAGGCAAACTGCAGCAGCCCATTCATAGAATCATAGAATCACTTTGGTTGGAAAAGACTTTTAAGATCATCAAGTCCAACCTTTAACCTAACCCTGCCATCCCACCACTAAACCCTGTCCCTCAGCACCTCATCTATCCTTCTTTTAAATACCTCCAGGGATGAGGACTCGACCACCTCCCTGGGCAGCCCATTCCAGAGCCTGACAACCCTCTTGGTGAAGAAGTTTTTCCTAATGTCTAGCCTAAACCTGCCCTGGCACAATTTCAAACCATTCCCCCTCGTCCTATCGTCTGTTACCAGGGAGAAGAGGCCAACCCCCACCTCACTCCCCCCTCCTCTCAGGCAGTTGTAGAGGGCGATCAGGGCTCCCTTCAGCCTCCTCTGCTCCAGACTAAACACCCCCAGTTCCCTCAGCCGCTCCTTGTAAGACTTGTACTCTAGATCCCTCACCAGCTTTGTTGCTCTCCTCTGGACATGTTCCAGCAATGCAACATCTTTCTTGTAGTGAGGGGCCCAAAACTGAACACAGTATTCAAGGTGCGGCCTCACCAGCACCAAGTACAGGGGCACGGTCACTGCCCTGCTCCTGCTGGCCACACTACCCCTGATACAAGCCAGGATGCCACTGGCCCTCTTGGCCACCTGGGCACACTGCTGGCTCATATTCAGTCGGCTGTCAACAAACACCCCCAAATCTTTTTCCACCAGGCAGCTTTCCAGCCACTCTCCCCCAAGCCTGTAGCGCTGCATGGGGTTGTTGTGACCAAAGTGCAGGACCCGGCACTTGTTCATTCATGCTGTGTTTCCCAGCACTATCCCTTATCTCTCAAAACCTTCCTTCTCGTATTACACTATCCTGAGACTGCCCATGCCACTAATTTTCACACATTTCTTAGCTCGCTGAACAGCCCTGTGATCATCACTGAGGTCTGCCACATTTCAGGCTGTAAACTCTCTAAAACAAAGACTGACTCTTAGGTCTTTTCTGCAAAGGATTAAAGAGCAAAAGGGTAAAACAAGCACTCATAGAAATGCCTGACCAGACAACAGCCAGCATTTTTCCTAAAGCCACAGGATTCCACTTTGAAGATTTGCCTCACCTTCTTCCTCTTCACTACTCCCTGTGGGACCATCTGATGGCTTCTGGTGATTGACCAATTTGTCACTGGGTGTTGCCATGGTGAGGAGGAAGGCATAGCCCAAAAAGAGGGTCTTATTGTGGGGCAAGGGTCCGTGATGGTCCTCCAGTACTGGGGGATCTACAGCATCTACACCTTCACAGGTGCTTACAAACTCTCCGGCTCTCACAGCCCCTGCAGAGAGACAGAAGCACCATGAGTCTCAAAAGTCAGGTTCAGCACAAAGACCCTGTGTAAAATGTGGGGCATGTTCAACTTCAGTTATTTTACCAGAGGAGACAGAGGGAGGCAGGATTGGGTTAGGATTGCACTAGGATAAGTAGGGATTTTTTACCCTTCTGATTGCAAAGGATCTTCAAATCAAAACCTGAGTGACCAATGGGACAATGTTTGACAGCCTATCAACATCCTGAAACAACACTTACTGCTGTAAAGGGTCCCCCTTTAACAGCTAGGCATTTCAGGACTGACTAAACAGGTAAGAAGGGAGATAAGAAAGGAGCGAGGCCAATCACAACATTAAAGTCAGAACACTGCTAAAAGTCAGAACTGAGATGACGGCATGTAAGTACTCAAAAGTATCTCTGGCTGCTGACTGCATCCAGGGAGAATCAGTCTCAAATCCTGCAGGGCAAACAAGCAATCTCATCTGCTTTTTGCTTACGGGAAGTAGAAAGATCAATTACAGAAATACCAGGGAGGAAAAAATAGCTGAATGCAAGTTTAAGAGCAGCAAATAAGGTTCTCACCAGGCTTTATCACTGCTGACTTGCGGCCACGTTTAGCTGGGGATCTCTCATCTTCAGAAGCAACGAGTTTCCTTTTCCCAGATAGTGTGCCTGGTGGGATGCGTGGACTCTCCTGCCCTTTACGAGTGGGAGTTGTGCTGCTGCTGGAAGTGCTGGGAGAACCAAGGTTATTGCGTCGCTTCCGCTTCCCCTCTACAAGATTATCTGTAACATAGCATGCAGAGATCAGTCACCGGCTGTCACCCAGCTCTACAAGCTTTCACCCTACCTATAGGTACAGAGGTGGCTAAACTCAGTAGTACCTAGACAGTACACACTACCACCCTCTGACAGAGAAGAGCAAGAAAAAAAAAAAAAAAAAAAAAAAAGATCTCTTGCTTGTGTATCTTTCTTCTCGAGCCCTGTACCGTGCCTCTTTTCCTCCCAGTCCTGCTGAAGAGTTTGTATTATAGCAGCTATCCACCAGGTGTAAATGCATACAGCAAGCATCGCTGTCCTAGCAGCAGGCCACTCTCCACAAACCAGTCTATACAACTGAGTCTCTGAGCAAGACACAAGCCAAGGAAAGTATCTCAAAGATCCCATCATAAAAATACAAAACCCACTGTTGAATACCCAGAAAGATTTAAACATGGATAATTCAGATCAGGAACCAGAAGCATCTCAAAGGCACAAGACACAGAACAGCAGAGCCAGCAGCTCCACAGCACCTCCCCATACCGAGACTGATGTCAGCTGCTTTGGTCAGGGGGGTGACAGGTTCGTAAGGACCCAGCCCATACTGCTCCCGGAGCTTATTTCCTTGTTCCAGAGACAGGATAACAGCCATTCGTTTGTACCACTTCCTCTGGCCTTCCTTTTCAATGCAATAGTATAGCTCTCCAGACTCTTTCCGGTGCCCCTTCACCACACCTGACAAGATAGCAAATAACACCCGTTAACCAACTCTACTCAGGCTTCTCATCCTCCCAGACAAGCACCCACCTCCCATGGCATTCAGCAACTCAGTAAACCCCAGGATGGAGCTTAAGCATTGTTCTTACCTGCACTAAAGTACTCATCCTCTGAGAGTGCAGTTACCTCAGTTTCCAGTGGGATAGGATCACAGAGTAAAATATCTTTTCCTAGCACATCACACTCATATCCATCATCAAAGAGCAGCTTGTACTTTCCTACTCCGACATCTTGGGTAATCATCCCAGAATAGAAGTACCCGTTTGAGGACCACTTTGCTACAACCCTGAGGCCCACAAAGCTGCTCCCAGAGGATGAATCTGCACAGTCCGAAGGACCAGTCACCACTTGTAATGGGATTTCTGGAGAGTCACTTCGACGTAAGGCACAGAAGCCAGGAGTGTCAGATTTCTCCCCTCCATCTGGCAGGCGAACTGAACGAGTAAAAGATTTCTCCTCAGGTGATGCTGTAGTTGAGAGATCCTCCACACCTGGCAGTCCAGCTGAATCTCTGTGGAGAAAAGCACAACCAGAAAGATCAGGAAAAAGTTACTAAACAAATACTTGGGTGAGATACTTGCAGCTGCTACATGCTATCGCCAAAAACTAGCTCCTGACACATTCAGAACTCCTTTTCCTCTGTCACATTAAGACAGCAGCTCCCTATTTCCTTGGCAATATATTACAGTTACAGTCTCCTTTTTCCAGGGTACCTTGCTCCTGTTGTTCGAGATGGTGGGCGGCCTCTTCTTCCTCGCCCACGAGGTGTCACAGGTGCTCTGCCACCCTGACGAGTGCCAGGCACAGAGTCCTCCTCTTCCTCACAAGGCAGTGCTCCTGTCTGGCTAACTCTGAGCGGAGATGCTGGCTGACCAGCTCCTTTCCTAGGGCTAAAGAATTGGAGAGTTAACCACTCTGAAAATAGAAGCCAGCTCATTAGGATCCCCCCATCTCCTCTGTGATCTCACAACTGTTCAAGAAGTTTGCCTCATCACTGCTAAACTGGCAAGAACTTAGGTAGCAATGCCTCACAAGGAAACAAACTACTCCTTTAGGAAGAACAGATGTGAAAGCAAATACTATCTCCTTATTTCTGTTCATCAAGCCAAACCTTCCCAGAAAATTCTTGGTTTAGGGTCTGCCCTGCTTCACATTCCACCCAAGCCAGCTGTTCACTTCTGCAAAATATCTGTTCTTCCTTTCCCAAGGTTCTGCACGTACCTTAATTTTCCTAAGACGCCTCTGCCAACAGGTAAAGCAAACTCTCCAGTTTCTGAACCACACACTTTCCCTTTGACAGCTCCAGTTCCTCGCCCGGAGCTGCTGCTGCTGCTGTGTGTGGCAGAGTGACCACTGCTTGCTCCACTCGATGTACGGTGGAGGCTTGAGGCCTTAGATGAGAAGGAACTGACATCACCAAGGTCCCCTGAGGTCAGCGATGAGCCCACCGCAGTTCTAGAGGAGGATGTGTCAGTCTCACACTCCTGGCACTCCACTACAGGCTCCTCGGTTTCCTTAAGAGGAAAAAAAGGAAAATAAAAAAAACAAACAAAAAACAAGAGGTTCGTTAAAGGTGACACATTTGCTAGATGGAAGCTACTTGCTAGATGGAAGCTTTACACAGAGAAGGTGAGACCACATTCACAGAACTGAAGATAGCCATGCAGATCTGAGTCTGGACTGATCAGTGGCAGTCAGTGTGTCTCACTATAGGCCTGAGGTGCCCTATATAAAGAAGTCACATTAAGAAATCAAGTCAACAGGACAGAGCTTGGTTGGTATCAAATTAGTCTGGCTTTGAATAATTCCCACCCTTCGAGAGTGTGAGTGTGCAACAAAGCTGAGACACCAGCAGCCCTTGGTTACTAATCATCCAAGACCAGTTTCAGACAAGTGCCATTTGGAGCCATTAAAGTTTTAAGGATATAAAAATATGTACCTACAAACCAGTCGTATCAAATGTCGGTAGATAAACGGGAAATGGTTGTATGATTGTGATTACACAACCTATGTAAGCACATTTCCAGAAACTTCATTCTCTTATTTTAATGTTACAATAAGCAATTTCATGTGTAGCATCAAGCGTGAAAGTATAAGCTTTACACTGAACTAATTCATCCTTCTGTGCCATTACTCATTGCAACAACACAGCACCAGGCTCTCCCGTCATTTACCGTTACAGCACAGTATCACTAACAGTTCATTGCCAGCGGGCTGACACAATCACTGTGCATTTGTCAGTTATCTTTTGAGATTCCCTACTTTCCAACTAATGAGCGGACATACACCAACACAAGTGTACTAACAATAGGCTTGTTTGGTGTTTGGTTTTAAGTTGCTTTTTGTAGACCTCTTACAGAATCTGGTCCATGGGACTCAAAAGGGTGTGGTAAAAACAACACTGAGCTGCAAAACAGGCTAAATTGCCTTACGTAGTCCAATTTTACAGGCAGAAGTGATTTTTCCTTACTAATAGAATTTCTGCCCATTCTGAAATCTCTCTAGTCTGACAAAACCCCAAGAATTTTAAAACAATTGGACACACATAGTAAAGACTTTTGTTCGGTTCTTTGGGAAAAAAAAAAAATAAATCGACGTGTCAGAGTACAATAATGGGCATGAAATACAACAACAACAAATACACAGCTCCCACCACGCACTGAAAGGTCTACACGTCTACTCACGAAGAAAAGTTTGTCATCACAGCACGCTGACGTGTTCACTCAACTCCTTTTCTGCAGCCACAACAGACCCTCATGTCAATTAATTTTATTTTTCATCCAACATATCACTACATTTAGCCCTGAAAACAGAACCTTACCTCAACTACTTTTCGTTCCACCTCTGCACCATTTACGTAGTAAACATCTGTTATAACACGCGTAACAACAGTGCGCACTTCTCGAATAGTTCGCGTGTGGCGATGCTGAACTCTGCCTTTGGGTGGGTGAAGAAGGTTAAACTCCTCCTCTCCCTGTAATAAACAGGACGAATTAAGAACAAGCCAGACCACAATGAAAAGCAAACCATTTCCTGGTAGAGCTCTCTCTGCAGCACGGTTTCCTCATACCATGTTCAAGTACCGGGGCAGGGAACCTTTCAGCATCTTGTTACAAATGAGATGCTACCACAGAAGAGACCCTAACCAAGGCAGAACTGAACGCGTTTTGCCGACAGGTAGGGGAAGGGAAATCACAGCCGTCCGAGGAGCGAACGGCAAACTTGCTTAGCACAGCTTCTGATACTCTTTCATGCAATGGACTCTCAGACACGTCACATGAACACTGCACTGCACAGTTATAGCCCCATTAATCTCGTATTTCCCAGAGGATGTACTATTATCAACTCAAGTTTAGAAAAAAATAATTTTTCTAGTCTTTGCATTCACAAGAAAACATACAAGCTGTAACTGCAAAGCAGTGATCCTTCTTGAGTCTGCAATGCTTTCCGAAACACTAGTTCAAAGCTATTCATCTTGTCAGAACATTTCTCCAGAGGAGCTCTCCCCTCCTGTGTTTATCTATTGACACTGGATGGAGCAGCAGCACAAGCTGTCAGAAGTTGGTTGGTGCAAAACAGAAGACACCAGACCCTTCATTCACGATTTTATGCAACTCCAGCTCCATCCAACAAAAAGTGTAATTTTTTCTTTATTGTTAACTACATCTGCACACACCACCCCCCCCACCCCAAACCAACCAACCAAAACTTGTCATATTTTTCCAGAAAATAAATATGGAGACATTTACTTCCCAAACTCATGCTGCCCACTGAGTATTGCGACCTTAGCAGTTCTGTACTGTTGATACAGGAAAGCTTGAGATGTTAATATTTTAAGTGTTTTTTTGGCTTTTTTCGACAGAGAACCTACTGTTAGTGAATTTACTAGCTGAAGGGAAACTTTACTGTTCTAAAGCAGTAAAATTAAAGACAGGCACCCTTCATCCCACCTGACTGTGCAGAGAGTCCGTGTCCTCTCCAGAGGCATTCACAGGCTTTTCCCCACTCTCCTCAGTTTGGACATTCGCGTCTTGTCGCCCAGGTCTTTGCCCAGACATACTGGTTCCCACTTCCACCTGCTTACAGATTTCTTCTGATGTTTGTGTTGCTGTAGTAACAGTAGTTGGGGTAAAAAGACAATCTGCTGTAGTTTGAATCCCCTTATTCTTGGTGTTTGACCACCTCTCTTGGCTTTCATCCATTTTAACAGCCCTACTTGGTTTCTTCTGCGTTCTTCTCTCCTCTTCCGCCTGAGTGCTGACAATACCAGTCTCCACACACTCCCCATCCTCTGCACCAGAAGGCTGTTGATGGCAGTCCTGCTGCACCCTCTGCGGAATTAGAACCTGTTCACCACTGTCGTCTGCCTTGTGTTGCTGGTACTGCCAACTGCTGGGATTTTTATGTGGCTCAGCCTCTTCTTGCGTGCCAGGAAAACTGAACAGATTCCCTCTGCAAACCAGTTATATACAGATCAAAATTATTGATTAAAAAAGGAAGACAACCAGTATGCTGCCACTCAAGTGAAAGCACTATAAAAAAAAAAAACAGGCAGGCATTCAATTGCTTCTTAAGATTGCACAGAACTCAGTGAAGCTCAAACTATAAAATAACCTTTCAACATCTCTCAAGTGATTCACGTGGTAGCAATAAGAATGGCTGACACCTGTAGAGAACTAGGTGCTTTTCCAAACACTGGTAAAGCAATCTATACTCCATGTGTCAGGCACCAACTAGGCAACATGCTTCTGGAAGTCATGCTGTCCTGACATTGCTACAGGCTGCTTCAGCACTTCATTGGCTTGAAACTGGTAACCACATCTAGCGAGAAGAGGCAGGAGCATAAACACAAATGCTGTCTAATGTTTTCATTAGAATTTGTCTGCCCTATCGAAAGTGTTATCAGGTACTATATGGAACCATATACTGAGCCTTACTAGAAGTATACATTTAGCTTCCCCTGTGTACTTGAGGGCTTTGAGGAGTGACCGTCACCAGTTCTGTCTGTACATCGCCCAGTACTAGAACTCCCTATTCATTACAGTCCTTAGCATAACTGTTCAATGCTCTTGAAATATAGGTTACTCTTTCTCCGTAGACCAAGACCTCACTGCCCTATCGAAAGATAGAATGGAAAACACTGAAGAAGCAGATCTCTACATCTGGTCCTCCAGCCAGTACCCTTATCACCGCAAGATATGCAGCAGTACAGTCCTTCTCAAAGCAACCAGAGATGGCAAAAATGGATGGACTTGGAAGGGAGACGATAGCAGAAACAGTAACAAACACAATAGGTCAGCACATCTTGGAACAGGAGAAAGAAAAGGCACTTAGACAGCTGTAAGCCTGATCTCAGTTCTCTCAAGACCCAGATTTTACCAAGGCATGTTAGTCAGCTGGAATCACATTGCTGCCCAACCAAAAAGGTAAGTCTGATGACCATGTGAGATACAAACATGCAGTACTTCTTATACTTACCCCGTTGTCCCCAACCTTCTAAGTCACCCAAAGACAATGACTTAGTGCAATTTCTTTCATGTAGAAAATGCACATGTGCATATAAATCCAACCAGGACTGGCAGGCAAAGACTGTGAGGAGTTACCTAAACGGAGAAGTGGAAAGACCATGACCTCTGGCCTCATCCTCTCGACGAACTTCACAGACACGACTAAACACAGATGATGCTTTCTGGGAGCTAGCAGTGCAGATTTAAAACAAACAAACAAACAAAAAAGCATCAGGGAGTGAGAAAATCCCTTATACAGCAAAACAAGAGTTCCTAGCCCCTTGGGAAAGCAATGACTGGAATTGAGCTTGTTGACCTATACAGCCACAGAATGAGTGAGATGGTTAGTCTCAAAGGTCAAGAAACAAGCTGCGATTGTATAAGCATTTCTGCAGACACCCTAACAGCCAAGAGCAATGTAACAATTCTGGAAAACTGCAGCGCCATCAGGAGTTTCACCACCTACTACCCCTGGTACCCACCAGGGGACACAGACCATTTATGGCTCACTTCTCAGGATTTTCACGACACTGCAAAATTACTGGGAGTGACAGTCATAAAGCAGACCCTGAGAGATCAAGCTCAACCTATACCTACAGAGGCAACCCATCCTCAGCCAGTGAGGAATGACTGCCACTCATCCCCAGCACTGAGGCATGATTTCCATCTAGCACGCGATCCTATGACAAGAAATACTGAGTTCATTTCAAAGCTTTCTCACTGATACAAACCATTATACTTCACTCAGATGACTACAGGTCAATCTTCTCACTCAGATTCTTATTAGTACTTACAAACCATACTCCCCAAAAGCTAAAATGCGAGATAAGATAGATAAATACAAATCAGAAGTCCAAGGGAGTAACTTATGTTTTGGTCAATGTGTTAGAACTGTGATTTCAGAATATCAGTGACACAGTTATGTTTCTATCGCTTTCATATCAGAAAGGGAATTCTCATTCAGAACTCCTCAGAGATTCTTTGCAGAAAATGGCACAGTAAGGCAAGAAAGCAGAAAACCATGTATTTGAAATTTAAGAGGTGGATAAGGCAGACTTGCATTCCAGACTGCACAAGACACAAATTTCTGCTTTGACTACAACCAGGAGGCAAAATGCTGATATCAGTCGGAAGCACAAAGCCTGCAGTGAAATAGCAGGTGGGGCACCCACCTTGCCTATGTACTTAAAACCTGCTGCAAGAGCTAAAGAGTTGATGTCGTGGCTACTGCTAAAAGCTTGTGTGTCTCATTTCCATTTTTTTTCCCTGCTGCTGGTAACAAGAGGAAAAAGGATCTACCCAGACCTTCGTATTAACTCTGCGCAGCAACAAGCCCAGTTACCTGGCAGCAGCTCCAGCAGCAGCAGACGATCCATCTTTCCTGTCACTGGCCGTAGGCTCTGAAACAAGAAGGAAGGGAAGGATGATTTCGGTGTCACCTGAACAGACTCTCCCGTCCCTTCCCAGACCCCCCCACTCAGTGAAGAGAGAGGGTGAGTAACACTGGGCAAGGGGCGCCCAGGCCTCCCCGCCCAACTTCTCATCACAGACCTGAGTTTTTACAAGTTTTAGACTATCAGACTGAATGTCACTGCTCTGATTAAAATGCTGTCAAACTCTTTTGTCTGGATTATACTTTTAAAATCTTTTCCCTCCCAATATAATCAAACTCCAATTCCTGTCTTGTGATGTTGCCACTATACATCACAATTTTTAGTCTGCTGGAAATAACGTTCCTCACAACAGAGGCCTCTCCTCTCACTCCACCCCTGCTTAGAGCATTTTCAGGAACAGAGAAACAAATTTAAATGACACTGCCCAAAAAGAAAAATGAGAAAAATTACAGAGACTCAGAGACTGTCTTGAGGAATGCCACAAAGAGGTTCTGAGTTACTGCTGAGATCTAGTAGGACCTGTATGATTCAAGGTTTCATCCTCTTACTTTCCAAGCTGAATGGCAGGGACTCCTCACTCCCATCATTCACAGGGGTAACAACGTTCATTCGCAGAGAGAGTTTTGCATCAGCCTCAGGAACCACACGAGAATCTCCTTTCTCACACACTTCTGACACATCTGCCGATACCATTGCACTTTCCACGGTGACATTGCTGGTCCCCATTGTGCCCTCTGCTGTAACATCACTAGTTGCTATAGTGCTGTCTGGGCAACTATCATCCACTGAAAACAGGAAAACAAAAAAAAGTAAACCAAAAAGTAGCTACTGGCATTCACACTGCTGGGGTTCAGGTCCCAGTTCTGTTTTGAAGATGCTTCACTGCATGCATTATCAGCAATAGTGCAGTAGTAGGAACTCCTATCTAGGGTCCCAAAGCATGGAAGTTCTGTAGCACAGGTATCATCCTAATACTTTACTATTACCCAAGCAGAAGTACCCACGTCCTTTCATCCAGCAAATGCGGGGTGTTGTTTTGTTGCATTCTTCAATGGAGTTGTATGTGGGAATGCAACGAGTGCAAGGAAGACATGTCCCATGCCACCCCATAGTCAGGGAGCAAACGCCTTCAACCAGGGACCAAGGAGAGAACGCAACAAGAGAAGTGTGGAGAAGGGATGAGCCCTCCCCACAGAACAGCAATGCTTTTTGTCAAGGTAGGTTTGAGCTATCCCATCAGATCCTGCATCAAGAATCAAAAGCTTCCAAACAGGCTTTCACTGCAGAACGGAGCCACTCTGGTCAAACCCACCGATTGGTGTGCTGTGCCTTCTGGGTCCCATTTTAAGCTGGCCAATAAGAGGTGGTGTTATGCTGGTCAAGGGCTGAATGATGTCACCCTCCTTCGGCAAAGTAAAATGGAACGGGGTTCCTAAAAGACAGAGAGCACCAAGATTAGCAATTTCGGGGGACTACTTTGGTCCAAATACCAAAAGCATAGGTTCACTGTGCTGTGGAAATGGGGAAAAGCATAACCCTGGTGGTGTCCTGTACAAACCCTCCTGGAACAGTTCCTGGTTTCAGGACAGCTGCTCTGGTCTTCCTCACGTTTTGTGTGGAAAATCCCTCTTGGTGAAAATCTGGGCTGTGGGCCAACTTGATGCAGTTCTCCCCAGGTGCTAGATAAAAGTGAGACTAAATACCCTGACATGAATAGGACTTCTGCAGAATGCAGCTTTGCTGCAGAAATGCCCAGGATTTTCCACAGAAAAGGGAGATGAGGCCAGAAACAGAAATTAAGGTTAGGACAGAAGTGAATTGGCAGAGCTATTGTTGCCTGAATTAATAACCTGGAACTTACACAGAATGATGCTTTATCACCAAACAGCCTTGGATAAAAGGTCCGCAGTACACTTCAGATAGTTACCTACAAGCCTGAACAATTAGTAGCAGTCAATTAATGGTTACATGATGACACGAGAAACTTGCCTGGAAAGTAAGCTTTAAGAGAAATAAAAGATGCTGCAGTTTCAGCTGCAGGCTGCCACCAGGACTGGCCCCATCCGCCTGTCCTCTCCAATACTTCTGACCCCTCTTGTGCAGGCTCCAGCATAAAGGGTCTGCAGGGTCTGTTGGCTCAAGTAGCCCATACCGTCAGGGAAACCACACCTTGCTGGGTTTACCAGGTGCGGATCTTGCAGGATTTAACAGATAAAATACATTAAAACGCTAGTAAAACGCTCCCTCCTTTTGCCTCACCCCAGCCATTTATTTGGAAACCTCCAACATCATACATCAGTAATTTGCAGGCTGGATTCTTTCCAAATTGCACAGAAGTACTTAACAGAATAACCCTTTCCTCCCCACAGAGGTCAAAATGGTTTTCATCATGTTTGTCACTATTCTTCCTTTTCCTTTAAACTGTTCTTTTTCTTTGGATTTCATTCAAGATATTAGTCAAATAATGCAAGTCACAATTTACGTAACTCCTGAATTTTAAGAAGCATGTATTAAAAAAATCCCCAAACAAAACAGTATTACAAAATTGTTTGTTGAAGTCATGGGAACACACTCGGTTACCTGGATTCAAGAGCTGGCACTACACATTCAGATGCAACTTTTCATTACAGCCAGATACAGTGCATTGCCCCTCAGTTACAGAAGAGGCTGACATGTGATTTACCCTGCGGCAGATGAAGCCATAAATACATGATAAAGACATAATCCCCTCACAGAAAAAAAAAAACCCACCGGTTAAAAGCTATCTATTGTCAGTCTGAAAGCTTTGAAAGCCATCACCTGCCCTGCTGGCACCAGCTTTAAAGACACGGATCAGCAACTGCAACATCCTTGAGATCAACCTAAGGACTTCAGCGTGCTTTTCCAGCAGCTAGGTATTCCATAGTGCAATGGTCCTCACGCTGGGTGGGCACACCGCGTATCGAAAGGCCTCTCATATCATGACCTACAGCAGATCTCCATTTTAGAAGGGTTTTATTTAGAAACAGAAGTCTCCAGAAACTCCACTGAATTTTGATCGATTTAGCTACCACAATCCCCTCTAGCCCACAAATCCACATTTGTCAGGCTAATAACAAATGATCAAAAGAATTCATGAAATGATCACCCTGCATTTTAATAAGAGACAATCTAGTTACTAAATCAACAGATACCATTAGAGAAAACAAACAAGCTTTCACACTCACAGGACCTGAAGAACCTGCGTATGCCTGAAAGCTTAATTGCCTCCACATAACTGCATCAACTGCTGTAAGAATAGAAAAGGCCAATTCTCTCCACAAACTTTTCTTATGTCCTTAAGATCATCAACCTATAACATTTCCTTTTATCTTTCAGCATCAAAAAATTGGGTCTGCCTTTGGCTCACTTTGTCTCTCAAGTTTGCTAATTCTAAGGTATAAACGTTTTATTTACTTGGATAACACTCTCACAGGGAGAGCTGGATGTTTCTAGCACAGTGCAGATGGCACCAGCATAGCACAGAACTGCACCCACATAACGGAAAGGGACAAAGGAATCTCCCAGCTCTGCATCAAACTAAGTGAAGCAGAGCTGTCATCCTCTTCACCTCTAGATTGAAAGATGAGTTCCACCACCTTTTCTGCATACCATGATGCTTCTTGCTCACTACCACTACATGGATGGCCAGCCTCCAGCTCCCAAGCAGCTCAAGCACAGCTCCCCCTGCTCTAGCTCCTCTCCCCTACCCATCACCTAACAAGGGATGTGGCACATCTACTGTGGCTCTCAGCCACATGAAGGTCTACAGAGGCGGCCAGTAGTCATGGACAGCCACTCTGTTTTCTCTGCATACAGAAGGGAGGGGAAAAAGACAAAACAGAAGCACCACCCCAAAGAACCCCATGCCTTCTATTTAAGAACTTGTGTTCTTAACTCACTAGCACAACTATTTAATAGACAGGACAAAATCTTGATTACATACATTTTTCTCCATGGGTAATTCGTATTTAGCTGTGATGTGTCAAAAGGACTCCATTAGAAAGTAAGAAACAACTTTACTTCCAGAAGTCTTCCAGATTAAGAATCATCATGCTAGCCAGGTCTGAGGCAATGTTAAAAAGATTTAAGAGCTTCACAACACACCTGTTCATTATTTTAATAAAAATATTTACTTTTTATTTAACCTGGTATGCTTAAAATATCATAACTATGTTAGCCACATTGACTATCTGCTTCTTCTTTATTTTATATTACCAGTAAAAAGATAACTTTCTGATAAGGTTTTGTACGTACAAAACTGTACAATCTACAAAAAAAGATTTCAAGGACAACCACAACTTCTACAAAATCCAGAGCCCTAGGCACACACTTCAATGAGTAGATATCTTTTCCATGTCCCTCTATTCATGTTCTAGCCTTTGAGTATTTTTCTAGTAGAGTAACTGAACAGTTAATATCTTATTCAAAGCAACCTCAAAACCAAAAAGACACTGCCCCAACCTCACCATCCAGTTTCTGCTCCTGCTTCTCAGACTCTTCTCCAAGATCCTTCTAGTCCTCCCCCAGAGTTCGTGCTTACTGATCTATGCTTCGTAATCTGTTGACAAGGAATTAGACTCCTGTTGGGAATAACTGTTTTGAGAACAAAGCTGCTTTAAGAGAAGAGGAACGCTCTAAGCTTGTCAAGCCTTAAGGACTGAGCGATGGTAAGAGAACAAGTATCAGTCTACATACTTTTCCACCCTGCTTCACAAGCCTGAAGACAGCAGACAGAGCATCTCAAAAGCCTGAGCGATCTCCAACACCGATCAGCCCTTTAGCACAATACAAATATGCAAAACACAACCAGCAGCATTCACTTCTGAGTTCCTTTTCTCCAAACAGTGGCTTATTGTTCTCTTTCAAAAGTAAATCCAGCCAAGTGTGATGTGTTTAAGTTGCATGTAGATTTATCTACAAAAACATTACAATATAACAAGGGAAACGTTACCTCAAGTTAAACGTGATTTTGTTGACACTCTCTTAAAGAGGAAGTTTTGGATTGTGAACTCTGTGCAAGGCCATACTGAAGTGAATGTCACGTTCAACCTTGTTATGCCACTACAGCTACTCGTCTTTATTTTATCATCATTTCAGCAGTGGACTGCCAAACATATTATTTTATTTAATAAAACCTATACCGTTCTTAAGCTCAAAGACCTGTACTGTTCTCTTGACTATGCCAAACTGTCTTAAGAAACATGCAATCCCAGGATACCAAATGTCCTGGACTTGTTCACAGAAAAGTTGATTTGAGATCACAAATGCAATGGGATCAAAACACCTTTGAACTTCCTGACCAGTATTTTGATCAGATGCCCTCAAAGCATTATTTTCTATATAATAAACCTTTTTTAATTCTTTCTGTTAAAGGAAATTAAGAATACTAAGAATACTAGAATCTAAACTTCATCATTCAACCTCATGTTAAGTAACATTTGAGCTCCTGCAATTCTTCCCCAATAGACTTAATAGAAGGGAAATAGATTTTCTGATACTAATACCAAGTTCCTTCATTCTTGCCATGTATAAGTTTCTACATAAAATTTAAGTTCTCAGATTTCAAAGTTTTCAGAATTAGGGGGCATCAAATGAAACCAACACCTGGTGAAACAGAGTTGGTTTATTATCCAGTATATAATTTAAGCTGTCGAACTTCCCACTGCAGGAGGCTTTGAAGCCTGAAAGTTTACAGAGGTTCAGAAAAACCACACATAGAAATTCCATGGTGGTAGAGCAAAACACGCCTATCAAAAACCCAAAGACATCACTTCAGACTCAGCATGCTCCTAAACCGTACTCTTCTTGATGATGAAAGCAAGATTTCTTCAGAAATATCTCCCCACTGCATTTTTGTCCTTAAATTCATTGATATGCATCTGCTGTTCAATATTGGGCAAGCTTCTATACCAAGCTAGACTGATGCAGCATAACTGTTCTTCTGACTGCTGCAGTACCTCAGTTCACAGAGACTGTGGTTTTCAATCTTTACTTCAGAGCTATCACAAAGGCGCAATGTCCTGTTGCAAGCCACTGAATGGGAAAGACTGAAAAAAACCTACCCCGACAACAAAGAAACCCCACCAACCATGAAATGGCAACAGAATCATCTAACACTAACAAGCTGGTCGTCTTGGTCCACAGAGTATCTCAAACCCTGGTGACGCAGATTTTGTGCGCAGTCTCCAAAATCTGCCATTCAAGCTTTTTTGTTTTTTCCTAATTTGAAAAATTACAGCATGATTCAATTCTACCACTTAGAGAGGCAGCCTCCAAATGTTGGATAAGATGTTGCTAAGGCAGAGCTAAATACCACAGGTTAAGAACTGAAATCTGAAACTGATGACACTACCACCTTGACCGACAAAACAACCCACTGAATTGCCTCCAGCATGTTACTTGCTTAGCACCAGTTCCCTAAGCAAACAAAAACTCTGCTGTCAGAGAATGCACTAAATTAAAAAAAAAAAAAAAATAAAAATCTTTGCCTTTCTGGCCAACCGAAATACTCTACTTTCACGCTCAACAACGAAGCAGTTTGCTAACATTCTGAAAGACAGCAATGGTCACTAGTTTTGGGATGTTAAAGAATGCAAACCCAAAAAAGCTCCCAAACACCTGGCTGGTCCTACTGCATTCAGAAGAATGGGTGCAAATGGGTGCAAAAGTCACGTCCATTAAGTATCCATCCATTAAAAGTCACATCCATAAATCAGCCATGATAGCTGATATATTAAGCAGTGCTCAACAATACAGATTAATTCATATGACTACACTATTGGGCAAGTGGAGTTTTTAAAGTTAAACGAAGAAGCTATCAGAACCCCTAAAGCCTGGGAATGCTTACATGACTAAACATATATTTAGCTCAAAATAAAGTAACCACTGCACAAGTTGTTCTCAGATGTCAGTGACATTGGAAAGCTGTGGCCACAAGGATCCATACTACTTGAAAATAATTTGAGATTTATTTTATTTTATAATAGGTCAACAGATACTTACAGCAACATCTAGCTTGAAAACTGCTTTTATCTTTTGCTGGAAGTCTCTCCAAAACTGATGACCTGCATGAGCATTCAAATATCTTCCACACCTCCCTGTAATCTAACTTCTGCAGGTATCAATATTTACCTGTCATTCTTACCTTACGACACAAGATACTACCTTCCTCCTATTTTTTTGGTATCTCGAGCTCCTTCTCACCAGCCAGTTCCATACTATTAAAAGGTTATCCTTCTCAAACTTCTCAGCAAATTTGGTATTAAACACATACATAAGTACTACACTCAATCCCTTTTCATCCAATCTCCATCTAGCACTTCAAAGTCATCTCACCTACTTCTGTTCAGACATAAAGAAGAAAGATCTTAATCTTGCTCCTTTTTGAAATCTGCCATTTTGACCTTTCCAAACAGGATCACATGTTCCAGAAGTCAGCACCGTTCAAGGTCACAAGAACTGAAGAAAAGGGGAGGGAACCATATAAGAATGAGCTCAAAAGGCTTTTGGGAAGAAACAGCCAAAGCTGCCATAAACAGCAGTAAGGATCAGTTCATAACTGGAAAAATTAAACAAGTAGTTCAGAAAACAGTAACAAAAAATATTGGACTTGTGAGACTGATGGGAGAAGTTTTGAAGAAGTTCTGAAGAAATGTACAGGTCTCAGGAAAAAAAACCAAACAAACTGGCAAAGAAAATGAGAGAGACGTCCCTCACTGACAAAGAACAGAAAATAATTCAGACTGGTTATCAGCTGAGTACATACAGGGAAAAAGAAGGCAGAGTGTTAGGAAATGTTTTCTAAGCAGTGTATCTTACACTAATTTCTCAAAAGGGAATACTAGAAAACATTATCACTTGAACCAAGCTCTGCAGAACAGACTATAGGGCTGTAGAACAATACCAGGACCTATGAGTGGTAAGAGAAATTCTATCTAGCCCACGGCTTTATAGGTTCCACAAATCAAAATCAGACTGGTCAATCTGAACCATCTATCAGATGGCTCACAAGCATCTTCCCTGCTCACCATCTCATTTAATTCTAGTCGCATTGCACAGTTCTATTGATCCTCCATTGTACTCTAACTGAAGGACGTAGATAATTCACAGAGCACAAACTACCTAGCGCATCAGTGAAGAGAGTTAAATAAACCTCTGCTGACATCCTGGTCTGTTCAGGAGATGTAGACACAACTATCACCTATTGACAACTAACATTTTCAGACCCTCAACTTTCATAATCGCCAACTTCAGGAGACTGGAAGTCACCTACCATCATCATAAGAGGGGGAAGAACTCTCTCACACTGTCTGATCCTGCAGTTTAATGAAAGATTACTTAGATCTCAAAAATGCATACAATTCAAGACAAAGCTCCAGTAAAACTTTGTTTTCTATTACTTTCTCATTTGAGGAGTATGGAACTCCATGTTTTAAAATGAAGCCAACTAAGAGGCTAAAGCTCCACAACACTCAGCTACGGCACCCCACATTTCTTGTGTAACTACACAACAGCACGTTAAAGGGATTTCAACACATCGCAATACCTGCAGAGACATAGCTTACGCACGAGTGAAAAGCCATTCTACTTCAAAATAATCTCAAGATAAATTTGCTGTATTAGTTTCTAGCCCAAAGCTGCTCTATACACCCCCACAAGGAAAATTCTTCTCCAAGAATGAAAAAAGGAAAAAAAAAAAAAAAAAAATAAGGAGACCTACAAGAGGGAAAGTACAGCCTACCACACACCCTCTTCCTTTCAAGGACATGACTGTTGTTGCTTCTGAGGGGGAAAATAAAGTTACAAAAATCCCTGAGCATTGCCAAGGTCACAACGTTCCAAGTTTTCAAAGTTGCTGTGCATTAGGAACACGAACTACCTTATCATTCTTGCCTGTGGTGTGACAAAGGGGAAAAAAGTAAAGGCACATTACGCATGTAACACAGCAACTTGCAGTGCTGCTCTTATGAGACGCTGTTTGACACACATCCAAGATCAATGCTCCCTGAAAACACCAAGGATTGTACCCAGCTGTCCTTGACATCGTTCAAAATATACACCTGCAAACTACTAACCTAAATCCACTTACCACTGGAAGGACTGGGGGATTTAGCAGTTGCCTTCTCCTGGGGCTGCATCTGCTCTTCTTCCTCCGGATTCCTTGTCGTAACAGTATCCTCCACATTCTTTGGCACCCAATTCTCCTGCTGAGTCACCAGCATGTCAACCCCTTCCTCTTGAAGTGGTGGCCGATTCCCTATTATCTGTCCTAATTCTGAACAACCTGGATGGTTTTTGGCACACGATGCCACTTCTGATGGAACATCACTCTTTAACTTGGGAAACAAATTGTTGTGCTGTTCCAGTATCACCCCTACAGAAGGATTAGATAAAACTTTATTGAGCTTTGGCATGTTTTCTGAAGCAGCCTTAAAGGAAAGTTTATCCATGCTCTTTGCCTCTCCAATGCCAAAAGTACAACCTTTTGAAGTTTCTTTTCCCTGGCTTTCTGGACCAATCTTTTCTAATTCTTGGGCCTGATCAGACAAATTTATAGTTTTTTTACAAGAACCATCAGCAAATTCCACTTCCATATCTTCATGACACTGTACTTCCCTTTCAAGAATAAGCCTCTGAGAAAGCGTCGTATCAATAAGGGACTCATCTTCATTTACTTGCTTCTTGTTCTTCACACTGAGTCTCAGGAACTGCCTCAGGTTCCGAAGCCTCTTCCAATGGATAATCCTTAGACTGTGCTTCTCTACCCTGAGTGTATGACAAAATCTCAGGCAGACCAGACTGATCTGCAGCAGCCCAACTTCCAGAAATACACTCAATCTCCTGATGAGCTGTACAGGCTAATGACCCATCTCCTGCTACATCTATGCTAACTAACTGCATTACAGGCTTTCCTGCAGTCTGTAAATCCTCCTTTTTTGCTTTTTCACAGTTTTCAGAGATGCCTTCAGCACCTGCATCCAGCCTCGGTTTTATGTTGTCATTCTCCACAGAACAGAGTCTCAAGTCTGAGGCCTTGCATTCAGAAATCATCTCTACCTGGGTGGTTTCACTGTCTTGGCCTGTGTTCAGAGAGCCTGAGCTGACCTCTGTGTTTGTGGGCTGGCTACATTCACTTGCAGAGAGCATCAGCTTACAGGACTCAGAAGGCTGTGACACAGAGTCACCTGCAGACACCTTTGACAAAGCATCTGTGGGTCCAGAGACATCTCCTGGTAAGCATAAATGGCTTAAAGCAGCAGCTTTTTCTTCTCCTTCATGCTTCTTCTCTGGGCTCGGAGTTGGAACAAAGATATCCTAAAATGAGAAAAGTGGGACATGGAGTATCAGGGCATCCTGAGTAGGACTGTTTGTTATTCCTAGAACATTACACAGGATTATGGAGCAGAGCAAGCTCAGCACAAAACTACAAATAGATATATAAAAAAACCCAAAACCCAAACCAACCAAAAAAACCCCACAAACAAACATTTTCCCCCCCATTAATATGAGTCATAATTGCCCCATTCTTTCTGAGAAAAATTATCACCACCCATTACTTTTTAGTACCTCTATGGCAAAGACAGACACAATCCTTGATACATCCCTCACACTACCAAATCAGGAAGTACAGGTAAAGTATGGCAAATTAGTAGCCATTTTTAGTCAGCCAACCAAGGATTCTGGAAAGATTCTCTGGAGAAATCTATCACATTAGCATGAAAGTGGTTTTCAGCTAAGGAGAAGACTTGCTTCGACTACTGAAGTCTCTACTACGATTTTTATTTTCTGTCTGAACTTGATGACATTTGTAATATTAAGCTATACAGCCACCAACTGTCCATTAAATCCCTTTCAACATTAATAACTTCCAGAATCAAAAAGCACAAAGGAAACAACAGATAGTAAGAATAAGCAACTTGAAAAATGAAGTAAGTGAATTCTAGCCTTGTAGGAGAATACGAATGCGTAATTAGAAAACAGCTTTGCTTTCTCCATGACAAATAATGCTAAGGTCTATCCTGCTAAAAGTCTAATTTATGATGCAGTTTGAGATGCAGGACGCCCAGCTCAGCATCAGAAAGCAGCGGCCTTTCAAAGAGAGGAAAAAAAAAAAAGCACAAAAGTTTCTAGCATAGATTAAAAGACAACAAATTCTACATTCAGTAACTCACTATGCCCTCTTAAGCTGTTCTGCATTTTCTCTGCAGGATAAAGTGCCACACAGTATGATCAGTATCTAACCGTGACTGGTGGGAACAGGGAAGGTCATGAGAACCAGCTTAGTAGGAAAGCTCAACACAGAAGCACAGAGGCTGACTCAAACACACATCTTCTGCAACAGCCATACAAAAACCTCAAAACACGTATCTACATGAACCCTTACATGAGAGAACTCTGGCTGTGATGGTATAGGTAAAGATCCAGGAAAGAAGGTTGGGGCACTCTGGGACACTGGAGTTGAAGCTTGTGGCAGGACAAGAGGTCCCGGTGGGATACATGGGATGGCCATCTCCACTGGCGTATCTCCTCCCTGCTTCTGCATCAGATCTCGTCCTTCTACAGGCATAGATATATCCATCTGTTCATCTGGTTTGAAAGAGCAGAAAATACATTACCAGCAAATTCTTCCCTTACAACATTCTGTTAAAAGACTTGTCTTCAGTGGCATATCCAACTTCCTCATACTTTAATGGGTGAATCTAAAATCTTTGCCGTAGGTGAATCCTTTTTTTTTGGGGGGGGGGGGGGAGGAAATCAAAAACATCCATATCCTTATAATTTAAGGGGAGGAAAAGTGTTTTGTTAAAAATTCATGTAACTTTTGCTGCAGGCCTAGAACTTCTACAGTTAGAAACAGGTATCTGAAATACATAAAAAGCATTTCTCCAAGGTTTTTATCCATTTTGCTATCTTCATTAAAATGCAACCGAATTCAGACCCCAGCTAACAAAATATCTATTCTAAAAGTATTTCACCTTCTGTGACATGAATCTCACAGAAAGGAATGGTGATTCTGTACCACACTAAAAGTCTGCATGGATGGATATCTTATCCCTGACAGCGAGTGGGTATAACAAGGTATCATATAGAACCATCCCTCTTTGGCATGGTGTTCTAGAATACACACATATAACATAGGAAAGCTTCTTAAAATACTGTGCAAGTCATCCAAGTCAAGGTAAAACATTATGATGCAGTCCTTTCTATTGCCCTAACAGTATATATGTACTATGGATATCTGCCTGTAGCAAGAACGCCTCGTCCCTAAGAAAGGAGGACAACTGCAAGCAGCAATCTGTATTTCCTATTTTCAACAAGTATTTCCTACCTTTCAAGCGAAGGGGAACTAGCCGACGGTACTAATCTTACTATGATAGCTATGCAAGAAATATCAACAGCAAATCAGCATCTCAGTCACAAACACAGATCTCCCTTCATCTACCTCTTTTAGTGTTCTCAAACCCACTGTACTCTTCAAACGTAATTTCAGCAGGTTTTGAAATGGCTGCATGCTCAGACTAAATGACAGAGCACAGACATACAACCACAGACCAGCATGCAGCAAACTTTACCTTTTTCTTGCTCCTGTTCAGTAGGACTGCTGGGGACAAGAGCATTGGATCCAAAGGCAACAGGAGGAGGAATAACTAGGCCTGAAGAGATACTGCAGACCAAGAAAAGGGAACATGGAAAAGATGACCATTCATCACTAGAAAATGCATCAACTTCTCCCCAAAATGTAGCTCCAGCTTGTCACAATAGGAGTCTCCTCATAAAAGGAATGTTAGGTGTTCATTAGCAAGAGATTTGAGAAACGGCCATTGCACACATGGGCATCGGTTCATTTCATCGCAAAATAAAGCCATATTCCTCTCATAGTGCAAAATTAAAACATCAATTGCTTAAAATCAAGCCCAAGTCCTTGAATAAAGAAAAGTGTGGTAAAAATAAAGCTACTGCAATAGTTTGGGGATTTTTTGCTTACGTGGAATGACTCTCCTGTGCAAGGGATCCCTGTCCAGAGAGCTGCAGGAGTTGCAGACTGCGGGCAGGCGTGCACGCCAGAGAACTTCCTTCTTCCACCCTGGTTATCAGACAGCCACTCCCTGCAGCCGTTTTGAACAAAAGGAATGGAGATTAGAAATGTGAGGAATTATATTCACGCTACTGCACAGTTACTTCTCAGGTAGACAAGGACAAACTGATTCTCACAGAGTTGGAGAAGGACTGCCCGTGAAAGTTCAGTATGTGAAATGAGAGCATGATATAGTTGAGATGAAAAACCTAAGTCTGTACCTATAGAATATATTTTTATCAGGCCAGACTGTAAAAGCCTTCCTACTTGGGAATTTAAAAGAAAAATCCCCAATGGCCCCAATATCAGCACATTTGATCCAGCACTAGAATGCAAATACAGACAAGGTTCTTGCAAGAAAAGACACCTGGCATTGACCACTGACCTAGTGTGAGTAGGAGGTTTTTATTGAACCTCTGGATACGGAGGGCTCATGCACAAGATGATACTGGTATAGACACAGTTGTGCACAAACTAAAACTAAACAAAAAACATAAAGTGAGACTTCACTTAGCTCATGCTTTATGAACTGTGACAAAGTTGCCTTCCAAAACTTTGTTTTCTAGGCCTTTCCCTATTAAGATTGTTAAGAACCTTACTATTTTTTTTAGGACCCTTTTGGTTATGGATACCAAAACCAGACACAGATATCCTCCTAGCAAGACACACAGTGATAACCTCTCTCCTGATCCTATTTCATGTAATCTCTTCTTTTGCAGGGAAGGGACATTAACCCAGATGACAAATAAAACTGACCAAAATTGTGGTACAAAGACTTTGATTGCAAAATCCTGTCCTGTCCCCACAACAGGAAGGCCAATTCAGTAAGCTGTAGAGTAAGGCGGAATGTTCTGCCAAAGTTACACAGCATGAGAAGGACCACAGTATTTGCCTACACTACTTATCCAGACTTTACATTGGGGGTCATTACGAAGGGTGAACATTGTTACTGACAGTTTCAGAAGAGGGTAAAAGGAGGTTTTTTTGGGTTTTGTTCTTCAATGGACACAGAAAGGAAGGAAATTAAATGCATTTAACAAGCCAGAGTAACTGCTCTAACAAGAAGTGACATTTAGACATTGCTCTATGCTATAGTGAAAGAGGAGTTTCATTTCCAAAGCGTTCTCAATTTTAGCAGAAAATACATGAAAAATACTCACAGCATTTTGCACCCTAAAACACTACATGCCTAAAAAGATCAAGTGGAGATGATGGTGATGATGATGATCTCTGGGATGGAAATTTTGGCTCTGCTTGTCTATTGTTACCTGTTGCATCATTCTCAGGAAACATCTCTTCCTGAGTTGACAAGATATCTGACTCCTCGTGACCCGAATCAAGGGATTTCTCAGTGTCAGTGGGGTCACAGACAGGCATTTGTTTCCTGGTATGCTCTTCTGCTTCCTGCAGAGTTCTGGAAAAGCAAGACACAGTCACTGACCTGAGAAAGTTGAAGTATGAAGTAATACCTTGTACAGAAAATGTAACAGCACAGATGAAAGGTATTCACTTATGTAGAGCACAAGGGAAAAAAAATGAAAAAAGACCAACCTCTCTCTCCTGACAAAGTAACAAGCTAAATTTTCAGAATTGTTTTGTACATTTTTTACCAATGTAAGTGATGCCTAAATGGAATGCAGATCATTCTACTGACTTCTATTCAATGCGGATTCTAGGAGTTTTGTTTCACCTCCTTTTTAATATAATTTTGTGGCATGATATGACAATACATGATGAGCTAAATATTATTCTATTTGGCACAAAAGATATGTAGATCGTTTTCAACACACTGAAGTTTCACATTTAAAAATAATTAAAACTGTAAAGCTTACAATAGCAAATACTCAAAAGCATCCTGGAGTAGCCACCACTTAGCCTCTAGATTTCTCCTACGAGGCCAAAGCCCATGCTGCATTTTGAAATAACTTCTGTGACTTAAATGGAATTATTACTTTTAGTATATTCCAGTCGTTTAACTTTAAGAAAATTATTAGTATATTTGATTATCCAGTGCACTTCTCCCTTAAAAATAAACCTATTGATATCTTTGTGTGTAAGTTTGGCACCACCTCTTTTCTCAGCTAGGAATGGTGAAAGCACTCCTTAGGCAGCACTGCTGCCAAAAGGTCTCATCAGTACTTCAGCTTTCCCTTCACTTTTCTCTTTCGCCTTGAAGCCTGAACCCTCCTACGTCTAAAAATCCAGTAAAAAAAGGACACAAATCAATTTCCAGAATGTCAGCACGATATCTATAAAGAACATGGACTGTTTTACCTTTCAGACTTCTCTGGCTGGCCTTCCAAAGCAGTATGTGCTTCCGCGCTGGAGACCGTCTCCGTGTTGTCCCCACACAGTTCTACCAAGAGAGAGGGGGAAAAAAAAAAAAAAATTGTCACTCGGGTCACCTGGATTAATATAAAAAGAGAAGAAAGTGCAGTTCTGTAAACTACACAAATATCAAGAGAAGCTTTAGATGAAAAAAACTAATCTCCAACTCCTAACGAAAGCAACAGCAACAACAAAGGACAAAATGAGGTTTTTACAAGGGAGGGAGTTCAGTATCAGACCGTCTGAATATTCTGGAAACAAATTAGGAAAGAGAGGCGCAAGAATCAACGACAGAATTTGGACAACTGCAAGAACACAAATGAACTAGCGCAAAGGAAAAAGAAAGCAAAATTCTTTTCAACTACCAATGAGCTCTGAACTAATTTTTGAAAACTACCAATGCTCTATTTCCTATCAAAGGAACAAAACAACTATAATTTAAAGAAACCAGAGAGAATTGATAGAGCAACAAAAGGGCATCAAAGATAATTTTTACATACCATCTTTAGCATCGTTCTTCACAAGTTTGGAAGAAGGGACTGCAGCTCCAGGGTGAAACTGATGCCTATCATCTCCTTCATTGGGCACAAAGTCACTCTCAAAGTCCTGGCTCTGTGAGAGCTCTAGAGCTCCAAATTGCAGCTGTGACATTCCTGTATCTAACACCAAACATCCATAACTGATGTGTAAACCCCAACCCCCCAAAAAACCATCAAAGAGCCATCTATCACTTTATAAGGGCAAAAGATACACCCTCTAACAAGGAAAGTATTCAGGCCATTGCTGAAACTCTGAATAAACTAACAGACTCTGATCTCAGGAGTACCAACTAAAAATACAGTAACAGAACAGGAACAGTGGCCATTAACTCAGAAACCAGTGTTAACCAGCAAGGTCTTATGTAACGCCATTAGGTGCTGCAGCAGACCTGGATTCCACGATGGGAAAACACTCCCGGTAATACACAGCCTCTGCCTCAAAGTCCTTTGATGACAACAACCATTATGCTTCTGACCCCTTATAACCAGCACAACTACCACTAGTGAGACAAGCGATGCAGCTGAACCGAAAAGCTGCACAGATGGTCGATCAGATTCACGGACCCAAGAAGAGACCTGAAATGGAGAAGTTACCTTCTACGCGCGGGGAGGCAGAACAGTCCTCAGCATCACCTTCACCTCCTTCTCCAGGCTTTCCAAGGGCACTGCAACAGAAAGACAGGCTCGCATGGCTTCGGGGCTTCCTGCAGGGTGCCCGCTTGCGGCCCGCCCTCCTTCCGAGGGGGCGCAGCTGCAGCGCCCGCCCGGGCGCTCCCAAGACCTCGGAACCGCGCACCGGGCCACCGGCGCCTGCGGGCCCTACCGCGGGGCGGGCGCGGCCGCAGCCAGCACCGAGCCCATTTCCGGGGCCCCCGGGGGCCCGCTGGGGGGGCCTCCTCAGCGCGCGGCCCTGCGGGCCCCAGCACGGCCGCGGCCTCCGGGCACGCCGCGGCCCCGCGCCCAGCTCTTACCTGCGAGCCCCGGGCCCACAGACGGGCCGCGCAGGGCCGGGCCGCGCCGCGCAGGGCCGGGCCGCCCCCGCGCCGGGCGCCCGCACGGGGCTCGGGCTGCGCCGGGCCGGCAGCCGGCGGGCCAGCACGGCCAGGGCTCCTCCTCCCGGGCCCCAGGCGGGGCGTGCCCTGCTGCGAGAGCGGGCCGGCGGGCCCCCCCCCCCCGCCGCGCCCCCCGGCCGAGCCGCCGCGCCGCGCCGCACTTCCCGCGGCCGCCATCTTGCAGCGCGCCGATTGGCGGCGCGCGACCCGCCCGCCCTGCGCCGCCGGCGCCGTTACCAGGGAGACGCGGGCCCGGGCGCCGCCTGGCGGGGCTGGCGCGCGGCGGGGGCGGTAACGGCGGCGGACGCGGCGCTGCCCCGCGCCGTTTCCCTCAGCCCGTCAGTTCGAGTGGACTAACTTAAACCCGCTTTCGCAAGCGCTTTTTCGCTCCCGCACCTCTCTGGGTCTTGTAGGTGAGGGTTCTGTACATTTCATTCAAAAAGCTGTTGGTAGAACCAAAACCGCAGGAGACCGAAAAAGAGAGAGACCCGGCCTGGAAAAAGCTGCTGTTACGCAAAGTTAGAGGCAAAAGGTGGTACACAGTGAAACACTGTAAACGCGAGTTTGTTTTAACAAATTTTGTGTGTAATGTGGAGCCCAAGTTTACACGTGCATGTTATCACTGAACAGGCTACAGACACCTGCAGCTCCTACCCAGGGAGGGGGCTTTGGCAGGTTGGTGGCTCAGCTCCTTTAGCACACGGTGAGCTGCGTTACCCGAGGTCTCCTGGTGTACGACTCCCAAACCTACCTACAACTCCAAACGCCTGAAATTTTCCCCAGTGCCACAGAACACCACGAGGCCTGTGATTACTACAGCCACCTTTTGAAAGGTGAAGTTGTTCGTGGGCTTTTGCTGGCCATCCGGAGAAGCCAGATGTCGGGTTCACAAAATATTTTATCCCAAGGAACTGAAAAGGAGACCAGGATCGTGATGGGACAGTCTGTGACCTTCAGGTGTCTCAAGTTCTAGAAGGGACTCTTGCAGAATTCTGCTTCCATCACAATGAAAGCATTTCAAACAGTCTTTCTTTATGCTTACCCTCAAAATTAAATAAAACATGTATTTATTTCAAAATAGAAAGCAAAACTGTCTTCTAAGCACAAGTATAGCATGAGCCCTCATTTTTTAAGCGAGTTTATGGTACTCCGTTACTGATTCTTGCTGGACTTGCTAGGTGGTTTCCGAGCTTGCTACTGTCCTCCCCTTTAGCACGTAAGAACAAGCTCCTTTTCTATCAACAGAACATTAAACAACTACATCTTATCATCTGCTTTTACACTGCCATCCTGCCAGCACCTCTTCTTTATTAGCTCCTCCTAGAGAACCCACGCTCTTCATTGTGCATTTGAAATGCCTACCTAAGCCAAGGCCTTCCTCAAACTCCAGACCTTCAGCTGAAGGCACTTCTACAATAGAGAGTTAACTACCAGCTGGGGGGAAAAGGCAAAACGAGTAACACGAGAAATACATGCAAGTGGGCAGACACTGGCCGTGCGTGATGTATCTTCGGGAAGAAAGTGGGAGACCAGAAGAACAAAGAATGGATTTCGAGGAGCAGACATCAGTAAACAGGCAACTGTCAAGCACGATCGTGAGGCACACACGGAGTTACAAAGAGATGGCAATTTCTTTACCAAAGGCACAGGTGCAAACTATCTTAATGCAAAGAAAGGATAAGAAATATAATAGGAGAAGGTGATTTGACTCAGGCGTGGCAAAAAAAAGAGAGGAAAGGAAATGAGGAAATCAAAACTGTATCAGCTTTCTCAAGGGGTCGCTATAAAAGAATGGCAGACACCTACAAGGACAAAAAGGTAAAAAGGCCAGAGGTGTCAAGAGCAATAAGACAACGACCTACAGACATTCTAATAGGAAAACAACCATAAGAACTGTTGGCCTGCTGTTCTGCAGGAACACTGCCGGGGGGCTGGTGTCAAGAAGGCAGAAGCATTTAGTGTTCTGCTCTGAGAAGAAAATGGGAACTAGCTCAGCTAAAGAACGACAACAAAGGACCAGATTTCACCCTTGAAACGGGGCTGAAACAGGGTAGAGTGCTTATCTAAGCCAGATGTTTTAAACACTGCTGGGTCTAGACTTCTTCCCAAAAAATGTTGTCTTAGAAGTGCTAACAGTTACCTTTCAAAACTCACGGAGGGCAATGAGGTATCTGAAGACTGGAAGTGGCAAATGTGCCAGTCACTCTTTCTCAAAATTCCTTTCCAATCCTTGAAAACTTTGATAACGAATCACCAAACAAATTACCAGTTTGTATCTAGAAGGTAACAAGGAGAGGAGTTAGCAACCAACATAGATCTATAAAGACAAGGCAGGTAGCATCGATTGGATTTCTTCCCATGCCAGAGCAACAGGCCTCATGGACAGAAGTGGCAGAATAAAAACTTCACTGTAGTAAGAGTGGCAGCTGTATCTACGTGGGTTCTCGTAAGCAAACAAGGGAAGCATAGCTGTGATGAAATTTCAGTAAGAGAAGTAAAAAACCTGTTGAATACCCATCCCCAGAGAGTGATCATCATCAGTTCTGTGTCAAAACACGTGTGTTTGAGCAGGGTCCAAACATCCATGTGCTATTCCCATTTCATTCACTTTTTCTTTAATCACCTTGGTCAAAAACAAGGAGTACGCTTATTAAAGCCACAAGCAATCTGAAACTGAGAGGGAGTGTAGGTAGTAGAAGAAAAATTTTTAAAAATGGTCTGAAAACCAGACAAAGTACAACGCAGGTAAGAACAATATTCTACAAAAGGAACAAACCGACCGCACAAATTCAGGGTGGGGCTGCTAGGCTGTGTGGCATTACTGTAAAATAAAGTAATTGGGGGGCATAGTGCCTGAAAAACTACTCCTGAGTCAGTGCCATGCTGCTGCCACGGAAAAAGGTGCCAACAGCCAGCACTGTACTCATGTGTGGTATACCTGTGTGTTAGATGCTTGGAGTAATCCTTGTACTCCACACTGGCAAGGCCTGAGCTAAGCACAGTAGTGAGAAGTTGGCAAAGAAACTGGTTATCACAACAGTCTTCAAATAGAAATAAGCGGATGGCAAATAAATTGGTTTTCATATTCAGAGCTTAGAGGACAACTGCGAATACGCTTACAAGAACTGCAAATAGGTTTAAAATAAAGACAAAAGAGAACTAAGCAGAAACATTTAAAAAGGCAAATGAAACTCTGAAGCTTATGTCGTCTCTAACACTTGAGAGTTTTCTTTTCTTTTTTTTTTTTTTTAGTAGTAACAAACAGGTGCAGTCAATCTTGGTCTGAAACAGGAAGTTGGCCTAGATCATCCCCACGATTCCCATCCAGGCTCATTTTTCTGCAATTCAGTACTTTTGCATGAACCTGTGTGGGACAAAATTGAGCTCAGTCCAGGTAGTCCATTAGTAAATGCCACATCCATGTGTGACTTTTAAAGCTGACTGCACAGTTTTTGTGTTACACTTGTAATCTCATTTTTTCCTGTCCTTTTTATGCTATGAAAAAAGCAGCCTCCTTTCTTTATAATGTACAAATCTTTGCTCTAAACACCTCCCCTTGGTTTGCAGACTGCCTTTTTTCCAAGTCTTACCATAAATTACAAATAGGGTGTGGCCACCTTTATCTAAGAAAGAGAATAAAAGAGCAAAATTCATCTTTGCTTCCTTTCCCTTCAAACTAAACACGTCCAGCGCCAGACTTTCAATGAACGAAGGCATGAAGGCTGTCTGACTTTTCATATTTGGAGTATTTTTTTTTAATTTCTTGTATCTTACCGAATTTGTAATGGACAGTTGAAGCTATAATGTATTGTGTTCTGAATACTCCCTTCCAATGTAGTCTACTAATTAGGATGGGAAACCAAGAAACAGGACTCCTAGTACTCATTTCTTCCACTGTGAACCCATTTCTCTGTGTCTCAGTGCAGCCCCCAGCCCCATCTTCAAAACAGGATAGTATTCATAGGAAAAGCACCAAATTCCAGATCCTGATTTCAAGGGGGAATTAGATACCTAAACAAGATAGCTAAACTTGCTAAAGGAGTAAGGATGCTACTTGGCTTTGAAAATCCAGGTTTAAGAATTGCACTGTATTATTGCAATTGTTATTTACACCGCAGACACATCTAAAAACGACCCAGCCAATTTCTGTATGCCTCATCCTCTGCTCTTCTAGTTTGGCAATAAACGCTGCATCGTATTCACCGTTCTCGGGGTCCGCGAGTCCAGTGGCAGGTGAGAGTGCCCGGCATTGCCATCGACCGAAGGCCGCCCAGAGCCGAGGTGCTTTATAACACGGAAAGTGCCTGGCGTGACCTGGGAGCAGCCGTCCTTGCCCGTGCCCACGGCTGACCCGGGCACCGGCAGGGCAGGCGCAGCCGGGAAGCCCCCGTCCTCGCCACTCCGGCCCGTCCGGGCTCCGCGCCCCCCGCGCCGCTGCCGGGGCTCCCCGGACGGGGCCTGCGCAGCGCCCCGGCCCGCGGCGGCGAGGCCGAGACGAGGGGCTGGCGGGGCCCCGCGGCGCCCCAGCGTCCCCCAGGGCCTCGCCGCGGGGCTGCCCCGCGGCTCCCGCCGGCCCCGCGCGCCCTGCGGGCCAGACGGAGCTGCCCCGGCCGCTCCCCGGGTCGGCGGCCGCCGGGCGGAGGCGAGCGGGGGCCGGCGGCGGAGGGGGAGGCCGCGGGCCCGCTTTACCTGGTCTCAGCCGGCGCGCAGGGCCCGTACCGCCGCTTCGGGCGGAGCAGGGTCGCCGAGCCGCACCACCGCCCCCGCCCGGGCCCGCCCCGCTGACATCAGGCGGGCGGCAACGGGCCGGACCCCGCCCGCCGGCCGCGCCGTGCCCCGCCGGGGGCTGCAGGGCTGCCGCGGCCGGGCCGGGGCCTGAGGGCAGGGGCGGAGCGGGCGGCTGCGGCGGCTACGCGGGGCAGCGGGAGCCGGCCGGAGCTGCGGGGCAGGCCGGAGCGCGGAGGCGGGCAGAGGCGCGGGCGGGAGCTCCGGCCGGCTCCGGGTCCCCCGGGGAGCGAGGCCCACCCCGAGGGCCGGGGGCCCGGCCCGCACCCCGGCCCCTGGCGGGCTGCACCCGAACGCGTGGGGCGGGCGGGCGGCTGGGGCCCCGCGAGCCGCGGCTGGCTCCCGCCCCGACACAGCACCCTGCCCTACGGCTTCGGTACCTGCTGGGCGGCAAGAGACGGGTCAAATTCTGCGTTTCTCTCACGAGGCTGCCTGAGGTGCGAGAGCCCCAGCAGGACTAAGTGGCCGGGCCATGCTCGCAGGTGTGGCCCATGTAACTGCCTGCACGGACCTCGTGCCGTCCCCCGAGGCTCTGGAGGGCATCCTGAGGCACGCCAGCATCCTCGGCCGCTGCCTGGGTGCGACCGAAGGCCTTGGCACCGCCTCCACAACCTGTTGCTGTGCAGTTCCTGTAAGCTGTTACAGTCCTCACCTTCCTCCAGGACTGTACCAGAGCTGGTACCGACAGGTTAATTAAGAATCATTAGCTTGACTTTTGTTTTTAACATAGTAACCAAAAGATGGTTCATTTGTGACATTGTAGTATGTTCATGTTCCTTTACAGCTCTCTCTAAATAAATGCCGGTTTCTTAGATGCGGTCTGGCAAAAGGAGGACAAAGAAAACATTGGTCTGTTACTTGACGGGGTTGCTCACCTCACAAGCAGGGATGAAGGTGGAGCAGAGACATTTAATGCCACCTTTACCCCTGTCTTTAACACCAGTGATGGGCCCTGGGACGCCTGGAGCCCTGGGTTGGGGAGCTGTCACTGGGGGAGAGATAAGCTCCCAGTTGACTTGGAACCTGTACAGGATTTGCTGCCGCAACTGAATGCACATAAGTCTATGGGGCCTGATATGATTCATCCCAGGGTATGCAAAGAGTTCACCTATGTTGCTGCGAGATCTTTCTCGGTTATGTATCAGTGGTCTTGGGAATCTGGAGAGGTCCCAGTCAACTGGAAGCTAGCAAAAGTTATTCCAAGTTTCCAAGGTCAAGAAAGACAACGCTGGCAATTACAGGCCTGTCAGTCTCACTTTGGTGGAGAAGATAATTCTAAGAGTTATTGAAAATCACTGGGAAGACAATGCAGGTGTCGGTCAAAGCCAACATGCATTCATGAAGGGAAAGGCATGCCTTACTAACTTAATATCCTTTCATGACAAGATTACCTGCCTAGTGGATGGAGGGAAGGCAATGGATATGTTTGGGGTTTTTTTTATTTTAGCCAAGCTTTTCATTCTGTTTCTCACAGTATCCTTCTGGACAAAACGTCCAGCATACAGCTAGACCCACCTGGAGTACTGTGGTCAGCTCTGGGGCTCCCAGCATAAGAAAAACATGAACCTGCTCAAGTGAGTCCAGAGGAGGGCCACGAGGATGGTCGGGGCACTGGAGCACCTCCACTGTGAGGAAAGGCTGAGAGTTGGGGTTGTTTAGCCTGGAGAAGGCTCTGAGGAGATCTTCTAGCAGCCTTCCAGTACTTACAGGGGGCCTACAGGAAAGACAAGGAGGGACACTTTACTAAGCAGTGTAGTGATAGGATGAGGGGTAACCGTTTTAAACTGAAAGAAGGTAGATTTAGATCATAGAATCATAGAATGTTTTGGGTTGGAAGGGACCCCTAGAGGTCATCTAGTCCAACCCCCCTGCAGTGAGCAGGGACACTGCTAACTAGATCAGGTTGCTCAGAGCACCATCCTTGAATGTTTCCAGGGATGGGGCCTCCACTACCTCTCTGGGCAACCTGTTCCAGTGTTTTACCACCCTCATTGCAAAGAATTTCTTCCTTAGATCCAGTCTAAACCTACCCTGGTTTAGTTTAAAACCATCCCCCCTTGTCCTGTCACAGCTGGCCCTACTAAAAAGATTTTCCCCATCTTTCCTATGGGCCCTCTTTAGGTACTGAAAGGCCGCAATCAGGTCTCCCCGCAGCCTTCTCTTCTCCAGGCTGAACAAGCCCAACTCCCTCAGCCTGGCCTCATAGGAGAGGGGCTCCAGCCCTCGGATCATTTTTGTAGCCCTCCTCTGGACCCACTCCAACAGTTCCACATCCTTCCTGTGCTGAGGGCTCCAGAGCTGGACGCAGTACTCTAGGTGAGGTCTCACCAGAGCAGAGTAGAGGGGCAGAATCACCTCCCTCGACCTGCTGGCCACGCTTCTCCTGATGCAGCCCAGGGTACGGTTGGCCGCCTGGGCCGCCAGCGCACATTGCCAGCTCATGTCCAGCTTTTCATCCACCAGCACGCCCAAGTCCCTCTCGGCAGGGCTGCTCTCGATCCTTTCTTCCCCCAGCCTGTACTGATACTGGGGGTTACCCCGACCCAGGTGCAGGACCTTGCACTTGGCCTTGTTGAACCTCATGAGGTTCACACAGGCCCACCTCTCCAGCCTGTCCAGGTCTCTCTGGATGACATCCCGTCCTTCTGGTGTGTCAATCGCACCGCTCAGTTTGGTGTCATCCACAAACTTGCTGAGGGTGCACTCAATCTTGCTGTCTAAGTCATTGATGAAAACATTAAACAGCACCGGTCTCAGTATGGACCCCTGGGGGACACCACTCGTCACCAGTCTCCATCCGGACATTGACCACTACCGTCTGGATGCGACCATCCATCCAGTTCCTTATCCACCAAACAGTCTACCTATCAAATCCATAGCTCTCCAATTTAGAGAGAAGGATGTTGTGGGGGACTATGTCAAAGGCTTTGTAGAAGTCCAGATAGATGACATCCATTGGTTTTCCTTTGTCCACTGTTGTTGTCACACCATCATAGAAAGTCACTAGGTTCATCACGCAGGACTTGCCCTTGGTGAAGCCATGCTGGCTATCTTGAATTATCTCCCTGGCCTCCATGTGCTTTAGCATAGCTTCTAGGAGGATCTGTTCCATGATCTTCCCAGGCACAGAGGTGAGGCTGACACGTCGGTAGTTCCCGGGGTCTTCCTTTCTAGATGAGATATTGGGAAGAAATTCTTTGCTGTGAGGGTGGTGAGGCGCTGTAACAGGTTGCCCAGGGAAGTTGTGGATGCCCCCTGCCTGGAAGTATTCAAGGCCAGGATGGATGTGGCCTTCAGCAACCTGGTCTAGCAGAAGGTGTCCCTGCCCATGTCAGGAGGATTGGAACTAGGTGATCTTTAAGGACCCTTCCAACCCAAACCATTCTATGATTCTATGACATGTAGACAACACAATGGATGAACAACTGGCTGAAGGGCTGGGCTCAAAGAGTTGTAGAAAGTAGAGTAACATCTGGCTGGTGGACAGTCACTAGTGGTGTTCCCCAGGGCTCAATTTTAGGGCCAGTTCTCTTTGGTGTTTTTATCAATGACCTGGACACAGGACTTGAGTGCACACTAAGTAAGTGTGCCGAAAATACTAAATTAGGAGGAGCCATTGATTCCCTTGAGGGCAGAGAGACCTTACATAGAGGTCTTGATAGAACAGAGTGCTGGGCAATCACCAACTGTATGAAATTTAGGAAGGACTGCTATGTGCAGATTAGGGCTCCACAATCTAAGAAGGTTTCAGAAATATTAGAATGTGTCCAAAGGAGGGCAACAAAGATGGTAAAAGGACTAGAGGACATGACCTCCGAGCAGTGGCTTGCGGATGGTGGGTTTGTGCAGCTCAGAAAAGAGGAGCCTGAGGGGTGACTTCATTGTCTACAACTTCCTTATTTTCAGTCCCCAAATACACAAACTTACTCTCTGCAATATTAAATTTCATTCTGTTTTCATTTTTGTAGTCCTCAAGTTCATTCAATTCTTGCAGTAGAGCATTCTCCTTTTCTTCCCTAATGGTAGTATTTTACCCGTTGTCTCCTCACACAACAGCTATAGCCCCAAGTAAAAACCCAGCGAAAGCGTGTCACTTGTGCTTAGGCTAAAAAAGCCAAAAGTGAAGTCACAAAGCTGTGGGGAGCCAAAAGCCATTTCTGCAACCTGCAGAGTCCATTAAAACTGCCCAGTCTTGTTAAGATCTTGCTTTGTGCTGCTGCATGAGACGCTGTAACTCAGCCTGGTAAGAATACAACTCCCAAACCCACTAACACCTTTGGGGAATCGTCTGTACTATTTCCCTATCCCTTTCAACCTAATCTCAACAGTCTCTCTTTTAAAATTAATAGCTGTTTGGCTTTGCTAGTGTAAGAAGCAATGCTCTGATGAAGTTACTGGCATAATCACTAGCAGGCACAAACGAACTGGAACTTTGACCATTAGCTTTAATATGTGTCTGCCCCATAGAAGAGAAGAGAAGCGAATGAATGGATATCTGCAAAGATTGTAATTCATGTTTTGAAGGAAGCATGAGAGACAGCTGGGCCAAGAGAGGGAATCAGCAGCAGAATTTAAAAAGGGAAAGCAAAAAAACAGGCATAATAATTTGGGAAGACTTTTTAAACCTTACAAGCACATTACATTTACTTATCAGGTACCTTACTTCATTTTTGTTGGCATGATAACATGGAAATTCAGACAGATTCTGTAGCCATCAGACCTCTATCTGACAAGGGTACGGACACCACCCATACAGTGGGGTTTTACTGGACTTCAGAAGGCTTAGGGCTTTACCTGGCATCTGTCTGGAGCACGTGAGCATTGTCCATCCGTCATTCACAGGCCCAGTAACATTAAATCATTTCCAGAGCACAGTAGTGTACAAACAATTACGCAGTGGCCCTGGAGGCTGCCCTGCTGACACCGGTGTGCATTTCTTTGGGAAGGATAAACTCTGGATGTGAGAAAACATTTCCAAAAGCTCCACTAAGCTGACCCAGGAGCAATGTATGGCAGCTGACGCTGTTTCAATCAAACGTTAAAGGAAAGCTAAGATAGAGTTAAATAACAGTGTACAGATGGACACACGACTGCAGGATTTGGAGACGTTACAGTGAGCTGTGCTGTGGGATAAATACATTTAAACAATCGATTTGCTTGCGTTACCTTTTAAGACGTGGAAGTGGAGGTCTCTGCTTCTCTGGATGCACTTGTGATAGCACAGACTCCTTAGGCAGCAGGCCCGAGGACTGCTTCCATAGGTCACAGCAATGCCAAATCCTGCAGGACAGACAAGCCTCTGAATCAGTCCCAGAGGGTGAGTGAAGCAGCAGTTCTGCACATACTGTGTTCTTAAACCCTATTTCAAGTATCTATGTGCACCTCTTTGTCAAACTTTATTTTAGTCAGATATTTTTGTATTCATTTTAAAGTTGGTTTGCTTAGTCTTTCATTGCTGATGAATTTCAGTGCAAATGTACAAGCTTTGTGGCTTATTTGATCACTGAAGCAGTGCTCAGAGACTGTATGCTCCAGGAGTAGAATGCTGAGAGGCACACAGTGGGACTAGCATCAGCCGTGAATGCCGGTGCGATTTATTGCTCTCCTGCAGCCTTCAGGCCAAGGCTCTTACCATTAATGCCATCTATATTCTTAATTTGTGAAAGGCTCAACACAAAGAAGTGTTCGCCATATGAACGCAACAACAAAAAAGGAGGGCAGATATTTAATCAGGTGAGCCTTACATGGCTAAGATTGCCACAGCAAATTAACTTCCTCCTTAAGCGTACGTTTTACTTATTGCCTTGCATGTCACTTCCTTTGAACACTCCTATCGTGTTCAGTAGCAGAAAATGCCCCCGTATAATACCACAATTCAGCTATTTCACTGTCTGCCAGGATCACACAGTTTCTCTGCACCTTCTTCCGGAGAAATCTTAAAATCACTGCATGGCTTTACTGAGCAAGGGAAGTTGTGAAAGGCAAATATGCACTTATGGGGGAAAGTGAAGCATCACCATTTCTTTGCACTGTTTAGTGAGGCTGCTGGCAACCCGTACAGTTCAGTCTGCAAAAAATCTTAGCAATGTGCCATTTGTGCTCATTTTTTATGCTTGTGCATTGCCCAATGATTTCAGCTATGTTATTTCGACTGGTTTTAGTTATGAGGAAAGATGAAGCAAAGAGGTAAGAATTCTGGCTGCTTTGTGTTTCATATTTAATCGATTAAAAATCACCTTGGCTTCAAAGAGGGATTGCTGCATCAGTACGAATTAGTACCTTTCTCGGTCTGATAAACTTCTATTGTAGTTCCAAAGCTCTGGATCTCTGGAAATGACACAGTGAATACACATGATAGTTTCACAGGCACTTAGATCCTAGTCTTGATCAGAGCTGCAGTTGTTTGAAGTTGCACAGGAGACATTCAGCATCTTCCAACCCCTTCTGCAAGACAAAAGTGGGAGGAGCAGGAGTATTACCCTGATAAATCACCCACAGGGTTAAACAGAAGCAAAAATATATGTGCTTTGGTCAAACTGAAGGGCTTAGCCCTGTTTCTGTATCTTACAAGGCATCCTGAAGTGGCAGTACGAACGGCCACATGGCTCCATGTCTGCATGGAAGCATTGTCAAAGTTGGGTTCTTGTGCTCCACCTCAGGCCAGCTGTGCTCACCACAGGAGAGACCAGGGCCTGAACAAAGAACAAAGTCCTCTTAGGCAGTCACCTATTTTTCCCTGCTTCTTAGAAATGTCACAGCCAAAGGGACATTATATTTTACTTCTGTTAAAGGCATTATCCTCATTCAGATATTGCTGTAGATCTCTGGTTCACAGAAGTATTTTTATTCATACAGCTATTTTTAGCTGGGGGGGACGGGAAAACATCATTCCAGGAGGAAGAACTGAGAAACTGAAACTGTGTAGATTGATCCTCCCATGATATTATGAAGATCCTTTCGGGGCTATTTTGAGCCTACTTTCTAAATCCATTTTTATAATGGTCATTTACCAGTGTTTCATCACCCTCCACTGTGCAGAGGTGATCCCTTTGTCTGCTTTTGCCACCTCTCATTCTGTGATGCTTGTCAGGACCTCGAATAGCTGTAATCAGCCCAGTCAGCTTTTGGTATTTCGTGGGGGTGCCAGCTACTGCGGCAGGGCATGAAAGCTCAAACTTACACTATAATTGCTACACAGATCCACCAGTTGAGTCCAGAGTGTGAATTTACAGGGAAAAGGAGGAACTTTGTAGGCTGGAAGTCCCTCGTTTCGCTGCCCTGTGCAGTGCACACGCACTAGGACTCAAGCCACCCCGATTCTACTGTGACCACAGACAGCTCTGATTCACGCCAGAAAGCAAGAGAAACGTCATTATTCTGATGGTACAGCAGAAGAACGCAAATGGATCACATCATGAACCCCCTTAATTAATTCCCCAGAGGTTCTAGTCTCTGGTACAGAACCGTGCTTGGATATTCTTTTTAAATTCCATTTCATGTCTCCTTTCTCTTCTCCTTGGCAGAAAGCCAGCTGGAGGAGCATCTCTGCACTGCAGAGAAAAGCTGCAGCTCTGGAAAGCTACCATGTCAAAAATAAGCAGCCGGTATTAAGACTGAATCACCTGAAAACAGAAGGCGCTTCTACCAGCTGGTATGAAAATCTCTGAAAAGCTTTTGTCTTCACGTTTTGCCATCATGTTTCCCCTCCGTGATCTACAATCCTACTTTCATGGTAGAATTTATGGTACATCGGTATTTATTTGCAGGTTTATTGCTTTATTCACATATTTACCTGCTTAGTGCAATCCCTTGAGACAGACTGAATTAATGCTGCTATGGAGGTTACAACACACAGAAATAAATTAAACCCTTTTGATGCACTAATTCTCTCTGTTATGCGTTTTATTTCACAAAGATCATAGCCAGTGGTGTCACTACAATTTAAGGTGAAAAAGACCTATTGCATCATCTCATAAGTTGTCTGTTGAGAGCTAGAGCACCTTTTGATTAAAGATCTCAATGTGAGAAAGCTCTATAAGCTAGCAGCATCAGCTATAGCCTGCAGACATAATTATTCTGGATTTTTCCCCCTTTCTGTGGTTGGCTTTTTTACCTGATTGTCTTCTGCCAGAGTCTTATGATGCTGTATGATGCCGACTTATGATGCCAACATGCCGACTGTCTGGACCTTCGGAGGTTTCAACTGGGTCCTCACTGCAGGCTTGGTGAATCCCAAGGAACAAAACAGGGCAGGACAGTGGTTTATCCACCCGTCAAGTCTCCTGAACCGCAGCTCACCTCTATGGAAACCTGGCAGGCTGCAGGAGGCAGAACCCGACACAGTTTTAGGAAAGGCTGCAGATTATTGCTGACTTGACTGTTGGTTTACAATAGCTGGCTTGCTTTTCCACTCAGCTGCATCAGCACAGGATGGATTTCCCTGTCTTTGTCAGAGAAGACATGGATTGATTTATCTGAAACTACTTTCTGGTGGCTCTCCCTTGCTCAGCATGCAGACGTCTCACACCTTGAGTTTGCTCTGCTTTTCCACATGGTTTACTGAAGTGCTTTGAAGATGTGGCTAGCTAGAACTGTTAGTGGCTTGTGCCCCGGTTACGGCCCTCTCTGGTCACCCTGGACGTTAAGAGCTCCTGTCTGCACAGCACCTGACAGCTCACGCCAGTTCCACGCTGGCGGCTAGCTAAATTCAGACGGATTTTTCTTGTATCTCATGTTTCTGGAAGCTAGGAAATCTCATCGCTTACCATTGGAGACCATTACATTTGTCTTTAATTGAGCGGGAAGAAGAACCACCAGGAAGAGATGGAGATCCAACGGTTCCGCTTCCTGCCCAGTGACAGAGAAGGGAGGAATGTAAACGATCACGCCCAGCCAGGCATCTTTTAGCACTGCTGGCTTCTGTGACTTTATTGTGGATATTGCAACAACTCGACAGCAGGCATTTAAAAATCTCCGTGGGTTTCTGTGTTTAAGTAACTCCCTCAGCTCCAATCACCAAGGTAAATAAATTCCCCTCCGAATTACTCTTTGAAAGCTCGAGAGCCCGGCGCAGGGGTTTGAGCATCTGCACTCGGCAGCTGGACCGCTCCAACCCCAGCGCCAGCAGAAGGGAGCGCAGCCGCGCCCAGCCAGGGACCGGGGGCCCCGCTCCCCCAAGGCCGGCTGGAGCTCGCCGGCGGCCGCCGCCTCCTGAGGGCCAGCGCCCTGCTCCGCGCCTAAGGACAGGCCGGGCGCGGCAGGCCGGCGCAGCCCGCGCTGGGGACTGCCTGGGCCGGGAGAGAGCCGCCGCCTCTGGGAGCCGAGGCTCCGCCGGGGCCCGGCGCGGGCGAGAGGCCGCGGGCGCGGGGCCCTGGGCGCGGGGGCGGCGCGGCCTGCGAGGCGCGGGCGGAGGCCCAGAGCGGACGCGCGGCGAGGCGGGGCCCGGAGGCCACGCCCCTCCTCCGCAGTAGCGCGGCACCACGTGCCGGCTCGGCCAATCGGGGAGGGGCTCGGGGCTCTTTAAGAACCGTGCGCCAGTCACCGCGCGCTGCAGCAGCGGCCGCCGGGGTTGCCATGGAGACCACGGCCGGGCCGGTCGCTATGGAGACGGCAGCGCCCTGGCCGCCGGGCGGGCGGCGCCGCTGGGAGCCGCGGAGGCACGCGCTGCTCGTCGTGATCGGGGAGGTCGGGACGGAGCCGGAGCGGGGGGGCTGCGCGGCGCCCTGGGCGCGGTGAGGAGCGGGGCGGCGGCGGGAGCCCCGCGGCCGGGGCCAGGCGGGGCCGGTGCTCGCCTCCGGGCGCGCGGGGCTGCGCGCCCGCCCGCGCCTGCCGCGTTGTCCCCGCTGCCCGCCCCGCCCTGCGGCACCGCCGCCCCGCCGCAGGGCTGCGCCCCCCTCCTCCCCCCGGAGGGGCGGCGGGGCGGGCCCGCCGGGCCGGGGAGGAGGTCCATGGGCGGCAGCGGGGGCCGCGGCGGCGGGGGCCGCCCGTGAGCGCGTCCGGGGGCCGCAGGTCCCGGGAAGGGCCCGGGGCCGGGGGTGAAGCCCCGCCGGGCTCGGGCGTGGCTCGCGGCCCGGTGGCGCAGCCCGCGGGGTGAGCGGTGACCGGAGCGTCAGCCCCAGCGAGGACGAGCCCGGTGACAGATGGCATCAGCGCGAGCCTGGCGCTGGTCCCGCAGGCTGCCGCGCTTGCAGGCGTTCAGGCCGCAGGCTGCTGCATCTCTCCTCCCGAGCAGCCCTTCACTGGCCTTGGTGAAATGCCCTTAGCGCTGGGTTTGAACGTCTTAAAGCTTGAAGATGTGTTATGGTTCTAATGTTCTCAAGTTTCTATTTTATTAATGGATCTGTGGAGTCCATCTTGCCCCAAACTTCTGTCTTGTTAGTTGGGGGATTTGTCTTGCTCGATTGCTTACTGTGGTGCAGGGGGACAGCCGCAAACAGGGGCGTGTTGTGCCATGGCCTCTCCCTGCCTAAGGAGCAACCGCGTGGACCAGAGAGGCTGGGGAAGGATAAGCTGCAATGGTGATGTGAACTGCTTCAGGAATGGCACTGAGCAAGATAGGACTGTCGTAGCATTTTGCTTCTTTGTTATCCCCATTGTGGTAGCGCCCAGGGGCCTTGGCAGTGAATTAGTCTTTGTATATTAGATGCAGTGTTGTTTAAAAGCGAGGGGGAAGGAGGGGGCGCAATGGTAGTTCTTGCTTTGTGGCAATTTCTGATGGTTCCTAAGAGAAAGGAGAGGTTGTCAACTACGTTGGGACCTTAAGGGAATGCCTGTTCTGACAAGCAGTTTAGTGCACCTCTGAGAAATAAAGTAACAGCCTTTTGACTTTGCATGCAGTTCTTCACCCTCTGCCCACCATGCCCGAGGCACACTGGTTTAGAAGGTGCCACTGATAAGTGGTAACTACTGGCCAAACTGTGTTCCTTGAGAACTTCTGTGACTGTTTTCTTCTCCAGCATCGACAGCCCTGAGGAACAGATGGACAGTGCAATTTGAGAGAGGGTGGGTGTAAATGTCAAGTCTTGTCCAATTTCTCTACTTCAGCATCTCTTCTACCCACCTCTGCTGGCAGGCCACCTACCAGCGACTTTGAGAGGGTTTTTCATTCCCTTTTCCAAGGGATGGCTTCTCCAGTAGGGGTAGGTGGGATGATGGCCATTTGGCCTCTGGAAGCCCCTCTTTGAAGGGGCTGCTCCTGCTGTCTGCACAACAGGATGATCCTCTTGGTACTTCGCTGAGCTGCTGTGCCAGCCTGCATCCTTATCCATTCTCTGAATCTTTGAAATAGTGACAGATCAGGCTGTAAACCAATGGATTTTGTTCTTTGATTCTGCAGCCATATGCTAATAACATGGGAATTCCCTCTGGAGAGGAAAAAATAAATGCCAATTTTTGCAACACAAATTGTCATTGCCACAGCAGAACTAGGTTCTACAGTTGGCTTTGACCAGAAACCTGCTGAAATTCTGCCATGTGCAGACACTTCTGGGCATGAGAGCCCTTTAAGCAGTACTGGTAAGTTGCTAACAATAGAATTGAACAGCTGAGGGAGCTGGGAACCCGAATTTTGGACTTTCCTCTGTCACTGACTTCTAGTAGGACCTCCAGCAAGTTGTAGAGGAGTTTTTCCCACTGTGAAATGGGAGGATGACCTCTTCTTGAAAGGGACCAGGATCTGCGAATTCGAAGATGGATATAAAACCTAAGAACAGTTAAAATGACAGCAAGGTCTTGAGCTCTGCCAACAGACAGCATATTGTAATGCTGCAGACAGCTACATTCTTGATTCAGGGAGTTTAAGACGTGGAAGTGCTACACACATGATGATTCCCATGTCTTAAGCGACAGCTTGTGGAGAGGGTTCAGGTGAGGTTTGTGTGGGGCTGCGGAGCAGAAGGTCTGATTTCCTCAGGAAACAAAGCGGTGTAAATAACAAAAGCTTTTGCCCTTCAGAAAAGCATTTTCTGCAGTTTGGTAAGTGTGGCAGGAGACTTACAGCCCTGATAGCAATCAGGTTAACAAAACAGGCAAATAAAGTTGGCCTTGAGCCTTATGTGCTGTACATCCAGACAGGGTTTTCTAAAGCATAAAAAAGTGCTAGGGTTTGGTCTGTGTCTTTGTGCTGTGGTGCCCTGTCTGCACAAAAAAACACCAACCAAACACCACACAGATTTTTTCAGTGAATAAATCTCTTGCTCTGGCTGATCTAAAAAGTGTGCTTTCCCAGACTTCTTCCTATGCCTTGGTTCAGGAGAATGGGATAGTGAATGCAGGACATCATGGGAACCTGCTTGTTTCCATGTGTAGTGCCACTCGGGCAATGGCATTGCGTGTCTGTGAGGTGCTTGAACAACACTTTTATTCCAAGATGCTGTCTAATAAATACTGGTCTTATTTTTCTGTTCCTGTGTGACTTTTGTCCAGTTTTGACACAATATCTGAAAGACTGGGTCTGGTGTTAGGGGGAGGCACCAAATCTTGTACGCCAGTTACCTCGGCAGGAAATAAAAAAGCTCACAAGGGCATAAGGGAAGAGATGGGAATCTGATGAGTCACAGTGGTACCTTGCCCAAGCCGTGCGTGGGTGAAGAGCGTGAATATTTGGAGACCTTGTTGTGGTATAGTCCGTATTCCTGTATCCGGAGGTAGAGGGTCCTAATCAGTGAGGAAAATGTACTGGCTCCCGTGCCATGGAAGGATAAATTGAAATTGTGGCAAGTGGGGAGAGATTAGGAGTAACTGCAGACTACCTGGAGGGGAAGAATGTTGAATGAATTATTGCAAGTAGGATAATGAGCGAGGTGATCCTCTTCTCTTTCTGTGCTCTGAAAGAGGGCTTCTTTCTGCGTCCCAGAGGCTGTAGCAGTCCCTCAGCGTTTATTGCTGCGGCAGGGCACTGTGGCAGTGACACAGCAGCTGGAGGCAGCAGGATTTGCCCACAGGGTGCCGCCTTGTTCCTCTCCGGGTCAGCATGCTCACTCATGTTGCACGAAGGTATACTTATACCTGACCTTCGTTTAGACAATCATGCTGTCCAAGAGTATGGCGTAAGAAACCCTTTTGTTCACCTCCTGGCTCCCTGTTTTTTATTACACGTTTCATCTGTTTCTATCCCATGCCCACAGTGAAAGGGAGAGGGGTTCTGTGACACTGGAGGTGGGGTAAGTGTAGCTCGTTTGGTCCCCCCCGGCGCTCAGAGGGTTTTTGGGGGAGGTTTGTGTGCTCTGCAGTGCAGACTGGCAGCTACGGCATTGCTCTGCTGTGTCAGCTGTCAGCAGAAAAACAAGCTAAGAACAAAGTTTTCTTGAGCTGCTGTAGATTCTACAGGGCTTGAGACTACTGAGCTGTGAGACACAGCGATTACTGACTCCGTCCTGGTTATGTGTAGAAAGCTGGAGCTTGTACCCTAGGAGGTCCTGTTTCCACCAGTAGCCAGCAGAAGCGGTTGCACAATGTGGAGTTACTGTGCTGGAGAACTAGAATGGCAGTAACCAGGAGTGATAACTCCAAGAAAAATCAGCATGCTTTGTTGAAAGGGAGCAGATGTCAGATGCAATAAAACTTTATATTTTATGCAAGAGAGGACATGTCCCCAGAAGGTGGTGGAAGAACTCTCAGTGGGGACCCCATCAATAAACACCAGGGCTGAAATTCTCGTTCCAGTTAACTTTCAGAAGTCTGTGGTATTGGCCTTCAACATCTGTACTTCAGCAGGCAGCAGCACATGAGGCAGGAGTAGTGGTTCATGCTGATATCCCAGTTCTGTTCATGGTGCCAAAGTGTAGTATCACACCATCTAGGAGAGGCTGCTCCTCACCAGGATGTGATGATCTGTGATCTGTAGTGTTTGGTGCCATCCAGAATGTCCAGCGGCTCACACTGAGGTCTGAAGGTGACTTCCCCAGCGGGGCATGGTGCCACTTGCTCTGGGAGCAGATGCTTCTTCCCGCTGTGCTACGAAGGCGATTTAGCTTACAAAGCTTACACAGATTAAAGAGCAAACTCAAAGGGTCTCAGTGGGATCAGGGGCTTTGAAGGAGTGATTAGGCAGAGCAAGTTGGGGGGGGGGGGGCTTCTGTGACTTAGAGGGTGCACGGGCTGTAAGAGCAGAGAAACTGGTGCGTCTGAGCTGTTCAGTAGTTTAACCATCCAGCAGACCATCTCTACTAGTGACCAATGCTGGATAATGCAGAAGATACTCACAGGCTTGGCAAGGTGGTGGTGTAATTTTTTCAGCCTCAGTCCCTCATAGCCTGTTAGCTTCACCCAGCGAAGCCCAAGCTGAATGAGGACTTGCTGCACGTACTTCAGGGGTAGATGTTTTGTGGAAGGTAGGCGTCTTATGGCCCTCTGCTTCTGGAAACTCAGTCGTAGGTATACTCTCTTGGAAGAGCATCACTGGTCCTTGTGTGTCCTGATAACTTTTCTATCTCCGCTTCTGTTCCTGGAGCAAACGCAATAACAGCTCACTATTCTTTTGTTGTCCTTGGGCAGGAATTCGCTCCTGGAACATTAACATTCTCTCCTGTGACCTGAATCAGCAACTGCGACTCTTCGTCACCAGGCACCTGGCTCAGTTTTCCTCAGAAGTCAAAGGTCAGCTTTTTAATTTATCAGCATTAATTTCTAACTCTTCTTTTGGGGTTGAAAAAAAAAATATAGACTAAAGCTGATTGTGATTTAGAATGTCAAGTTCAATTAGTGGGTTGTTTGCCTAGGATTCTGCTGACATGAAGCCATCTTAAGGATCGGTTGGATGCAAGGAACTTAACATAAAACTACGTCTCTTACTACTGAGAGCGGCATGAATAGAAACAAGTGCTGTTTAAAAGCCTGTTGAGCCAGCAAGTCAGAATTGGTCTGTCTTGTGTACCTTATTTGGGTGGCACGATATAGTTGTACTTTGTAAGCTATTTATTATCTGTCTCTTCCTTTTGGGTTTTAGAATGTACTTTTGCATGCCCAAAATGTGTTACAAGTACATGTGAGAACTTGTAAAATGACTTTCTGAACCCCTTTGTGAAGGCCTATCTTGAGAAGAACAACGAACAGGAGCGTTACAAAACTGACGTGAGCAGTTAGGAAGTGTGCTTGCTTAGCTTGTGAAAGCTTGAACTCTGGTTAGGCTGTTTGTGGTACCTTTATGTAATGTATGCTAAAGCTACTATGGTAAGCACACATAACACTTGCAAAATCTTTTCTATATGAGACTGTTTTATAGCTCGCTATATATCTTTCTCTCTTGTCGAAGCTTGTGAATGTATTTCCCAGCTGAGGAAGCTGTTCTCCTACTGGATAGCTGTGAAAGAAGGGACCTGGACTCTTCTCAAATGTGCCTCTGACCGAGAGGTCTCTTAACTTCCCTGTGGCCTTTTAATGTGGGGATAGAGAGTCTTGCTCCTTGCAAATCAGAGTGTGTGTGTGTACACACGGGTGCTTAGGGGATTAAAATGGTGTGTATGAAACGTGTCAGTTGAAATGCTCAGCAGAAGATCTGTCTAAATTTGAAGCAACTGTAGCAGAGTCTCTGGTGCAAAAAGACTGAGCACTAACAGTTCCCCATGAGTATGACATTTGCCCAAGAATTATTGTAACTCAGGGTTGAAATGCCTGGATTAATATTAGCGACATGTACCCCCCCACACTTTACTTGCTTGGTTCCTGAGGAGCAAAGGGTGGTAAATGTGGTGCCAGTCTATAAAGAAGGTTCCACAAGTGATCTGGGGAGTTGCAGCTCTGTTAACCAACTGTCAGCTCTGCTGGGCAAACCAGCAGTGGCTCTCTGAAACGGCAGCATTAGAGTCCACCTGGGAAGAGTCGCCGTTGGTTCTGCAAAGGCAAGTCCTGCTTTTCAGAAGTCTTGAAGTTCTTTAGAACTTTAGAACGAGTGATGAGCCAAAACGGGGATTTTATTGTCCCTTCTAATATTAGTTAAGTCTATTACAGAACACTCAATACATATTTCAAACCATTAAATCTTGAACAAGGCAGAACAGAAGAAGAAATTAAGTATAGAAGCAAACAGCACAGATGAAGGATTTCTGTTCAGCTGTGCATCCACAGACACTCCTTAGATATTGATGAGCCTCTCCAGTGTGCAGTTGCATAAATTTAGTTCTGATTCATTCATTTCTGTAGCTAATGACATAGATCAGCTGTCATCTTGTTGCATGTCCAAGACAGACCTATGATCTGGGTCTGACAGACTTGATCTCACCTCCAGGAGAACATCAGCCATGACTGTTATTTTTACTAGCCATTCACACCACTCCTATTCTGAGAAAGAGAGATGCCTTGTGGAACAACCTGGGTGACTTTTCTAGTGGGACTGCAAAAGGGTAGAGCAACATATGAGGCAATCGTATCTCTCAAGTTGTCTCCTGCTATTGCAACAAGTTAAGCAGTGACCTATTGGATACCCAGTCTTCTGCAAGTGTTCTGAGGATTTAAACTCGACAGCCCCAGCTGTCTGAGACAGACTTTTACGATGTTCTACTGCTGCAGCAAGCAATGAAGAGTTCTCTATTTTGTAGCTGTCACTGTAGCTGAATACCAGTGCTAGGGGTAGTGGAAAGAACAATCCAACATCCAAATATCCATCTGATCCATTTTGCACTAAAAAAAAAATCCAAACAACAAATCTCAAATCTGAAAGTAATTAATTGGAGAGGGAAATACTTAGCTGAAACTGATCTGCAATTTCTCACTTGGTTACAGTAGTTATTTCCAAACTGTATTTGTATTATGTTAATGCTCAGTGTTTGAAACTGGAATCAGAACGTGACTGCAGTACTCTGTGGGAACAGAGGGCACAGTTACCCCTCTGATGAAGTCTGTAGTCTGTTCAGAGATGATGAGGAACAAATGAGTCCCAAATGTGGTACAAACGAGAGGAGAAAAGCTGAGGGCGGAGCTGGTAATGGTGAGGTGGTCATACAAATGATACCTAGGGCACCTTATGAACGTTGATTTGCTGTTGGGGTTTTTGTGGGGTCTGAGTTTCTTTTTTTCCTACACTAACTTGCCGGCTCTTTCTGAGTATCGCAAACAATGTGACTCCTGCTGTAGGGGTAGTCTCAAACATGGTTACAGGGTATGGATGGTAGGGACAGCAAGAAAGCAAGCATGGATGTGATGATGACCTGCCCAAAGGGAAAAGGCATAGTCCTGGATGGCAGCAGCAGAACAGGAAAAGGTAGGAACAATTATGGAGGAGCTTGCACGACAAACTTTGTGTTATGGAGCATCTGGCAGCTAGCAAATGGTCTGAAGGAGGGAGAGGGCAATGTGATGAGAAAAATGGACAGAGGCATCAAAGAAGTTGAAGGTGCAACACTGAAGGCTTGTGTGCTCCTACATGGCGAGGGCAGCTCCGCCTGCACTTGTGCATGGTTGTCCATTGATACTGGCTGCCAAGGTAGTGCAGGATCACGTACAGTGTCTGCTTGTGCTGGATGTTAACAGTTCTTTACGGTCGAGGGGGACTGTCTCTTTCCAATAAAAGCTGATGTGGTGCAAGGTGAATGCTCAAAATAATCACTTCTCAGCACAAGGGAAGTGTGCTTTCTGGTATCTGTTGGTTCTGATGTTCAGAGGAAACAGCTGCTTTTTCTGAAAACAGTTCTCTACACAGATATTAGCAGCTGCCTTCAGTCCGACTAGGGCACTTCAAATAGCTCAACAGCCACCCCAGTAATCTTTCCTCTCAAACTGTTCTTGGCGTTAGTCTTCAGAAAACTTCTTATAAATAACTAATGGCATAATTGAAATTAAGCAATCAAGAATGACATTTGATGGAACAAATGCTTGAGATAATGCAACATTGATCAGATACTTTTCTTGCCTCCATGAAAGGATTATCAGAAATATTAAGCACTTTCGAGTATTAGCTTGCATGTTTCTTTGAAAACTTAATGTTTATGCTGCGAGCCAGCAGGGTTTGTGTAGCAGTCTGATTAACAAGCTGCCTTGCAGGCAGATGGCCTTCAGGCTCTGAAGCCTTTCATATTTGACCTAATAGACATGCTTCACGTCCTGCTGATGCCTTTGGTTTACATTTGATGCCAACTGAGGATGCAGATATATCTGCCACAGCCCACTGAGGGTGTAGCAAAGTTGCATTATAGCTCCTGAAGGCAGCTGTCTTTTGGAATGAGTGTGCTCCTAGAATGCTCTTAACTAAGCTAGAAGAAGAAGGATCTGTTTCTACTGCCTCTGTAGAACTTAATGGGCAGCTACGGAGAGGATGGAGGCTATCTCTTCACAAGAGGCAATGAGTGCAACTTGCATTGGGAGAGGTTTCAACTCAAGGCAAGAAAGAGATTTTTTTTACTGTAAGAACAATCAGTCATGGGAACAACCTCCCCTGGGAAATAGTGGAGTCCCCATCGCTGGAGGTTTTCAAGGTGTGGTTGGACAGGGTCTAGATGGTATCATCTATGTTCTTTTTCCCATACAAAGTTGGAGCATATGATCTTTTGAGGTCCCTTCCTTTTACATTAACAAATATCTCGCAGATTAATGTTTTTACTTGTACAAGTGACTCATCTTCTCCATGGAACTCGGAAGGGCTTTGAGTGTCAGCTTGTGCCGTACACTTTTTTCCTACCATACTGCTTAGTTTTCAGTGATCAATATCGAGTGCATGACAGTAAAAAAAGCTGCCTTGTTTATTAAGGTTATAGCTCCCAGATAGTACAGATGACAAATTTGTGTGTTCAAGCAAAAGCTGTTCTAGAGAAGAGGCAAAAGACCAATTGCTTGTGAAAATTGTATTACAGTGAAACTGTGTGTTCCCCACAGCTGTGGCCTCTTGCTGGAGAGGCTTCTGTAGCATAGATCATCCAGTGATGGATTTTGTTCAGCTCTTGGCTGTTAGTAAAAGGACTGCTATGTCCTAAATTTGCGTGTCTAAGTAGTAAAAAAGTCAGTGGTTAACATTATTTTTTTCACAGATGCAATACTGATTCTTTGGACTTTGAGATGTGGTTTCTAGTCCTCAAGCAATTAACCTTGGTGCGCCATTTGTCTGCCAGCAAACTTCTGACCAGAGGAACATGGAAGCAAGCGCTTGTCAGGCCGTGTGCTCCTTCCTTAATGCCTGAGAGCTGCATTTGCTCTCACCGCAGCCACACCGAGCGTGGCTCTCACAGCCCCCATGCCCTGCAGCCTCCCCAGTCCAGCTTCCCATGCCGTGAGTGCAGCCCATGTTCCTTCTTGCTGCGTGTGGCCGCAACAGTTCCAAGTGTTGTCCTCTTCAGCTGACTTCTGTCACAGACAGCTTGAGATTTTTCTCCCAGATAACTGGTAACGACTATCTCTGCGGGACTTGCCAGCACCACTAGGATCTACCAGTTAGACACAGTTCAATCAGTTACTCGTGCGTTCTGTAAGAATGCCGTGGTTTGGGGAGGCAGTTGTACTGGTTCAAGCACAAGGTTCACCAAGCACAAGGTTCACCCAGCACAGTGACAGAAAATGCATGGGAAAAGTGTAGCGCATAAAATACTCCCTCTTTGTGCTATCCCAGCTCCTATCTCCTTCCGGCTCGCCGTTTTCTGTGTATGCTTAGAAACACTCAGCACTTTTCACCTTCCACAAAGCTTTGCAGTCTTTCTGTACTAGAAGTAAGAAATCTGGCAAGGAATAGAACAGTTCAGTGGTATGTTGCAGGAAGAAACCTCCAACCTCTTCTTTCCTTGAATTCTCATTCTTACCTGGTCTCGTTCTGATGTAGCTTCCTGCACTGGACAGTTCCTGTCCAGCCTGGTGGTGTTACAGCTTTCGTGTATTCGCCTCCCCATTACTTCTCCAGATTGAAGAGGCCAGGCTTACCTAATGGTTCCTCGTAGGGAAGCTATTCCATACTTTTCATCTTTCTTGTTTTATTAATGTCTCCCAGATCCACCTCTCTGAGATGCTGGGATCAGAGGCATGTGGTGTTCCACGTGGGGCAGAGCTATGTATTTACAGTTTCACAAGATGCTTTCCCTCCGTTCCTGATTCCTCTCTTCGCTCTCTGACTGCTGCTGGGCAGTGGGCTGACTCCTGGGGAGAACTAAGACTATGCTGACCTCGAGATCTCTCCCCAGTGGTAACGGTTAGCTCTAGTTAGCAATAGTTAGTGTCATTTCATGTGTGATTTACACTGATAAATAAAATGGCAAATGAAGCTCAACGCTGTGAAGTCTCCCTCGTAGTTCCCCCTCAGCCATGTTAATGACTTGGCATTATCCCTAAGCTTTGCCGCCAGTCTGCTCTCCTGCTTTCGGGTTGTTTATGCGTACGGGGAACAGCTTGAGTCCTGGTGTAGGCTTCTATGACATGCCCTATGAAGTAATAATCACATATATCAATACAACCTTTGAGATTCTGACAAGCTTATTTCGTTTTTATTGAGAAGGAAGGTTGTATTTTCTGTAACGCCACCCTGACTGGCATTCATTTTGTGTTCTGTTTGAATCTTTACTGCTGATGGGTTTTCCAGTCTTCTAGAACTTAAATGCCAGAGCACTGGAGCTCAGATTGGAAGCTGAGAGCTTCTTAGTCACTCTCTTAGATGTGGTACAGAAATTATCTTTGTATAGACTTAGTCTGATGGCTGCAATCTCCCACCACCACTGCTGTTAAAATAGGAATCATTTCATTGTCTCTAAAGATATGTTCTTCATTTCTTCCAAATACAGAACAGAAATATTTACTGACTATTTCTGGCTCCATCTGACCTGCAGAGCTAGGTTTTAGAACAAGAGATAGCACAAAAGCAAAAACTTGTAAGATCATAGATAAAGTTTTATTTCAAAATGCTGCTTTTACCATCTTCAAGGAACATTTTTAATGCTAAGAGAGCTCCTCTGGAAACTACACATCCTCAGAGCTCTCTGACGATAACACTGGCCTGCATTTTATGCATTTGAAGCCCGTGCGCTGAACCCTCTTTGGAAGACCAGGCTAGGAAGTCCTCAGCATTAATCTCTGTTTTCCTTTTGTGTTTTTCCAAATAGTCCTTTGCCTGTAAGGCAGACGTTGCGGTTCTCGCTGTGATGCCCAAAAGACTGCTTGGGGACAATAAGAAACAGAGCTCCAACAGGCCATTCTGCACTTCAGCTAAGCAGAGGTTAACTTAACATCAGCTTCTTGCTTTCATGTTGTCCGTCCAAATGGTGATTACTGACTGAAAGGGCCAATGGTGCTTCTCTCATCCAAAACTGGGCAAGCATTGAACTGGCCCTCTGCGACTGACATCTCTGAGCATGTTCGTTATACATTTTTGTATACGTTTGAAACTGCTGAGGCCTCGGTAAAATCATACAGGGTCTCCTTACGTGCAGCATCACTCCTATGGAAGGAAGGATTTTTCATAGATGCTCTGGTTCTGTTGAGCTCCTCTACTCAACAGTGAGGTGAAAAGTCTGTTCAGATTTTTAAAAGCAAATACCACTGAAGGAAGCGCCTTGCTGCATCAGGCCGGTGGTCTATGGTCTATCTAGCCCAGCATTCTGTCTCCAGAATAGCAACAAGAGACTCAATTTGAGGAAGGACGTGAGCCACACCGCTTTGGATTGGCCTTTTTCCCCCGCAGGTCCCTCATTGCATACAACATGTGGATTAGGGATGTTAAGGGCACACCACGGGTAACTCCTTTTAGTAAGAGTTATTTAATCCCTCTTGAACCTACAAATGCTGTCTGCCTCGAGTCATGTGTAGCAGCCAGTCCCTGCAGTTCACTGACGGCTATCTAAAGAAGAAATTCCTCTTCCGTTTCAGGCTGATTTAGCTTTACTGAGCGCTCCCTAGCTTCTGCCGTTGTAGGGTTTGGTGAGGAATGACCTGATCTACTAGTTTGGATTTTTTTTTATTTATTTGATAAACTCTTTCTAAATCGAAGAATTCTGGACTTTTAAGACTCTTACGATAATGCCACTGTTCAAACCTCTTAATCATTTTGGTTATCTAAGCTAAACCTGAATCGATAGACAATGCTTTGCATTATCTTCAGCAGCAGCAACAGCATGCAGCGCTGTCCTAGATCACCTTTTGCCCTCACAGAGATCCGTACTCTATGTCAAGATTCAAAGCTGTACTTGTAAAGAGTGGAAAAAACACATCACCTTTGAAGGAGGTCCATCACAGAGAACTGCAGCAGAACACTGGACTCCCTGTTGTAACGAATACTCGGTGTTACCGCCTGTCTGTAATCGTGGACCCCATTGACGGTTTGGTGCTTATGTGACTTCTTGTAGTACTCGAAAATCTATGTAAGATTTCCAGTTCTCATCTGTAGCTGTTGTTCATGAGACATCACCACAAAATAAACCCTCCTACCTGCGCTCCAGACTTCAGCATCCTCTGGAATCGGACTGGCTTCCGTAGAGTTTGGCTGAGGTCCGTGCACTATTGGCCCAGGTTCTGGAAGCTGGGGTTTCTTTCTGGAAAGCTGAAGGGCTGTTGGGACTCGGCATTTGGGTGTGCAGAGCGGGGTCTTTTATGACCTCGGTGAGCACCCAGGTCCGTTGTTCTGGCAATTCAGGCAGCTCAAGGGTTGCAGGGACTGTTTTTTAGCTCCTTACGTAAGATTATTTTTTGCTCAGCAGACACCTGCCATCTCTTAGTGTGCAATTCATTTGAATGCTTTCTATTTTTTGCCTAGAATAGCATTTTCCTTCATTGACTGTCTGGCCTTATTCGCTTATCTCTACTTTTTTGATAAGCTGTTTGTTTATTTATTTTTTTAAATAAGAAGTGTTCAATAGCTCTGAGTGAGGCCATTAAGAACAAAAAAAGAAAAGGGGGGGTTGGGGGGGATGTGCTTCCACTGAATGCCAGCAGAGAAACAAGAAGGGCTGTTTGTGGAGACCCGTCTGATGCAGCCAGTGCTTTCAACAGTGCTCTGATGGTTATTTCATGTTGCCCATCACAGTAGCTGCAAACAGAACAGCTTGGGAGGGGGAGGGTTGGTGTGTGTTTGTGGTTTTGTTTTTGGGTTTGGGGGGTTTTTAGTGTTGCAAGAGACATTTCTAACTTGACAAAGGCAGCATTCTCTTGGTGGCCACGGGCATTGTAGGCGCAGCAGCTGCAGTGACAGGGACCTCCGAAGTAAGACTAGCTCCAATGCACTTTTGAAATCTCCATGTTCTCCGTGCTTAGCAGGGAGGCTGAAACTTGAGGTCCTGATTACAAGCTGGTACAAGCTTTGGGTGACTTTTACAACAGTTGCTGGGATTCTAGCATCAGTTGTATCTAGAGATTGGTAACGAAAGACTCATTAATACATTATTAGTGTATCGTTATTTACTGTGGCTCTGTACACTTTCCTCCTCTAGTGTCCCTGGCTCCAGGCACTCAGAGAAGGCTTTTCCAGTCTGTTGGGGTTTAGCTGCGGCCGGCAACTAAGTGCCACACAGCTGCTTGCTCACCACCCCCCCCCCCGCTGTGGTGGGATGGGGGGGAGAATTGGAAGAGCAAAAGTAAGAAAACTCGTGGATTGAGATAAGAACAGTTTAATAATTGAAATAAAATAATTATAAGTTGTAATTAAAAGGAAAATTATGAGAGAGGGAGAGCAACAAAACCCAGGAAAAAACAAGTGATGCAACTGCTCGCCACCCGCTGACTGGTGCCCATCCCATCCCCAAGCAGCAATCGCTGTCCCCTGGCCAACCCCTCCAGTTTCTATACTGGACATGACGTCATATGGTCTGGAATAGCCCTGGGGCCAGTTGGGGTTGGCTGTCCTGGCTGTGCCCCCTCCCAGCTCCTTGTGCCCCTGGCAGAGCTGAGAGCTGAGAAACCCTTGCCTGGCGTAAGCCCTGCCCAGCACCAACTGAGCCATCAGGGAGTTACCAACATTCTTCAGGTCCTAAACCCAAACCCCAGCGCTGGGCCCGCTGCTGGGAAAAGAACTAACTCTGTCCCAGCTGAAACCAGGACACAGTCCTTGTCAACTGGACTTTGCTAAGACAAGCAAGGTGAGCAAAGGGGAAGGAGGATTAAGTAGGAAATTAATCTTTAACGTGTGACAGCTTCTACAGCCGTGTATGATTTTCTGTCAGCTTTCTTGGTCTGTTTCCCTCTACCATGCTCTGAATGCAGTTCCCCAGTTCCCTTCCTTTGCTTTTAAAGAACCCCTAGCATTGGTGTAGGCTTGAGGAGGGAGTCTCTGGCCAGCTGCTCTTGATTCCTGTTTACCCGAGTGTTGTGCTTACACAGTTGGAGCAGCTTTGGGTGTTTTTGTGCCGACCTCCTCCTGGGGCTCAGGACCCTGGGCTGAGCCAGCTGAGCCGCTGCCGTGCATGAGCTCATGGCTACTTCTAGAAAGGTCTGGCCATCGTTTTCTGCAGTATCCCCCAGGGTGGCTTCATGAAGTGGGAAGCCTCCTCGCTTCCAGCCAGCAAAGGTTTGCTGTCCTACCGCTCCAGCGGAGCACAGAGCAGCTGGTGGCACTAATGCGCTAGGTGCAAGGGACAGGGGCTGCATCAGCAGCTTCCCATGCTGGTGCAGAGGGTGCATGTGCACCTCCCTGAAACGGTGCCTGAGGAAGGCAGCACTGCTGCTGGTGTGCTGCTGCACCCACCTTGGGTGAAGAGCTGGACTGCTCCCCTGGACTGATCTCCTCTAGGATCTCTGCTGCTATTTCAGGAGATAAATTCTCCCACTAGGTGCAGATTCAAAGAGTGAAAAACTGTGGAAGAAGCCTGCTAATCCTATTTTGCCAAGAGATTAATTGTCGTCATGTGCTATTGTAATTTTAATGCCATAATTCCTACCTCCTTAGAAAACAGATGTCCCTCAGGCTGATGGCTCTGTCCCAGGATTTCTTCTTGCCCTGTTCACCATGGCATTGCTACAGCACTTGCCTTTTTCCTCCCTCTGTAAGAACTCAAAATTGCAGTCGGGAGGCACTGTTTTCCTTTCCTGATCTGGTGTTGCCTCTTTTCTGGGGAAGCCGAGCTGGCACGCTTTGTATGTGCTGCTGAGAAATCGTAACAGTCTTTGTGCTAGCAAATAATGAGTTCTGAAGCGGAGCTCACAGGGATCATTAAGGGTTTGTGTCTAGAGGCATCGTTCTTCTGAAGCACCAACTGGGTTTCACTCTCTTCTGTCTAATGGAATGCTTGCTGCTTGATTTGGAAACTTGAGGCGATTGTGTGCAAAAGCAATCGGCTTTCCTTCATTTCTTGCTAGGGCGAGTGTGCTACCGCAGAGAATCCACACCAGATCCCTGTTCCATCTCTAATTTTTTTACTTTTTGCTTTATCCTGCCAGCCTGCCTGAAGCAGTAATGGAACAGATGAGTCAATTCCTGAGTTCAAGCTTTGGAAAACTAAAAGCACTGCGGAGAACATGAATTCACGGCCTGAAGACAGCCTCCTGCCTTTATCCTAAACCAAATGAATGCTTTAACTCTTGGTTGTGTTTGGTTTTTTGGGGTTGCTATGATTTTTGTATTATACAGACTTTTTAAGGTGAGGCGGTTTTTTATTTGAGTGCATCAGGTTGCAAGCAGTCTGCTATAAACCATGGGTAATGAGTTTCTGTCGTTAATTAGCCGCAGTTAAAACTGTGCCTCACTTCTAGGTTGAATCTGTTCATCGTGGTTTCCAGCCACTGCACCGTGTTCTGCCTGTCCCTGCTATGCCTGAGTCCCCCTCTGGAAGAGCTCTTACACCTGCAGCTCTCCCCCTGCCCCGCGGTGCGTTCTGCTCCATAAACCAGGCTGCTTTGGGGAGGTTTGACCTCGAACAGTGCTCGTAACTGTGTTAGGACCTTCTCAGTTTTAGAATCTTAGAATTTGCCTTTCGAAAATGAAAGCCCCAAACCAAAAAAGCCCAGCAAAACCCCTTGCGTGGTCTCTGTAGTGATCACGTTATTGATCACTCCGCTACTGCGACAGCCTGCAGTCACCCATGGCTGGCTCGGTATGCTGAGCTGAGCTCACGCGCGCTGTTCTCAGCCGTGAGGTTCCTGTTCTCTGAAACACAACCAGCGTTGCACAAGTGTGGTGTAAATGCCTTGCTCCTGTCTGTAATGTGTCTGGTCCAGTAGACAGATCAGAGCAATGATTTTGGTACCAATCATAAGGTTCAGTCAACAACCAGTGTATTTTCTTGCAGATAATTGATTCCTTGACAGAACAGTTCCATGAGATTCCCCTAGAATATCTGCTCATCAGCTGCCCATCATTTTAAGCTGATTTTTAACCTTCCAATATAAGCTAACAGTCTTTTAGAATGTGCAACTGTTTTCCTTGTTTCTGCCTGCCAGTACAAATGCATCAGACCTGTCCTTGGCTTCCCCATGGAGCCACGAGTCACAGTCCAGATCTTGATTCTTGCTTCAGGAGGGCCGATGACTCAAGTTCAGGGGTAGGATGGCTCCTAAAGTTGCTTGTAATAAAAGTCTTCATGGGGAGCAGGGCTGTGCCTGCATGCATCACTGGGGCACATGCAGCCGTAGTTTTGTGGAGGTTAAATTTGGTAATACAAGAGTTCCTGCATGGCCTGGTGGCACTCCAAGCTCATTTCTTGCTTTGCATGTAAGTGTGACTGTTTGACCTGCTGTCTCTAAACGGAGTACGACGGGCATACATGTTCATGAAAGGAAAATGTTCAGCACAACCAAAGGTTCCTGCTGTCTTGGGGTGAGGCAGTAGGGAATGAGCAATGTGCCGTGGGTGGTGTGCGGGGCTCGTTTGCTGTGGAGGGGCAGTCGGATGCTGCTATGACAGAAGGCCTGGCCAACGCGGGTCACTGTTGTGCTCCACGCCCCCCTTTCGTCAGTCACCACCTTGGCTGGGGCTGTATGGGAGGCCACTAGCAAAGCTGTCAGTACAATGCTAGCGGTAGGATTCCTGAGGCGGGCATGCTTATTTGAGAGTAAGTCTTCACAGACCAGATTGTGTTCATACACTTGTTTAACTAGACATAAACTGATATAGCGATCTTCTACTCAGAAGTAATCCTTACACAAAACAGACAAAAATAATGCCTGCTGAGGTTTTCCCTTTGTTCTCTGTGGTTTATCTCCACAGCTAACTAACTTTCCAATTTTGCGAGTTCCTTAGATCAAAGCTCCTGGAGTTGAAATCACCGCAGACATGAATTCACTGGTAGCTTTTCTAAAGTTAGAACTTGCCCTACTAAATTATTACTCTTGCTTCTACAACCAGACATTGTGGTTCAATGTTGTTGGTAGTTCATGGAATTCAAATTCCTGAAGTGTGTATGGAGGCAGAGAGTGGAATGGGTTTGTCCTGGAACAGCTTTTTGTATCCTTCAAGGAAAGCAGAGGGAGTGCGTTGTACGGAGCCAGCTCTGCTGTGGCATCTTTCACAGGTAAAGATTCGAGGGGTCAGGATCCCTTTGAATGGACCTTGGGAGAAGATGAACCCTTTAATTTGATAGGAAAGGAAAACAGTGATGAGATTGTTGGGGAAGGGTGGGACCTGTTTCAGGACACAGAGCAAAAGCAGCATGTTTTGTTGGTTGGTTTTCTTTAGTACTTTGGGTCCTGGTAGATGTGGGTGTTTTCTGGGTTGTTTTCTTTTTAAAAGAAATAGCGAGCCCACGCGGGTCTGTCCTTGAGGCAGTACCGTGTGACTAACCCAGCGATTTCGACTTCTCAGTCCTGTGTTGAATGGATTTAGTGGAATGCATTTGGGATCCATTTAAAACAGTGGGGTTTCCCCTGGTGATCGTGGTCTTTGGTAGAACTTTCTAGGACAGACAAGCTGGGTGAGACTTAAGGTTCTCATGGTTAAAAAAAGAAGACAGGAAAAAAATCCCTAAGCAGCACCACAGGACAAGGCCATATTTTTCTCCCAGCTAACCTGTTCTCAGTCATTTTGCTCATATTTTCATAAACTGAGTCCTGTCCTGGACTTTGTCTGCCTGTGCTTTGACAGTGGCTGTTGTGGAAGTTGGTCATGGCTACTCGCAGTACTGCTGTGCCTTCCGGGCGGTGAATGTCTGGGTTTGACCTCATCTGGCCTCTTTGCCTCTGAAATTTTCCTGAGTGCTAATGATTCTGCAGGAAAATCTGCAGTAGACAGTTTGACTCCTATACAGAAAATTCTCCTGGGATCGCTGTTCTGAAGATGGAATTTGCTTGCATTTTTATTCCTATGTCATGGAGATGAATAATTCAAAGTAGTTATTGATTTTTTAATTTTTTTTTTTTCCTTCCCCTCCATTTGTTTTTCATCTCTGGTTTCATCTGAGCTACACCCTTGCAAGAAAGCGTGTGCTGCAGCGCTGATACCATCCGACAGAGGGGCATAAACGCAGGAGGGAACCACGCCTAAAATGGACCTCCCGTTTGGTCGATCTCTGAGAACACCTGCTTATTTTGCATCTTTGTGCTGTTTCTTAGCTAGTAGGTCTCGTAAGCAGCAAATGGCCGGTAACTGCAATATCCTAAACATATGCTGCTTTGGAGGGACTAAGATTTTACCTCTTTAAATTTAAAATATGCCTGCAAGAACAGCTCCTGTTCCGTAATCACAGCATATGGTTATTTCTTGTGGTGTCTTTGCATGCAGTAGCGACTAGGCCCTGTGGCTGCTAAGTTTTCTTAGAATATTTTTACTTGTCTTCAGACTTCAATTCATTTTTAGAGAAACCTCCAGGGAACGCCAGTCAAATCTGCGTGACCCTGCCAGGTTACGGGGTCTGCAGCTTCAAGGAATGTGGCAGAGCCGTTTGCATTGCTTACAGAAAAATGCCTGCATTTTGGCATCTCTGTTTCCAATTCCAAACATCATACTGAGGAGGAAAATGGGGCGAGACTGGTCTGGGTTAGTAGAAACTGTACCCTCTTTTAAGCAAGTCCTACAGTCTTTGACACCGAGTCACATAGACATAGACATGACACTGTACTCAGAGCATCGCCAGCTTCCCCGGATGTATTTTGTCTTGGAAATTTTACCTGTGCCACCACCAGTTCTAGACCCTGCTCTCCCCTCTCCCCAGCCTTCCCCTGGGCCCGTCTGCCAGGCTTAGCTCCCCACCTTCCATTTGCATCACCTTCACAGTCACCGCTGATGCTGGTTGCCTGTCTCCTCGGATGCTGTTGTGGTTCTGTCGGCACTGTCCTACAGGCTCCTCCCTCCAAAGCAGCGTGGCATCTGTTACCTGGATAACCAACAGGGCGCCTGGTGAATCGGTGCCACTGGTCTGACGCTCTCCTTCACAAGGATGCCAGCAGCCTTTCTGCCTCTGTTCAGGCCTTGGAGACAGAGTCAAAACAGCAAGTTCCCAGGAATCTGACCCTTCTCAGGGCAGCTGGTGCCTTTTACAGGAGATGACTGGCTGGTTCAGAGGAAGAACGTGATCTGAGGCAGTCAAACATGTCTGGAAGAAAAAGATATCCTCTGCAGGAAGAGGAGTCTTGCACCATATTTTGGTTCTTGTAGCTTCTCTCGCATTGCCTTGGTTGTATTTCTTTCTTCCTTTCAGTGCTAGACCTGGCTTGTACCTTCTCCTTCGCTCTGTATGCCTGCTGGGACAGGTGGAAAGCTTTGCTGTGCCTCCAGCTGGAGCAGTCCTGCGGGTGCTTATCGGAGACTGATAGCAAAGGCTGCTGAGGAGGTACAGCCAACCCCAACACTATGTAGAAGGCTCAAGTTTTTCCTCCAGGTAGATGTGTGCTGCTTGTGGAGAAGTCTTTCCCTGAACTCGGTGTTATTAGGAAAGCACGAGGGTTTGATCCCAGTGTCACCAAGAAGGTCACTGGATTTGATCAGAGTCCCTCCTTCCCCTCTGCCACATTAAGCCACCCTCCTGGGCGCTAGGGCGCTGTGCTGCACTCATGCGTGGGACACACGGCTCTTCTTGCTGTGCCCCAGTCCCCCTTCTCATGTTGCTTCTGGTCTTTTTGTACTGTTCACGTTTGCTCCAGTTTCGCAGCCTTGATTTATAAACCTCTTTATCCTTTCCACCGAGAGTTCTAGACAGGTCATCTTCTGTCGTTTTCCCTAGGGCTGTTGAGATGCTGAGTTAAATTAGGATCACCGCTTTTAAAACGTTATTTTCTGGGACAGGAGAGACCGGAGTGTTGCCACAGAAAGCTCACAGGGTTCATGAATTCCTTTAAAGCAGGGACTGGAAAAGCGGCTGGGAACAGATGCTGGCAGTGCCCCTGGGCCCGCATTAGGGATGCTGTTAACACAAAAGTAAAACCTTACTTGGTTAAGAAAATGATGAAGAACTAAATGGAATGGGTGACTTGGGCTACCCACCTGTAAATTGTCAAGCACCACAGCAAGTTTAGAGAAGCGAATTCTCAATAGCTCAGATAATCACCCTGGAGTATCAGAAAGATGAAAATATTATCCCCAAATTAAGAAGGAGAAGCCTAAATATGTAACTGTATTGGACCTGCAAAACCTTGCTGAAAGGTCAGAATGCTTGAGGGATCAGAGGTTCCTTGAAATAGAAGTGTACGAACAACTAACGAGGTGTCACTGCATTTCAGAAATGGTGATTTAAAAATAAGGAACTTGGCAAAAGTGGGAAACAAATCTTTAGTTAGAATTTAAGCAACCATACAGAAGCAAAAGGTACAAATATCTGTAAGTAAGAAAGGAGGTAGGAAGTAGGGAAGAGTCATTAAATAGTTGCAAGGAGGATGCAGAAGTATTCAGCAAAACCACGTACCCTTTACAAGCATCCTAGTGAAGCCTGTGGAAAAGAGTAAAAATTGCTGTGCCTAGGCAGAAAGGAGGATAGCCAGGAGGATTTTAGAAGTGATGTGCCAAAGGCTTGAACGAGGAATTGATTCCTTCGATGTATTGAAAGCAGATAGCCTGTGAAAGTCAGCAACTGGAGAGTCAAAGAGACACCAACGAGCCTTCCCTCAGTACTGGTGAGAGCACTGGGTTTTGTTGCGGGGCGGGGGGACGATGGACACTGATTTGTTGCTGGGCTTGGTGTTTGGTTTTTTGGGTTGGTGGGGTTTTTTGGTTTCTTTTGAATCCTGAGCTTCTTGTTCCGTGGTCCTGGTGCCTGGTCCGTGATGTCCTGTAACAGGCACATCTCCTGATTTCCTGAAGGACCGGAGAAATGGAAATGTTCTTGATCGTAGCTCTGTAGGTCCTTCTGACTTTAGAAAGTAGGAAGAGGAAACTAGAAGCTCAGTGCCCCCTCTTTAGGAACTGGAAGAGACTTGAAGCTCAGGGCGTGCTTTCCTTATTAGTGCCCCTTTTCTTCTGCTTTTGACAGCTATTTTTAGGCTTTTTGCTGAATGATCATTTGTTTTCTTTAGAAGCTGAAAAGATGATGTGCAACCGTTCTCCCATCAGGTGAAGGCAGGAGGGTTGCCTCATGGAACTGCCATGCGGGAGGCTTTCTAGGCCAGTTAAGTAACTGGTGCACGGTAAAGGCAGCAGCTGTTTTGAGAACCCCTTCAGCTTTGAGTAAGGGTCTTGCTGTCCAGCCGCACGCGTATGCCAAAGAACTGTGCTTTGTGAAGACCACTGTGCCTCCTACGTAATCTTTCTTCATAAAAAACACTTGCAAAGTACAAAAAGGTGCATTCCTGACTGCTGGGGCCTGAACACATACCTGAGAGTGGGAAGTGAGAGGTGAATTAGAGACAGCAGATGCATCAACCTTCAGCCATGAATTTAATGGAGAAAACCATTTCTAATGTAAATTCTCAATAGCAATTGGAAGCTACTGAATTTTTCTGACATATATGGAGATTTTGAGGCAAAAGAGAGATAAGAGCATATGATATTGTTGAAACAATATTGTTTCCTTATAAAACAGGATCGTGGATAGGAGATAACAAATTGGCCTGTTTATATATTCAATAACTTTTAATACAGTTAAGGACATCACAATAGTTCATGCTACAGTGTACTTGTGCGACTGTTAATAGGGAGGGGGCTTGGAACGATTACTGGTATCAGTAAATGTCCTGATTAAACGCTTGTATCAGATCTTACTTTGCTGCTTGAAATAGAATATGCTGTATCAATATGAAAAAATCGATACAGAAGGAGATCTCGCTGCCATAAATATCCTGCTAGGGGCTAAATTTGGTCAGCATTGTAATGGGTGTAGAAAGGGCAAGGCTGCAGAGGTGTGTGTCACTATGAAATGTCCTAGTGCGCGTGCCCATCCTGTGCGGGGCAGCGGGGAGCTCTCACGTGCTCTGAAAAATCTGCTAATGGCAATGCGATTTCCAACGCAGTCCAATTCTAGACCAAGGCTACCTAATCCCCCTCCCTCCCCTCCTGCACCAGTCACGCTGCTCTCCGGAGTGACGTAGACATGCCTCAGTGCTGCAGGTTTATTAGCAAAGACCTGAAACACCGTAGGCTGCATGAAATCACCCATAGGCCGGGTCCAGGCCGTAGGCTGCCGCCTGGGCAGCTCTCACCCTTAGGTGGGTGCTGTTACCGCAGACATTAAGCAGCTGAGTTTGTATGCAGCAGTAGCAGCAAATACATTCTCTTGCTTTGCCCTCAGCACTGCTGCAAAGCAGCACCTTGTAGGTAACATCCTTTGCTCACCTTGTGCATCTTTAAGCTGGAAAAGGGGACTGCATGTTTGGTTTGCAGTCATTCTGCATCCCCCCACTTCACTTTGCTCTTTACTGCTGACTCCTTATTCACTTTGACTGTGAAAACCTCCCTAGCTCGTGTTGTACTGGTTATAGTGGGATGATGAGCACAGTGAGTGGTTATAACCATCCCCTCTGTTTCTAAGAATGTGGTGCACAGGGGATGAGAAAATGAGCCTGAAGTGGTGATGAGCAGAGGAGGCTGGGAGCACAGACAACAAATGTAAAATATTCATGTTTGGGAGATGGGGGGGGGGTGGCAAATATAGCCTCTGTACATATGCCAAAAACCAAAAGCCATCAGGATGGAGCCAGTGCACTTTTGTCTGGTGCAGGGGTAGCAGTGTGCAGGGAGTACACCAGAACAGATTCTCTCTTCTGTCTGTCATTTCATGGCCATCAGTAAACTTTTTCCAACTGGTGGCTAAAATCTTTCCTGAAGCCAGAGGGTAACAGTTCTTAAGGATCAACATAAATGTCTTCAGGACGCCAAAGAAAAGAAAATGGAACACGGGACACTTTTAAAAAGGACCTGGGGACAACTCAGACAAGCATTATACTCCTGTTCTCGGTGAGTGGGTGGGCACTGGCAGACGTTATCCTGGTGCTGCTCCTTGTCATGGTGGGGGAGATTCCAGCCAGCATCACCGTCACAAGCCATGCACCCTGGCTTGGTGCAGGGCCTGTGCTGTTCGGCCTGTTCATCAACGATTCGGAGCACAGCGTCAATGCTGAAATAACAGAGCTGGCTGCGGGTTTGAAGTCACCGATGGTCACTACATCGAGGGCTGGCTCTAAAGGGTAGCAGCAATCTCAGTGCTTAGCTACACTCCGAAAGCAAATGGAATGTTAGGAATTAGGACAGTAGAACACACCGTGCCCTTACATATGTGTATAGCCTGCTTGGTTCTTGATTGTGTTGTGCGGTTCTGGTCCCTCTCCCTCTTTCCCTGACTCAGAAAGAATATTGTAACATCAGAAAAGTGATAGGGATGATCAAACAGGCTTTGCTGCAAGAGCCTGGGACCAGCAAGCAGGCTTGCTTCTGCCCTTTGAGGCAAACATTTCATAGAGGTGACAGGCTGTGGGGAACCGAGCCTGTCCGCAGCGGAAGATGGGGCACTCACAGTCTGACCTGTGCAGTCCTTTACCGTTCCACATCTCTGTGATCGTTTGTTTCACAGTCCTGGCTACTGTCGGAATCCATGAATTCTGTGATGACAAGCCTTTGCTGAAGTGGCATGCAGTGCTCAGCAGATACTCAACTGGATGGTCAGAGCCCCTGTCAAAGGGTGGCTGCAGCCTGTGCAGAACTGGTCCCCATAGCAATCCTGGCACCAACATAAACCCAAAGGAGCTTTTACCTTGAGGTAGTCTCCGTAGTTTCCACCAGACTCAATCCACTGGTTCCGGAATTAAAGAAATGTAAATCCACAGATTCTCATTGTGTATTTTGCAGTACAGATTTCAAAAACCCTTTCCCCCAAACCAGGAAAAGGCTTGGCTCTGCTCAGTTAATATCAGCTCTGCTTTCTTTCGAAGGCGGCAGCAGGAACTTGTAGTCCTTTTCAGAACCCAGGCTTTGTCACCCAAAAAAGCTGGCTTCAGACTGAACCCTCATTGTTGTTCCAAAGATAAAACCCGTTTAAGTATCTCAGTTGAGGATTATGCTTGAAAGAGTGGACTATTGCCTGTGTGTGTTCATGCTGGTACCCAGCACCAGCTCCCTTCTGGGTCACTGAAAGGCTGCTGTCCCTTGCTGCCGGGCTTTCCGAGAACGTTCCAACACTTTGTCCCAGGATTTCACGATCCAAGGGCATATATTGAGCAGCAGCATTTGATGGCTCCATTGCAGCTGCTGCTGTATTCCTGTGGCTGGGGGGTTATGCTGTCCCAGGTGATTCTGGCAACTGGGGGAGGACTGCGTCCCTCGCCGCCTGTCTGGTTAGACCGCGAGTGAGTGGCTGGGCTGGAGCTGCAGACCTGCTCCCTGCAGCGACCGTTGTGTCGGGGGTGAAAGCAGCATCCAGAAGGCTCTGTGCTTTCCCAGTGCTCACCACAGGCTCCAGCCTCGCATCACTGGCTGGCGTTACTGCCTGTGTGTGTTGGAACGGTTGAGCGGCAGACTGGGATGTGGCAGATGTAATGGAGCAGTTCAGCGCCTCCCATAGCATGGAACTATTTTTTTTCAGTAGTTTGAACCTTGCGAATTTTTTTAATCTCTGGTCTTTTTAAATGGGGTGTTGAGATGAGGATGTGTTACCTGTTTGAAACATACAGAAATTGAAGATCTTTGATTCCAGAATGTTAATTTTTCCTGAGGTTCGCAGGTATTTGCCACTGATTGGCATAATTGGAAAGCTACGGAAGAGGAGGTTCTATTTTTTTTAAAAAACCCACCTCATCAAAATTCTGTGATATTTTTATTCCTGAGTGTTCCATTGTCTCTGGCTGCCCTTGGCAGATCACTGAGAGGGAAACTTGCTGTAGGGCAGGCAGGACATCTCCAGTTAATTCTGGAATCTAAAAGCTTGCTGTGAGAAAAGGTCACCACTGGTGGCTAGTGTGCCATGGAGAAATCTGTGTGTTCCAGTGTGGGACTGACGGGCCTAAGCCCAGCAGAGCAGGAACAAGGCGGCACGCTTCGCCGTCAAGCGCCCTGGAGGCCAAATGAGCCAGACGCTGATACTGGTTCTTAAAAAATTATTTATATGTGTGTCTGAAGACAGGGCTGGAAGCAGGTCTCCAGCGGTCAGGTTGCTGATGTTCTTGCATCGCTCGTTCAAGTCCTGTTACGTGCTCCTCTGAGATCATCACCGACGCACCCCTGTTCGCCAGCGGCCAGGCGCGGGGTGCGCGGTGCTGGGCACAGCTCTCCCCGTGCTGCGCCCGCTGCTTCGGGCGGCGTTGCGTGCCGGAGGAGCTGCTCTGCAGCTGCAGCCGGGCGTGAGGCTCCAGTTTAAGAGCAACGTGACCCAAAGCCCCCCCGGATGAGGTGGGAGTGCCCCTCCTGCGAGGAGTAGCCTGGCTACTAGGAGGGTGCTGGGGAAAATAAACGTTCTGGTGGCGTGGGGGCGGCAGGAGTTTGTCCAGCTCCAGCGTTCCGGAGCGCGGGCCGGAGCCCCGGGGTCCAGGGCCGCCCTGGCGCGGCAGCCGCTCGCCGCAGCCCGCACCGTGCCCCCGCCTCCCGGCTCGCCGGGCAGCACCGCCGGCCGCCGCGCCACGGGCCGCTCGCCGCGGGACGGGGGAATGGTCCGGCGCGCCCGCGGGGGGGGGGGTGAAAAAGGGGCTGGGGGGGACGGGGCGCTCGCGTGGGGGGTGGGGTGTGGCTGGAAATTTGGGTACCCGGCAAGCGGCCTTAGCCCTGGCCGCGCTCTCCTGCTCCGCTCCCCTCCGCCTCCCCGCAGGGGTGAGCTGCTGGCCCTGCCCTGGCCCCGCGGCCGGTGAGGGAACCTTGGCGGAGCCGCCTGTAGCCGATGCGGTTCTTTCCTTGGAATTCGATCCTGTGGGGGTGAGGGGGGAAGGACTGCTGGCAGGAGGGGAAGGTGGCTGCAGACGAAGCGGCTTTTTTGTGTGTGATCTGAGGACCTCGCCCCTCCTCAGCTGCTTGCGTCCGGAGCATAGGAACAGAAACCGAATTCCCTGGCTGCTCAGCTGTTGGCTGCACTTGTGAGCTCAGCCACAGCGAAGGATCTATGAAGGTGGGTCTGGAGAAGAATCTGGAGAAGACAGTCTGCCTGCCAGGGACTCGGGGCGTCTGCAGCATTGGATTTATCCCAGTATAGCCCTTTCTGAAGATGGTGCGCTGCTGGAGGAGGGAGGAGGTGGCACAAGGCGTCTCACAGATGCTGCCTTCGGGCAAGGCTTGGTGAAAGCCAGTATTAATGCCTGTATCACTGTGCAGCTCAGTGCTGATGCTGGAATAAGGCTAATGCCAGTCGGGAGGGGGGAGGGTTGTTAAGGTGGACTGTGGTGCTGCTGGTGAGGTGGGAGGGAGCTACAGGGCCCCTTTTGCAATTTCTCTTCCCTTTGGTGCTGCACACCCACGCATGAGTAGTCTTGAAGTAGCTTAAGTCTGGCTTCGAGCTGCTCAACACTACATTCTTCCACTGCAGGAAGCCAAAAAGCATCCAAATGCGTCCAGTTAGTGGGGGAGGAAAGAAAGGAAGGTTCTTGTAAGATGTGAGTGATGCAGCCTTTCTAGGGCAGCAGAGGAGAGGAGATGTGGCCAGGCTTGGGGCTGATTTTCATCCTAGGCTGTGGGGAGGGATTTTGTGCTTTAGAAATGAGAAAGGCAAAGTGCCTTCCTTTTCCAAGCAGTGGTCCTTTGTCATCCCCTGCCCTGCTGTATTTCCCATGTAGCACAGGGGTATAAGGGGCCGGTTTTAGCTCTCCCGCATCACCAGTGGCACGGTGTGACGATGACACCTTTGCTGTCCACAGACACACCAGGCTCTGCTTTCAGAGGCTGTCTGTGGCATCCTTCAGTGTTGCTGCCAAACAACATCTTGTTAAAAGTGTTAAATCATCTGTACACTAACACTAAAATGTGTTCAAGTATTTCAAATTAGGGCCTTTTATCTCCGGGGTCCAGAGCTAGAGGAGCTGGAGCAGGGTTTGGCATGTTGCATGGACCAGAGTACGTGACCATGAATATCTGTCAGACGCTGCTGCTTTGGGTAAGGGGGGAAGGAGGAGAGGCAGACCTCATCGACCGGGGAGGGAGCAATGGAAAGAAGTCAGTTGTGATGCCAGTAAAAGCTTTCTCAACGGAGAGGAGAGGGGGCTGAGAGCGGTCAGACTGGGGCTGCCAGTGATGTAGGGAGGGAAGGAGGGGGAGCTGGGCACATTTATCAGACAGGAGCTGGGAGGGGAGGAGCGTGGCTGCTGCACACTCGCACACGCAGAAACACGCGCGCACACACACACTGCGGCAAATTCTGCAGCTGGTGCCTGCTGGCTTATGACTGCAGAAAAAACAAGCTCCGGTTTAAAGTCTCTGATCTCAGAGACGAGGCTGTTTCTATTCCAAGTAGCTCTGGTTCCACTGTGAAAAGCCCCGCAGGCTGGGCGCTGTTCCAGAACGACAGGGATTCCTCTTTCTTCTGGTGGGGCAGGGGGCCTTTGGCTGTACAAGGTCAGTACCCTCTCTGTCTCCCTGGTGGCTCCATACTGGTTGCCTGCATCCAGACCGCATGCCTGTCCTTACATTTTCCCATTTTCCCCAGCAAGTGGCTATCGTACACAGGCCGGGAACCTTTTTTTTTTTTTTTTTGTCCCCTCCTTTCCTTTCCTGTGATCTGCCAGGGCCAGGCTGCCAGATCCTCCGCCCTGCTCATGTTCTGCAGGCAGAGATGTGTAGCTTTGCAGTAGTTCCTTTCCTGACAAAACAGTCCATGTCCTGTCGTGTCTGTTTGCTCCTCTTCCTCACGTCTGCATTGTTGGCATGCCTGAGTCATGTCCTCAGCAGGTCTGGTGGTAAACGGATGACGGACTTAAGCGCGGGAGTAGGGCAGTGATAGCCAGCACAGGCTCTCCCTGGTGAAAGCGGGGCAGCCATGTGTACATGGGCAGGAGGTGCAGTCTGTCTCATTCAAAGGAGCATGGCTGGACACCAGAGCAAGGGTGGGAGAGGGGTTCCTCAGCACCAGCTTCTGTGCTCTCGTGCTCTTCACGCGTGTTCATACACAGACCATCCTGGGTAGCTCCTGGGGTGGCTGCATCTCACCAAAGCAGAAGAAACTGAGCGCCAAATAAGGATCCCACAATGTCTTTGTGATAGGTGTCTGAGTGTAGAGAGCCTGGTGGGGGCCTCTTCTGGCCGCTTGGCCACCACAGCCAGGCATGCTTTGCGTTAGCGTGGGCTTTCTGCTACCAACTGGTGGGTAGGAGAGAGACCTCCAGGCCCTCAAAAAGAGATGCTATGGGAGGCCAAAGAAGAGGAGATTGTCTGGTTAGCATACAGGGACCTGACAGCAGTAGCTAGCTCAAAACGAAGGCTGCATCTGCTGGCCTGCGAGGTGTTCGTTAGGCAAAAGTACCTGGGGAAGGAGGGGAGGGGACAGAGACTGTCCCTCAGCCCAGTAACTGTATGGGTGGAGAGAGAGGCAGTTGCGTGTACATGAATGCCTAGGAGTTATTCTGGAGAGAATTTGCTGAGATGGAGAAAGATTTCTTTCTCTTTCCCCTCAGAAATCCTGAAGTAGCTCCAGCACAAGCCTTGTAGCTGTTGACAGGAAGGACTAGGAAAGCATTGAGCTGTGTCAAGTCTAACTTCTCAGTTTGTTTTAGTTTTTTCTCCATCCCCTTAGAGATGCTTGGCTGAGCAGTGTGAATCCCTCTTACACATACACGTGCGTTGTGTTTGTCTGGAATAAGCCTTTTCCCTTCTGCTAAAGCATTAAAACTAACGAGTTTCTACCAGTTTTGTGAAAACTGGTGGGGCAGTAGAGAGGAGCGATGGGAATCGGTGCCTGCGCCAGGACAGTACCTGTTCTGCCGTCTGGGCGGTCACCACTCGGGCACCAGCTGCCAGCGCACTTCGGTCCCCCAGCGTGCTGCCACTTGGCCAGTTGGTGGCTGTGGCTCACGAGAGGACTGAGGATATTGCGGTGGACTGCAGGGAACGCGAAGGGCGCTAGGGGGTTGCAGTGGGGCAGGGCAGGGTGGACATGCAAAAAGCAGTCTTGGCTAGCTCCATGCCTTGGAGTATATGCATAAGCTCTGTGGCTTGTTTGCACTTTTGCTTCACACTAAAAGAATGGAGATAAATTTCTCTATGTGCTGAGTGGTGATTGTAGGTCAGTTCTCCTCGCGCCTGCCTCTCCAGGATCTCAAAAGTCAGTTCTAATGGAGCAGTTAGTTGCGCATCCAGCTCTTCAGGAATTCTCTGTCCTTCTGAGGCTTTATTCACAGATGAACTTGAGCACTGATGTCCTTGGCCAGCAGGTGCTTAGTTCTCCTGGGGTAGGCCTTTAAGCCTTGCTGGACTGACCTCTCAAATGTATAGAATCGTACTGGGATGGATTTTTTTTTTTTTTTTTTTTTGATGGGGAATGCAATTTTGATTTACTTCTACCTTTCTGAAAAGCATCATCATCCCAGTTTCTGTGTTTTGAAAGAAAGGAGCGAGCCCTTTCTTTGCTTTTGACAGTAAAGGCTTGGATATTTCCTCTAAGAGGACAAAGGTTGGGAATCTCAAACGGAGGGGGGCACGTAAGCCACAGAGGGGGCAGGATTTCATACGCATGCCTGTTACCAGTGTGTCCTGCTGAATAACTTGTGTGTATCTTTGCACGTATTGTCTGTCATGAGCCGCCTTGTAAGGCACCAAGGTCCCTGGCCACTCGCTAGGACCTACCTTAGGGCCATGGGTTCACGGTTTGGCTGGGTACGTAAGGCTCTTTGTGTCTCTGGCATTCTGCAAAACAAGAAAACTTTCATAAATTTGTGCTAACTCTTTTGAGATCCTGGAGAAGAACGTGCCACGGGAGGAGAACGCAGCTATAGTCGCCAGTCAGGCACGTGGAAATCTATCCCCTTGTCTTTAGTGGGAAGCAAAGCTGAAAACAGATCACAGAGCTTAGGCCCTGCAGGACAGTTCCAGACCCCTCCTGTGCAAAAGGCTGAGCCTCTTCTGACTGCCCTGGCCATCAGCTAAACGCCTAGGGCATCAGCGGCTTAGTAAACGTAGTTACTGAGTATGTTTGTGGAATACCTGACCTGAAACTCTTGCAGCTGTTTTAAGGCTGGAAAGTCCATTCCTGCCTTGGAATAGGGGCCACAGTAAGAACATAGAAATTCCAGCTGGCAGGATGTAAGCAGCATGAGCTGTAGCCTTGGCTCTCACCTGGAGACTTGTCCGGTGGCTGCTTGGTCCTGGACTGCATGGGTGGCTGGCTCTTGCTGGCTCTGCTTTCCATGTGTTTTGGTAGTCTGGAGGAAAGTCCTTTTCGGTTGTTCCCAGGCAAGAGATGAAGGCTGGAAGAGCTTAGCGCTGTTTTTCACAACAGGCTATAGCTACAAGTAGGTTGCGCTGAAAAAGCATGGCAGCATAACCAGCAAGTCTGGATCATGTGTTTCCTCTATTGACTTTCAAGTTAAGAGATGAAGTTAATTGCTTTTGCACTTGCTGTAGCTGACCTTTATTTCCCTGGGATCCAGCCGTCTTGCTTCTGCCACTCTCTGTTAAGTGCCAGTGCCAAATTCGTAAGCAACGAAGGAGCAAACTGGGAGGCAAAGGCCATTAGGAGCTCGCTCTCGAGTGTTGCCTGAGGAATGTCTGTCAGCAGGCACTCAAGGTGCTACTTGCTATCGTAGAGGAGAGGTGGGCGAGGAGGCAGTGGTTTACCTTCTGGTTGACTAGATTATGTGCTGAAAAGCTTCCTAAAATGGCCTGAGAGGGGCAGGCTGCAGCACTTGGGCAGACATGCGAACACTGCCCAGGCCATCTAAGAGTTAAATGGCGTCAGACAAATAGGACTCCTTTCCATGGTAGGAGGGCGCTGGAGAGGATGGTTCTCCGGGGTTTGGTCCGTGTGGCATCTTTTTGAAGAATCGGAACACAATCCCAGTTGCTGGATATGCATGGGAATTTTCATTGTTACAGGGTTTGTTTCTTGTTGTCGGTCTGTATTAAAGGGTGAACGCGATTGCCGAGGGAGAGGAGGCATGGGAGCGTGGAAGGGTCCCGTGCCGGCATGGCTCTCAGGGATCCGCACAAGCGAGGGGCCCTGAGAGAAAAGGTCTGTGGTGGCGGGAGCCCCTTCGAGTCCTTCGTGTTCCCCAGGTCGGTACATCCAGCCCCCGGCGCCTCTGTGTTTCTGCCAGCCGACGGACCGGGGCAGCGTTAGGGTTACCGCGAGGGGCTCCTGACGCAAAGCGAGGCCTGAGCGGGCTCGGGGCAGGGCAGGCAGGTGCGAGGCCCTGGCCGAGGGCACTCGTCACCCGCACCGGGAGGAGATACCCCGACGCTGCTAGAGACCTGCTGGGATTCCCCCAAACGCCGCTCTCGTCAGTGCTGGACAGACAGGGCCTGCACGTGCCCACTGAGGGGCAGGGGGCCTCGAAGCTCCGCGCTTTCCGTATCCCATTCATTGTCACTGTACCCCAGGCTGTAAGTCAAACCCCAGGAATCCAGACCATGCAGGGAATCTTACCAAGCGGCAGCTGGATCCGAGCGCCCAAACTGCAAATGCAGCGAAGGAAGGTGTTGGCGGAGGACAGCTGCTTCTCTGAGCACAGCCCTCCCGTGCCTTGCCACCCCGCCACACGAGGGCCGCCGCTGGTTCTGTGTCTTAAATGGAGGCGACATTCAGCAGCTCGCCTTCACGCTGAGCAGGTGAGAGGGAAGAGGAACTGCTTGGGATGAGGCTGTGAACAGCAGGGGGTAAGGAGAGGTTTGGGGAGACTGAACAGATGCTGGAAATTGGGCAGGAGCCTCTGGCCAGAAATTTGGCATCTCAGTAGGCAAACAGGAGGAAATAGCGGAATAATTTCCTGATTTATGACAGCCATCCCCTCCTTGATACAGCTGAGTTCCCTCTGTTACACACATTTCATATTGATCAGTTGTCAAAAAAAAAAAACCCAAAACCCCCCAGATAGCACAGGTCATGAGCTGCACCTCCAGGTCAGTCAGAATCGGCACACCCGGGCGCTTCAAAACCAGGAGAAACGTCGTTCTCCTGAGTCTGGGCTACGTTCTGGTTGTGAGAACGTGTACCCTGCGTGTATCCTATGGAAATTAAGAAATCGGAAGCTGTCCAGCCCTGTGACTTAGGGGAGCCGTCAGCCCTGGGATCCGGAGCGGGGCGTCCCCCTCAGCGCCCTCAGGAAGGGCTTTGCGGGAGCCTCTGTGCGGGGCCGGGCAGCGAGCCACGGCTGAAGTCCCACGGACAAGGGTTCGGTTTCCGAAGGGACCGCCTGTGAGTCTGCCGGGGCGGGCGGAGCGAGGGCAGCAGGTAGGGGGTACCTGAGGGTGTGTTGGGGCTCCTGTCGTGGCTTTAGCTGGAGACTGCGGGAAGTGGCGGCTCCGGCTCCTCACAGGGGGCGCTGACGCCCCCGCGCTCCCCATTCCCGCCAGTGTCGCGCGCGGCGCCACAGCAGAGCGCGCGGGGCCGGCTGGAGTCAGCAAAGCCGCTGACGGGCAGAGCCTCTCCCGACCGATTCCCCACCTGGCAAACCGGATAAAAGTGCTCGTCTGGCCCATCAGTGCCGCTTGGCGGCGGTGTGACTTCCAGCTGAGGGGCAGGTAGGGGGAAGGGTTAGGAACAGTAACTTCTGGAAGGAGGTGCAGCTGTTTCCAAAATGAGCATCTCTGCCTTCAATTAGCGGTTCCAAGATGGCTGAGCTATCAAATTGCTCTTTAGCATAAAAGTGAGACAGCAGGCGCGATTAGGAAGCAATGAGATGGTTGCTATGGTCGGTAGAGTATAGAAATAGAAGTTGCCTGGGAGAAGAGCTGTACATGGCATGAAGATACCACGGGCGGAGGGAGGGAGGGTAAGAAGACACAAGCGAATGGTTAGGAGGGGAGCAGAGGTGGCAAGTGCCCACAGACTCCCGTACCCTAAAGAATATTTCGCCCCCTCCTCTTGCCCTGCTGCTGGTTCACCTTTGCAGGGATTCCCCAGGAGGCAGGCAGTGGTATTGCAGAGCCCGTTCTTGCCTGGAAGCCTGATCAGTTCTCCTGCAAGCTGTAGCAGTATGGCAAGGCAAGCTCTGAGATATCTCCAGCTAGATCCAGAAAAGGAAACCCGGGCATGCCTTCGGTCACCCCAACCCTCTCCATCCTGGCAGGCTCAGCCAGGGCTCTGGAAACCAGACCCTGGACCATTCTGTGCCCCTCCTGCTTTGTGTAGGTCTGCACACCACACACTACGGGCTTGACAGTAATTAACTTAATCCATTGTGCTTTCCCATATTCTTTAAAATCCGTTGCTCTCAGAGGAGGAGCCTTCTTCCGACCCTAGGGACTTGTTACTGCTGTGTTTTCCCTGCCTCTGTCCTGCCTGCGTGGTTCTCAGTTGCACTCTTTGACTCTGCTGCTGTGGCAAAGCATCTCTCCTCCGTGGAGCTGTCTTGCTGATGCTCTCTTCTTCCTGTACCTTCTTGCACCAAGTTCTCTACTTGCAGAGTTCTGCAGCTTTTAAGGCTTTTTCTCTGCCTCTGAGCTGTTCTAAAATTAGTGCCTGTTCTGTCCCAAATCAGCTGCTCTCCTTTCCTGATCTTAGCACTTTACAGCTCCTTTTACACTGAGAGAGTTAGGCTGTGCTGGTGTTTCCTGGAAGCGTATCTGTGACCAGTTGTCCTCTTTGTCCTCCTGAAGACAACTGGGTTGGAAACTCTTGTGCCCTTGAAGGGGGACAGAATGCATCACCGCTCTGCTCCGGCTCGCCCAGTGCGCTTGCACGTGCTGCATCCTTCCCCGCTCCGTCCTCCGCTGCTGTCCGGCCGAGCCCCCTGTTGGGGCCGGGTGCAGCGCCTGTCCCCCTTCGCTCCACGTGCAGAGCCAGGCATCAGGAAACCCCTGAGCTCTACGGGGGGTTTGGTGTGAGCGGCAGGGTGTTCCTGAGTGGGTGCTTGTCTGCCCTCTGCTCAGCTTCAGTCTAACTGGGATGTGGGTAATAGTGGTACATGTGTGCCCTAAATTCCTATCGGCCTGTGACTGGGATGTTAACTAAAGCTAAAACCCCTGCCCGGAGGCTTGCCCGTGTTAGCAGGCTGAGGTCAGCGTGGGTGTGCTTTTGGGTCTGCAGCCCTGGGGGTGCTGTGCTTGGTAGAGGTGTTTGAATGACCTTGGCGCTCTGCACGCTGCGTTGCGTTCCCCGTCCTGTGTAATTGTTCATTTGGTCCCTCCAGACACGGCGTGTCTCCCAGTGCACCCTCGCAGGGCTGTACTTCAGGGGCGCCACGGTCTCACCTGTGTGACTCAGTGTCCCAACATGAAGAATCATCACACACTATTTAGAAACTTCCATAAGAAATAAACCCTCATACATACAATAGTATTGTCCTGCTCAAACACCATCAGCTTCCCCTTCTTTTCTAGGTGCAGTTTCACACCCCCATTTGATGTCCCGTACGGTTTCAACTGGGACCTGTTTGGTGATTGCTTGCGTGCTCCCTTCCGTTGCACCACGGGACAGCAGGTAGCTCTGCCCTTGCCTTCGCCTGCAGGGACTCTGCTTTCTACAGCTTCTTGCCTCTCAATTTTCAGCTGATTTTCATATTCCCACTGAAATTGTATCTCCCCTCTGCTACTACACAGTGGTTTGCTCTTTCTTTAGCTAAGAGCAAATCACTAAAGAAAATCTCTAAGGAGACAGATCTTTAGATTTAGCCATCGGTAAATAAATACTTATTTATCTATTTCTGCAGAGTGTTTGAAGACCTAAAAATAGAAAGTATATGAAGTAAACCTTCACCTTGACTTTGTCAGACCAGGAGAGGCAGAACGCTTGCTGGTGGACCAGCAAGAGAGCACTGCCTGAAGCCAATTCCTTATCATTTTCAGCTGTTGAATCGCTCTAGAAAGCTGAAACTACCGCATTTCACTGATAATGTTTTATTACAATAAGTAGTTACTGTAGTTGTCACATGTTGTGGCTATGGGTTGGGGAGGAGGCCGTGGACAGCCCTTGCAGCTGTGATACCCATGGAGCTGGCTGTGCCCTTCGCTCATCTCTGGAAAAGCAGCCAAGGGCTGGATGAGCCCAGGACTGCTGGGGTCGCTGCACCTCTGCAGGCGCCTGCATCCAACGGTTCGGCACCAGCTGGGGTGCAGGCTCCCACCTCACGACAAGGTATCCCTCAGTCCTTTCTGGGGGGTTTACTGCAGGCTCTGGCCGTAGCCCCCACCCTTGCCTGAAAGTCTCATCGGAAGCAAAGCTGCCATTGAAAGGTAGGAGCAATAGAGTGGGGAATGTCCTGATGTTCTGGTAGGGGCACCCAAGTGCACCCACCGGGGTGCTAGAGATTGCATGTGAATTCCTGAGCTGGCACCAACACAAGCTGAGGACAGCAGCGGAGCAAGGAGGCCTCCCTAACGGCAGGGCGCTGCCAGTCCAAGGGTGCTTTTTGTGTCCCCTGATGAGATGGCTGTCTTGCATCATTAACTAATTGTTCCTTAGCGTTGCTGGGGAAGGGAGCAACGACACTCACTATGCAATCTGGTGTTTGGATGCAGATGGGTGAAGGTCCTGTTCGGTCTCTGTGCTGGAGGGGCTGAGGGCAGTTCTGCTCTGCCTCTGCCGGGAGGGAGTTGGAGGTCACCCATCTCCGAGGGGACATGCCACTGAGCAGGCCCACTGTCCCATCTTCTTTTGGGTTCTCTGCTGCCCTCTGGGAAGGCACCGTCTGGCTCCAGGCCGCCAGCTTCCCACCCAGCCTGCAGCGCAGGAGCTGCGGCTCAGGACCTCTTGCCTGGGGAGCGCAGAAGTGACGGCGCAGTCTTGAGGCCCCGTTGCTGTTTCTTGGCAGCTGCCTCTGCAGCTGCTGGGATGGTCGGTGCCGGTGGAGTCCCCCCCAGGCACTGGCTGCCCTGCAGGAGCCTCAGTTCCCCGCTGCGAGGGCTGAGGCAGCCGAGCCTCCCGCGTCCCGGAGAGCTGCAATGAAAGATGCTCTTCAAGTTTCCTTAATGCTCCATTAGGGCAGGCCAGGATTGGGACGTGGATTGTGAGCATGGACGATGACAAACTGGAAGGTGTTTCAAACAGTCAGGATAAATGAAAAAATAATCCCAAGAGCGCAGAGGGCAAAATGGTCATGGCAAGGAAGAACAGAGAGAGTTAAACTGAGGAAGTGCAGTGACCTTACCATGCCATCCCAGTCAAAACACGTGCCTGAACCCCAACCTGCTACAGCCATTGTTTGGGGAAAAAGAAAGGGAAGGGAAGGGAAGAACGGCACGCCTGGGAGTCTGTATGCAAATAGAGTAGCCCGGAAGAGTTTTCTCAAAGTTTTTAGGGAAAAGAAAGAGAAGTAAAAATAACTGATGGATCGCTGCAAGTTTAAGAAAAAGTCTTTCAATGGCTTTTATCAGTAATTGTAGCTGTTATTTCACTCTAACAAAGATGTTCTGTTGTAATATAAAAACCTTAATGTTTTGCTTTGAAATCCAGAGCAATGTGTTCTCAAGGACAGTTCGGTAGTAGAGCAGTTTGCTGTTGCATCCAGCATAAGCACCACAATCAGCTTTGGAATCCAATTTACCGTCTGTGGAAAGTAACTGAGACTGTGGGTCATCCTCTTGGGAGCCGCGGGAACTGGCCGTGCTGCCTTCCCTGTGCCTGGGCCGTCTGGTTTGGGACGGGGCTGTAGCTCCAGATGAGACGGTGGCCATTGCCACGTGGGTAAGCTCCCCGAAGCAGAGACAGCCTGCCTCCCTCGGCCGGGGCAGCGGCTGGTGCCAGCACATTCTAGACACTGGTGTAGGCCCCAGAGGTCAAGGCGAGGCGAGACCCCAGCCCTTTGCTTTCCGAGCCGCGTCCCTGCAGTGGCAGCCGCTGTTCGGGTGCTTGGCTTAAGGCAGCTGCCGCCTCTGCCCAGAGGAGGAAATTGCAGCTCGCTCTGAAACGGAGTTCACCCAGACGCTTTCCTCTCTAGAACCCACCGCAAACGCCCACATGCTGTTCGGCGTCCCTTTGGCCCACCCCTCTGTGGAGGGGTCTCTTTTTAAATGCATCGAGGACTCTCCTCTTGAGTAGTCCGAGTGCGCGGGCGGGAGGAAGGCTGGGTGCAAACGGCCCTCACTGCTCCCTAGCATGTTCCAGCTCACGCTGCCTGTGCCGTGGCTGCCCACAGGTTGCCCGCAGCTATGAGCGTGTCGCGAGGGTTGCAACATCCCCCTGACCCGTTGTAGCAGGCCCGGGCTGTTAGTCCTGCAGTTCAGCAGGGACGCCCGGGTACAGGGGAGCTGAGAGATGTTTCTGCGGTGCACCAGTCTGTAGGCAAGGAGGAGCTGAGTGGTGGATTCACAGTTGCTGGCTTGTGCATGGCTGCCAAAGCGACTTTGTGATTATTTTTTAATTCCTGGGCCCAACTGACGAGGTGGCCGAGCTTCCAAATCTCCACAGCCAGAGCTGGCCCTAGCAGCCGTACGCTGTTGGAGTCGCATGCTGGAGGAAGGGGCTTCCGCAGCCGTGTGCAGGGGCACGGTCGCTCCCCTCCCTCGCTGCTAACACCGCCGGGCTTCCCCGCTCCTGTGGAGGGGCGGGTCCGTATCCCAGCGGGAGGCAGGAAGGCATATGGGCACAGGCGGGAGAAGAGGCAGGACCCCGCGCAGAATTCTGTGCAGGACCTCTCCTCTGGGCTTTCCAACCTCCCTGCCAAGGAGCTGTAGCTTGCTGCCCTTGGCACGGTCCCGGAGTGTTTGTGAATGAGCGCGTTGTTTATTTTCTCTGAATGGGCACCATTGGGGGCTGGATCCTTTTTCTCCCATTGGCACTGCAGAAGCCGCAGTTGGCGACTCGGACCGAAGGAGTCAGTTACCATCTCAGCGCTGTGATGTCATTTCAGAACGAAGGAAGTGGCGGTCTTTCAGCTTGCACTCGCTTGTAAATTACGCAAATACATGCATTCTGAGAACCCTCATGCACGGCTTGACTGCCTTCGGAGGTGGACTTCTTTCAGTAGAGCATCAGCCAGTTTCTAATCGCTCTGGCTTGTGTACCATGATAACGTGTCCAGCCTGTGAAACCGTGGGGGTTTCTTGATGTACTGCTGGTGTTTGCTTTACAGGTAGAACCTGGCCTGTAAGCCCAAATAATCTTAGGGACAAAGGAGGCAAAGAGTGTTGGGCAGGACAAGGGAGGTAATGAGGATAAGGAATGCTTCCTGGGCGGGGAGAGAATCGGTTTCTGTGTGGTCAGATGAATCACAGAATCGCAAGGGTTGGAAGGGACCTCATGAGATCATCTAGTCCAACCCCACTAACAATCCACGAGTGCAGCCTGCATGCCCTGAAATGCCCCCTTTGGATTAGCCACGGAGGTTGCTCTGGCCCTGCCTGGAGAAGCTGTTGTCCATCACCTCTGGGACGTGTTCGTGTCAGGCCTCCCCGGTCCGTGCTGGCCACTGCCCTCCAAGAGGTGGCTGCCCTGCAGAGAGTGCTAGACATGCCCCCAGGGTCCTTCGGGGTGAGGGTGATGCTCTCCCTGCGCAGTGTAAGTCACCTCATCGTTGTGCAGGCAGAGAACGGCCCTGTCTGTTTTCTGAAGTTCCGGTGAGGGCACGAATGAGGTGCATTTGTGCATTAAATCTTTATGTACGTTACACAGCCAGCGCCCTGTGTGGGTGAAGGGCAACTAATGCCGTCAGTCAGAAACTCTGCAAGGGGCAGAAAGCAAATGGGAAAAAAAATATATGGTCAAGTCTGTGGGGAATCCAGAGGTAAAATACAAGGGTTTCATGATTTCCTGTGAAATATAAAGCTGATCAAGACGGTAGTGACAAGGAAAGGGGCAGGAATGAACATGGAGGTGGCTAAAGTTGTAGATTACTCAGTTACTTATCTCTAGGATACCTGTGAGGAACTTCTGCAGCTGAATTGAATATCATCATGATGTCCTATTAAATTCATTGTCAAGAAATGTAAAATCAAGCACAACAGAAAAATCAAACCTTCCAAATCCTTATTTGGTGCAAAGCCAGTGTCAGGCTGTGTTATGATGCATAAAAAAATAGGAGGGGGAATAATACCAAGAACACAATAATGAACTTTCTGTGTCCCTTCTTGTCTCTGTACTTCTGCTCCTACCCATCCTAGCAGCCACAGCAGAACTGGAAGAGTTTCAGGGATGGGTGACAGTGGCCACGAGGGACTGGAGGAGCTATGCTCTCGAGGAGTGGATGGTAGAGATGGGGGCGGCTTTCATGGTGGGGACATGGTGGACAGAAGCGTTCGCTGGAAGTGTGCGGGCATTGCGATGGCTGCAGTGATGGGAATGTGCCTGAAGGCACAAAGTGAAGATTCTTGCGCAAGGAGAAGGATCAATGTTAATGAAGTTTACTCCCACCGTTACTGGGGGAGAGGAGGTTTCATTGAATGCAGCAGCTCGTGAGTGTGGTTTGAGGAGGCTGAGCGGGGCCAGGGAGCTCGGAATGCACCTGGAGCGCCGTGGTTGAGGAGCCCTGCTCGGGTGTTTGTGCCAGGCTGGTTGAAGACAGCAGTCTTTGGGAGCCGGAGAAGGGTACTGCTCGTACTGGCAATAAAATTACGGTGTTCTGCCATTTGCGGTAGTGTTTCCAGGCATGCATCACTGTGACAGGGCTCTGGTAGGGACAAATATCTGGAAATGATCTGGACAGCATGCCTTGAGTCACCGTGTCTCCAGTGTCAGCCACACCGCTGTGTGTTCCTGCTGCGCGCAGGTTTGGTTAGTAAGGAGGATGCCGCAGGCCGCGTGTTTAAATCCTTTATCCTGGCAGCTGCTTCTGCGGGGCTGTACAGAGGGGGTGGCCAGCAAGGGGCTCTGCGGGCTGACGAGCACCGGGGTGCAGAGGCTCTGGGGTGCTGGGCGTCCCCTCAGCCCAGCGCTTCCCCTCCCACGTGCAGGGGTGCTGCTGCCCCTGAGCTGGGGGAGGCACCCGCAGCTGCGAGCTGGTGCTGGGTGCTTGCCCCGGTGAGCGCTCGGCCGGGCTAGGACGCCCTGTTGCCCTCTTGCTCGCAGTTTGCCATTGAGCCTGGGGCTTGCCTGCTGGTCTGCTTCTCTCTGAATTAAGCTGAAGAACGGTTTGGGGTTTGGGCATGCGTGTGTGTGCAGTGATTCGGTGTATCTGGAAACGGTCTGTCTGTATGTCCGTGCTCCTGCGCCTCTCCTCCTGAGACCCAGCTGCTGGAGAAGGGGAATCTGCCCAGCGCAGGTCAGAAGCAAAGCTCTGGACGGCTGCAGGCTTCACAGTCACAGAACCACTGAATCGGAGGTTGGAAGGGACCTCTTGGGATTGTCCGGTCCCATCCCAGCTGCTCAGGAAGGGTCGGCACGGGCAGGTTTCCCAGGACTTTGTCCAGCTGGGTTTTGCGTAGCTCCAAGGATGGATACTCCTCAGCCTCTTGGTACAATCTCCTCCGGTGTTTGACACCCTCACAGTAAAACAAGCGTTTTCTTGTGTTCAGATGGAACTGCACGTGTCTTAATTCGTGTGTCTTGTCCTGTCACTGGGCACTGCTGAGATGAGAGGCTGACTTCATCCCCTTCATTCCCTCCCGTCAGGTATTTATACCTATTGATAAGATCCCTCGCCCCTGCCCCAAGCCTTCTCTTTCCAGCCTAAACAGTTTTGGTGCGCTCAGCCTTGCCTCATGTGAAAATGCTTCAGCCCCTTAATCCTCCTCACACGTTGGGCCTGTTGCCATTCCTGCCTCCCGTCTGCCAGCCGCTGCTGCCCCCACAGCCTGAGCCCGGGACAAGGGGCCCAGCCCCCCCGGGCTGCCAGAGGGTGCCCGCAGAATGCTGACCAGCCGCCCCTTGTCTGCCTGGCTGGGCAGTGACAGTGACAGCCCCGCTGCCTGGGCTTGGGCCGCAGCCGCGGCACAAAGCAGCAGGGTTTGCATGCCTGTCAGTCCCACAGGTGGCCCCTTTCCCCGCGGGGCTGGGTGGGCCACCCAGCACTGCCCAGCCTGCGGCCCCCGGGCTGGCGTCACCACTGCAGCGCCTTGGCACCCGCTGCCTGGACGGGCGCCCACGTGCCGCGCCATGGTCACTGCACCATGCCTGGCATGGGGCCTGTGCACCAAGCTGTGTGCTCCAGTGACGTGGGTAGCAACTGCCCAAAAAGTCTGCTGCGGCCGTGCAGGCAGCAGGGTGACAGCGGTTGGAGCCTGGGGAATGGCAGAGGTCTCACTTTGTCCCAGACCAGCTCCTGAGGAACGGGAGCGAGTCGCTCCTGTCCTGCACGCTGTCAGCAGCATGTGCGCGGAGGCCCTGGGGTGGGCGAGCTGGCGAAAGCTGCATGGTGCAGTCGGGGAGGGAATGGCGTTCTGGGACCTAAGCAGTGCCGAGGTGTCAGCAGCGCCTTCACAATTGCCGTTACCTGCAGGGTGAGTGGGGTTTTGCTGCCTCTGGCTGCGGAGCACATCCCAGAACAGCTCCCGGGGCCCCCCTCGCCTGCGCCGCCTGCCCCCTCCCACACTGCTCCCCGCGGGTGCGCTTGCAGCATTCCTCCTTCCTGCGGGGGCTTGCTTCCCGGCCTCTCCCACCCATACACCACGTCCCAAAGTGGCAGAAATGCCACCGAGATCGGCACAAGCGTTTCTTCTGCACAGCGATGGCTTTGTTTTAGGCTGGGGGGACCCTTTTTAGACAAACTGAAAGAACACAAGCTCAGAAAGCAGCTGGCGATGCAGGGTATAAATAGTTCCGCTGAGAGCTCAGAGCCACTCTCGTTTGGGGCTGAAAGCGGCCTGCTGGGCATATCTGTCTGGTGTATAGTGAATTGCTGGCAGCCAGAGTGAAACATCGCCCAAAACTGAGTTTGATTAAAGCTGTACTGAGTATTGGCCTTTCTCTGGCTTCTTTCTTTTTGTGTCTCTGTTTGAAATACTGTCTTGGTCAAGCTATCTTGGACAGATGTATTGAGATCTGCCTGGAAAGAGCTGATGGGAGGGTGTGGAATAGAGAGGGTGGGAAGAACGACATTGCCAGGGAGCAGCAGTTGCCTGGAAGACAGAAAATAGAAATAGAAATACATGTCCATTTTCAGGGAAGATCTATGGTCCTCCAGTCTGTATGAGGGATTAAAGCCTGTGAAAGGTTTAGACCCTGTAAATTATACATTCCAACAGCTGAGTTCTGAGTGCCTGGCTTGCGGAGTGGGTGCCATGGCCAGAGGAAGGTATTTGCAAGGACCAGAATCAAAAAAATGATGTGCTGCCTGCAGTGTGGAAGGAAGGTTCTGCACATCGTCCTGCGTCCCGGGGCTGTTTGCCCTGGCTACACAACGATGGCTCTAGCTCTGCCCTTGAGGATGGCAGGCACTCACCGCTCTCCTTTCAAATAAGTGGATAGGGCCCAGGCACCAGTATTTTGCCAAATACCCAGGTAATGCCCACGCCAGGCGAGCACACAAACTGCTTTTTTTTTGCACTACCAGACTCTTGCTTGCTCTCCTTTGGCTCTTCCTTTTTTGCCCAGCTATGGAGAGAGCGCAGAGTCCTGTCTGGGTGCCTGTTTGCGGCTCTCACGGGAGGGAGACAGGAGGGCGAGCATCCTTCCCATCCAGGTGGTCCCCATGGCAGCAGGTTACTGCTAGGAGTGCACATTTAGGTTAAAGAAAAACACTTTGTAAGAGAAAAAGCTTAGGCAGAATGGTAAGAGGTTTGTTATTCGTGCTGCAGCACTCTGGTGAAGGGTGAGTTGGCAGGCAGCCGCTGGCTTGCAAAACCCTGCGGTGCCCACGGCTGGGATGACGTCCAGAGATACCTCTCCGTGGTAGCTGCAACGGGGCAAGACTCTTCTGTCTGGAGGGGGTGCCTGGTCTGTGCCAGCGTTTGCGGGGCGCAGCTGCCTGGCACAGGTGGGCAGCTCAACGTGCCTGGCACCATGGACTTCAGAGCACATTGGAGTTGAGTTGCAAATTGTGCTGGTCCAGAACTAGGATTTTTTTTTCCCTGTTACTGAAAAGAGTTTGTTCTGTGAGACCCAGGTATTAAATTGAGTCTAGACTGCAGATTGGAGCCTTGCAACCAAACTCACGCTGAAGTGGAATTTTTGAGGCTAAAACATCTGCAGGCAGGTACTGTCACAGCAGCTTGTCCCATCCTGTCTAATCCCTTGCCTCTCTCCAGGCCAAAGAACCCTCCATCACCGGAGCGATATCCTGGAGACAGTGATCCTGGTAAATCCCAATGTGGACAGCATCGTTTCTGAGGTAAGGACCAGATGCCAGCAGGTTTTCTCCACATCAGCTCTCCTGCCCTTGCTTGACAGAGGTGACGGTCATCGCCCACCGCACCTTCTGGAGGGTTGGAACGCGCTGCCAGTCTACTGCAAGGAGTGGTGAAGTGTCTGGGCATTCCGGCCTTGCCAACGAGATGTGGGCAGTAACCAGTATCCTGTGGCAGAATTCACTGCTGGACAAGCACATGAGAGTGCGTGGTTTCATGTGTGCTAGCCTTTCAGGAGCAAGCTGCCTCCTGAAAGGGTCGATGCCTCAGAATTGCCCAATTTCAAGGATTTCTCAGGAGCTCGTAGAGGTTCCTAGCATGCATGGTGGAGGGCTTCTGAACCGTGAGCATTCTAGTTTGATGAGCGTCCAAATGTGCCACCCTCTTACACGGCAGGGTAAGGCCAAGCATTTTCTCTTGGCATTGGCCTATTTCTCCATGTGAATTATGATGTGACACGGAGCTGTGCTGGGTGGGCAGTAGCAGTGTCCTTCCTCTTCCCATGCTCTCCTGTATGTAGAGAACTTATGTTTTGGCTGTTTGTGAGCAATGCTTACGTATTGCCTGTCCATGTGATTGGGTTTCTGGGTGCTGGTGAGGAATACAGATAATGTCTTGACTGCAACACTCTGTCTCATGGTAACAGGTCCGCTCCCTGGTGTGTGATTCATCAGCCCACAAACTACTGATCTTCTGTGGTCAGAGCTCGGACCAGGAAGGAGACTTGATCCTGCAGACAGGGACCTTCACCTACCAGAAGTTTGCTGAGATACTTTCAGACCCGGAGGTGAGCAGCAAGCCAGTGTGTCCCCTCCTGTTCACAGAGTGCACGACAGAGCAATGCAGGTGGCAGATCCGCAGAGAGACGGGCTTGAAAGCCAGCAAAAAATTGCACACTATAAATAAGTCATGCTACAGTCTTGGGCATCTTGCTTTAACTCCCTGGCTTGAGCTTTCCAAGGTGGCAGGCATGGGTGATTCCACCTTTAAGTGCTCAGCTTGAAAAAACCCTCCAGACTGGCTCTTCACTCAACAGTTCTTAAAGCAGGCTTAAAATACCTGTGGGCAGCTTCCAGAAAACAGCCAACAGAGGCCATCGTCACCCTAGCAAGTGTGGGTATTTCTCTTCGTTTCACAGCCAGTCCAGCAAGCCTAAGCTGTTCAGAGTGTTCATTCGGGTTGTGTAAAGATGATGAGGGGGTGACTAAATGCTGATTAAGTAACTACATGATGATTAAATAGCTACAAAAGTTGTTATTTAATCGTAGAATCGCAGAATCATTCAGGCTGGAAAGGCACATGAGAGGGCTGTAGCACAACCCCCTGCACGGAGCAGGGTCAGCCCTGGATTTAGGAAAGATTGCTCAGGGCTTTGTCCAGTGGGGTCTTGAAAACCTTAAAGGACATCTCTGAACCTCTGCGCCAATGCTAAATTATTGCAGCTAGGTGTACCATAGCTTTCCTCAGAGCCTTTAAACTCTCTTCCCACTGGCGTTCATTGCCAATACAGACAGGCTGCTCCAGGTTTTGATAAGCCCTACTTCCACTGATCATTGTGTGCCACGGGTTTAGAGTGCCTCCATCTGACTGAACGTACAGTTGCTGTAGGAATGACTGGGTGATATTTTGGCAATTGATACAATTGTTGCTATGTCAGAAAATCTACCCACCTTCACGTGTTTTGGGCTGATTGTTGTCATTCACTTCTGGTACCCATTTATTTGGACACAAGCCAGTCAATGAAGGGCTGTCTAACCAAGAGAACGCAGTCTAAAGAAGTGCACTGATTTCATTCCAGATACTTAGGAAGTCTGAGTTTTAATGCTTCTTGGAAATTAAATTAATGCAGCCTTGGAAATGGAAATGATATTGGCCTTAGTTCTTACTAATCATGTAGCATGTCCCCAGCCCCATATGTACATCAAAGATGGAGTTGGGACTCCATCCAAAAGAGGTCCCAGGAAAGAAAATAAATCTGAGTAAAGAAGAAAGTCCCATGGCACTAAAGCTGCACAAAGTGCTGTGTCATCAGTCACTGGCCGGTGACCAAGGATAAGCTCAGACAATGATGCTTAGCACTGAAAAGGGAATCTCGGGGTTAGAATTCACAAATCAGAAGGAACCTGCGACTTTTGAGCCCAAACCAGGGACTGATATCCCAGGCTAAATAGGAAGAAGTAAGGACAGAGGACAAGGTGGTTCCTGCTTTCATTTTCTTTCCTGAGGTCTTGTCACTGTGCTCTCCCAGCAGTCAGGAGGCATAACAGCCCATTAACATGCAGAATTTCAGAAGAGAGCAGAACATGGCCCCATGCATGTATTTGCAATGGGCTTTTGGGCTATTTAATGTCCCCAATGTTTGCTGTCAGTGAAGTGCTCATCGTGTCTTCAGTATTTCTTCATTAACTGGCTTTTTCTTTTTTAAGTGCTGCATTGGTCTCAGAGCTCTATTTGACCTTTATTTGTCTGTGCTTGTCTCATCAGGTCACCCAGATTCTTAGCAACACTGATTCAGACATCAAGGCCTCCCTTACTGTGTCGTGCCTGGGAGAAGGAGACTGGAGCAACCTTGGGCATCCTCAATTTCAGGAAATTATTAATCTGAAACTGAATCCTGATCCAGTTCTGCCAGAAATGGATGGTGTATCTGAGTTTGCAGAATACGTCTCCGAGACAGTTGACGTGCCGTCTCCATTTGATCTCCTGGAGCCACCCACCTCAGGGGGCTTTCTGAAGCTTTCTAAACCCTGCTGCTACATATTCCCTGGGGGAAGAGGTGATTCTGCTCTCTTTGCTGTCAATGGGTTTAACATCCTTGTGGATGGTGGCTCTGACAGGAAATCTTGCTTCTGGAAGCTGGTAAGGCATCTGGATAGGATTGACTCAATCCTGCTCACCCACATTGGTGCAGACAACCTACCTGGCATCAATGGGCTGCTGCAGAGGAAAGTTGCTGAGCAAGAGGAGGAACAGTCCCAGGGCTCCACCAACTACAGTGACTGGATGAAGAACCTGATTTCTCCTGAGCTAGGGGTGGTTTTTTTTAACGTTCCTGAAAAACTGAAGATGCCCGAATCGTCCATGAAAGTAAAGAGGAGCATCGAAGAAGCTTGTCTGACACTGCAGTATCTCAACAGACTGGGCATTAAATCGGAGCCTCTCTACAGGGTGGTGAGCAGTACCATTGAACCCATCACCCTTTTCCACAAAATGGGAGTGGGTAAGCTGGACATGTATATACTGAATCCCGTCAAGGACAGTAAAGAAATGCAGTTTCTAATGCAGAAATGGGCTGGTAATAGTAAAGCAAAGACTGGCATAATTCTTGCAAGTGGGAAAGAAGGTGAAATTTCTGTTCCCTATCTCACGTCCATCACAGCCCTGGTGGTGTGGCTTCCAGCCAGTCCAACAGAGAAAATTGTAAGGGTTCTGTTTCCTGGAAATGCTCCTCAAAATAAGATACTGGAAGGTCTTGAGAAACTCAAGCACCTGGATTTCCTCAGGTACCCAGTAGCTACTCAGAAAGATATCACTTCTGGAATGCCTCCACCTCTGCTGAAGCAGACCAAAATTAAGCAAAGAACCGACAGTAAAGAGAGTCTTAAATCTTCCCCCAAGCCATCTGTGACAAAGCAAGCGAAGAAAGAAGAGACAGCTGAGGAGGGGATTAAGGAGGTAAAACCAGAAGTCATAAAGGATGCTAAAATGGAGAAAAAGGTTAAAGAACACCCAGAGAAAATTCCTGAGAAACCTATTAAAAAAAAAAAAACAAAGCTGAGAAAAGAAAATTGGCAAAAAAGCATCTCAAAGAGAAAGTATCCAAATTGGAGGAGAAGAAAGACAAAGAAAAGAAAGAGATTAAGAAGGAGAAGAAGGACTTAAAAAAAGATGATGGAAAGAAAGAGGAAAAAAAAGATTCAAAGAAAGAGGATAAAAAGAAAGAAACCAAACCAGAGCCCAAAAAAATTTCTAAACCAGATTTAAAGCCATTTACCCCAGAAGTAAGAAAAACGTTATACAAGGCAAAAGTTCCAGGCAGACTCAAAAGTGAGAAGATCAAAGTCAGACCTGAAAAGGAAGTACCTGCTGACCTGAAGGCATCACCAATGGAAAAGTCACATGCACAGGTGGAGCCGGGAGAGACTTCCATCGCTGAGCAGAGGTTAGTCCTGTCATCACCAGAAGATCTTACAAAGGACTTTGAGGACCTGAAGCATGAGGAGAAAGGGTCCTTGCAGGTGTCTCAAGAAGTGTCTGATATTGAGGTTAGTGATAAGATTACGAGAGTACCTAAAAGCTCTGCTGACCCAATTCCGGGGATATGGAAAAGGGTTCTCAGCAGAGGAGAAGGCAGCCCATCAGTTAGAACTGAGAGCAGGTCATGCTGAGAACGTAGAGGATGAAAAGAGAGCAATAGATGAAAATCATGACATGAGATACTACGGGGGAGAAGCTGAGCAGGACAAGGAAGTTCAGCTGTTTCCAGACAAAGAACAGGTACCACCACAGACAGACCTCTTGGCAAAGGGTGCTTGGTCACCGGCGTTCAGAGAGGGAGAAAAGGAGGAAGAAGAGAAAATCTCTTTGGACAGAAAACAGAGGGAAGCAGAAACAAAGACTTGTGAAAAATATATCGAGGGGCCAGAGGCACAGGAGGAGGCTGAGAAGGACAAGAGAGAAGATGTCATAGGGGGAAGGGGAAAACCAAAAGGAAAAATTAGTGACATGGGCGAGAAAACCAAATTGCTTGGAAAGGAGGTAACAAAGGAAGAGCCATATCTGAGCAGTCTGCCGGTCCCACCAGGAGCAACAGCAGAACATGTTTCATATATCCAAGACGAAACCATCCCAGGCTACTCAGAAACAGAGCAGACCATTTCTGATGAAGAAATACATGATGAACAGGAAGAGAGGATCCCACACCTGAAGTATGATGTCAATGCTTACGACATTTCTGTTCCTGACCAGCCAGGCTCTTTTGAAGCAATACATGGAATACAGGCCGTGCCTACTGCTGACCTTTCAGCCAAGGGCTATGCTGGCCAGGAGTCTGAAATCCTGGCATATCCCACAAACATTGTGGCAGCGCCTCTAGCTGAGGAGGAACACATATCATCTGCTACCTCCATTACAGAATGCGATAAGCTTTCATCTTTTGCAACCTCAGTAGCAGAAGATCAATCTGTTGCATCTATAACAGCACCGCAGACAGAAGAGACTGGGAAAAGCTCTTTGCTTTTAGACACAGTAAACAGCATGCCCTCCTCTCGGACTGAGGCAACCCAAGGTCTCGACTATGTTCCCTCTGCTGGCACGATCTCTCCCACATCGTCCTTGGAGGAAGACAAATGTTTTAAATCTCCACCCCCTGAAGATTTCCATGCGTTAGCAGAAGGAGAGAGAAAACTGGAAGCTCAAAAGAAGGATCTTCATGAAGAGGCAGAAGAAGAAGAGGAAGAAGAAGATGGGACTCCAAATATTGAAATGCCTGAGAAACTCAGAGGGCATTACAATGCCCCCATATTTGCTCATCAAGGGTGTTCTGATAACGTGTTAATCAGTGTTCCCGTGGAAGTGACGCAGACTTCTGGTCTGCCGTTACCCACTGAAGAAACACCGTTTTCCCAGGTTGACTCTGCGGAGGCTGAAGAACGATGCATGAGCCCTGATGACAGTACAGTCAAAATGGCCTCTCCCACCCCATCTGGCCCCACTAGTGCAGGACACACGCCTTTCCACCAGTCTCCGGTGGAGGAAAAACTAGAAACAGTAGATTCAGATCTATTCGAAAAACAAACAGATGCTGCTGCCAAGAAACTGGAGGTCCAAGCTTCTGTTGTGGCGAAGGGAGCCAAGGGCGAACCTCTCGGAGAAGATGAGGTATCTGCGGCTAAATACAGACACAAAAAAGAAGAGCCTGGACCCCTGCAGCACAAGCTGGATTTGGGCAGCGACTTTCCAGTGTCTTATGGGGAGGAGGCGCAGGAAGAACTGGTGGGGAAGGAGGAGCTGCCCTGGCTCTCCTACCACAAGCAGGACACAGTGGTGATAGGGGAGGAGGAGGAGCAGCCCATGCCACCCCACCCCAGCACAGATGTGTTTCTGGGGCCAGAAAAAGAGCAAGGAACTAAAACCATGACAGAAAGTTTAATGGGATTTTCAAAACACGCATCCTTCGAGCCATTCTCTACTACAGAAGCGTCTCTAGGGAGTGTGGATCCTCCACAGTTCGCAAGCCAAAGCAGATTTGGAAGTGACAAATCTCCACAATTTTCACCAGACGACACCAAATCGCTTTCTTTTACAGAAGAAAGTATTGGTAAAGAAAAATCCTCCGATATTTCTGTCAGGGGAGTGACTACTGAAGAAGGAAAACTGCTGTATTTCACAGGAGACACCTCAGAAGAAGAAAGATCATCTCATGTTTCCATTAAAGACATATTTACCGGTTTTTTTAAAGGAATTTCTCCAGAAGACATCAAATCTCTTAGTTTCGCAGAGGAGATATCTGCAAAAGAAAAAACCGTGTCTGACTTCACTGACAGATTCCCTTCAGAAGCTGGGAAATCCATGGATGTCACAGAGCAGAGCCCAGCTTCATATGAAAAATCCCCAACAACTTCTGCCAAAGAACTCATGAAAGAAGTGTCAGAACCTTTCCCTTGCCCAGAAGGTAGCTCGGTTAAAGACACATCACCTAGAGATACTTCAAGTGAAGAAATGTCCCCAGATGACAGCAGTTTATTTTCTGCAGCAGAAAAGGGACCATTTGGGGGAAGAACTGCAGGCTTGGGCTCTCAGGAAGCATCTCCAGATGCAAAGGGCTTACATGTGACAGAACTGAGCCCAACCGAGGATAAAACATCTTCACACATCTCTGCTGAAGGTGTAAAACCTTGCAGGTCCGAGGAAGCTCAAGAAGAAAAATCTCCAGAAATGGAAGACTTTTACATGAAAGATTTAAGTTATGAGAAGAAAGTGTGGTTTCCAGAAGAGGTGGAGGAGATCCCTGTTCAGGGAAGACGGCAGAGATACGATAAAGAGAGAGAGAGCACATTCCTGGACGAGGTACCAGAATACGAAACAAAATCCCTACCTAAAATGGGAGAGGAGGAGATCCTGTCTCCCACGGCGCCTGGCAGTCACACCTGGAGCAGAGCAGAAAGTGAAGTGTGGGGATCTGCGTATGGGTATCGTCAGGAAGGAAGAGGAGGGCAGTTTCCCAGTGAGGAGGAGGAGGATCTCTGCCATGCTGAAGACAAACCTGTGCTACTGCAAGCAGAATGTTTAAGGATGGCATCATGTGATTACAAAGATGTCACACAGAAGAGTGCCAAACCTACATCAGAAGCAAAGGAAGTGGAAATAGCTCCTGCTGACACCACTCTCCTGGAGAGAACACAAATGGAACGTTCTCCTCTGTCTTCTCAATACGTCTCTGGTGAGGAAAATCAGTCCAAAATGTTAACTGGAAGCAAAGGCAGGCAGGAATTGTTGACTTCTAAACAAGATTACTCCTACTTAGATAACGAGGAGAAAGCTGTCCTAGATATCTATGCAAAGTCACTGGACCAAGCACTGACGGCATCGCCCTTGTCTGTAACGGCTGCCATGCTGGAAAAGGAGAGCGACACCACACCAGAAACAGAAGGGCCTTACGCGTTAGGTCAGCGCCAGCCACCTGTACAGGAAGAAGTCCTGCCGAAGGACAGGGAGAAGTCGGACATCATCGGTGTGTATGAGGAAATAGACTGTAAGTACAAGTCAGACAGAAAGCCAGAGGATGGCTGCAAATCCACCGAGGGTCTTTACAACTCCGCAGGAAGAGGAGAGCAGATGGCAGCAGCATCTCCTCTGTGGCAATCTACAGGACCAGCAGGCTACGAATACATAGCGGCGTCCCCCGAGGAAGGTGCTGCAGTGCCAGGGCAGCGTGCACACTCCCCTCTAGGACAAGGTCCTTGTCCAAAAAGCAGTGCTGCCACGGGCCATGCTGAGGCTGTGGATTCTGCCAGCCGCGGGGCGTATCCTCCAGAGGCCTACGCCAGGAGCTCCCCTGAGCCTTATTCCTATGAGGAAGGGGTCTGCAGACCCACAGGTGGTGACGGTTCTGTAAGAGAAGAGCAAGAAGAAAGAGAACCAACTCCCTACCCTGATGAAAGAAGTTTCAAGTACGCTGACATCTATGAGAAGATAGTTGTGGCTGGAGTTGGACCTCCCCCTTTCACACCCAGGGGAGCAGACAGCCCAGGTCACACTAGCAGGATTGACAAGGTGCCAGCAACAGCACTGATCTCTCAAAAAGGTCAGAGTTTTCACGTCTCTGCAAAGGAAGAAGAGTCCTGCCTTTATACCTCTGCTGAGAAGGAGTTGTCATCTCCAGCATCCCCTAAAGACAAAGCAGATTCAGCCTTTGACTACACAGACATCCATGGAAGATACTTGCCCTTGTCTGAAACAGAGAAGCCTGGGCTATCTGGAGGGCAGGAAAAACTGAAGGTGTCTTCTACTTTGCCAGAAGAACTGGGCTCCGAGCTGCACCCATCGCCTGCAAGCTCGGCATTTGCCTCCCCCACAGACACATATTATCGAGAAAAGTCAGCTGCTTACAGTGATGCTGCTTGTCCAGATGGGAACATTGCTTTGTCGAGCCAGGAGCAGATAGCTCTGTCCCTGAAATCTGAAAGCCCAGGTCCTGAAGACGCGTACTACGAGAAAGCAGGTCGAGGGGAAGAAAGCGCGAGTGACTCGGAGTTAGAAAAAGGCGCTAAGGAGAAATCTGAAAAGGAGTCTAAACTGCACCGCCCCGCTGGGGCTGCAGGCACCGTCTATGCACACATCCCAGCAATGGACAAGCCGCACGTGTCAGAACCCCTTCTGCAAAGCAGGCATCAGGAGTCCATTTCACCCAGCTCTACTGCCTCGTCACCCTCCGATCCGGGGTGGAAAGAGGAATATGGGAGAAGTGCAGCAGCCGCTGTCGTGGGGCCATGTGTTGCCGGTTATGGTGACCTGCCGGACACAGGCAGAGACGAGCAGCCGTCAGAAATGGGCCCTTTCGGACAAGATTCTTCACCCGAGAGAGAGGTTGCTGAAAAATCCACAAAGGCATCGCATTTCTGTGTCACAGATTATCCAAGTGCAGCGGTGGTCTCAGCGTGCCCGGAGGAAGCCGTGTGCTTGAAATCTGCTTCAGTAACCCAGGGAGTGGCATGGGGTGAGGCCCCAGCAGCGGAGGGCAGAGCAATGGGTGGCTCTTCTGGGTTTGCATGCTCCCTGCTAGGAAAGAGTGGAGCACCCGGTGTGTTCAGACAGGAGCAAGCCTCAGCAAGCCACTTAGGGGATACCGCTCTTCCTTTAAAGGTTCCTTGTGCTTTGCTCTCGGACCAGGGGAAGAAGGATGAGTACTTGGAGGTTTCTGAGAGAATCAGCAGCCTGGACTCCTCTTTTACTAAATTCTCACCGCTGAGTCCATATGAAGAAGAGAAGTTGTTCTCCAAAGCTGTGGAAAGAGAGTCTGCGCCACACCAGCAGCTGAAAGACGACTCTTCCAGCCTGTCAGAGGAGCCTTCGTCTGAAGCCACCACTCCTGTGATACCGACTACAGCAGAAAGCTTCTACTCCCATGTGCTTTCCACGTACACGGGTGCAGGAGTGGAACCAGGCACCAAGAGTCTTTGGGATGTGTCTCCACAGATTCCAGAGGCTGCTGTGAAAACACATATGGCTGAAACCAAAGACTTCGTGTTTGCTGAGGAACATGGCTCTCCCTTCACAGGTGGCATGGGGGACAGCATTTCGCCATGCAGAAGGGAGTGCCAGAGCTCCCAGCCCACGCCATTCTCTGCAGAGAGGCAACAGCAACCCTGCATAAGCAGTCCAGAGCAGAAGGTACCGTTTGCAGACCAGCTGATGACACTGACATCGCTCCCTGATGTATTGACGTCATTCCCTCATCAGCAGCACAAAGATGAAACCACAGCCAATGGTCCGACAGAGGTGAGCACGAGTCTGCAAGCTTTCCAAGGTACATACCATGCAGCAGAGGCAAAAGATGAAAAAACGTTTCCCGATTCTGACGACAGTTTTTCTCCATGTGCAGGCAAAGAGGACACAGAGAGGCAGAGCCGTCCTTCCTCTCTGATGTCCCCTGAACACAGTTTCCAGCCCTTTTTCCCAAATGTGCAGAGGGGTGGAAAAACAGAGGACCATGGAGATGCTTCCCATGAGGTGGAGCCACATTTAGGAGCCAGCTTTGATTGTGGACAGAAATTTTCCTCATGCGAATACAAACACAGAAAAGGAGAGCTCTCGCCGTCATTCATCAACCCGAGCCCTCACGAGCTCTCTGAAGACAGTGACCTCTCACAGGAGGACGGTCACCCTTCAGTGCAAGGAAGACCACCCCACACTGGTAGTAGCCCCATGCAAAGTGCCACAGTGGAGGAAACCCCTCCAACATCAGTGAGTGATTCTGGAACTTCCCAGTCAGACTCAGATGTCCCACCTGAGACAGAAGAATGTCCATCCATCACGGCAGATGCCAACATGGACTCAGATGAAGATGCGGATTTCCTCCCAGTGGACAAAGCTGTTGGGATGGCTCATCATGCCAGCTCTAGGTCCAGCCATGATCCTCAGCCTGTTCCCATGGTAGATCCCCATCCCCATCCTCCTCACCCTGATGTCTGCATGGTAGACCCTGATATGTTGGTAAATGAGCAAAGCATGAGCAGAACTGATAAAATTTCCAAGAAAGACATAAAAGAAAAGAACAAAGGTGCGAGGAAGCCTTTGAGCAAACCCAAATCTTCCTCGCCTGCCCGGAAAGTAGATGTGAAGGGGAAACGATCACCCACTCCTGTGAAACAGCCATCGGACAAATCTCCAAAATCTGTAACTGCCAAAAAAGAAAGAGATGGAGGAGAGAAGCCCAAACCACGCAGCGCACTGGGGCAGCTTCCTCACACAGAGGAGGAGTTGTCCCGGGGTGGTCACAGCAACCCTGGCAAGAGCCTCGTTAATGGCATCAAAACAAACCCTGGTAAGAAATTCTCCCTCAAGCATGTGTGCCTGGTAAGAAATTCTCCCTCAAGCATGTGTGCCTTAAGGCTCCTGTAACAGCCAGGGATAGCATGTAAAGGCCATCAGACCAGGTTCCTTTAGCAAATGTAGGTTATTAAACAACAAAAATTAGGACTAAATATCGAGTGGGATGACAACTCTGTGGAAGCTAATAATGGAGGGGTTTTTTTTAATTATTTTATTCCCTTCCCCAGGAAAGGTTTCTGAGCCTAAAGCCATCCAGTCCCTCCCCAAAGAACAGCAGCACGCCCCTTCCCTCCCAAGAGCTGCGACAGCACTGGCCCAGAAATGCACCCAGGTCACCTCCAAGCAGCAGGGCCTGGGTGACTCTGAACTGTGTTGCTGCAGCTGCGGGGAGGAACCTGCCTGGAATTCAAGTCCCTCACTGTTCATTTGAGTGGTTTTCCTTTCCAGAAGGGTTTTGATAGTCTCTGTTTTCTTTTTCCAAAGCTTCCAATAGTCCTAAGAGCAGTTTGCCTGTGCCTGTGGGGCCGCCTGTCTATGTGGACTTGGCGTACATCCCCAACCACTGCAGTGGGAAGAACACCGATCCGGAGTTCTTCAAGCGTGTTCGAGCATCGTACTATGTTGTGAGCGGGAATGATGCAGCGAACGGCGAACCAAGCCGCGCAGTGCTGGATGCGCTCCTGGAAGGGAAATCTCAGTGGGGGGAGAACCTGCAGGTAGGTCCTGGAGATGGCAGGGGGTGCGTGCGGTGCTCCTTGTGTCAGCAGTGCTGGGGAGGAGGTGCCACGAACCCCCAGAGGGGACGGATGGTACGGGGCATGCCCTGCCCTGCGGTCTCAGCAGAGTAACTGTTTGTACCCATGGGGAGGAGGGGGACACCCACAAAACGGTGTGACTGGAGGATATGTCCTCCTTCCCACATTCTTCTGTGGAGACTAAGCATCTAGCGAGCATACACATCTCAGCTGCTGCGGGACGAGCCTGCCCTCAAGGGGAAACCAGCACCATCACAGCCTGACTTTTCATCGCAGTGTCCCACGCCCAGCGGTGTTTGTTGCCAGCCCTGCTTGCTGGAGATTTTTCTGCTAGCAACTCTTTATTAATGCTTTTAAAACAGAGCGCTCTTGCTTAGTCAGGCTTAGCAGGGCACCGGGCGGGGGGGGGGGCACTCCTTCTGAGGGCGGGTACCAGAACGGGTCTGTTCTTTCAGACAAAGCAGCCTCGGATTCCCGGGTCCCTGGGTTGCACATTGGGTCATCAGGCACGTGAAGCCTAATACGAGGCCGCTGACAGGGACGTGCTCAGCATTGCTCCTGTTCACACTGCGGGATCCTCCCACAGCTCTCCCAGAGCTCTCCCTGTGCCGCAGCCGTTTTCATCCCTGGGGTGTCGGCAGCCAGTGCAGAGCACCGTTGTGCTGGCACTGCACACAGTGAAGCACCAGCTCTGCCTGAGAGATCCCGACATCTGAAAGGCATTAAATAGATCAAGCGGTACCAAGGGTACAGTGTTCCACAATTAATGGGAAATTTTAGCTTCAGCTCCTGTGGGTGTTGTTTGTCGCTGCAGTCATTCTCAGACCATCATCCCTGCTTTCTTCTCCCAGGTGACGTTGATCCCGACACACGATACCGAGGTGACACGAGAATGGTACCAGCAGACCCATGAGAAGCAGCAGGAGCTAAACATCATGGTACTGGCGAGCAGCAGCACTGTCGTGATGCAGGATGAATCTTTTCCAGCCTGTAAGATCGAGTTCTAAGTCTCCCACACTTTGCGTTCATCCATTGACTCTCCAATCACCGATGCAACATCAGCAACGCCATCTAATCACAGTCCAGTTCTTCTCTGGTTTAGTCCTCTACATGGTTCCCATTTGTCAGGCAAGCGGGTATCCATCTGGCTCAGCACCGGATGCCATGAGGAAGAAGTGCAGGGCTCTGTAATATTCTGGACTGAGCTAAGAGTTTGTGCAAGAGCAGTTGCAGGCCAGGGGCACTTTCACTCTCCCTGCTTTATCCTGCTGCCTGTACAGTTTCTGTAGACTCTCCTGGCTGCCTTGCTGCTGTGAGAGCTTCTTCTACTCTCTTCCTGGCTGCCTTGCCATTTAACTTGTAGCACTATGAACCTCATCCTTCTGGTGAGGGCTGCAGTGCTGCTGCTGCATGTAGACAGTGCATGGGGGCAGGGGGGCAGAGACAAAAACCCATCCGCAAAGAAAATGCGCCTAGGAGATGAGGGAAGGCGAAACCCTCCAGCTGTGACGCGATGGTGAAGGCCATTCTTGCATCTCCCAGCCTGGCCATACGGGTGGTATTCTGAGCCAGGGGACCTGTACTCCAGCCAGGCAGGACCACCCTGGGCCAGCTCCGCAGGCTTCTGTCCCAGGCGTTTGGCTGTGACATCCTGCAACGCCAGCTCGCTATGCTGAAGGGACATGGGGGGGTGCAGCAGTGGGAGGGGAGGGTTCAGCCCATTCTTTGCTATGAAGACCACATTCCTAACCCGCTAACTTGAGCTTTGCGCACACAGAGTGGCCGGCTTCCTCCTGTGCATCGGCAGTGACAGTGGGAGGCGCAGTGGGGCTGTTGCCTGAACAGTCACACACAGAGCATCCAAACGCACAACTACAGCCCCTGCTAAGGCCAAAGGGCTGAAATAACCCCGGCCGCCGTTGGCCTAAGATGTACGAGAAATCTCCCTGTCCTTGCAAACCAAAGGCTTTCTTGAGTGCGGAGGAGCCCACAGCCACGCCGAGGGGCTGGCGTCAGGCCGGGGAGGCTGACGTGCGCCAGCTCTGCCAGCAGCAGCCGGTTCCTCGCTGCCCCTGTGCCGGTGGTCCAAGCCTCTCAGCTGTGTTCAAGCTTTTTCTTGTCCCCCTGAGCATCCGGGATGTGGGGAATGGAACCTGTGCGGTGAGGAAAGAGACACCCCCCCCCCCCCCCTTCTGAAAACACTCGGGGGAAGTAGTTTAGTAAGTGTAGTGGGTCTTAGCTCCTCACGCCCATGGCAGGGACACGCGGGCTCTCCAGCCGGCGTAGCGGAAGGGCTGTGCACACCTTGCAGCGCGCGGCCCAGTGCCAGCCCTCCTACCCTGGGCGTGCGGCCGCGCTGAGAGCATCACAGGAGGGGCCCATGACAAAGGTGGCGTTGTCTCTCTGTAGGACGGAGGGGCTGGTGGCAGGGCGTGCTCTGGGAAGTCAAAGTGAGATTGCAGGAAGCAACGCTGCAAGGCCTGACGCACAAGTCAAGGGTATTTCCATCTGCTGTGTCACCCACTGTGCTGGGCCCCGAGCTGAGGGCTGGCTCCGTAACGAGCATCCTAGGACCCTGTGTGTGCTTGCCTGGAGCACTTCAGGCTCAGTGCTAGTTTTCTGGCAGCTAACATGAAGAAAACGCTGCTTAGAAACCTGTTCCTAAGACTAAAATGGAGTTTCTAGGGAAAGGGTTTATTTTGCATTTAATTTATATATTTATTTTTTTATGTTAAGCTGCATTTTGTGTGGATTTAGTATTTTAATTTATATACGTTAACAGGACACCACGTGCTCTTAGTTCAGAGGTTTCTTGGTACAAATTCTTAGATGATGCAATTTAAACACCACCATAAAAAGACTGCAGAGAACATGCTGGCAGCAAAAGGCGACTCTGCTTGCAGCCTGCAAGGCTGCATCTAAAGCCCAGCCGCTGCAGGACGAAGCCTGAGGCTAGCGGCCCCGCCCAGGCGCAGCCAGCCCTTCCAACGCAGCCCTTGGTAGGAGCACGTGAGCTTACTCAGGGGTTCAGCAGATCCCTGCCCTGTGCTGTATTCATTTTAACCATGGACTCGCCCTGTGTCTGCCGGAAGAATAAATGCCATGCTCAGTAACGCGATGGGGTCAGCGTCCATGAATGTTGGTTATGGCATGGCAGCGCAGGCAGTAATGCGCCTGCTCCCCCCCCGCCCCGGGCGCTGCTGGGGGGGGCTTTGCCTTCGGTGCCCTGGGGAGATGCTGGTGCCCTGCCCGTGGGGCTGGTGGCCGGCACAGGGTGCCAGACACTAGAGGACAGCCGCAGCCCTTGCTGACGGGCTCCCTAGGTCCCCAGGCGTGACGGGGTGTAAAAGCTAATGCACTAACTTTAGATAGACCCACACATGAATGTTTTCTCAGTTTTAAACTTGAAGCAATTCTGACTACGCAGCAGTAGGTGGCTTTGCAAGGTGCCTGCAATCCTCCAGGCAGGAGCGTGGCCACTGGCACGTGTTCCCGTGAAGACACCCGCCCTCCGCACGCCGGGCTCCGCGCGCCGCAGCCCTGCTGCTAGGACAGCTTTACCCCACACCAGTTCGCTTCCCTCGCTCGAGGCTTCTCACTTTTTTTTAGTCTTTTGTGGCAGTCTGTTCTGCCTTCAGCTTCTCTCCCTTCCTCTCTGTCTTCCTCCCTCCCCTCCCTGCTTAAAAAAAACTACGGGAAAAAGACTTGTAAAATGCCCGTTTGTAAGGAGTCTGACCCTGCTGCGCCCGCAGGAGCCAGCAGAACCCATCCAGAGCCAGCGGTAACACAGCACTATAGAGAGAAACAGTTAAACTCTGCTTTTGCTTGTTTCTGCATGTGGGCAACAACGCGTAATCTTCCTGTATGTAGGTACAAAAATACTATTTTAAACCTATAACTGAAAAAGTGAACGTCTTAACTGTATTGAAATGGCAACTTGTGCTCCTAGCTTCTTCTATGCTAAATGTTTTAAGAACAGAGCCCTGATTCTTTTCTTCAGCATCACGTTTCTATTTGAATTCAGTTCCCTAAGTTCTGTCCCTCCACCCATTTCCATGTGAAACGCTCTGTAACCAACTGCTGTCAAGCGAGGAGCCCGACACATTAATAATAAAGCCACATTAATTGCGAACAAGAACACTTCCAACTGTTTCAAGCCATTCTTTGAGCGAATCTGTGGCGCAGGCAGGGGCATGCGGGCGCTGCTGCCGGACCCCCCCCTCCGGTGCCGGCCAGATGCCTCCAGCCGATGAGCTGGGGTGAGCCCGGCCGCTCCCCTAACGCCGCACTGCTGAAGCTCCCTGTGCCCCCGGGACGGGACCCGCACATCAGGGGCATGGAGCAGCCGGGGACACCTAGCCCTCCCTCCCTGACCCCGGCGGGGTGATTTACAGTTCCAGCCCCCTCCCCTCCAGAGGACGCTTTGGGCCCTTGCGCAGCTGGGACGCGGCAAGGACAGAGCCCTCAGCACCCCCATGGAGAGCCCGGCCTGGCCGGTGCAGCAGCTCCTGGATTGTGCTCTGCTTTGTGTCCTCCATCTGGCCCCGCACTGCCCAGGAAGGGCAGCTTGGACCAGCACTGCCTTCCTCCCCTCTGTGCCTGACAGCACTTCCTTGCACGACCCTTCGTTTGGAAGGGGCTTTGCCATTAATTGCTGCGGCTACCGAGCCAAGAACAACGCCATAAAGCCACCGTGTGAGAGCAGGCAGACGGTGCTCAGGTTTTGCAGCACACTCTACAGGTGCTCATTTGGAAGTGTTTGAGCATCACAACAGACCACAAATCTCTTGACAGAGGCAGCTGCTAAGCAGCTTTTCCACAGTGAAGGGCACCACCCATCCCTTCTTGACCACCTTATGGAGAGAGCCAGCATAGACCAGAACCCAGCTCTTGCACCATGGCAGGCAGCCCAGCTTCCTTGGCTGCTGGCGGGACAGTACCTGCCGTTGGGTTCAGGACATTTGCTTCCACGGCACCAGCACTACTGGCCACAGGTAACCGGGCTGTCTCCATTACTCTGCCCTGCACCAGGAAGCCCTCTGATCCTACAAACAAAACTTCACAGAATTACCCATATGCAAAGCACCAAGCAGCCAGATGATTTCTGGGTAGAGGCCTCCAGCAACCAATTCAACACATTCAGAAGCCAAAATGAGACGCTGATTGTGAGGGGTAGCAACCTGCCCATAAATTCAACGGCTACAGCACTCGGCTGTCCCTGCTTGCAGAATGTGGCCGCCAGAGCCTCGCAAGAACCGGCCACTTTCGTTCCCAGTGGCCGGGCACATCCGCAGCAGCAGCTCGGGGCAGCGCTACCCCAGTGCTGTGCTGCCCCTGCCAAGCCCCAGGGGCACAAGGACGCTGCAGCCAGCAGCCGCTTCCTCGGGGGGTGGGGGGGGGGGGTGGGGGGAAGGGTTCCGACCACAAAGCGCCCTCGGGGCTCCTCTGGCGCCCAGCACCCAGACCATCTCCTGCGCTGCTCGGGAGTATGGCAGGAGGGCAGCAGCACCCAGACCATCTCCTGGCTGTTTTCCTGCAATGCAGGGGGAGCAGACGGGTGGGGGATCTGCCGGGCATTGGTACGCAGCAAAGCCATCCCACCAGCGGGCTCGGGGGCCATAGCCGCGATGAGCCCCCAGCTGTGTGGGGGTGAGCACCTGAGAGCCAGCCCTCACCCCCCCGCAGCCTGCTCCATGCCCTGCTGGCGCCGCCAAAGGAGCCATGCCCCACTCAGCCATGGCAGCGTAGGTGCTGCCTCCCCGACAGAAATGGGCAAATCCTGGCAGGAAAACCTGCGGCCGTGCTGGTGGAGGCAGGCACCACGCGCTGCTGACCCTGGGAGGGTGCAGGCAGCATGGGGGGACGAGGAGTGGGGGCAGGATGGGGGGACCAGGGGCACAAGCGGGATCGAGTGCGGCTCTGCCTCCCGCATTCCCCTGGCCAGCTCTGGGGCAGGGGCAGGCTGCAGGCCCACAGCCCAACAGGCACTGTCTGGGGTGTCTGTTCTCCAGCCCTTTAAGGCAGGGTTGCCAATGAAAGCCACAGGGCTTCGCTATGGAAGCCAGACCCCCGCAGCCGTCCCTAGAGAGCAGGCGGGCACAGCCCAGGGAGGGGGGCCCAGGCTTCCTCCTCTCCCCCCACGGCGCTGCCCTCCAGGCAGCTGCACGACTGCTGCATCCCAAGTGCAAGTAAATGTGACCTTTCTTCAACGCCCAAACTGGCAGCTAGGGATTGTCAGGCGTGACGAAGAGGACACAGAACCCAGGAGGCGCTTGCACTGATGAGAAGGTGCGGGCCAAGCGAAGGGAGCCACACACGATGCCCCAGAGCCGTCATTTTACTACAAACTGCCCTGGGACCCGGGAAGCCAGGACCTCTTCCTCATGCGACCAGTTCTGCAGAGGGAAATAAGCGGCGTCTGGCCTTCTCGAGCAAAGCCCTGTGCCTGCGCGCTCACTCCGCTCGTCACTTCCAGCACAGCTCCTCTCCCAGAAGGGCACGGAACAAGTGGGACCTGCAAGCACTGGCACGCACCCGCTGCGGCGCGAGACAGAGGGACGCCAGACCCACAGCATAGATTTACTGTGAACACACATCATCACAACACAGCGCGGAGATCTTTGGGCACAGCTTCACAAGAACACAGGTCCTAGCTACAGACACACACAGACTTGTTCATAAATAGAGGCGGCACAGCCCTAGCCTGCACCCGGGGTGCGGCAGGGACACCCGTGTCAGCCTTGCCCTCAGGCTTGTGCTCACAACTCAGTTACATAAATAGGCATTAAATACTTTTCATTTTATATATAATAAAGATTTCTCCTTATTGATTTCTAATAATCCTGATTTGTTCAAATAGCAGTTTCTTTTAATTTCTGTCGCCAAGACTTCAGAGCTGTACCGTGCCTGACCCTTGGGGACCAGAAAAAAACCCGTGTGTGTCCTCCCTGCCCACCTCTCTCAGGCTGGATCCCAGGCTCCTGCCTGCCCCAGCCCAGCAGGAAAACATTCACATCCACACCAGAGGCATTTTCTTGCCCGTGGAAGTCTTGAACCTGCTCCCCTCATTACTCTCCTTCCCACACTCATTGAGAATGCTTTCTGCTTCTCCTAGCCTTCCTGCCATGGGCTATCTGGACCTGCTTTTGGTGGCCAGTGGTGGGAATTGAGAGAGGAAGAAGGAAGGAACAGAGAGGAGGTCGGTGGTTGTGATGGATCCAATTACTTTGGGCCAAGAATGCCTTTCTCTGAAGGCTATGGGCCAAAAAAGTCTCAAGGGACCATCTGTCCCCTTTGGACTTCCCACCCCAAAAGCCTTGGCTGTACCAATCCTCTAACTCTGCCATCCCAGCAAGCACATAGCCCCTGGGACACCCATGCAGCCCCGTGTCCCTGCCCCACGGAGGTGCCATGCCAGTGCTAAGACTGCATTTGCTGTTCGAGGCAGACGGGGCATTCTGTCTTGCCGAACGGCAAAGAGCTGGCTTGTGGAGGAGCAGAGCAGACTTTTCCACACCCCAGAGTCCTGTGGCCTTGGGACATGGCTTGTGCTGTGGACAGCCAGCTCCATGGGGTGCCGTGCTGGAAGCTGGGCTGCCTCCAGGCTAGAAGCGCTTGCAGTGTGCTGTCCAGTGAGCCCCTAATCCTGCTGATCCTCCCAAGGCGGTGGCTGCAGCTCCTCCACGCTCATCTCAGGGGGCAGTGGCTGCGCCTGGCATGGGTGACCAGACAGAAGCTGGCCTGGCAGAGCATTGTCCCCCAGCAGCTCCTCTTCACAGGGCACCGAGATCTCCTTGGACAGCCCTGACTGATCGAGGCCCATCCCTCCCCCCGTATTTCCCTCCCCTGGCTTCACCCTCTTCCCAGCCAGCCTTGTATCAGACCCTGCACCACACTTTGGGTTCCCTGTGTTACTTGGCTCTAACATTTCCCCAGCTGATTCTTCTTCATCCGGCTCCACCACGCTCTTCTCCTCTGGGTTAGAGTCCTCCTCCGCCAGCTCCTTCTCGCACAGCTCCAGGACACTGCCTGGCTCTGGGCCCTTGTTCCAGGGCAGGGTCTCCGGGGCGCTCGGCTCTTCCCCTGACAACCCAGACGTCCCCAGCTCCATGTCAAGCCCTCTGCCTGGCAGCTGTCCCTCTCCTTGCTCAGGGGGCTGGCGAGTCAGCTGCTCCTCGCTTTTTGGGGGACTGATGGAAAGTTTCTCAGTGAAGCTGAAACGAGCGCAGTTGTCCACAGAGGTTGGGGAGGACGGTCCTGCACTGGAGACAGTGCTGGAGGGGCCACTGCTGTCTGCAAAGAGAAAGAAAAGTGTTAAACATTTAGCTGATACGCCCCAGCCCAAAGCCTCGTCAGACCCACGCTGCCACCGTCCCACGGTTCCACAACCGATGGGTGAGGGTGGTCTGCATGCCGTGCAGCCTGGCAGGGCGTGTAGCTGCTCTTAGGTGTTTCCAGCAGCCCAGCTGATGAAAACCCAAGCACAAACACCACACTTACATCTCGTCATACGGTGCTACCTTGGCACATAGCCAAGAGTGGCTTCTGTCGTCCTTGTAGAGCACAATGTGAAATGTGATGTTGGGCTTTGAGCTGAGAAGTTTCTTTCATTCCCTTGTTATTATGGAACACTCTCGGCTTCAACTTTGCTCCTTGATTGACACACACAATCCCCAAGTGCTGAGCTAGAGTCACCACTGGAGGAAGGAATATTGCTTCTGCACTGATGCTTATTCTTGCCTTATAGTGTGCAACGAGCCAAACTGAAGAAGAGGTCTAGACTCTATCTAATGCAATAAAGGGGGGGAAGATCAAACAAGTGTTTTCCATCAGATCAGTTCCCTGACCTTGGTGCCTACACAAGCACACGCTGCTCCTGGCACAAGGAGTATACAGCCAGGGGAAGAGTAGGACTGCTCCTTCGGTGGTAGCCTTGAACTTGCACTTGCTGTGCAACTCTTGGCTAGCCCTTTCCCCTTCAGGTGCCAGTCAGCTCTGCAAAGGGGCTAATGAACAGTCACCAGCTCTGAGGAGACTGTGACGAGCGAGGCCCGGGAGCTGCACAAAGGCCTTAAGTGAGAACTAATCCGCTGTCCTATATGGAGTTCTGGGCGAGGCATGCACGTGGCTGGTCACGAAGGGAAGGCATTCCCACATGCCAGTACTGAGCTGGCCGTGTGCCATGGAGAATCACAAACAAGACGAAAGTGAAGTGCATTCAGGCCCTCCATGTCCTCGTGCACTAAGCAGAAGATGTCTGGAGAGACAGCATCCATCCAACAGTCGATGGCCCCATGACATACAACCCCACAGAGTCCTCCTTTGCATCCTTCTCTGGAAGCTTTTTCACAGGGGATACGACTGCTTTCCTTTTTACCTGTTTCCCCTTTCTGTTTCTGATCCTTCAACAGCAGAGTAAAGAGACCCTAAGCACTTGGCTTCCACCTTTTGGCACCCTTTGCTTCCCTCCCTCACCATCACATTCACCCCTGATCAAGAAGGGAGCACACTCACACCAAGGGGGCTTATCCGAACGCTGGCGCAATGGCAAAGAGGATGATGACAGGATTCGCTGGGACATAAAGGGGTCTCCTGGTATCTGGCTGCCAATCATTGAATCAAACAAAGCTTTGAGAGAAAAAAAAAAAAACAAAACCCACAGATGAGTAATTTTCAGACAGACATAAAGGAAGGGCTCATAGCCCAGCAGCCACGAGCAGGCACTCCAGGAAGAGCTCAAGAACAGTGCAAATTCACAGCCATGCCTGTCCCTCGGCTCTGGGAAATCTGAGGCTAAGACTTCCCAAGCTGGAGTCACCATACTGTCAGCCACAGACAGACCCGGCTGATTACTTGTCTCTCAAGTGAGTGGCCTAGGATGGCTCTCAGCTGGATCCCATAGCCCAGTCCTGGGATAGAACACCCTGGAACAGGTTTCAGGGACTGCACTTACTGCCAGTCTGGTCAGGCTGATCTGTGCCATTAAGGTAGTAAGGGGGTTGGACTAGATGACCTCTAGCGGCCTCTTCCAACCCAAAACATCCTATGATTCTATGAAGGTAAAAGACCAAAAGGTCTCCTTGCCTCGGCTCTGTTCTGGCTTACCCAGAGACAAGCCCACCTCAGCGGTACCTGCGGTAGACTGGACATGCGATTCGCTGCAACTCCTGCACACAGCCGTCAGGAACTCGTTGACCTGTCGCAAAGAGAGGGAGTTGTGCAGGGTCTCCAGGGGATAAATGGTGGGAACCATGGAGCAGCCTTCAAAACCTGGAAAGAAACCCAATCAGAAAATGAATAGAGCAAACAGCAACCAAAATCCATGCAGGGCCACTCATGGCTGAAGGAGCTGGGCAGTCTGGGAATCAAACAACAGGCACACTCAGGCCTAAGGTCACCTCCTCTGGGCCAAGGAAATCGTCCCAGGCAGTCACATGCAGTAACAGACCTGAAAGCAGGCGTTCAGGCACACACAGGAGGGGGAAGAGGAGGAAACGTGTCGAGCAGCGGCTGTGTTTGCTGCAAAGCCTGTGACCCTTTCGCTAAAATACAGGATTGTGATGGAGAACTTGGAATAGTGCCCCCCACGTTACAGAAGCTGAGCAGAATTTGAGCGAAGCCAACAGAATTTCCATGAAAGGACTCCCACCCCTAGCAGCAGGCCAGCCCGGGATGCGGCCGCCCTCTCCCCATCAGCACGCTGCTGCAGAGCCTCCCTCCCTCACGGCAGACGCTCCGGCGTACGCTGCACAGGCCATCTCCCAAGGAAGGGCTGGGCAACTGCTTGAATTATGTGTCCCCTCCGCAAGACTTCACTGCCAGCAAACCCAGCACTAGTAGGAATGGGTATCACAACATTTAACAGACGCTTGCTCAGTGACCCAGCTGCATCACGGTCCTTCACAACACATTCTCTACGACTCAAGCCAGCAGAGTATTACGGCAAAGCATCTTCCTCTTCACCCAAGCTCCTTGGCAATGCTTGGTGGCACCAAGCCAACCCAAAACTGTCCAAGGAGCAAGGAAGAAGCAAATGAGTCTCTGGGCATATGGGAACGAGGCCTCCTGCTCTGCACCTCTTGAGTTTAAAGGCCTCTCAACCTCTTAAGCTTAGGGTTCCCATTCTGTGACTCCCTAGCTCCCTCCAAGGAGCTCAAAAAGACCCTGGGAAGGAATTGGGTTTGTTCCTACAGAGAAGGAAAATTACATTGAAATGGAAAAGGTACGACCGCTCTCGATGCACTACTGCATCAGGATTGCTGCCCAGCACACTGTGGGCTGAGACCGATCCCCGCAGCTCGACAGCAGCTAAGGAAAACTCCTGGAGCCCCTGGGTTATCCGCTAACTGCAGTCACTGTCCCAGTCACCTCCGGGACATTCTCTGCTCCTATCTGCTCCCCCAACCCAGTTTGGCAGGAGGCAGGGAGCGTGAGCCAGCGGACAGTATTTAGAGTGAATCCACGCAATGGGAGGCGGCTGCAGACCAGATCATCACCAGGTTCCAGCGCGCAGGAACGTTCTCTGCCATAACAGCTATGGGAGAGAAAACCCTCCAGGCAGTCCAGAGGGGTCACCTATGCCACAAGGGGCCTACAGACATCAATTCAAGACATGAAGGATAACAAATCCGTGGCTAGGACGAAGGAATGCAAGACACCGGCAGGATATCGTACCCTTCCGTCCCTTCCCGAGAAGGCCTTAGAGTGGAAGTGCCGAATAAGGAAGAGCTCCTGTTCATCGTTTTCCCACGGGCATTCTGGGAGACAGGGCTAAAGGAAAAGGATACGGGCAAGACTTAGCGAGCAGCTATGTGGAGAGGGTTGTGGAGCAGCATGGTACGAGGCTACCGTCATTTCACAACAGGATCTGGCCCCTCATAGGGGCCAAAGTTGGCTCAGCTATGGGGGTTTCCAAAGAAAAAGGGGAGCAGCTTGACGATAATGTAGGGCACGGCCATGTAGTTACAAGATGCGCTGGAGGCACCAAGTGCTTGGATGCTCCTCTAGTATAAAGGGGAAATGAAAGGTCCAGCATTAAAGGAGACCTGGAACGCTGACGCACTCCTGATGTGAAACGACAAACCTGTACCCCGAAGTGGCACCTGCCCGCTGGCACAGCTCTACGCAGCACTACGTCGCTTAGCTGGTCCCTGGCAAGGGGAGAAAAAGGCAAGGCTTCCCCTCTCAGTGTAAAGCACTATTTTCACAAAATCCCGCTCACCTGTACGTGGCAGCCCCCTCCCTGCCCATGGGGAGGCCAGCAGGGGCAGCTTCATGCCTCTGCAGGAGAGCCAAAGCAGAAGTTACTGCACCAGACCATAATCCTTCACGCCACATGCATCTAGCGGAGAACCCACATCTTAAGGCAGGGGGAACAAAAATAAAGCACAAGTGCAAACCCCAGGGACGTCTCCAGCACTGACTGCTCAGCTACTGCTGATGCTTCCCCAAACTCTTTTCCTGGGGCCGGCAGCGCAGGTGTCTGCGATGCTGATGATGGCGCAAGAAATGGGACAGAATTCCATTCATTTTGCACCAAAGTCAAGCAGCAGCCCACAGAGGAACAAGCTTCGTTTTTCATTGCACCCAGGTTTGACTACGCTGCCTGCACCAGGGGTGCAGAGGGCGATCTGCTGCCCCACGGTGAGACCTGCCCTGCAGACCAGAGCAGCTAAACGTGAATCCCAAAGGCAACTGTGACCTCCTCCAGGCAAGGAGTACAGCGCGGTTATGTCGCCAAGATTTTTGTTCAGTAAAATAGAAATAAGCCATCTGTTAGCGTAAAGAAAACCTCAGTCACCCTGAGGTCTGAAAGGAAATTCAGCCAAAGGTGTTAGCAGCAGAACTAAAATAGGCGGATTTTTATACTGGGAAAAGGGAAGAACAAGGGACAAAACAAGCCCCTGACTTCATGTGCATCTTCTTGATTACTGCAGGAGATGGCCCAGTCTAAACCCTCAAGAAAAAAAATCAATACAATCTCAGAGGAAGTATCTAATTTGAACCAAGGCAGCACAAAGTTTCTTAAGTTCTATGTGTGCCCAGAGAGACAGGAAGAAAGGCGGCTGTGGAATATGAGCTGGGGAAGTTGAGTTTACGCGGAATACATGCACCCCCCGGGCTGAAATTGGTGTCAGTGTGATTACTCCGCAGAGCTGGTAACTCAGCAGATCGGCCTGGGAGCCAGCAGACCTCCTGGCTAGCGGGCATGATAAGGAGCAGTCTTTGGGTAGCCCAAATGGCACGTTCCTCAGCCGTACCAGGATGGAGCTGGGGTCCCAAATGCGGCAAGCCTCTCGACTAGCAGAGTAGGCTCGTTCAAAGAGGGAGCAGCCAAACTGCGGCCAGCCAGCAGGCAAAACCAGAGGCCAAGGAAGACTCAGGGCAGAAGTCTTTCCAGTCCAAAGCAATCCTTCCCATGTACCTCTGAACATTACCACACACAATTTGATTAGCGGAAGTTGCCCAGTTACTGCCCAGCTCTCCAGCTGTGAATTCTACGTAGGAGAGGAGAGGGCGCCTGTTCCTCTCTAACGGAGATCCTGAGAGCCACAGGCCGACCCACAGCACATCCCCACAGGGCTGTATGCCAGCTCTTGGGAGCAGGGAGGCACTTGCCCAGACTCAGCGGATATTCTGGGCATGGGACACTCGGCAAGTTCCTCTCCAGCACGCTTGGTCAGTGCGGCTTTGTTTTGTTGGGAGAACTCCAGCATGCCACGCATCTCTCTGTACGTGTTTCTACGGGCACACACGATACGTACATGAGCGGGGGGGTTTGCTAACCAGCCTTTCTGAACTTAAGCATGCACAGTCAGCCCGAAGGTCTGTCCCAGTTCAGCACCTCTGCCCACAGTGCCACAAGCAGCTACAAATGAAGGGGTACGAGACTACAGCCAGCATGCAGCGACTCCCCCCGGCAGCCCCCCCAACCCCAGCGACCTGCGGCTCGGAACTGCTCTGAACCCGACGCGTCTCCTCCATGTTCTCCCTTGAACTCAGTTAAGCTGCCAACACCCCCACGTACCACAGTGAGGAGCTTCACTCCGTGGGGAAAACCCCCACTTCTGCCTGAGGCTGCCTCTGCTGCTGCCTTCAGAAACACCCTAGCTCCCGCACTGGAGCAGCCGCAGAACTGCAGACCCCCACCACCCCTCTCCCGGCCACTCCGACCTCTGTCTTTCCCAGACTGCAAATTTCTACCTTTTCCACATCATCCCAAGTGCTGATGGTCAGATCAGAGCCCACTGTTTTATAGATGAATTTGGGGCTGTTTCCCCTCCTCATTCAAGTTCATTCACAGTGGACATCGCCTGCTGTTTGACTGCCCACCCCTCACCACAGGGCCATGCTCTGTGTCTTCACAGCGAGCCTTTGGCTCCGGTACCGCTTAATTTGTTACCAACATGAACTTCACACCCCTCTTCCTCCCAGCTATGGCCACGCAGATAAGCACAGGTTCCCAGGCAGATTGCTTCAGGGCTCCACCGTTGATCCTTCTAACTAAGGAAGCCAACTGCATACTTTTACTCCCCAATTCTATCCTGGAATTCATGTTTTCTTTGTGTGGATAGAAGTACAGATGAAAGCCAAGACAGAGAGGACAAGAGCATGTACTTTCACAAGGGGGGAGGCTGGGCTGTCACTACTGAGACCAGAGATGTGTGCACTCCCAGAAGAACCCCAGCAGGAATCCCAAACACGCTAATTAACTGCGGGCTTGATGACCGACTGCGAGAACAGCAAGAACGAACTGACTGACGGCAGAGACCTGACTCCCACGCTGGAACTCACGCGTTCGGCTGCCTTAGGGCAGGCTGCAAACCCAGCGCCACGCGGCAGCATTCGGCACCTCGCTGCCCGAAGCGCTGAGTTGATGTCCTCTCCCCACCAGAGCTCACAGGAGATGGCCGAGCTCTGCAGCAGGGGCAGCTCAGCTCGAGAGCCGCCTGCTGCGCTCCAGCATCTCTTCCCTTGAAGCAGTTTTGCTCCTCTTTAGTACTGGTTGCTAGGAAACCAAGGGCTGTCCTAATTATATATGAAAAGTAACTGCCATCTCCAAATCACCTACTTGACAGAAAGGGCCGTATCAAGGAAAAACAGACTGGGGAAGAAAAATTCTCTTTCCTGGGCTCTGAAGACACTCGATCCTGTTGCTCCGCTGCACGAGCAGCTGTACTGGCTCTGCCCCTTCCACCTACAGGTCCGAATGGCAAAGGGGGTCCATGCATCACACCACACAGCTCAGCAAGCCACATGCACCAAGCAGGTCCCGTGGTGCAAGGCAAACACTAACAGCCAGCCCCAGCTAGCTGCCCCGCTCCCAGGGGACTCTTTCCGCTTGTCTTAGAAGCACCAAGACCTCAATGCATCAGACTTCCCGCCGGCGACGGAGGGTGACAAACACCAGAGCAACACCAGCAAGCCTTGATTTATAACATCTGGATTCAATTCTGAAGTCGCCTGCCTCTTCCTGCCAGGGACGTGACCCGCTGCAGAGGTCCCACCAGGCAGAACAGATGCCATGCAATGCAGCCACACAGAAGCTCCGTTTCTACCCCACCTTAACTTGGCCTCTCTAGAAACACCACAATCCCCCAAGCACTCACTTCCCCAAAATCTCCACAGCAAGCTCACTCTGCATGTGACCAGCTGGAGCACCTCCTTCATCTTCTGGCTTCCCATACTCTTACTATTCACTTTGGTTCCTCTGTTAATAAGGGGAGACCTCGCGGCGCCCCACTGGGACCTGCACAGGGGCATCACGTCAGCGGGGTACCGCACCGGCAGGAGCTCAGTGTCTCACCTGAAGGAAGCTGAGGGACTTACCCTGGCTAAAGGAAGGAGGCAACCAACAATTGCCAGAGATGGAGAGAGCACAGTCACAGCCACACGAGGAGCACCGGCTCCGTGTGGAAAAGCCCCTGCCTAAGGCTCCAAAATCACCGGGTGCAACAGCCCACACAGCTTGCTGCAGCAGCCACCGAGATGTCAGGGATGCGGCGAGGGAAATGCTTTCCTTTTTAGAAGCAAAGCATACTTTGCATTCTCAAGCAGACAGTGGTCCCTGCTCCGCCCCAGGAGCACGGGACCAAGGCAGCTGCGGCGTGCAGTACCGTAAAGACGCTCCAAGTCATCCTGCCCTGAGATCAGCCAGCTCCTGAAGAGGCGCAGGTGGTAGGAGCACTGCTGGAGGTGATGGGCTAGAGTGGCATCCAGGGAGATGTTCCGGCTCGTGGCATAGTCAGAGGAAAAACGGCGCAGCAACTGGGCAACGTGGTGGTGCTCAAAGGCATCTGGAGGAAAGGGGGCCACAGAGAGTGAGAGGAGAGGGGCGGGCGCAGCTGGGGACAGAGAATCTGTGGGGATGGGGCTGCCAGGGCCGCTGGGTGGGGAAGTCCCGCACCACGCACTGAGGTCCAGCCCCTCCCGCAGCGAGGGGGTCGGGAATACCCGACCAGGTACCCCCAGCCACGCTGGGGCAGGGGACCTCCCCCCCAGCCCCACATCGCTGCAGCGCAGGGGCAGACCCCGCGCGGCGAGGCTTCACCTTTGTAAGTGAAGGTCTGACAAGCAAATGGATTTTAGGAAGCGTTCCCAGCCCAATAAGGTTCAGATTTGGCTGGGTAAGGTCAGGCCCATACCCGCCCTCCCCCAGCTGAGACAAGAAATCCAGGCTGCCAACAGAGCATCCAAGTCCCGCATCCCAACACAGCCAGCCACCTCAGCACACAGAAGAGAGCAAACGACCGGAGGCGGTGAGAGGGACACGGGGGGACAGCAGCGTTTGACTGAGCGCGTGGTGCTTTGAGCGCGGAAGGGGCACAGAAGTGCTGACCCCCCCTCTCTAGATTCTGGGGACAGCCCTGTGCAATCTTCCATGACAGCCCTGCGTGGCAGACAAGACGCCAGCAGGCAGGCATGCCTCCTCCTTCACATACGCAGCCTCAGGACTCACGCCGCGCTCTCGAGCCACACGGCCAGGGCATAAAGCATCCAGCCCGACGCTGTGCTCGGCCGCGGCTCTGGCGCACCCGTCCCATTTCACCAGAGGCAGCTCTTCAGAATCAGAATCCAGATTTGGAGCTGTGAACGGCTTTTGCAGCCTCAGGCGAGTGGCTCCTGGGCTGAACCTCCGTCTGCTAACAGCACTGCCCAGCCCAGAGCAGGCATGCCTAACTTCCAGCTCACACCCACTGGGCCTCTGGCTTCCTTGTCCTGATTAGGGAGCACTTCGCCACTCGAAACACTCATTGGGTTCTTGGGAAAATCCCAACGCCCAGTTTCACTCCATTGCATCAGGGGTGGGGACAGTTGCTTTACAGTGCGACTTAGGAAAGGCATGCTTGGTACAGGTTTTGCTGGCAAGCTAGAACACCACATCCTGCTGACACACACCATGCGAGCTCAGATGGTATCCGGACACACAAACAAATCGAGCAGTTGGCCACTCTGGGAAAAACAAAGCTGAGCAAACACAGAAAATAGGTTCCCTTCAGATATCTGAAACAACAAAGCCACATTTAGCTACCCCTTCCCCTTTCATCTTTCCCCAAATTCTGGTCTTCTTAAGAGTCTTCTGAACTTCTTTCGCCTTCCAGATCATGCAGAGCACCATTTCTTCGTATTTCCTATGCAACAAGATCGCAGAAGCAGCCTTAGTCACCTAAGGCAGAAATACTTAAGCTGGTGTCTCTCAGCAATCTGCTTGGGTTCTAACCTGTCTCCGTAGCAGGAGCCACGAGGTAGGAGTGGTGCTGTGAAACAAACCTCTGCAGAAGTTTCTGTGCAGGACTTGGATAACAAACACCGGTTCAAGGCATCCACTACCACAGAGCTAATGGGTTTTAACCTCGGAAGTCTCACAGTTCAGAGGTTAGGTCAGCAGCAACACCAAGCAGACAGCGAGTCCACAGGACTGCCATACATCCTTCACCGAGCCTCCTCATAGCTGCAGCACAACAGGAACATCGCCACAGCTGGCATGGTGCCGACCCCTCCGACTGCAGGAAGGCGGCAGGTCCAAGCCAGCATTGTCCATCACTACAAGATGAGTGAAAGATCTGGAGGGACACCGTGCCCAGGGTAAGGTCTGCAGGAGAGGCGAGCCCACTGCCACCAAACTCCATGCCTGGAGCAACCAAGGGAGCACCCTGATAGACTAGTTTGCCCACAGGAAGCCAGGAGGTTGCCCGTACTCCTAAGCCGACTGTGCTGAGGAATATCACGTGCAGAGGGAACACCATCAGCACCTCCTTCTCTCCCACCGCAGACTGTGCCTGTCCAGGTGGCACACAGGTAGCCTCAGGATAGCCTGGCTTTGGTCCTGTAAACCTGCGCCGTAGAAACCGAGGACCTAAGCTGCTGATGCTCTTATGTAGTGGCTATCTGCGCCCCCCAAATCCAGTGGTATTCTCCCACCGACCTCCACCCCCGGACAAGGGAGCATGACAGAAGGGCTTAATGCCAGCAGCGGAATTAGAGGCTGCTTTAGGAGTCTGTTCACAGAGCCACCGCTCTTGCTCTGTCACCTGGGACACAAACACCTCGGGGGACAGCAGAGGAACCGCCGGGCGGTAACGGGGGGTGAATGATCAAGTTAGTGACAACGAGACAATGGGGGGGGTGAAGCATGTTGGGACACCAGATACACAGACACAGAGAACCACAAGAAGGCTGAGAGGAGCACGTGTGCAGAGAGAGTTGAATGTGAGCGGGGGGTTAGAAGTGTGAGGGAACGTCAAATCAAGGAAGCAAACGTACCATTAGTTGGATGCTTTGCAAACGACACAGAAAATCGTTTTACGGCTGGCATAGACAAGAGCTCTGAGGAAATAAAAACAGATCATCTCAGTTAACAGCCTGCTTCGAAGGATCCCCGACCTCCACATGCCTGCAGCTACCCTGTCAGGGTCACCTTCTGCTCGAGCCCCACGTCACACGCTCCCGCTGCCCGGGCCTCACCACCTGCCCGTCTGACCAAACCTCTTGGCTTCCTCGCACTGCTGGCCCCCCACTTCCCCTGCGCCGCCCTGCCAGGGTCTCCCCCGACACCACAGAGACCTCAGCCACGCTCCCTGTCACAGACAGCACCCCCACACCTTCCCACCACACTTCCAGCCATCCCGAGAGCAGCCCAGGCTCAGCCCCAGGGAAGAGACACCGCTCCGCAGAGGAACGGCAGGGCCCTGGCACAGGGACGTGCGGCCCAAAATAGCCGCTCAGTGCCAGCCGAACAGAGCCGTTTATCAGTTTGAATCTAAATCAGCTGCTCAGGCCTCACAAGACCCATGAAGACATCCTGCACAGTTCTGATGCTCAAAGCATTTCAGTGCAGAAGAGGTTTCGGGATACACGTGTCAGAGCGGTCCTCAGGCTTCTCCTGGCCACATCCCAGGCCAAGTTCTCCCATAGGAATCACACATTGGAAAGACAGTGCAAGGACAGATTCTATGCATCTAATTGGGTGCAAAGCGAGGAGCTTTAAAAGATCATGGACTAGTCTCCAAATGCACCAAAAAAAAAAAAAAAAAAAAAAGGCTGCAAACTTGTTTATTCCCACTCTGGGGATTCCTCAGCTATCGTGGGAAAGAATGGCCTGGATGAGACCATCTGTACCTCGGATTTGTTGTGAGACCCCCACCAATGGTATGCTTTGCTGCTATTTAGGATCTTTTAGGAAATATTAGAAAGTGTTTGTATTTCTCTTTCACGTTCCATGCACCCGTTCTACCTAGTGCACGGCGTCTGTGCACCCATCCCTCTACAGCAAGGTTAGGAGACACATGCAGCAATTTATGCTCCACACCCCCTTGGGCTTTGCTGGCTGCATCCCCCGACTTGGCCAAACAATGTACTGAAACAGACTCCCAGAATTGCTGCCACTTCCTTTGCCACCGTAACAGCCCTAACAATGGTTTTTCTTTCTTTAAGCTCAACAACTGGAGCGTGACAATCTTGCGTATACGTGCAATCCCCTGAGAGCGTCCGAGCCCTGGAGCTGCTGGCAGCCTGCGGGTAACCGTCCCCATCCCACCCCACGGCTCCCTGGCCTTTGCAGCACATCGATCCGAACGGTGCCGCCACGCAGCTTGCTGGGTCCCTGGCTTCAGACAGGCTGACTTCAAATCACCGCCGTCAGCGGACTTTGCCCCAGCCTGAGGCCGGGACGCAGCCCTCCACCCCAGTGTCCCTTAGTCCTCTTCCAGCCCCCAGCAAAGGCGACTGCAGAAACAAGGGCCATTTTAGCTGCACCTGAGCGAGCCTTTGATGAAGGGCTATAAGCCATGCACCACACCTTGAAGCATCACAGCCATGAAAAAATATCAGAGTTCATGCAAAGATGCGCTTCAGAGTCTGAAGGGGTTTAAAAATGATCAGCCTGGTGACTGTGAAAGAGGCCTGATGCAGATGTACTCTGAGAGCCTGCTGTAGCTGCTCTGCCACTATATTCAGCCCTGGTGACGTTTGGTTGTTTAAACCTTTGCTCAGTGTTTCACTGGTGCTCGTTTAAGCAGGCACATGCAGGCTAAGGGCTTATTTCGCATTCCAAACTACCCTCCCCAGAAGCAGACGCCCCTCTGCCGCCTCCTTGTTTTTCCAAGCCCCCCGCCTCTTCTTCACCATTGCTGTTACTGCAGCGAGGCGCTGGCAGCACAGGGTGCCACAGCACACCCAGGAACACTGCAAAAGCAGCGTCACATCAAGATGGGTAATTCTGGGCCACGTCAGTCGCACAGCGGTTAAATAGCTCTGCCTTTTAAGTTCTGGAGGGTACAACGGAGACCTTGTCACTGAATTCAGGCTAACGCAGCCGGACCCTGCTCCGGACCTGGAATGCGAGTCGCCAGTTGCAGGCACGCTCCTACTACACAGCCGACAGAACGGCAGCACAGCACCCGGACCGAGCAGAATCTGGTCTGTTCCCAGCTGGGTACAGAGCAACCTCTGGTGCTGCCATGGGCTCGCGATGCTTGCAGAGCTATGGAAGAAAAGCAGCCAGACCCCTTCCTGGCCATTTCGGTGGCTCTCCTGATATTCACGCCCCTGTCTTGTGCCAAACACCATGGGCTTGTTCTGGGACCTACGAGCAGCCAGCATGTGCTGCCTTGAGCAGCCCAGACTGGTACAGCAGGGTTTAAAACCCTCCCAGTTCGCCATCCCAGTCTCTACTGCTCTCAGCCTGTTGTGGGCTGGGGAGCTCCCTGCAGAGGTGAGAAGCAACAGAGTTTTCTCTTACGCCGTGAAAAGCAGCACAGAAGGCCGGTGCAGGTAATGGCCTCCATACAACGGCGTTCGCGAGGTTCCAACAGGGCTGAGAATTGGAGAGCATCTTCCCACCCTGATTTGCTAGGCCGTTTTCCTTACCTCAAAATTGGACAAAAATCCCAACAGAAGGACAAAAACAACCTCCTGTTTTCCCCCGAGGGCCCCAAACTACTGCCTTAATCATCTCCCCACCTTGTAATCTGCCAGTGCTCCACAAAAGCTTTGTTTAGCATCAGCAAGGTCACCAAGGTAAGCAAGACGATGTGACGTGCTGGATTTCCATACCAGGACTAACCTATTTAATATCTAGACCAACAAATCCTTCTCCACAACAGCAAGTTGTATGAAAGCATCAGACCAAAATCAGAGCCCAGCAATACCGCACACCAGCATAAAACTCCTCAACGCAACGTCAGCCCCTGCCTTGTCCTAGCAAGGATCACAATTTCTCAGGACAGGATAAAGTGCGTGACTGCAGACACACTCAACCATCACTCTGCTCCGCAGTAAAGCCCTTGCCCCAGCAGCGTCCTGAGGCTGGGGCAAGTCCATACGTTAAGCACCTGTGGCCCGGGGAACGCACATACCGTCTTTGTACGTCAGGCTGCTGGCAAACTTTTTGCCATGGCTGCGCGCGTAGTCCTGGAGGTTGGGGGCACTGGAGGAGCCTCCCAGCACAGTGGTGCTAAACAGGCCGGTGCATTGCGACCCTGGAAAGGCATGGAAGGTGTTAGTATTGTATCTCCACCGCATGCAACTACAGAAAAGCAGGGTTAGTCAAAGAATGAGGGATGAACTGGCCACTTCGCAGGCAATCTCAGGGGGAAAAAAACAAAAATGACACTGAGGAGCACAGGGAGGCAGCATTCTCCATTCCAAATTCAGCAGTGCCAAATGCACAACAGGTAGCCCAAAACTCAGCACCAGGAAAGTTCCTAACTCCATCCATGGGTTTATTTCCCTTCGGCTTTCTTGCCCCGACCTAGGAGAAACATCTCAACACCCTCCAGGCAGCAAATCTACAAACTCCCGTCAGAGGAGCCGGGATGCCACATCACTGACGTTTATGCCACAGGGCTTCCGTTCTCTGCCTTTCTGCCCTTCCTCTTTGGAAAGCTCCTTCTTCTGTAGGACACCAGGAAGAAGAATGGCCTGCCTGATCTGTTGATCAAGCGTGGATCAATCACCCCGTCAAGCAGTCAGGAAAGCGATGTGACCAGAGAGCTCTTTCACAAGCTGCTGCCCAGATATTTCACATCTGCTGGGTCACCCCTTGCTGCTCCAACTACCCTTGCCAAGCACCCGATGCGCACACAGCACGGACCTTTGCTTACCCTTGGCGAGGGATATGGCATGCGAGATGGTCTCGTGCACAGGAGGGCAACCTAATACCAGTGGCTTGGGCAGCTGCTGGCGTTTGCTTCTCCAAGGCACAGTGTTCTGTAGACTTACTGACTTTATGTGATATTTAGGGAACATCGGGCATTTGAAACAGGATTCTTTTGACTGGGGAAAGCAATTGTGAGTAAGACAAAGCCTTACTACAGGCCAGGCAAAGCCACTGACTGGCTATAAATTCTCTGCTAAACTGTCTTGATGCTGCATTCTGTACTGAGAATACCAACTGCTAAACCCAACATTGCTCCCACATACAAAAGGCTTCCAGACACAAGCAGGTTAATCTTGTTCCACCCTGTCTGCCAAGGCAGAAACCTGACACGCTGCCTGTTAGTGTTTAACTGCAAGAGTGCAGCTGCTGCTACTGCTAAAGAGATCCTGCCTATATCGCACACAGCTCTCGATCCTAAAATAAAGCACCATAGCACGGCTTAGGTTGGAAGGAACCTCTGGAGGCGTCTATTCCCAATGCTCCAGCAGGGCCAGCTTGGATCAGCTTGCCAAGGCTTGTCCAGTCAAGCTTTGAGTATCTCCAAGAGAGGAGATTTCACAGCCTCTGGGCCCCTGCTCCAATTATCTGGCACATGCATGGTGAAAGATTTCTTCCTCCTAGCTAAGTGGCATTTCCCATGCTGCAACCTGTGCCTGCTGGCTCTCATCCTACCACCACACACCCTGAAGGACAGCATCTCCATCTTCTCTGTAACCTCCCATTTAGGTGGTTGGGCAGCATCGGGGTCTCCACTCCCTGCAGCTTCCGATCTGAACAAGCCCTGCTCTCTCAGCTTCTCCCCACCAGCCGCACGCTTCAGCCCCCGACCACCTCCGTTGCCCCTTCCTGGGCTCACAGCCGCTACCTCCACGCCCTTCTTGTGCTGGGGGGCCCGGGACGTGACCACAGCCCTTCAGGCACAGACCCACAAGGGGTGAACAAAGGGGAAGAACGAAATTCCCCAGCCTCATGGCTGCACTCCTGCTAATCCAGCAGAGCGTGCCGTTGGCTGCCTTTGGTGTACGGACACCCTGCTGCCCCACGTTCGCTCCCTGCTCTTTGGGACGCCAGCTCTTGCTCTGTAAAACTCCTCTTTAGCCGGAGCTTCTTTGGAGGAAACACACAGACACCAAGTTTTGAGTTACTCACATGTAAGCTCAGCCTAAGCTGACAATACCTGCTCCTGGGAACAGTGGGGGATGACCGAAAGAGTTCTCATGCACTGAATTTAAGCTGCTCCAGCACTGTGACACTGCTGGTAGCGTTCCACAGGACAGACTAGCACGTACGTGTCCTGGGACAAACAGACAAAGAACCCTTGCCTGCAAGGTGACCGATACACAAGTCCTAGAAAATTTTCTCCTAATGCCTTAAATTGCAGCTCAGTGCTGACTCAGCCAACTGGAATCTGTCAGAATGCAAACAAAACTGTGTCAAGCAGCAGCCAGGACCACACTCTGTATCGTCCTTCCACAGCTTAAAAACAAACCAACAACAACAAAACCAGCAGGCTTGTTTACTGGCAGATAAAAATGGAACAGGGATTTTTATGACTTTCTATCTTGAGCAACCTCACACCACAAATCATTAAGCTCAGGACACCCTGCTGTTCCTGCTGTCCTACAGTAGGCAGAGGCATTTTGTTAGCGCCCTTAAGCCAGAAGAGAATTTACAAAGATGACTCTCTGGATGGCAGCAGTTGTCTACAGAGAGCTCTAGGAGACCACCATAGCCAAAGCTCACACACACAGGTATCCTAAAGAACGGAATGGAACACCAGCCATTTGGGTTTAAGATGTAACAGCATTTGCTAGAAATTACTGTATGTGCTGGATCTTTTTTGTGTATTTAATATTCAGATGTACCTTCAGTGTTTCAGATGTTTAAAAACTGGACCTCCCTTATTTCCCTACAGGAACGTGAATCTCAGCACGAAGCTTCAGCCCCCTGGCAATACACCACCTCTATTGCTCCAGCAGCAAGGATGGATTTTACCCCATTCTGAAGTGGTTTTGCAAGCAAAGAAAGGCACCGAAACTTCCCTAGGCTCCCCAAGCTCGAAGCGTGCACACTATTGCCTGCAGCCCACCATAATGCACGTGCTCCTGCCCGGAAAAATGCGGCACACTCCAAAGCACTGCTTTGTGTAGACAAAGCAAGCTGCAGCCGCCCCTTTTCCAAACAGGCATTTCATTTTTTAAGTTACAGTAAAGACACACTGATGGCAGGTACGGCAGCAGGGTTATTCTAGGAGCTCGGTCCCGCTCCCCACTCTCGCATGCCTCAGCAGATGAGGTTATATCTGAACAGGCCTTCTCCCAGAGACAAGATAGCCAGCCACTGACAAGGTTGGGCCACAGGAGCCAGGCTCCATTTCAGAGCAGCTCGGACAGAGCAGGCAGTTTCTGAATGAAGCCCCTCACAGCACAGCTGCTGAGACAAGCGTGAAAGCCAAAGTTCAAGCTCCCACGAGTTCTCTATCATTTCTCCCAGAGAGAGCACATTTCAGATCCTAAAGTGGGAAGAAATCAGATTTCGACAAAACACGCAGGAAAGGAATCAGGAAGATTCCTTGAAGAGCTTGACTTGTACAGGTGAAGAGGCATCATTCTTCTTAACAGTTCTCCAGTTAAGAGAAATCCAGAGAAACACAGACACCCTAATAACCCGGGACTGTGCGAGCGAGTGCTGCACCACGGGGCTCTCCTGCTCAACCCTTCTGTGCCTGCAGCTGCAAGGCTCTGCAGAAAAGAACGATGCTGGGCTGGGGAACCAGCCAGGGGCGACTGCCACAGACCAGGTCTATTGATTCCTACTCAAAGTTCTGCCCCTGCAGAGCTTCACAGTTGGGAGTGTGACGGGCAAAGGCTTCCCAGCAAGATGGGCATGAACCTGGAATTAAACCTGCTGGGATCACATTTCAGATTTTGTTGTCAAGTGAAAATAGTACTGTACAGGGGTCCAGTAGGGCAGCAGGCACCTCCACCACCCAAACAGACATTCCTCAGAAACCTGGAAAGGGCTGTAGTGAATAGGCTGCAATATCTGCACTCCAGAGCACGTGCTTCTGGTACCCAGACATCCAAGCAGCAAAGACAGTCTGCACATAGCATTTGATGTACTCGATAATTCTCCAAGCCCTTCCTTGACCGAGTGCCATCTCAGAAATTCTCATATCAACTCACACGGATTCACAGAGTAACCACAGGGTTCTTCAAGCCTAAGCAAGGCAGTCTGTTACAGCTTCCTTAATCCCGCAGGCGGTCTGTGAAAGGCAGAATAAGTAGATGCACCACATGAAGCAGCACATTCAAAATCCAGTATGGCCAAGGCCCTTGTCCCTTTATGAAAGTAATATGTATCAGCCATTCCTTCTTAGATTTTTCCAACCAGCTGGGAGCATGGCTGGCAGACTCCAGGGATGCCTCCTACCCGCTCTGAAGAAAACTCCATTTACTTGGTAAGAATTAGCTTCCAAAGCAGCAGCTCATTCAAAAGTGACAAAGAAATGATCAGGCCTTTCAGAAGTCTCTCGGCTGCAGGATGTCCACATAACAAGAGTAAAGAACTGATGGCCAGAACTGTTGCAAGTCTACAGCCATGCCATAATGCAAAAATGGCTTTAAAGAAAAAAAAGTGGGCATTTCCACCTCCTGGTGCTTACTAGTCACCTGCAAGATCTGGGTTTCACAGCTATCTTTGAACCTCATGACAGCAAAGACAGCTTTTCACTTTCCAAACAGATCTTGCTTTAGCAAAAGTATTTCAGGAAGAACTTCAATGATTAAGACACAGTTTAGGTTAGGATGACAAGGAACGGTACACTCAGGGACAGGCAGAGAACACCAAGCGCCCCCAAATTCTTTCTTCCACTGGCTCCCTTGCAAAGAACGGCTAACCAGGGACGCCAGCTCAGAGAGAGAGCTGTCAAACACCGCTGCAGACGACAGATCTGTTCCATACAAGAGATCTTCATGAAGCAAAGGTAGAAATATAATCGTCTTACATGCAGAGCGGCTTTGCATGTAAACTACTGTTTTGCAGGGCAGAAAGCACGCTAGTTCTCACGTAAAATCATCTCTTCCTCCTAAGTTCAGGAGTGGTTTAACAAATGATAATAGCATGGAACCAGAAGGCCAACCTGCAAACACGCAGCTGGCTCTGTCGCTCCCGTGCTATGAAGGATGAAAAGTGCATCTTCTGTTGCTAGGAGCTGAAGGAGAAGATCATACACAAAAGGCAATTCAGTCTCTACAGCAGCCTAAACAGTAACACTAAAAGACGACATAATGCACACAGAGACATACGAGGAACTTAAGCCAGATGCATATGTGGAGAGACAGACAGATGCCCACAGACATACAGAGGTACCGGCGAGCAGGCCGGTTACAGGTCCAGTACAGTACCTAAGCCACTTTGCTTCATCTCAGAAGACTGCCTGGAGTAAGTGCTGAAGAGGCGGTAACCTCCTGATTTGGAAGAAGATTCAGATAGCACCTGCAAAGACAGACAGTATAATCAGTGTTGTGCTCTGAGTTACCCACTGCTCTCAAAAGCCCTTATACATCAGCTGAAGGTAAAGAAAAGTACGTCTCTTCCTTAAAATCACCATTTTCACGAAGCATAAAGGTACTCATATAGCTAAGGTCGTGATAGTACACGCTCAGTTTTAATTAGGGTTGGGTTGTGGAACGTACTTTCAAAACTATGAAAGGATTCATGGACTGAGCTCCCTATTTCCCAAGACTGGGACATAGATTTCCTCCTTCAGCATCAGGGAAGTGTACCCCCTTAACATAGCATGTGCCTGTTACAAGAGCCCCCGAGTGCTGCATGCAAGATTACATCACGAGTGACACAGCGATGGAAGCCAGCTAGCAAACGCCTCAAGCCCTAACTCTGCTGTGACTGGTCAGAAAACAGATAGCAAAAATGCCTGCAAAACCCCTCCGAAGGGAGGGGCGACTTCTAGAGCACTTTGAAGGTGCCAGCTACCTGCTGGCCACAAAGCTAGCCTCACAACACGCAACGGCCCCAAGGGAGAGAAGTAAGAACAGTAAAATCGATCTTTGTTACTATAGGGCAGTGAATGGGACAGTCCTAAGCCCTGTGAGAGCTTAAACACTCTGTAATAAACACACCAGCTAGTGGGGACCTCCCGCTTACATGAGATCTCAGATGGGAGACCGGAACAAGAAACATGGAGCTGAACTGTGAGAGGCAAAGGCTGGAGTCTAAGGGAAGGCACAGATGCCACCACCGCTATGTGAAGAGGTTGCAGGCAATCTTGTAGCTGGTCACATGGATGTCTCTTACCGAGCAAGTAATCCAAATCATTCTTGTGCTTCTCAAGCAGTTCCTTACCTGCTCTTCCTCATCAATTCCTCTGACCCATGTTCCCCCTCTCCTTCCTCAATGAGGAAGAGTCTGGGAGGTCTGCCTTCCAAAAAATTCCTCTTTAACTTCTGCAGATCCTTTCCCAGAATCAGCTCAAACTCTGGCACACTAAAAGGAACACCAAGAAACCAAAACCCAGCAAAAGACCTTCCTTAGAACCACCATGGGCACCAAGCGCATTGTTACCTCCATGGACCCTGTCTTCCGGTTCCTGATCAGCGGTGATCTTCGCTGAATGCTAACAGGCTCGGAAGGCTGCAGAGACCTTTGCTGTGCGTGATCTGGCTCATCGATGCCCTTCTCTTTGGAGAGGTCCTCCAGGCTGCCTTGGTCTGCTTTCTTGTCCTCATTCTGTGGTAAGGAAATATTGACACCTACAGGCACATGGCCTTCACAAGCACTGCCCAGGCACTGACTCCAGCCTTCAATCTCCCAGCTCTGCTGAGCTCCCGAGGATACCACCTTGCGTCTCCCAGCTCTGCTGAGCTCCCGAGGATACCACCTTGGGTCTCCCAGCTCTGCTGAGCTCCCGAGGATACCACCTTGGGTCTCCCAGCTCTGCTGAGCTCCCGAGGATACCACCTTGCGTCTCCCAGCTCTGCTGAGCTCCCGAGGATACCACCTTGCGTCTCCCAGCTCTGCTGAGCTCCCGAGGATACCACCTTGGGTCTCCCAGCTCTGCTGAGCTCCCGAGGATACCACCTTGCGTCTCCCAGCTCTGCTGAGCTCCCGAGGATACCAGCATTCTCAAAGACTGCCCTGACCAACCCTCGGAGTTAGGCAGGGAACATAACCTGCCAGCAGCCCGCCGGCACAAGAGGAAGGTCAGAGAAAAATTTGCTGCTGGAGGCCGGAGGGCAGCAGAGCCCAGCAGAGCAGCAAGGCTGCTGACGGGCCCGCACTCACAACATTGCCAGCAGGCAGGGCAGCCTGCGCCTGGGCAGCGTGCTCACCTCCGCGGAGGCAGGCCGAAAGCCAAACCCCGTGGGCACGTTTCTGTCTTCCTCACAGCCTTTCACGCCAGGGCTGAAATGCAGCTCCACATGGAAACGCTCTTCTGAAGATGGGTCCTGTGGACAGGAGGCGTGGGGAATAAGTAAATAAATAAAAAACAGTCCCACTGTCAGCATAGGCCATGGTCTGGACCTGGGCCACCCTGCCATGCCGGTGCAGCACGCATCCCAAGCGCATCCTTTTGGAAGGAAAGCAGAAGCAACAAGAAACCACAAACATAATGGCCCTGGGCTCGTCTCACCCAAAAGGACAGCCCTTGTGGGCACAAAGCTGAGGCATTCAGATTGTTGTTATTTTGTGCAACAGCCACCAGAGGACCCAAACGGAACCGGGCTACAGGTATGTGTGTGTATATATATATATATATACACACACAAGCCTAGAACATAGCCCCTTCCAGCCCATTCTGTCGCAGAACCAGCACGCGCTGGGGCATTGGTTCCCTCCTGCATCTTTAGTTGGGTTGTTCCAAGATTTAAGTAAATGTCTCCAACATTAATTCTTTTTTAGGTTTTTTTTTTTTAAGGGAAGCCAGAGGTTTTGCAGTATCTGGCGCTAATGATGTAAGCCCAAAAGCTTCACCATCTCTCCCCACTCACAGATTTACCCTCCTCCTAAGAGCTCTACACTGAAGTTTTGGGGGTTTTCTGACAAACAGCACTAGGAAATATTTCACTGCTATCGTTAAAACCCCACATCAGCTCTGTGCATACAAAACTCTACCTCCATAGCGTATGGAGGACAGGGACAGCTCCCCTCATAGAGCCTCCTGCAGCACAGGACCCGAGCTGCATAACCTGGGATTCAGCATGCGCATGCGCAGGTCGGTGCCAAACCTGCTTACGGTCGTCACCACCAGCTTCCACATTCCGGCTGGTTTTTAAATGATTCTCTTTATTTCCTGAAGATAACAGTATATATGTCCCTAACTATATCAGTATTTTTTTTAAATAAACAGGTTTATGAATGTGGAATTTCTGGATATTTTCTAGACCTATATGGAAAAAACTGCCAAATAGAATTTGTTTTCATTTTTTATTTTTCCTACTGTTCATTTGTAACTAATATTAAGAAACAGCAAATTACTTCTGCTTTAAGAAACACTTTGAAATAGATAGCACTGATTACTGGAGATTGGTGTTATTGCTCGGGGTGGCATTCCACTTACATGCAACAGGCATTAGCTAGGCCACTGCCTCCCACCCGAAAACCAAAACTAGCAGTTGTGTTAATGATCCATCCACCTTATTCACAGATGGAGAGAGCTCAGGTACAAACTTCCCAGCTGAACTCATCTCTCTGGGACAGCAGGAAGGGTTTCCTCCTACAGCTACATCCCTCACCTTGTTGTTGTCCTCGTAGAGCATGATAACAATCTGGGTCATGTAGTTCAGCTCTGAGATAGCACTCAAATAGTCCATGGCTCTCTTCCACTGCTGGTCTTTGTTTTCCTGATATATACACATAAACAGTCGCATGGAATAAGCAACAGCAGACACCTTGCAGCATCCAGTGAAATGGGTCTGAGAGAGTTTGTCTCTCCACAAGATAACAACATTGTCAGGACAAGAACACCTTGCTTAACTTGCATGGAGAGAGACGACCTTGCAACGAGGGCAGGGTGCTTACAGTAAGGAGCAACTGCATAGAGGGACACTACAGCTACCGATACAGCCCACGTGCAGGTGAGCACATCCAGCCACAAGCCCCCTCTGCCATGCTGGCTGGAGAGACGCAGAGCCCACAGCAGGTTCCCGACACACTCATTCTCAAATAGTGGCCTACAGAATGGAATATTTCTGAGTAATCTCAAAAAAAGCACAAAGGATGAAGTTGTGCTAACAAGGGACCACGGGAAGCTGCTTTCACACGATGCTGAATGAAAGGTCTACAGAGCCACGCGGGAGCCTTGGGCTCCACGAGGCAGGGCAGCCCACCCCCCACTGCTAGAGAATGGCCGTACCTGAGGGGCCACTCATGCTGCTATAGAGCATCCCACCACCTTGATGGACATGAAATGAACCCCACCGGTACAAACGAACCCAGATGCGGCCTAATACCCTTGTGCTGGCAACACGGCATCCTCTGACACTCAAGCTGGGGAATAAAGTAGCATCGTATTCTGTGAGCAATTCAGGGCAAGTACTTGCGTGACCGCTGCCTACAGATGCACTGAGCTTCCACAGACATCCAAAGTCTTGCCTGCTAAGCAAGCCCAAACTCTCATGGCATTTCAGAACACCATGCTTATAAATGGGTCTGCACACCAATTCCTTCAGGAAGGAGCTCATGAGAGCAAGCGAAGGTTGGATTGGATGAGTTAGTCCCCTAAAAATGTGTAATCTGTCCCTCTGGTAGAGAGCACCCCCTATGCATTTGCAACCTCACGTCACTTCCTCTGTAAGCAAACGCATTTTCTTGACTTCAAGTTGACAGAAAGTCACTAAATAACAGGGCTGAGCTCTTGAAATAAAGGGTTGAAGGAAGCAGGAAGAGAGAAATTCCCTCATCCCCATCACCCCGTACCACTATCCTATACGGGTCAGTGGTGTGCTCATCCGAAACCAGCAGGCCAGCTCCTGAAGAAAAGACGCCTCTGCACAAGCAAGGCAGGCAGTGTCAGGCTGAGGGAGAACAGTCTCCGACATGCCAGGGAGGCAGGAAGCTGCAGCATGCAAACACAGCAGAGAGGGACTTGGCCAGAGGCCACCAATGAACATCACTGCTGGGGGAGCTGGCTAGAGGGGCAACCTACAAACATACACCATCCACCTTGGAAAGGGCCGCTGAAGAAAAGCAGGGAGGCTTACTCTGTGAGCATTGCTGGGACACTTACATCCAGGAGCCCCCCATAGCGGAAGATACTGAGCAGAGAGTGCACGTGGCTCTCACTGGTGAAGTAGAGCCGTGTCCGAACATGGCGACCTGGTGACAGAACTCCTCTTGAGTACCTAAACCAAAATCAGCCCAGCATTACTCATAGCCTGCCAATGAATTGACATCTATCATACGGCAGCATTCCCGCACGCTTGATGGAACAAGACAACCCCACGCTGGGAACCGTCAAAGAGCAGCAGAAACAGAACAAACAGCAAGAGCGCTGGGCACAGAAGGAACAAGTTTTATGGTATCCTAATGGAGACACATGGTGGGGCAGAGGTGGCCTCACCATACTGGCACTGGCCACTTGCAGAGACAGGGATGAAGGCACCACCATCCAACTACAACAGGTTTAAGCTTCTGGGGCACTGTGCTCCTGCTCAGCAGTCTCAATGTGCCCTTCCTTTTCCCTTCTAGTTCTAGGAGCATCAACATGCCTCCCTCTTGGTGTCTCCGTCAGCGCATGTTCAGTGCCTCCTTCCACACCAGTACACCCCCCTGGCATGGTTCCCACACACTGCTCCAAAGCTGCCCTCCCCACTAGCAGAGGCATGAAGCACAATCCTTACAAGGGATGGAGTTTGTTGACAGACTCATCTTCATGGGTTCTCTGTAGGTCCAACTGGATCTTTTTAATGAGAGGAAGACAAAAGCCAATAGCAATCTCCAGTTTCTCCTCCTTATTAATCCCATATTCCTGCAGGAACAAAACAATAGATACCCTTTGAGCCCTGGTGCTTTGCCACATCCTCACATGAAAGGAGGCTGGACTTCAACAGCCCTGTCCACAACTACCACTACAGTTAAACGAGGACAGAATGAGAAACATCACTCAGCACCTTTCTCTTTTTTTTTTTTTCTCCCCTGCATATTGCAGAGGGTAACCGAGGACGGAGACTCCTCGAAGAATCCCAGTCAGTCTAGACATGGTCGTCAGTGTTCTTCCAACAGCTGAGAGGTGCAGGTGCCATCAGGGAGCCTCCTCTCATGACACACAGACTTACACCCTGTCCTGGCACAAGCATTAATGCAACAACGGCTATTTGCAAAGATAAAGCCTGGAGCACTGTGCTGGCAACAGCCAGACTGCGCCTTGTCGGGAACGCTGTGAAAAAGTCTAGGAGACCACTTCTGTTCTACGTGGGCACAAGTGCAACTGGACCTCACTGGTAGGAGCTCATCCCACATAATTGAAGCATTTCTGCCAGAAGCAGGACAGAAATCAGTGAATAAAGGGATCCACTGCATGTGGCCCTGCTTTCCCCTCCCGTGTTCATGGGCATAAACTGTGTGAGAAGCAAGCCAACTCTGCATGCTGGACAAGTTTAGTTTGACACGAATACCAAACTTGCCAGAACAAGTCTCCATGTCAACACAGAAATCTCCCTTCCCCTGTACAGCCTTGTGCGTGGAGAAGGGGATGCTGCTATAGCGCACGCAGCCTGCAGCTGCGCTCTGATGCACTATGAAGAACAGCAAAAAGCTGCTGTGTCAGCCCTTTGCTGTTCTGGTGCTGTCAGAATCCTCACCCAGGAAGCCAGCCCTGCCATGTCTTAAGCCGTAAATGCTTTTGGCCCTATACAAATGTCAAGAGATACACCTGAGAAATACCTGTGATCTGTGCAAGAGAAGCGGGAGAAGACAGGGGAAGGGTCAGCAGCAGACACCGCAGAAGACATGGTCACACAGGCAAAACAGGCTGTACCTGGGGTATGATCACGTCTGCCAGGGCTTTGGAGAGTTTGAAGAGCTCGGCCGTGCCTTCCAGTTTCAGCGCACAGTTGTGCTGTACATCGTACTTGATGCAGTCATAGATATCGGGGATCTTGCTGATGTCGTAACGCCCATTCTTCATGCGGAAGTCTCGCTCCAGCTTACTCCAGCGTTGCAGCATCAGTTCCAAAGTCTCGCTGTGGTACAGCTGCAGGTCTGCACAGCAGAAAACACCAAACCACATTCACACCCCGACTGCTTCTGCGCAGATTTCAACCGACAGCTATGACTGACTCCTCCCAGCACAGAAGGGCTCCGGCTATTACGTCACCCTCAGGAATCCTCGACTGGAAAAGTCACTGGACCTGTTGCAGAGTTCTAACCTGGAGCAACAGGCTACTTCCAAAGCACTCGAGAAAAGCAAAACTGCTTGCCTGTTGGCTCATGCCTGCCACGAATCATGTAAATGTCCCACAGATGCCTTTCTAAAGCCTCTGGGCTGATATTCAGAAAGTTCTTAAAGATGAGCAAATTTTGACTGAAAACCTGGCTGTTTCTAGTCTTGAGCCCCCCTCCAGGAAATGCTTGGTAAAAAAAAAAATAAAATAAAAATATCAGGCATACCTCTGCAGGCTGTACTGCCGCTGCTTACCTTCGCTCCAAACCCAAGACGCATGTACCCTTTCCTTTACATTACAGCTCGCTCCAACAGTAGTTGGAAGCAGCATAGGAGCCTTATACATTGATAGCACAGAATTTCACTTTAGAATTTCTTTGCTACAGACAAACATAAGCCATAGTGGTGTTTGGGAGCTCCGAAGTGACTCTGCTCCAGACACTTTCCAGTTCTGATGCTCACCTGCAGATTTTGGGTCTTCCAGACGTTTCTGTATCTGGGAGGTGAGATTCTCAATCAGGGTGAACACCTGGTTACAGACGTCCACTGGGTTCTGGATGAACGTCATGGAGTTGAGCAGGGAGGCACTGCCTGTGGGTGCTAGCTGAGAGGAGGTACCAGTACAGATTCGTTAGCATCTTTACAATCTTTACAAATGGGGAACACACAATATCCACCTTTTGCGGCTGCGCTGCCTTCTGATTAGGCACAAAAGTTGTGCTTCCATAATAGTGTAATGAACGGGCCTGTTCCTTGGGGTAGTGAGGTGTGTTTTAAAAGCTTCCTTAGGACCAAACTCGGAGGGAGCAAACAACTGCTCCTACCAGATGGGACCTCCCTCCACCTACAATATCCACTCTCGCATTGCTCTGCTTCTGTGCTTGAGCAGAAGGGCTCCACAGAGGTTTTAAGTAGCTCTTTGAAGTGATAAATATGTTCCTTAATAGTACTGGATTTCACTCCAGTAATCAGATCTCAGAGTCTGGAAAAAACAGTGTTTTGGGGGCTTGTTGGAGAAGCAGCTACAGTGCTGTTACTGGTTGCTGGGCTGGATGTAGCCCACGCTCTCTCCTCTGCAATGATCAGACGCTGACAGGACCACAGAAGGGTTGGTATCCAAAAGATCTGTTCACACGTGCACAGAGCACAGATCTAGAAACTAGCAACTGAGGATTTTCACTTGCAGAAGGGCAGGGGCTGTTAACCTGCCCTTTCCCTTCTTAAGTTCTGTTTATATCCTGTAATTCTGACCAGAACTGATCTCAGACTAATCAAACTACTGTTCATGTCAAACCACTGGAGCAATGCTGCTCTCCTTCGAGATACAGGGAGCAATAAAGCCACGCAGATGTTTTACCTTTTCATAATCCTCTTCACAGAACGCAGCATCCTTCTGCATGATTTCGTGCAGTCGTGCCTTCACTCTGTGTTGACAGCTGCTAAGGGAATCACTGTCGCTGTCCAGGAGACCATTCATATTGGCACTTTTCACCATTTGCACCAGGATGGGGGTCAGCTCTCCTTCCAGGGCCAGGAGACCCTAAAGCAACACGGACAAAGTTTCAGCCATATGCAACCCAAAGCAACAAACATTCCTGGCCGTTTCATGGCCTTCAGTCAACCTGAGTGAAATCTCAATTGTTCTTGAAGAGCAGCTTTACAGACAGAGCACCTACGGTCATGACTCTGGCATGCTGAAGGCCAGCTCTGCATGCAGCAGCCCTGGATCTGTCTGGGCAATTGCTGAGCAGTCAGCTCAGTTTGCTGGAAAATGTTGATACAGCAGAGGCTCTGGAAAACAGCTAAGGTCACCACCAGATTCCCCTTGGCTCAAGCTTTAACTGCAGATGAACCTTGTTTCCTCCCAACCCCCACCCCATGCTGCACCAAAGACATTTCATCCCCTTTTAAATCCAGCAGCCAAGGCGTAACCCCTCTGGCTGGGCAGCCATCCAAGAAACACTCATGTCGCAGGCAATTAATACTCAGCAACAGGCTTGATGTGCTCGAACATCAAACACCAGCAATACACCATAAATAACTCCTTCTCCAGTTAGAGTCCCATCCTGGCAGGATGCTAGAGATAACACAGATGTGCAGCTATGCTGGATTGCCAGTACCACCCCGGACACTCGCTGTTAGCATAGCGCAGCACCACCCTCCCAGCAGAGAGGGGGAAGCTCCAAGGCTTCCTCATCACCAGAGGTTTTCCTTTAGAACTTGCATATTTTAAGACTAATGGAGCAGAGCTAACAGGGGCCCAGAAGAGAGGAAGGACCTTTGCAAAAGCTGCCGCTGTCATCTGAACTCGTCCCTCATCCGAGGCGTAGATCTTGAGATCGTGACGGTAGGTGCTGTGCAGCCTGAGCAAGCCACATCCAGGGAAGCCAGCATAATCACCTGGGACACAGGACAAGTTCAAAATTAATACTCTGACACCTGCAAAACTATCGGCCGAGTATAGTGCTTTAGACAACATAATATTTTACTGTAGTAACAAACTTATGTAGAGTATCAATCGTTTTCATAGCCAGCATTTAGGCTGCTCCAAAACAGACAGCTCTAGCCATACGTGAGGACTGGAAATCTGATTCAGGCTTTGCTTAACTTGGGAGGGTTCATTCTGAGGAAAAAAGCAAGCATTCACCAGTCACGCCTGACACTGCCCAAATTCTGCAGCCACCCTCTCTGAGCAGCCCGTAGTCGGTTCTGCGGGCCTGAATACCCCGAATACCCCTGTGCAGAATAAAGATGCACAAAACCCCTGCCTCCTCCTACTTGTTCTCTGCACAGGAGCAGGTACTTCTGCCATCAGCACCGCGGGCAGGGGGGCACCTGGCTTCCAAAGCATACCCTGTAGAGCTGCAGTTATCTTGCAGCACAAAATGCTGGTTTGTTCATAATGGCTGAGTCAACCACAGGAGCCAGATCAGTGATGGGAGAAAGCAACTCATGCAGTTCTTGAGCCTGACCCTCCAAAGACAGTGCAGCAGTGACTAATTTGCTGCTGCCTGGAATCCCATGATGATTGTGCACAGTACCCAGTCACATCGCACGAGAAGATGGGAAAACTGCTCCCTCTGAGCTGGGAGAAACACCCTGCGAGACGAGGACAGACACCATCAGAAGTCAGCTATGTATCTGCACAAAGCTGCCACACACCAACTGCTACCCAGGAGTGCAGCATCTCACTGCAAAGTAAGATCTCCAAACCCCCCAAGGGGCAGCCACTCAAACAGGAGCGGTCATTCAGAACTGGCAGGGACCATAGCTTAGGGCGCAGGGCAGCTTGCTGGTAACTACACTCCACTTGACCGGCGCTCTGCAGACAGGCCTCTGCCCTCAGGTTTTGGCTCATTAAGCTGCCAAGCTATTCCCTGTACTTTCACTGGAATTGCCTCTCCTGCAGTCTTCTGGTCTCCCCAGTCTCTTGTCCAAGTTAGTGGCTGATCCTCTTAGCTCTGGGCTTCAGAGATCCACAACAGCACCAGGAAGTCCCCAGCCTTTCTAACTCACCATTCCCACCTCCAGGAATGGCACATGGGCCCTGTCATGAAGGTCCCCTGTCTGCTGCTGCTCCTCCTCCTTTAGCCTCTGCGCAACGACAGTCAGCTACACTTGCTGATACCTTGCAATCAGCAACACCATCGCACCGATTTTTTAGCAAACATGAGGATAAATTTCCCAAAAGATGAAAAAACTCTTCCTTATTCCTGAAGGAAATCTTCTCCAATTTAAATTAGCTTAATTTGAAATTTAATTAATTAAATTGAATTAATTAAACCTACACGTCAAAGGTAAGTAGTATCCAATACCAGTCTCATCAGATCGATACAGCAGCAGTGCACTACTTCTGACTCTTTACCTGGATGAAAAAGGCGATCTCAGCCTTCCTCCCCTTCAGGCTCTCGTTGATCTGGGTGCACGCTACAAGCTTTTCAGAGTCACAGAATTATGGCAGAGAAAATATGGAGAAATTACCTTCCTATTCTCTGTCTCAAGGCAGAACTATCTTTGTTCAAGAGAGAAACTTCCTGTTCTCTACATCTGACCTAGATTCCTCGTTAATCATACATAAATTCTGAATTGCATTTGCTCCATCAGAACGTATCTCATCAGAACGGCTTCTTTTCTGAATGCTGGCACGCGGGTTGGAAGAATGCTGTTGTGCTCCAAGACAAACTAAAGTCTAACCGCTGCAGCAGACGTCTCCAGCCAGCTTGGGGATCTCCGAATTCACTTCAATTATTTATCCTTACCAAGTCAACTCAAACGAACAAAACCAGCTGTGACCCGAGTCACACAGCCCACAGATGCCTGAGCATCCCTCACGCCAGTGATCAGTCACCCACGCTGGGCAGCCTGGTATAGTCACAGGGCAGGACCTGTGGACGAAGCTTACCTTGGCCACCAGGGTACATACAGCGAAAGGCTCGCCCCAGCTCTTCTGCCTGGACTCTTCCTGCTGGTGTCAGCTCTCCACCCCACTTCAGCACCAGGAGAAGGGAGGGGGAAGACTCTCGGCGAGCTTCTAGGAGACAAACAGGTACTCACTACATCAGATCTCAAAGCTGAGCTTGCGGGGGGAGAGGAGGGCAGGAAGAACCGGTTGTCATCAGCACCTTGCAAAGCGTTCTCAACACAAGCCTGACCCAAAATCGCCAGGTTGGGGGATACACTTGAAGGTATGGGCTGACACTCATGAAATGGGACGTGTAAGCCCTGTGGCACCACCCAGGGTACATGGGTACACTACATTACGCATCACTCCAGCCCTTTGTATGATGTGAGCCAAGACAGGATATGGGTTTTGCTTGCACGTCCAGAGACCCATGTAGGCAAGATAGCTGCACGCACTCTTGAACACCAGGCTTTAAGATCATGGCAGCAACATCAGGTTTCTTTACCTTCATCTTCACTTGCAGCTTTTGGGTGTCCATGAGGCAGATAGGTCAGCTGAACCTTACGGTTAATGCCAGAAAAATGTCCGTACCTGTCACAGGGAGAGGGGAAAGAAATATAAACAAATCAACTCCAGTCCCCCTGTAAACAAATGAACTCCACTCCCCCTTTGCCCACAAGTCCCCAGGCGGCACCCAGCAAAAACACAGTACAGGCAGGAGGCTTCCCGCCGCGACGCCAATCACCATGGAACCTGAACATTTTTGCCATCTACCTGTGACCTGGCACGCACCCCCAGAAAAAGCCAAACAACTCCCCCAAATAAAAATTCAAAGATCCATTTACTTCCCTGCTCTTCAGCTGACAGCACTCTCTGCTCTCATACCCCACCGGGACTTTAATCAATCTTAATTAATTTCTATCTACATTGTTAACAAGTGAATTAATGAGATCACAGAAAAAAAAAACCAAAACCAATCTGCCAACCGCTCTGAGGATAACGAGCAGAAAGAGCAGGGGAAGGAATCGTAGCAAAAATTCATCCTCTGTGCTCCACAGACACGGCCTGGACACAGACATAGCCTGCGGATGCCACAGCAGCCACAGCTCTGAGAGGAACTCTTCCTCTGTTTCCAAGGTGCCAGCACCACCATATTGCCTTTTATTTCAGCTGTATGCAACCTAAGAGGACACAAACATCTTTTCATGTTTTCCAAGCTCCTTTGTGTTAAACTTTTGGCACCAGGACAACCTTATTTAAAATAAGATTTGTTCCAAATTTATCAAAATGCTTTGTATCAAGTGTGGTCCCTACAGGCCTCAAGTTCCTCTGGACACACCTGGAACAAGAATCAGCAGTGGTTTTGATGCCAAGGAGAGAACACAAAGCGCGTGGCACCTTTCATGTACAGCTGCTAACAGGGGATGGAGGAGGCTCCGAGCTCAGGGAAGCCAGCTGGCCAGGACACCAGCAGCACAGCTTGTTTCTATGCTGTGTGCTGACCCGTGGCTCAGACAAACTCACGGTGCCCCAAGACAATAACCCGTACATCTCCAAGACGCTCTTCAGCTGCTCCAGTTTGGATTTCCTCTCCTCAATCTCACAGTCACTGTGGGTTCCCAGGTCCACCACAAGCTGCCGTGCAATGTCCAGCACTTCCTGTTGGAGAGCAGACAGTCTCAAGCATCCAGCAACTCTGCCTCATACTCACCACTAGACTCTTTCAAGGACTCCAGACAGCTTCACCCAGTGTCAGGTCCACACAGGCACTAGAGACACGTCATTTCCTAAGACACAGCTCAGGCAGGACAAACTCTCACACCACAGTTTGCTTCATCCCCACCCCGTGCTCCAGCCCCGTTCAGAACCAGGCAGTGCCTCCAACTGCCCCACGCCCTAGCCTGGGCCCGTCTTTCACCAGAGGCAACCACAACAGATGGGCAAAAGCTGCATCAGGTCACCCCCATCCTACAGCCTTTGCAACAGCCACAAACAGTTTCCATTCTGCTCTCACACCGTCACCCAGCTGAGCGTGTGTGGGGTGGGGAATGAGAAAGGGAGCGTTTGTGCAACACACCGTCACCCTTTTGAGTAACCCCAGAGAGGACCCCCCTCACCTGTAGCTGCTCTGGTTTCTTCAGCTTCAACTTCCCTGTCTTGTAGCCATCATATTTCTCAAATAATTCAAAGAACCTGAACAGACAACAAAGAACCCTGATCCATTTTCTGCTGGTTCAGTGCTACAAACACTGTCATCCCTACATATGCACCCTCCAGGGAGAACCAGCAGGCCCTCTGGCTCCTTCCTGCACTTCAGAAATTCTGAGAAAACCAAGTGTTTCCAGATGCAGGAAAGGAAGCCGCCATGAGCGGCACTTCCCATTGCAGCACCTAGCAGGCCTCCACTCTTTCTCCCAGGGCTCACACAGAAGGTGCCAGGATCTTTATGGTGAAAGGGGTCTCCCTCAACTGGGCAGAAAGCATTTGCTGATCCAGATCCTCTTCACCTCCCAGCAGCGCAGCATCTTCCCACCTCGACTCTTACCGGGGATGCTTGACTTCCATCTTCATCTTCTGCTTTGGGGTGCGATCTCCATGACGGATGACTGCAATAACACAACGAAGCTCCATCCTGAGGAAACATAAGATACACCTGATAAATTTGCCCCTACACTCCAGAATTGCCACCAGAAAACAGTTTTCCACTGTTCCTTCAGTTCCTTCCTTGCGACAGCTGCTTTCCTCATCAGTGGCAGAACTCCCAGATGACACCAGGCACAAGTGCCAAGGCTGTAAAAGCAGTCAAAGTGCTGCAGACACTACCAGGTCATCTGGTATCTATCAGGGAAAAGCACTGCAGCACCACGCTACGATAGGCAGAATGACATCTGCAGCAGAACAGACCGGGCCGGATGTTACAGAATCTACAGAAACAGCATTTTGAATTACGCCAAGCTTGTCTTCATGCCCAACTCGTGTAATGCTCACAGGACCACTTCGAGAGACCCAGGAAAAAACAGCTTGGTTCAGAAGAATGGTTATGCAGCTGGGGTCCTGCCTTCGAGCAAGAGCTGTACACAGAAAGGTCCCACAGCAGTCAGCCACCCGCAGGAACCAGCCGTTGAGCTGGCTAATTTCAGAAGGGCTACACCAGTTTGCTTTTTCAGATACTACAGCACCCAACTATTTCTTTCAGGATCCCAGCGGAACAGGGATCGATCCTGTCAGTCTCACTGTCATGAGATGCCACTGAAACCTGCAGTCCTGTCAGCTGTGCAGTGTTTGCCATCGTTTTCTGAGCGACCTCGCGGTAACAGAAGGATGAATACATACTCTCAATGTACCTTTGCTGTGGCACCTACTTTCTTCGCTTCCTAGAAGTGCACAAGTGTGCTGAGGATCACAAAGAAACTTTTGCCTTTGGTCTTTTAGCCTTATGTGGTGGCAAACCGTATCAAATGAGGGTCTGCCAAGTGTCCAGCTAACACGAATACTTCAGCCGACTGTTTTCCACCCATTTCTCTGGCAGCTCAACACACGTTCTCTCCGAGTAGCAGCCTACGGAACAGCGAGCCAGCTACAGTGATGCCCTGATGTTTCCTGTGATGATCAAGAAGTTGGGCCTTCTGAAAGCCACGTGAGCAGCCTCTCTAATTCCTTCAATGACCGCTCGTCTGCATGCAAACCTACGACTAATTTACCACCTGCCACCCCCTTCGCGTGCATGGCTAAGCCTTTCCATCAGCATTTTGGGGTTGCAGCCAACACAGCAGCTGGAGAACACCATGCTGATGGGTGATGTCTGTCCCTTGGACAGGGTTTGCACTTTGTCCCTTGTGTAGCCATCACCAGCATTCTTTTGAGAAGAAGGCAGGTACTCACATGGTGCCTGAAGTTGTGGGGACAATAGGAATATCTTCTGCCTCTGTTGGGATGGACCAGGGAATGTGAAACTGGGGAGCCAATTCCCGCATGATTATATTTCTGGAAGAAATTAGAATACAAAACTCACAAGAAATTCCATTCCCTTGGTTCTCCACCTCCTCCTTAGTGGTCCAGCTGGCAGATTTGAAGGGAGCCCCAGAACTTCTCCTCACCTTCCTCACAGAGACATCTATCACACCAGGGACTAGTTAGGGCACCCCAAAGAGACACCGATTTCCCTCACATCACCCATACTGCAGCTGGACTTAGCATCCAGTGAAAAGTCCCGTGTAAGGCACATCTAGCTGTGGACAAAGACAGCTAATGCCGACACAGGCAGGAGCTCCAGGGGCTGAAAATAATTTACCCATTCCTCCCAGGACCAAGCTTTCACCTGCTTCCCCACATGAACCACCCGCAGCCTTCTCTGACATATTGATCAGGGCTCCACATGTGTTTTACTTTGCTAGGAGTTACCTTACCCGCTGACAAAACTTGAATTTTACATACCCGAGGATTTTGGCACAGTCATCGTAATACTTCATAGAGTTCTTCACAAAACTGAAGCCATTCACATCACAAACGAAAGAGTGGCCGTTTGCCCGCAGGAGGTCAAACCCGCACACCGTTTGCTGCATGAGGAAGCAGAGGACAGGGGACTCAGGCGTGTGGCGTGGGACAGCAGCAGCGCAGCCGAGCGGGGCGCGCGCACAGACCCAGCCAGCGTACGCTGCCCAGTTCAGCTCCACTGGTGCCGCAGCCGCCCTCCACTCTATGCCCACCTCGTGAGCCTTGAAGAAGTGTGAAAATACTGCCAGTAGCCAGCAGTAATGGGCCCTGTAGGGGGACCTTTACACCCTCACAGCTCTGTCAGAGGCCCAGCCCACGAGCCCCTTGATTAAGCTGTCAGGGCTGCCCCCCTACCTCCTGGAGCTCTAAAGGCTTAAGACAGCATCTCCTGGCTGTCCTGCTCTTGCTTCTAAATCCCACCATTTTGAACCAGACTGACAAGCACAGACAATAAGTGGTGCAGGGAGACATCCATCACTATGTGGACAAAGCTACAAGGGAGAACAGGCCCACAGCTGTATCAGCACAACTGCACGGGTGCAGATCACAGCGGGGGCCAAGTGCTTCTTCTGCCGACATTGCTGAGCATGTCGTGTAACCATACCTAGACTCACACACTCACTCTACCGACCTGTAAAACAGAACACAAACGTGCGCCAAAGCCAGATCAAAAATAGAACAAAACCAAAAAAAAACCCCACAAACCAAAAAAACCCAGAAGCCCAAGCTTTCCACGCAAACACAACCAGGGAAGAGTAAAGGTGGGACGAGCACAGGTCAGATGGACAGCAGCATGCTCAGAACCTGATATTAAATGCGATGTACGCTGGCCACCAGCCACCTGCCAGCACAGAGGGCATTTGCTGCAGGCCCTTCTGCCTTCCCAGCCACTTCTGACCAGCAAACGGCCACAGCCAGCTGGGCCAGCTGCACCCAGCCAGCAGAGATGGCAACCGGCATCAGGCGTTGAGGACTGACACACCAGAGACACATCAGGTTAACAGATCTCAATATTTAACACTGACCACGATTCAAATCGGACATTTGTGGAGTATCCCATTTGCATAGGAAAGAAAACACAGACCTTAAAGGCTACGCAGACTTTCCGGGCAACCAGTTTCTCCATGGCAGTCAGCATGACCGGGTAACGGATTTCTTTCCCCTCACTGTCCCGCTCAACCTTCCCATCCAAAGCAGGGGATTTGCGAGCCTCCGCATGGGCATAGTCCGGCCCAACGGTGTACACCTGGGGAGAGAAATAGTTACGCCTGACATGACCACCTAGACCAACTGCAGCTTCCACAAGGAATCTCTACTGCAGACACAGAGACAAGACCATCAGATGGCCTTGCGCATTCCTCCCCTTATGAACTACAGAACACCCGCTCCCTGCTTTGGGGTCCAAGCTGCACAGTCAGCACCTTGCAGCTTAAACAAAAGCTGCAGAATCTAAGTAGGACTAAGTAGGTCTGCCCAACCTGCAGCCATCCCAGGCCTGGAGAAGGACAGAGCTGTTCCAGGCTTTTCCTTACCTTTACATCAGTGCCATCTGTAGGCATGAACTCCTCATAGATGTACGAGCCTGTCTTCCTCACGCTGCTCTCTGGTGAGTACACGCTGCTCCGGCTGCCAATCTGAAAGCACAGAACAAACACCCCAGGGCATGGGGCTCCTTCTCTTAGGCGGAAGGACAAAAAGCCTAAGTTTCATCCCATATGTAGAGAATTAATGGAATGCCTCTCGGAACCCCCCACTATCACGGCACACTTCTTACAGAGGACAAAAGAAACTCCAAAATGCAGACAGTAGGTATGGCCTTCTCCAGGCTTTACAGAGGAGAAAAGTTATTACAGACCATCAGGTTGACTCCAATCACTACAGGGCTATGGAAGAAAAACCAACCAGTGGATAAAGGCCTAGAATGTAAGGGGCCTAGCTAATAAGTAATTGAAAATAAGTTGTGACAAGTGACAATCAGACCGGTTTAACTTCCTTCTAGAATAGTTGCCTGATCTTACGGACAGAGGATGATGTTGTTCTCGTTCATACTAAGGCTTTGGACACAACCTCTAGTGGCATGCCCATATGTTAGCTAAGGAAACAATCATGTTAAGATTATTAATGACAGATGCATAACTGATTGGAAAAGAGATATAGCACAGCTATTAACTGTTTGCTGGCAAAGTGGAGGAAGCGAGTAAGGGCAGATTCCCTGGGGAACCTAGGAATAAACAGTGCATTTATCACATTGGCAAGCTATGCTAAGCTGAGAAGGGCAACAATGATGTTAGAGGACAGGAATAGAAGTAAAAAAAAAAAAAAAAAGTAGTCAAAAAAAGTCATCTTGACAAACTGAGGAAGTGATCTGGACAAAACAGCATGCAATCCATAAGGGACACAGCCCTCCATGGCTGCTAGGCAGGACACAGGTCAAACAGAAGATGGGGAAGGCAAAGTCAGCACTGCCACTAAAATCTGTCCTTCTGCAATTCCCAGGTGGGGGGGTTTGAACTGAAAGTTCTATGAAGGTCTAGATTTCCCCAACACAAACCCTTCCTTTCCCCTTCACCGGCCCCAACACTCTCTCCTGAAGTCACATGGGTCTCAGAGCCACAGATCTGTTGGTTCTAACACCAAAACTGGAGTCCCCATCCTCACCTTCCGAAAGAGCCGCTGGCTGCCCCCACCTGCTGACGTCGGGTAGTAAATATACACATTATGGTCTTCAGCACTGACTGGCTTCTCTACAAAAGGCTTTGGGAAAACAGCTCCATTTACCTCCACGTGGTCCTCTCCTTCCACCAAGTTGCACTCTGAAGACAAAGCACAGCAGCAGCCTGTTAGGAAAGGGCGAGACAGCCCTAGAGCAGAGCCGAAGCCCTTCAATCCCAGCCAGCCAGTTCCGCTCTTGGGACCTTTGTCCACAAAAACCAACAGACTTGTGAATCAGTCCTCCTGAAGCCAATCATCAGTACCTGTTCTCTGCAAAATATCTTTAATAGTACCGTATGTGAAAGTGGCTTTCAGTAGGTCCTGGACACTGACCTTCTGGCCTATCAGGGTCTCGATTGAGCACAGCATAGCGGGGCAAGTCTATTCCCTCTTCTTGAAGGATCCGATATACTTCACGCCTGTAGAGGACAGAAATGGTGTCAGAAGAGTCCAGAAGGTCCTCAGTACATGTCAAGAGATAGACGACGCTCTCACTGATGAAGAACAAAGTCAAATGAACACAAAAAAGCCTCAAGACCGAGTGCAAATACTTCTCAGCACATTCTCTCCATGTAGGACCAACAGGCTACGGGGCATGCCTCCATCCTACTCCTGACAGAGATGTCCCAGAGTAAATCTCTACCTGGCTTAAACATGAATACTCATTTACTAGCGCATGCCCAATCCACAGCAAGAGACCCAGCAGAGGCCACCTACCCAGATCTGCCCTGCCAAAGGGTGCCGGGTGACACTAAGCTGCCCAACGCCCAGGCCAGGAAGATGCAGCAGAGCCTCTTTTCATCCTGTGTCAGTGAGGAAACTGCAATTCTTCCACTGGAGCTACCCCTTGGGGTGCCAGTCAGCGCCCCCAGGAACACCACGCACATGGTTTGGGGTCTGGTATGAGCCCTACCCATATGCAGCCAAAGCAGTTTGGCTGTGTGCACTGAAGTACGTGACTGCTGGTGGCCTCTACCAAGAGCTGACCAAGAAGCCTCTTGAAGTGTCTGACCAACATACCCTCTTCTGAACCTCACCTGGCCTTGCTCCCTATATCTGTCCCAGAACCCCATCCCACTATTTGGCTCTTCTACTCAGAGACTTTGTCTTAGTCATGGCACTCTCATTCTGCGAGACCTCTTCCACCCTATTCCATCTAGCCATTCCTTACAGACATTTGCACCAGACAATGAAACACGTCAAGTCTCAATGGCTTTACCCCCAAATCTATTCCCCTCCATGTTTTGGAGAAACAACCCCTAAAAGCCACTGCTAAGGTCCCCTTCCTCCCCACCTCACTCACTTGTGGCCAGGAAGACGAAGCTGGCAGAGCATGCTGAAGAGAGGAATTGGACAAAGGAAGAAGAAAGGGGCTTTAGCGGATCACAGACACCTACCTGTCCTGGATGTAATATTGCATATCAAGGTCATTAATCAGAAATGGCTTGCACAGCTTGGCATAAGCAACAGCTTTATCCAGGGGGAATCCTGAAATACAGGGCGGGGTGGGGAAGAATGAGTGGAAGCTCCCTTGCCCAGATCTCAAGGAGGCTAAGGCCTGCCACAGACTTTTTACCTTTGGAGTGGAACGATATTAGGCAGTCACAAGAGGGCCAGTTCTCCACCGGTTCGTTCAGAATAACATCTTCCCCCATAATCACCACTGTGATATACTCAAACTTGCACAGACGCTCCAGAATCTGCGTCATGGGCTTTGACTTGGACTTTTTGGTCATGGCACAGATTCCAACCACAATCTGCCGTTCAGGTGGCTAAGAGAAGACAGAGATCAGTTTAGTACAGCGTCAACAGCTTTACTGAACGTAAACTCTAACACCGTAGAAATGCAGCAATGCAGAACAAGCAGGGGTTTTCTCCCAACCTGATGCACTCACGGCTCTTGCTAGACTCAAACCCATACACACTGCCAGCCCCCACCGGAGTCTGCTGAGGGACACCATTAAGGAGCAGCCCAAAACAACCACGTCTCTGCCAGGTAATACGTACCTCCTCCTTTTACTGGGCACTACTGCTAAGGTCAGAAATAAGTATCTGGAACCTGAACAAGCAGCAGGGACTGGAATCCCACATCATGTTCTCTGGCCCATAACTCACCATGACAGCTGGTGGACTTAGGCAGGCTCAGAGAAGAGCTGCAAATGTTTTATAGCAAAAAAGTGAAGGAGCTCAGTCTGTCTGTCTTTCCTGAGAGGAAATGACTGGGAGATCCAACAGTAAGGGGCTATGAGTAGAAGAAAAACAGTACCAAATGCTCTTCCGTACATCTGGCAAAAGTACAAGATCCAGTGGGATGAGTTAAGTTGCGTAAGCCAAGACAGAAGGTGTGCATTCAAAAAGCATTGGTAACCGTAACAGAGGAACGGGCTAAGGCCTGTGGTCAACTTCCCGTCGCCATCTAGAAACCCCAGACTGGATGTTCTCCTGACAGATTAATTCTGGCCCAAGTGAGATTAAACACAGTGAGATCACCTGAAGCGAGACGCACAGGACTGCAGGTTACCTGGCACAAACAACTTCACCACACCTGACAAATAGCTCCTCACTGAGCATCAAGGCACACAACACTGTGTGGATTTGAAGGAAGCCCACGGGGGCTCATAGGGTCGACAACCCACTTGCAATGGAGACTCAGGGTACAGAGGCAATGGAAATGACTGCTGCTCTGGCATGTGGTCCCAGCAATTCACACTGCCAGCAGCAATGTCCCTGCAGCATCCAAGTCCCAGGTCCGGAGCAGCAAACATAACATTTAAAACATATATATTTAAAATATAAAACACTGAATAGGGGCCAAAACCAGTCAGGAGCTGGAGATCATTCTCCTTTCTGCACCCTGTTCCCAGGGGTTACAGAAAATAATAAACGCTTCCTTTCTGCAGACACACCTCTGCCCTTTTCACAGGTCCCAGTTTTCCTCAAAAATTTCCCTGGTGAAACAGGAACGTTTACAGGAGCATCAGGGTTAAGTTGCTAAGACAGAGAAATCCACTACTGTGCCTGAAGACGACCTGCAAGCAAAGCGGCTACAATTTACTGCCATGTGAGGCAGTGAGTATGGCACATGCCAGTGCAACCCGTGCCGTCTGAAATGACATTGCCATTCCCTGGTAGGTGGTCACAGCCTGGGGCCACGTCCCCTGAAGTCCTGACTGCCTGCAGCCTCAGCAGCAACCACGCAAACCCTGGCTGAGACCCAGGAATCCTGCACAGATGCTCCAACCCAGAACACCGGGACCTCCTTACCGACTCCTCTTCTTCATCATCTTCAAAGAAATCGGTTTCGTCTGTCTTCATGTTTGATCCCAGAAAGTCTGTCTCATCATCCCTGGAACCGACAACAAACCTGGGAGTGGAGTTCTCTCCCTCACTGGAGGTCGTCAGGGACGACATTGCAGCTTCGGTGGCCGACCATCCCGCTCTGGAATCAGAGTGTGCAAAAAGGGATAGAGAAGGTCAGACGCAGGGGGAGCCAGGGCCGGCTGCGCTGCTGGAGGCAGGGGATGGCAGGGAGGGAAGGGAGCGGTCTGGCACGAGTGGGCGAGCCCGGGGACGTGCTGCCCAGCACAAAAGGAGGAAGCAGGAAGAGACCCTCGGGGGGAGAGGGGATCCGGGATTCAGGATCATTTTGGATAGGCAGCTCCATTGTGCAATTAACCCCTTTGCACTGACAGGGAGAGGGACAGCATCACTGCCAGCACTGAAATCATGTAAACCTACAGTGATGCATGCTCCAAGCCGCTGTCTGAATCACGGACGGGGACAGTGGACACTCTTGCAGGCTCGTACACCCAAAGACATCCACTGGGACTCCAGAAGTTAGGATGAAGCTTAGCAAAGTCACTGTTACTGTCCAATCGCCAATTTTCATCCTTTCAGCCCAAGAAGACCTACAGTAACAGAGAGAACGGTTTGAGAGGCACGTGAGTTTGCGTGGAGGAAGGAAAAGGAAGAAGTGAGAACTCTTTGGCAGGGAAAGAGGACAGAGAGGATTGCCCTTCACCAGGTTTCCCCACGCTATAAAGTGGTGAGAAGCATTCCTCCCATGTAAGCGCGTGCAACCTTGAGAAGAGGACATTGCGAACACCTCGTGTTATTAAGTACTTCCTAAAAACGGACACGAGACACTCCCTACCACTGCGTCTCCTGCTCTCACATGACTTCCAGCATTCCCCAGACTGAGGGCTGCAGTATTTCCTCCTCTTTTGAGCATGCTTCCCCCAACAGCCAGGACACCGTAGCAGACTAGACTGCCACATACAGCAGGCGGGTCCCAGTCCTCTGGCAGCTCTTCTGCACACCCAAATGCCATTGGCCTGCTGCCAGCACAGTTTCATGGTAGATGAGAATGCCCTCACCAGGAACACCAGAGGGAGACTGCCTTAATCCATTTGAGCGGGGTCGGAATGGGCAGAAGGAACAAACACACAGAGCAATCCAGCTGCTTGTGAAATCCCCTTGGAAATAAGCGTAAAAACAAAGCATGCCCCCACACGGAAAGGCTGTGCGTGCTCCCAGAGGGACAGGAGATGTAACAGGCAAGTGCTCGGAGAAAGCGCTGGTGCATAAGCACGCCGGATGACACCCCAGCCCAAGCTACCAGGCACTGGTTCGACAGCAAGCCCGGTGGTTATCATGCCAGATCTGCTGGGTGAGCTGACACCAACCCAACAGAAACGGGAGAGGTGACACAGCATGCACCTACCGCACCGAGGACGATCTCCTCTGCCCGACTCCCAGCGCACGCTGGTCCTTCACTTGTGTGCCAAGCCCAGCGCTGCCTGCTTCCAGACAAGCCTTGAGGCACAGCGCACACCCCGCGCAGAAACGTGTCCCGATCAGCAAGAATTAAAGCTGTAATTCACCATCAGTGCTGGCCGCTGGTGGGAGAGACAGCGCTGGCAGACCGGGCTATGCAGGCGTTTTACTGTGTGCTCCATACAGCCCCCTACTTCCACACGAGGACAAGAGTAGGGTTCCCGACGTGCCCAGGAACCATTTTCATTCCTGTACCCCACTGCCTCAGCATGCCAGCACAGAACAAGACCTTAGCAAGTACAGTATCAGCTGATGGCTAATGATTTAATGAAGTAAACCATGCAAGAGGAGGAGGAGGGTTGTTTTCTCCAATCTCTCACTCTCTCCTCCCTCCTGGAAAAAACACACGAAGCAGCAGGAAAACCTTTGCCCTAAGAACTAAGAAAGCAACGAGTTCTCTACATTCCTGCTCCTATTCCAGAAAAAGAAGCCTCTTCCTTGCTCTGTAGCTGTCCCTAGAGGCCATAACATGCCAAGCTTGAACCAGGTAAAAACCTAGAGCCTCACTGAAGCTGGCAGCCGCTTGCAGGCATCCCCTTGGTGGTAACAGGAAAAGCCTCACGGTCTCAGGTTGCTTCTGGTGTGGGGAAAGGGAGAGGGTACAACCCAAACCTTTGTTAAGCTTCTCTTTAAAGTAGATCCCTTTATCTGACTAGGTTTATACCAAGAAAGACTACAGATTCCTAATGAAACAGAACTTTTAGTTACAGGCATACCTAAGGCATCTAAAACGCAGACAGACTCTCTTGCTCTCAAAGGGAAACGGGCAAGCAGGGCACTGCTCTGGTATCAAAGGCATCAGCAACGTAACCCAGGTTTTGCCACCACGCCCGAATCAGCACTGGCGCTGGGCTGTCGCAGAGTTTGTGCACCAGGAGGGTGGCAGCTTCCCTTACAGCACTGGTACCAGCATGGTTCCTGCGCGGCACTCAGCCCACACCACCACCGCACCGGTACTTCTTTTCCTCAAACCCAGAGCTATGAGAGACGCTGGCAGCACGCGATGCTGACGGCCCTGTGTCACTGCTTCCCGAGCTAACAGCTCCTAGAGGTCGTACATCAGACCAGTCCCCACTTGCTGAGCGCGCTACAGGTCTCACCTTTCACTAATCACAGCAAGAAAATTAAGTGTTGAGTTAATGCTGCTGTCCAAGAGAGACAAAAGCATTAACACAGCTCTGGCACACACATACAAGAGGTAAAGTTGGTTCTGGCTTTGAGTACAGAACATTCAGGCTTGCTAGGCCCATCACAGGTACACGAGGAAGCATGCACCAGCCGCTACAGCTAAAGACGTTCTTGCACTCTCTTCCAAGAAGGGCAGCTGTGATCGGCCACGCAATCACACCGAAGGTTACCGTAATCACCTAACGGCGGTCAGAAGCTGCCGACACACAACCTGAAACTGAGATGTCAACCTTGCCTCTAAGCGTCCTGGGATTAACTCAGCTCCATAGACAACCCTGTATAGTGATAAGAAATGCGACAGGATGCTGTTTTCCCGTTCCCCAGCAGATCATTCTGGCGCTGTTCAGATAAGGACGCTCGCAAAGTAGAGAGACTTATTCTTTGTGCCCCACTTCTGAGGCACCAGAAATCTAAGAGAAGAGGGTATGATCAGGCCTCCTATTAACTCTGTACACAGTGCGGCATTAACCACTAAAACAGGGGGTTCGGGCATTCATTTTTTGTTTCATTTTGGTTTTTAACCGAAGCCTGTTATAGGTGCCGATGCATGATTTGGAAGTGGAGGGCTGAAGGACAAGGCCTGCAGCAACCAAACAAGGCTTGCAGCAACCAAACAAGGCTGATCACAAACTGCTGTGGGCACTAAAACCAACCAAACAACCCAAACAAAAAAAAACCCAACCCTAAAAGTTTAGGCCTTGATCAGTAAAATACCTTTGCCCAAAGCGTCGCTCCCCTGGTCACAAGGGCTGTTTGTATTAAGGTTAATTACATACTTAACATACAAAAGGTGAAAGCTGTGCTCTTATCATAAACACTTAATTGCTTCAGAAGAAAAAGAACACCTATTCCAGAGTTAATAATTAAAAGCCATTTGGACTTGGTGTCTCAGAGAAAGCTCCCCAGGTTCCACGAACATCGATGTTAACGTGTTCACAACCAGGAAGCTGAAGCCAAGCTCCTCATCGCACAGTTCTGCCCGCGTGAGCGGCACTTTCCGTGACTCCAAACCTACCAACGCCTTCAAGCCCAGACAGAGTACAGCAACGGTGGAAACGTTTCGTGTTTCCTGACCAGGAGCTCCCCCTGCTACACAATGCTCTTTGCAAATTTAGTAAAAACCTCCTGGCTTATCTCTTCTTATCTGAGCAAGTGCCAAGTCGCTCACAGAGCAACTGCAGCACTAAGATCAACTCTTGCCCCAGGAGATTATTGGGTTTAATGAGATTTCGGAGGCTGTTAAGTGTTGCGCTCCACAGCATCAGGCTTTCCCCGAGACCGTAACCGCTATTCAAGGTTTCCTGGCGACCCAGCCGCTGCCGCCCTGCCCTCCCCTCGCACCCCGGGGCTGTGCCGGCGCAAACCCCAGCCCGCCCGGCTCGGGCGCCTTCCCGGCGGGAGGCCGGAGGCAGCGGCGCGGCGGGGGAGCGGCCCCGGGGGAGCGGGGCGGCGGCTCCTCCTCCGGGGGCAGCACCGGGGCCCGGCCCGGGCCGAGCACCCGGGGGACGGCGGGCACCCCCGGGCGGCGCCCGCGCCCGGCCAGCGCGCCTCACCGGGGGGGCGCCGCTGCCACCTACCCGGCAGTCGCCGACGAGCCGGGCCCAGCAGCGGCGCGGTCGGCCGCCCCGCCACCCCCCTGCGCCTCCCTCCCCAGGCCTGGCGCCGCCGGCCCCCGGCCCCGGCGCACCGGGGCCGCTCGGGCACCCCGCCGGCGGCAGCAGGGGGCGCCACGCCGGGCGCCGCCATTTCCCTCCGCTCACCTGCGGCCTCCGAGCGCACCCCGCTCCGCCGGCGCTGCCGCCGGCCAATCGCGGCGTGCTGACGGCCGCAGCCAGCCAATCGGCGGGGAGGGGGGCGGGCCGGCCGGACCCCAGGCGGGCGCGGCGTGGCGGCCCCTAGCGGCGGCGGCGGGGAGCGCGGCGCGGCCGGGCGTGCCGCGCGCACGTGGGGCGCGGGCCCGGCGCCGGGCACCGGCAGCGCCGCGGGTCCCCCGTCACCACGGCAACCGCGCCGCGCGGGCCGCCCCCGCCCCGCGGGGCCCGGGCGGGAGGGGCGGCTGTGCCGGGCGGCCGCTCCCGGTGCGCACGGGAAGCCGGGCGGCGCCCGCCGCCGCTACCGTTCCGCGAGGTCTGCGGCGGCGGAACGCGGCGCGCTCCCTGCCCCGCCGGTGCGGCCCTGCCGGTGCCGCGGGCACGGGGTGCGCGGGGCCCGACCGCCCTGTCCCGGCGTGCGGGGGCCGCGGAGGGAGCGAAGGCGGCGGGCAGCGGCACTGAGCGGCGGGAGGGCCGGTGACCGCCGCCCGCGCCAGGCCGGGCCGCCGAGAACCGGCCGCCGGCCCCGCGACCCATCCTGGGCCGCATCCCGTGCGCGGCTCCGGGCCGTTGGGGAGCCGCGTCCGCCGCTCCCGGGGCCCGCGCCCCGCTGCTGCCGGCTCCAGGTGCGCGGACTTTGCCCCCGCCGCGCCCTCGCCGCCGCGGGTCGCGCCGTGCTGTGCCGGGCCCGCCCGCACCGGCACCCGGCGTGGACCCGGCCCGGGCGCCGCCGCCCCTCGGCGCTGTCCGCCGCGCGGTGCTGAAGCGCGGCGGCGGCCGCGGGGCGGGGCGGGGCGGGGCGGCCGAGCAGGTGGCGGTGCCGTTGCGGCCCCCCCGTGCCCGGCCGGCTCCCCGCCCCCCGCGCGCCCTGCCACCGCCGCCGTTCCCATTCCCGCTCCCGCTCCCATTCCCATCACGTCCGCCTGCCGGCCCCGCCGCGCCGCCGGGGGCCGGCTCCCTCGCCGCCGGCTTCCTGCTCGCCCGGGACACGGTCAGCGCGGGCGACCGGCAACGGCGGCGCTACCCGCCCAGGTACCGGGCGCGGGCGGCGGGGGCGCAGGTGCGGGGGGTGGCGGGGCTGCCCCCGAGCTCAGCCGGGGGCTCGGGGTGCGTGGGGGGGCGGGGCGGCGTGCTCGGCCGGGCCGGGAGCCCCGGGGCTGCCGGCAGCCCTGGGCGGTCGCGGAGCACCGGGGCAGGCGGGAGCGGGAGGGGACAAGTGCGTGCCGGCAGGGCTGGGGCCTGGGGGGACTTCCCGGGCCCGGCGGGGAAGACGGGGCTGGGGGGGAGATGGGGCAGCCTGGCGGGGCAGCGTGGCCAGGACAGCCAGCGCGGGTGAGGACGGACCCAGGGCTCAGTTGTCGGAGGAGCCAGGGAGGACTGGCCAGTGTCCTGGTGGGAACAGGACGGAGCAAAGGGTTCATTTTCTGCTCCTGGCAAAGCACCCAGGAGCTCCGCCTGCAAGAGCCGGTGTCAGAGTGGGGACAGAGGCTCCTCGGCAGCCCCCGGGGGCTGGCGGCAGCTCCTGGCCCGACCCCATCTGGCTGTACCAGCCTTGCCACGTGCCTGCCTTCGGGACAGGGACCTCTCTATTCAAAAGCAAAGGTTTCCTGGCAGGTTCTTGCTCTTCCATCTCCGGGGCAGGAGAAGGGAGAACTGGTGGGGCCTGCAGGTGCTGAGCAGGCAGCCCCCAGGCTGCGGGCAAATTTCAGGTGAAGATGGGCAATCAGGCCTGGGGCCGGGCCAGGCTTGGCAGGCGCAGGCACAGCCATGGCCTGGCTTAGGGGTGCTTTTGGGGTAACACTGGCTCCGCAGGAGCTGCTGGCCCTATTTACACAACCTGCGCCTGATCCCTTAAGCCTTAAGCCTCGAGGCCGGGAGAGGTGGAGGCAGGTCCTGCCCCATGCCCGTGCTGCCTGGCCCCGAGGAGCATGGGGGGCCAAGGCACAAGATGGGGGCTGGAGGCGGGAGCTGCTGGACAGGGTAGGGACGTGGCAGCCACCAGCCAGTCCTTCCGCCTTGCGCCGGCACCGGCTGCTTGGCCCGGCACAGTTCAGAGGCAGGTCAGGACAGCGAGGAGCGGGTTTTCCTCCCCATCCTGATGCTGGCAGAGGCTGCGCACAGTGAAGGAGCAGAGCGGGGAAGGAGGCAGCACGTTACCGCTCCAAACACATGCGGCTGCTGCGATCCCTGCACCAAACACCACGCAGTTGGAGAGTGGCGCGGCGCTGCATTGCAGGCTGAGAGCCCGGCTCGGGCAGAAAGCTGTGTGCTGAGAGCCAGCGCTGGGGGCTCGGGCATGCTGGGTCGGGCCGCAGAAACAAGGGGACAGAATTGGAGCGAGTGCGAAGAACGATGATGGCGGGATGTCGCAGTTTGTTCACTGCCCAGGAGGGCTGTGTCCTCAAGCTTTCTGCACAGCTGCAGGGCCAGGGACACCAGCTCTTTGCTGAGTGGGGGTGGAGAGGGAAAGACGCCGGGACCCATGAGAACTGCTGGCTGGCATGAGAAGGTCAGGGACTCTGCCCGTGTCCTGCGCCTGCGGGCAAGGGTACCAGGGCCCAGGGAGAGCTGGCCTGTCCCCGGTAAACCTGGACACACAAGTGTCCTCCTGCGCACACGGAACACCGGCTCTGTCCCTGGGGTGGCTAGTAGCCAGGGCCAAGCTGGCTGTGCTGCAAAGGCATTGCTGTGGCAGGATCAGTGGCTGGGGAAAAACGGCAGGACAGAATGTGGGCGCTGGAAACAAGGACGGGGCTGGGGGAACAGCCAGGCACCATCTGTGGGAAGGAGGGGGCTGAGGTGAGCCTGAGGAGGGCATGAAATGAAGGTGGTGGATGTGGCCGAGAAGCTCTAAAATGAGCTTCCTGGGAGGGTATGTTCGGCTGGGAATGGTTTTGTGACGGTGCTGACGTTTGAAAAGAGCCTGGACGGAGCCCCATGGGTGAGCTGCAGCATCCCACGCTGCGGGGGCGAGTCAGCCCGCCTGGGAATTTTGCTCCTCTAGTCTTGAAGTTAAATAACGAGAGACATCGGCAGCAGCCTTGAGGGGGCTGAGCAGCACTCCGCAGCCGCTCGTCAGAGGTGCTGCGGCGCAATGGCCACACTGGGGGGGCATGGGCAACCCCCCGAGAGGCGACGTGGGCACGGGTGTGCCCGCTGCCAGGCAGGGTCCCACACAAGGCACGGTGCCACATTTGGGTGGTGACACCAGGGCTCCCTGCCAAAGTGTCTCCACACAAAGCTGGAGCCCCCTCCTCCCTGCGTAAACAAGCCGCATGCTCCGCTGCCTACAGCAACCTGCCAGCACCCGGCTCCTCCCGCTGCCGCCGCCGCGCAGCGCCCGCACCGCTCGCCCCACACACCCCCGCGCCTCCCCAGAAGCCACATGCGGCAGGGGCTGCCATCGGCGTGGGCGCCGCAGAGCCGGCAATGCCAGGCAGGGTGCCAGCCGCAGGGAGGTGCGGGGGGCTGCCGCTCCCGGGGGGCTGCCCGGGCGGTGGGCGCACTGATAACGCCGGCTGAGCACTTAGCAGGGCTGCGCCCGGGGGGGTGCCTCCCCGCGCCAGGGCAGGGGGGGCCGCTGCTGCAGGCAGGACGGCGGCGCTGAGCTGCCTCATGGGACAGCGCCAGTGGTAGCAGAGTGCCCACGCCGAGTGGCGCTCCTGGCAGACGTCCACCTTCTGCTGAAGGCATTTCCAGCCTCTGTGGATGGGGAGCTGGGGGGGAGCCAGAGCGGGGAGCCCACCCTATTGCTGAGTGGCACTGGGAATAAAAGACGGTGCTGAAAGAGTCATAATTTAAAAACCAGCTTTGGGGTCCAAAACCAAGGGGCCAAGGCAGCCCCAGTAAGGCTAAGTGCGGTGTCACCTTCATGCTTGCGGACCCCCAGGAGAGCACGGTGGGAGCACGGTGGCCGCTCCCCAAGCCCTCCTGCACCCCGGGACACAGCCCGGCCACAGGCACGGGCACTCTCCCCAGCAGCTCTGTGGGGCACTGTGTGTGAGCCCAGCGCTGAGCGCTCAGCTCCTCCGTCCCGGTGCTGCCCTGCCAACCCCGGCACCATCCAGCTTGGCTTGGGTGCGCTAGAAAGGTGGAAGAGAGATTCCCCAGATCTGCTGGCTGCGATTCAGGGCTGTTCTGGGGGACAGTGCATTCAGGCCAGGAGCTCGACCAGCGCTGTGGCAGGCAGGGGCTGGAGTCCTGGGGTTTTGCACTCTCTGAACACTTCGGTGTAGGTATGGGCCGCCCATAGCAGACAGCACGCTTACGCCGACAGCAGCCTTCTGCTTACTGGAAGTAAGCTTGCTTCCCATGGCAGCCCATGATGGCTCCCTGGGCGTAGTCCGCTGACGCCAGGGTGGAAAGCACAGTGGCAGGCTGTGGTCCTGGCTTGCCAGGCGGCACTAGCTGTGCTGGGGGCAGGGGAGGAACGTGTCCAAGTATCCCATTCCCATCAGCAAGTGCTTTCAACCAGAGTGCCTCTCATGGGTCAGTAGCCGGCTGACAGCTGGGGCCGGGGCGGTGGGGGAGGCTGGGCAGGCTGCATCCCATACACGAGGAGTCAGCCTCTGAGATGGAGCAGCTCAACACAGCAGAGATGTGGGGGGGCTGGGGGCACAGCCCTCAGCCTGTATGGCCTGGGACAAGTTCCTGCCTGGAGCAAACGCCTCCTTGCACTGGCACAGGCTGGAGCCGAGCGCTTCCCTACGCAGAGCAGACAATGTAAGCCCTACCTCCCTTTCTCTCTGCAAAGGGCAGGAAGCCACAAGCAGTAGCCAAGCGTAGGCGAAGGGCCAACGCACATTCCTTGGCCTGCAGACGCAGGGGAGGAGGTGGCAGCAGCAGCAGCACTCTGCATTGCAGCACAGGGGCCGGGTGCTGGCAGCCAGACCAGGAGCAGGACCTGGGTGCCGGGAGGGTGCCAGCACTCGCTGCTGGCGATGGCGGCTGGCTGGTGCTCCCACCGACACAGACCTGCACCAGCCCCAGCTCCTCTTCTTCCACATGGACCCCCCCACACAAGGCAGCACCCCTCCTGGGAAAGGAGATGGGTGTCCCCCAGGCTGCAGGACCCCCCTCCGTCCACCAGCCAGGTCGCCTGGGCTGAGAAGTGCCAGTCCTGTCCCATTGAGGCAAGCGGAGGCACCACCTCCCAGCAGGAGGGGTCTGGCCAAGAGGAGTGCTGTTGGGGTCCTGCCCTGCCAGTCCCCCCGTGCACGCTAAACAAGCACAAAGCCTGGCTAAAGTGGGAATGAGGTCAGGGGACGGCCTCCCGCTAAGCTGATTAGAGGCAAGCATCCCCCTAATACAATAAACTGCACCAGAGCAGTGCGGTTCCCACCAGCCACAGATTGGGGTCAACCAATCTCCTGCCCCGCGGCATCTGGGGGGGCAGAGGGATGGGGGGTCGTGACGCCTGGCTGGGGCCCTGGGGCCAGACACGCCAGGCCCCCCGCAGGCTGCGTGCCCTGCCTCCCCTGCTCGCTGCACGGGCAGACCCCAGTGCTGGGCAGGAGGGGCAGCAGGAGCAGCCGCCCTCCATTTGGGCTGGCATCAGGGCAGTGAGACCCCCTCCGCAGCCCGGCCGCCCTGGCAGCTCAGCACCCAGGCTCCCGCCAGCTGCCTGTGCCCCGGCGCGGGGCTGCGGCTGACATGGCCGCCACCACTTGCCCAGCAAGCTCTCCCAACCCTGCAGCCCTGGTACACGGCTGATAAGGAGCCGCACCCTAACAACCGGTCTAGATTTGCTCGTGGACTCTTGTCCTTGCGGCAATGTCAGCCCTCGCTCGGGCTGCTCCCTGCCCTCACTGCGCAATACCAGTGCTCCCAGCTGGCCTTTGGTGGCGTGGACAAGCAGAACAGCTCAACCTCCCTCCCTGGCACTCCCCTGCCCACATCTGGGTCGCTGTGGGGTAAGGGCATGAGTGCTGGGGTCCCCTGGCCCCAAAGGACTCATCAGCCTCTCCTCCCGCAGTGCCGAGTACCCCGACCTGCGGAAGCACAACAACTGCATGGCCAGCAACCTGACGCCCGCCATCTATGCCAGGCTCTGTGACAAAGCAACCCCAAATGGCTGGACCCTGGACCAGTGCATCCAGACGGGTGTCGACAACCCTGGCCACCCCTTCATCAAGACGGTGGGCATGGTAGCTGGTGATGAAGAAACCTATGAGGTGAGTGGTGGCCAGAGCCCTGCTGTGCTCCAGGCTCTCCAGGGTGCCCACAATAGCAGAGGAGCCCCAGTACCTGCAGATGCATCCAGTAGCCTGGGATGTTACTGGCCACCTCCCCCCGCCCAGCCCGGCCAGCTGGAGAGGCCTGTTGGCTCCTTCAGAGCAGCTCTTCGCAGAGTCCTGTGACCTCCTCCTCCCTGCCCCTGAGCCCCATTTGCCCCAGCAGCGTCAGCCCCGTGGATGGCCATTGCATTGCAGGACGCGCCATGGCCCCCAGGCACCCTCTGCGGCCCCCCTGCTGCCACGTCCCCCACACTGGCAGCGGGACTGCGCCGAGCTTGTGGCCAGGGCTTCATGGGGCGCCGGGTCTGCAGTGCTGCACATGATCCCACTCGCTTCCAGGTGTTTGCTGACCTGTTTGACCCCGTGATTCAGGAGCGGCACAATGGATACAACCCCCGCACCATGAAGCACGTCACAGACCTGGATGCCACCAAGGTGTGCGAGCTGGGCAGCGGTGCTGAGCGTAGGGTGCCTTCCCCGGGCCTCAGGGGACAGGGCCCCTGCCGGCACCCACGCCACCCTGTAAGCATCCCACGGCTCGTGTCTGTTCCAGATAAAGTTTGGCCACTTTGATGAGCGCTATGTGCTCTCCTCCCGGGTCCGGACTGGGCGCAGCATCCGTGGGCTGAGCCTGCCGCCAGCCTGCACCCGCGCCGAGCGGCGAGAGGTGGAGAAGGTGGCTGTGGAGGCGCTGAATGGCCTCACCGGGGACCTGGCAGGCCGGTACTACCGCCTCAGCGAGATGACAGAGAAGGAACAGCAGCAGCTCATTGACGTGAGTTGGTGCAGCTCCCGGCCAGCCACCCCGGGGGCCCGCAGAGCAGGACCCCCCCCTGCCTTTCCCCAGGAGGTCGTATCCCCCTTCCCCAGCCCCCCGCCCGGGGGCGATCCCCCTCCCCAGGCCCCCGGGGGCCCCCCCCCGGGGGGGGCCGGCTTGGCACATGGCCGCCCCCACCAGCCCCTGGTACGGCAGCGGGGCAGCAGGCATGCTCGCCCTGCCTGGGACAGCCCGGTGCATCGCCTGCATGGCAGGCTGGGACAGGGGGACAGGCTGCGCTGGCACCAGCCGTGCGGCCCTGGCGAGCCCCACGCCCTGCCTCCCTCCGGCCTTCCTTTAACCGGGGCCCGGGCCCGGGAGGTTTCCCCGGATCCGGGCAGAAAGGCAGGGGACACTGGTGCTCTGCCAAGCTGCCCCAGCCCTGTCCCCCGCGTTCTCCATGCTCTCCAAACTGCAGACCCCAGCACAGGTGGCGCCGGCACCCTTGGGCTGTGCTCCGCGGCCGTGCTGAGCTGGGAGCCCCTTGTGCGCTGCGGTCAGCAGCCAGCTGCTCCGTACACAAGCCGCAGCGTCCTCCTAAGAAGTGGGACGTCTGCAGCAGCCCCTGCTGTGGGTCCTGACCGCCCTCACCATCCTGCAGCACCTTGCACGCAAGGCTGCCAAGAACCCGTAACTGCCTGCTGCTCCCCAGGCAATCCCCAGCACTCCTCCTGGCTCTCAGCACACTCCACCTGCCCCCAAACTTACCCTGCCACAATTGCATCTTACCGCTCCCTCCCAGCATCTCTCTGCACAGCCATGCCGCATCCTCCGCAGCATCCCCCGCACCCGCGGAGTGACAGGCGGCACACGCACTCGCCCACGCCGCCCACGCTGGCACCGCGCCTTTATAGCAGCCTCATGGAAAACACCTCCACAGCACACGTGGTCCCCAGCTCCAGCCACCCGCCAACCCAGCATCCCAGTGTGCACCCCACACCTCACCGCCCCCGCGCGGTGCAGGGGCCGTGGTCCTGTCCCTGGTCCAGGCAGGGTTGCCACCACGGTGGCACGGCGCTGCTCCTCCCCGGCAGCGCCTGCCTGCCCCCACGCCGCTGTGCTCCGGCAGCGCGCTCCCAGCCATGGGCACAGGCAGAGCTCCAGGGCTGTGGGGCAGCGCTGGCACCACGGGCACAGGGGCAGAAGGGGCACGGCCGGGGCTGGCAGGGGTGGCTGGGCGGGCACGGGGGCTCTGCCAGCGCAGCCGAATGCTTCCCTGGCTCTAGGCACAACAACGAGAAGACCTTCCTGATCTGGATCAACGAGGAGGACCACACGCGCGTCATCTCCATGGAGAAGGGTGGCAACATGAAGCGCGTCTTTGAGCGGTTCTGCCGGGGCCTGACCCCCAGCCCCTGCTCCGCCAGCCCTGTGGACGGGAGGACGGGCAGACAGGTGGACAGGGGCTGGGCGGTGCTGCCGTGCCGAGGCCTGGGCACCCCACGCCGGGGGGGCTGAACGGCCGCTTGTGCCTCTGAGCCAGGTGGAGCGGCTCATCCAGGAGCGAGGCTGGGAGTTCATGTGGAACGAGCGGCTGGGCTACATCCTGACCTGCCCCTCCAACCTGGGCACGGGGCTGCGAGCCGGCGTCCACATCAAGCTGCCGCTGCTCAGCAAGGTATTGGCATGGGGAGCCCGGCCAGGGCGGTGGTGAGCCCCAGCTGCGGGGGTACAGGGACCCTGGCCGCGTGGGAGGTGAGGTGCAGGACTGCATGGGACCCAGCCCTGGACCTGGCTCAGGTTCCCCCAGGAGCAGGTCCAGCCCACACCTGCATCCACGGCTGGAGGGGCCAGGGCCCAGGTGCCAGGGCAGGCTCCCTGCAGGGGCTACGAGCCCCCTGATGGGGTCCTGTGAGCGGCAGGAGGGCTGCCCCGGGGAGCAGTCGGCTGCAGAGCCCTGGCTGCCCTGCTGCTGAGCACTGACACCTTCTCTGGGCACCAGGATAGCCGCTTCCCTAAGATCCTGGAGAACCTCCGGCTACAGAAGCGTGGGACGGGTGGTGTGGACACTGCGGCCACTGGCAGCGTCTTCGACATCTCCAACCTGGACCGGCTAGGGAAGTCAGAGGTGGGTGCTGGGCAGAGCTGCTTTTGGGGAGGGAGGTTCTGGAGCGTGTGCGCAGCGCCCAGGCAGGTCCAGGGCCATGTGCTGGGGCCAGCTCGTGGGGGCTGGGGGTGGCAGCACTGGCCCTTCACGCAGCGGGTCCGGCCGGGTGCCTCGCTGGCGTGGCTCCCAGGACAGCTCCTGAGTTGGGACCTGTGTGCTCCTGGTGCAGGTGGAGCTGGTGCAGCTGGTGATAGATGGTGTGAACTACCTGATTGACTGCGAGCGGCGGCTGGAGAAGGGGCAGGACATCCGCATCCCCTCCCCGGTGCCCCAGTTCCGGCACTGAGCTGCACCAAGGCAGCACCAAGCCCCACGGGACCCAGATCCCCCTGTAGCTTACGTGATCTCTGTGCCCAGCAAGTCGCTGCGTCCTGTTACCCGCAACACGCCAGGCCAGACCCCATAAACGTGTGCTGCTGTAGCCGTGGCTCGGCGTCCTCCTTACCCCTGCACCCGCCACCCCCCCACCTCCCCCGCGCCCGCGCCCCTGCGGAGGGGCACCCCCCGTCTGGGTTCTCCTGCACCGCCCTGAGCAGCGCTCCCCAGGGTTTCCCTGGAGAAGGGGCGTGGGGGAGCCACGGGGGCTTGCCCTGCTCTGGGGGGGCCGCAAGGGGCTGCGTGTGGGTAGGGAGCCTGGGGGGCAGCTTGCTGCACGGAGCCGGGAGCTGCAGGCACAGCCAGGGCCGGGCAGGGAAAGGTGTGCTGGGGCTACACGTTGCTGCGGGCAGGCAGGGAGCAGGGCTCGATGCTCGTGCCCATCACAAGTTTATTACTGGGATGCTCACAGAAAGCAGCGGGGCAGGCAGAGGAGGAGAGCCAAGGAGAAGTCAGATTGGGGCCTGGCTCCGCTCCTGCCTGCGGGAGAGAAAGCACCGCCGGAGCTGAGCATGCCTGCCCCAGCGCTCGGGGGGGGCTCGCGTCCCTGCCGCAGCCAGGACCCCCACAGGGCTTGTGCACATGCATGCATGTGTGCACACACACTCACACACGCACGCTCGCACGCTCACACACGTGCATGCACGCACGTGCAGGCGCAGCTCTGGGCAGGACCAGCACAGTGCTGCTGCCCCAGGGCGGCTGTTGGGGACCTGGGCTTAGGGCAGGGGTGGCAGCAGGGAGGTCCCTCCTGGGCAGAGGGATGGGAGCGTGAGCTGGGCCGGCAGCAGGGCCAGCCCCCCTGCAGGGCAGCTGAACCCGCACAGCCCGTGCCCTCCCGCCATCCCGGGGTGCCCATGCAGAGCCCGGAGGTGCAGAGCAGGGGCGAGGGGCGAGCGGGCAGGGGAGCCATCGGCTGCATGGGGACAGAAGCCACCCTGCCACTCCCACCTTGGCCATCCCGGGCGGCCTCTCCCTCGCGCTGGGCACTGGCCAGGGCCTGGTGCTGGGCGCTGCTGAGCCACCGGCGCTGCCCCAGGGTGACAGCCGCAGCCTGGGCGCTGGAGAGGGTGCGCAGCTGAGCTGGGCCGAACACCACCTGCGGGGAGAGGGCAGCAGCCGCACGTCCCGCCTCCATCCTTCGGCATTGGCATAGGGGGCTCCCACCACGCTGGCCCAGCCGGGGATCCCCCTTCCCCTGTGTGCAGGGGGACAGTGCCACGCGCACCCCGGCCAAGCATGCTGGTGGGGGACGCCAGGAACTCACTGCAAACTTGAGTGCCGGGACAGCAGCGATGGCCCGGGGCGTGAGCGCCCAGATCTGCTCAGGGACCAGCGCAGAGAGGACGATGTCAGGGAGCCCAGCTGGGGCACAGAGCAGGGGGTGAGGGCGCCGTCCCCAGGCACAGGGACCATCAGAGCAAGCAGCAGCGACCGTGGGGCACGGCACTGTCCCAGCTCTCACCTGCCAGTGTCCCAACCTCCGTGAAGATTTCTGGTCCCCAGGTGGTGGCGGGGCCAAAGGCGGCGCTGGAGGTCAGGTGGGCGGCCAGCACCTCCGCCTGCTGCTCCGTGCAGCGCAGGCTCAGCGAGCCCAGGAAAGGGGCGGCTTTGCTGTGGGGAGCGGATGGCGCCAGGCGGTCACACGCTGGGGCGCAGCACCCCTGCCCCGTGCTCAGCCCCCGGTCCCAGCGGGCACGTGCCCACCTGAGCTCCCGGCTGTCCAGGCCCCGCAGCTCGGCCGCCGGCAGCCCGCAGAGGAGGTGCCCCAGCGCCACCAGCTCGGGCAGCCCCAGGTCCCGGCTGCTCACCCCACGCTGCCGCAGGAAGGCAGACGCCCCCGGGGGGAAATCACGGGGGCCAGCCGCCCCCCACCCCCCGCCCCCGGGCCTTACCTGCTCGGGCGCCCAGCCGTCCAGCTCCCCGAGGGCGGAGAGGGCCCCCCAGTCGGGGAGCAGCAGCTCCCGCAGCTCCCGCTCGCCCAGCTGAGTGCCAGCCGGCCCAGGCGCGGGGGGGGCTCCAGTGCCCGGGGGCTGCCCCACAGCTGCGGCACCAGCAGCACCGCAAGCTGCCGGCAGCCCCCCCCAGGGCAGGGCCCCCCGGGCCAGCTCCCAGCACAGCTTCCCACACCCAGCACCCCCCCCCCCCCCCCCCCCCTCACCCGCCAGGCCTGGCCCAGGACAGCCCGGAGCTGGTCGGGGCGCAGCGCCGGGTCCCAGCTGAGCATCCCCAGGCAGCTCTCCAGCTGCGGGGCGCGCCCCGGGCACGGGCCCGCCAGCCGAGGCGCTGGCTCTGGCCCCAAGGACCCCCGCAGCACCGGCTGCAGGGTGCACAAGGGGGGACACAGCAGCCAGGGAGGAGACAGCATGGGGACACTGAGCACTGGGGACACGGGGCCAGGCCGGGGGGGCAGCACGGGGGGGTACAAAGGGTGTGGGCGGGCGTGGAAGAGCACCAGGGACAGGAGGTGCCCAGACAGGACAGGGGCCGTGCAGGACTTGAGGCAGGGGTGCACGGTCTCACCTTGGACCCCTGGCCCGGCAGCTGCCACCAGTGGGGCCACCAGCACTTCTTGCAGGCAGGAGCCCTTGCCCAGGGTGCCAGGGGGGTGGCAGAGGCGTCCCAGCTCACTCTGCTCCCAGTCCTGCTGGCTCTGCAGCAGCTGCTCCACAGTGTCTCTGCTCAGCAAATCCTGGGGCAGCACCAGGAAGATGTGGAGTCAGGACCAGGACAGACCCCGTCACCAGAAAGGCCCAGGAGAGCAGCAAGGATGGCACGGCCATAGGGACGGGAGTGCTGATGGGCTGGCACAGCCAGGAGGATGGGGCACTGGCCAGGACAGCACAGCCACAAGGGTGGGACACAGGGGCCGGAGGGGGGCCCGGGGGGGCAGGCGGAGGGGTGCCACCCGGGGGAGGCGCGCAGGCTCCCGAGGGGAGCAGGAAGACCAGGCGCCCCAGCTGCTGCAGGGTGGGCAGGCGGGGGGCCTGCGGGAGGGGGCATCAAGGTGGTGCTGCCCCCACCCCAGCGCCTGCTCCGACGCAGCAGCCGCCCCCCGACGCGGCGGGGGGTCCCCGGCCCAGGAACCCCACCAGTGGGCCCAGCAGGTCCAGGTGCTCCCCATCCAGCTCCATCCCTGCCGGGAGCTGCTGCAGGCAGGAGAGCAGAGGAGTGAGGGCGGACGATTGCATGTCCCCACGCCCTGTGCAGGGCTGCCTCCCATTACCAGGATGCGCAGGGCACTGCGGGCCAGGGCTGCCCGGCGGGTGGCCGGCAGGGCCAGCAGGCTGCGGGGCCGGCGGGTCGCATGGTCCAGCACCAGCCGCATCGCAGCATCAGGCAGCATCTCCACCATCTTCGCCCTGCCGGAGCCAAAGCATGGCTGGGCACTGCAGGGCAAGGGGCTGCTCTGCCCAGGGATGAATGGGGCACCGAGCCCCATCCTGCAGACACCCCCCCCCCCAGCAGGGATGCCCAGGCACCAGGCAGGGGATGGCACCAGGGCTGCCCCCCAGGGCCGGCCAGGACTGGGGGCTGGGGGTGCCGGGTGGGCAGCAGTGGGCAGCAGTGCGGGCGGCTCCTGCCTTCAGCCCCTGCTCCACACTTGCGGGCAGCAGGGCAGGGGCTCGACGGTCCCTTGGAGCCACAAGGGGGGTGACGGGCCCAAGGAGGGGGCTGTAGGCTGGCAGGCAATGGGCAGGGGGAGTAAAAGGGGTGTCCCATGTCCCTGCATGCAAGGCTGGCTGCTCCCAACACCTACGGTAACTCCATGAGGAACCGAGGTCCCAGCCATGCCAGCTCTTCCTCAGAGAGCGCAGGACGCCTGAGCACCTCCTCCTGCACGCAGCGCCTCTGGGGACACCACGCTGTGAGCGCAGGGCAGGGACAGACTGCTCACGAGCCGGAAAAATTGTGGAGCCGCCTCCTTACCAGGCTGGCAGGCAGGGAGCGGGGCTGCACGTAGAGGGTCCGGAGAGCCCCCAGGAATTCCTCCCGGCCCAGCTCCTGCAGCGCGCTGCAGCTCCCCCCCCAGCGAGCCCAGGGCACTGCAGGACAACGGCGTTAGCCCCCCCGGGACCAGCCCCCCGCTCCCAGCTCCCTTCCCTCCGTGAGACCCCAGAGACCGCCCTGGAGCCCCCATCCCCGTGCCCCAGCTGGGGCCATCGGCCAGCCCGAGTGGGCTGCTCTCACCCAGCAGTGCGGTGGCTGCGGTTAGTGCCGGCTCCCACCTCCCTCCAGAGGACCTGGGCCTGTTGGGGGGCAGTGGCAGCGGGAGGCACGGGAGGTCAGCACCTTCCCGCAGCCCTGTGCCTGGCCTCTGACCTGCTGCGGGGACCAGGGCAGGCTCGGGTCCTGCGGAGCCCCCCGCAGAGCCTGGGCGCTGGGACGCAGGAGCTGGAGGGGCAGCAGGGGAGCCAGGGCCCTCCAGGGGGGGGCCGGGCTGCCAGCGACGTGGGTCCCAGGCCGGGGGGGCCGGTCCCCCCCACCTGCAGAAGTGCTGGCCTCGCCCGGGCAGCCGTGCTGCAGCAGGGCTGCGCCTCGCGTGGGGTTCCTGTGGCAGCGGTGGGACCGGGGTGGCTGGCAGCCCAGATGGCGTGGGAGTGCGAGGTCTGGGGCTGTGCTCAGGCACCGGGCACAGCACCCGCAGCTCGCCCTTTCCCTGCAGAGGCACCCCAGACACTCACATTGTCCCTCCGGACGGCCCATGCGAGCAGGAAGGATGCCTGGGGGGCAGGACAAGGCAGTGGTGGCCAGCGGGGCTAGCACAGCCCGGAGGTGAGGCTTGGAGGCCGCCAGGCTGCACTGTGCCGGGGTCTCTGCCGGTGCCTGGGGCGCGCGCAGCCATGGACTCACCTGCAGACGCGTCAGCTGCCTCGGCCGCAGCTGGGGCAGGAGGGCGCTCAGCTGGGCCCCCGACAGACGCTCCAGGAAGCCCACCCCCATCTCAGGGAGGACACCCCTCCATGCTGGCAGCTCCCTGGGGCTCACCGTGGCCAGACTGGTGGAGCGCAGCAGGTCTGCCAGGGCGAGCATGACCTGTTGGCACATAGCAGGAGAGGCTGTGAGCCCAGGGCTGGTGAGCAGCTTAGAATCATAGAATCACGAAATCGTTTGGGTTGGAAAAGCCCTTTAAGCTCCCCCAGCCCAGCCGTTCCCCTACCCCTGCCATCCCACCCCCAAACCCTGGCCCTCAGCACCGCCTCTGCCCGGCTGTTAAATCCCCCCAGGGTTGGGGACTCGACCCCTTCCCTGAGCAGCCCCTTCCAGTGCCTGACAGCCCTTTGGGGAAGGAATTGCTCCCCATGGCCAACCTCACCCTGCCCTGGCACAACCTCAGGCCGTTTCCCCTTGTCCTATCATCTGCCCCACTCCCTGTTGCAGGAGGAGCTGGCAGGGGAAAAAAAAGGAGCTGATGTGCTACCTGACCAGGAGCCACCACCCCGGCACCCCTGCCTGTGCCCACACATCGTGTCCAGGCTCCCCCAGAGAGCAAGGGGACAGGAGCAAAGCTCCACAGGGTGCCCATCCATGAGGTGCCCCTGGGGGTGTCCTGGCACAGCCCTCGCATCCCTCCTGGGGGGCTGGCTCACCCGCCCGTGCTGCCGTAGGGTCCCTGCAGCCGCGCACGCCAGCAGGCTCTGCTCCACCACCCCCCGGGGATCCTGCAGCCATGCCAGGTCCTGCAGCTCCTCGAGGCTCAGGAAGCAGGGGCCCCCAGCCTGTACGGCACGGGCCGGTCAGCAGGCAAGGGGGCCCCCCAGCGGCCATCCCGGCCCCGCTCCGCAGAGAGGCCATGGCCTCGGGCGCGGCCGACCAAGTGGCCCCCATCACGCTCACCTGCGCCCCAGCTCGGGGCCGGCCGCATGGCTCCTGTTCACCAGGCTGCCCGCTACATGGCGGCCCTGCGCCAGCCCCAGCTGCAGCGGCTGCCAGCCGTCCCCCAGCCCCCTATCTGGGAAAAGGGGGGGGGGGGCCCCGACCTGGAGTTCCCAGCCGGGGGGGTGCAGGATCGGGGGTGCAGGGCTGGGCAGGGTGGGATTCCCAGCGTGGGGGCGCAGGGATCCCCACCTGCTGGAGGCGGGGCTGGGGGTGCAGGGCTGGGATCCCCGCTGCTGGGGTGAGGGTACGCTGGCTGGGCGCGGAGCTCACATCCCCGGCAGGCGGGGGGTCGCCCCGGTCGGTGGGGCTGGGGGCCAGGTGGGCACAGCCCCCAGGAAGGGGGCCTGCAGCAGGCGCCTGGCGAGGGCAGCCTTCTGCCCCCGCGTCAGGTGGGAGCTGTGAGTCCGCAGGGCAGCGAGGCTGTGGGGACAGAGCACCAGGGCACCGCTGCAGAGACCTCCTGGGGCCACACCGAGCCTGCGCCCACCTCAAAGGGCACCCCAGAGGCCATCACTGAGCATGTGCCCCACAGAGCTGGGGACCCAGGGGCACTTGGAGGCCTTCTGCACGGCTACGGCATGGCCTGCTTGGGCTGGGGCTCCGCAGGCGATGGCAACGAAGGGCACAGGCTGGAGATGGCCACACCACGCATGCAGGCAGCCCAAGCACCCAGTGCTGCTTACACGCGCTCGTTGGCCAGGAGAGCCGGCGGGAGCCTGGCAATGTCGGACACGGCCATGAAGGGGATGAAGTGCGACAGACTGACAAACAGCTGTGGGGTGAGGCGGGGTAACCTGCGAAGCAGCAGCACGGCCAGCAACTGCACTGCCTCCTCCCCAGACACAGGCGATGGCACCTGCAAAGCTGTGTGAGCCCCAGCTCCGGCAGAACACAGCCCCAAGCAACCAGCACAACCCGGTGCCACCCGGCTGTGCCCCGGGAGAGCACCCCCTGGCACGGGCTCTGCACGCACACACACGCCGTGCACGGGCTCTGCAAGCACTCATGCATGGGAGCTCTGAACTCCGGTGAGCATGGACTCTGCCCCCTGTGCAGGGTCTGCGCCCAGGGCCCCCCTGCCCCATCCCCCCCACCCTCCCCACGCACGGTGCCAGGAGCGGTGCAGCAGGGCCAGGAAGCGCTGCACAGCCTCGGGCCCCGCCGCAAGCAGCAGCCCCTGGAAGCTCTCCTCTGGCATCTGCAGATACTCCTGCGGGGAGGCCATCACTCAGCACACCGGGGCAGGGACCCAGGCCACGGAAGCGCAGGGAGCAGGTTCCTGGGTGGGCCAGGAGCCAACGCAGCCAGGGCGGGCAGTACCTGCGCCAGGATCTCCAAGGCGGGAGCTCCCTCACTGTCCTGGAGCAGGTCCCAGAGCACAGCCTGCAGGAGGGAGCAGAACTGCACTCCCAGTCCTGGTGCAGAGCTTCCCTCAGCGCTCTTCCCCCAGTGCCCCACGCTTGGCCTGGGGCAGCCTTGCTTTGGGGAAGCTGACCCAGGGGCAAGGGGGGAGGCTTTGCCCTGAGCCCCAGCCCTGACACCCCAGCCCAGGACCAGGCGCTCCCAGCTGCTGGTGGCTGAGCAGAGCACATCTCCCAGTTGTGCTCCCACCACAGCTGGCACTGGACAGGGACCCCACAGCCAGCAGGAGAGCTCCCAGGGGCTGGCATGCAGACCGCTGTCCTGCACCCAGGGAGGCTCTCGCTCACCACCCTGCACTGCCCAACTCACACTAAAGCAGCTCAGCAGCTCCCTCTTGGCCGAGGCTCTGTGCTCCCACCCCAGGTACTGGCCCACGGCTCGCAGGATGCCTGTGGATGCGTTCGTCCCGAGCAAGCCCCAGAAGGAGGTGTTGTCCAGGAGGCTGGAGAGGAGGATGGCCTCACTCAGCTGCTCCCCAGCCGCCTGCCCAGCCTCCTCTCGTCTGGAGAGGGCCAGGCTGCGGTCAAGCAGGCGCAGGAGGTAGTTCACGTGGGGGGCCCAGCCTGGAGCCTCCTCCTGGCATCGTGGGAGCTGTGAGGCCAGCCCCAGCAGGTAGGTGGCCGGGTCTGGGCAGAGCTCCACAGCATCCAGCCTGAAAGGCAGAGGCAGGACACCCTGGCAGTGCACCCCAACTGTGGGCTGGGGGTGCCCCAGCAGCTGCAGGAGGGAGGTGTTGGTGCACACCAGCTCCTGGAAGCAGCTGGGACTTGCAGTCCTGCACAGCTCCAAGAGGCCGGCATTCCCCCACGCCCACAGGGTCTGGCCCCCAAAGGAGCAGGGGTCTGTGCTGCTGGGGTCTGAGGGGCTGGGTGTCTGTGCCTGGGGCTGGGGATCACCACACAGCTGGGAGAGCTGGGCCTGGAGGTCGGTGGACAGCAACTCTCGGCTCCCACTGCCACAGAGCCGGGCTCCCCAGTGCATGTGGCTTCCCAAGAAGCAGTTCCAGGCATCTTCCCAGTGCGCACCCAGTGGGCAGGAGCTGCGGCTGGGGTGCCGGGTCCCCACCAGGCCCCGGGCTGGGTCAGCACAGAGCTGTTCCAGCAGGACCTGCTGGTGCCCAGGGGTGTCCCTCAGGGAGGTGTTGCTGCAGACGGTGCTGTGGAACTGGGCAGGGTAGTGCTCCCGGCAGGCCCGGGCCCACGCTGAGGCCCCCTCGCCCACAGAGGGATACCAGGCTGCGTTGGAGCAGGCAGCCCCCAGGTCCACCAGGTGCTGGCCAGAGCCTCGGGAGCTGTTGAAGAGGTTGCAGTAGAGGTACACTGTGAAGTTGGAGACGCCGGGCAGCCTGGGGACGCTGTCATTGCACACAGCCTCCAGAACCGGGGGCAGGAGCGAGGGCTGGCCCTGGGGCACGGCAGCTGCTGCCTGGGGGACAGGCTGGAGGCAGACGGGGAGGGGTGGCGGAGCAGGGAGCACCCCAGCCGAGAAGCCCAGGCTCCGGGCATCCCAGCTGAGGTTGTGGTTGAAGCCCCTGGAGGGCAGAGAGCAGATCAGCGACCGCGCTGGCCGGGCCAGCCCCAGCACCGCCCTCCCAACTCAGCTGCCCGCTGCAGCCCCGCCTGCCCCGGAGGGAGCCCTCGTCCGCGCCCCGGTGCCCCTGCTGCCCGGCCCATCCCGCCGCACGGCCAGGGCGCCCAGCACGGCCCAGCGCCCCGAGCACCCCGCCCCGCCCCCCGCCCCGCCCGGCCCGCGGGGCCCGCGCCCGCTCCTCCGCCCCGGCCTGGCCCGCCGGCAGCTCCCAGCGCGGCCGGGGCGCGGGGGGCGGCCACCCGCCGGCGCGGCCCCGGAGCCCACGGGGGAGGCCGAGAAGCGCGACCCGGCGCCGGCTGCCCCGCGGCGGGAGCACCGGCCCCCGCGGCTCGGCCGCCACCCCCGCGCCGGGCGGGGGGCTGGAGAGCTGGGCCGAGGCAGAGCCGGTCGCCGGCGGGGCCCCCGCGGCCGCCAGCCCCTCCAGCGGGCCCTGCCTGGGGGCTGGCGTCTCCCCGCGCCGCCGGGCTCCGGCCCGCGGGACAGCCGGGACGGTGCCACTCGGTCGCAACCCGGCCCGGGCCTGGAGGACGGGCAGGAGGTGCCGGGGCGCGGCGCCGCTCCCTCCTGCGGGGCAGGGTCCAGCTGGCCGGCGGGCCGCACCGCACGGTCCCGCCAGCGGCCCCCGCAGCCCCCGCAAGAGCCCGCGTCCCTCGGGGGCCCCGCGAGCATCGCCCCTCCGCACAGCACCGCAGCCAACGCGTGCACATCCCCTGCTCTTCAGGACCCCTCCAGCCCCCCGCACAGCTCCGCAGCATGTCACCCCCCGAGACCGCCACCCACACGCGAGCTGGCGGCCCCCCGGAGGACCATCACCGGGGTCCAGCCTGGCCCTCCACGCCCGGGTGTGCAGGCCCCCCCGGGGGGTCCCTGCCTCAGGAGCCGGGGGGCTGAGGGAGCAGGACAGACCCATGGGCACAGCTCCACCGCAGCAGGGCCTGCAGTCCCGGGAGGTCCCGCTCACTCACCAGACCTGGGGTCTTGCAGCAACAGCAGGAGCAGCATCCCGAAGCTGGGAAGGGAAGCAGCCATTCCTACGGGCTGTGCCTGGCAGGAGTGAGGGGAAGATGGACCAGGGCCCACATGGCCCGCACCGGCAAGTGCCCACGCAGGGGCTCCAGCGCCTGCCACTCTTGTGTCCTCTGTGGCTCCCGCTGCCTGCCCAGACCCTGACCCTGACCCTGACCCTGACCCTGACCCTGCCCCAGCCCCAACCCAGCCTCAGCCCCAACCCCTGCCCCAGACCCGCCCTGGCCCCTGCCCTGGCCCCTGCCCCGGCCCCAGCTCCGGCCCCGCCCCGGCCCCGCCCCTGCCCTGCCCCAGCCCCAGCCCCAGCCCGCCCCAGCCCCGCCCAGCCCCGCCCCAGCCCTGCCCCGGCCCCAGCCCCGCCCCCGGCCCCGGCCCCAGCCCCGGCCCCAGCCCCGCCCGCCCCAGCCCCAGCCCCGGCCCCGGCCCCGGCCCCGGCCCGCTCACGCCGCTCCTGCCGGCGGGGCTGGCAGCGCCTGGCGCGGCAGGGCTGACTCCCGCAGGCCTCGGCTCGGGGCTGTAACCCGAGGCCACCGCCGGCCCCGTCGCCGCAGACGGTCCAGGAACCCGGCGGGGGCGGCGGCGCACGGGCGGCGGCCCCGCGGGGTGACCGGAGCGGCACCGTTCCCCCCACCCCCGCGGCGGCGGCGGCCCCGGAGCGGGCGGCGGCGCCCCCTGCTGGCCCCGGGGCGCGCCGGGCCGGGACGCATCTGTGCCAAGAACGGGAGGGGGGCCCGGGCTGGCGGCGCCCGTTCAACCGGCGGCGGCGGGCGGGGGCGCGGGCGGGGGCCCAGGCGACGGTCCTGGTCCCGGTCTGAGCCGGCAGCCGCCCCAGCGCCACCTGAGCTAGGCCAGACCCAGCCGAACAGCTCCGCTTTGTTTCTGAAGTGGCGAAGGGGGAGAGCGTGGTCAGGCACGTCCAGCGCGGGGCTGGGCTGCTCCCCCTGCGCCCGGGGCCGTCGTGTGGGGAGGAACCCCCCTGCCCAGACCCACACACCCGACGGAGGTACCCCTTGGGCTCTTGAGGCCGGCCCGGGACTGCCTGCGGGGCAGAAGTGGGAAGAGCATCACAAGGCGAGAATCTCACTCACACTGCAGTTCCCACCGGCTGTGGGGAGCATTTCTGGGGTGGGCTTTGTTGGCATCTTCCCATCTCTACCTCTCTCTAGCTTGCATTTTAAACAAACCCGTTTGCTTCAGGGCTTTCCTCCGGTGCAATTTTTCAGTCAGGTTACTCTGGATGCTTTGGAAATTGCTCACTGGCAAGTAATATTGTACAGTGGTGAGTGCTGGGAAGAGGGTCTTGACACCCTGGGGTGAAGAGGACTTGTGGGATTTGTGAGCTGCCCCCAGGCTGCTCAGCCTGCGGCCCCCGGGACGGGGCTGTCCTGCAGTGCTGCCACGTGCCCTGGAGAACACGGGAGGCCGTGCTGTGTACTTGGCACCACTGCCCCCTTGTTTCCCAGCCCGTGTTCCTAGAACACCCTCTGCATTTCTCAGGACACTACAAACTCATCAAATATTTCCTCCTTGATTGTTCTTTTCTTCACCTTCCTCAACTTTTGCTAGCCTGGTCTGGTTTTGCATCCTTTAGTAGCAATTTCTGTAGGGCCAAAAAACCCCCCGTGTGATTATTTTGTCCCTGTAATGGGGAAGGCCGTTTCTCTTCAGCCCTGCAGTTTGGAGTACTCTCTCTGGTGCCTCTTCCCATCCCTGGGGGGGTTTGGGCGCTCGGAGCGGGCCGGTGGCGCCAAGCACCGCCGCAGGTGTTCTGAACGGCGCGGAGGGCGGCTCTGAGCCTGCGGCGAGCAGCGAGGGCTGCCAACGCGGGCTGGCGCGACGGAGCGGGGAAGCCCCGACCCCGGGTTTGGCCCGAGCACGCAGCCCTGTCTGCTCCGTAGCGCGGGAGCGGCGCCCCTGCGGGAGGCTGCGGGCCGCCGTGCGCGGGCGGGCGGCGAGCGGGGCCCCGCAGCCCCGGCGGGCGGGCGCGCTCGGGCCGCGTGGGGCTGCGGCAGCGCCCCCGGTACCGCGGGCTCGTGCTGCTCCCGCGCTCGCCACGCGCACGGCGGGGGGTTTTAGGGCGGGCCGGCGGGGGGGGCCCGCCGGCGGCGGGGGACGGGGCCGAGCCCTGAGCGCGGGGGGCCCAGCACGGCCGGGCCGGGCCGGGCCGAGCTGAGCTGAGCTGAGTCGAGCCGAGCCGGGCCGGGAGCGGTCGGCGCCCGCGGAGTCCGACCGGCCCCCCCCCGCGCGTTGTCCCCGCCCACCCCTGTCGGCAGCCCATTGGCCGGGTACGGCGTGACGCGCGGCACGGCGCCCAACGGCGAGCTGCCACACGGCAGATCCGGCTGGGGAGGCGGGACTTCCGGCCTGCGGCCCCCGGCGCCTGTTTAGCCGCCGCCGCCGCCGAGGAGGGAGCCCCGCGCCGCGCCGCCCGCCATGTCCGCGCCCCGGCCGCCGCCCGCCGCGCTGCTGCTGCTCCCGCTCCTCGCCCTCGCCGCCCGCGCCTCCGACGTGGTGGAGCTCAGCGATGCCGACTTCGAGAGCGGCCTGGCCGAGCGCCCGGGGCTGGTGCTCGTGGAGTTCTTCGCGCCCTGGTGAGGGGCCGCCTGGGGCGGGCGGAGCGGGGCCCTGCGGGGAGCGGGGCCCTGCGGGGCGGCGGGCGGGGGGGCAGGGGCCGGGGTGGGGCAGGGCAGGGGCCGGGGCGCTCCGGTCCGGCCTGACCCCCCCCGTCCTCCCAGGTGCGGGCACTGCAAGCGGCTGGCGCCGGAGTACGAGTCGGCAGCGACCAGGCTGAAGGGGATCGTGCCGCTCGTGAAGGTGAGGATGTGCTGCACCGGCTCGCCCGGGGGCGGGGCTGGCCCGGCGGCGGCTCCCGGGCAGACTTTGCCCAAACGCAAGCTTTGCCGCTGCAGCCCGCGAACGGCGCCCGCCGGTGCCCGCATCGGGCTGCTCGGGGCTCTTCAGAGCTCTGACGGGCTTCGTCCCTCTGATGGCTTAGGCGCCAGGGAACGATCTGGAAGCTGAACCCTGCGAGGGCTGCTCCACCCGGGTGGTTGCAGAGCGTGCAGTGGGTGTGTGCTAGGGCTGGCAGGGCTCGCCCCAGCGGGGAGGACGAAGCCACCTTTGAGCTGTGTAACGCAGCCCGAGAACTAGCGCAGTACTGGACTTCATGGTACTGTCCCTTGGCTTACAAAGTAAGGGTTGCCATCCTTTCTCTTCCACCAGAAAGCTTGTATGGTTTTCTCAAATAGAGGTGGTTGTCTTCCTTTCTGGTCCTCCATGTCATTTGAGATCAGCCTGTTTTCTTCAGGTGTTGTAGGAACTTTAGGACTGATAAGGTGCTGACAACAATTGATTCCTGTTAAGCCTATAATTGATTAGAAGAACCTACTCTTTTTATTATTTTTCTGTGTGTAGTCTGGCCAAATTTGCAACTACTTAATGTTCCCAGTATGTCCTCAGATATTTTTTCCAGGCCTGTCATTACACCCATGCTACCTCGTTCCCCAGCCTTGGCTCTCCAGCTTTTGGTCTTGTAGATGCTTTGCAGATCCTTATACTTCTTGTGAAAGGAATCCAGCCTTGGTTAAAGACACCCGAGAGCTTTCAGACCCTCTAGACTTTATATGTGATAATGTGGGCAATGGCAAAGTCACCTTCTTTTGTGCATATGGGTGGCGAGGTCACTAAGTAGCGATGTTTCTCTTGCTTTAGGTTGACTGTACAGCAAACTCAAACACCTGTAATAAGTACGGAGTCAGCGGATATCCCACCTTGAAGATTTTTCGAGATGGAGAAGAGGCAGGAACCTATGATGGGCCCAGGACAGCAGGTAAGAGCTCGTCAGAAAGCACCTGGCTTGACGAAATGGTATCCTAGAATAGACTGGTGCCAGGGGTGTTACAGGTGTTGAGGGGTGCAAAGAAGGTTTCCACCTACACACACACACTCCCCCCCTTTGCCCTTTCCAGAACTCTTTGTGCTGGTTTCATATTCCTTAAAGCTCTCTTTTAAAGGTGAAGGTTTCCACACTATCTTTAACTCCTAGTACCCTTGATGTGCCCTGTCTGGAAAATGCCAGAAAGCTCCTGTGTAAAGCTCCTTTGATTCACAGTGTATTTATTGTATGGGAGAGGTGTATCGATGCTGCAGAAAGAACCTTTGTTTTAGGAAGCTTGAAAAATGTCACGTGGAACTTTGTATCAGTCCCTTTAATCGTTTAACTTTTCTTTTAAGATGGGATTGTCAGTCATCTCAAGAAACAGGCGGGACCTGCTTCAGTGACTCTCAATTCTGTGGCTGATTTTGAGAAATTCATTGGTGATAAAGATGCTTCTGTAGTGGGTGAGTAGATGCAGTGCAGCACTGAAATGAGTGGACGCTTGGCTCTGGGAAATGTCTTGGGGAATATACGGTGAAAGGATAAGAGGCCGTATCACAGGCTGTAGCAAGAGACATTCCAGATGGATGTGAGCAAAAAAGTTTTTCGTAATAAGAATGATAAAGCAGTGGAACGTGTGCCCAGAGGGATTTTGAAACATTCAGTCTGGCAAATTTTCAAAACTCAGTTGGACAAAGCTCTGAGCAACCCGATCTGACTTTGAAGCTGGTCCTGCTTTGAGCAGGAGGTTGGACTCGGTGACCTCTGGGGATTCCTTCCAGCTTTTTTTTTTTCTTCTTTTTTTTTTAAATCCTGTGATTCTTTGACCGTCTGTCAGGCCTCCTGGCACCATAGTGTGCATTTTTTAAAGTTTGTTGCTCTTTTGGCTGGCTGACAACAGGTATCTCTGGATTGCTAGAAAGTGTGTTCAGGTGCTATCTCATGACACCGGTAGGCTGTCGGCACCATGTGGTTTGATCATGGCTTTCAAGTGGTAACAGCAGCTTTCCTTTGCGCAGAAGGGTGCCATCTTACCAGCGTAGCTGGACGTGTGTCGATCAGCATTCCCAAACTTACTTGTGTTCAGGACAATTGGCAGTTGTTCTCACTATTAGTGTCGTGTGGTTACAAGGGGATATCCTGGTGCTCAGAGCACAACGGCCTTTTGGCTGAAGGACTAAGCTGGGCAGACTCTTGAGTAACTTTCTGCTGATGGAAGGGGGGGAATATAGAAAGGTTCCAGTAAAACTGGGAGAGAAGCTGTCAAAGGTGAAGGCCAGAACTTGCATTGGAGGACTTAATTCAGAAGTGATCTTTGTGTGCATTGTGGAGATAAATGATGAGGGCTGCACAGTGACTGCTGCTGAGTTGCTTTGGGGTCACCATCTGTCTTTCTGCTGCAGGCTTCTTTGGAGATGCATCTGGTGATGCTTATTCAGAATTCATGAAAGCCGCCAACAACCTAAGAGATAACTACCGTTTTGCACATACCAGTGAGGACCAACTGGTGCAGAAGTATGAGGAAGATGGAGAGTAAGTTGTTTGACACAAGGGTTTCTTGTTATTGAGACATCTGGAACAAATTCCTGGGTTCCAGTTGTTAACCGAATTCGCTTTCTGAACATGGCTTGAGGTCTTGTTTCTTCCCCAACTGCCAGTGGCAAATGTTTTTTATCTCTTTGGAATTGGGATGGAAAGGTACACGTGGTTGCAGGCTCTGGAGGGTTCGTGTCTGCCTCCAGATGAGAAGGAACTCAACAGAGGTGTTTTGCTTCCCCGTTGCTTGTTATGGTGGGGTCTTTTTGTTTCTCATTGTGGCCGGTCTGAATGATGGAGGGGGGTCTGTCGGGTAGATCTAATACAGTAGTGCCACCAAGAAACTAGACAGTCTTGTTGAAGCTATGAACACTGAATGGAGGTAGTCTCTGGAGATGGGGTTCTTAATTCATCTAGCTGCCATCCTTGGAAACCCAGGGGTACTTTAAACTAATTGACGATACCTGCTTCTCCTCAGGGGTATCGTCTTATTCCGTCCTCCACGCCTGACAAACAAGTTTGAGGACAGCTCTGTCAAGTACACAGAAGACAAAATCGCCAGTGGAAAGATCAAGAAATTTATCCAGGAGAACATGTGAGTTCCCTAGGTCTTACTGATGACTAGCATTTAATGTTCTTGGGTGGGAAACAAGAGTGTACTGTGTCAAGCCCATTCCTGGGAGGTGATGGGTTCTGGGCAGTGAAACTGAAGCTGCTAACATCTGTCTCATCGATAGCTTTGGTATCTGCCCACACATGACTGAAGACAACAAAGACTTGATCCAGGGGAAGGACTTGCTGGTGGCATACTATGATGTCGACTATGAGAAGAACGCCAAGGGCTCCAACTACTGGCGGAACAGGTACTCAGTGGCGGGGGGCTTCTCTCACTCGTTCCCTGCATGGCTGCTGTGCTATGGCTCAGTTGACAAAAGTTTCTCCTACTGTTCACGTGTGAATTCTTCTCCCAGAAAGCTTCCAGCTGAGTTTCTGATGGGAACTGTTGGGGTGGCTGCTGCCTGCAGAGCCCAAAGCATTGTGTGTCCTTTGAAGCCCCACCTGCTCACTTTTGGATTTCTAGTGCTTGGATCCCTCCTTAGACCTTAAGCATGAACTTCCTTACTGGTGTTGTGTGGGATTCTGTCCTTTCCCCAGTGCCTGAGACCCTGGTGGTTGTGCTGATGGGCAGAGGATGAATGCACACAACACTTGCACAGGCCTCATTCACAGCAGTTGCAAGCTCACTCCTCTGCTTCTCAACATTGTTTCTACAGGGCTTGCCTATGTGGAACTCATCACGCCATTGCATTCTTTGTCCAGCGTGCACTTGGACTTGAAGGGTGTTACATCACATGGAAGATAATGTTCTGTGGAATCACGCTTTGTATTTGTGTGGTTGTTTTTTTTCCCCTCAGAGTTATGATGATTGCAAAGAAGTTCTTAGATGCTGGCCGCAAGCTGTCTTTTGCTGTTGCGAGTCGGAAAACCTTTGGTCATGAGCTTTCGGAGTTTGGTCTAGACAGCAGTGTGGGTGAAGCTCCGGTGGTTGCCATCAGAACCGCGAAAGGAGATAAATACGTCATGCAGGAAGAATTCTCGTAAGTTTTTGAACTTAGCAATGTTGCCTCTCACGTGATGGACTTTGGTCTGGGGGTCTCTGAACTGGATCATACTTTCTTAGTTTGGAGGAAACAGGACAGCTGGATGTTCCAGCTGGAAGAAATGTTTGCTGAGTCAAAATGGCTCCTCTAGAGGGCAGGAAAACACACGAATAGAGCTTGCAGCCCCTCCTGTTTATACAAAGGTAGATAATTTAATTCAAGATAGTTAAGTGTCTGGTTAGGAACATGCATTAAAGGGCACAGGCAATAGTTGTACCTCTCTTCTTGAAGAAAGAAAGAGTGCTGGAAGGCCTAAAACTTAGAATGGGGTGTGCATCCAGCCTCCTGTCAAAACTCTTGAGGGCATCTTTGCACTTTTTCTGGGATCTTCTAAGCCAGACACAGACTGGTGCTCTGGGAGATGCAGGTGGCATCTGTTACGTGGGTGGAAGGAGCTTAAATCAGCCTTGAAAGCTTTCCCTACTCATCCTGTATGTATGATGATGGCTGTAAAACGTCACTGCACTTTCAGGCGTGATGGAAAGGCTCTGGAGAGATTCCTGCAAGATTACTTCGATGGGAACTTGAAAAAGTATCTGAAATCAGAGCCTATCCCTGAAAGCAACGATGGCCCTGTGAAGGTGAGTGCTCTATCAAGCTTAGCAGCAGCTCGTGCCAGTGGGTGAAGGAACGCTTCAGCAGCAGCCTGTAGTCATATGCCAGCATCCCGTGCTGCGCTGTGGCATCTTGAGAAGCCTCTGCTGTGATAGATGGAAGAACTCACTCCCTTGTTGTATTGCGGTTTTCTGAGCCAAGGGAGAAATGCAGCATGCGGCTTTGATTCCATGTTATTCTCTCAGCATAGCAACTGCTGCTCGAGCACGCTAGTGGTGTGCTCTGCCAGTGCAGGAGCATCCACATTTACAGGGGTTGTGTGAAGGCCTGTGGTCTCTGCCTGTGCTCCCTCGTGGCATGACTTTCAGGTTGGTCATGACCGCACTATTTCTAAGGAGTTGGGTGTTCATGTCACCACTGCAGGGGGGTGGATGGGGTATAGCTGCTACCTGTAAGTTCTGCCCTGAATGAAAGCGTTCTGAGGCCTGGCTCTATGATCAGGGCCTTCTAAGGGAGGGGAAGTCACTGCTTGTTTGTGTGGGTGGGCATGGCCTCAGCCAGTCTTGCTAAACTGATTGCTCAGCCTGGAACCTGCTGGTATCAAAAAGAAATTATTTTGTCCTCCTCCTCTGAGGATAATAGGTGCAAACCTCACTGGCAGGTAGTGCTGGTACCTTATGACAGGTTCTCACCTGCAAGCTGAGGATGTTATAGCTTGGTGAAGAGTTGTGTGTTTGGTCATTTTACGGCTCACTGCGTAGGTGCAGCATGACTCTGCTTGCTGCGGGAGGGCCGGGCTTTCTTGGGCAGCGTATGGAGCCTGTCATGTTACCGCGTCCCTCGACTGGGAAAAAACTAACTCGTGTGATCAAACATTACCAGGTGGTGGTTGCTGAGAACTTTGATGAAATCGTTAATGCAGAAGACAAAGATGTCCTGATAGAGTTTTACGCACCCTGGTGTGGCCATTGCAAGAATCTGGAGCCCAAATACAAAGAATTGGGGGAGAAGGTAAGTCGGGGAGTCTGTTGCAAACTAAAACTTTGCAGCACTAAACATCCTTCAGTTTCTGTCTGTCTGGCCTTAATGGTAACGGGGCGTAATTGTGCCTTCCTGAGGACTGTGAGTTTTGGCATCTCCCGTGAATGCAGAAGTACATCAGCAGGGTCTGGAGCCTGGTAGCAACCACACTAGTAGGTTCAGCCTGCACCTGATATTCCCTAATTCAATGACTGGCCTCAACTGGCAAAGTTTCTTTTTGGGTCTTTTACCCCTGCATGGCCTGTCGTTTCCCATCTGGTGCAGGATAACGCTGCCCTGCATGCTTTCACAAGTGGAGTAAATAAATCTGTTCTCCCAGATCTGACCAGCCTTTTGCTATTTGGCTGTCAGGCACCCCTCCTTCCTGAGCACTGCATGTCCTCACAGCTTGCTCTAGGGTCAAAGGCAAGCAGTTGCTCTGGGGTAAGCGTTCTCCAGGAGTTATACCAGACCGATTCAGCCAGTACTGCTGGGACACGTGTGCTGCCTGCAGCTGACTGAGGAGGGGCTTTGGTCCCTGTGCCCCTGTTGAGACATTTGCTCGCCTTTCAGCATACCATGTGCACTGTCCTCTGACATCACTATCTTAGCTGATGATGATCAGTGAGTTCCTGGTGTTAACTACCATGGATCAGTCACTAATAAGCTCTTTCTACCAACAGCTCAGTAAAGACCCCAATATCGTCATTGCCAAAATGGATGCTACAGCCAATGATGTGCCTTCTCCGTATGAAGTCAGAGGGTAGGTCTTACTGTTGTTACACCACAGTGTCACTGGATGAGCTCAGGCTTCTGTCTCTGAGCAACAGTCACAACAGAAGAGCTGAAAGAGTCTCCTGGGGAGGATGGGCGGGGGTGATTAAGCAAATGCCTAGCAATTGCATGCCAGAGTAGGGAAATCAGGAGTGAAAACAAAGGACACTCCTCTGCCTTGGTTCTCAGGGACTCTGGTGTCCTGGCTGTGCCTGGAGGCCTGTCTCGCTGAACCCCCTCCTCTGCTTTTGAGTCTGCTGTGATTCTGTTCCTGGCAGCGTAAAAGCAGTGCTGGGCTCACTTTTCTGAAAACAGTTTAGCTAGCAAACCTGGACATGGCTGAGCTCGGCCAGCTCTGTGGATGTGGCCAGGCTGCTGGAGGCCACATCTGCTGGCTTAGGAGCTGCTGGAGCTGTTACCACGTCAAACTAGAGCAGTGCAGGGTGCCAGTCCCTTCAGTGAGGGCCAGCCTGCTGGTCTGACAGGAAACAGAGCATGTTAGGAGCTCGGTGTCTCTTCTCTCTCCCCAGCTTCCCCACCATCTATTTTACTCCAGCTGGCAAGAAGCAGAGTCCAAAGAAGTATGAGGTGAGTCTTCTGCTGCTTTGTAAAGAGGTGAAGTAGCATTCAGGTGTCCAAATAATGCCGAGCCTCTGGAGTTGCGGGTGGCACTCTGTCCCGTTAGCGACCCTGGGAATGCACCCAGAGGTACCTGCTGGGAATGTTCTGCTGCGTGCTGCAGACCCACGGGGGAGCACAGAGCGTGCAGTCACTTGGTCTCCGGCCTGGCCCTCTAGCAAAGGCGGGTCCCACAGGGAGTACAGGCACTGCCTTACTGTCTTGTGCTTTCTGCAGGGTGGCAGGGAAGTGAGTGACTTCGTTAGCTACTTGAAGCGGGAAGCAACCAACACTCCCGTGCTGCAGGAGGAAGATAAAACCAAGAAATCCAAGAAGAAGGTGAAGGAGGATTTGTAAAGCACCCACTCACCATCCTGTTGGGATGAGCTCTGTGTGAATTGGGGAAGCACTGGGCAGACTGGGGCCAGTTCTGGGTTGTGAAGAGCCAGTGACCATGTGGGCTGAGGGGACCCAGCTGCTGTATCTAGTTCTGTTTAATTTCCTGCCGTCTCTTAGCTGCACTGTTGTGGGGCTCCCCAGGCTGGTTTGTTTTGTGGTTTGGGAGGGGGTGGGGGGCAGGGTTATTTTCTAATTTTTTTTGTACATTTGGAGAAGTGAAACAATAAAACAACCCCCTTAAGACCAAGCGTCCCTGTCCTGTCAAACCTACCACCAGGATCCCGCTCTTCATAGGTGGGGACTTCCTCATGTGAGCCCAGTTTCCTTCAGTGAGCCTCTAGGAGTCTCTCTCTAGATATTAAGCTCAGCCTTTAGCCTGTTCTCCTTCTTCCTCTGCTAATGAGAGCCCTTCCAGAGCACAGTAGCAGCAACTGTCCCAATGTGCTGTGCTTCAGGTGCTGTATTTATGCAGATTTGGGGCTCAGGGACTCTGGTCACAAGTGCTTTTGCTGTCTGCCTGCATGCTGTCTGATAGGGCAGTCGTGCTGCCTCGGTGAGTGCGGAGGTAGGCAGCGCTTAATGTGACTGTTGGCTCTACCATACGGAGCAGTCTGGCGCAGGGCTGGCTCAGCAGCGTGCAAGCAGCTGCAATAAATTAGCTTTTAAGCTGGTGCAAAAGAAGTCAAGTGTAGGGGAAGAGCACTGCTAAGGACATGCTCTACCCAAATGGGGAGGGCCTGGGCCGAGCGCGTTCCTCCCAGCCAGTACACTTGTCTGTGCCTTGTGTGTGGTTAAGACCTGTCAACTGTAAGGTCATTACCTCTTAGTAGAAAGCAGGCTGGTAGCGGTGGCGCTCTCTTCGGGAGGGAGGGGAATAGGATCCTCTGCTGCAGTCGGGTGGCGTGGGCTGTGGCTGACCTTCCTTTGGCCCAAAATGTGCTGACTACGAAGGTCAGGAATGAGGCGGTGGGTGAGGAAGATGGGCTGTTGCCCTGGTGCTGTGAGCTGGAGCGAGGAACGGCAGACTGAAGGCGCTGCTGCGTTGCAGCAGTTACCATGGTAAGAGCCACGGCTCGCTTTCTCTGTGGATTCTTCCCCCACAGCTCCAAAGGCTGCGAACCAATTACTTATCCCTGCTGGAATTCTCCAGGTACGTAGATCATACAGCGCTTGGCACGTGGTTTTCTGTCCACAGCAGCTATGCAGTACGAGAATTCCTTCCCTCGCTACACCAGTCTTAAACCACATCCACCTCGTGTAGGCTGCTGCTGGCAGGACAGACATGGGGGCACCTTGGGGTGGGGAGTGTGTGCCAGTGAGTGGCCCTTGTGCCTCAGGCTGCCTGCAGCCTTCAGACCCTGGTGGAAGGAACAGGGGAATACAACAGGCCCTACTCCTGGCTGCTGACGACTGCCTTCCACAAAACCAAACCAGAGCGCTGCTTCCCACATGGACAGGATACTGCCCCGCAGTACCGCCGCCGGGAGCCGCACGTGCAGGAGGCTGAGCCGGGGGCCCGGCCCGCAGCCCCGGTACCGGAGCCGCCCGCGGCCGGCGGCCCCGGGCAGTCGCGGCGCGGCGGGGCCTGCGGCGACGCGCCCGGTGCGGTCTGGGGGCCGCGGGCGCCCGCCGCCGAGCCCCGGACCGAGCCCGGCTGGTAGCGGCGGGAGGCGCGGCGGGCCGGGGGCGGGCATGCCGGGACCCTCGCCCGACGGCTCCCCCGAGAGGGAGGCGGGGGCCGGCGGGCGGCCGCGGGGGCCCGGCCGGGGCAGGCGGGTGCGGTTCCGCCTGCCCCACACCGACATCGCGCTGCCGTCGGTGCGTGAGGAGGAGCGGCTCTTCTACCGGCGGCTGGAGGCGCTGGCGGCCCCGGGGCCCGGCGGCTTCGGGCCGCTCTTCGCGGCCGACGGCTGGAGCGACCTGACGGGTGAGGCCCGCGGGCGGCCCCGGGGAGAGCCGGGGCGGGGGTGCCGGGCCCCGGGGGTGCCGGGGCGGCTCTCAGGGCCGCCCCCGCCCGCAGAGGACCGGCTGCTGCGGAAGCGCGTGGTGCGGGACGGGCAGGGCGGGCCGCGGCCGCGGCCGGGCCAGGAGGTGTCGGTGAAGGTGGGCCCGGGGACGGCGGGCTGGGGAGCGGGCCCGGCTCACCTTCGTGCCGGGCCCGGCGCCGGCAGGTCAGCCCCGGCCGGGGGGGGCCCCGGCCGGCGGCGGGGTAGGGCGGGCGGGGGGGGGCGAGGCGGGAGGCGGGGCAGAGGGGCCGGGGGGGCCGGGCAGGGGCAGCCGGCGCTGTGCCCGCAGGGAGCCCGACGTGCCCCCCGAGGCGCCGCTGCTGTTCGAGGTGACGCTGCTGGAGGTGCGGGACGGCCCTGACCCGCAGCGGCTGCCGCCCGCCGCCCGCCTGCGCCTGGGCGCACAGCGGAGGGAGCGGGGCAACTTCCACTTCGCGCGGGGCGACTTCGCGGCGGCGCTGCGCTCCTACCGCCTGGCCCTGCGCGCCCCGGGCCCCCCCCGGGCCGGGCGGGGGGGGGGAGGGGGGCCGGGGCGCGGGACTCCGGGACGCTGAGGCCGCGTTCGCCCCGCAGCCCCCCCGGGCCCCGACGGCGGGGGGGGGCGGGGGCGGGCGCCTGCGAGGCGGCGCTGAGCATCAGCCCGGACAACGGCCGGGCCCTGCTCCGGCGGGGGCAGGTGAGCTCCGCGCCGCCCCGCGCCGTCCCGGCTCGGCCGCCCGCTACCGCCCGCTCCTCTCCCCGCAGCTGCTGGCGCAGCAGGGCCGGGAGGCGGAGGCCGCGCTCGTCCTGAGGAGAGCCCTGGAGCTGGACCCGACCAGCAAGGTCTGGCCGGGCGGGGCGGCGGAGAGGGCGGGGGTCCTGCCGGAGCCCGGCTCGGGGGGGCACCGGGACCGTCGGGGGTCCCGCCGGAGCCCGTCCCGCCGCAGCCGCCCCGCCGCCCGCAGGTGATCCACGCCGAGCTCTCCCGGCTGGCGACCCCCCGGCCCCCCCCCCCAGGAGCCCCCCACAGCCCGAGCCGCCGCCGAGCCCCGGGGGGCGGCCGGGGCGGCCCCGCGGCGCCCCGGAGCCCTCGCGGAGGAGGAGGAGGAGCCGCCCCGCCGGGGACGGAGGGAGGCTGCGGGGCCGCCGGGGGCCCGGCCCGGGGAGGGGGCAGCGGCTCCGCCGCGCGGCCCCGCCCCCTGAGCGCCACGAGTGGGCGTGGCCCCTCCATGCCCCGCCCCCTGAGCGTGGGCGCGGCTCTGGCGCCTGCGCCGCAGCTTCCGGCTTTTTCGCCCCCGCCGGCAGAACGGCAGCCGTAGCCCGCGGCCAATCAGGCGGGGCCCAGCCGGAGCGGCGCGCCAGGGCCGCGCGGGTTGGCCGGCCCCCCTTAAAGGGGGGGGGGGGGGGGGGGGGGAGGGGCTCGGGGGCGGGGGGGCCGGGCCTGGGCCTGGGCCTGGGCCGGGGGGCCGGGCCCCGGGCCGAGCCGGGCCGTTCTGAGGCGGCCGCGCCGTCGCAGGCGGGAACCAGCGCGAACTGGCGCGGCAGAAGAACTTGAAAAAGAGCGACTCGGGCAAGGGCAAGCGGCGGGACGACGGGCTCTCGGCCGCCGCCCGCAAGCAGAGGTGAGCGCCGGGCCGGCCCCCCCCCCCCCCATCCCCCTGCCGTCCCGGTGGGGGTGCGGGGACCGCGGCCAGCCCGGCGACGCGTTCTCCCGCAGGGACTCGGAGATCATGCAGCAGAAGCAGAAGAAGGCCGACGAGAAGAAGGAGGGCGCCAAGTAGCCCGTGGCCGGGCCGCTGCCGCAGCCCCGGGGCAGGGCCGCCCGCCGGCAGGATGCCCAGCGCAGCCCCGGGGCCGGGCCGCACCACCGGCGACCCTGGCAGCGCCCCGTGCCCGCCTCGGGTCCGTCTCCTATTAAAGTAGCTTGTGGAGCTCTGCAGGCCCTGTCTTATCCCTCCGTGCGCCTGGGCGGGGGGCTGGGGCTGCCTGGGGAACAGGGGGGCAGCACCGTGGAGCATTGGTGGCCCTGTGTTGTGGTGGTGAAGAGGAAGGATGGACCAAGCACAGCTGTTGTGGTGAGGAGCAAAGATGGGGCCTGGCCTGCGAGGTCTCCGTGGGCATCGCCTGGGGGGCCAGAGCCACCAGTGGGACCCCGAGTGCAGCTGTGGGCTTGTGGGGAGCCTCAGAGGCAAGGTGTGGGCAGAGGGGGCTGAGGGATAAACACCCCGGGGAGGACGGGGTTGCTGGAAGCCCAGAGGAGTGAAACCAGAACAAGATTGTGCTGGAGAGGGATGCGTTGTGGTGAGGGCAGGAGGGAGGGCTCGGGGCAGGTTGCAGAGAGGCGATGTGGGGCTGGGGCTGTGGATGGAGCTGCTCCTGCAGCCGCTGGGACGTGCAGGTGTGGGAGCTGAAGCGGGGTGAGCTGCCTGCGCCGCAGCACCCCTGTGGGCGCAGTCGGAGCGGGGCACTGCCCTTGGAGAGGATGTGAAGCTGCAGCCAGCCTGCCTCCTGCGCTAGGTCCAGCAGCACGGAGCTGCCCTCAGAGGGACGCTGAGGTCCAGTCCGGCGCAGTGGCCTTTGCTCTGCCCACCGTCCTCTTTGCTCCCCCACAGGGCCGGGAGCAGCAGTGTCAGCCAGCCCTGTGCAGCTGGGTGCCGTGGCAGGCAGGGCTCCTCACCGGGCGAGGTGCAGCGCAGCCTCCACCACGTTGGCACCGTCCTTGATGCTGGCCCTGCAGAACGGAGCTGTGGGCCTGGGGGGAGTGGCAGGCGTCAGTGGGGTCCCTGCTGCCCTGGGGGCCCTGAGGTGCGCCTCTCACCATGGCCAGCTGCTGCCTGTGGGCTGTGTGGACCCCCCCTGCCTCTGGCAGGCCGGGGCACAGGTCCATCTTGCTCCCCACCAGCATGAGTGGCAGTGGCCTCTCGGTGACGTGTGGGGGGGGAGGGTGGCTCAGGGGGGGCTGGCGCCTCCAGTTGCTGTGGACCCTCTCTCTGGGAGCCACAGAGCTCTGCATGCACCGGCTGCCTCCCATTGCGCCTGTGCTGTCTGGGAGCAGAGTGTGGTTCCAGACCCGGCACAAACGCCAGCAAAAGGGCAAGGTTGGGGGAAGCACTCCCACTGCTCCCGGGGGCTGGCCCTGCACCTTGCTTAGCAAGGGGCCCAGCTCGCTCCTGTCTGGTTCCTGCTTCCCTGGGACACAGCACAGCCCAGCCCTCCCTGAGGAAGCCCCAAGGCTCCTGCCCCTCTCTGTGGGGCCTGGGCACCTCTTGGACCCTTCCCCTCCCTTGATGTCCTCAATGTGCTGGCGCATGCTGAGGAAGCTGCTCAAGGAGCTGATGCCGTAGAGGAGCAGCGCGCTGTGGGCTTTGCAGAGGTAGGACTGGGTGATGCTCTGGTACCTGGGGCGGGGGTGTCACTGCTGCAGGGTCGGGCCAGGCCTCCACCCTTGGGCTTCCCTGCTGCCAGAGCAGTGACTGCCAGCCTGTGGGGCTGCTGCCAGAGCAGGACCTGGCACGGCAGCAGGAGCCCCAGCCCCTGTGCTCTCGCCTCTCCTGCCCAGCGGTGTCCCAGATCTGTGACATGGCTTCCTCTCCATCCACCAGCAGCTGCTTTATCTGGAAGTCGGGTGCTGCTCCTGTGCCTCTGCCCTAGCCCAGGTACCCGGGGTGCTTGGGGCATGGTACTGAGGGTGCTGGAGATGTCTCCTCCAAACTTGTTTGTGCAGAGGCGCAGCAGGAAGCTGGGCTTCCCCATCCCCTGCCAGCACCGGCCAGTACATGGGGCAGGGGGGCCACGCACAGGTTCCTCTCCTCTGGCACCTCTGGAGAGACAAGTGCAGTGGGGGGGCTGGCGTGGGTGTGCCCGGCTCCCTGCCAGCCCGGCCCTTCGCACCGGATGGGGAGCTGCTGGTTGCCTCCAGCACGAAGGCAGGAAGCTTCCTCTTCACGTGCTTGGCAGAGCAGCGGGGTCCCTGCTGGGGGCTTGCAGATGCCATGGTGAGGGGCCTGAGCCCGGAAGATGCGGGCAAGTAGAGCCATGTCCCTTGCCCAGCCTGGGGCGCTGGGCCAGGGGCAGATCCCTCAGGGGGGCCCATCCTCTGAGCTGCGGCTGCCTGCGCTGTGAGGTGGCTACGTCCCTGCTGGGGGCCAGCGCCGCTGTGGCCCGGGTCTCTGCCTGCCCAGGAGGCTGCGGCAAGGAGTGGGCAGTGCGGGGAGTCGTCCCCCCTGCTCCGGCGGGGGGGGGGGGGGGTGCAGCCAGTGCTGCCCCTCTGCCCCCCATCACTCCTGTCCTGTGGGTGCCCTGCAGGTGGGCAGTGAGGGGGCTTCATGGCTGGGCAGGGGGGAGAAGGCGTTCAGCATGGAGGCACTGGTGGGGGGTGAGGGAGTACCCCTGGGCTAGCGGGGTGCTCTGTGGCCTCCAGCTCCAGGAGCTCATGTGGGTCCCAGAGTGCTGGCAGCAGCCCCTGTGCTGTGTCCCCCCCAAGCCAGGGGTGCAGGCAGGGCCAGCGAGGGCACCCCCCCGGGGGGGTCCTGGCCCTCCCCTCCTGCACGGGTGCCAGCCCCGCGCTCTGCAGTCTCCCCTCCCCCCCTGCCATTGGCGGGCACCGGCTCTCCACCTGTCTGTCCATCCTCCCCAGGGGCTTTCTCAGCTTTGGAGAAAGGGGTGGAGGGAGCTCTGGGGGTGCTGTGCCCATGGTCCCCAGGGAGAAGGGCAGCTGCTGTGGTGGGACAGGATGGGACGGGAGCAGCTGGAGCTAGGGCTGGGCTTGGTGCCCACAGTACCCCATGGCTGGACATCATCTCCGGTGTCCTGGGCAGGTCCTTGGCCAAGCAGCCTGGGACCTCCCTGCTGCCCAGGCAGGTGCTTGTCCGGGGCCCGGTGCCCAGGCAGCTTGCTGGCACCTTTTGGGCCAGAGCACCCAGCACTGTGTTGTGTCCTGGGGTGGGGGGCTGGCTCCTCCAGGGGCTCAGCTGGCCACGGGCTGAGCACCCTCCTGGAGCCCAGGCCAGCGCTCCCTGCCCTGTCACCCCCCCTGCTTGTACTCCCTCCCCAGCAGTCACCCCAAAGGTGCCCTTGGTGATGACGGCTGCACAGACGGGACCAGCACTGAGGCGCTGCGGGCACCTCCATGCCCAGCCCCATGGCTCCTCCCTGCGTGGGGGCGGATGGCACAGGCTCAGCTCAGAGTTTTATGTAAAAATGTATTCAAGGCGCTATTTACAGAGCATGTCGCTGGCCGGTGAGCTGAGACCCGGAGGTGTCTGGAGCAGCGTGCTGATCCCGGGGCCAGGGCAGCTGGGGTGGCAGGAGCTGTGTTGCTGTCTGGAGGGAGCCCGGCAGCAGCCAGGGCTGAGCACCCACTGGCCAGGCTCGCTCTGGCTGGCCCCTCTGGTGGCCCTGGCTCAGCACAGGACCAGTGCCCCTGGAGCACCCACCTCCTGGGCCCTCCCCAGGCTCTCAGATGCCACCGTCTCCTGGGACAGGGGGGCCAGGGCACAGGCACAGGGCATGGCAGACACCAGCCCTGGCTGCTGCCATGCTCAGGGCCGGGCACAGTCCAACCCAGCAGGGACTACGTGGAGACGCTGATGCGCTGCAGGGTGCGTCGTTGTCGCCGCAGGACGCGCAGGGCTGGGCTGCTGCGCCGGTGCTGAGGGGAGCCGTGGAGGCAGAGGGGGCTCAGCAGCAGCCACAGGTAGAGCAGGACGCAGGCCCAGCAGGAGGACACCTTCACCCAGAAGGTTGACCAGCTGCCGTGCGTGAAGGTGGTCTCCAGCACCGCGTTCTCGTAGCTGGTGGGAGAGGGCAGGCGCTGGGTGCCCAAGGGACGCTGACGTGGGATCCCAGCGCCAGCTGCAGCCGCCAGGTCACCCCATGTCCCAGCAGCCGCGTGTCCCCAGGCATGTCCCACCTGACATGGGGCCCCCCAGCCCCGCAGACCCCAGCCCATCTCGCTGCAGAGCACGGCTGCTGTTGGCAGGGGCTGCGGGTGCGGAGCCGTGTGCTTCCCCAGCAGGCACCGGTTTGGTGCTGCCGGCACGGCCCAGAGCAGGGGGCCAGTGAGGAGCGCAATGCCACAGCCCGAGACTGTGCAAGGAGGGTGATGATGCTGGGGGCAGGGGTGACAAAGCTGACAGGTCTGCAGTCCCTGCTGGGCAGCTGCACTAGCAGGAGGGAAGGGGAGCAAGAGCAAGGAGGGCTGGGTACAAGCACGGGGCCCTACCTGAACCAGTTGGTGAGGGTCATCATGACGTAGAGCGAGGCGAGGAAGAAGACGAAGTGGAAGGCTGAGTAGCTGTAGACCACGCGGTCTCGCTCGTCCTGGATGATGCACTGTCCCCCAGCAGCCTCCTCCACTTGTTCACACATCTGCTCAGTGCCTGGGAGAGCACAGGGGCACGGCAGCTCCGGCACCCCCTCCTCAACAGCACCCCCTCCTCAACAGCACCCCAGGCTGGGGCACAGGCCTGTGGCCCCCCTGTGCCCCCCACACCCACCTCTCAGTTCCTCCTCCATCTTCTCAGGGCAGCAGAAGCAGCAGGAGGGTTTCTGCAGAGAGAGCAGTGCCCTGGCGACTGCTGCTGGGGCAGGGCAGCCTGGCCCCATGGCTGCCGCCGCTGTGCTGAACCCTGCTGCAGGATCCGGCCCTGCCCGGCACAGGGGCCATCTGGCTCCAGGCCCGGGGCTGGGACAGGGGGCTCAGGAGGGCTTGGGGCAGCAAGTCTGGGGTGCCCGTGACAGGAGGACACGGGGCACAACTTGGGGGGGGGGGAGCATCCATACTCACTTTAAACTCGAAGCTGTAGACTTTGACCATCCAGAGTGGCCCAAAGACCTCGGCAAGGTAGGAGGCTTCATTACTGTGCCCGGGAGAGAGGCAGAAAGCCTAACATGGGCACCCACCGCCCTGCACCAGGCCCCCAGCCCACCCCATGGATCTGACACGACCGCGGGAGAGCTGCTGTGCCATGCTTGGGGTCACTGCACTGCCCCTGCCCACCCCACCATGCCTCGAGACGTCCCCCGGGGTCCCCACGTGTTGTCTGTCGGGCTGGCCATGCCCAGAGGAGACCGTGCTGCAGGCACACGCACCATGCGAAGAGCACGCAGGTGTACATGATGGCGGCCCCCAGGACGGCGACGGTGGTGTCCTCCGTCTGCAGCTCATCCTGCCGGACGCCTGGGAAGCAGACGGTGAGGTTCTGCCCCTTGTAGACCACTGCAGGGAGGCAGAGGTGAGATGGATGCTTGCCCCGGGGTGGGAGAGGGCTGCTGGCAGCAGGCAGGGGGGGCTGCTGGTGGCAGGCAGGAGCACCCACCTCTCTCTGGGGGACGGCTGGACAGTGCCGAGAAGGTGAGGTACATCACGTAGCAGCTGATGATTGAGGACTGCAGCAGCCCTGACCGTGGCTGCTCTGCAAGAATAGGGTTGGAGGTGTTGCTGGAGCCCCACGAGCTGGTGGATGGGCTCTGCGTGGGCCCAGGGCAGCCCCCTCCCGCCACTCCCCTGCCCAACAGCCGAGGCACAGGGGGGGCCAGCAGGAGCCCTGGGGAGCTGGGTCCTCCCCAGGTGCCTGAGCGCTTGCCCTGAGCTGGGAGCCCACAGCAGCCCTCCCCAGCCCCAGGACACAACCAGCCCTGCAATGTGGCGGCCGTGCCGAGCCGTGCCGTGCCGTGCCATGCCATGCCATGCCATGCCATACTCACTGAGCCGCACACAGGGCGTGATGGAGATGAAGGACATGATGCCGCAGAGGCTGCCGTTGACAGTGAGCAGTGCCTTGTTGAGGTGGCAGGCGCCGGGTGGGTGTAGTACTTGTAGAGGAAGGAGAAGGCAGCGGAGGCGAGGGTGTAGAAGGCGGCTGTGGCCAGCAGCACGGCCAGGTACCAGCGCTTGTCCTGCGCAGCGCCCGTCAGCCTGCCGGAAGAGCGGGTGAGAGCCAGCAGCAGGCAGGCGCCCGCCCAGTGCCCCAGCACTCACCAATTCTTGTTCCAGGTGTGTGCGAAGGCGGTGATCAGCACCAGCTGGATGAGGATGAAGGCAAAGCCCCCGCAGATGCCTGTGTAGTGCCAGGCTGGAGGGAGAGGGCAGAGGTGGGGCTAGCCCAGGGGGCACAAGGGGGCTGCAGGCGAGGGCCCGGGGTGCCAGCTTGGGTGGGGTGGGGGACACACCTTGGATAAAGCCGTCCTCGGGGATGAAGAAGCTGGCGGCACAGACCCCCACCAGTACCAGCAGCTTCAGGAGCCAGAACCTGCAGGGCAGCGAGCGCCTGGGAGACAGGGCCCCCGGCAGCCCCCAGCCCCCGGCAGCCCCCAGCAGCCTGGCATGGCCCATCCCCACACCCCATCCCCACACCCCATACCCGTACCCGTTGTGGAGCTGAGCGCGGCAGTCGGTGCTGGAGCGCACGTTGAGGAGCAGGGCAGCCTGTGCCAGGTGGAAGCAGGCGGTGCCAAAGCAGACCCGGTACACGGCTGAGGAGCCCACCAGCCGCTCGCAGTCCGTGCCCCCGGGCAGGTGTTCACACAGCACCGCCGAGAAGGGCACCTGTGGGCATGGCGAGCAATGGGACGGGGCTGCTGGTGTGCCTGGCACCCCTCGGCACCCACGGCACCCCTGGATGACATCCCCAGCATTCTCAATACCTCCTCCATCCCCAGAACCTGGGGACCCCCAGCACCCCTGGCACCCTCAGTGTGCTGCGCAAGTCCCGCATCTTCGGTCCCCTGGCAGCCCTCCCCCACCTGGCACCCCAGCACCCCCGGCACCCTGGGTGTCCCAATTCCTGCCACCACCTTCTCCCTGACGGCCTGGGCCACGGTGCGGGACAGCATGAGGCAGCACACGGCGGAGGCCAGGACATGCAGGAGCGTGTAGAGGATCCGGGTGCCCGTGGACACGCGAAGCCCATGGCAGCAGCTGCAGCCCCAACTGCAGCACAGCTGGGGGGTGCACGGTCAGCAGGGACCCCCCCAGCCCCCACGGGCCCCTCTGTCCCACCTGGCAGAGCAGCGAGTGCAGGAGGCGTCCGTGTGCCCGTGTGCCCGCCATGGCCCAGCTTGGCTCCGCTCTGCCCCGCTGCCCTGATGGGATTAGGGGGATTGTCGGCTCAGCCCGCCCTGCCATCTGCTCGCTGCCTCCTCCTGGCAGGCGCCATCGGGGAGCCTGTCCAGGGTCCACCAGTGACACCTGCCCATGGGGACCCCAGCCTGGGACCCTGGCCCCTCACTGGGCAGGATGAGGCCCTGGCAGCCAGCTTGGGCATGGACTGGCATGGGGGCATGTGAGGTCCGTGAGGTGCCATGACCTGCGTGGCGGTGGCTGGTCCCAGAGCGGTGCCGTGGTGCTGTGTGGTGTGGCGGGGGGCGTGGGGGTCCCAAAGGGCTGGAGGGATGCAAAGGCACCAGCGGGCACAGGGGGCAGGGGCTGAACGGGCAGGAGGACGGCAACGAGCGCATCCAGCTGGGGAGCGGGATCTCCCCGGAGCAGGCAGGAGCTGTAGGGATGCGGGGGGCCCTGCCCCAGAGGTCCTGTGCTGGCGCTGGCTGGGCTGGCGTCACCCTCCTGCCGCTCCTCTGCAGCCGTCCTGGCCTTGTGCTGGAGCAGCCTGGCCACGGCGCCGGTGTCACGGCTCTCCCTCCTTCCCGCTCTCCCCCGCAGCGCGGAGGCCGGGGTGGGCAGGAGGCTGGGAGGGGACAGAGCCCGGGCAGCAGACCCCAGCGGCCAAAGGGACGGTCCATGGCACGCCGCCATCGGCCTCGGCAGTGTGGCTGGAAGCAGAGGATGAGGAAGGGCTTTGGCTCCCAGCGCGGCTGTTGCTTGGAGACCGGGTGGGCTCCGGCTGCTGGTGGGAGGCGATGAGCGACCGCCTAGCGGCGCTGGGCCTTGGGTTATTTTTCCCCTTTGCCTTGGGTTATTTTTCCCCTTTGCCTTGGGTTATTTTTCCCCTTTGCCTTGGGTTATTTTTCCCCTTTGCCTTGGGTTATTTTTCCCCTTTGCCTTGGGTTATTTTTCCCCTTTGCCTTGGGTTATTTTTCCCCTTTCCCTCACAGGTTATGGTGTCCTTATCTCGACTCCTGGGTTTTTTTTGCTTTTGCTCTTCCTATTCTTTCCCCGTCCCGCTGCGGGGGGCAGCGAGTGGCTGGGTCGGTGCTCGGCTGCTGGCGGGGGTCAGCCCACCACGGCCCCCCGGGATCCCGCGGGACGCTTCGGGCTGGCTCGTCCCCAAGCACGCGTCCCTGCTCCGGGAGTGGCGGGCGGCTGGGAGCGGGCGGGGGGAAGAGCCCCGGCGGCTGCCGCAGAGGGGCGCGCAGCAGGCGGTGCACGGGGTGGCACGGACGGACGGACAGACGGCCACGGGCCCAGCCCCGTCCCGGAGGCCGCTCCTGGGGCGGGTTTCTGCGGGGCTCCCTGGCAGGTTTCCAGGCCAGCGTGGGGCCGGCCCCCCCGGCCCACCGGCGGGGCGGGGCCGGGGCGGGGCCTGTGGCGGGCGGGGGCGGGGCCTCCCCGCGGCGCGCGGCGGTCGCTGGTCCCGGCGGCGGCACGTGACCGGAAGCGGGGCGCGGCGCGGCGGGATGGCGGCGGAGGGCGACGTGGAGCTGGAGCTGGAGACGGAGCCCAACGGGTCCGGCGGCGGCGGCGATGGGGCGGGCGGGCGCGCGGCCGAGAAGCCGCGGAAGCACGACAGCGGCGCGGCGGACCTGGAGCGCGTCACGGACTACGCGGAGGAGAAGGAGATCCAGAGCTCCAACCTGGAGACGGTGCGGCCGGGCCGGGCCGGGGGGGCGGGCGCTGCCGGCGGGGGGCCGAGCCGTGCCCGTCCCGGTGCCCGTCCCGCCGGGGCGCGGCGCTGAGCCGCCCGGTGACTGCGCTCCTCCTGGCAGCCTCGGCTGGGGGCGGGGCCCCGGCCGCGGCTTCCCTTCCCGATGTCCCCCCGCTTCCCCGGGAGCCGGGGCAGGCACCCGGCCCCTCCCGGAGCGCACCCCGCGCTGCTGCGGGGGCTCGCTCCCGCCCCGCCGCACAGCCGAACGAGCGGCCGGGGAGGCACCGGCGGGGGAGGCACCGGCGGGGGGCTGTCGGTCACCGGGGGCGCATCCGTCTGTTGCCCTAGGGAGAAGGAACTGGCAAAAGTGACCATCAAGAAGGAGGACCTGGAGCTGATTGTGAGTAGGGGCGGGTCGCCGGGCGGGCGGTGGCGTGTCCCGAACCTGGGGTGCAGCAGGCGTCTGGTCACCGAAACTGCACCGAAAGACGAGGCTGGTGCACACCTGCCCGCGGCGCTGGGGCCGGGCGGGTGCGGGGCTGAGCGGCCTCTGCCGCTAAACCCCCCAGCCCGGCCCGCGACACCGTTCTGCGGCCGCCGTACGGGGCTGCGGCTGTTTCCCTGCAGATGACCGAGATGGAGATCTCGCGGGCAGCCGCGGAGCGCAGCCTGCGCGAGCACATGGGGAACGTGGTGGAGGCGCTCATCACCCTCACCAACTGAGCACCGGGCCCGCCGGACGGGCGCTCCCTCGCCGGACGCAGGGTTGGCTGGAGACGCGGTGTGTTACCTTACCCAATAAAAGCACTGGTGGGAGTGGGCTGTCACTGTGGTCTGCACGGCGCCTGCCCCTGCCCAGCAGCTCCCGCAGCGCACGTGGCACTGACGAGCGGAGCCCAGCCTGCAGGAATCCTGCGGCATCGTGCTGGCAGCGCCCGGGCACCCCCACGACCGGAGCAGGATGAGGCGATGTGCCCAGGGGCTGAGCCGTGCCGCTCTGCCTGCTTTTCGCCTTGGCCCCCCAGGGCAGCGCAGGCGGCCGCTGGACAGACCCTTGTTCCAGGCGGCAGCGGCTCTCCCTGGGGCAGTGGCTCCTGTCGCTGCCTTGTCCCTGCTGGTGGGTGCACCCATGGTGAGCCAGGCCTGGGCGAGGTGGCCCCAGGGCAGGCAGGGCAACAGGCAGAGACCAGCCCCAACCTGCTGCTGCCTGCGCCCCCACATTAGCATGAGTAGGCAGGCCCTGGACCCATGAGGAGTTTCATTAACAGTGCTGTGTCCAGGAGCCGCCACAGGAACCTGGCATCTCCCATTCTTGGGGAGCGCAGCTCACGCAGGGCCCAGGAGCTGCAGCCCCAGGCACGAGGGCGAGGGCGCCACAGTGACACAGCATGGTGACAGCCACCCTCCCGCACCCTGGGGGCCCCCAGGCTGCGCCAGCCCCTCCGGCTCGCAGGAAGGCACAGAGTAGGGGGCCACAATCCACAGACAGCACAGCCAGAATGTGTAAGAAAATGACTGCTTTAATCAAACCGACCCTCCCACCCACCCCGCGCAGGTAAAAAAGCCAAGCCCTGCAGAAACAGGGTGAGGAGATGGGCTCAGCGCTGTCCCACAGCAAAAAAAAAAAAAGGGTCCAAACTGGTAATGGGGAAAGGACAAATGACAGGGAGATGCTGTGGACCAGACGGTATAAAAGTCTGTTAATTCCTCCAAAAGTGGGTGCACTGGAGCCAGGGGCTTTGCTGCGCCCCCGCACAGCCCTGTCGGGCCCTGCCAAGGCTCTCGGGGCAACTGCTGGTGGCTCGGCGGTGCGGCCACGGGCATGGCCAGTGCAGACAGGTTGTCATCCTCTGCGGCACCTGGGCAGGGTCTCCGCAGCACAGGGAGCGGGACACAGCCTCGACAGGGCAGGCGTGGCTGCTCACCGCAGGCTTCCTGGCACAGTGCTGTGTCCCTTCTGCCCAGGCTCCCGGCAGCTGGCAGAGAAGTGCCCTCCTGCCCGGTCCCTTAAGTGGTCTTTCGCTTCTTGGCTGAGGGTCTCTCAAAGACGTCCCGTACGCCCGCTGCTTTCTGCTTAAAGAACTTGGTGTTCTGCGCACTCTCCTGGCCCCAGGCAGAGTCGAAGGAGGTGGTGTCCTGGTCCACCAAGTGCGTGTACTTTGTCCGCCCTGAGCGCCCAAAGTTCTTGACCTGGGGAGCAGAAAAGCTTGTGAACAGCCATCCAGGAGGACACAGGGACCCGCAGCTCCCCCCTGCCCAGCGCGTGAGCTCCTGCCACTGCCAAAGAACAGCGACCCCTCGGTGTGGCACACAGGCCGGGCGCCCTCTGGCCAGCACACCCACCTGCATGACTTTGGGCAGGATGGTCTTGTTGAAGTGGTCCTCAAGGGTTGGGGCGCTGAAGTCCCTCTTGTACACCTCCTCGTCCTCATCCTGCAGGAGAAGGACACGCCTGCTCAGCCTGCAAGTTTCCAGCAAGTGCCAGCAGCTGGCAGAAGTGGGGGAGAGCCACCAGAAGCCTGTATCGCTGCTGTGCTGGGGATTGCCACAGTGCTTGTAGTCTATTAACCTACTGCCAAAGGTGGGGTACACGTGCCTTGTCCCCCAGGCCTGCCCCTGGCAGCCCCCCCTTGCATCCCCTCAGGCGAACTGCTCCAGAGCCCAGGCCATAGCCCAGGCAGAGCTGGCTTCGTTCTGGCAGGGTCCAACCCAGTCCTGACCACATTGGCGTCACCACGCCACAAGAGCTGGATGAGTTCAGATCACCTCGGTCACTTCAGCCCCGTGCTGCCTCCGAGGGCCGTCTCTTGCCCCAGGGCACGGCGAGGGGAGGCTCCCCGCAGGGAGAAGACATCCCAGTGGGCTTGTGCAGCCCCGCCAGTGCTCAGGCCCAGCCCCTGCTGCCAGCACAGGCATGCCCAGGCCCTCACAGCAGCACTCACCATGAAGAAGGCGCCGCGGTGATAGTACTTCTGCAGGAACTTGTATTTGCCCTTCACTGCCTTGTTGGTGATGACCTTGCCGTTGGCCCGAAGCTCGGCCCGGCGCTCCTCCTCCGTCAGGTTCCGCATGCGCTCAATCTCCGCCTTCTCCTTCTCCATGCTGGTCAGGAGAGAAACCCCTGAGACCCCACAGCACCCTCCCAGGACAGCTGCTGTTGCCAGCTGCCACCCCGTACGTTTAGTGACTCTGTAGGGGAGCAAAGGCACCCAAGGGCGGGCGGGAGGGGCTTTGGGCGCTTGGTCTGGCTAAGACCATGCTGCCAAAGGGAACCCCGAGGAAAAGCCACCTCAACTGCCCACGGGCCTGCAGGCTCTCAGCCTCGTGTCTACGCAGATGATACTTACGCTTCTCGTTCTTCACGGTCCCGTTTGATACGCTTCAGCTCACGCACTTTCCAGGCCTCGTACTCCTCCTCGTCATTCTCGTCATCTGTATCAAGTGCATCCAGTGCTGCCAGCGAGCGCTTGTTCTCCTCCAGCTCCTTCTTTGCTTCCTCTTCGACGATCTGCAGCAAGGAGCAGGCTAAGCTTGCTGCAGTGCCTGCTGCCCCCCCGTGCGACCCTCAGCCCGCCCCTCAGCACCTTGAGTGTGTACTTGCGCCTCTCCTCCGCCAGCCTCTTTGCCTCCTGCTCCAGCTCTTTCTGCTTCAAGGCTTCTGCTTCTCGCTCCTGAACTGTGATCCGGTCCTTCCTGTGGGCAGGGACCACAATAGCCTTCAGCCTTTCCGTAAGCCAGCACATCCGCTTGGCTCCTCACAGACATCTCCCCCCTCCTGCACTGTAGCCACTTCCAGCCTTCGCTCTCCCCAAGGACGGGACGAGCCCCAGGGCTTTCCCCTTTCCAGCATTGCCCATGCCGGGGCTACCGTGCCATTCCCCTACAGCTGCAGCTGCATAGGTGAGCAACAGGAGACCAAGCCACCAGCGGCGGGGCATGGCCTGCTGATGGATTCCCTTTGCCACCGTACGGCACTTGCCTGAGGGCTGCGGTCAGACCCTGCTGTGACTCCAACCCACAGCCTGATCCCACAGCGCCCGACGCAGCCGACGAGGGGCTGCCAGCGCAGGGATCACCCCTCGCTCCCCCCCCCGGGGAGGCGAACTGCCACCTTACAGCAAGGAAGAGGAGACCCTGGCAGCGGTGTCTGCTTGGCCCCCAACTCCCATGTCCTTGCCCAGGGCTGACCCATGCAGCCACGTCACCCACTTGCGGATGAAGACAGGTTTGAGACGCGGCTCCATTTCATCCTCACTGTCCGTGTACTCCTCATACTCGGACTCTGACTCAGACTCTTCCCCTGATCGACCTTCATCTTCCAACTCCATCACTTCCATCTCCTCAGTTTTCCTCTCCTGCGCTCGCTGACGCATCATCCCGCGCCGACGCTCGATCTCCTAATGGAGGCAAACACAGAGGAGTCAGACGACCAGCCCCGCTACCGCTTCCCGCTCGTCTTCTGTCCAGAAGGTGCAATGTCTGGAGTGTTCGTTATGAGACGATACGCCTGTCCCTCTGGAAGCAGGGTGACCTCTCCTGGCGTCCCGTCCCGCACAAGGGGACAGTAACCCACAAGCTAAGTCACAGCCAGCTGTGACTCTTGTCCAGCTCCACCAGACAGCCCACACATCGGTGCAAAGGGCAGCTCTAGCCTGTGTCATTCAGGGGCTTCCGTAAGCTCATTATTTGGCTCCGCAAGCACACCTCATCATCAATCTCTTCCTCTTCCTCTTCGCTGGTGTCCTCCCGCTCCAGGCGCCAGGCTTCCCCCTCCACCTCTGAATCACTTTCTCCAACCACTTCAGGCTCCACGATTTTACGGTGTCTTGCCAGCCTGCAACAGACCCCAATTATATGACAGCACTTCAAACAAAGAGGCTGCAAGAAGTTAACTATTCATGAATCGTTCCTAACGAGGCCGTGGTAAATGATGGGACTGCAGAGTGTGGGCAGACCCCACATGTTCTTTCCCAGGAGGCTGCAGTGGCCGGGCACCAGAAGCTCCTCCCTGTCCACGCTCCGAGTAGGAACGGGGCTCCCCGTTACTGGAGCCAAAAGCAGCAGCAGCTCAACAGGAGGAGGCAAATGGCACTCGGTTACTCCCTGCACGGAGCATACTTCATGTGACACTGTCCCTTCCCAATACCCTCAGCCTTACCACACTGTGTTTATTTTTATTTTGGAGCCTGTTTTCACCTGCACCCACCCAACTGCGCCCAGATGTGGGGCTGTGAGCTGGGAAACAGCGACTCCTGGCTGGAAGGGCTGCTTGCGGCAGGGCCCGAGCCCGAGGCATGGGGGAGCACAGACGTGGGAAGAGTCAGAGACTCCCCCACATATTCCCGACTTCTACCCATTGATCCTGCAATCCCTCACTGCAGTGCGGCAGAGCGGGGTTCAGCCTCCACAGGCCCCTGCGAGGGCCCCCCCCCCCATCTTCGGCGATGCTCCTCCTCCTGCTCCTCGGGCTCCACCTCCTGCTCCTTCGCCTTCTTATGAACTGGAACTCCTCATCCTCCTCCTCCGAGGACTCCATGGGCGCGTAGTCGGGCCGCTTCCCCGACACGTACCGCTTCACCTTCACCTTCTCCGGGAGCTCGCCTGCAGACGCCCGGGCCGTCACCAGCGGCCCCGGGCCCGCGTCCCCCGGCGCTTAGGGGGGGGGGGGCGGGGCCGGGCCGGGCCGGGGTCGAGCAGCGGCCGCTGACAACTGCTGCTCGCAGCCGCTCCCCCGGAACTGGAACCGCGGTCCACTTCCGCCGGAAGCGGAAGTCGTCGCCGGCCTGCGGCTGGTGACCGGAAGTGATGTGGGCGTGGGGTCACTTCCAGGGCGCCGCGGGCGGTGGGGGGCCCGGGGGGGGCCCCCCCCCCCCCCCCCGCCCTCGGCCTCCGCGGGGCCGGGGGCGGCCTCGGCCGGTTGGGCACCCGGCTCGGGTGGCGGCCGGCCGGGGGTCGGGCCGTGAAGCCGCGCCCGAGCTCCGCCCTCGGGCAGGGCTGCGGGCAGGTGCGGGGCCCCCCCCCCCCCCCAACCCCGGCCGGGGGGGGTCCGCCCCTCGTGCAGCGGCGCGGCTCTCCCGCCATCCGCCGAGGCACTAAGGCGAGGGAGAGGCCATCGCACGCCCGTGGCCCGCAGGGTTCCCTCGGGTGGCGGGGCAGGGCCGGGGCAGGTTCCCGCTGGCCGGCCAGAGGAGCTCCAGCCCCAGCCCCCCACCTGGGGCACAACTCGCCTGGGGCCTCTGGCCACGTCTGACTGGTGCCACGGTGGCTGGGGGCGCTGGCTCTAGAGGCCCGGCTGTCGCCTGTTGCCACCCTGTTGGATATGGAAGTGTTTACCCGGAGTGCTTGCTCTACGTGAACGTCGTGGTTTAACCCCGGCCAGCAGCTCAGCCCCACCCAGCCGCTCGCTCGCTCCCCCCCAGCGGGATGGGGGAGACAATCAGAAGAGTAGATGTGAGAAAGTTCCTGGGCTGAGACACAGATGCTTTAATAGGGAGAGCAAAAGCCACGTGCATGCAAGCAAAGCAAAGCAAGGAATCCATTCCTTGCTTCCCAACGGCAGGCGGGTGCTCAACCATCCACGGGACAGCTGGGCTTCATCATATGTAACGGTGACTTGGGGAGACAAACGCCATCACTCCCAACGTCCCTGCCTGCCTTCTTCTTCCCCCAGTTTCTATACTGGGGAGTGACATCATATGGACTGGAATAGCCCTGGGGCCAGTTGGGGTTGGCTGTCTTGGCTGTGCCCCCTCCCAGCTCCTTGTGCCCTGGCAGAGCTGAGAAGTCCTTGACTGGTGTAAGCACTGCTAAGCAGCAACTGAACCGTGTTATCAACATTCTTGTGGTACTAAATCCCAAACAGCACTGTGCCCGCTGCTAGGAAGAAAATTAACTCTGTCCCAGCTGAAACCAGGGCAGTGACGCACAGCACTGCGTGCTGGGAGGGGACCAAGCCACCGAGGGTCGTGGTGCCTCCCTGCCTGCGTTGGCCCCTGCTGCGCATGTTCTGCCTTCCTCAGTCGCTGAGGTGAGCAGCTCTGGGGCTGGTGATCAAGCGCAGTGCACAGGGGGATTCCTGAACCGAGGGAACCTCCAGTGGAGCTGGGAGCTGCTGGGAGCCCACAGCTCACGCCACAGTGGCTGATGAGACCTGGGCAGGGCGGAGCAACGCGGCCAAGCCCCCCACACTTAAAAGAAGCCCTTAGGGAGCGCGAGCGGCCAGGAGCGCTGCAAACAGGGCAGGCATGCAGGGTGCCGTGCAGCAGTTGGCGCAGCTGTTCTCACCGCAGGGTGTGCAGGAAGGTGTTGAAGCTCTGCCAGCCCGACCGGGGAGCCATGGCACCCACCTGGCAGAAGGCCACCCTCAAGCCAGTGCCGGATGGCGGCAGCGAGCACCCGGTGGGAGCTGCACCCAGGGTGAGCGGCTCCTCTGCTCAGTGACAGAGCTCCAGGAGGAGGTTGAGGAGTATCAGGGAGAGCGAGGGGGAGACAGAATGGTGGAATCGTGCCCTACGTCCTTGGGACAGGCCCAACAGGCAGACAGGACACATGATACAGAGGATTCCCTACCCTCTGTCCACCTGGCTGAGCACGGTGACTGAAGGGACAGGGGCCAATGGCAACATGTCCCTGCCCAGCACAGCAGGCGCGTCTCCTCCATGGCTGCCCCACCTGCCCAGGTGACCTTGCGTAATGGGGATGAGGCTCTGCAAGCGGAACCGAACACTGTCAAGGATGATGGTTCATCGACCTTGGAGGTGTTGCCGAGGTTAAGTCAGCCTACACCCTGCATCAAAACCATTTCCGTAAACTAAAAAAAACATGGGAGACTCGCTTCTGAGGGGAACAGAAGTCCCAACATGCCAACCGGACCCACTTCCTAGGGAGGTCTGCTGCCTCCCTGGGGCCCAGGTTAAAGATGTGAAGAGGAAGCTTCCTGCCCTGGTACGGCCCTCAGATTACGATCCGTTATTGGTTTTTCAGGTAGGCAGCAATGAAGTTGCAGCTAGAAGTCTGAGGGCAATCAAGAGAGACTCCAGGGCCTTGGGACAGCTGGTTAAGGGATCAGGAGCATGAGCAGTGTTCTGCTTTGTCCTTCCAGTTGCAAGGAATGATGAGGGAAGACACAGGAAGAGCCAGGAGATCAATACCTGGCTCCAAACCTGGTGTCACCGGCAGAATTTTGGGTTTCTTGATGATGGGTCAGCTTATGCGATACCAGGCCTGCTGGCGACAGACGGGGTTCGCCTGCCTCAAGGAGGGGAAAGGATCTGTGCGCAGGAGTTTACAGGGCTCACTGAAAGAGCTTTAAACTGGGTTTGAAGGGGGAAGGGGATAAAACCAGGCTCGCTGGAGATAAGCCTGGGGGCAGCATGCTGATGTTTGAGGGATGGTGTGCTAGCAAGGTCCTTCGGTCTGCCGTCCCAGTGGCGGTAGGGGATGGAGATCCATGCGGCAGCAAAGACGCAAGGGTTATGGCTGTGTTAGAAACCACGGAGGTGCCCGGGAATGGTCACATAGCAATTCGGGCTTCTTCCCCCGCAAAGGTGGCGGGATCAATAGCCCAGCTGAAGTGCTTCTACACCAAAGCACGCAGCGTGGGCAGGAAACAGGAGGAGCTGGAAGCCATCGTGCAGCAGGAAAGCTATGATGTAGTTGCCATCATGGGACCACGGTGGGATGACTGGCACAACTGGAGTGCTGCCGTGGATGGCTGTAAACCCTTCAGAGGGGACAGGCAAAGGGCAGCAGTGGGGTAGCCCTGCACATTAGGGAGTGTTTTGATTGTCTAGAGCTTAACGATGGTGACAACAAGGTTGAGTGTTTATAGATAAGGATCACGGGAAAGGCCAACAAGGCTGATAGCATGGTGGGAGTCTGTTGTAGCTCACCCAACCAGGATGAAGAGGCAGGTGAAATTATAAGCAGCTAGGATACCTCACAATCGCTAGCCCTTGCTCTCGTGGGGGACTTCACTTACCAGCTGTCTGCTGGCGATACAACACAGCAGAGAGGAAACGGTCTCGGAGGTTCCTGGAGTTCATGGAAGAGAATTTCCTGAGACAGCTGGCGAGTGAGCCAGTGAGGGGACGCACCCTCTGAACCCGTCGTTTGCAAGCAGAGTGGGACTTGTGGGTGCTGTGGTGGTCAGAGGCCATCTTGGGCACAGCGATCACAAAACGATAGAGTTTTCAGTTCTTGGAGGAGTAAGGAGGGGGTCAGCAGATCTGCTGTCTTGGGCTTCCGGAGGGCAGACTTTGGCCAGTTTAGGTGTCTGGTTGACAGAGTCCCTGAAGGGCAGGGGAGTCCAGGAAGGCTGGGCATTCTTCAAAAAGGAAATCTTAAAGGCACGGGAGTGGGCCATCCCCATATGCCGAAAGATGAGCCAGCGGGGGAGAGAACCAGCCTGACTGAACAGCGAGCTTTGGCTGGAACTTGGGAAAAAAAGAAGAGTTTATGACCTTTGGAGGAAGGGGCAGGCAACTCAGGAGGACTACAAGGATGCCGTGAGGTTATGCAGGGAGAAAATTAGAAGCGCCAAAGCCCACCTGGAACTTAGTCTGGCTACTGCCATAAAAGACAATAAAAAATGTTTCTACAAATACATTGGCAACAAAAGGAGGGCTGAGGGGAATCTCCATCCTTTATTGGAGGTGGGGAGAAGATAGAGACAAAGGACAAGGAAAAGGCTGAGGTACTTAATGCCTTCTTTGCCTCAGTCTTTGAAAGTCAGACCAGTTGTTCTCGGGGTACCCAGTCCCCTGAGCTGGAAGACAGGGACGGGAAGTGGAATGAAGCCCCGAGAATCCAAGGGGAAATGCTTAGCAACCTGCTAGACTACTGAGACACACACAGGTCTATGGGGCCAGACAGGATCCACCCAAGGGTACTGAGGGACCGGGCAGAAGTGCTCACCAAGCCACTTCCCATCCTGTACCAGCAGTCCTGGCTCACTGGGGAAGTCCCGGTTGACTGGAGGTTGGCAAACGTGACACCCATCTACAAGAAGGGACAGAGGGAGGATCTGGGGAACTCCAGGCCTGTCAGCCTCACCTCAGTGCTGGGGAAGGTCATGGAGGAGATCATCTTGAGTGTCATCACGCAGCATGTGCAGGACAACCAGGTGATCAGGCCCAGTCAGTGTGGGGCTATGAAAGGCAGGTCCTACTTGACCAACCTGATCTTCCATGACAAGGTGACCCGCTTAGTGGGTGAGAGAAAGGCTGTGGGTGTTGTCTACCTGGGCTTCAGCAAAGCTTTTGACACTGTTTCCCATAGCCTCCTCCTGGAGAAACTGGTTGCTTGTGGCTTGGATGGGCGCACTCTTTGCTGGGTAACAAACTGGCTCGATGGGCAGGCCCAGAGAGTTGTGGTGAACGGAGTTAAATTCAGTTGGCGGCTGGTCACAAGCTGTGCCCCCCAGGACTCAGTTTTGGGGCCAGTTCTGTTTAATATCTTTATCCATGATCTGGACGAGGGGATTGAGGGCACCCTCAGTCAGTTTGTAGATGACACCAGTTTGGGTGGGAGTGTGGATCTGCTGGGGGGAGGAGGGCTCTGCAGAGGGACCTGGCCAGGCTGGATCCATGGGCCAAGGCCAATGGGGTGAGGGTCAACAAGGCCAAGGGCCGGGTCCTGTCCTTGGGTCACCACAACCCCACGCAGCGCTCCAGGCGTGGGGCAGAGGGGCTGGAAAGCTGCCCGGCAGAAAAGGCCCTGGGGATGTTGGTTGACAGCTGGCTGAATATGAGCCAGCAGGGTGCCCAGGTGGCCAAGAGGGCCAGCGGCATCCTGGCTTGTATGAGGAGTGGTGTGGCCAGCAGGAGCAGGGCAGGGACTGTGCCCCTGTGCTGGGCACTGGGGGGGCCGCCCCTCGAATGCTGGGGTCAGGGTTGGGCCCCTCCCTCCCCGAAGGACCTGGGGGGGCTGGAGCGTGTCCAGAGAAGGGCAGCGGAGCTGAGAGGGGTCTGGAGCCCCAGGCTGCTGGGGAGCGGCTGGGGGAGCTGGGGGGTTCAGCCTGGAGCAGAGGAGGCTGAGGGGAGCCCTCATCGCTCCCTACAACTGCCTGAGAGGAGGGGGGAGCTGGGGGGATCGGGCTCTGCTCCCAGGGAAGGGGCGATGGGACGAGGGGCACCGGCCTCAAGTTGTGCCAGGGCAGGGTGAGGTTGGCCCTGGGGAACAATTCCTTCCCCAAAGGCTGTCAGGCCCTGGAAGGGGCTGCCCAGGGAAGGGGTCAAGTCCCCACCCCTGGGGGGATTTAACAGCCGGGCAGAGGCGGTGCTGAGGGACAGGGTTTGGGGGTGGCCTTGGCAGTGTTAGGTTAATGTTTGGACTCGATGATCTTAAAGGTCTTTTCCAACCCAAACGATTCTGTGATTGCCTCTTCATGCAGGGCTGGGGTGGAAGTGAGAAACCACAGAGTCTGAGCCAGCCACTGCTGGTACAGCCACTGGACACCATCAGCATAACTCCCGCGGGGTCTTGCTGGGCTGTGGGATGCATCCTGCGCTTGGCAGGGTTACTGAATTCCTCCTGGCACAGCCTGGGAAAGCCGCTGCTCCCTCAGTGCGCAGTGGGGCCCGACTGCACTGTGCCCGCTGCCTGCGGCACTGCTCCCGGGGCAGAGCTGGAGCTGGGTGGTCGTGGCTGTTGCCTCTGCCAGCCAGCGCCGAGCCCAGGCCCCCCTGCTCTGCCGCTGACAGCCAGCCCCACCAAGCCCCAGCGCTGCCGCCTGGCTCCCCATCTCCCGGGCAGCGAGGACAAGTGGCCCCCGCGCAGCCGTGTGTCCCAGCACAGCTGTGTGTCCCACCGCAGCCCTTGGGACAGCTGGTGCCAGGAGGCAGGGCTGCTCCTGGAGCAGCAGGACCCCCCCTGCCGTGCTGCGGCTGGAGCAGGGGAGCCCCTGGGCTTCCCGGTGATGGCGGTGGCGCGTGTGTCGGGAAGAGCTGGGGCCATGGGTGCTTCGTGGCAGGCGTCCGGGGTTTTCCGTAAGCAGCCAGGTGCTGCCTGCGTCAGCACACCTCTGAGGGTTTCACAGGGGAAAGTTGAGGGCAGAGCTGGGAGCGATTGGCTTGCACGAGGTGCCCTTGCGCTGGCATCCAGCCGCAGAAGAAAAGATTTCTCTTGAAGTTGGGCAAAACTGTGTCATAAACCACCGCAGCCACGCCTGCCATCCTGTGACGCCTTCTCGAAAGGAAGGAAGAGGTTTTATCTTCCGGGAAGTCTGCCTGCAGGAATCAGCCTCGACACCCTGCGGCAGGGGGATTTGGGAAGCAGAGGGGCCAGAGCTGTGCTTTAACCCCGCGCTGCTGGGTGCCTGCCCTGCCCTCACCGGAGCAGGCACCCTCCTGGCCGTGGGGCAAGGCCAGCGCCAGAGGTGGGCAGAGAGAAAACCCCAAGGCAAGCGTGTTTTTCCAGTTGGTGGGTCAGCACTGGAGCACGATCCAAAAGGAATTGCAGGGAACTGTTTTGCTTTCGGTGTCCTTGGTTCCAGGCTGGAAGATGTTCTCTTGGGAGGATCTAATTCAGCCAGTCTCGGGGAGAGCAGACCTGATTCTCAGCAGTGGTACTTCCCCGGGCCTGGGCCCAGCTCCGCTGGGGTGGAGGGTGCCAGCAATGGCTGCAGAGGTCCTGAGGCTGGCATGAAGGCAGGGTCTCCCCTGGGGGACTCTCCTCTCCTCCTGCGCCACCATGGCAAGGAGCGAGCTTCAGCATAGGACTTGGTGGAACCATTGGACACGCCAGTCTCGGGGAAGCTGGGGAGTCGCACACAAAGCACATAGTGTCCCGTTTGGGTGAAGCAAAACTAAAGCCCTCGGCAAACAGGGAATGCTTTCACAGCCTGCCTCCATTCTGCGACCACAGGCACTGGAGGCCGTGGCGAGAACCAGCCCTCAGCCCGTCACCTGTCTTCACTGCCCTGCGTCCCCTCAAGAGGCACAGCCAAGCTGGAGAAACCAAATGCCGGCACTGCCTGAGCTGGCGTGGTGGGAGCCATGGGGGGACCCGGCCCCAAGGTCTCCCCGGGCAGGGCCCTGTGGTGCCTGTGGCAGTGCAGGATGTGTGGGGGTGTTGTGGCTCCGTGCCTGCCCTTACCGGATCCCCTGGGGACGTGGCAGCCGGGCTGCGAGGAGCTGGTGGGGGGGAGGGCAGCCCCCTCTCCCCAGCGCAGCGGCTGGTGACCTGTCAGCCCTGCGGTGGCTCGGCAGCCGGGACTGGCAGGGCGGGGGGGCACTTGGGAGGGCTGAGCCCCCCGTTCCTGGGGTGGCGTGAGGCTGGCAGCTGCTGCTGGGAGCAAGCCCGGAGCACGGCCGGTGCCCAGCACAGGCCAGTCTGCTCCTCAGTGCTCTGCCAGCTTGCTGGTGAAACCTGCGCCCGCCAGGCTGTGGGCTCGATTTGTGTGTCCGTAGCTGCAAGCACCCCCTCCCCAGCCCGCCGGAGCCCACAGGCAAACAGCTCTTGCTGAAGGGCCACGGGTGGGCTCTGCACCCTGGTGTCCCCTGCACGCCTGTACTTGTGTGGAGCCCCCCGAGTGCCACAGGCACCTTGTCGTACTTGGGCTGGGCAAGGACGTCCCTGTACTTGCGCAGCTGCAGTTGTAGGGGGACAAGTGACGGTGGGGTGCGATGCGCCGCAGCCCAGGGCGGGAGCGGTGCTGCCGCAGGCCGTGGGTCGATACCTTGGCAGCGTTAACGGCTGCTGATGACAAACTAAGAGGCAGATAAAGTTACAGAAGGACCCCGAGCTGCTGCTGTTTGTGTCTGCAGCTGTACCGCAGGGCAAGGTCAGGGTGTTCGGGCTGGGCCTTGAGTCCCCTGTGGGTGACCACAGCGAGATGTTGTGTCTGGGAGCGTGGCTATGAATAGAGCCGCTCCAGCCGCGGGACCCTGCGGAGGCTGCTCCCGGCGGAGCCACAACAGTCCCGGCTCCAGGGGTACCGGGGCCCCTCTGCCCTTCCTCCGCTGGTTCCCCGCTCACCAGTCTGCCTTCGGCCACGGTGCGGTTGCTGCTGGGGAGCAGTGCTGCCGCGGTCCTGCTGTGTCCCCGAGCTCCCCCCAGGCTGGGGGTGCCTGCAGGCAGGGGCGCAGCCCTGTTGCTGCTCTGCCTCCCAGAGAGCTCGGGCAGCTGGGCATCACTCTTGCATCACTGTTGCATCACTCGTGGAGCTTGTGCAATCTTTGCAACCCGAAAGCCAAAAATTGACCTGATTTTTCCATGGAAGTAGGTTTCTATTGATTGTTGTGTGCTGCCAGGCCATGCCACAGTGCACTTGGTGTGGAGGAGCACTGGGGGGGCTCCCCCCGGCCCCAGTCAGCAGTTTGCCCCCTGTGCCTACAGTGAGGGCTCCGGGGGGTGCTGCAGGACGTGGCCTGGCAGGGCAGACCTCGTGGGGAGCTGCTGGCTGGCTCATGGTAGCGCGCTGCCGGTGCGACGGTGCGCTGGGAGTCGCTGCACGGAGCAGCCCGCTCCTGGCCGTCTCCTGGAATGCACCGGTGCCTCCAAGCGGCCCCCAAGCAGTTGAATGTCCAGGAGGAGGGCTCGTGGTCCTGGTAGACACGGCTGCGGTAGCTGCTTCACCCCCTCGCTGCCCCGTAGGCAGCAGCCGAGGAGAGGGATGCCCAGCAGCCCTGCAAGGGGTGGGGGGAACGGCAGCCGTTCAGATCCAGCCTGGTGGCCCTGCTCTCTGCTCCATCTGCAGCCGCCCCCCGGCCCTGGAGGGCTGCTGGGAAAGCAGATCCCATTCATGTCTGTGGCTTTGTCCCACAGCCAGGTGTTCCGGGTTGTTTTTGGCAGGGGTGCGGGGTCAGTGTGTGGGCCCAAACCCGATAGTTTATGCAAGAGAGAGGTGCGTCCCGCCTGCCTGCCCTGCGGCACCGAGATAAGCCATGGTGACAAGGGCCTTTTGTCAGCTCCTCTCCCCAGCGTGACATGTCACAGGGGCCAGGTGCTTGTCACCTGCCCAGGCACAGCTGACAGTGCCTGAATGAGGCATCTGAAGATAAGGCGCGTGGGTGGGGACAGGGGGAGGCAGCCTGCCTTGCCACCCGTCCTCCCACCACGGGGCCAGGGTCCGGCTTCGGCCCTGCCCCAGCACGTGTGTCCCCCATACATCGCCACGGGGCACTCCTGGCTCGGCTGCACACCCAGGGGCTGTGGGGCTGGCCTGGGCTCGCCGGCCGCCAGGGACGACTCCTGAGCAGGCTGCGGGGGCACAGGGGTGAGTGCTGCATGTCTGTGGGGTGCTGGGCCCCCCGCCGGGCTGCCTGGTGGGACCGTGGCCCCTGAGGGGGGACCTGGGGTGCAGCAGCCCCCGTGGTGGGCAGTCCCCAGTGGTGGCGCTTGGGGCCAGACGCTGGGGTCAGCCCGGCCTGGAGTTGCTGTCCCTGGGCGACGCGGCAGCCAGGTGCCTGCCCTGCATAACTCACCCAGTTTAACAGAAACCTGCCCTGTGCCAGATTTTCTGGGCTGTTCTCAGCATCTCAGTTACCAAGGTGACTGTTTCCTGTGCGATCGCTAATGCTTCACGATCTCGATCATGATATCCGAGTGCCTTCCTTTTCTCTGTAAGGAGCTGTAGGACCTGCTCCTAGCTGGGGCTGCCCAGACCCCTTTGGAGGTGTGGAGGATTCAGGTCAGTTTGGGTTCTGCTGCTTTTGCTTTTTGCTCTTGACCCGGCCTTTGCATTGCTCTTGACACGGTCCCGTGCGCGCAGGGGACAAGAGCGTATTGTTTTTTACAAATGACCGAAGCCAAGATGAGCCACGATTCACTTCTCACCTTTTCTCCTTGGTGGAAGTCTCTCTCCTGAAACCTGAAACTGGGCTGATGGATTTTCCTTGTGTTGCTGCTTTCCAGGCAGCTTCTCCGTCAGGCTGCTGCGTGCTGGCCTGGGGCTGCAGCCCCCGCGACACGGGCTTCGCGGGAAGGCCAGCGCTGCTCCTGTCGGCCCGGCCGAGGAGCCCCCTGCTCCGGTGGCTACCAGGGCTGGAACGGGCCGGGCTTGTGCCCCGCCACCCCCGTGCGGGGCGGGGCGTGCTGGGGCGGGGGAGAGGCCGCGCGGAGCCCCGGGCCGGGCTGCGCCGGGCCGAGCCGAGCCGGGCCGGGCAGGGCCGAGCCGTGCTGAGCCGAGCGGCGCCGGGCCGAGCCGTGCGGGGCCGGCCGGTCGGTGCGGGGCCGGTCGGCGCGGGGCGGGCGCGGCGGGCGGCGCGGCGGGCGGCGCTGACAGCTGCTCGGCGTAAACAAGCGGCCCCGCCGGCCGCCCCGGCCGCCCCTGCCTGGGCCGGGCCCGGCTCCGGGGCGGGCGCTCCGGGCGCCCCGCGGCGTGACGCGGCGCCGCCGACAGACGGGCCCGGCCGCCGGCGGGACGGGAGCGGGCAGGCCGCGCGGTAAGGGCGCGGGGACGCGGCCGGGGACGGGCTCGACCCTCCGGCGCCGGCGGTTTGACAGCTGGGGCGGCCCCGGCCGGGCGGGACCCCGGGAGGGCGCCGGCGACGGGGCCGGGGGCGGCCGGGGGCGCCGCGGCCGTTGGGCAGCCCCGGGCTCGGGGCGCTGCCGGCGGGGCCCTGCGCGGCCCGGTGACCCCGGGGCGGGCGCTCCTCGGCGCCCCGGGCTGGGCCGCCCCGGCGGGGCAAAGTCTGTCTGCCCGGTGGCGGCCGGGGACGTGGGGCTGCGGCCGCCGCGGCGCCGGCGGGGGAGCGGCATGGCGGGTAGGGGGCCGGGGGGGGCGGCCGGAGCGGGCCTCTGCGGGAAGCCGAGGGCGAGGAGGGAGCCAGGCCTCGTCCCGTCGCGCCCCAGCCCCGCCGCCCTCGCAGCCGCCCGTGGCTCCGCTGCTGGAGCCGCCCTGCGGGCGCGGAGACGGCCGGCGGCTCGGCCGCGCTGCGGGGCCGCCGCTACGGCCCGGGGAGCGCCGTGTCGCTGCCGTCTGGCAGCTGGGCTCGGCTGGCGGGGAGCGGTGGCATCCAGCGGTGTTGGGAACGATCCTGGCCGGCTGCTGCCCTGCACGTGCCGGATGCCATCGGAGCGTGCCGCTGGTGGAGCCCTGGGTGCGGAGCAGGGGGCACAGCCTGCGAGCCGGCCGGGACTTGCATCCCCCCTCGCACCCCGCCATGCAGGCTGGCCTGCAGCGGCCCGGGGCTGCCCCTCCGCCTCTCCCTCCTCCTGCTCCCGGGGCGCGAGGCCGAGGATTTGCAGGTAGGGCCGGGGCACGCAGCAAAGCTGCCGGGGTCTAGCGGGGAGGGAGCCAGCCCCGTCCGGCTGTGCTGGGGCAGCCGGCGTGGAGTGCTGGGCGGGGGCCGGGCTCTGCGCCCCGTGGGGGGGCCCATTGCAGCACCCCGGGGGGGGGGTGGGACTAAAGGGGGGGCCCAGCTCAGGGACCTGTGGACGGGGCGAGGTGCTGGCACGCAGACGGGCTGTGGCAGACAGTGTCCCCTTGTGCTGTGCTTGCTGCTTTCTCCATTCTGCAGTAGCTTTTTCCCTTCCCTGGGGGCTCCGGGAGCCTCTCCCACTGGAAACTGTGATTTGGGCCCTGGCACGATCTGGGACCCAGGGCTCTGATCCAGCCTCTGGTGGGTGCTCGCGGCTCCGGGTGCCTCATGCAGGGCAGCCGAGCCCACAGCCGGCCGATGTCTGGTCGCTGAGGGGAAGCCGCAGCGTGCCTGAATCGCAGCACTGTCTGCGCTGCAGCCTGCAGCGGGGTCTCAGGCGGCTGCCAGGAGCTGCTCTCCTCCCCTGGCAGCGCCGCAGGCTCCCTGCTCGCTGGGGCTGCTCCTTGCCGGAGGGGGATGGGGCTCCTCTGGGCTCTGCTGGCTCTCACCTTTCCTGCTGTCTCTGAAACATTACCAGATATTTCAGAGTCCCTGTGGAGCTCCAAGCATGGAGGTCACACCGGTGCCATCGTGTCATGGGCTCCTTTGTGCTGGGTGGGTCGCTCCATGCTCTGCTCCCCACCTGCCTTCCCAACTTCTTGTGCTTGCCCTCCAACACAGTGTGAGCTGTCCTCAGGCGTCCCAGTGTGCAGGTCCCTGGGTGTGTGCTGGAAGTGATGGCATGCCCCTTTTCCTGGTCCCTCTGCCTGTTTCCTTTCTATTTTGGAGATGAGTCACACCGGTGTCACCATGTTGTGCTCCGGAGGGAGAGCAGAGCTGAGCTCCTGATGGTGACAGGCAGCACGGCGCTCGGCATTGCTGCCAGGCGCTGCCTGGTCAGTCACTGGCTGCAGAGGTGCTGGGCCTGGAGCTCTGCTCTCCCTGGCTTTCCTCCATACAGTCTGTCCTTTAGCTGGGGTCCCTCACACAGCGTCTGGGGGCATCTCCTCCGGTCTCCCCTTGGGCCTGCAGAGGCAGGCTTCCCATCCCGGTTGCTCCCAGCTCCATGCCCAGGTAGGCCCATCTTGGCTGGAGAAGGGGCTCCTGTCCACTGGCGACTGTGGCGGCAGGAGGCACGGCTTCCCTTGCCTTGCCTCTCCCCTCCTTCGGTGCCCTTCTCCCGTCCCGGTTCATCTCCCATGTTTGTAAGCACAGAGCGTAAGTACACATTGGGCAACAGGCAAAGTAAACAGCAGCTCTGTGCCGGGGCAGGCATGCCAGGGATCCCTGCGGCGCCAGCTACCGCTGTGGCTCCTCAGGCCCCCAGGTCTCGTGTGGCTCTCCGTGAGCCACGGTGGACAGTGGGTGCTGTGTGCCAAGGCCCCCTTGCCTGGTGCCGGAGCAGCGGCTTGGTCTGGCGGAGCCTGCCCTCCCCGGGTTTGAGGAGAGGTGCCCGGGGCCTGACCACTCTTCCATCTCTCTGCAGATCGTGCTGCTGTCCGGGACGGTTTGGTCCTGCTGCTGCCCTCCGGCCCGGCTGTGACGGGCTCGTCCCCATGCTCTCTTGGGCTGAGCGGGGGCCAGTGGGGCAGAGGAGCCGGCGTGCCTCGGGGTGCTGACGCAGGGAGGCCGCTGGACACGCTGCTCCCGGGACCCTCCTGCTCCCCAGCTAGAGGAACCCCGATACTCTGATGGATCTGAGGCCCTGCTCGCTGCTCCTGCTCTGGACTCTGGTGGTTGCCCTCACTCTCCTGGCCCAGGAGGTGCTGGCCCAGCATATTTACACCAACACCTGGGCCGTGCTTGTCCCTGCGGGGCCCCAGGAAGCTGACAGGCTGGCCAGGAAGCATGGATTCCTCAACTTGGGCCCGGTAAGTCCCCGGCTTCCCTCTCCCTGTGGAGGTGGTGTCCTCTGCTGGCTTTGCTGCAGTCTGGGTGGGTGCTGGGCTTGGCCTGGGGGCTGGGTCAGGGGCTGCTCCTTCTGGCAGCAGGGCCACTGCATTTGCGCCCATTGACTGCAGCCTCCGGCATCCGCTGCATTGACTCGAGGGTGGTAATTAGCTGGATGGATCCGGGGCCTCCCACCGCAGGATGGGCTGGTGGCATGGCACGGCATGGCATGGCACGGCACCCTCTGCCTGCTGGAGGGGGAAGGAGAAAATTGGGAGTGCTGTGCATTGGTGGAGGAGGGGAGGGCTCCCAGTTCGCAACAGTGTTCCCCACAGCGAGCTGCCCCAGCACGGCATGGCCTCGGCTCAGCTGGGGCAGCCGCAGCACCTCCTGGGTGTCCCCAGAGCAGGCAGTCTGACAGCAGTCGTGTGTCCTTGGCCCTAAGCTGCCCTTCGCAGAAGGTGTGTCAGCAGGTCCCCGCTGCTCTCGGCTTTCTCTGCCCTCAGCCAGTGGAGGGATGGGGCCGTGCATGCGGCTGTGCCTCTGTCACCCTCCTGGCAGGGAGAACAGGGTGGTGGTGAAGGAACTGGGGTCCCTTGTGTCCCCCGCGGTCCCAGCTGTTCCCGAGCCTTGTCCCTGGTGCGAGGAGCTCTGCAGCACTCTCCTCCCGGCAGCCTTGGCAGGGCGCAGCTCTGCTGTGCTCCAGGCCCCAGGCACCCATCTCTGCCTTCCCTGGCCAGCTGCGGGCCATATGCTTGTTGGTAGTAAGAGTGTGCGCAGGTCTGGCTCCTGAGGCATCAGTGTGAAGGCCAGGCCTTGGCCGAGAGCAGCGGGGCCGGCTGGGTCAATGGCTGGGCTCTTGCTTGCCAGCGCGGTGCTGCAGGCAGGACATGTCTCTGTTGGCAGGCTGCTTCTTGCAGGCCAGCACTCCTTGATGCTGATGTTGTAGCACGATGCCAACTGCCCCCCGCTCTCGGCACGGGCTGATCCATGGGGTTTTTCCTGGCCCTGCACCGTGGGCAGGGCACTGGCCCCTGGGCTGGTGGCAGGTGGGGGCTTTGGCAATGGAGCTGGTGCCAGCACAGGTCCGTGACCAAAGCAGGGGCCAAGGGGATCCCACGGGAGTGGGTGCAGCAGGGCTGGCCCAGAGGGATGCCCCTGGGCCCCCATGCAGGCACGGAGAGCTAGACTGGCCCTGCTCTGATGAGGTGAGGCTGGTGCTGGTGGAGCAGAGCCCACATGGCTCTGCCAGCCCCCACTGGGCTGCCCACATGCCCGGGACTCTGTTTCTCCGAGAGCGGGGCACTGCCGCTGGGCCGGGCTGGGCTGCCTCTGCAGGAAGGAAGCAAGGGGCAAAATCCCAGAGGAAATTGCACAACTCATGGCTGTGGTGTCAGGACCTCGCTGTGAGCAGCTGCCGGGGCGGGCGGGGAAGGTGGCTGCTGCTGGAGCCAGCGGGTGCCTTGTTCTGCCGCCCGAAAGGAGCCCTGCGCGGGGCACTGGGTACGCGGAGCTCTGGGGACAGGGACCCCCAAGTCCTCTGGGGCTCGTGCCAGAGGAGGGAGATCTGTGGGGGCTGGGGCCAGGCGCGTGGGCTGCGGGGACAAAGGAGCTGCCTCACGCAGGTCCTGTCTGTGTGGAAGCGTCTTAGAGCCCATGTCAGGGCAAAGGATGTGTCAGGCCAGGGCTGCTGCTGTGCAGAGGGGACCGGGAGAGCAGCGCAGGACGTGTCCCGCTGGGCCGGGTCTCTGCCGAGACCCCTGGGGGGTGACAGGGCTGAGGTGCCATCAGCCTGCTGCTGGCGGCGTTCCCCGTCACGCAGCCCCAGGGGCGCCCATCAGGCCCCGGGCTGCAGCGCAGAGACGTGCAGGGCCCTGTGGCTTGGGGACTGTTTGAGGTCCCTCCCTGCGAGCCATGGACGTTCTGTGCCAGCCCTGCCCGGCGGCGCCCACCTTCTCCCCGTGCCACTCGCTCTGTGCCAGAGGCTGGCACCTCCCGGCTCTCCCAGCCTGCTGAGCTGCTGGCAGAGCAGCAGCGAGGCAGCACCTGCAGTCGGAGCCCCGCAGGCTGTGGCAGCTTGAGCTGCGCCAGGAGCTGCTGGTCTGGGCACATTTTCTCCGGTTCTGGAGCCCATCCCGGTGTCTGTGCTGTGGGATGGGCTTGGCTGGCCTGGGCAGCCCGCTCCCGAGGCCCTCTGGGGGCCCCGGAAGGGGGGGGACTGGGTGCTTCTGGCAGTGCCCCAGTGAGAGGCCCCCAGGGTCCTTATCTGAGAGGATCCTGGCCTCAGCATGGGGTCTGGACACTGTCCTCAGAGCCGTGCTGTCCTGGCGTACTCCCTGCTCCAGCACTGCCTGCGGAGCCGGGGTGGGCGGGCAGTCCCCTGGGCCAGCAGTGCCTCTGGCAGAGAGGTGCCAGCACCCGCATCTGATGCCAGTGGCCTTGAAGGGGACCCAAAGAACTGTGTCGGGGTGTGGGGGTCCGAGGAGAGAGACAATGTGGCAGGGAGGCAGGAGCACAGTGGTTCGCACCGCTGGGGCTGGTGCAGAGGAGGGGCCGCAGGTGCTGCCCACCCCAGCTGGGGACAGGGAGCACCGGGGAAGGGCCCCGCTGCTGGTGCCGGCCCTGGGCTGCGCTGGCAGGACAGTGGGGATGAGCAGCCCCAGCAGCACCAGCCCAGGGGGGACTGCTCTTACCTCCCACGCTGCTGGGCTGCAGGTCCCTGCTGGGGATGCCGGGTGGCGGCAGCCTGCTGGCCCCGGGGCTGGCCGAGGTGGCCACGAGTGGTGGTAGGAGGTCAGGGCAGGAGCAGTGAGCTGGCACTGCTCCCCTGGGATCGGCACAGCCCGCCCTGGGGATGCACGGGGCTGGGTGGCAGCTCTGCCCTTGCTGAGGACAGGGACTTGGGGATTAGGGTAGAAGTGTGTGGGCTGGCCGGCTCCTGGCTGCCACCGCAGCGCCTGTGCAGACCTAATCCAGTCGGATGACCAGGCAGAGCCACGATCTGCTTGCAGGAACAATCGGAGCTCTGTCCTTACCCCTGGAGGGGTGAGGGGTGCTGGGGGAGGGCAGCAAGCCTGCAGCTTGCTTCCCCCTCTGCCAGCCCAGTGCAAAGGCTTTCCACCATGGCACCTCCCCAAATGCTCTGAGCTGCTGGGCCTCCCAGGCGGCACTGGGGGGACACGGTGTGCTGCGGGGAACTGGTCCGGGTCTGTCCCCAGTGACTGGTCGTGCTGGAGGTGTGATGCTGCACTAACAAGCAGGGCTGCAGCTCTGCAGCCGGCTGTGCCTCATGGGGAAGGGGTGCGGAGCTGCAGGCTGAGTCCTGGCTTTTCCTCTGCCGGCCCAGGGCGAGAGGAGGGCCCGGCTGCCACCGGCACCAGGGAGCGCGGCCCCACGTCGCAAGCACTACGTCTCAAGTCGGCAGCATGCTCTGCGACTTCCCTGGATAACACCAGCTGGCGTGGGGTTGATTTGCATGCCGCATTGTCCCCTGCTGCAAGCTTGCTCCCCACCATGGTCCAAGGTCTGGGGGTTGCACACAGAGAGGAACGGGGGTCCTGCGCTTGCAGCAGGGGCTTTGCCTGCCCTGTCCCTGGGGACTGATGTGTGCTGGCGTGCTGCGAACATCCCCTGGTGATGGAGCCGTGGATGCAAGTCCTGACCCCAGCGTTTGGCTCTTGCTGTCCTGTGCCACCAGTGCTGGGCTGCCACAAGCCCAGGCTGTTCCCTTCCCTGCCCAGGGCACAGCTGGTGTACGGGGGGCTGTGCCGCGGGGGGAGCCCTGTGCAGCGGGGCGATTACCCTTCGGTGGGCAGGGGCTTGGCCTGCTGGTGTGCGGTTTCCCCCGAGCAGGGGTGGTGCAGGCCCGGCTCCAGGTGCCGGGATGCGTTTCCCTCACCCCATGGAGCACAGGGGGGCTTTGGGGTGAAGTGCATGACTCGGAGAGCCACAGCACAGACTTGCTGCCCCCGGGCTGAGGGTGCTGGCCAGCCGGGTGCACCTTTCCTCCCCTGCTCGGCTCCGGCCGGCTGTGAGGTGGCACATCTGCAGAGCTCTGATAAGCTCGGCGGGGTTTGTTAACTGCAACCAAACTGTTCTGCAGCAGCCTGGGGCGGCGGAGAACGAAATGTCCTCTCCCTTGTGTTCCCGCAGCCCTTCCCAGCCCTGCAGGTGACAGCGCAGCCTGGGCAGCCAGACCCTGCCTGCGGCTGCTGCCCAGGCTCCGTGGCTTCCAGCGGGGCACGGTGGGCACTCGGCCCCCTTCTCCCCAGTCCAGGCAGGCTGCTGGGCTGGGAGGACCTGGGCAGCAGGGGTGGGGCCTCCGTGGCCAGGCCAGCCTCCGCGACATGCAGGAGGGGATAAGGAAATGACAGCAGTGGAGAGGGTTTGGGATTTAAAAATAACTGGCTGGGCAGCTGCGTGGCCTCCTGGCCCAGCTGGGCTGGGCTGTGCTGTGCTGTGCTGGAGTCCCATCCTGCCCTGGCTGTCCCCGCACATGTGGGAGGGGGGGGCTGCCCCTGCCCAGGGCTGGACGCCTGCATGCCCCCTCGCTTTGGCCCGGGGGGGGCACTGGATGGGTGCTCTGCTGGGGCGCTGGCCCGTGTGCCTGGGGAGAAGGGCTCTGCGAATGGCATGTCCAGAGGAGCAGCGGCTGGCTCCCGTCCTCCCCGCCCTGGCTGGGGCTGCCTGCAGAGCGGGGTCTGGAGTCCCCTGCCCCCCCCCTCACCAGTAGCAGGGGGTGCTGGCCGGCTCATGGAGAGGAGCAGCAGTTTTGTCTCCCGAGGTTGGTGCCTCTTCTGGGCTGGCTCCAAAAGGCCTGTCCCTCTCTGCTGCTGCTTGCCCAGGGCCTCCCTGCTGGGGCAGCGGCTTTGTTGGACAATTAAGGAATTTCTGCCATGTGGAGACCTGCGGGAGGGTGAGGTGGGCAGAGGCCATCCCAGGGCTTGGGATTGCAGGTGGGGGGACGGAAAATCAGGGAGACTGGGCTCTCATGTCCATCCTGCTCCTTTCTCTGTTGCAGATCTTTGGTGACTATTACCACTTTCGGCACAGTGGTGTGGTGAAGCGTTCCCTCTCGCCTCACCAGCCCTGGCACAGCCGTTTGGCCAGGGAACCACAGGTACGTGCAGCGTGGGCCCTGCCTGCCATCTACGGGGGCCTGGCTTTGGTCCTGGGCACTCCACACTGGCATGTGAGCCAGCACTGGGTGCAGGACGGGGCTGAGCTGCCTTGAACCGTCCCGTGGCATTGAGGCCGTGGCAGAGCCTGGTGGGAGCCCAGCACGTGGCTGGCGAGGGCAGGGGGTCAGTGGAGCCGCCCCGAGGGCTGCTGTGATCCCAGGGCACGGGGCAGCCTCGGCTCCCTGGAGGGCTGTCCGTCCTCGTACGCCAGGCAAGGTGTGCAGGGTGGCGTTGGCAGTGCCAGATCCCAGCGCGGGGGGGGCTGCCATGATCTCCAGCCCCTGGCTCCGCTCCAGGAGCCTGGCACGCTGGCAGTGCAGTGGGGCGTGCAGCACGTCGCAGCGGCTGGCAGGCTCTCGTCACCCTGCTGCTCGACAGAGCTCTGCGCTCTGACCTGCCTGCTCCGCTGGAGCAGAGCCTGTCACGGGCCGCTCCGGCACGGCTGGGCCGGGGAGGCCAGGAGGGATGGTCTGGGTGCTGTGGTAACTCCTGTGGGGTCAGATGCTCTGCCAGCACAGGGCTGGCTGCAAGTTCCCCAGGGGGAGCCTCTGCGCAGGCTGCTGGCTGGGGGGCAGGGGTCCCGGGGAGCTGCTGGCATGGCTGCAAGCTGCTGAGGGGGCAGGCAGGGCAGCGGGGGAGCCCCATGCTCTCTCTGTCCCCAGGTGCAGTGGCTGGAGCAGCAGGTAGCAAAGCGCAGGACCAAGCGAGACATTTTCATGGAGCCCACAGACCCCAAGTTCCCGCAGCAGTGGTACCTGGTGAGTGCCAGGCGGGGGCTGCTCGTCGCTGGGCCAGGAGGGAAGCTGCGCAGTCGTGACAGCGAGTTCTGGGGACACGGATGTGGCACACGTCCAGGCTGGTGGGGAGAAGGAAGGCCTGAGGCAGTCGCTTGGTGCTGTGGGTCCCGCGGGGGACACCCCAAGGAACAGGCTGTGCTCACAGAGCTGCAGCTCCCTGCCAGGGCGCTGGCAGGGTTGGGGGGAGCCCAGGACTGGACTAGCGGGGAGCAGCCCTTTGCCTGGCCCAGGAACAGCATCTGTGCCTGTCTGTGTCGTCAAGCTCGGGCACGAGCCTGATCTCTGCGAAGGGACCCATGTTTATGGGGGCCCAAGCACAGGCAAGGCTCAGGCTCATTTCAGAGTGGCCCTCCTTGGGCAGCGTGCCCAACCCTGTGCCTGGGTGCCCTGGGGTTTCGTCATTCCCGTGCCACAGCAGAGCGGCGTGAAGGCTGCCTCTTGCCTGCCCTTAGAGCCGGGCCTGGGAGGGGTCCAGCCCACCCCTGCTGCTGGGCGCAGCTCCTATTGCCAGGGCTTCTCTTGGCAGTACAATACGAACCAGCGGGACCTGAACGTGCGTCAGGCCTGGGAGCAGGGCTACACGGGCAAGGGCATCGTGGTTTCCATCCTGGATGATGGCATTGAGAAGAACCACCCTGACCTGGAGAGCAACTATGTAAGTGTGGGGTGATGCCGCAGGGCGGTGTGCTGCAGGAGCCTCTCCGGGCGGCTGCGTCCACCCGCTGCAGCCCCGGAGCTGCCTGGCACGGGGCTCCTGCCTGCCATGGCGGGACATGGAGGAAAGCGGTGCGGGTGGGATGGGAGCCTGCCCCCCTGCTCAGCCCAGCCTCAGGGACATGGAGCACAGGCGTGGCCCCACAGCGGTAGGGCTCGGTGGGCAAGGTCCATGGTCTCTTAACTGCCAGATCTGTCTTCCAGGATCCAGGGGCGAGTTTTGATGTCAACGACCAGGACCCGGACCCGCAGCCGCGTTACACCCAGATGAACGACAACAGGTGAGGCAGGAGGCAGCGGCGGGGGCGGCAGAGCCCAGCCGTGGCGGGGACTCGGCAGCAGGACTGCAGGAGGGTGCAGGGGAGATGGCGCCCTTCCGCCCCACGGAGGAGCCCCCCGCTTCCCTTTCTGATGCGGGCAGCATCCTTTGGGGCTGCCCAGCGCCAGCGCAGACTGCTCAGTCCCCCCTGCTCCAGAGCAGGAGGGTAGATGGAGGAGCCTGTGGGGCCTTTGTTGGCCACCCAGGTGGGAGGGATGGGAGGCAGCCTGGGTGCTGGTCCCTCCAGCTGCGGCTGGTGCCCAGGCCCATGTTCCTCACGCCCCATCTGAGCACGCTTGCTCCTGTTCCAACTGCAGACATGGCACGCGCTGCGCCGGGGAGGTTGCTGCTGTGGCCAACAACGGGATCTGCGGTGTCGGCGTGGCTTACAACGCCAGGATTGGAGGTGGGTGCCACCCTGCCCTGCGCCGAGAGCAGAGCCTGTGCTGTGCTCCGCGGGGGCCTCGCAGCTGGAGGAGCGGGCTGTGCCATGAGTCTCGGTGCTGCTGGCCAGGGTAGCCCTGTGATGGCCCGTGGCACAGGGCAGCAGCAGATGGAGGGCTCTCGCCAGCGGCACTGCTGCCCTGTGGCGCACGGCCGCCCTGCCCCATCCGATCGCTCGTGACGTCTGCTCTCTGGCCCTAGGCGTGCGCATGCTGGATGGGGAGGTGACTGATGCTGTGGAGGCCCATTCCCTGGGCCTCAATCCCAACCACATCCACATATACAGTGCCAGCTGGGGCCCTGAGGACGACGGCAAGACGGTGGATGGCCCGGCCCGGCTGGCGGAGGAGGCTTTCTTCCGAGGGGTCAGCCAGGTGAGGAGTTTGCCGGGGGAGTGCTGGCTGAGCTCCTGCCCCTTCCCCCAGGTCTCCCTTGCTCTGCCAGCCCTGGTTGCTCTCCCAGCCCTCCCATGATGATCGGTCTTCCAGCCCACCTCCAGGATCAGGCTCTGTTGGTTTTTCCTGTTCTTCCTGCACGATGACTCTGAGTCAGGGCTCCTCCCATGCCGGGTGCCTATCTCACCTTTCTGGGCAGCCCTGTCCTCCCCACTCCCAGGGCTCCCGCACAGCCCTGGGCTGGGCCCGTCTGCCAGCCGCTCACCCTCGCTTCCTCTGCCTGTCGTCCCCCTGCTGTGCCTGTGTGCTGTCGGTGCAGCCTGTGCCTTGGTGTGCCCGTGGCACAGCCCGCATGCTTCGGCTGTGCCCCATGTTCCGCCTGGGATTCCCTGCACAGGGACGCATGTGCTCAAGGCGTGCTGGCAAACCCACCCCGCTGTGCCACGCTTGCCGTCACATGCGCTGCGAGTACGGCCGTGGCTTTTGGGTGCCGAGCAGCCGGCCAGGACTGCTCTGCCGGGCTCGCCGCAGCGCTGCTGGGCAGCTGCAGACCCACACAGGCAGAGCCAGCCTGGGCGATTTCCGAGTGGAAAGACCTCGATTCTTGCAAGCCCTGCTCCGGCAGGGCCTCCTGCCCTCTGGTGCCTTACCAGTCGGGGCAGCCTCCGCAGCGCTGCCTCGCACCTTTGTAGGCATGGTGGTGGTGGTGAGGGACGGGGGTGCTAGGCGCTCAGGCCGGCGGGCTGGCTGGTGGCGTCCCGCTGTCCCCCAGTGTCCCAGCTGCATCTGTTCAGTCTTTCCCACTCAGGCTGCGAGAGCCCTGGGGCCAGCACCGTCCCCTCATCCCCGGCTCCGGCCTAGGGCTGCCTGCCCTGCGGCAGCGCGGGTGACGCCGGTGCTGGCCCTCACCCTGCCTCTGTTGCTAGGGCCGAGGGGGGCTGGGCTCCATCTTCGTCTGGGCGTCCGGGAACGGGGGCCGCGAGCACGACAGCTGCAACTGTGACGGTTACACCAACAGCATCTACACGCTGTCCATCAGCAGCACCACGCAGTACGGTAACGTGCCCTGGTACAGCGAGGCCTGCTCCTCCACCCTCGCCACCACCTACAGCAGCGGCAACCAGAACGAGAAGCAGATCGTGAGTCGGGGCTGTTGGTGTCTGCAGGCCAGGGGCTCACGGGGGCGGGATGCGCCGTGAGCTGCAGCCGCTATGGTGTCCCTCTGGGAGCCGAGCAGGCTGCGGCGCTGGAAGCTGGGCTGGCCCCGCTCTGCCCCGCTGCCGCCCTCTGGGTTGCTCCCAGGGCTCCGTCTCCTGAGTTCAGGGCTTCTGGAGGGAAGCGCGTGAGCTGCCCCTGGAGCAGCGGCTCTGCCTCGCCTCCCGCCACGCTCATGGGGACACAAGTTCCCGAGCTGGCTCCTGGCCTTGTCTGGTGCCTGCAGCATCCCCTACCCCAGCACTCCTCCTTGCAGGTGACGACTGACCTCAGACAGAAATGCACCGAATCGCACACGGGGACGTCGGCCTCGGCACCCCTGGCTGCTGGCATCATCGCCCTGGCCCTGGAAGCCAAGTAAGGGCAGGCACAGAGCAGGGCTGGGCTGGGGGGGCCATGCAAGCCCCGCGAGGCAGCGGCGCCTAGGCACAGACCTGCCTGGGGCCAGGAGGAGCCGGGCACCGGTGCCTGAGCCCCGTGTCTACCCACAGCAAGAACCTGACCTGGCGGGACATGCAGCACCTGGTGGTGCAGACGTCAAAGCCGGCTCACCTCAACGCCAACGACTGGGTCACCAACGGTGTTGGCCGCAAAGGTACCGGGGTGCCAGGGATGGACTGGGGTCTCCCATTCCTGCAAGCACCGCTAGCCCGGGGATGCTGGGGCAGAGCACGGCAGCAGCCCTGGGGGGGCAAGGGAGGTAGGAGGCCCCGGCGAGCCATGCGGCGCGGCTGGGGAGCGGCACTGACACCCTCTCTGTCCACAGTCAGCCACTCCTACGGCTATGGCCTGCTGGATGCCGGGGCCATGGTGAGCCTGGCCAAGAACTGGACCACAGTGGGACCTCAGAGGAAGTGCGTCATCGATGTCCTCATGGAGCCAAAGTAAGGCTGGAGGATGTCAGGAGGGCATCGCCCAGTGTCCCCCCGGCCCCTTGGCCCGGCCGCCTCTGGGTCCAGGGCAGGGAGTGGGGAGGATCTCCGGGGTGAGCTGCCCCTGAGACCCAGGACCATCCTCCTGCAAGAGCCTGGGGAGAGCTGGGGAAGCTGCCTTCAGCTGTCCAGTGCTGACAGCGACCACCGAGCCTGCCCACTCCTGCTGGGGCTGGGCCGGGTGCGGCAGGGGTGCGGGCAGGCTGGGGCACTGCGGTTTGGGAGCAGCCAGCACGAGTCATCCCCAGACAGAGGGGCTTTTCAGGGGTCAGACAGAAGCTCCTTTTACTCCCACTTGGCCGCTGCTGCCGAAGCGCAGCATGTGCCGAGTCCCGTGTGCGGCTGGGGCACTACCGGGGGGGGCATCCCTGGCCACGGAGGAAGCCAGGGCTGGGCCCTGCCTCTGCCTGCTGCTCTGCCCCAGTCCCCTGGGACCCAGCAGTGCCCGTCCAGAGTGGGCACTCCTTGTGACCGGCATCCTGTGCTGGCACCAGTGCCGGTGCCGCAGGTGGCTGTGCTGGGGATGGCTGCACAGGAGCAGTGGGATGGCGATGGCGGTGCCTGTCCGTCCCTGGCCATGCCGGGCAGGGTGGAGCCAGCCCCATGGCGGTGGCGGGCGAAGAAAGGGCCCATTCAGGGCTGGCAGAGAGCGGCGGCTGGGGAGGCGGCACTGGGCAGCGCGTGCTCAGCAGAGCAAACCCCCACGCCTGGGAGCTGGGGCAGAGCCATGCGGGCAGGGCTGGGTGCTGCCCAGGCCGTCTGCTGCCTCCCCATCCAGGGAGGAGAGGAGGCCGGAGGATTGCCTTGGGCTCCACCGCCCCGGGGCAGCCCCAACGCCCCGCAGCAGGAGAGGGAGCCAGGGCGCTGTGTCCTGCGCCCCTCGGCTGGGACTGGGCTCACTCTTGCCTGTCCTTGGCAGGGACATCGGGAAGCGCCTGGAGGTGCGGCGGAAGGTGGACGCCTGCCTGGGGAAAGCCAACTACATCAGCCGGCTGGAGCACGCCCAGGCCAGGCTGACGCTGTCCTACAACCGGCGGGGGGACTTGGCCATCCACCTGGTCAGTCCCATGGGCACCCGCTCCACCCTTCTGGCCGCCAGGTAGGTGCTGGGCTGCCGAGTGCCCCGGGGCAGGCCCTTGCCTGGGCTGGCACGAGTGGGTTTGCGGGACGCTGGCACCCACCTCTCGCCCACCCCCGCCCAGGCCCCACGACTTCTCGGCCGATGGCTTCAATGACTGGGCCTTCATGACGACACACTCGTGGGATGAGGACCCCTCCGGGGAATGGGTGCTGGAGATTGAGAACACCAGCGATGCCAACAACTACGGTAGGGCTGGGCCGGCCTCGCCCAGGGTGGGAGGGGAGCAGCGTGGGCACCCCGTGTCCCCCCCGGCACCCCTGAGCAGAGGGGCCAGTGACGTCTTGGATGCTTTGCAGTGACCTGGCTGGGGAGAGGCTGGGGCTGGGCACACAGGGACAGGAAGCAGCTGCCTCAGGGCAGCAGAGGTCTGCGGCAGCCGGTGCCCCCCATACCAGCCGGTGCCCCCCATACCAGCCGGTCTGGCCCTCCCACCCTGCGGGCAGCCCTGCGCAGGGGCATGGTCCCACATCGAGTGCTCTTCCAGGTGGTGGGGTGGGCACAGCCCTGCTGTCCCCTGACAGCCCGTGGTGGGGACCAGTTCACGCCCCCTCCCTGTGCCTGTCCTGAGTGCAGGTGGTCCCGTGGGTGCGATGGCGGTCCTCACCCCATGTCATTGCAGGCACACTGACCAAGTTCACGCTCGTGCTGTATGGGACGGCCACCGAATCCCCCAGCCTCTCCAACCAGCTGGAGAGCAGCGGCTGCAAGACCCTGACCCCCAGCCAGACCTGTGTGGGTGAGTGTGGGGCCGGCGGGGAGGGGACAGGGGCATGGGGTGCCGGCAGCCCCCCCACCTGCGCTGACTGTGCCTCTCCCGCAGTCTGCGAGGAGGGATACTACCTGCACCAGAAGAGCTGCCTGAAGCGCTGCCCTCCTGGCTTTGCGCCCGGCATCCAGCGTACGCACTACAACCTGGAGAACAGTGTGGAGCCCATCACGCCCCACCTCTGCCTGCCCTGTCACCCCTCCTGCGCCACCTGCGCGGGGCCTGGCCCCAACCAGTGCCTGACTTGCCCTGCGCACTCCCACTTCAGCAGCCTGGACCTCTCCTGCTCCCACCAGACGCAGAGCAGCCGCGCGTCCCCTGCCCTGGCGGACGGCGAGGGGCTGGCCGAGGCCCCTCCTCCAGCCAACCTGCCTGTCCTCATCGCCAGCCTCAGCTGTGTCCTCATTGTAGTCATCTTCATCACCATCTTCCTGGTGCTGCAGGCGCGCTCAGGCTTCAGCCTGCGGGGTGTGAAGGTCTACGCCCTGGACAGCGGGATCATCTCCTACAAGGGGCTCCCCTCCGACATCTGGCAGGAGGAGGGCCCCTCTGAGTCGGACGGTGAGGAGTACGAGGCCCACAACGAGAGGACTGCCTTCATCAGAGACCAAAGTGCCCTTTGATGAGCCCTCCTGCCCCTCCCTCCTCCCTGCCCAGCACCACGGGGCCGGGGCAGGCGAGGCCGAGGGGCCCCCGGACTCTGCTCCCGTCCCCCTCCCACGCCGCAGCAGCCAGGGGCTCCCTGCCCGCCAGCACCGCCCTTCGGCCCTGGCCGGGGGCATGGCCCTGCCGGCACCGTCCCTAGCTCGCACCGTCCCAGTCTTGCACCATGTCTCTTGGCCCCCGCATCCATCCTGTACCCCACGCCGGGGTGTTTGATGGCAGCAGGGCCCCAGCCGCTCACTGGCCCTGCGTGGGCAGCTGCGTCCCCTGCCCCAGGCGGGCAGTGGCTGCTGCTGGGGGTCACGCAAGTCCCCCAGGGTGGGCAGTGTGGGGGGGTCCCTGGGTTGCCAGTGCTCAGCCTGGGCTGTCCGGGGCAGGGGCAGCTCTGCCCTGAGCCCACCCATCTCTGCCCCACCAGGGCTGAGCCCAGCCTGCAGCACAGCATCCCCCTGCCCCACCGCCCTTGGCACCCACCGGGCCTGCCTGCATCCCTGGCTTGGCCCGCTGCATCCCGGCTCCCTGCCACCTCCCGAGGGCCTGTCCGCCTCCACCTGTGCCCCTCAACAGCAATAATGGCCAGGCCTCAGCCTCTGCTGCCTGCTTGCCCACTGCCTGCCCGTCCCCCCGCGGCTGCGGCTGCCTGCAGTGCGGACAGGAGCCCCCCTGCACTGGAGAGCGTGGGGCAGGGCAGGGCTGCGCCTTCCCTTGTGCCCAAGGCTCAGCCCCCCAGCGTGGGCAGGGACCCCCTCGCACAGACCCTGCTCTGTGGGGCTGCCCCGGGCCCCCCCGTGTTCTGCCCCTGGGCAGGGCTGTGCGTGCTGCTGGCCGGGGCAGTCGGGCGGTGCCAGTGCCTGCACCGTCCCAGCTCTGCCTGCACCCTGCCTGTGCTGGGCAGGGCCCGGCGTCCCCCCCCCCGGCGGGGCCGGTGCTGCGAGCCCCTTCGCCGTCCGCCGCCGCACACCGGGGCCGTGGCACGGGTTCCCACCCGCCCTGTGCCAGCACCAGCCCCAGCCCACCATGGACGGAGCTGCTGGCCGGGGGCCACAGGACTATTTTTCTATAATAACTTTTTGGTGCACAGTAATTTTTTCTTGTAATTTAATCAGCCGGGAGCTGCCTCCTGAGCCTGTTTTTAATTTAATGGATGTGGATATAACGTTAGAGAGACTGAGTTATTAAATGTTCAGAACTATGCAAACCAGCTCCGCTGCCTGTGCTCTGTGTGCCACGACGGCAGCTGGCCCAGCTGGAACGGGCACCCCGGCCCCGGGGCTGGGGGGGCGCGGGGCCCCCAGGGTGCCCGGATCTGCGCCGCAGGAGCGGGCCTGGGGCCCTCCCTGCAGCCGGGGCAGGGGCGCCTTGCAGGGGTGCGTGCCTGCCATGCTGTGCTGCGGGAGCCTGCAGCCCTGCAGCCCCTGGCCGGCCCAGAGAAGCCCCCTGGGAGGTGATGAGCCCCCCCGAGGCAGGGGCTGCCCTGCCTGGGCTGCGGGCAGGAGCCGGTGCTAGGCAGGGGCTGTTGTTTGGGGACACGGTGGGGACCCAGCGAGCAGGCAGGGACCAGCCCCTCACCTGAGCAGTGGGAAGCAGCTGCTTATCGGGAACCCGCAGAAGCGGGCAGCTAATTCAGGAACCGGCTGCGGTGGGTGGAGGGCAGGGGAGCAAAAGCCGGGGGGGGCTTGCACCCCTTTCGCACAGCGCATAGGCTGGGTCCCTCCACTGCAGCCTGGGGCCCAGCAGAGCTCGCATGCTGCAGCACCTGAGCCCAGCACCACCCTGCAGCCAGAGCATGATGCCCACAGGGCAGCCCTGGGGCAGGGACAGCCGGGCTGGACCTGGGACCTGCTCACGCCATGGCCATGCCCCAGGCAGAGCCTGCCCCAGCCCCCCTGCGCCCCCCTGCCGGGGGTCCTGACCCCCGTGAGGGTCTGTCAGGGCTGCGCTGGCTTGCAGAAGCAGCTCCTCTCTGCAAACCTCTTTGGCCTTGCTGCACCCAGGGCCGCGGTGGCTTCCGGCGGTCTGGAGTGAGCTCCCCGTGGCGTGCAGGTGCTTGCAGGCGCTTCTCGGCCGCCGCTTCCTTCTCTCACAAGGCCAGGCTGGGAACGGGTCCCAGCCACCCCATGGCCAGGGCTGCGTGGGGCTGAGCTGGCAGCTCACCAGCCGGCTGGGGGGCAGCGGGGCACCGCAGGCAGGTGGGTGCTGCAGCGACAGCCCCCCCGGGGAGCAGGCAGAGCCCACGGCCCCACTGGGCGCTGCAGGCTGCGGGGACTGCAGACGGAGGATGTGAAACTGGGAGAGCTGTGGTGTGGCCCACAGCAACCTTCCTGCAGCAGGCAGTGGTCAGGGCTTCGAGGGAAGGAGCGCTTCTGCACTCGCCATCACACCCCGAGCCTCGCAGCACCGTCCTGGCCCACCCGACCCCCAGGCTCAGGTGCCTCCCACCAGAGCTGCCCCTGGTGCAGGCAGGGAGGGGGCAGCGGGAGGTGCTGGGGGATGCTGGAGGGGTGCTGGGGGTGGGGAGAAGCAGCCCCTCAGCCCGTCTCGCAAAACAGTCACTAAGCTGGTAAGAAAGCTGTGAGCGCCTCTGGAGCCAGTGAGGCACGAGGATGCTGCCAGTGGGAGCCGCAGCTCCAGCAGAAAATAAAACTGTTTCTTGGCAGGCTGTGGGGCTGAGGCAGAGGGGGCTGGAGGAAGGCTGGCATCTGCTGTGGGTCAGGGCAGCTGCAGCGCTGGTGCTAGCGGAGCTGCTCTCACCCTCAAACGTGCAGTGAAAATTGCTGCACTGGTGGTGCCAGGGCGCGTCAGCAGCACTGAGCACTCCAGTCGGCCGGCGGGGCACAGGGAAAGTGGGGACCCCCAGCAAGCAGTCCTCCGTGAGGCTGGGCAGGGGGGCACCCCCGGCAGGCAGGACCCCGGGGTGACCGGGGCCAGTTACAGGGTGATCAGCTGGTGGGCAACTGGGGACCCTGGCAGCACGTGGCAGCTCCTGAATGGCTCGACTGGGCAGACGGCAAACGGGGCATTAACCAGGCTCCTCTCACCCGGGGGGGCCACGGTGACACTGGGTGGGGATTTGTGCCGCTCAGCACAGAGCCCTCCCGTGCCTGCTGCAGTGCTGCTTGCGATCTGTGCCCGGGCACCGCGGCAACCCCTGGCCATGCCTTGCCATGCCGTGCCATGCCATACTGTGCCGTGCCGTGCTGTGCCACCGTGCTGCTCCCCGGCATGAGCACCCAGGCAGCGCTCAGCCAGGGGAAGGGCAGTCAGCAAAACTCCCATCTGCCGCTTTTTCCCCCAACATCCTCTAAAAGCAGAATCAGCTCAGCTGTGTCCTGCAGGTGACTGTGATGCCCTCTGGGGCCGGGGCCTCCCTGCCTGTCCCAGGAGGGGGGGACTCAGCACAAACCACCCCGCCGGCGGCCGGGCCTCGCTGGGCTGCCCAGCGTGGTGGTGCTGGCCAGGGGTGCTGGCGGCTGCCCCTGTGACGCGGCTTCCAGGGCTGAGTGGCCCCAGCCGTGTTGGGCACAGGCTGCCGGCTCTGTCCTGTGGCCTTTCACGAGCACTAGGATCAGGCTTGGGGGTGGTGAGGGGATGCCCCCCCTTCAGCACAGAGCCCTGCGGACCCGCTGGGCATCCCCCCCAGCCTCTGCAGCCTCTTGGGGAAGCAGGGGCATGGAGAGGGGCTGGGGGCCGGGCAGGACCGGGCACGCTGAAGGGGCTTTGCTGGGTGAAAGCCCTGCGGGGCCAGGGCTGCGCTCGGGCTCCACTGGGGCACGGGACCATGGCGGGCCGGATCCTGCCAGTGCCAGGCCCTGGTGCAAGGCAGCTGGGAGAGGGGCAGCAGGGCTGGGGGCTGCGCAGCCTTGGCGGGGCCGTGTGCCGGCGTCGGCCCCGGGTGCAGGGACTGGCAGGGAGGGGAGGAAGGGCAGGAAATCTCGCAATGGCTGTATGGTCAGCACCGGGTTTCCTGTTCCTCCCCAGGAGCCGGAGCTGCACCAGGTCCAGACTGCGCCGGCCCCAGCCCCGGGAGGACGCCAACACCAGCCCCACGGCGGGGACCTTGCGGCACACACAGGTTGGAGGGGCCGTGCCCCAGCGGGGAGCTGGCGGGGACAGGGGACCCCTTTGTGGTGCTGGGTGGGGGTCTTGGCCCTGGCCCTCCGCAGACGTCCTGCCCTGCACAGAGATGTGCCCTAGCACCCTCCTGCTCCTGCTGCACCCTTGCCGTGGGGCAGGACACCCCGGGACCACAGCTGGGACCAGCTCGGTTCCCAACGCCCGTGCTGGAGTCCTGGGTGCTGGGACGCATCCAGGCTTGGCACCTTCCCCCGGGGCTTGGCGCCCTGTCCCCCTCCTGCCGGCTCCCCCTCCTGCCCTGGCCTCCGGGAGTTCCCCTGTCCCAATGTGCCTGGCTGCCTCCGCCGCAGGCACGGGGGTGACCGTACAGACGGGCAGGACGGGGACGGAGCTGCCAGACCGTGGGGGGCCGGTGCCCCAGCTTGGGCAGGGGGCACGGCTGCGCTGCCCTTGGGGAGCCGCCACGCACGCGGCAGAGGTGACGCTGCTGGTTTTGACCCCACACTTCCTCCTCCCCAGCACCGTCCCTGCGGGCCGCCGCGGCCGTGGGGCACGCTCAGCCCTCCCGCCTGCTTTGAATGCGCTTTGCAAGGCAGATTGCGCAGGGCGTGGGGCAAGCAGCCGTGGCTCAGGCTCTCCCGCTGCTCCACAGCCTCCTCCCGCCTGGGACAGAGGTGCCATGGGCTTCGGGCCAGAGCTGTGGTGCCCGCAGGGGCACAGCGCGCTGCTGCGGCTGCAGGATGGCGAGCTGCGCCTCCTGGAGCTGATGAAGAAGTGGATGTCACAGCGCGCCAAGAGTGACCGGGAGTACGCGGGGATGCTGCACCACATGTTCTCCCAGCTGGAGAAGCAGGAGGGCCCCGGGCAGCTCCGCACCGGCGACCACGGCGGCCAGATTGGGGAGGTAGGGATGCCCTGGTGCGGGAGCGTGCCCCGCAGAGCCCCGTATGGTGCGGTGCGGTGCCAGAGGGTGACCGCCCCCGCCCTGTCCCTGACGCCTCGTCCCTGCAGTCCTGGTGGGTGCTGGTGAGCCGGACGGAGACGCTGAGCCAGATCCTGCGGCGGCACGCGGAGGAGCTGGTGGCGGGGCCTCTGGCCAAGCTGAGCCTGCTCATCCGTGACAAGCGCTCCGCAAGGCCTTCAGCGAGCAGTGCAGATCAGCCAGGAGTACACCCGGGTATGCGGGTCCCGGCGGGGGGGAGCGGGGGGCACGGCCCAGCCCCGCTCCCCTGACGGCATCTCCCTCCCCAGACGACGCAGCAGGAGATGGAGAAGCTGAAGGCGCAGTACCGCAGTCTGGCGCGTGACAGTGCCCAGGCCAAGCGCAAGTACCAGGAGGCCAGCAAAGGTGCCTGCCAGCCCAGCCCCCACCCGGCCCCCGCCTCCCTGTCCCCATCCCGCTGTGTCCCCTCCTGGCTCGCTCCGGTCAGGGATGGCCGGAGCACCCCGCGCCCTGTGGGACCTGCAGCGTAGCCTGGCCAGGCAGGGGCTCTGGGGGGGGTGGTGCAGGGAGAGCCCAGCCTGGCCCCTGGTGCGCCAGGCAAAAGTCCTGTGGGTTATGGGACACCGTGCTGTGGGTTGGGAGTGTCCGGGTGCGTGGAGAGGTGTGGTGTGGCCGCCCCAGCCCTGGCACCCTGCCTGCCCTGCGACCCTCCTCCCAGCCCCGTCACCCCCCCGGCCCCTGCCCCAGCCCTGCCGGGCGCCCGTGCCCCTCGCTGGCGGCTGGGGGGGATGTGCTGCAGTGCTGGCACTGGTGGCGTGGGGCAGCGGGAGCTTTCCACGGCCTCTCTCCCCAGACAAGGAGCGAGACAAGGCAAAGGAGAAGTATGTGCGCAGCCTCTGGAAGCTCTACGCCCTGCACAACCAGTACGTGCTGGCTGTGAGGGCAGCCACGCTCCACCACCACCACCACTACCAGCGGGTGCTGCCCCGGCTCCACCAGTCTCTCTACAGCCTGCAGCAGGAGATGGTCCTCGTCCTGTAAGAGCCCCGGCCGCCCCACGTCCCACTGCCCGCTCCTGGGCACCCCCGTGGCCCCTGAGAACCGGCGGTGCTCCCTCCTCCCGCCGGCCACGCGTGCCTTCCCTGCCCCGTCGCCTGCCACTGTCACGGGGATGCCCCGCGGCACCACGCGAGAGGCGGGGGCCAAGGGCGCGAGCCAGCGGGGTGCGGGGGCCAGCCAGCCCCGGTGGCGGGGCTGGGGCAGGGGTGGCGCTGCCCGGCCGCGGGGGCCCTGGGCTGGGGGGCACGGGAGCCCAGCAGCCCCCAGCGCCCACGTCCCCGCAGGAAGGAGATCCTCAAGGAGTACTACAGCATCAGCAGCCTGGTGCAGGAGGACATGCTGGCCATGCACCAGGAAATTGCTGGTGCCATCCAGGCCATCGACCCGGACACCGAGTACAGCAGCTTCATCCAGAGCCACAGGTACGGCCCCGTGTAGCTGCAGCCCCTTGGCCGGGCACGGCCCTGCCGATTGTGGGTGCCCGCAGCCAGCACGGGCGGGCGGGAGGCAGAGCTGTGCTGGGTGCCTGCAGGTATGGCCCCGAGGTGCCACCGGCCGTGTCCTTTGACGAGAGCTTGCTGGAGGAGACGGAGAGCCTGGCGCCGGGGGAGCTGCAGCTGAACGAGCTGACCGTCGAGAGCGTCCAGCACTCGTGAGCGGGGCTGGGCCGCGGGAGGGGGCTGCCGGTGGCGGCAGCGCAGCTCAGCACCACCCGGCACCTGTGTCTCTCGCAGCCTGACGTCGGTCGAGGAGGAGCTGGTGGCCGCCACAGAGGCCGTGAGCAGCAAGGGCGGGGCGGGAGATCCGGGGCGAGGAACAGGGCCGGAGCCCCGGGGAGCGGTGAGGTGGGGCGGGGGGGGGGGGTGAGGGGCTGGGGGTGGCAGGGGCTGACTGCCCTGTCCCGTCCCCAGGGTGCACTTGCTGGGCAAGCGGCAGGGGCTGCAGGAGGTGCAGCAGCAGCTCGAGGGCTGCCTCTGCACCCAGGCCAAGCTGCAGGCGCAGCGGGACCTGCTGGCCGGGAAGCTGGAGGAGCTGGGCACCGGGGAGCCCCTGCCTGCCCTGCCTCTGCAGGAGGACCAGCAGTCCGTCTCCTCGGTGGTGAGTCCTGCCCTGCCGTGCCCCGGGAGCTGCGGGGCTGGGGCATGCCGGGCTTGGGTTGCCCCCCGCCTGCTGCACAGCTCACGCTTCCCCCCAGGAGCAGGAGCGGAGCGGGGCCACTGCGCTGGAGACCCTCAAGAACCACATCTCGGGCATCTTCAGCCCCAAGTACTTGGTGAGCCCCTGGGCGCCTCCAGCCACCCTGCCCTCCTGCCCGGCTGTTTTGCCAAGCCTCCCGGCCCCTCAGCACCCTCTGCCCTCTCCTCTCCAGCCCCACAGCCCCCTCCCCTCCATGCTCCAGCCCCTCCAGCCCCTGCCCTGGGCACAGCTTCCAGGCGCCCACCTCCAGCGCGACGCTGGGGCACGGCTGGGCTCACTCCTGTCTCCATCCAGCTGCCGCCCCCCGTGCCCCTGATCCCAGAGGTGCAGAAGCCGCTGTGCCAGCAGGCCTGGTACCACGGGGCCATCCCACGCTCGGAGGTGCAGGAGCTGCTGAGATGCAGCGGGGACTTCCTGGTGCGGGAGAGCCAGGGCAAGCAGGAGTACGTGCTCAGCGTGCTGTGGGACGGGCAGCCCCGGCACTTCATCATCCAGGCTGCTGACGTGAGTGACCACGGGTGGGGAGAGGCAGCCCGGGCACGAGCCCTGGCTCTGCAGCCGCGGGGCCCCTGGTGCGAGCGCACGGGACGTGCGTGCACAGTGCGAGTTGTGTGCACCGGTCCTCGCAGAGGCCGAGCGTGGAGCGTGGGGTGTGAGCCCTGCATCGTGGGTGTGAACTCCCACTGACGTGTTTCTGCCGTGCCCAGTGTGCGTGCACGTCCTGCACTCTGTGCACACCCATCTGTGCCCGCACGCCTGTGCACTCCAGTCCTTGTGAGCACACCCATGCGTGCGTGGGGGCACGACCCCTCAGCCTCTCCTCCCCGCAGAACATGTACCGGCTGGAGGGGGAAGGCTTCCCCACCATCCCGCTGCTCATCGAGCACCTCCTGCAGAGCCAGCAGCCCATCACCCGGAAGAGCGGGATCATCCTGGCCAGGGCCGTGCCCAAGGTGAGGTGACAGCAGGCGGTGGGGAGGGGGACGAGTCCCCTGTGCACAGGGCAGCCCTGCCTGGCCCCTTCTCCTGCCCACGGCTGGGCTAGGAGCCCCAAGCATGCTTCCAGCCAGGCGTGGTGATTCAGCCCTGGTTGGGGACTGGGGACCCCCCCTCCAGGGCTGCGTGGGGGGGAGCTGCAGGGGCAGGGGGCAATGTGGGCCTGAGGGGGAGGGGACAGGTCATTGCCTGTGGTGTCTGCTCGCTGCAGGACAAATGGGTGCTCAACCACGAGGACGTGCTGCTGGGGGAGCGCATCGGACGGGTGAGTCGGGGGGCTCTGGTCCCTGCCTGCGTGGGGTCTGCGGGAGGGCAGGGCTGTCCCCGGGGGGTCTGTGGGAGGGCAGGGCTGTCCCTGGGGGGTCTGTGGGAGGGCAGGGGTTGCCTCAGGCCATGCTGTGGCAAGCTGGGCCAGTGCACCCATGTCTCTTGGCAGGGTAACTTTGGAGAGGTGTTCAGCGGCCGCCTGCGTGCTGACAACACCCCCGTGGCTGTGAAATCCTGCCGGGAAACCCTCCCGCCTGAGATCAAGGCCAAGTTCCTGCAGGAAGCCAGGTCTGTGCAGCCATCACCCGTGTCCCAGACTGTCCGTCCATCCTTGGGACGTGGGGCTGTTCAAACCCCACTGGAACGGCAGCATCCTCGTGCTGAGGGCTGTGCCCCATGCCGGCTGGGCAGAGCGTCCTGGGGACGGCATGGAGGCAGCCTGTGCCCGGGGCAGCTGGGCCCCCCCGCGCTCACAGTGCCTGTCCTCATTCCCACAGGATCCTGAAGCAGTACAACCACCCGAACATCGTCCGGCTCATTGGCGTCTGCACCCAGAAGCAGCCCATTTATATTGTCATGGAGCTTGTGCAGGGTGAGTGGCCTCATCCTGTGGCCCCCCTGGTGCCGGGGCAGCCAGCGCCTGCGTGCGCAAGCTCGCCGTGGCGTGCCGGGGCAGCCACCCACCAGCTCCGCAATCCGGGGTGCAGGGGGGGACTTCCTGAGCTTCCTGCGCAGTGAGGGGCCCCACCTGCGGGTGAAGGAGCTGATCAAGATGTCGGAGAATGCTGCCGCCGGCATGGAGTACCTGGAGAGCAAGCACTGCATCCACAGGTGGGCACCGGTGGCACGGGCGGATGCCGGGCAGGGCAGGGCAGGGTGAAGCCAGGAGCCCTCGCTGCCCCCTGCCCCGGGCCAGGCGGGGGCCCCTGGGGACGGCTGGGCCTGCAGCTGATGGCTCTGGGCCGTCCCAGGGACCTGGCTGCTCGCAACTGCCTGGTGACGGAGAAGAACACCCTGAAGATCAGCGACTTCGGGATGTCGCGGGAGGAGGAGGATGGCGTCTACGCCTCCACAGCGGGGATGAAGCAGATCCCCATCAAGTGGACTGCCCCTGAAGCACTCAATTATGGTATGGGATGGAGCCGGGGACAGCCTGGCAGCCCCATGGCACAGCGGGGAGCTAGGAGTCTGGGGCACGCCGTCCTGCTCCCACACACCTGGTCCCAGGGAGGGGGGCAGCGAGCCGGGGCACCCCAGCCCTCCTGAGCACGGGCACAGCCAGGGCAGCGGCACCATGGGTGTACCCAGCTGCCAGCATGCGTCCCACCCCATGTGCCCAGGCCGATACAGCTCCGAGAGCGATGTCTGGAGCTTCGGGATCCTGCTGTGGGAAGCCTTCAGCCTGGGCGCCGTCCCCTACGCCAACCTCAGCAACCAGCAGACGCGAGAGGCGGTGGAGCAGGGTAAGGGACGTGGCCGGGGTCCGGCTCTCAAGGGCCGCTGTGGGGCCGTGGGCCCAGCACTGCAGGCGCACGGTGGAGCTGTGCCCACAGGATGGGCAGGACAGGGCTGCAGGGGCGAGGGGCTGGTGGCCCGGGCTGCCGTGTCCCCATCCCTGCCACCCCCCAGGCGTGCGGCTGGACCCCCCCGAGCAGTGCCCCGAGGAGGTGTACCGGCTGATGCAGCGGTGCTGGGAGTACGACCCCCGCAAGCGGCCCAGCTTCAGCACCATCCACCAGGACCTCATCGCCATCCGCAAGAAGCACCGGTGAGGGGGAGCACGGGGCTGAGGGGGCTGCCCCGCCGGCCCCGCTCAGGACAGCACCGTGAGCCCGGATCCGTCCTGCCAGCAGCGCCCGTCCCTCGGGCAGGGCCTGCCTGCGTGCTGCGGGGTGGCCGTGCCCCCTCCCCAGCCCCGGGCTGGGGGCCGCATGCGCCAGGGGCGCGGCACCGCAGCTCCTGCCGGGCTCGAGCCTGTGTAATAGACAATGAATCTGTGTAATAAATAGACAATGAATCTCTGCAATGAACACTCAACCTGCGCAATGAACACTCAACCCGTGCAACGAACAAACGGGCTCTGCAGCCCCGCGGGGGCGGCACCGGGGCCCGGCCGGGTCCGTACCCGGCGCTGCGGTGGGGCCAGCTCGGCCCCCGGGGGCTCGGGGCTGCCGCGGCCGGGCCGGTCCCGCCCCAGCGGCCTCCCCGCTGCCATGCCCGGCGGAGCCGCCTCCCGGCGGGGCCGGGGCTGGGCGCGGGGCCGGGCGGGCGGGGCGGCGGGCGGGGCCTGGCCCATCCCGGCCGCGGCAGCCGGCGGGCCCGGGGCGGGCGATGTGAGGAGCCGGGACGGGCCGCGGAGCCGCCCAGGGTAAGAGCGGAGCGGCCGCGCCCCCGGAGCCGTCCCGCGGTGGGCGGCCCCGGCCGGCCCCGGCCCTGCTCGCTCCCCTCCCCGCGCCGGGCCGCGGCGCAGAGGCCCCGGGCTGCCCGGCTCGGCGGGGCCGCCGCGGCCTGTCCCGGCCCCCGGCCCCCGGCCCCGCGTCCCCGGCCGCTCCCGCCCCGTGCCCCCGTCCCCAGCCCCGCGGCCGGGCGGGCCCGAGGCGCCCCGGGGCCCCCGCCGGCGCCGCTCCCGCCCGGGCGATAAATACCCGGCGCCGGATTAAGCGAAGTAGGGCGCGGGGGGGCCGGGGGTCTCCGGGGAGGGCGGCGGAGGGCGGGCTGGGCAGGGCACGGGGGCACCGCGCTGGGCTGCCCGACCCCGCGGCCCCCGGCGGGGCTCAGCCCAGGGCGGGGGGCGCCGGCCCGCCCGGTCCCCCTCCCGCCCCCGCGGCCGCCCCCGCGGCCGCCCCGTGCTCGGCCCCGGCCCCGCGGTCGGGCTGGCGGAGGCAGCGGTGCCGCTCTGCCCCGGTGCAGGTCTGCCCCGGCGGCCCTCCGGGATGAAGCTGAAGAAGCAGGTGACGGTGTGTGGGGCTGCCATCTTCTGCGTGGCCGTCTTCTCCCTCTACTTGATGCTGGACCGGGTGCAGCACGACCCCACGCGCCACCAGAGCGGGGGCAACTTCCCCAGGGTGAGCGGCCGGGCTGCGGGGACGTGGGGGGCCGGGGCTAGCGGGGGCCAAGCCAGCACAGCCTGAGGCCGAGGCTTGTTCCCCGCTGGTGTCGGCGCAGGTGGGGGACGGGAGCTGCCCGGCAAAGGGCACCGGAGGCTCTCACCGCGGCGTCTGTGTCCCCAGAGCCAGATCTCGGTGCTGCAGAACCGCATTGAGCAGCTGGAGCAGCTGCTGGAGGAGAACCACGAGATCATCAGCCACATCAAGGACTCGGTGCTGGAGCTGACGGCCCACGCGGAGGGGCAGCCGGTGCTGCCCCACCACACGCCCAATGGCTCCTGGGTGCTGCCCCCCGAGAGTCGCCCGAGCTTCCTCTCCGTCTCCCCACAGGACTGCCAGTTCGCCCTGGGGGGCAAGGGCCAGAGCCCAGACCTGCAGGTGAGGGGCCGGCACCTCGGCCCAGCAGCTCAGGGCCCACCTCTGCTAGGGCCAGGGGGTCTGTACCAGGGCGTCTGTGGGGTCCTGGCCCCACTCCGCTGGGGGTCTCTCAAGCCGGTGTCTGCCCTGAGCCCTCTCTCCCACCTGGCAGATGCTGGCCGTGTACTCCCTGCTGCCCTTTGACAACCAGGATGGTGGCGTGTGGAAGCAGGGCTTCGATATCACCTATGAGCCCAACGAGTGGGACACTGAGCCCCTGCAGGTGTTTGTGGTGCCACACTCCCACAACGACCCAGGTGAGCAGCGGGCAAAGGCGGGCAGGGGAGGGGAAGGTTTGCCCCGGCCCCTGCCACCCCACGCTGCTGGCGGGGAAGGGCTGGGCCCTGCGCAGTGACTCCCCACGTGTGCTGGCAGGCTGGATCAAGACCTTCGACAAGTACTACTATGACCAGACGCAGCACATCCTCAACAGCATGGTGCTGAAGATGCAGGAGGACCCACGCCGGCGCTTCATCTGGTCTGAGATCTCCTTCTTTTCCAAGTGGTGGGACAACATCAGCGCCCAGAAGCGGGCTGCAGTGCGGAGGTAGGGCTGCCCACTGGCCGCAGTGCCCAGCTCGGTCCCTGCCCGGAGGCAGGACGCTGCGGGAGGCACGCCGGCGGGGGGGAAGGGCCCGGGGAGTCAAGGCTACCCTGGCTGCAGCGCAGCGTCCGTGGGCTCCGCACTGCTCGCCGTGGGGTGCCCTGGCACTGCCAGCACGCTGTGATGCCAGTCCCACGAGATGTCCAAGCCACAGCAGCACGCGGTGAGAGCCAGGGTGCTGCCAGCACCGGGGCCTCTGCAGCGGGGGCCTGAGGGGCCGGGAGGGAGGTCTTGCCCTGCGCTGCTCCTGGTGCTCGTGGGGCCGGGGAACTCCTCATCGCCGAACCCCCAGCAGTGCCGCAGAGCCGAGTGGCGCCAGCCCCTTGCAAGGCCCAGGGCACACTCAGGGGGGGGGGACTGGGGGCCGGGGGGGGGGGGCCCGGGGGGAGGGGGGGTCTGGGGCTGCGCGTGGGGACAGCGGGGGCACTGCACAGCAGCCAGTGGTTGTGGAGGCTGCGGGTGGGACCCAGATGACTCCAAGAGGGGGCGAGGCTCTGCCATGGACACGCAGCTCACCACAGGGCTCTGCCCGGAGCTGATCACATCTTTTGTGTCCCCCTTGCAGGCTGGTTGGCAACGGGCAGCTGGAGATGGTGACGGGTGGCTGGGTGATGCCCGACGAGGCCAATTCCCACTACTTTGCCATGATTGACCAGCTGATCGAGGGGCACCAGTGGCTGGAGAAGAACATCGGTGAGGACTGGGTGGGATGCTGGCAGGAGGGGCAGGGTGCTGGCTGGGGGCCTGCTTGATGTGCCAGCGGGCACCCCCGTCGCTGGCAGGAGCCTGCTCGCAGAGGTGCTGCAGGCGCAGCGCAGGGCTGACGGGTCTCTGCGCCCCCAGGCGTGACGCCCCGGTCGGGCTGGGCTGTCGATCCCTTTGGGTACAGCTCCACCATGCCCTACCTGCTGAAGCGCTCCAACCTGACGGGCATGCTCATCCAGCGTGTGCACTACGCCATCAAGAAGCACTTTGCTGCTACCCAGAACCTGGAGTTCATGTGGAGACAGACATGGGGTGAGGCGCTGCTGGGGAGGTGACCGCAGAGGGGGCCCTGCCAGGGTGGGTGGCAGCAGGGAGCAACAAGCGACCACTTCCCTGTGCGGATGGTGAGCCGAGCGCTGGGAGGCGATGGCTCTGCCCTGCAGCGGTTTTGTCCTGCGGGACAGCCCCAGGGTGACTCCCCTCTGTGCCCTGCGCTCTGGGGGAGGCTGCTGGGCAATCTGGGTTCCCAGTGAGTGAGCCTGTGTGCTGGGTCTGCTCTGCCCCAGCAGCCGTCCCCACGCTGACATGCCCGTGGGCACCCCTGCTTGGGGATAGGCGAGGGAGAGCCATTGCTGGCGCTTATCTGTCCTTGATCCCGCAGACCCAGATGCCAGCACCGACATCTTCTGCCACATGATGCCCTTCTACAGCTACGATGTGCCGCACACCTGTGGGCCAGACCCCAAGATCTGCTGCCAGTTCGACTTCAAGCGCCTGCCGGGTGGCCGGATCAACTGCCCGTGGAAGGTGCCTCCCCGAGCCATCACCGATGCCAACGTGGCGGAGCGGTGAGTGCTGCAGGGGCAGGGGCAAGCGGCTCTGAGCCCCACGGGCCTGTCTGGGAGCCAGCCTTATGCCCTGGCCCCCCATGGCAGAGCCCAGCTGCTGCTGGACCAGTACCGCAAGAAGTCCAAGCTGTACCGCAGCAAGGTGCTGCTGGTGCCCCTGGGCGACGATTTCCGCTACGACAAGCCACAGGAGTGGGATGCCCAGTTCCTCAACTACCAGCGCATCTTCGACTTCCTCAACTCCCAGCCCAACCTCCATGTCCAGGTACGTGCAGGGAGGTCTGGGGCAGCGCGGAGGGCTGGGGGGAGCAGGGCCCGTGGGGCTGGGGGGAGGCCACGTGCAGAGCCCGGTGGGAGGGCGGGCAATGCCAGGAGGGCTGGGGGGAGCCCCCGACCATGGGAGCCACGGCGGTTCCCCGTCGTGCTCAGGGGCTGCGTGTGCCATCCTGCAGGCACAGTTTGGGACGCTCTCGGACTACTTTGATGCCCTGTACAAGAAGGTGGGCATTGTGCCGGGGATGAAGCCGCCCGGGTTCCCGGTGCTGAGTGGGGATTTCTTCTCCTACGCGGACCGGGAGGATCACTACTGGACAGGCTACTACACCTCCCGGCCTTTCTACAAGAGCCTGGACCGCGTGCTGGAGGCCCACCTCCGGTGAGGGGAATCGGGCTGGGCCCAGGGCAGGGGTTGTGTGCGGGGGGCACAGGGAGCACCTGGGATCCCTGGTGGTCCCCCAGTCTGTGCCCAGCCACCAACATGCTGGGGGTGGCCCAGGCACGGCCCAGCCAGTGCCAAACCCTTTCCCGGCCCCAGGGCAGCGTGTGCCCCCTGCCTGCCCCCCCCTGAAGCCAGGCCCTTGTCCGTGGAGAGTGCACAGACCGGGCACCGTTGGCGCCAGGGCAGGCTGGGCTGGCTGCTCCTCCTCTGCCCTCCGTCCTGGCACGGCTCGGCCCAGGCGTTGGGCGCTGGAGCCGGGACCCTTGGTGACCCTGTCCCTGCGCAGGGGGGCAGAGATCCTGTACAGCCTGGCACTTGCCCACGCCCGCCACGCTGGCGCTGATGGCAGGTACCCGCTCGCCGACTACGCCCTGCTGAGCAACGCCCGCCGCAACCTGGGCCTCTTCCAGCACCACGACGCCATCACTGGCACCGCCAAGGAGGCCGTGGCGGTTGACTACGGGGTCCGGTGCGTGCGGGGGGGGCCTGGTGCGGATGGGGGCTGGTGGGCACAGGGCTGGGAGCGTGGTTGGGTGTGGGGTCCTGTGGGGCCCCTCTCCCGTGGGAAGCGGGGAGTGTTTGGGGGGATGCTGGGACAGGGTGGGGGGACGCTCCTGTGTGGCTCACTCTGCCTGTGCCTCAGGCTGCTCCACTCTCTCACGAACCTCAAGCGCGTCATCATCAATGCTGCGCATTACCTCGTGCTGGGGGACAAGGACACCTACCGCCACGACCCCGCTGCACCCTTCCTCGGCATGGTGAGCAGCACCCTGCCCCATGGCTCCCCACGCCCCAGCACGCTCCCCCAGGGAGCACAGCCCTGCCTGCCCGCTCGGTGCTGGGTGGGGGCCCAGAGAAAGGGTCCCAGCCTGGGTCTGTCCCCCGGGGCCCGGCTGGCAGGGGCGGCAGGCACAGCCCAGCTCTGACTGCTCCTCTCCCCAGGACGACACACGCCCCAGCCAGGACTCCCTCCCAGAGAGAACGGTTGTCAAACTGGACGCCTCGCCTCGGTAGGAGCTGCCTCCCTTGCTGCTGGGGCTTGTAGGGCTGGGGGGGGCCAGTGAGGGGGCCGGACTGGAAGCGTGGGGGGGGCACGGGACCCCAGGGTGGTGTGGGGCACGGGGCACTGGGGATGCCGTGGGGCTGGGGTGGCCATTCCCGTGTGACCCCACCCGCAGGTTCCTGGTGGTGTTCAACCCGCTGGAGCAGGAGCGCCTGAGTGTCTTGCCGGTGCTGGTGGACTCCCCGCACGTGCGTGTGCTCTCCGAGGAGGGGCAGCCCCTGCCTTCCCAGCTCAGTGTGTGCTGGGGCTCCGCCACCGACATGGTGCCCAACGTCTACCAGGTATGGGGTGTCCCAGCGCCATGGCCCGTCCCCATCCTCAGCCTGCACAGCCCGTGCGTGCCAGCCCCCCGTCCTCACACGTGCCCCCGCAGCAGGGCCACCCCCTGAGTCCTCCTCTCGGCAACGAGTGTCCCCGCATCCCAACACAAGCTCCTGCTGCTCGCGAACCCCCCGGCCCCCATGCACATCCCTCCTCAGCAGAGGCCCCAGAAGCGCCGAGCGGGGGTCTTTGCCCTGCCAATAGCCGGCAGGACCCCACGCAGCGGCTGCGCTCCTGCGGAGGGGCTGGCTCAGGTCTCCGTGCTGCCCGCAGGTGTCTGTCCTGGCCCGCCTGCCCGCGCTGGGGCTGCGTGTCCTGCAGCTGCACAAGTCCTTCGACGGCCACGCCACGCTCAAGTCCTCCGTGCGCCTGTACCTGCACGGCCGGGACTCGCCCGTGCGCAGGCAGGAGGCCATACCCGTGCACGTCTTCCCAGCCACCACCGATGACTTCTGCCTGGAGAACCAGCACCTGCAGGCCTGCTTCTCGGGACGCTCAGGCCTGCTGCAGGCGAGTGCAGGGGACTGACGGGGGGCACGGGGGTGAAGGAGGGGAAGGGGACACAGCGCTGCCTCGTGCAAGGCATGCTCACCGCTGTGCTGGCCTGCACCCTGCAGAGCATCCGCCGAGCTGGGGAGGAGCGGGAGCAGAGGGTGAGCAGTGAGTTCCTCGTCTACGGCACCAGGACCTCCAAGGACAAAAGTGGAGCCTATCTCTTTCTGCCTGACGGCGAGGCCAAGGTATGGGAACTGCCTCCAAGAGCCAGCCGCAGCCATGCCCGTGGCCGCCTGACAGTCCCACAGGCAGCAGCCTCAGCGCAGCCCTCCTTCCCCCACAGCCCTACGCCCCCAAGGACCCCCCAGTAGTGCGGGTGACAGAGGGTCCCCTCTTCTCAGAGGTTGCCAGCTACTACCAGCATGTCCAGATCATGGTGCGGCTTTACAATGTGCCAGGTGAGACAACGTGAGGCTGTGCCAGGGAGGTCACTGGCCCCCACCCCGGCGCTGGGCGATGCTGCCCGTGGGGTCCAGCCCTCACTGCCTGCCCGCAGGGGTGGAGGGCCTGTCCCTGGATGTGTCTTGCCTGGTGGACATCCGTGACCACATCAACAAGGAGCTGGCCCTGCGCCTCAGCACTGACATCGAGAGTGACGACACCTTCTTCACGGACCTCAATGGTTTCCAGGTATCCGGCAGCCTGGGGAGGGACAGCAGCTGCCCATGGGGTGACAGTGCCCGCTCTGGGAGCCACCTCCAGCCCCTGATCTCTGTCCCTTGGCAGATCCAGCCCCGCAGGTACCAGCAGAAGCTGCCGCTACAGGCCAACTTCTACCCCATGCCCGCCATGGCCTACATCCAGGACGCGCAGAGCCGCCTGACGCTGCACACAGCCCAGGCCCTGGGGGTCTCCAGCCTCGGCAGCGGTGAGCCGGCCCTGCCAGGGCGTTGGGGCTGTGCCTCGGGGGGCCTGCCGCAGATCCGGGGCTGCCCTCGGTGGGGATGCTGGGGGGGAGGGGGCTGCGGGGGGGGGGGCTGCTGGGGGGGCACGGGGGATGCTGGGGAGGTGTCTGCAGTGGGCTGGGTTCAGGGTGCCCTGGTCCTGCTCTCTCCGGGGTCTCCCCGGCTGCCCTGAGTCCTGTGGGAGCGTTGCTGTGCGTGGCAGCAGAGGGGCCACGAGGGGCGGCCGGCTCGTGCTAAAGCCCAGGGCGTGGGACCCGCTCTCTGCAGGCCAGCTGGAGGTGATCCTGGACCGGCGCCTCATGCAGGATGACAACCGGGGCCTGGGCCAAGGGCTGAAGGACAACAAGCGGACCTGCAACCGGTTCCGCCTCCTCCTGGAGCGCCGTGCCACTGCCAACAAGGTGCATGGGCTGCGAGGCCGCAGGACTGGGGTAGGGCACGGCGCCGCTCGGCCGGAGAGCCCAGCCCTGCCTTGGGATGGAGCAGGGTGGAGGCATCTGCAGAAAGCCACACATGCGACTGGGTGCAGGGCGTCCTCCCCTGCTGTGCCGTGCCTCCCCCAGCGTCGCGCTGGCACTGCGCAGGGACCGCCGTGCCGGGAGCGGGGGTGTGGGGGGGTGGGACTGGGGACCCGGGTCTGTCCCGCCGATGGGGTGCAGAGCCACGCCGCCCTTGTAATCGGAGTGTTTTTGTCCCGTCCCCTCGCTGCTCTCTATGCGTGCGCCATGTCACCCATTCAGAGCTCCAGCTTCTTTTCCAAACTGGCCTCCATGTTTAAAGCCTTGGGCTTCCCCGGCGCCAGGACTGGCAGCCCAGAGGTAACGGCCGGCCTGGCCCCACTGTGTCTCCCTGTCTCGTGCACTAGCTGCTAGCCACTAGCCTAGCCAGGCCCCGTAGTCTGACCATCGGCTAGCTGGGGGCCATGCAGGCTGCCCGGCCGGCAGCCATCCTCCCTCTTTGGGTGCTGGGAGGGGGTCGTGCCTGGGTGGGCGCAGCTCTGGGTGCCCTGTGCAGGTGGGTGCCTGTTCTCCAAGCACTGCTGCAAGGAGCGGGAGGCCCCATGGGCCGTGTCCAGGCTCTGCCTGGCCCCACCACTCCCCTGGGCTGCGCTGACCCCCGTGCTCTTTGGCCCATGCAGGACGGCCGCCCGATCAGCTTCCCCTCCCTGCTGAGCCACATCACCTCCATGCACCTGAACGCCGAGGCCCTGGTCATGCCCGTGGCCCAGGAGAAGCCGGCCCCACCAGCCCTGCGCTCATTTGTGCCCCTTTCCACCACTCTCCCCTGCGACTTTCACATCCTTAACCTGCGGATGCTGCAGGCAGAGGTGAGCTGCGTCCTGCAAGTGGGGGGGCACAGCCTGGGGGCAGCGGGACTCGGGGGGGCGGGGGGGGGGGTGAGGGTCTTGCACCCGCTATCCCCAGCACTGCACCTCACGCCCTGGGTCCCTGGCAGGATGACTCGCTACCCTCGGCCGAGGCAGCCCTGATCCTGCACCGTAAAGGCTTTGACTGCAGCCTGGAAGCCAAGAACCTGGGGTTTAACTGCACCACCAGCCAGGGCAAGGTAAGATCGGGCTGCCGCCTCCACCCGCTGCTGGGTCGGAGCCAGGCTGGGGCCCCCAGCATGTCCGGCACCATGCCTGACTCCTGTGCTCCTACCAAGCCAGGCTGGAGGGGGCCCCCAGGTCCCCCAGCACCAGCATCCCAAACGGGTGGCTGGTCAAGACTCCCACGGTGCAGTATGCAGCCGCGCTCTGCCCCTTGCCCTGGCAGAGCTGGAGGATGTTTGTTTCTCACTAAGTGGGTCTGGAGCCTTCCGTGAGCCCTGCATCCCCCAGCGAGGAAGGGCAGAGCCTGGGCTGGGCTGGGTCAGCGCGGTGTCCTTGGTGCCGTGGGGGGCCTGCAAACTGGTGGCCGGCACAGGGCGTGTGGGGCTGCGCCGTGCATGGTGCTGTGCTGCCAGGCACCGCGTCCCGCTCATCCGCCTGCCCTTCTCCCTCCTCTCTCCCCAGCTGGCCCTGGGCAGCCTCTTCCAGGGGCTGGAGCTGGGCTCCCTGCAGCCCACCTCGCTGACTTTGATGTACCCGCTGGGCATGGCCTCTAACAGCACCAACATCCGCCTGGACCCTATGGAAATCGCCACTTTCCGCATCCGCCTGGGGTAGTGTCTCCCGGAGCAGGAGAGGAGCAGACTGGCTGGGCAGCGTGGGCGCAGCCGCTGAGCCCAGCAGCACCAGCACGGCCCGGGAGAGGCTGAGCCAGCGGGCCTGTGGCACGCAGGCAGGTGCTGGGCAGGAGGAGCCGGACTTGCAAAGGCTGCTGCCTTCTAATTTATTAGTCCTGTGTTCTCGGATAGATTTCAGAAGTGAACTGCTGTGGCAGGGCTGCGCAGAGGCTGCCAGATGCTGCCTGGCCACGGGGGCCGTGGGCCCGGCGCTGCCCCCAAGCAGGGCACAGCTGGCGGGGGCAGCGGGCTGGGCTGTGCCGCTGCCGGCAGGATGGGCACGGCTGCCCCGCTGCGTTGGCACCGCTGCCTGGGAGGGCGCCCACACCGGCATCTTGGGGCAGGAGCCTGTGCTGGGCCCCCGGCCCGGGGGGGGGGCCGGCGGGGCAGCTGGCCGGGTAGGTGCTGTGGGCTGGAAGCTGAGCTCGCCTGGAGCTTGTAGGAAACACGAGGCTGTTTCAAAGGGCCTTGGTCTGTGTCTGGTTTTGATTCTTGCGCCAGTTGCGTGGGGAGGTGGGATCAGTGCTCCGTGGGGAGGTGGGGCAGCACCCAGGGGCAGCAGGGAGGGAGCTGTGGCCAGGGCCAGGCTGGGTGGGCTGCCAGGGCTGTGCCGTGCTCTGCTCCGTGGCGTCCCTGCCCTGCCGGTGTTCCCGGGGCTGAGCCAGGCGTGGGGCCCCGGGCACGTGTGAGAGGTTGGTAGCATGGCCCAGCCCAGCCGTGCTGAGAACAGGCAGCGCCTGGCACTGGCGGGAGCAGGGGGACGAGGTGCAGGCCAAAGTCAGGCAGTTAGGTGTGGATTAAGCGTGGGAATGGTGTCTCCCAAATTCAGTGCCTTTAGCACCCTGTCGGTGTGAGCGCAGCAGCCTGGTCTCCATTCAGCTCTGGCTGCCAGCAGCCGAGGGGCAGGTGCTGAAAGTCCCTGGGGACCCCCTGGCACCCCAGGAAAGGGGCCCGGCCCAGCAGGGAGGGGATGGGGGGATAGCATCTGCTGCAGCACTCGCAGGACCAGTGCTGACTGCTCTCAGGGCTGAAACGCCCGCAGCTGCTGGGGGAGCCGGACCCTGCTCCCGTGCCCAGGGCCCTGGGGCCCGGGGCCCGGCCCGGGGCCCCCCCCCTGCGGGACCGCCCGGTCGCGGGCGGAAGCAGGGGCTGCCATGCTCCCCTGCCCCCCCTGGGGCTAATTACTGCGAAGGGGTGCCAGTGGAGAGGGCCGCAGGGAGGGCTGGGCGAGGAGGTGGTGCCGGTTGAGCTTCATCTTGGTTTCCTGCCTCTGGCACAGCCCCTGTCCCGCGGACTCGGCCCTGGCAGCTCAGCCCCTCGCGCTGCCCCGGGGACAGCCTGGCACGGCGTGGGACAGCCTGGCATGGGGCAGCACAGCGGGGCCGGACCCCCGGCCTGGTGCATGGCTGGGTTGCGAGGACGCTGCGGAGCTGTGCCGGGGAGCGGGGGGCCACAGCCCTGCACTGGCACAGCGTGCCACCGGCGGCTCTGCCGGAGCCTGGCTAATGGGGGGGGCCGGCTGCGGCGTGGGGCCCGCTGCCCCCCCCCCGGCCGGGCCCGGCCCGGCGGGCGGGGCCGCGGCAGCCGGTGCCCCACTCCGGGGTGGCGAAGGCACCTCCCGTCCCGTGCTTGGCCCCCGAGAAGCTCCTTGGCCCCCGAGAAGCTCATTAGCGATGCTCCCGCCTCCCGCCCCGGTCCCTGCGGAGCGGGCAGCGAGTGCAGGAGGCTCTAATGGCTCCAAGCGGCTCTTGATGGGCCGTGATGGAGGCGGGAGCAGGAGGGGCTGTGGTTTCTGCCTCCGCCAGAGCCAGAGCTGCCTCTGCCCAGGGTCGTCCGGGAAGATGCTGGGTGGGCTCCTGCTCCAACTGCTCCTTGCCACGGCTCTGTGCCCCAGCCTCCGCGGGACAGGTACAGCCCCATTCCCACCCCTCCTGCTCCCTGAACCCCTCCGCCCTGGCCCTGCTGGGGCCTCGTCCCTTGTGGGCTGCTCCCCGATGGCTGCTGGGGGGGTCTGTGCCGGGAGGTGGTGGTCGGCGCTGGGGATGGTGGCCCAGGCGTGGTGGGGCCAGAGCTGGTCCCACTGCAGCACGCACTGCTCTCCCTGTGGGGTGGTGGGGGACGGGGAGGGGGTTCAGCACGGGGAGATCAGGGCCAGCCTAGTGGCTTTCCCATCCCCTCCGCTGCCATCGCGCTCCTCGCCTGTGTTTGCCCTTGCCGGGGCAATGGTGAGCGCTGGAGGTCACCGTGGCACGCGTGGGGCAGGGCTGTTGGCAGGCAGTGCCGGGTGGGGCTGTGCTCAGCCCGTGCTGCCCCTCGGGCAGGAGCCCAGCCATGGCCTGAGCCCACCCCAAGGGCTGGGCCAGGGGCTCCTGTGGCGTGGCGGCGAGGCCCCACGGGGCCAGGGCGCTCCCAGCACAGCCCCGCTCCACAGCGTCCCTGCGAGGGCCACCTCGCTGGAGTCAGCGCGTGTCCCATTCACGGGCTCTGCAGCAGCGGGGGCTGAGCCCCGGCCAAGCGCCCGCTCCTGGCCGCAGGCTCCGTGCAGAACCTGCAGCTCTGCGAGGGCTACCCGGCCCCGGCCCCACCCTGGCTTCTCCCGGCCGCCCCGCCGCCACCCCCTGCTCCCCAGCCCGCGCGCCCTCAAGTCCTGCTGCTCCCAGCTGGCCCTGGAGGCCCTCACCGGGGTGAACCTCTCCAGCCTGGCCGGCCCGGGCTTCCTCCGGTGAGCGGGGCTGGGGCCGGGCTGGGGGTGCGGTGCCTGGGGGGGGGAGGGCAGGGACTCGGGGGGCCCCGGCTGGGCCCTCCCTGGCACCGGGGGGGGGCCATGGCTGCCCCCTCCTGAGACCCCCCCGCCCGCAGGAACCCCCTGGCCCTGCCCTTCGTGGGGCTCTACGGGCTCCTCGTCCTCCTCCTCATGGCCGTCGACCTCTTCCACTTCTACCGGACCCGGCGCTGCTGCCTCGGCCGCCTCCTGCCCCGCGCCCGCCGCCCGCCCTGTGGCCCCCCGGGGCGGCGCCAGCCCCGCTCCCGCCTGCCCCGCCGTGCCCGCGCCCCCGGGGCCCCCCCCCCGCCCCACGGTGCCACCGGCCGGGCCTGCTGAGGGGGGCGGCGGGCGGGGCGGGGGCGGGGGGGAGGAGGCCCGGGGGGGGGGGGGCGGCACCGGCGGGGCCGGGGGTCCTTGCCCGGGGGCGCGGGGAGCGGGGGGGGGAACGCGGGGTCGCACACACGAGGCCGCACGTGGCCAGTGCCAGCACCGCCGGGCCGCGAGGCGGCGCTAGAGGCTCCCTCCCGCCCCGCCCCTTCCGCCCCGCCCCCGTCACGTGACGCGGGCGGTGGCGTCCGGGTTCCCCGGGCGATCGGCGGTGACGTCCGGGGGGGCGGCGCCCGGGCCGGGACGGGACCGGGACCGGACGGGCCTGGCGGCTGCCGGGGCTGGGCCCAGTGCGATGCGGGCCGGTGCCCAGGGCCCGACCCGGGGCAGCCGGGGGCGGTGGGGCCCCGTCCCGGGCCCATCCCGGCCCCCGGCCTGTCCCAGCCGGTGCCCCTCGGCAGGTGACGGCGGGGCAGCTGCGGGAGCGGGGCAACGCGCTCTTCCAGGCGGGGGACCACGCCGCGGCCCTCGCTGCCTACACGCAGGCGCTGAGCCTCTGCGACGCCGGGCCGGAGCGAGCCGTGCTGCACCGCAACCGGGCCGCCTGCTACCTGAAGCTGGTGAGAGCGGGGCGGGGGCGTCACCGCGGGCGCTGCAGGGACCTGCCCGGCCGCCCCGGCCTGCTGGGGCTGCGCTGCGGCGGGAGGCCCTGTCGGTCCCCGGGCAGGGCGGCGTCGGTCCCCGGGCAGGACGTGCTCTGGTGTTTTCTCTGCTCACCTTTTCTCCTGGCCCTGCCCGCTGTCCCGTGCTGCCCCACCTCCCGGGGGGGGCTGTCAGGGCCAGGGCCAGCACTCCCACCCGTGCCTGGGCCGTGCACGTGCTCTGGGGCTGTTCCCCGGGCAGTCACAGCGTCTCAGATCTCCTGCTGTGGAACTTTCTCTGGGGCAGGGGGAAACACAAGGAACTTCAGGTGCTCGAGTAGACCGGGAGCACTTGAAAAGCATGAAGGGGCCCTAGGGCTCCTCAGGGACCCCACAAGGGTTGTGCTCTGGGAAGTACGGGGTGTCCGTACTGGGCTGGCTCCCTGTCCTCAGCCACGCTGTTCCCATCCTCAAACCCCGCAGTCCTGTCCCTGCTCTTCTCTCTAAAGCAGTGGCTGCTGCCTCTGCCTGCGGCAGGCTGGGCTGAGCAAGGCCCGCACGGGCAGCGCGGCAGGCATTTCCCAAGGCAGGGCTGATGCATCTAAAGGTCAGTGGTGGCTGGCAGGGCACTGGCCTCTGCGCGCTGCCTGTCTGGGCAGACCGGAGCGGTCCAGGGGCTTTGCGATAGATCCCCCGCTCACCCGCAGCCATTGAAGCCGATGGCCGGGACATGAAGGCGCTGTTCCGCCGGAGCCAGGCGCTGCAGAAGCTGGGCCGGCTGGACCAGGCTGTCCCGGCCTGGAGCCCAAGAACAAGGCCTTCCAGGAGGCCCTGCGCGCCCTGGGGAGCAGCATGCATGAGAAGGTGAGCGGGGAGGCAGTGTGGGGGCTGGAGGTTGCTGTGGCCCCCCCGTGGGCATGGTGGGCTCAGGGAAGCGGGGAGGGCTGAGCTGTTCTTCCTGCTCTGTCTCAGATGAAGACCATGTCCTGCACGGACTCGAAGGTAGAGCAGATGTTCCAGATCTTGCTGGATCCTGAAGAAAAGGACGCAGACAAGAAGCAAAAGGTCTGAGCTTTGGGGAGCAGCGGGCAACACGGCTTGGCTGGAAGGCAGGGAGGGGAGGAATGGTATTCCCGGGTCAGCGCTGCTGGCTGAACGGTGCTGCCCAGGCAAGGCTGGACTTCCCACCAGCAGAACGTGCTCCCTGGAGATTGGGAGCAGGAGGCAGGTGCCCACGGCTGCGCTAGCTGCCCAGCCGGCTCCCACTGGGGAGGTTCCCTGTGCACAGTGGGCTACGTTCTGGTGGGCAGGGTGACCCAGACGTGACTCTCCTTTCCCAGGCTGCGCAGAACCTGATTGTGCTGGCACGAGAGGAGGCCGGAGCAGAGAAGATCTTCCAAAGTGATGGTGTGCGGCTGCTGACACAGCTGCTCGACACGGCCAAGGCTGACCTGATGCTGGCGGCCCTGCGCACCCTGGTGGGGCTGTGCTCTGGGCACCGCTCCCGGGTAGGTCCCGCCGTAGCTCCGCTCTCCTGCGTGATAGGGCCTGGCCCAGGGGAATCGATGGCAGGGAGGCTGCGAAGGGTGTCAGGCTGGGGAGCATCGCTGGCCTCTGCCTGCGGCTGAGCAGAGGAGCTCTGAGCTGTCACCTGCCAGCCCTGAGTTTGTGGGAAGCCTTGTTGTGACAGGAAACCATCCTGATAAGGTGCTGGAAAGTGCAAAGGCTTCCCTAAAGCCTCCAGCAGACAGTTGTGCTTGTACCTGCAGACCATGGCCATCCTGGTGGAGCTGGGGGCCCCTCGTCTCTCGGCGGTGCTGGGTGTGGAGCACGAGCAGGTTTCCCTGGCTGCCTGCAACCTTCTGCACGTGATGTTCGATTCCCTGAAGGAGGGGCTGCAGAAGGACTTCCGTGGCAAGGAGGATGCGGTGGTGCTGGGTGAGTGCCTGCTGCCCCGGCCAGCTGCCGTGGGGTGGGGAGAGCGCCCTGGGAAGGCACCGAGCGGCCACGGGTTCTTGTCCCACTGCCTGTCTTGTCACTGCTCCCTGCCGCAGGGCTGGGGCTCTGGTCCAGGGTTAATACGAGGTTGAGCTGGGAGGCAGGAGCCCCTGGTCATGGCAGCATCTCCTGCCAGCCTTACCACGGCAGGGGGAGGCCTGTGCCCACGGTGCTGACTCCTGGGCGCTGTCTCTTCTGGAAGATTCCTCCAAGGACCTGAGACTGCTGATTAAACACCTCCTGGAGCTGCTGGCACTGGAAGGGGCCTCTGCGCACGGCCGTGACAACGCCCTCAACCTGCTCATCAAGGTGGTGCCCAGGAAGTCGCCGAAGGAGACCAACAACAGCCTGAGCCTCTGGGTGATCGACCAGGGTGAGCAGAACAGCCTGCAGTGTCCCGCTGGGGCCTCGCATCCCTCTGCCTCGGGGTGCTGCACGCCTCCACTCTGTCTGCGCACCCCATTATGCTCCTCGCTGGGGTGTCTGACCTTGGGTTCCCCTAGGTTTGAAGAAGATCCTGGAGGTGGGAAGTACAGTGTGCGGTGCCCCAGGCAGCCTGCCCGTGACGGAGAACAGCCGGATGAGCGCCTCGGTTCTGCTGAGCAAGCTCTACGATGACCTGAAATGCGATGCTGAGAGGGAAAACTTCCACCACTTGTGCGAGGACTACGTGAGGTGAGCCCGGGTGTCCCTGGGGGCGGAGGGGAGTTCAGTCTCGTGCAGCCAGCAGCCTTCTGGGGAAGTAGCAGCACCCCTATCCCCAGACCTTTTTGCTCTTTGTGATAAAAACAGATTGCAGACCCGTTGGAGACCTGCTTGTGTTGAGGTTCAGCAGGCAGGGCTGCGTGTGGCTGAAGGTGGCGGGTGGGATCAGCCTTATCCTTCCTGGTGGTCTTCCCCTGCAGGAGCTGGTTCGAGGGGCACGAGCTGGCTGGGAAGCTGCGGGCCATCCAGACGGTGTCATGCCTGCTGCAGGGCCCCTCAGATGCTGGGAACAGGGTGCTGGAGCTGGAGGGGATCATGGACAGCGTGCTGTCCCTCTGCGCCTCCGTCTGCGAGGCCCCCAGCTGGTAGCAGTGGAGGCACTGATTCACGCTGCCGACAAGGCCAAGCGTGCCTCCTTCATCACTGCCAACGGCGTCAGCCTGCTCAAGGAGATCTACAAGCACAGCGAGAGGGACAGCATCCGCATCCGGGCGCTGGTGGTGAGCGCGCCAGGAGCATGGCGGGACGGGAGGGGAGGCTGTGCTGAACCTTTGGGTGGTGCTGGATAGGCTGTGGCTGTAGGGCCTGTGGTTCCGCAGCGCTGTCCCCTCCCTACTGGGGGGCTCTCACAGGTGCCCCGGGGTGACCGTGGCCATTCCTCCTCTGATGTTCTGCTCCTGGCTGCAGGGGCTCTGCAAACTGGGATCCGCTGGAGGTACCGACTTCAGCATGAAGCAGTTTGCCGAGGGCTCCACGATGAAGTTGGCCAAGCAGTGCCGCAAGTGAGTGCCGCTGGGCGCGGGGCGGGGGCAGCTGGGCAGGGTGCCCCACAGCCTGGGCTCACGGGCCCCATCTCCCAGGTGGCTCTGCAATGAGACGATCGATGCGGGCACGCGGCGCTGGGCGGTGGAGGGCCTGGCCTACCTCACCTTCGATGCGGATGTCAAGGAGGAGTTTGTGGAGGACAAGGCAGCGATGCAGGCCATGTTCCACCTGGCCAGGGTGCGTGCTGAGTGCTGGGGGGGGGGCCCTGTATGGTGGGCACCCTGGCGCTGGGGAAACATGCCCGAGGGGGTTGTGGGGCTCGGGCTATGGGGCTGGGGTGTGTGCAAGGGCCCAGGGGTACTGGGTGGGCTCCAGTCCTGGCCTGTCCTCTCTGCCATGGGTGTGATGGGTGTCCCATTATCGCTGCAGTCGGAGGACAGGAGTGTGCTCTACGCGGTTGCGTCCACGCTAGTGAACTGCACCAACAGCTACGACCATGAGGAGCCGGACCCCCAGATGCTGGAGCTGGCCAAGTACGCCAAGCAGCACATTCCAGAGCAGCACCCCAAGGTGAACTGGGCACGGCCCTTCTCAGGAGCTGCCGGGAGCCCTGGCCGTGGGAGGGAGCTCGTGGGTGGGCAGAGCCCACGGTCCTGAGTGGGGACACGGTGTCCTTGGGGCCCTCAGGGGTGAGGTCGGAGACCTCTCCATGGATGGCGGCAGGCTGGTGCTACTGAGCCGGGCAGTGACCCTGCCTCTGGGACAGGACAAGCCGGACTTTGTGAAGCGCCGGGTGCGGAAGCTGCTGACGGCTGGTGTGGTGTCAGCTCTGGCCTGCATGGTGAAGAGCGAGAACCCAGCGCTCACCAACTCCTGCCGGGAGCTGATCTCCAGGTATGGGCGTGCAGGGGGGTGGCAGGGAGGAAGCTGGGTCCTGAGGCTGCCGGCGCCCTGCTGGTGTCTTGCCGGCGAGCTTGCATGCTTGCAGTGAAGGCAAGCTCCTAGGAGCAGAAAAAGGGTGTCCAGGAGTCTGGTACAGCCTGAGCCTGCTGCCACTGTGGCAGGTCCCTGACTCCAGCTGCTCCTGCTCTGTCCCTAGGGTGTTCCTGGCGCTGGTGGAGGAGGCGGAGGACCGGGGTGGTGTGGTGGCACAGGGAGGAGGCAAGGTGAGGGGACAGGCCTCGCTGTGCTGCTGGCCTGCGCCATGCGGGGTGGCTGTGGTTTGGCAGGAGGGCACACTGGTGCCCTCGTACAGGAGACGTGGGGAAGCTGGGGCTGGTGTCACCTGGCTGCAGCACTGGCTGCTACGTCTCTGCCTGCAGGCTCTCATCCCGCTGTCCCTGGAGGGCACCGAGGTGGGGCAGACCAAGGCAGCTCAGGCCCTGGCAAAGATCACCATCACCTCCAACCCGGAGATGGCCTTCCCCGGAGAGCGGGTGAGTGTTGCTGCTGTGGGGACGGGTCTGCCAAGCAGGGGCCCTGTGCGGGCAGTCGGGGCTGCGCAGGGGCTCGCGTGGGAGCAGCAGTGGGGACGGGGCCGCAGCAGGGGCTCCCCCCACTGTGTGCTCCCAGGATGCTGCAGCCAGGCATGCGTGTGCTCTGGGGAGGCATCGGGCTGAGCACCACAAGGAGGGGCTGCCCCAGCAGGAGCTGCCCCAGTCCCTGTGTGCAGCATCTGGGATAGGGTGGGCTCCTCCCCGCCCACTGGGAAAGGGCTCGGCAGTCCTGGAACTTAAGGCCACAGGACTGGTGATCCTTGGATCTGTGCTGCCGGAACTGCCAGCACGGGCTTGCCCCTTCCAGGGGGAGGTGGCAGGACCCTTGGTGTTCCCCACAAAGGCCTGATGGGAGCAGCTCCGCCTTTGGGCTGGGCTCAGAGCTCCCTGCACCCCATGCTCCACAGGGTGCAGAGCCCCTGCGCCTCGCTCAGGGTTCAAGCCCTGTGCTGCTGCCTCTACAGATCTATGAGGTGGTCCGGCCCTTGGTAAGCCTTCTGCACCTTCAGCGCACGGGCCTGGAGAACTTCGAGGGGCTGATGGCGTTAACCAACCTGGCCGGCATCAGCGAGAGGCTGCGGTAGGGGCAGTAGGGCCAGCGCGGAGCTGGACCGGGTACGGGGGAGAGAGGGCCTGTCCCTGTCTGGCCCGGAGGTGTGCTGCCCCAGGTGGGGAGCGCTCATGGGCACCTCCCCGCAGGCAGAAGATCCTGAAGGAGAAGGCTGTGCCCATGATCGAGGGGTACATGTTTGAGGAGCACGAGCTGATCCGGTTGGCTGCGACGGAGTGCATGTGCAACATGGCCATGAGCAAGGAGGTGAGGGCTGGGCCGGGGTGGGCTGGGCGGCTGCCCTGGGCTCCCAGCCCCTGTACCCCCCCCCCTTCCCTCCTCCTCCTCCTCTGCAGGTGCAGGAGCTGTTCCTGGCCGAGGGCAGTGACCGGCTGAAGCTGATGGTCCTGTACAGCGGGGAGGAAGATGAGAAGCTGCGGCGGGCAGCCTCGGGGACCCTGGCCATGCTGACTGCCCTGCACCCCCCCATCTGCAAGCGGATCCCCCAGGTGGTGAGTGCCCAGCGGTGGGGTGGGGGCACCTGGGACCCCCTGTGACAGCACCCAGAGTCGCACCTTCCCTCCCCTGGTGTCCTGGAGCTGTGTCCCAGTGCTGGCCCCAGGGAGCTGGAGCACCCTCTCCTGCCCTGGGCCAGGGCTGGGGGTGTCGTCAGGGGGGGGGCCCCCCCCGGCCCCCCCCCCACGGTGCACGGCTGGAGATCCTGCAGGCCCTGCTGCTGAGCCCCAGCGCGGAGCTGCAGCACCGCGGGGCCGTGGTGGAAGGGGCCGGGGGGGGGGGCCGGAGTGTGGCCATCCTCGGTGCTGGCCAAGGACAAGGACAAGCCGCGGGTGGCCCAGGCGGCCAAGGAGAGCCTGGCTCAGGCGGTGGCTTACGGCCCTCAAGCCCAGCGCGGCCGGTGGCCGCCCCGTGTGCCTGCCCCGGGGGGGCCGGGACCCTGCAGAACCGGTGGCCCCGCCCGGTGTCACCGCACTAAAGCTGCTCAGGACCACGGCCCCGCCTCCCTCCCTTCGTCCGCCGCCCCTCGCTCCGCCCCCGGCCCCGCCATGGCGGCTCCGCGCCGCGCCTGGATCCTCTTCGGTTTCAGCACCGAGGAGGCGGCGGGGGAACCGGGCCCGGGGCCGGGGCCGCGGCGGCTGGAGGCCGGCCCCGAGGGGATCCGCCGCGTGTGGCCCGCCTGGAGCGGTGGGAGACCGGGGCGCCCCGCGGGCCCGGGCTGCTGCCCCCGGTGCCCGCCGCCCCGGGGAGGCGGCCCCCCCCCCCGGGCCCCCCCCGCCCCCCCCCCAGTGCCGGTCCCCCTGGGATTCTCCGCCCCCCCCCCCCCGCCAGTGCCGGTCCCGCCGGGATCCCCAGCCCCGGGATCCTCCCCCCTCCTCGCCAGTGCCGATCCCCCGGGGTCCCGTCGGTCCCCCCCTGCCAGTGCTGCTCCCCCGGGATCCCCCCCCCCCGCCCCGGTCCCCCGGAGCCCCGTCCCCCCCGCCCCCCCCCCCGGTCCCCCGGGACCCCCCCCCCCCCCCAGCCCCGGGATCGCCCCCGCCGGTGCCATTCCCCCCCGGGATCCCCCCCCAGCCCTGGGATCCCCCAGGAAGTCCCCGTTTCCCCCCCGCCACCCCCCCGCCGGTCCCCCGAGATCCCCCCCCAGCCCTGGGATCCCCCGCTAGTGCCGGTCCCCCGGGTTCCCCCCCCCCAGCCCCGGGATTCGCCCCCGCCGGTGCCATTCCCCCCCGGGATCCCCCCCCCAGCCCTGGGATCCCCCGCTAGTGCCGGTCCCCCGGGAAGTCCCGGTTTCTCCCCCGGCCCCGTGCGCTGACGGCCCCGGTGCGGCAGGCGCGGGGCTGGAGGTGCGGAGCGCGGGGCTGCGGCGGCGGCTGCCGGGCTGGGCCGAGGCGGCCCACTGCCGCTGCTGCCCGGCGGCTTCGCCACCCCGCGGCCGCCCTTCTTCACCGCGCTGCCGCGGGGGGTGCGGGCCCGCCGGCTGGCGCTGGGCCACGAGCACGCCCTGGCGCTGGGCGCCGCCGGGGAGGCCTACGCCTGGGGGGGCGGCAGGTGAGCGGGGGGACGGGGGGCATGGGGCGGACGGGGGGGCTGTGGCAGGCGGGTGCGGGCTAAGGGCAGGAGGTGCTGGGGGGGGGGGGGCGGAGAGCCCCCCGCCCAGACCTTGCAGGCTTAAGAGAAACCGGCTCGAGTCTCTGTAGCACTGATTAATTAGTCAACACGGTAAAATAATCTAATAAAGTGATTACACAATCAGTAAGCTAATTGACTGGTAAACACACCGCTCATCACCTCATGATGATGCTGTTCTTCATGGTGTTGCGCGTAATTATCGAGCTATGATTAATAACGTTGAGTCACAGCCCTCTCCCCCCACCCTCCTGCGCTGCCTGGGGTTAGGGTGCTGCCGAGCCCCGCTGCACCCCGTTCACCCCCGCGCTGACGGGATCTGTCACCCGCCTGAGCTGGGTCCCGCTGAGCCCCGCATGCCCCCCGCCCCGACGCAGGCAGCCCAGCCCACGGCTTCTCCCGGGGTGCGCTGGCCGTGCCGTGCCCCCCCGCGCCTACGCTCCTGTTCCTGACGGGTTCCCCCCCCTTCCCCCGGGTGCTGGGGCCGCTGCTCCTGGGGCCTCTGGTTTGTGGTCTTGTCAGGGTGGCCTCCGAGGACACTCGGGTCCCTCTGCGTGACCACTGAGGTCCCTGTGGTCCCTTCTGGCGGAGTCTGCTGCAGTTTTCAGGCTACCGGGCACGTGTAACCCCCCCCCATCTGCAGCGCTGCTGCCGTGGTACCGGAACCGTGTGTGCAGGATGATAAAGGTCGGGTCTCTGTGCAGCGCTATGGACACAGCCGCAGGGTGCGGTGTCAAGTGTAACAGCCATAGGGTTTGGGGACTGTGCCACAGACCCGTCACACCACTGGTGTCCAGTTCACGCTCAGGCCCCGCTAGGCTGTCAGCTTTCCCACCTCTCAGCTTCTCTCTGGGTGCTGCGGTGCTGCCGGGATGTTTCAGGCCCGCCGGGTCCCCAGCCGAGGCTGTCGGTCCATGAGCAGCACAGATGTCTCCCTCCCGCGGGTGCGTGATGCCGGGCACCGCGCCTGTGCCCTGCCTCATCCGTCACCTGGCTGCTTCAAATCAGTGCGAGGTTCAGCTCCCTCCGCTCCTGCTCCTTTTGTTTGTGTACCACACAAACACCAACGCACCCTCAAAGAGCTGTTTGTTTCTGAGAGAGAGGTCGGTACCGTCCGATGCTAATGCTTCAGTGCAAGTTCCCTCTGCTACAGCCCCGTAGGAGAGGAGTAAACCCCTTGGGAAAGCATCCAACCCCTGGCTCCCCATTTCTCTTGCCAGCAGTTGGGTGCAATAAACAGCTGGAGGCGTCCAGCTTAATCTCTAAAAGGGGTTTCTGTCAGTTTGGGGCTGCTTTTCCGCATGCTGCCCCACATCCAGTAACGTTTTCTCAGAAGCTGAGGGCAGCGCTCCCGGCCATCCCACCCCTGGATCGGGTGAGCTCTACCGCCTGGTGCCTGCCGAGGGATTCCTGCTTCTCCCTTTGCTTCGCGGCCGAGGTGTGGCTGCACCTTTGCCGCACAAGGTGCCGGTTGCTGCCTGTGCCACCATCTGTGTCGCTTGTTCGCAGCATTGCAGCCCCTGCAGCTGCGGCTGTGCTGGGTTCCTGCCCCGTCCAGTGCCATCGGTTCCAGCACAGAGGGCTAAGCCCCCCCCGGGGCCACGGCACGCGGCCATGCAGCCTCTCAGCCCCAGAGCTGCAAAGATGCACTGGGAGCCGTGGGCCACTAAAACCCTGTTACTGTAGGGCTCGTTTCTGGGCACAGCTGAGGCTTCGCTGGGTCGTGTCAAGCTCTGAACCCACCCCCCACCCCCACCCCCCCCATTCAGTAACTCCATCGGGATGCGGCCGCATAGGCGTCCACGGGCGCCGACTCGGGATGTGAGTGTGCGATCAGTCCTGACCACAGTGACTGTCGTTAATAGCCATAGGGCGGAGGGGGCTACGTGCTCCTCGTTCTTTGCTGCCTGTGGAAGACAAACCCCACAAACCTGCCGGAGGCTGTCAGCAGAGCTGGGGGCCCCAACCCTGTGCCCTTCTGCCATGGTTCTGATCAGCTCAGGAGCATTTTGTTCCCCATTCTCTAATCACGGGTGGCTGAGGTCTTGGCCAGCTCAGCCCCACAGCAAACACAAAGCTCAGTTTAAATCCATCAGCAGTTCCCTTTGCTACGTCGTCATGCCCGCCTTGCGTCCCCTTCAGAGGAAACATTTCTGCACTTGTGAATGTGTATCTTAGGATTAACTTTTTTTTTTTTTTTTTCTTTAAACTAAATGCCATGGTGAAGCTTTGGCTTTGCGACAAGGCTGAGAGTCCTCTAACACGTCCCTAGCCCAAGTCCTGCACTGTTACAGTTCTGTAGCCCAGCCTGGCGCTGGCCTCGCTCAGGCCTTCGTAGCCGCTTCCTTATGTAGTCGCCCTCCCCCTGTGAAGGAAAGCAAAAAGTCTTTCCTGTGTCACCGCAGTAGCACCGGTTTTGGCACCCAGTGCCGACACTTTGATGATCGCGAGGACTCCACACCACTGTCATCTGCTATGTGCAGCCGAGCTGTTTATTTTGCTGTCACAGCCACTTCCAGCGATTTCTGCTTTGGCAACAGCCTTGACAATTAAAGCCACTGGGGCTTCATGTTCCACTTGCTCAACACCAACCCCCCCCAAGTCTGTAACTGGGCTGTCAGGGTTCCGGTTCCGGGCCAGTATGTGGGATGCCCTGTGCTGGGCATCGCCCTCCCCCGGCACTCGGCCTTTCCCCGTTTCTGGAGTGGTGTGGGTTTTCCTTCGGCAGCTCAGGCTCTGCCGGCCCCAAGGGTGCCGGGAGCTGCCTTCCCCTCTGTGCCGTCACCGCCCGGGCCGTGGCCACGGGGCCGTGGGTGCTGGGTGCTGCTGGCAGCACTCATGGAGGCAGAGCTCGCCCGTGCAGGGAGGGTTTTGCACATCTCAGCCACCACACCCCCGCTCCCCCAGATGAGCTCAGACTTGTCCCGTGGCGGGATCCCCCGCTTTTGCTTTCAGGGTTGGGGCCAAACCGATTGCTGACACTGCGCTGTTGATTGCTGGCTCAGCAGGGCCCAAATAAGCTCAGCAATCAATTAGCTGATCAATGGACTAACTCATAAACACATTAGTTAATTCAGCGTTGTGTCAGTCGCCGCGCCGTTGCACAGGGGTTGCCCAGCACCACTGACTCTACTGCATTACAGCCTTGGGTGCTGCAACACCCGCCCCCCTGCCCAGCCCGATGGGCACCAGGGCCACTGATCCCCACGTGCCCTGGCACCAGGGTGCAGGGGCACCCTCCTCCTCCCCGCCCCCCCGGCTGGGCCCTGTGCCCCCGCTGCACCTTTGGGACACGGCCCTGGTGGGGGGTCCTGGGGGGCCAGGGGCTGGGTGGGTGGCGGCAGCGCAGGCAGGCGGGGGCTCAGTCAGGACGCAGGCTCATGGCAGGGCAGGGAGGTGCTAGGGCAGTGGGGTGCAGGAGGTGTCTGTCTGTCTGTCTGCCCATGTGTGTCTCCCCGCAGGCACGGGCAGCTCGGCCACGGGACTCTGGAGTCAGAGCTGCAGCCACGGCTGGTGGAGGCGCTGGCCGGCGTGCCGATGCAGGCGGTGGCGGCTGGCGGGTGGCATTCGGCCAGCGTTAGCGGTGAGGGGCCGTGGAGGGGGTCAGGGCAGCCAGTGGCAGCGTACGGCCCTGGCAGGACCAGTCCCCCATGTCAGGGTTACCCCATGTCTCGGGGGAGCCCGGTGCACAGCGCTGTGCCCTGTGTGGTCAGTGCTGGTGTCCTCGGAGCACCCAGCCGCTGCCACTGACGGGGGTTTGGGGCTGAGCGCTGCTCCGGGGCCACCCTGATGCACCCCCTTCCCCGCAGAGGCAGGAGACCTCTACGTGTGGGGCTGGAACGAGTCGGGGCAGCTGGCCCTGCCCTCCAAAGCGCTGGCCGAAGAGCGGGCACAGGATGAGGACACGGGTGCAGGTGAAGGTGCTGCGGGTTGGGTGGGGGCTGCGGGTGGTGCTGGGGCCCTGCGCTACCGCAGGCAGCGCTGGTGGCTCGGTGCGGGGCTGGTGCTGTTTGAGCCTGGCAGGGCCCGGTCGCTGCCAGGAGCTGAGGGTCGGCTCTTCCCAGGGGACGCTGAGCTGACGTCCCACCAGGAGCAGCCGGCTGCCGAGGACGCCGCATTCATTTCCATCCAGGCGTTCCCAGCGTTGCTGGATCTGCCCCAGGACCTGGAGGTCAGCAAGGTCAGCTGTGGGTCCCGGCACACGGCCATCATCACACGTGAGTGCCCGGCTCTCACCGGTGGGGCAGCGGGCAGCACCCTTGCTTTCGGTGCTGCCCAGGAATGGGGGGGGGCTCACAGGGACCCAGCTGGGCAGAGGCTGGCAGCCCCTGGGCTGCGGGGTGGGCGCTGGCTGATGGGTGCTGTCCAATTTGCAGGAGGCGGCGAGCTCTATACCTGGGGCTGGGGTAAGTGATGCCTTCGCTGTGGGCCCAGCTTTTGCTTTCTACTCCCTTACCCTTGGCCACGGTGATGTGCACAGAGATTTATTGCTGTGAGGTTTCACAGCAGAGCACGGCCAAGGGGTCCTGGCTGGAGCCGTTTGTACAGGGTGCTCTCACCCTTCCGCCCCGCCCCAGCGCCTGGGGACCTGTTGCCCCACAAGGGCAGAGGCCCCAGGGCCCAGGCCCCAGGGCCCCATCGTGGCATGACTGTTGTGTCTGCAGGTAAATACGGGCAGCTGGGACACGGGGACAACGCCAGCTCTGACCAGCCCCGCCGCGTCGAGTACCTGGTGGCTGAGGGCCAGCGGGCAGAGGAAGTGGTGTGTGGGCCCTGGACCACCTATGTCTGTGTGCTGGAGCCATGACGGCCCACAGCAGTGAGGAAGACGAGGCCAGCTCTGCTCCTGCCTGCCCCCAGGACCTGCCCCAGCCCCACTTTGCCCTCCAAGGGGGGCAGGCAGCCCCAGGACAGGACCTGAGGGCGTTTAGCCCACGGTGAACTGAACTCAGCCCCTGGAGCTGGGCTGGTGCTAAGAGACGCCAGGGGAGGACTCTGCCCCATTATTATATCTGCTTTTCTAAAAGAGCCGTAGTGGTGCCTCAGGCTGTGTGCCCAGGACGTTCCCAGCTCCCCCGCTCCCTCTGGAGCCAGTCCTGGCTTAAAGCCCTGCCTGAGCCCCCTCCCCTCCCCAGCTGCAGGGCGGCAGCAGGGGAGCCTTTGGTCGCCCCCCAGACACACAGACAGCAGCAGCTCTATATACAGATATGTATTATTCCCATGAACAGTATATACAGAGTTACAGAGCAAGGGGACAGAACCTGGAGAATAAATAACAGCAAGTGGGGGACTGTAGTGATAACAAGGTGCAAATTAGTCATGATCAGGGACAGACACATACACACAGAGCCGCGTTAACAAAGGTGCAGGCGGGCTCCGGTGCCCAGGGCTGTGTCGTACCACCAAAGCACGCTGCTCGCTGTCCTCTGCCAGCGCGAAGGGTGAGGGAGGGTAGCGCTGGACGGCACAAAGCAGGTCCTGGGGGTAGGACAAGCTGCCCCCCTTCCCACTGTCATGGAAGAAGGCCTTGCCCCCATGTAGCTCGCTTCCTTGCTAGTAACACGTGCTCAGGCACCCCCAGCTACAGGCTCTGCCCCTCCATGGCTTGGGGACGGGGCAGAGGGAGCAGCAGGGTACAAGCTGTATAGCCATCGGGCTCCAGGAGGACACTGGGTCAGGCTTGCCTCCTGCAAAGTGCCCTGCTGCTCCCTCCCCGGGACCCCCAGCCAGGGAGACCCTCAGCACGGGGCCCAGCCGGGAGCAGGGGTGAGCCCGGCGCGCAGGTCAAGCAAAGCCTGCTACAGGAACCGCAGCTAAAGCCCCCACTAAAGCAAGGCCGCTGTCATGGTGAGAAAGGCAGATGCTGATGGACAATAGCTACAGAAATGGAGCGGGGGGGGAAGCCTGCGGCGGAAGGCACTGGAGCCAGCTCTCAGCAAATAGGCCCCGTCTGTCCCAGAGCATGCTCAGCGGGGCAGAGCCCCCGTGTCTGAGCACCAACGCTCACCGCAGCCGGCTGGGCTGCAGCAGGAGCCAGCACCCACTGCTGCGCTACCCTAACATGACTGCATACTCAAATCTTTAATCACAAACATCTGTAAAAATTCCCCAAATAAAAGCAAGTTTTTAAAAGTGCCCCTTTCACACCCTACCCCAGCAGGCAGGAACCCACCCCACCCCCCAGAGGGCCAGGCTGGCTGGAGCAGCACCTGGGACCCAGGTAAAAGTTAACCCCACCGCACAGGCACGTTGGGTGCGTCAGGAGCTGCGCAACGTTCTGCCGGAGAAGCGACTCACTACGACTACAAGGAGCTGGAGCCTGGCAGGCAGTGCCTCAGCAGAAGGCGTGGGTGGTGGTGGAGTTCAGGATGCGGGAGCTACTGTCAGACCTGGAAGCCTTTGAAAGTTCGCGCTGTGGAAACAAGAAGTGGGAGAGGGGGATGAGGGGACAGCAGGAACAGAGCAGTTGCTTTGTGAGAAAGCAGGAATGGCTGCAGGCCAGCAAGGAGGGCAGGCCAGGCTGCTGCTGCTGGTGTGTTTGGGCTCTCTGCCCCTCTTGCTTCAGAAGAGGGCAGGAAAACGTTGGCGTCGAGCAGCTGAGAAAGAACTTGGAGCCCATCAGCCTCCCAGAAGCAGAAGTACTGTTGCCCAAACAGCCCCAGCCTGGGCACCGCATCCCTCCCTCCTGCAGCTGGCAGGCTGTCCTGGGAAGCAAAGGGGCTGCTCCTCAGCCAAGGGAAGCAGGAGGACAGGGACAACCGTGCCCAGCTGCTGGAGGAAGGGAACAGCCAGCAGGAATCTGCCTCCACCCCAAACCTGCACCCTTCCTGCCCCGAGGCTGCGCGCAAGGCCAGGATCAGAGCCCGGCTGCAGGGAGATCCCCAGCACGTCCCCAGGGGCACAGGGGGCACCTCGGCACACAGGCTCAGCTGCCACGACGGAGGGAGGCTGGTGGCTGCCTCGTGCCAGAGGACATTAAAGCTTGGGCTCAGCCCATCCCAACGGAAAGGCAGAGGCCACTTCAGGGACCTCAGCCAGCCAGAGACAGCCAAGCCCCATCCACCAGCAGAGCACCTTCCCTCCCTCCCTCCCCCCCACTGACCGGGTTAGGGCAGCGAGAGCGCTGCTGCTGCTGCCAGCTGCCCGGGCCACCACGCCACAGCCCCTGGGGAGGCTGGGGAGCATCACACACCCCCACAGGACACATCGCTGCAAGGGACTCAGACCTCGGGGGCAGGGGGGAGACTTTCCCAAGCAGCTGGAAACAGACCCGCCTCGGGACAGCGGCTGCATCACCGCAGCAGGGCTGTTCCAAGGGCCCTGGGCCACCTACGGCTTCGGCCCTGCACGGGGCTGGGGGGTGCCCCCACACCAGCGCTTCTCTTGTTTGTGTCTGTTCCCCGCTGGGCTGCTCAGGGCCTCTGTGAGCAGCGCTTGGCCTCAGCCACCAAACCTCAATTCTAGGCTCTCTATGCAGAGCCAACAGATCTGCTGCCATGGGCGCTGGCAGAACAGCCGTGCTGCGTGGGGACACCAGGAGGGCTGTGCAGAACCACAGGCCCGTGGGGTGCTCTGGGAGGGGGGGCACACCCCCTCTGTGCTGCCCAGCGAGGGGGGGTGGGTTGAGAAGAGGTGAATTACCGCAAACTCAGAATAGGTGCTGGCAACAGAATTAACGCTGTGGTTACGCTGGGCAGGGGCTGTGGGGGTGCACCCACCGCTCAGGGTGGTTCCGTTCAGCTGGGACACGTTCTCCTTGTTCCTCTCCCTGTGTCTGGGACGGGGGGGCTTCACAGCCGCACGGCTGGGGGTCCGAGGCTGGCCAAGCTAGGGGAAGAAGTGACAGTCAGACAGGGCACAAGAATCAAGCGGAGCTAGGAAAGCTGTGCTAGCGTCCCTGCCTGTCGCTCTGCGGTACCAGAGTAGTTTCAAGCTCGTTACTACCCTTGTCCTCCCTCCGGTCCCAGAAATATCCTGCCAGGATGACGGCAGCCCTGCACAGCAGGCAATGGACAAACAGGGGCTTTTGCACCCCAGGAGCTTGGCAGGGGAGGCAGCGATGCACAGCACGACAGAGCTGTCAGAGCTCGCCCATCTCCTCCCCAGCCCACCCTGCTGGGCAAGGGACTCCCTGGAAAGTTCCTTACCTTCCCTCCGGAAGGTGGCAACCGGGATGTTGGTGAGTGGTAGATGGTTCCCCCAAAAACTGAGCGCACGGTGCTGTTGGGTGTGGCGCTGGAGATGGAAGTGCCGTTGAGCTGAGGGGAAAAGCAGAGCACACGTCATGCGGGGAGGAAGCTGGCGGCAGCGCAGAGCCTTCTGCCTCCAGAGCACCACAGTGCAACAGGCTCGATCGTCCCCAGGGAGGAGAGAGGTGCCCAGGGCCTGGGCCCTTTCCCTGCTCCCATCACGTTGCCGCAGCACCCAAACCCTCCCCGTGTCTCTGTGTGGGACTGAGGCCAGCCCAAAACACGGCAGGGCTCCAGCTCGGCTCCCGGCGGCGTCCCAGCACATCTACGCCGCTTTGCACACAGTTTACCTTCCTTACTTTGCCAGGTGTGTGGGGGCCAAGCACTCGCCGCTTGATGGGCGTCCGTGGGGTGCTCCCATACATCATCTCCGTCTCAATCTGGCGGCTTTTCTTCAGGTGCTGTGCGAGAGATCTGCACTTACAAACCCGAGCAGAGGAGCAGCAGGCTTCTGCCGGCGGCCAGTCTGTGGCACAGCCAAGCAGCAGGTATCCCAACAGCGATGTACGGGCATCCAGAGCCAAGCTGCAGTGCTGGCACAGCTGGGGCCAGAAAAGGGGCTCAACAGGCACAGAGCCTGACGGCAAGGGACACCAGACCCGCTGTCAGAGAACGGCAACTGCATGCAAAGCCACTTCCAGGCAGGGAGCGAGAAGACAGAGAGCCCCGGGCAGTGGCTGGGGCAGCTCCCCCCACCCGTTCAATGCAGCAGAGGCTCCTCCAGGCCAGGAGGCAGCACCCTCAGCTTCGCACTCACCCGCTCCTGTTTCTCCTTCTCTTTCTCCAGGCGGTACAGCTGCCACTGCTCCGCCACGTACTCCATGAACTGCTGCCCCTTCACCAGGAAAGTCCCCTCGTGCTCCTGTTCCCAGGCCAGGACCCTGCTCTCCAGCTCCTCCTGCAGCTGATGGGGACACAAGGGCAGTGTAGAGAGGCTGCTGCCCTCCTGAACGTGGGCATCTCCACACCCAGGACATCCCTTGCTGGCTCCAAGAGCTGCACTTCTCCTTGGTCAGTGCTGCACAGGCCTATGTGGGACCATGGCTTCTTCTCCAAGGCCAAACCTACCTTGGAAAGGGTCTTCTGCAGCTTTGCTCGCTGCTTCTCTTCTTTCAGCAGATTCCCCCCACGGTTAGCGAAGCGACTGGGGTCAGTTGCTTTCCTCTAGCACAGAAGGGAGGTCAGGAGAGAACCAAACACACCACCCAGCCTCACAGCCCAACAGACACCCCACGGGACACAGACCCTGGAGGAAGCCCCCCTCCTGCGCAGTCCCCCTTCACAAACCACACCGGTGCTCTGAATGCAGCACCCCATCCCCTCACTGACCCACTGTGGTTTCCGAGTGCCTCCCTGGTCTTTCCCACCAGCACTTTGCACGTGGGAACGGAGGCGTGCACTGCCTGGTGACCTGGCACCGAGCCAGGCAGAGCACATTCCTGCCTGGGCAATACCTCCAGCTCCAGGAACAGCTTCCAGTTCTCCTCCCATTTCTGGACAGCTTCAAACAGATCTTTGTGTGTTTCATAGTAGCTCTTCATCTTCCTCACCTCAGCATCGTGGAGCTCGAGCAGGGTCTCTGTATAGTCCTCTGGAGAGGATAGAATAGTATGTTCAGGAGGCAACCGGGATCCCCACCCCTCTGCGAGCCGAAGGCAGCCCTTCTCAGCAGCCGGCCTGCCAGCAGGCAGCCTACAGCTCCCACAGAGCAGTCAGAGAGCAGGAAGAGCCAGCACCCACCATCGTAATAGGGGCTGAAGCCTTCTCTCTGCTCCTGACTGTAGAAGCATTTGTCCCAGTAGTCAGCCAGCTCTGCCCGGATTGCCTGAATCACGGATTTCACGTTCTGCAGCTTCAGCTCCTCCAGATGATCCACTTCCAACTGCAGCTGCCAAAGAGACCAGAGCACAGACTCAGAGAAGGCATCATGAGAAGAAGAGGAGCAGAACAGGATTTATGCTCTGCATAAGCCACTTTCCAAGAAGAGGCAGTTACCAGCACCAACTCTGAGCTCCTCTACCCGCGAGGGCAGGATTTGGCCTGCTGACCTCACACCTGACTGCTGGAAGAAGCTCCTCTGCTCTGGCTGAGCAAACAGGAGCGTGAAACCCAGAGCTGCTGCTCCCCAGCCCTCCCCCTCCAAAGGCACGGGGTGGTCCTTACAGCTTTCCTGGTTTTGGCTCTGGATCCAGTCATGTGCACCGCAGACAACTCTCTCTCCTCCACAGGAACCCGCAGCCTTTCCCAAAGCGCCACGATTCTGGAGCGCAGCTCAGTGCACACAGCTTCGTTCAGGGATCGCCGGGCTTCCAGCTACAGGAGGGAGGGCGCAGGGTCAGCGCCAGCGCAGCGCAGCCCCCAAGGGCACGAATAGGCCATTTGTTCTACCGCACCTAGTAAAGCCACGCACTCATCTTCCAAGATCTCATGCAAAAGCTCCCAAAAAGACATTCTAACGCACAGGCTGGCTGAGAACCGGGCAGTTCTTTACATCACGATGCCAACTGCTCCCAGGGCCCATCGACAGCCTCCGCAGCAAGCAGCGCTGCCTCGGTGCGCCAACATACCTGCTGCAGCAGATTCTGGAGGGCAGCAATGTTGTCCGTGGACAGGCAGAAGGCTTCCTCGTCCTCGCACACCACGTCCCGCTCAAAGCTTGTGTCTGGAGTGTGGTCCAACTCCTCCATGAGGAGGATGATTTGCCGCTTGCTGCTGACAAACTCTTCTCGCCTTTGCTCCTGGAGGTGACGATCGGCGTTAGAAACCAGCAAACACCCTGCGTGCCACCCTCAGCGAGACCCTCACCCCCTCTCCGCTTACCCTCTCGGAGGTCAGGGAGGCCAAGTGGCGCCGGTAACGATCCAGGTCCTCCAGACTGGGCACGGCATTGCTGTCAATGCAGAACGGGGCTGTGCAGAGGATGTCACACAAGTCTCGATCCTGTTCTTGCAAGGTTTTCAGCTCCTGCTTCCTATCCCTTTTCTGCTTTAACATCACTTCCACACGGGTGCGCAAACTCTTCTCCATCTGCAGAATGGTACTTTCTTCCTCTACCTGGAAGAGTCCAGAAATCAGCTCTCTTCTCCACAACTCTCAGACCCCACTCACGTGTTTAAGGCTTCTTAAACGAAGACCTGGGACACAAGCCCTAGTTCTGAGCAAGATGTTCCCCAGGAAGGTGCAAACGCAGCAGCCATACGCAAAATGAGTTGCTGCAAGAGACCCGGCCTCCTCACTACCATCTCCCAGCACCGGACCTGTGAGGAACCACGAAGCCTTCCCCCTCTACCAGCATCAGGAAAAGTGGCTTTGAACAGGCGCTTGCCTTGCGAGCTCCAGCCTCACCGAGACACCCGGGCAGAGGGCAGGCAGCAGACGACTGTTGCCAGCACAATCCTAGGAGTGAAAAGCAACACCGTACCTCAAAGGGATCCAGCTGGAGCTCCCTGCAGAGGGTGTCAAGCTCCTTCCGACACAGGGCAATGCTCTTCAAGAGACGCTCCTTCAGGCTCTCCTCCTCGGCGACCATCATGTCCAGGAGAGTCTGCAGCACAGGCGTGGTTAGGGGCTGGCCGTGGGGATGGAGAGCGAGAGGGGAACGCGCAGGAGACCGGGCAGGGCGCTGGGACCGCAGCTGGAGAACTGCCACGGGGGCCGAGCGAAGACCGGGCCAGAGGCAGGGGTGGGCAGCGCGAGGCAGGGGTGGGCAGCGCGGGGCAAGGGCAGGGGCACAGCAACGTCCCCGGGCGCTCCCGGCACAAGCGGGGAGCTCCGGGCGCTCCCGCGAGATCCGCCCGGCCCCGTGCTCGTGGCCTGGCCCGCGGCCCCCGGGACCGCCCCCCGCCGGGCCCCCGGCCCTCACCTTGATGTGCTTCTTGACGACGTCGGTGCGCTCCAGGCGCTGCTCCTCGGGGATGCCGATCTCCTCCCAGATGTCCCGGAGCGCCACCATGGCCCGGTTCAGGCACGACACGGCCTCGGCCGCCAGCACCTCGCTGAGGGGGGGCCCCCCCCCCCCCCCCCCGGGCCCCGTCCCCCCCCGCCCGGTGCCCCCTCCCCGCCGCCCCGCACCTCTTCCTCATGGCGGCCGCCCCGCTCGCGCCCGCCGCTCGCCCCGCAGATTCAAACTCGCCTCCCGGACGCGCTCATTGGCTGCCGCGAGCGACCGCGTCGCCGCGAGCCCCGCCCACAACCGCCGCTCGGGCCGCGCCCTCTCCCTCAGCTGTCGCGGCCGGTCCCGCCCCAAGCCGGCCACCAGCCAATGGCAGCGAAGAGCCTTCAACACTTCTAACCAATCACAAGCGAGACCGTCACGCGTAACGGCACTTCGCCGCCGGGCGCGCGCTCAGTGTTTGACAGCGACCGCGTGACCCGGCGCGAGCGCCCCCCCACCCTCCCCGGGGCGGTGCCTGAGCGCCATTGCGCATGCGCCAGGCCGGCGCGGCGGGACAGCGCCCCCTAAAGGCCCCGCGATCCCCGGGCCGAGCCCCGGCAGCGCCCCCGCCCCTGCTCCCCCCCCGGGGACCCGCCGGGCCGAGACGGAGACGGAGACGGAGCCGGAGCCGGAGCCGGCCGGGAGAGATGTTTATTGCACGGGGGGGAGGGCAGCAGAGCCCCCGCCCCCGCCGGGCCTCACGCCTTGGCCTCGATCATGGCCTCCATCATGCGGGCGCTGTTGGTGATGGCCGTGGTCAGGAAGATGAACTTGCAGCCTGGGGGAGAGGCCCCAGCAGTGCCCGCCCGCCCCGCTCGCTGGGGCAGAGCCGGCGCCCTGGCCGCGGGCAGAGCCGGTCCCCGCGGCGCTCACCGCCCGCTCCCGCCACCGAGCACGGCCCCCGCTCGGCTTCACGCCGCGACCACGGCAGCCCCCGAGCTCCTGCCCGCTCCCGGCCCCTCGGCAGGCGCCATCCCCCCTCGCCGCAGCGCCTACCTCTCTCCTTCCCCAGGAACCGAAGGGCAGCGATTTCGGAGAAGGTGCAGCCCCCCAGGAAGACGGCGAGGACGACGCGCTGGGACTCCCAGGCGGGATTGTCCTCCACGGCGCTGTCTGGAGGGGGCAGAGCGCTGTTGGACCCACCAGCCCCAGGCCCACCCGCCCCCAGCCCGGCGCTGGTGCTACCTGAGACGGAAAACTCATTGCCATTGAGCAGCCGCACGACCTCCTCCAGGCCCAGCCAGCCCCGGCGCTCCAGCACCTGAGGGATGGGGCAGGGGTCAGGCTCAGCCCCCGTGGGGCCAGGCAACAAGCACTGGGCTCTGCTCAGCGGAGGGAGGCACCAACCAGCAGAACCCGGGGGGGGCCCCCGCCAGACCCCCTGGAAGGAAGCCGGGTTTGGGAGGACGCACGCGGTGCTCCCCAGCAGCAGGCGGGCTCACCTGCTCAATGATCTTGCAGCTCAGGGGGACGTAGGCTCCGCTGAAAACGTAAGCCATGTCCCGAGGCATTTTCAAGTCATACTCTCCGTCCACCCGGGGGATCTGCAGAGACACGTGGCACTCTGGGTACAGGACCGGCCTGCTCGGGGCTTCACCAACCCCCTTGGAGGTGCAGGCAGGCAAGGAGGGACAGACGCCCAGAGCAAGCCTCTGCCCCACCGCCCCGGGGCTCAGGCCAGCCAACACCTGGCTGGGGCAGGCTGTGCATAGGAGGGCCCATGTCAGAAACATAATTTCTCCACCGCCCCAGGACCAAAGCCACAGAGCTGCCGCCCCAGTGCCAGGCAGCTGCATGCAGCCAGCACCGGTCCTGGAGCGGGGCCACAGCATTTGTGGGGAGTGAGGTGAGCCCTGGCCCTCCACCACGCTGGTGGGGCCCAGGGTCAGGGTAGACCAGGAACCCGCAGTGACTCCCTGTCCAGGGGAGAAGCCCCTCTGCTGCCTGGAGCAGCAGCAGCAGCTCTGGTCCCACGCAGTACATGTCTCTGGGGATCCTGAGCCTGCAGACCCAGGCACAGGCTGAGCAGAGCTCTTCTGGCACCAGTGGGCACACGAGCAGAGCGGCAGCCCCACGAGGACGTACCAACCCCAGCTTCTTGCTTATGGCTCGAAAATTGCTCTTCCTGGCCAAAGAATTAAATGCATCTGTGATCTTTCCTGGAACACAAGACAAAGAGAAACGGCTCAGAGCCTCTGGATTAATCACAGCCACAGGCCAAGCAGAGGGATGCGCAGAGCTCCTGGCTCTAGAAGAGAACCATCAGTGGTGCCTGCCAGCCCTGCTGCCCGAGCCTGCTGCCCCCTTCGCATCACCATCTCTGGGGACGTGCTCTGCACCTGCAGTGTCTGCGTTTGCCACACGCTTCCAGCCAGCTCTGAGGCAGCAGCTCCCGATGGGGCAGGTCTCTGCCCCAGGGCTCCCCACAGCCCGGGCTCCCAGGGGACTCACGGGGCAGAGGGGGCTGGCTCTCACCCGCAGCACGGTCCGTCACCAGCTTGCTGACTTTGCTCTCCACAGCAGTCAGGGTCTCTCCAGCCGACTGCTCAGTCAGTAGCCCAATGCGTTTGAGGTTGTGGAAGGTCAGCAAGTGCTCAGGCCCGTAGCTCTGGGGAAGAGGGCAGCTGGATCAGCGCGGAGCCCCGGCTGCGAGCATGGGAAGGTGGCAGGGTGCCACCTCCATGGGGAGGTACAGGCTGCTTAGAGCAACCCCGCAGGCAAAGGGCAGGGGCAGGCAGAGCTCAGGGCTCGTACAGAGCCCATGGAGGCAGGGGCTGCCCTGCAGGAACAGACCTCCAAGCATTCCCTGGGGAGCGCTGCTGCCTGTCGCCTCATGGCAAGCAGCAGCAAGGAGGGGAAGCCCAGCCTGACGCAACGCTTGCTCTGCTGTGAGCCCCCGGACACACTCACCTGCAGGTACTGGGTTTTCAGGGAGCGGTAGTCTTTGGGGATGAGACCTGTGGGGAGCACCAGGGTGAGCTCTGTGCCAAGGCTGGAGGGCCTCGGCACTGCCCCTCCCTGCCCAGCGAAGCCAGGCACCTCACCGTTCTCCGTGATGGACAGGAGGCACATCAGGCGCAGGCTTTCGATGGGGGACACCTGGGTGGGAGCTGTCGGTGAGCTGCCTGCAGCCCCCGTGTCCCCGCCGCGGGACAGGGCGGCCGGAGCAGCCCGTCCCTCCAGCTCGGCACAGTCTCACCTGACGGTCAATGTGCTCCTCTATGAAGCTGGTGCTCTCACGGATGTCGAAGCCCTCCAGCAGAGCTGTGGCGAGGGAAGAAGCAGTGTCACTTTGCCCACCCCCAGGGCTCTCGCTGAGCTGGAGTTTGGGCTCCCAGGGAACAGGGCAGGCTTGTGATTCTGGGCCTCCTGCCCCACCACGCACCGGCCCTCTGAGGGTGCAGCTTGACCCTACTCAGGATCTCAAGACCCACCCCAACAGAAAGGATCTGGAAGGGCTGTGGTCACGCGGGGGCCACCCAGCTGTGAGGCTGCCCTGGCCTGGGGCAAGCGGGTCGAAGTGGAGGGCAGGGGAGCGAGGACCGGGATGGGGATAGCAACAGAGGGGAACAGCGCTCACAATGTTCAGCCTTGATCATCTCCTGGAAGTCCTGCTTGGTTTTCTTTTTCATGATGGACTCGCAGGCGCCAATATCTGCATAGCCAAGAGAGATGGCCGCTTTGGAGGAGTAACAGCCTCCACCTGTGGTTTGTCCCCCCAGCCCCACTACAGACACTCGCACCAACTAACAGCCTCTGCTACCCTGCCCACTGCTCAGACCATCTGCCCCTCCTGGGGACCAGCAGGGCCCTTCAACCCCCCTGCTTTCCCCGGGAGCCCAGGCACCCGCTGCACCGGCCGAAGGCCTTCCCCTCCCCGCCATCCCAGCCCTGGCTCCTACGCAGGCTCAGCAGGCGATGCTCTTGCTTTAGTCCCTTCAGTTCTTGGGAGACAAAGTTCTTCATCTGCTTGATGTCCATGCTGCGGCGCCGCTGCGGAAGAAAGAGCACCCAGGGAGATGACCTGGCTGTGGAGGGACGGCACCGCAGGCGCCGCACACATGGGTGTGATACTCACATCATATTGTGCCTGCAGGTTACGTGACTTCTGGCTGAGGAAGCCGAACACGCTGGAGAAGTGCTCGTTCCGAATCTGGCTGAAGACCTGCAGAGAGCACCGCAGCAGTCAGCACCAGGCCCCCCACTCCCCAGCCAGCCACAGCCCCCAGCACCGCAGCACCCAGAGCCGACGCTTGCCAGCAGCCTGAAGAGCCGTGAGACAAGGTGGTATCCCCGCCAGGGAGGTCAGTGCTCCAAAATTCCGACTGGCCAGCACGACAAAATTCCGACTGGCCAGCTGTGCCTGCAGACCACGTTTCTCTGGTCTTTGCGTCCCGACCCATCCCAACCTGCGCTCCAAGGCCCAGCAGCACCCGGCCACCCCTGCTGAGCCTCCTCCTGAGGCACGTGAGCAGGACTCACTTTGTCCTGGGCATTGAGCAGCACCTTAATACTCTTGTCAGAAGAGGTGACGTCTGGCCCAAAATCCACGCTCCCTGCGGAGAAGGATGAAGAGCTGCTTTGCCCCAGCACTAGTGACATCCCGGCACACGTCAGCCCTGCTGTACAGCAGAGACAGGCGATGCCTGCCCAGCCGCTCCGTCAGACCAAGGGCTGTCCTCGTGGACAGCCTCCAACAGCACCCAACAGCGGGACTGTCCCTGCAGGGAACAGCTCCGGCTGCAGCACGCAGGCCCTGGGCCCGACGATGCCAGGCACAAACCCTGGAGCTCTCCCTATGTGGGTGCGGAGCCCTGTGCTGCCCCGTTGCCTCCCCCAGCGACTTACCGCACTTGATGCGGAAGGTGTCGTCCACCAACCCCTCGTACACCACCTGGGAGCACAGCGCTGTCACGTAGTCCGTGTCTGCAACAAGAGCGGGTGCCCAGGCTGCCCTCCCGCTCCCTGCGCCTCCCCTGCCCACCCTCGCTGCCCGCCCTCCCTGCCCAGCCTCAACTGCCGCAGCCAGCACCTCCTGCTGCTCCCTGCAGCCAGCACAGGCTCTCCCTGCCCCCCTCCCCGGGAGATCCTTCTCTGGGGGGGCTGCCGGCCCAAACCACTCCCCCTCAGCCGGGCCTCGCCCGCTGCCCCCCTCACTCCAGCCTACCTCTGTCCATGAGGAAGACGTTGCCAATCTCGGGCTTCCTGCCCTGGCTGTCGCCCTCGCTCTCCTCCTCCAGGTCCCGCCACAGCTCATAGCTCATCTGTGACGGGCAGAGCATGGCAGAGCCCGGGGGAGCAGCCCCAGGCTCCCCCCAAGGGCCGCAGCGCCCCAGCACCAGCCCCTCGTGTGCCGCTGTGGTGTGCCAGCCAGGACACGGGCCAAGGTAGCCCACGGGGACAACCAGCTGCAGTGGGCCTGGGGCTCGCCGACCAAAGCTGGGCACAAGCGCTTCCCCCCTCCAGGGCACAGGGTGCTCTGCAACACCCTGATGACTGCCACGGCTCCCCATCCTGCTCCCCACAGTGCTGGCTGGCAGACACAGGATGGCAGGGCCCCCCCCCCCAAAACCTGCTGAGCCCCCAGAGCCACCTGGGAAGAGGCAGCAGCATGGTGCCACCTCTGCGGCGAATGCAGTGCCACGTGGCTGATGGCATTTGATTCCCTGTGAGCCATACCCCTCACGGGGACCAGAGAGGCTTCCCTGCACGCCAGCCAAGCCCAGCAGCGTGGGCTGTACCTTGGCACACCTGCCAATCCCATAGGCCTTGCCGAAAGGTCCGTACAGGGAGTTCAGTAACTGCAGGGCTCGAGCGACAGAGTTGATCCAGCGGTGATCTCCCTCCTGCAGGGACCAGGAGACATCGGGGAGTGAGTCTGGGACAGGCTGGCTGGGAAATGACTGCCACATCGGGGGCACTCGGCTGGCGATGGACTGGGGATAGAGCAGGCCCTGGGCTTGGCGCTTCCAGGAGGAATGCGCATGGGAATGTGCCAGGATGCCCCGAAGGTGCTCGGGGGGAGCAGAGGAAGGGCCAGCACAGGGGGGGCTGCGTGCAGAGGAGAGGCATCACAGCCCATCAGAGCAGCCACCCCTGGCAAAAGCTGCCCCAGGACAGCAGGCGAGGGCCTGCAGTGAGGGCTGAGGGGGACATCAGCAGGTCCCTGAATGAAGCTTTTCTGTCCCAAGCCCAAGGGCCGAGTGAGGGAAGGGCACCCCACCCCACAGGGCAGCGTCCCGGCAGCAGCATCCCACTGACCAGGAAGTAGTCGCGGAAGAACTCTGGCAGCTCCATGCTGATGATGTCCTCGTCCAGGGGGAGCAGGTAGAAGGACCATTCATCACAAGTGACGTCTGAGGTTGGGACAGGGAAAGGTGACAGTTACCTAGCCCTCGGCAGAAACAGCCCCAAGAGTCAGGACAGCCCTGCAAATGGGGGTGTGGGAGCAGGGAGATGGGGCCTCTCCATGGGGATTCCTGGCAGGACCCTCTCTCCTCCCAGGTGGAGAGGCGGCGATGCTGGGGTGCACACACGCCTGCCTGCAGGCAGGCAGCCAGGCTCAAGGGAACCTGCGGTTCCTGCCCACGCTCCTGTCCCTACCAGCACAGGGATCCCAGTACTGGGGTTCAACTGGGATTCTGCAGCATCAGAGCTACCGCGAGCCAGCCCTCGGGGAGGGGAAGGGGCAGGCGCCACAGCCCCACTCACCGCCAAAGACTCCCTCTTCCTCCAGCACCATCTCGCAGGCATAGAACTGGAAGAGAAGGAGAGACCTCAGGGCCCAGCTGGGCTCCGAGCGTGCAGAAAGGCTCTGGCAGCGGAGGGGACCAGCTCATTCCACTACGCTTGATTTTAATTAAACACTTCTGGGTTAGAAACAAAGAACTTCTGGTGTCTGCAGAAGGGGTGGAAGGCACGAAGGGCGGGCAGACACAGAGCGGTAGGGGTAACTGCAGCAGAACGCAGTCAGACTGACCTTCTGGGGGCTGAAGATAATCTTGTACTTCCTGCTCCTCCCTGACATCTTGTCAGCATTGATGATATCTGCAGACAAAACACGCGCCGACTCTGCAAAGGCTGCAACCCCCTCTAACCTGCACAACTCCTCCTATCTGATAGGATCCAGGGTCCCACCTCTCACAGGACCCCGAAACACCTCAGACACAGAGCCCATCTACCAAGAGTGCGGACCTCCCAAAAGCCTTTCTCAAGGCCACCGGTAGCCCAGAGCACTGCCCCTCAGTCCCGGCAGCAAGGGATGCTCCCCACGCCTGCGTGTGCCCACGAGGCAGCTGCAGCCCGAGCCTCAGCGCGGGGCTGAGGCATCACCCATCGACAGTGGGCGATGGACAACTGCCCCCGGCCACCGGCACTCACCAGCGATGTACCTCATCGTCTTGATCCGTGGCCGGACGAGGAAGCAGAACCTGCCATCAGAGAGCGATGGAGGGGCATGAGAGACCCCGTGTGCCCGGCCCTGCCTTCCCCAGCCCCTTGCCCTCAGCAGCTCTGCGCTGGGACCTGTCCAGTCCGGCAGAGCCAAACCCTGAGCTGGCAGCTGGAAGAGGCACCTACCCCCCCACCTCCTGCTGCCCTCCCGGCAAATCATAGAATCACGGAATGGTTTGGGTGGGAAGGGACCCTCAGAGGGCACCCAGCCCAACCCCCCTGCAGGAGCAGGGACACCTTGAACCACATCAGGTTACTCACAGCCCCGTCCAACCTGGCCTGGAATGTTCCCAGGGATGGGGCCTCCACCCCTCTCTGGGCAACCCCTGCCAGGGTTTCACCACCCTCATTGTAAAGAATTTCTTCCTTAGAACCAGCCTAAACCTCCCCTGCTTCAGTTTAAAGCCATCCCCCCTTGTCCTGTCCCAGCTGGCCCTGCTAAAAAGCTTGTCCCCCCTTTCCTCTGGGCCCCCTTGAAGCCCTGACGGCCGCACTCAGCTCTGCCCGCAGCCTCCTCTGCTCCAGGCTGAACACCCCCAACTCTCCCAGCCTGGCCCCACAGCAGAGGGGCTCCAGCCCTCGGAGCATTTTAGTAGCCCTCCGGCCCAGCCGGGCTCCGGCCAGCCCCGGGGTGGTGGCGGCGGGGCACTCACTGGTCGCTGGCGCTGGGGGCCGGCCGGCTCTCCACCTTGTACAGCTTGTCCACCTCGTGCTGCTGCAGGGGCAGGCGGGGGGCGGGTGGGCAGGGGGCGGCGGGCAGGGGGCGCCGCCCGCCCCGGCCCCCCACTACCTTCAGGGGAGACGTTGGCGGCGGGGGGGTCGGCCCGATGGGCGCCCCCGGCGCCCCGCGGCGGCCGGGGGCCAATCCCCCCCCCCGCCCCGTACCGGGCTCCTCCCGGGCCGACCCCCCCTTTCCCGTCACCCCACAGCGCGGGGCCGACCCCGCCCCCGGCCCCCCCCAACCCCCCCCCCGTGGGATCCCGCGGGGCCCGCCCCCCCCGCCCGCCGTGCTCCCGGGCCGACCCCGGCCCCCGCCCTCCGCCCCCGGGCGGTCCCCGCCGGGCGCCGCCGCGGCCCGGACCTGCTCCAGCAGGTAGATGAGCTGGTCCCGCGCCAGCCGCTTCAGGATACCGAGCCGCTGCAGCTCGGCCTCCAGCGGCGCGCTCGTCCCGCGCAGCCCGGCCACCACGCGCGCCGCCACCCCCGCCACGGTGCCGTGTGCCCCGCCCCGTGCCCCCCCCGCGCCGGGGCAGCCCCGGAGCAGCCCGCCCGGGCCCCCCTCGGCTCGCCCGAGCCCGGGGGGCGGGCCGGCCCGCAGGTTGTGCAGCTTGTCGGCCAGCTTGACCAGCTTGGCGCGGGGGCTGCTGCCGGGCGCCCGCTCCACCTGCAGCCGCTTCCGCTCCATCTTGGGCAGCGCCTTGTCGTCCGTCACCTCCTCCACCACGCGCCTGACCTCCGCCCCGAACCGCTCCTCGATCTCGGCCAGGGTGGTGTCCGTGTCCTCCACCGTGTCGTGCAGGAGGGCGGCCTGGGGGAGGAGGGGACGCTCGGGGGTGCGGGGCCGGGCGCGGGCCGCGGCGGGGGCGGGCAGGGCCTTACCTGCAGCACGACGATGTCCGTCACGCCGGCCTCGCGGGCCAGGATCCTGGCGACGCCTGCGACGCGGAGCAGAGGGGGGGGGGGGGGGGCGCGCGGGGCCCCAGGCAGGCGGCAGGGACATGGGGCGGGAGGGGGGACCTGGCTCCCCCCAGGGGCTGGGGCGGGAGGGGTCCCCGGGGGCGGGCGGCGCTCCGGGGCAAGGGGGGTCCCGGAGGCTCCTTCCCGGGGCCAGGTGCTACCTCCCGGGGCCGGACGCCGCTGCGGAGCAGGGGCGGTCCCGGGGGTCCCCGGGGCGGGCGGGGCTCCGCACCGATGGGGTGGTTGATGAAGGGGGTGCCCTCGGGGTCCTTCCGCCGCTGCGCCCTGTGCTTCTCGGCCGCGAAGTCCGCCGCCTCCAGCAGCGCCGCCGCCTCGGAGGCCATGGCCGGCGCGGCGGAAGCCGCGGGCGGAGCCGGGTCCCTTCCAGCCTTCCGGGCCCCCCCCCCCGGCGCGCGTCCCGTCGGGGGCGCGCACTTCGCCGGCCGCTCCCGGTGCCGCTCCCGGTGCGGCGCTTAGCGCCTTCTCGTCCTGCCGCAGGCGGCGGCGCGGCGGGGGGCAGCCCCGGCCCCGCAGCACCCGCCGCGCCCTGCGGGGGGAGAGACGTGAGCGCCCGCACCGGCACCGGGCCCGGGCCCCGGCCCGGCCGCTCCGCACCTCTCGGCCTCCTCCAGCGCCGGGTCCGGCGCGTCCGGCAGCTCCGGGTCCCCGGGCCACGCCGCCGCCGCCGCCGCCGCGGGGTCCCGGCGAGGAGCGCGGCCGCCCGCAGCCCGCGCCGCAGCAGCGCCGCCATGGCCGGGAGCGGGGGGCCGGGCGCCGGGCGGGGCTGGCGGCGGGGCGGCCCGGGCGGGGGAGGCGCGGGGGCCCAGCCGGGTCTCGGCCCCGCGGCGCGGGGATGCCCGGCCCGGGCCGGTGGTCGGGGGGCGAGGGACCGGGGGCGAGCGGGGCGGCTTCCCGGGGGCTGCGGGCAGGGGTGCAGGCGCCGGGCCCGGCAGAGGCGGAGCTGCCCGCGGCGGGACCCAGACCCCGCTTGGGGGCTGCAGCAACCGGCCCCGGGCCTGGCCGGGGCAACAACGGCGGCGTTAGGGCAGCGTTGGGCTCGATGATGTTAAAGGGCTTTTCCAACCCAAACGGTTCTGTGATGGCAGCCCTGCCCGCCCAGCAGCACTGGTTCTCTGGCGAGTGCCCCCGGGGGGGCCAGCCGAGCGCCCGCGTCCCCTTGCCGCGTTACCTGTGCTTGTCACGCTGCGGGCGTGCGAGGCGCTGGCACAGAGCGGGGCACGCGTGTGCTGCACGTGGGCGGCCGAGGCCGTGGGGAGCTGCTGGAGCACGGGGGGGCTGAAGGTGCCACCGCCTGTGGCCTTCCCCACGCTGGCTGGGGACGCCGGGTGGCAGCTGCTTGCCCGGAAGCACGGCCTGGTGGCTTCACCTGGAGGAGCACAGGCAGGCGTGGGGGCGGGCGGGCAGCGGCAGCTCCGTGGGTCAGTGTAGGAGAACGGCTGGAAGATCTCGCACCAGGGCCCACCGGTAACCCCCGCCCCCCACCACCGAGAGCCGTTTGTCCCGAGGAATGCAGGCAACGGGACAGGGCAGTAAGGGAGCAGGGGCTGGAGGCACCCGGCGCCCTTCCCAGCCACGGCTCAAACGCGCTGCCGATGAAGGGACAGAGGGCGTCTGCGAGCCAAGCCAGGAACTCTCAGCCCAAGGTAATTCGGGCAGGGGGCGATTGCGCCCACCGACTCCAAAGAGGCCCGGGCAGAGCAGGCAGGCGATTGAGCGTGGGAAGCGGGGAAGGTACGCCCGCGCAAGGGGCAAAAGCCACAAACCACCCCGAGACTGGGGGGAAAGATGGACGCAGCCCCCCTTGGCTGGACCAGCACTGGAACCCAGGCCGGTGATATCGATCTCTTTCCCCCCCACCCTTTTGTTTTACTATTTTGTCTTTGTGTCTGTGATAAGGAACACAGGCAGAGACCCCGCATGCATTTCTGCCGCTAAGGAGCCTGGTTATGGAATAAAAGTTGTTGCTACCTACAGACCTGGTGGTTTCTACACCCTTCTCCAAGCAAAGGGACTCGGAGGATCCCCTCCAGGCTGAAAGCTTTTTGAGGATACCGGCTCCCTGCTCACAGGGGGGCAGGTCAGGGGTACCTGGATCCAGGCGGGGAGAGTTGGGACGTGACCCCTCAGCAGTAAAGCTGGGAGAGGTTCGCGCAGCGATAAGCCGTGGCTGTAGGGAACAGCAAGAGCTCAGCTGCTACCGACTGTTAAGGAATTTACAGCAACTGGCACCTTGATTCACACCGAGAGGACTGGCGAACCCGAGTCCCCTCTCCCTCCTTGCCTGGCGGGATGTGACAGCAGCCTGTGGCTGCCCTCCGTGACGGTGCTCAGCCCTGTGACGCCCTGGCAGAGCCCCTTCTGTCCCCGCTCCTCCCTGCCCTGTCCCAAGCCGATGGTGGGGGAGCCAGGGAGGGCGGGCAGGGCTGGGTGGTGGGAGCGCAGGGGTAGCTCCGAGGGCAGGAGGGGCCATGGGCAGCAGCGAGGGCTGGGGGCCGTGCTGCATCAAGTGTCTTCTCCGTGCAGTAACGCGCCCCTTTGGCTGTCCCATTCGCTGTGCTGCTGACCCTGCTCTCAAGCGCTGCTGGGCTTCTCACGCTCCCCTATCCCAGCACATTAACCCTTGGTCCTGGGAAACCACCCACTTTCTTCCTTGCCCCCACAAATGGGGCACTGCCGGCCTCGGGCAGAGGCTTCCAGCGGTCACCAGTTCCCTGAGAAGAGGGCAGTGTCTCCTCCGCAGGGTCCCAGGGACTCTGAGCTCCATCCAGCCCACCCGCTCCTCCCACCCCCACAAGCCCAGGAATGTCCACAGCTCCCAGCCTTCTCCCCACGGCTCCAGCTCACTGACTGGAGCCGCCACGATGCGGGCGCTCGGAGCCAAAGGAAGGTAATGCGTACTCACAGCCTTCAGCCTTGTTTCCAGCACCAGGGAGCCGCTGGACTCTCACCTGCAGCCCCTTGGGTTCGGTGCAGGGCTGGGGAGTCGCTGCCATCCCCGCTGCCTGCCCATGCAGCCAGCCCGTGTTCTGCACCCGGAGGCCCCGCTGCACCTTGTGCTGCTCATGGTAAGGGATGCTCCGGCCTCGAACCAAGAGTGTTCCCGCAGTGGCAGGATCCGAGCCTGGGCTGGCCGGCAGCTCAGCGTTGCCTCTGGGGTTGTGTAGGAACCGCTGCCCCGAAGGCTGGACCAGACCTCCCAGGAGCGAGCAGGGGATGAGCGTCATTAAACAGTGGGCCTCCGGGCCCCTGAGCGCATCCCAGAGAAACTGTGGCTGGAAGGAAAGAAAGCAGCCGCAGCTTAGCTCCAGAGGCCTTGGCGAGAGCCCGGAAGGCAAAGCCGCCTCTGGTCACCTGTGGGCGCTCACTAAAGCGTCGCCCTGCGCCTGATCCCCAGGCACGTCACAGTCACCATCCCACATTCAAACCACCCACATTCAAACCACCCAAGGGGTCCCGGCAGCCGAGCTGCCTGATCTGCCTGCAGCAGTGCGGAGACTCCCGTCCTCTGCCCCTAACACCGTGCTGAGCTGGAGCAGGGTTTGTGGGAAGAAATGCCAGCGCAGGCTGGGAAGACTCCAGCAATGAAGGACCTGACCCACCCCCAGATAATCCTTCGCTACTGAAAAAATTATCCAGATTTTAGGCAGAGTTTACGGTTTTGGGTTCTGTTCTGCTTTGTCTGGTAGAGTAAAAGGCAGCCCCCACTCGTTCTTACAGACCAAATCCCATCTTAGGCTTCTTTTGTTACATTAAATGAACTATTTCCAATTTGTTGTGAGGTACTAGAAGACTTCTAGGTCCTGAGTAATTCCTGCAACTCTGGTGCCTTGAGTTTGTCAGCATCCTTCTGAGGTGTGTTACCCTTCCAGCCAGGAGGAGGAGGCCTTTCTGGAAGCGGACAGTGCCACTGGAAGGCAACGGAACTCACAGTTTTTCATTAATTGCGGGTCCAGAATGAGCCCTTCCCCGACACAGCAGGGGATGGCCACCACCAGTGTTCCAGAACAGCCCTTGCAGCCTAACGGAGCCCACAGACAACAGCCCACAGGCTTCCTCCTCATCTGGTTTTAGACCAGCAGCACCATGAGCCTGGTTTGGGAATCAGCATGGTAGCCGAGACTCAGTTTGAGACAACCACACAGATCTCCTTTAACTCTGGGTCCAAACCCTGGCTCCCTGGTGCGATGCTCAGTGCAGCTCAGCTTTCTTCAGCTGCACCCCTCGAGACCTCGGGACCTGGTGGCAGCAAGGCCAAGAATTTACCCTGTAGCTTGCTTTTGCAGAGCAAGGATGATGCTCAAGGGGGAGCCCCAGACCGAGGGCTGAGCCCTACGGGGTTTAGGCACGTGTCAGAACCAGTGTGGTAGACCCATCGCCTCCCCTGCTCGGGGAAAGGTGTAACGCAGGAGGCAGGACGCCTAGGGGGAGGCACTGTTTACTTTACCTAAAGCCTTTTTAAGACAACCCTACGCTTCCCTTGGGTCCCTCTGTGCTGTGCGCACTCCTTCACCCTGCTCCTAGCATGTTAGTGCTCCTAGCCTACCAAGGAATTAATTTGATTTGGCTAGGAGAATCACACTAGTGCCCTGAAGCAGCAGCCCACACTAAGCCGTGTGCTGGGGACCACGGTGGCTGTATAGCTGTGGTCAGGTCTCTGGAACACCGGGAGGGGGATGTTCTGAGGAAGGGTGCTCAGGGGCCCTGGGCAGTGGCTGGCACACCGCAGCATGCCCGTTTGGAAGGGGAAAAAGTCAGTAACTGCATGAAAACCCACGGACCCGGACGCTGCATTGGATCTCGTTTAACGGAGCCACGCCAGCACTGCTCAGTGAGTGTGAGACATTCCTCACGATCCGCCCACGAATGGCTGTCTCCTATGTCAGCCTTGCAGGATGGGTCTGGGCAATCTGGAGTTACCTGGCTCTTGGAGAGAACGGCGCCGGACTGCTGGGTGTCGGCTGGTCTATTGGTTGTGGGGAGCAGCTGGGAGAGCCGATCTATGATGCCCAGGCCTCGGATAAGGTTCTCACGCTGCAGAAGAGCATTCACTCTTTTCTTCTCCTCATCTTCCACAATATCCTGGGGCTGCATAGAGTCGTACTGCATGCGCTGTACCTTAGGGGAGAAAGACTCGAGTTACAGCGAAGTTGAAGCTGTAGTAAGTGCAAGGGAGACAGAGCCACAGCCTGCTCCAAGCCCTGAGGAGAAGGGTGGAGAGGGATGAAGATCCCAGTGGGAGCCACAACAGGGAAGGGACAACACTGGTGCTTGCTGGTACCTCCCAGCACAAGCTGCCGGACTTCACGAAGGGGAGTCAAACCTTGTAGTTCTGTCCCTTGGGAGACACCCAGGGCCCAGCACTGTTCCCAGAGCCACGTTATTATCTTTGAGAGACCCGTGGACAAGCACTGACAGGAGCAAGGCACCTTTCTATCCCACATCCTGGTGCTTCTGGAGGTGAGGCGGGTTGTAGGAGCTGTGGTTTTACTACAGATCTGGGATTTGTCCCCAGCTGACTCTCCATGCAGGTCTTCTTTCCTCTCCGTTTTCTTCTTCCTGGTAACAGCTTCCAACTTCTCTTTTTTCAGGCGAATTTCCTCCAGTTGCTGCCTGCCGTAGAACAGCAGTCTTAGTCACTGGTTCACTAAGAGCCATACTAGCAAAAGGCTATTCCGAAGCCTTCAGTCAGAGGACATTTTACTGCGGTCAGAAGTTCTGTAGTGAATAGGCCATGGCAGAAGTGCGACAAGAAATGGGCCAGGGGTGCTTTTAAAGGAGACTCACACCGCTGTAAGAGATGCCCTTGAGCTAGGCTGTGCGTGCCAGAAGGGTGGAGGACACTTGCGACATGGTGCCTCCAGAGTCCAGAAGTCAATGGGATATTGCACCCGCCCCTGGAGGGTGGATGCAAAAGGCAGTTGCTTTGCTGTGCTGATGGAGCACACACAGACTCCTTCCCTTCCGGCTCTCGCCAGCTCACTCCCATCTGTTAAGCAGCAGAGTTGCTCCCAAGGAGGGATCAGAAGCAAGGGTCTCTGTGCCACCCCTGTGAGGAGCGGGTTTCCCGCAGGAGCAGCGTACCTGGCACACTCCTCGCGTGCTTTGGATGACACCGTTTCCTGGAAGAGGGAGCCACTCTGCTTGAAAAATGGCTCATACTTCTCTGTTCCATGTGCCGGATAAATGCGCCTGTAACCGCCCAAGTGCGAGTTCTCATACGTCTCTGCCTGAGACAGCCAGGCAGCCTGGTTGCTCTCCAACTCCTCGCGTCTGCAAACCGGGAGAAAGCACGGGCAGGGAGCTGGGGTAGGAAGCTCTAGGTGCCGAGGGACAAGGGCACAGCTAGCACTTTGCCCCCATCTTTCCCCATTGTGGAGCCAGTTTCACATGGGTGCACTGCAGGGAACCCGCACCTCTTCATCCTCTACCTGTAGAGTGCTGGTGAAGCATTCCCAGACCATCCCCCTGCCGCCTGGGCTCATGCCCTGCCCCTCAGCCTTTCCACCCAGCTAACCCAGTTACCAGAGACGTTCAGTTAAAATGTGGCCTATTCAAGGCGTATCTGCATGCTGCTGGGAGCCTTCCTCGCTAGCGGGGAGCCCAGAGCAGCCGAGGCTGCAGGGGCAGGCAGAGTACAGGACTCAGCGTCTCCAGCCTGGAGTTATCTCAGGTCTCCCAATTGAAATGGGAGCTGGAGGGAGTTCCTGCCTCGCCCCGCATGGCAGGAAAATCCCGGGCAGCAGGCTCATCTAACACGGCCTCATGACAGGACATGCAGACAGAGAAGGGGGGGAAACCCTCATTCCTGGGAAAGGAACCCTGTTCTGGAGCAGGGCCCCGTGCCCCTGGGTGCTCTCGGTCCCTGAAGCAGTCCTGTGTCCCATCCTGTGAGCGTCACTGTGAGCCCGGGGATGCTGGCACTGTTGGTCGGCACCAAAGGACGCGACAAGCAGGCGCAGCCCCATGGGGATGTCTCTGTACAGGGCCCAGAGCACCAGGCGTCTCAGATCTCCCAGTGCCCAGAGACGAGCCCTGGCTCTTCCTTGCAGGATGCAGATGGCTGGGGGGGGGAATCTCTCCTCAGAAGCTGTGGAGTGCCACAGCCTTTGGGAGCTTTGATTTGGAGACAGCCAGCCTCGGTTTTATCCTGCTCCGCCATGCCCCATCTTCTGTCACTGGGGCCCTGCAGCACTATGGGGAAGAGCAATACCTGGATGGACAGAGAGTCTGATGGGCCTGGAGGAGCCGTTCCTTTGCCCGCTGTTTGTCTTCCTCCAGCACCTTCCTTTTGTTACAGGCGTGCACGTTGATCAGGTTAATGGTATCACAGAGAAGAGCATCCTTCACCTCACGGTCTAGGCGAGAGTCCGTGGTGAAGCTGGGAGAGTGGTTCACCTGCCAAAAGAAGCAGCTGATGTGACGTGGCAAGTCCCAGCTCCCCGAAGGCGCTGCCAGCAGCCAGCTCACTGGCCCCACTCTGCCCCACCGCACACCAGGAGGCTGCAGGCAGCAGCTGGTTCCATCCTTCTGCAGCGTAACCCCCACCCACACTGCAGGTCACTCAGACCCCACACCCCGCAGGACTACAGGCGTGGGGCAGCCACCACGCATTCAGGATGCTGTTACAAGCCAAGGGGTCCGAAGGTTCAGGAAACTCCCTGCTGTTAGAGAGGGTGTACAGGGAACAGGCTTTAGATCCTGCTTAGGCTACAGCAGGTTGCTTGGCTACTTGTCTTCATAGCCTGTTCAGTTCTGTGAACGAGGGGGCCCTTTTTAACCAAGCGAGTTCTGTTCATCCCACCGCCCCTTGTCCTGGAGCCTCCCCCAGCCAGCTCTCCGCTATCTGCTGCTTCCAGAGCTGCTTCAACACAGCAGGCGATTCCTTCCTCACCTCTAGCAGCCACGGCTTCAGCTTTCTGTCTAGCAAAATATCAAAGCCCAGTATCTCAAAGCAGGCGCAGCCAGCAGTGTGGTTCGGAAAGCAGCTTTGGTAATTGTGCTTCACAACAGGGTGAGCTGAAATAAGAGTCTTTATAATAATATCTTCAATATCTTCCCAGAGTTTTGTTGTGTTGTAGCTGTTATCCGTCATCCAGGCATTCAGGGTTGACAGTTTCCTGTGGGGAGGACGGGAGATGATAAGAGCTGACCTGTGATAACCACGTTTGCCCCAGGATGGAACTACCCCAGCGTCCCAAATGCAGCTCTCCTGCAGGACATGCACAGGCCGTTGCAGTGCCTGGACAAGACAATACCTCTTGCTGCCCATCACCTCATCCTGGACAAAGTTTTCATTACGTTTGTTGATCGCATAATTGGTCAAATGCATGCAGATATCGTCCTGCGAGAGGAACCACAAGAGACTTTCATTTACAATTAGCCACAGCGCGTAAGTAGAAGCAGCCCCATCAGCACTAATCTAGCCACCAGCTTTGCCCACTTCTGCCTCTTTGCTGTGGCAGTGACTTGCACAAGGAGTTAATCGTGCTGGCGATTCCCTCCCTAGCCAGAGATTAGAGCTAACAGAGCTCTACCCTCTCTGCACCTCTCTCCTTATCTCTGGGGGAAAGCACAGGAGTCAGCTCCACAAAAGCCATCCCAGCTGTGGCCTCACCGATAAACAAGGGACTCCTCAGGACAGAAGCCGCAGCAGATTTCTGCAGATTTTTCCTTTGTTTCCCCACAGCAGAAGACCTCTCCCAGACACGCATCTATTGGAGTGTGGGAGGGCATCTACACGTGCAGCTCTGGGGCAAGCAGGCAGCCAGCCAGAAGCCCAGGGTACCTCAGGGCAGCCCGTGACCGTAGCACAGCGATCCAATGCTACAGCCCATCTTCTGTTGGGATTTTACAGGTTACAGACCCCTGCCTGGAGATAGGCACGGCCATGCCCTGCACCTTGCTTTCCCAGTTCCCCTCCCTGTCTCTCCTAGGCTGTGCCGGTACCACCAGATAATCCCCAGGTCCCTCTTCTCCCCCTGAAGCACAGGCAGACAAGGAGTGGTGCGGACTTGAGAATGCTCATAAAGGCAAGGAGCAGTAGGACTGTTGCCCAGAAACACCGTGGGGTCTCCGTCCTTGGGGGTTTTCAACACCTGACTGGGTGAAACCCCAAGAAACCGGATCTGAATTTATTGTTGACCCAGTTTTGAGCAGAAGGTTGGACTCGAGACCTTCCAAGGTTCCTTCCAAGCAAAACAATTCCATGATTCTGTGATAATGCCAGGAAACAGCCCAAACGTGGGGCCCGGGAGTAGATCTACTTCAGACAGTCCTGAAATAGCCCCTGTGAGGAGGAAGAGGAGGTACAGAGGGAGGGGAGAGCAGGAAAGAAGCAAGCTGGGTCCCATGGAACCCATCGGTCCCTGTCTTTTCAAGGTCTGGAATGCCCCTAGGACAAATCAGGGACTAACACCTACAGATACCATGCAAGTTTTTTTGAAACTTCCCTTTTTTACCAGGTTTCTGCTGCTGGGATCGATGTACCTCATGGTGGCAAACCGGGCCAGACCCTCCTTGTAGACAAAAATCCTCAGTGGGTCACAAGATGTGACCAGCACATAGATACGCATGTCAAATTTAAAGCCATCAATAAGGAAAGGCTGTGAGGAAAAAGGCAGGAGCAAGCATGAGATAAGGAAACACTGCTAGGCGTGCTGCCGACTCCCCGGGGCTGGCTGCTCTACCTGCACTGCGGTGCCACTCCTCGGCAGCTCAGCAGCCAGGAGAAAGGCAAGCTTTCACCGCGCCTCTGCTGCGCTGCGGCCGCCCCCGGCGCCCCCAGCAGATCCAGGAAGACGTAGGGCAGAGGACATGAGGAGGCTGCGGGATGCTGGAAGAGCTGGGAGGTGGGACTGTCCCCATTACCTTAGAGATGTACTGCTGACAGATCATGTGCTCTCCGTGTTTGATCTCCTCGGGATTACGTGTTAGGAAGATACCTCTCCCTTGGCAGCCACTGTCTGGCTTGCAGATGAATGTTCTGGTTTTCCGTGTGCGTCTGTAGGCCTGGAAATCGCCATAGCTGTGCAAGGAAGGGGTGACTGTTACAAGCTGCAAAACCCCCACCTCTGCTCTCTCTCACAACAGCTAGGTGCTCAAAGCATGGACAGTGCAGACCCAGCTTCTGCGGCAGAGGAAGAGCACACCTATCCCTCATCTAGAGGAGATACAAACTGGTCCCTGCGTGACCTGACAAAGCTCTCCAGGCTCCACCTTTTGCGCGCATCTCCACCTCCACCAGGAGGTTCATAGGAAGAGGTCACCACTGTGCATACAGGGGCCAGTGAGATTTTGGCTCTGCTGCCACAGAGAGCAGGAGAAAATAAACAAGCCCTGGCTACAAAGGAGGAGGCCACAAGCCTTTACATCCCCCCTTGTGCCAGCTCGTCAGCAAGCAGGCAGGAGGCCACGGCCGCAGTGTTCCAAGCAGGGCACAGAGGCTCGCGAGCTGAGCACGCCGATCACGTTACACGGCTGATCTTCAAGAGCAGCTCCCAGCCGGGGCACGGTGCTTTGAAGAGTCAAGCCCATCTGCCAGTTAGTTATTTTGCTGTAGACGGAGAAGCACCGTCTCACTAGTGGGCACCACATTTAGGGGAAGACAGAGGCAAACAGGGCAAAACGGTGCCAAGAGCAATCCGAGTGCAGGAAATGAAGCCTGGAAAGAAAGATGAGAGAAGGGGGTCTGTCTTCTCCAGAAACGTGAAGACAGAGAGGACACGTGGCAATAGCCTTCCTGGACACGACACGCTACTAGCGAAACGTGGCGAACCACTGTTCTCCGAGGCCAGTGCAAACGGGAGAAGCACAAAGTGCTGATATTTTGGCAAAGATGCTTTAGGTCAGATATTAAAAAAATCATTCCAACCATGAGGGGAACTCAGCTACAGAGCAGGTGATGGGAGCCCTATGGTGCGGTCCTCAGGAAATGGTAAGAATAAAACCTCCCTAAGAATGGGTATCTCGTCTCCTTACAACCACCCAAACTTCGAGCGCTCTTTGGGCTCCTTGAGCTCTGTTTCTGCCGCTGCTTGCCCGTATACGATCAGAGGAGGCAGGCCTTCTGCCCCAAAGCTCGACTGATTCGGTGATGGCTCACATCGGACCGTATGCGTATTAGCATAGGGACCTGCACTCTCCCACCATCCTCCGCCGCCAGTGTGCTCTACTGCAGCGGACGGCAGAGGTGCAGGGGGCTGTGAAGACAGCCATCACGGTTGGGGGGGTTGGAACCACCTCATGCCCCTGTCCCATGCCCCTCCCGGGTGAGCGATGGGCACCGACCCAGCCGGTGGGGGCAGGGAGCCTGCCACGCTGCTCTGCAGTTGCCTCCCCTCTTCGCCCGGAGCTGTGGAGAGACCTTCCACCGAAACACAGACTGACACTTCCCACTTGCCCACTGCCCTTTGGCTTTCCAGGGGGGTCCCTCTCCCCAGATTTAGCCCTTCGGCAGGCGGTCTGCCCAGCAGCAAGGCACACATCACAGAGGACGCCATTCCATGGGCTTATTCAGTCCAATGGGAATTAAAGACGGGTGAAGCTAGAAACTTGTCTCAACGCCCCATTCAGTTCCGGGGAAGGTTACGAGGGCCCAGAGCAAGACACGAGATCTCAGGGAGGGCCCCCCCATCCCAGCCCTGGCTGTCAGTTATAGAGGCTCCCACTTCCTAATTTCATACCCCTGTTCTCAGCTGCGTTAATGCGTATCACTCACTCGGCTGGCAGGCACCAAGTGCGGGGAAATATATTGTACTCCTTGGGGAAGAGCCTGAGCATGCGGTTAAGGTTGCGAGCCAGCAAGTCCTTACGGCAGATCTCTATCATGCCTGGAAAATGGTTGATTTTCTGAAAGAGGTGCAGACGAAAAACAGAATCAGCAAAGGAACAGCAGGGATCCTCCTCGAGACCCGAGGAAAGCCCGCGTGCAGAGAAACCGGCAGGCAGAACAGGAAGCTGGGCCTGCGGTTGCCTTGAGCGTCTGCTGAGGGACAAGGTTACGCTACGGCTGCTTCATCTGAACTTCACCAGTGTGATTTATCTGCTTGTTCCATCTCAGCCCTGAAGCTCTGCCTCCCTAGGATAGCGCAGCTTCAGGAAGGGAGCCGTTTGTCATCAAGAACCATTTATTTCATACATTAAAGGGGCTGGCGGCTTTCCAGCCCACACTACTAACTGCCAAAGTGTTGCCGATGGCACCGTACCAGGGACACAACAGAAGTAAAGGCTCGTGAACCTGCGCCCTCTGGAACCGATGCAGAGCAGGGGGCACGGGTGCTCGTCTGGATGCTTCTGTTCCATTGCACAACACAATGTTGTTGCATTAACAGCCCCCCTCTCACCCTCCCTCCCCAGCTCTTCCTGCTGGGCAGCCTTTACACCGGGGGATTTACCTGAAACCGCTTCATTTCCATGACGCGCTCCAGAGGGACTGAGTAGTCCGTCCAATACACTGTCCACTCCTCGTTTTCTCCTGCTTCTTTCAGCCCGCAGCACTGTGCCGCCCGCCGCACTGCACCAAAGCAAGCAGATGACAAGGGGCCAGGCAGAGGGTGCAAGTACCAGGGACTGTTAAATCCTCACAGCAACCAGGGAGAAACCTCCCCAGGCTGCCACTCCAATCGCAGAGATGCAATGTGCTGGCGGGACCCTTCGGGAGGCGTCAGAAACACAAGCTTTGCATGGCTAAATTCACCCCGGCCTCTGGCTGCAGGCGTGCTGGGAGCTATCAGCCCCGTAGTCCGTGTGCCTTGGGGTCCCAGAGCACCTCCTGCACTACAGCAGGCTTGAACCCGCCATGGGTCTGACACCACACGGGCAGATGCAAGTCAGCCGGCGGTACGAGTTTCACCTTCCAAATCAAAAGCAATTTGGCAGCAGAACGCTCGAGCTCTGGAGCAGAAGGTCGCTGCTGGGGTGGTTCGTGCTAGCGCCAGTTCTGAATTTGGCCTCTCACGGGGCTGGGAAGGCAATGAAGCTCAACGCACACCAGGAACCGTTGCAAAACCGTTTGGGTTCCTGTGGCACCTGCGCTGCCACGCCAGCTCCTGTGGTGGGTCCCCATCCACCTCCCGTCACCAGGCTGCCCGCGCGTGGCCCCAGGCAAAACACACAGCGCCTGCCCCTCCATATAGAAACGGGGTTCCTCACGCCGCTGACCGGGCTGTGACCTTCAGCCAATGCACATGTGGTTGCATGGCCGGAATGGCCCTTTGCAAATTGCCTAATAGCATCCATCAGATGATAGGCATCTGTTCTTGATACAGCTTGTGGCAGCAAAGAGCAAGGCAGGAGAGCGCACCGGCTCCCTGGAGCACGTCACTGGAGGCGGATGGCAAAGGGCGAGGCTCCGGGTACCGATCCTGCCTGTTCCATCACCGGCTTTGTGTTAAACAGTGGAGAGCTCCCACGTCATTTCCCCAAGCACAGGTACCAGCCTTGCGTTGTAACTGCCCCTAACTAGACCCTTCTCACCAATTTTAGCAGATGTATGGCAAACGCAGACGTGGGGGGGGGCGAGGGCTCGCGCTGCTGTGGCACAATTTGTGTCTCTCTAAACCAGCGGCCACCTCAGCCCAAAGGGTGAAAAGCCCCACACTTTTCACAGGGGCCCAAGCCGCTTGCAAACAATAAATTCATAAACCAGGAGCGGCCGTGCAGCGGGACTGCGGTGCCAGCGCTCCTCCCCGGCTGAGGGGCACCCGGAGAGCTTGCCGTGGGGGGGCTGACCCAAAGGGACAGCCTGCAGCATCCCCGACTTACCGCTCTCGTACTTGCAGCTCGTCAGGTTGATGGAGGGAACGCTGGAATGGAAAGAGACGAGAGAAGAGCCGCTCAGCGGGGAACCGGGGCCGGCCGGGGCGCAGGCAACACGGGGCTAACGGGCAAACCCGACCCGGAGCCACGAGGGGCTCGGCAAGCCGCGGGGCGGGGGGGGGCTGCACACGGGGCCCTCCCCGAGGCGCCACGCTTGGGGCCGCTGGGGCAACTTGGGGGAAAGAGCGTTTATTGTGTGGTTCGGAACGGCCCCGGAAAGCCGCTGCGAGGCCGGGCCCCCGGGGATCGCCCCCGGGGCGGGCCCCCGCCCCGGGGGGGCCGCCGGGGGCAGCGGGCCGGGCCGGGGACGCCGCCTCCCCGTCCGGGGGGGCTGCCGGGGCCGCCGGGCCCCCCCCGCCGCCGCCCGCCTCCATGGCGCCCGCTCCCGGGGCCGCCCCGTTCCCATGGCGACGGGAGGGCCATAGAGACGCCGGCGCCGCCAGCCAGAGCGGCCCCCCGGGCGGTCACGCACCGCCGCGCCCCCTGGCGGCCCCGGCGCGGGTCAGCCCTCCAGGAGCCGCGCCAGGTCCCCGCCGAGGCGCAGCAGCTGCGGCTCCGGCAGGAGGGGCTGGCGGATGGCGCGCAGCGCCTCGGCCTCCGTGATGTCGCGGAAGAGCGGCGCCGCCGGCAGCGGCAGGTACCCGGCCAGCTCGCAGAGCGCCACGTTGAAGGCCGCGCCCGCCTTGGCGCCGAAGCTGGGCCTGCGCCCCCACAGCAGCACCCGCAGCCCGCGCCCGCCGCCCCCCGCCCCCCCTCCGGCGGGTCGCCCCGCGTCACGAAGCGGGGCCGGCCGGTGTCCGCCAGGTGCTCCGCCGCCCGGCAGACGTCCCGCGCCAGCGCCGGCGGGCGGCGGGGCCGGCGGCGTAGAAGGGGGGGGGGGGGGGGAAGCCGGGGTGGGCGCGAGGAGCCGCGCGCCGCGTGCAGCAGCGGGGCGGTGAGCGCCTGCGGCAGCCCCCGCGCCGGCTCCGGCAGCAGCAGGACGTGGCCGCGCTCCAGCGGGCTGGCGTTGATCGCCACCAGGAGCTGCTCGGGGGGCGCGGGGCCGGCGCCGCCGCCGCCGCCCCCCCGCGCCCTGCGCAGGCGGAGCAGCACCTCGCCGGGGCGGGGGGGAATTGAAGGCGCCGGGGTCGAAGGGCTGCCGGAGGCTGCGGACGGCCTGCGGCGGGCGGCGCTCGGTGCCGCGCTGCACGTTGAGCTGGGCCACCAGGCGCATGGGGCCGGGCAGGACGCGGGTGGGCAGCGGCCCCAGCCGGTACCGGAACAGGCCCCGCTCCATCCGGTCGCTCCAGGCCTCCAGCAGCGCCCGGTCGAAGCGGGACGGCGCGGCGCCCGGCTCGCCCCCCCAGCCGGCTCCCTGCAGGACGAAGTCCTCCTCCCCGTAGACAAAGTCCTGGGGGCTCGGGCCGCCCGGCCCCTCGCCCGCCGCCGCCATGCCGGGTGCCGGGGCGGGCCGGGGGCGGGGCGCGGCGGGGCGTTGCCATGGGAGCGGCATTGATTGACGTGCGGGGCGGAAGCGGGGCCCCCCCGGCCCCCCCGCACCCCGGGGCCAGCCCACGGGGGGGGGTCCGCCCCTGCCGCCGGGGAGCCGGAGCCGGGAGGTGCCGATCCGGGGCTGGGCCCCAGGGGCTCGGCGGGCGCTGCCGGAGCCCCCGGGGCCCCGGGGCGGCGCGCCTTTGCGGGACCACCCGGGCCGGCCCCGCGCAGGGTGGCGGGGAGCCGGGGGAAGGGGGCATTGGGCACCGGGAAGGGCCGCCCGCCGCAGAGCATCTCCTGTCCTTGCCCCTTCAAGTGCCTACAAGAGGTTCAGCGAGCTGCTGCCGAAGGAGGAGAGGGAGAACGCCCACACCGCCCGGGTTCCCAAGAGCCAGATCCTGACCTTGCCCGAGCTGCGGGTACGGTGCCCGGCCGTGGGGCTCGCTGCTGCTCCCCGGGTCTGGGCGTGTTTGGGCAGGGCCCTGTTCCCCGGCCATGGCCCTTGCGCTGCTGGGGCTCTGCCCTTGACGTGCTGCTCCGGCAGTCACCCGGGGAAGCCGTTCGCTTACCGCACGTCCGCCGTGCCAGCAAACAGCTTCCGCGTCCCCGCCGTGCTGCGGAGGATCCCGGAGATCCCTGGGGCAGGCGGGGCCCGGGGCGGCCGGGCGCCACGAGGGAGCGGGCCTGGCGCTGCCCAGCCCGGCCCTGAGCCGTTCCTGTGTTGGCAGGCAAACCCCTTCCAGCACCGCATCTGCCATGTGTTCTCCACCTCGGAGAACAGTGACGACAGCATGTCCTTTGAAGACTTCCTCGATATGCTGAGCGTCTTCAGCGACTCCGCCACCTCGGACATAAAATCCCACTATGCCTTCCGCATCTTTGGTAACCCTGGGGGCAGATGCCGTGTCCTGGGGTCCCCGCGCCTTGCGGGGGGTGGGGGGAGGTGGGCAGGGACAAATCCTTGTTTGCAAGGGCTGGCAGTGCCCTCAGAGCACCCACGGGGATGGCAGCTTTAGGAACCCCCTGGGGGAACTGCTGGTTTGGCACAATGGTGTGAACCGAGGGGTCTCCTCCGGTCACCCAGGCCCTCTCCTCGCCCAGCGTGGGTGCTTGTGACTCTGGGGTCACTGCGGCCCTGCTGAAACGTAACTTGCCTCTCCCCAAAGACTTTGATGACGATGGGACTCTGTCCAGAAAGGACCTGGAGAAACTGGTGAACTGCCTGACGGGGCAAGACGAGGAGTCCCGGTTGAACACCGCAGAGATGGAGCAGCTCATCCAAAACGTGAGGACTGTTAGGCTGGGCACGGGCCGCTGCATGGTCCCGGCCACACAGAGCTCACCACTCGCCTTTCTCACTTCTCCAGATCCTGGAAGAGTCCGACATTGACAAGGACGGCACCATCAACCTCTCCGAGTTCCAGCACGTCGTCTCCCGCTCCCCGGACTTTGCCAGGTACGGTGGTTTCCAGCAGCACAGCTTGTCTGGAGGGTCCTGCCTGGGGGGGGTTCACCCACCTTGATGGCTGTGCTGGCGTTGGGGCAGAGCTCTCGGTGGCAGCAAGGCAAGGCTACCCTGTGCGAGGTCTCCCGTAACAGCAGAGGGAACCGCATCCCATGCCAGCTCTGCAGAGAGCCTCTCCCGCACAGGGTAGCACTGCCTCCCCGTTGGGCGCTCAGCCGTTGGCGTGTGACCCAGCGAGGAGGTGCAGAACCTCTCCTGTCTCTTGCAGCTCCTTCAAGATCGTCCTGTGAGAGCCCTGCGGCTCTCCAGCAGAACCGCTCCTGTTGCAGCTCTTCGTGGTCTCAGAGGTGTCCTTTTCCCAGTCAGCAGAGCGGCAGAGGCCCCCGCTCCTCACCCGCCTGGCAGCGCTGCACAGTGCCTTAGGCAGGACACCCTCCTGCTCCCCGGTCGTGCCTGGCAGGCGAGGTGGAGGTGGCAGAGGTGGGGCCCTGGGAAGCTGCCTTGCCTGCAGCCCTCTGCTCTCCCAGGATTGGATTTTAACTCCTTATGCAAACCAAGGGCAGCTCTGCAGGAGGGGCAGCACAGCCCCTCTCTGCCCTCAGTACCAATTCGTGCCTTCTACCAGCAGGCAGGGAGCTTCCTCTCCCAGCCAAGTCCCTGCCCAGCTCTCCTGTCTTCCCAGGGGCCTCCCTGCTGCAACGTGGACCCCTTTCTCTGAGCAATAACCCAAGGGTGGATCTGTTTCCCTGAGCAATAACCCAAAGGTGGATCCGTTTCCCTGAGCAATAACCCAAGGGTGGATCCGTTTCCCTGAGCAATAACCCAAAGGTGGATCCGTTTCCCTGAGCAATAACCCAAGGGTGGATCCGTTTCCCTGAGCAATAACCCTAGTGGCACTGTAGCTGTGCCATCCCGGCAGCAGAGCTGTCCCCCCACGGCCGCACAGGACGCAGGACACCTTCCTCCGCCACCCGGCAGGGCCCAGCCCCGGGGATGCTCGGGGCCTGCTCTCTGTTTCTTGTCCTCTCTGTCCGCTCCTCTGGCTCAAGCTCAGCAGCCGCTCTGCCTGCCCTGGCCTCGTCCTCCCTCTGCTCCTGCGAGGACACAAATAAAGGGCTCTGGTTTCACCCTCTGCTCTGTGCCGCCTTTGTCCGGCCGCGGGGACATGGAGGGGGCTGCTCCGGCAGTGCGGTGGGATGGGTGCCATGAGGGGTGCTGGGGACGCAGCCTCCTGCCAGGCCCCTCTGCCTGCGCGCCAGCCGCAGCTCCAGGGGACAGGTCCCACGTCCCACTCGCTGACAGCCCTTTCTGTGCACCGCCTCCCTCCTCCGAACCCGGGGCCTGTGCTCAGCAGCACAAAGAGCTCAGCTCTGGGACGAGAGGCACAAAGGGAAATCCAGGGCAGGCGAGCAGCTACCTTTGCTGCAGGCAGCGCCGGAGCCCTTTGTGTCTGTTCATCCATCAGGCTTTGCCCTGGCCCCCTGCCAGTCACGGGCAACAACCCTGCCTGCGCTTCGCAGCGAGCCCCCGGCTGGCCCGGCCGCCCCCAGCAGCGTTCCCACCGTGCCAGCCAGCCTCCTCACCGGAGCCGCTCTGCAAAGCCATAACCGGGCTGCAGCACCATATGCCGGGGCCAGTCCGGTGGCTGGGGGGGCCGGTGGCCGGGGGGGCCCGGCTGGCCCTGTGGGAGCACCTACGCCAGGGTGGAGCGGCTGACGGTTGTCTCGGGCGCCAGCGCGGCCGTTTCTCACGTACCAGCTCCTCACTCCCAGGGGTGCTGGCCCTTCCAGCTCAGTGCCCCGCGGTGCTGGTGGTATCTGCTCGCCGCAGCCGGCGGCCCCGGGGGCTGTGTCTGCTGGCACAGCACCAGCCAACGCCTCCGGTGGCTTTTTTGATGTCCCAGAACAGGCTGGGCAGGAAGTTTGGTGCGTTGGCCCAGCTGGGAACCGGGCAGTGCCAGTCCCCAGGGGGAAGCCTGCCCCGACACGCCAGCTCAGCATGGAGCTCACTGCTCCCCCCAGCCCCGTGCTCGCACTGCCGGCGCTTCCCAGGCATGAGGGCTCACGAGCAGCGCCGCGCCGCACCGCAGGTCCTGGTCCCGGCCGTCCGGAGCCTGGTCCTGCTGGCACAGGGGCCGGGGTCTGCCTGCAGCTGCGCGGCACGGGGCCGAGGACCTGCCTGCTCCCTGGGCTGTCAGCGGCATCCCACCCTGCACACCACCATGGTCCTGGGGAAGAGGGCTGCCACAGCCCCTGTCCGGCAAGAGGCTGCCCCGTTCCCAGCCCCAGGCACCCACTTTTCTTCCTTCTGGTCACCTCTGCCTTCCTCCTCTTCTCGCGGTACCAGGACAGCATCACCCCATCGCTCTGCAGCCCCCCTCCGGCTCTGCCCCAACCAGCCTGCCCGCCGCAGCCCCTCCACGCACGGCCCCAGAACAGCCGCGTGCTGCCTGAGTTCCCTGCTGCAGATGCAGGACAGCCTGGCAGCGGCATCACGGGGACCCCCTGGCACCAGCCCTGGGCCACACGGCTGCGAGGGCGGGCAGGCACCTCCCCGTGGGGCCCAATGCTCGGCCAAGCACATGGGGACTTCACAGACTGCAGGAGACCTGACCGCCAGCACAACCCTCCTGCCCCATCCGCCTGCCCGTCCCTGCCTGGGCGAGGAGCAGCCGGCCACAGGCAGGATTTCCCCCGACCACAGCGAGAGCCGGGCACGGTTCCTCTCCGTGGGGCTGCCAGGATGTTCCCACCGCGGTCGGCCCCGGGAAGGCTCCTGGCCCCAGCACAGCAGCACACACACGTCCAAAGGAGACACCTGGACTTTATATAAAAACCACAGACGTTTCTGCACACGCACGTCCAAAGGAGACACCTGGACTTTATATAAAAACCACAGACGTTTCTGCACACGCACGTGGGGACGTGGGGGGGCAGTCGCTGCCCAGACCAGCGTGGAGCAAGCGCTGTGCCCTGCTCTCTCCCCGGGACACGATTCACATTTTCAACGTATTAAAAACGAACCAAGCACAGACACACAGCACATACCGTGGGGTCGCTGCGCCGGCACTGCCCGGCTGCACGCGTGGCTCCAGGTCCCACAGCGGGACGTCACAGTGAGTCGGGGCACGAGGGGGCTGCAGCCGCCCCCTCCCGCCCTCTGCATAATGGGGGCCGGCGCCCCGCGGGGCTGGCAGAGCCGGGGCCGTGTCCAGCAGCCTGAGCCAGGCGCCGTGTCCATCCCTGCGGCAGGGATGCTGGGCCGGGGGAAGAGTCCCACATGTCCCTGGAAGGCACGCAGCACCCCTCACACCTCTTGCCGCCAGCACTGTCCCGAGGAGCAGGGCCGGAGCAGCCGAGGCGATGCCCAGGGAGCTCCCGGGGAAGCCAAGCCCCGATGGGGCGACGTGGAGCCAGCCCCGCCGGCTGGGTGGGTGCCGCAGCAGGGCGCGGGCTCCGGGCATGCACACACAGACAACACGGACCCCAGCCGTGGCGCCGGGGTCCGGTGAGGCTCAGCAGAGCAGAGGTGGTCACGGGCTCAGGCTCAGCTCTCGTCCCCGTCACACCACTGAGTCCTGGATCTCGGAGCCCAGGCGCACCCGGGGTCTTTGGCAGGCAGGAGACACCTCCACGAAGCTGTCCCGGACATGGAGGGGCCTCTTCTCCGATTCAGAGAAGGCGCGTGGGGGGCCCGGGGGCTCGTGCACAGGGGTGCTGACGATGTAGTTGTCCTGCAGGGCTTGGTAGCCCTTGTGCTCAGGCACCGTGCTGGGCAGGCTGCTGCCGTTCAGGGGCAGGCTCTCCACTGGCTTGCGGGGCGGCTTCTGGTGCCGGCCAGGGTCGCCGGGCTCCAGCAAGGCTTTCATGCCGTCACGGTGCCGGTGCAGGAGGAAGAGGGCCAGCACGAGGACGGCGGCGGCGAAGAGCACGCACATCACCAGGAACTCGGTCCAGTAGGTCTTGCCATCCAGCCGGGCCGCAGCGCTACCCACCGCTGAGGTGCTCCGGGATGTGCTGACAGTCTCCAGGGCGTCCCGGCCGGTGGCCACCCTCCCGCCCGGGTCTGGTGGCCCACGGGACGGCTCCTGCACGCCCACGCAGTAGCTGGCCATCAGCTTGCGGAAGCCTTCCTCCAGCGACCAGCACTCGTAGGTGCCCGCCCGCTCGGGGCTGCCCACCAGGATGAGGGCCCCGTCGGGCAGCACCAGGTAGGAGGCGTTGACGGGCGCCCCGTTGTGCAGCCAGCGCCGCGAGGCCAGGTTGGAGAGCAGCCGGCACGGCAGTGGCCGCACTGCGTTGGGCGGCAGCTGGATCCTCTGGCACGGGGTCCCCGAGGCTGTGGGGAGACACAATGCACGGGGACATCAGCGATGGGTGCGAGGGTGATGGGGGCTGCTGAGCGGGAGGCCCCAGGACACCCCGGGCCGGCAGCGGCCCCAGCCCCAGGGGCAGAACCCGCAGGAGCTCACCTGGGGGCAGGAGGACGCGGGGACGGGGCTGGGAGGCGTTGGCCAGCTGGCAGAGCCGCTCCGTGTCGGCGTCCTCGATGTCCTGCGCCCAGAGCCTGGGGACAGAGGGGTGAGGGCGGCAGGGAGCTGCAGGGTGCCAGGGTGCGCAGGGGGCGGAGGGGGGTGCAGCACTCACTGGGGGTGCGTGGGGGGGTGCGGGGTGGCCCTGCGGCAGGCACCCCGGCTCCATGCGCAGAAGGGGTCTCGCGCCAGCACGCACTCGCCGCAGCTGCGGTACAGGCTGCAGTTGGCGAAGGGCACCTGAGCCACGGCCGCGTAGGTGGCTGCGTAGACCAGGCCCTGCGGGAGGGGGCACAGCGGGGTCAGCAGGTGGCCCCAGCCCCGCAGTGGGGTCTGCTCCCGCGCACCCCCGCCCTCCCAGGCCCCCAGCCCGTGAGCAGGACCTGCCCCACGCGGGCTGAGCCCCCAGCATCCCACCCCCCACGCGCCCGTGCCCGGCTCCTGCCTGGTCCTGGTCCAGCAGCAGCTGGAGAACGGGCTGCCCGGCAGGGAAGAGGCGGATCTCCTCGATGATGTGCACTCTGTGGTTCACCCGCACAGCCTTGTGCAACCGGCCGTCGTCTGCAAACACAAGGGCTGCACTGAGAGGGGCCAGGGCGCACGGCGTGCCGGCACCCACCCCGCCGGCGGCCCGCGGCTGCACCCACCTGTGCCCAGGAAGAGGACGTCGTAGGTGCCGTGGAGGCCCTGTGCGCGGTGGACGCTGACCTGCTGGTAGCGCAGGCGGCTCTGCAGCAGCAGCGGCTGGCTGCGCACAGGGCTGTCCATCAGGAAGTGGTCCTTGATGAAGTTCAGCACCCGGTCCGGCATCTGGAGGGACGAGTTGATCTTCAGGTGCCGCATGTGGCTGGTGATGCACTGGGGAGAGAGGAGGGGGTTTGGCAAGTGGCCGTGCTGCAGCAGCCGCCAGGACCGGGAGAGCGCCAGGGGCTGCCGAGGAGGCACCTACCGTGCCCGGCCGGGGCTCCGGCACGGGGCCGGTGTCCGTGTACCACTGCTGCGTCTCGCGGTTCACCTCCTTGTAGAGCCCGCTGAAGGCTCGCTGCACGCTGCGCATGGGGAAGGCGCAGACGGCCGAGCTGCCCAGCCCGCCCTTGTTCCTGGCGGGAGAGAGAGGCAAAGCCCATGGCAGGATCAGGCACCCCAGCTCTGCCGCGCTCCCGGCACTGCCCCAGGAACCCGAGCGTGGCCAGCGCCGACCCACGCCTCTCCAACCACCCCGCAGTGCCGCAGGCAGCGCCCCCGGGTCCCCTGCCAGCCCCTGCCTGCTGCTCACCACTGCGAGGTGAAGACCCCGTAGAAGAGCGTCTCCCTCCAGTGCAGCTCCCCCGGGGTGAGCACGAAGACGTCCTGCAGCACGTTGAAGGGGAAGCCGTCCTCGGGGTGCGAGCAGAGCAGCTGCGCCTTCAGGAAGGTCGTCCATCGCCGCTGCAGCACACGCTCCCCGCCCTGGTCCCCCTGCATGGCACAGACGGTCAGGGTGCAATGCCACGGCCGCCCGGCAGCAGGGAGCCCCACGGGGCTGGGCGAGGGGAGCAGGGGTCTGTCCATCCGTGCAGCAGAGCCCAGGCCCCAGGGGAGCAGCCCCGGTGTCGGGGAGGCACAAGCGAAGCAGCGTCTGAGGTGCCCCGGGGAAGGGAAATGTGACCCAAGAGGAGGACGGGGGTTGTGTCCCCTCTGGCGAGGGAGCAGAGGAGATGGGGAAGGGCTGCTGCCACCCACGGGGCCAGCAGGAGCAGTGGGCTCGAGCCACAGCCCTGGGCTGGGCACTACGGAGCCGTAACTGCCCCAGAGGGGTCTCCCGTGGGCGCTAGTCCCCTCCTGGGGTGCCCAGGAACCAGGTGAAAAGAGACGTGCAGGTGGTCCCACATCCCACCCCCAGCCCAGCAGTGAGTGACGTCCTGGGCACGGCCCCCACGCACACCCCCGCTGCCCTGCGCCCACCTTGCACACGCGCGCGATGCGGGAGACGATGGTGTTCTCGAAGTAGTCGAACTCCTTGCCGGTCTCGCTGAAGAAGAAGTAGACCTTGTCATCGTCGCCCTCAGGGTTGCCGGCAGGCAGGCTCTCCCGCAGGTAGGCTGAGCCCACGAAGACCGGGTCTGGGGACGCAGGCACCCTCAGCATCGCCCCGCCGCCGCGGCCAGACCCCATCCCCATGCCTCCTCTGTCACGGGGGATGAAGACCCCGACCCACCGTGCCGGCCCCGGCTCTCACCCTGCAGCCAGTTGAGGGAGTTCTCTGTCTTGAGGGCGATGCGGCTCTCCTGGCTGCGGTAGATGGTCGGCTCATTGCCCTGGAAGTTGCTGACAGTCCCGGCATAGAGCTCGCCGTCTGCCAAAGAGACACTCTTGCTGGGACCCGGCATGCGCCGTGCGGCACAGCCCCGCTCCCCTGCCGGGGTCCATGCTGGCCCGACCCCGGCTCAGCCCAGCCGAGCAAGCCAGGCGCTGCAGAGCGGGCGAGGGTCCCGGGGCGGCGTGCCTTACCGACCATGACGGCCGTGGACCGGTACTCAGGGTCGAAGGGGCAGCGTCCCTTCCCGTCCTCCAGCAGCACCTTCCCCGACGCATCCCGCTCCAGGCTGAAGCGCTGCACGTTCTGCAACAGGACCGGGCCGTGAGCCGGCACCCCCAGCACCCGGGACCCCCGCTGCAGGGCCCCGACAGTGGGGGGGGGGGGGAGCCCGCAGCCCCAGCCCCGCTCCCCATGCTCACGATGTAGGTGCAGGCTGGGCTGAAGGCGCAGGTCCCGCAGGTGTAGAGGTGGGTGCTGTTCAGCTGCAGCAGCATCTTGATGTAGTTGTGACAGTCCCTCTGCAGGGGCGGGAGGACCCGGCTCAGCCCCCCTGCACACGGGCACCCCGGCGCAGGGCGCTGCCCGCTCCTGCCGCCACCCCCGGCCGCCCGCTGGCAGCGGGGCTCACCTGCGGGTCCTTGCCCTTGAACACGCACTGCCTCTTCTTCTCCTCATCCGCGCCCCGGGCAGCTGCGGAGGGGGGCCTCCCACTGCCGGCCGGTCCCCGCAGACTGCCCCGCTTGGGCTGCGGAGCTCACCCCCAGCATCCATGTCCTCCCCACCCCAATCGCGCTGGCATGGCAGCCACTGGCTGGGGCTGAGCACCCCCTGCCCGGGATGGCCGGGGCGGCTGCCTCCGCGCTGTCCCGACCGGCTCCCGGACGTGCGGTGGCTTGCACAGACCCCAGCTGCTGCCCAGGAGGGGACCCCCTGCACCAGAGCTGGCTTGGTGCCCCCCTCCCTCCCCGAGGGCAGCCCAGCCCCAGCCCCAGCCCCACCGGGGGCCTGCAGTCCCATGCGGGGTTCAGCCCCGTCTGCGGGCTCACCCTGTGAGCGGGCGCCCCGGGGGAAGGGGGGCTCCCGCGCCCCCAGGTAGAGGGTGCCGCCGTCCGGGCTCAGCAGCAGCGCCGTGTAGTTGGACACGCCGGGCGCCTCGAACCGCTGCACGACCCGCTCGGCTGAGTCTGCGGAGGGAGAGCAACGGGCATCAGCCTCACGCAGCCCGCGCAGGGCAGCACCGGTTCCCCGTGGCCCCCGCCACCCCGGCCCCCCACCCGCCTGGTCCGGCTCTCCCCATGCGGTCGAGGCACGCAGCACTGCACCGCGGCGAACCATGCGCGGCTGCGATAGTGCCCGAGGGCGGCCTCCGTGCTGCTGCCAGCACCAGCCGCTCCCCCGGGGGCGGGGGGGGCCAGGGCGCACCCTGCCCGCGGGGCGGCCGCGGGGCTGCCCGTGCTGGACGCCGGGGCAGAGGCCGCCAGCTGAGTCAGGGAGCGCCCGCGCACCGGTCCCGCGTGGGTGGCCTGGCCCCGGAAGCCCTTCCCCCGGCCAAAGACGGGCCTGGCTGTGTCAGCGGGACACGTCGGGCTGACTCACACTGCCAACTCCCTGACCCCCTGCACCCCGGGGACGCCCCGACCTTCCCCAACCCCCTGCCAGGACGGCCCTGGGGCTCCCGCAAGCCCTCACTCAGTGCGAGCCACCGCGAGGGCTCGAGGTGCTGCGGGGCCGGGACCTGCTCCCCCCCCTTCCCCTTCTGGCTCAGGGTCCTGCGCCCCACGGCTGGGGTGACGCCACCCGCAGCGAGCGCAGCCCACTGCAGGCAGCGGAGGGGCAGCAGAGCCGGCCCGGCCCGGGGAGCTGTGTGAGCCTGTGCCGGCTGCCAGGGGACCTGTTGGGACAAGACCTGCTTCTTCCAGACAAACCTGCTGGAGGCACATCCAGCGCTTCCAGGGGAGCAGCTCGCCCGCTCCTCCCTCCCGCCAACCGCAACCCCCACGCCGCCGTGCTCCCCAGGAGCCACCGCCGGGCGCACGCCGCGGCTGGCAGAGCAGCCAGCCCGTGCCCCCCACCCGGCTGCCCCCGCAGCACTGGGGGTCCAGGTCAGGACCCCCGGGCACTGCCCGTGAGCTGCAGCCCCCGCAGCCCAAGCAGCCTCTGCAGGTGGGCAGAGCTCGGCCAGAACCGGTCTGTGCAGGCAGGGCCGGGCAGCATGGCTCGGTGCGGTGTGGCACAGCGTGGCACCACGCTGAGCTGGGCCCCCGGGGCCCGGCGGGTCCCAGATCTGCTGGTGGAGGTCCCAGATCTGCTGGTGGAGGTCACGGGAGCACGTGGTAGGGCCACGTCCGTGCCGAAGAACCGCAGCGTGCTGAGCCAGGGAGCGCTCCCAGCTGCCCGCGCCTCGCTGCCAGAGCTGGCCCAGCCCAAACCACTGCACCCTCCCAGGCTGCCCAGCCAGCAGCCAGCACGGGACGGGACTCAGCCACCTTCTCCTGGCAGCGCAGCCAGCCCAGACACATGTGGGCAGCCCCCGCCGTGCCACAGCCCCAGCGCCGGACAATGGAGCTGGGCCCAGCAGCTGCCGGTGCCGAGCCCGAGCTGCCCCTGGAGCGCGCCCTGCTGCTCACCCACCCCGTGCCAGCTGCTGGGGGGCTCTGCAGGGCCAGAGGGGTCCGCAGGTCAGGCCCTCCCCTTGCGAGGGGCTCTGCCTGGCTGAGCAGCCTCCCGGCTGTCCTTCCCCAGCCCCTGCCCCAGCGCAGCCCCCAGCCCTGCCAGGGCCACGCTGCTGATGGGGGCTGCAGTGGTTCCCGGAGCAGCCTGAGGCCGGGCACAGCAGAGCGAGGGGCTGTGCAGAGCCCCAGGGACGCAGCTGGGAGGGGAGGGGGCCTGCAGGCACTTGGCTGGCCAAACGAGGGTGAAACCGCACGGCAAAGCAGGCAAACAGAGCCCCCACAGCCAGCTCACCCCATCCCACACTCGCACAGGATGTGGCCACCACAACCTGAGAGCGGGGACACCAGCACCCCTGGATGCCTCGGACCTGCTGACACCCTCGGTGTAGGTCCTGCTGCAGGGAGGGACGCTTCTTCGCTCCCCAGCTGCCGTGTGTGCAACCCCGCAGCAGCCCCGGGGCTCTGCCCCATCGAAGCAGCACAGCCCCAGCCCCCGCTGCTGCGCCCCACTGCCCCCTGTCCCCCCGTGTCCCTGGGGTGTGCGGCCGCCCCAGCCCTACGGCGGGACACGAGCCCTGGCTGGGGGGGGCGGGGGCGGGGGGCCGCCGTGCGGGGGGGGACACTCACCCAGGGGCAGGGGACCCTCACCCCGCAGCAGGGGACACTCACCCAGGGGCAGGGGGGGACCCTACTCACCCAGGGGCAGGGGACACTCACCCAGGGGCGGGGAGGGACCTCACCCCGGGGCAGGGGACACTCACCCAGGGGCAGGGGGGGACCCTCACCCCGCGGCAGGGGACACTCACCCAGGGGCAGGGGGGACACTCACCCAGGGGCAGGGGGGACACTCACCCAGGGGCAGGGGACACTCACCCAGGGGCAGGGGACACTCACCCAGGGGCAGGCTGACCCGCGGGACCGGCTCCTCCGCCGCCGAGCCGCCAGCACCGAGTGCGCCAGGGCCGGCAGCGCCCACCGCGCCGCCATCCCGAGCCGGGCCGGGCCGGCCCGGGGCTGCCCCCCCGCCCGCTCGGGACCGGGGGCGGGGCGGGGCGGGGCAACGCGCGGAGCCCAGCGCGGCAGCGGTGCGGGCTGCCCCGGGCCGTGCCGCTGCCCCGGGCGGGCAGCTCGGAAGAGGCGGCGGCCGGTTCCCGCCCGGCACCGCCCCGTCCCGCCCGGCGGGACCCGCTCCCGGGGCTCCGCGGCCCCGTGGGGCGCCCGGTGCTGCGAGCTTCCCCGCAGTGCCCCGCCCCGCCCCGCGAGCAGCGGGCTCGGTCCGGGGGGGACGGCGCTTTGTCCCGCGCACCGAGGGCCGCCGGGGTCCCGCCGCACCCGCGCTTCCCCCTCCCCGCAGCAGGGAGAACCGGCTGGCCCGGGACCGCGGGGCGCCCGGCCCGGGAAAGGCTGGCCTGGGGACGTCTGTCCCGGGGGCGTCTGTCCGGGGGGCAGCGTGGCCCCAAGGCTGCGCCAGAGCCCGTGGCCGCGCAGGCGCGCCCCTGTGCCACCGCCCCTGGGGGCCCAGCCCCTGCCCCGGCCCCCCCCGCTGCCCTCCCTCCGGGGCTCACGGGGCACAGCCAGCCAGGCAGCGGGACGCCCGTGCCAGTCCACCCCACGGGGCAAAGCTCACCAGCACCGGGGGGGGGGTCCCTGCCCACCCCCGTGGCCTGTCCCCGGGGAGCCGGTATGAGCACGGTCCCGGTAGCGTGGGCAGGGTGGCGTGGGCACGCCATCGAGCAGGCAGGGCCGGCCCGTTACTTGGGCCTGTGGTGGGCTCTGCACCCTGGCCAGGGTGCAGGGAGAGCTCGCAGCCCCCCAGCAGAAGCACATGCGGACCCCAGAGAACCACTCGCTCGTCCAGCAGTTGCCAAGGCAACGCGTTATTAATGACAGCTGCTTGTTTTGCCATGGCAACGGGGGGAAAGGGTCTCTCCTCGCAGCAGGCAGCTCTCCTGGGGCTGGGGCCACCCTGCCGCTGCCCTCCCCATGCCGGGCAGAGATCCACACCGCCCTGCTCCGCCAGCCCTGGCCCCGCTGCCCCAGGCCATCGCCACCCCACCAGCAGGGCCCCCTGCGAGCCCCCTGCCCGGGAGAAGCGCTCCCCGCTCTTCCGGGACGGCTGCACCCGCATTCCCGTGCTCTGCCCACTCGGCACCGGTGCCCGCTTGGATGGTGCCTGTTCCCTGGGCTGTACCTGCTGCCCCCCCCCCCGGCCCTTCCTGCTGCCGCTGCGCTCGCCGGCGGCCGACGTCCCTTCCCGGGCCGGGGACAGCTCCACCCCACCTTATCAGCACCCTTTGCCCGGGAAGTGCCACAAATGGCACAGGGCTCCACGTCAAGGAACCAGGCACGTCACTCTGTGTGGGGGGAGCACTCACCCCCGCGCCTGGCCCCCCCACCACACGGCACCCCGGGGGTCCCTGGGGGGCTCTGCGGACCTGGCCATCACCTGCCGGTGGCCGTGGGAGCGCTGTGCCAACACCCCGGTGCGATGGCATGCAGCGACCGGGATGCCCCGTGGGGAGCCCAGCTGCTCTCGGGGCGGGGGGGGGGGGGGGTCAGGCCCCGGCCCAGGCTGGGCGGCCAGCAGGCAGCGGAGCGCGGCCGGAGCCGGCGCCTTTAAGCGCGCGCTGCGAGGCGCTCCCCACGGCTGCTGGCAGCCAGGCCTGTTTACGACAAACTCCCATTTATCTCCTCCGCCTGCCCACGCAGCCTGCCAGCGCTGGGCAGCGCCAGGGGCACCCAGCAGCACCCTGCCCTGCTTGCGCACCCGCGCAGGCGCAGCGCCCGGCCGGGCCGGCATGTGCGTGCCCCGCGCAGCCCTGCAGGTACCTGCACGCAGGAGCGCGGCAGCCACCGTCCCAGCCCGCCCTCCGCCTGCAACAGCGGGGAAACTGCTCGGGGTGCCGGGCCTGGGCAGCACCAAAACCTGTGGCCTGGGGTCACCAGGCAGGCGGGGCGGTGGTTTCTGCACCAAATTCCCACGCCAGCGCCCTCCGCCCCGTTCCCGCGGGCGGCGGGTGCCTGGGAAGACGGCTGCAGAGCCGGGAGCTGCTGCCTGCGAGGAGCAGGGACGGGGCTGCATGCGCCCCACTGCTGCTGCTGCTGCCGGCGTGCTCACGCCTTGCCTCTGCAGCCTGCCCCGGCAGCAGTGCAGGCAGCAGCAGCACAGGCAGCCTCACGCCTTGCCTCTGCAGCCTGCCCCGGCAGCAGTGCAGGCAGCAGCAGCACAGGCAGCAGCAGCGCAGGCAGCAGTGCAGGCAGCAGCGCAGGCAGCAGCAGCACAGGCAGCAGCCAGCCAGCAGCAGTGCAGGCAGCAGCACAGGCAGCAGCAGCACAGGCAGCAGCAGCACAGGCAGCAGCGCAGGCAGCAGCGCAGGCAGCAGCGCAGGCAGCAGCAGCACAGGCACGTCCCCTGCTCAGAGACCTGAACCTGGCTCACACACAGCCCACGCACCCAGGCTCTTCCGACCCACATTTCCTGGGGCTCGCGCGCACGCCCCCGGCTCGGCTCTCTCCTGGAGGCTGCCAGACAACACCAGGCGGGCCCCCCGAGCCCCCCCTCCCACCCGCGGCCTCCTCTCCGCCGTGCACAGGCGCAGAGCGCGAGCGCGCTTGCACGCACACCTGCAGCCGCGCAGGCTCCCGGGCCGTGCTGATTCACGCACAGATGCTCCCGGACCCAGCTGCTCCGCGCCAGCAGCTCGCAGAACACCCCGCGTCCCATGGGAGCCGCGGTCGGCGCGGCAGGGAGGAGTGCGGCGCAGGCACGCCGGCTCTGCTTCGCTGCGCCCCAGCAGCCGGCGGCCCCAGGGGAGAGGCCCCACCGGGCGAGGGGCTGGGGCAGCCTGCAGCCCCCCATGAAGGAGGGCAGACACCGGTGCTGGCCCCGGTGCAGGGCCAGCCGGGCAGGGCACCGCAGGGCGCCCCGCAGGGCCCAGGGACCCCCGGCATCCTCCCTGTCCCGTTGACACTGGCCATGCCACCCTGCCTGAGCTGAGGGCCTCCCATGGGGCGCAGCTCTGTGCTCTGCCCCTCCACCAGCCAAACGAAGCCTGGTTGCCCCCATGGCCCCCGGCCAGCTCTGACCCCACCTCCCCATTCCCTCGGCTGGGGTGCTGGTGCCTGTACGACACAGCCGGACCCACATTTCCCTGCAGCACCCCCTTCATCCTGGGCCAGGTGTGCTGTGGGGGTCCCTGGACCCAGCCTGCCAGGCACAGCACAAAAAACGCACCCATCCCATCTCTCCCACGCTCCTGCGTGACGTCAGACTCCGCTCTGAGGATTACGGGGCATCCCCACGGTCCAGCTCCCCCTCTCAGAGCCAGAGCCTGCCTGCACCCACACGCTGCCTGCCCGGGAGGCTGCAGGACACAGGGGGTGCTGCCCCAGGCCCCCCTTGCTTGTTGGGTGCCCCTGGCACTGGGCAAAACAGAGACAGCGAGCACCCGTGGGAGGGCAGGGACGTGGCGGGCTCTGAGCCCAGGCACTTCTGCGCCCCGGCGTGCAGGAACTGGGGGTCTTGGCTCAGGGGTGTGTGACCCCTTCCCAGTCATCCCCAGCCCCACAGAGCCCAAACCAGCGCCGGTCTCCTCGGCCCTGCTCACCCTCAGCAGAGCGGCACGCTCGCTGCGGTGCTGCCTGGGAGGGGAGGGGGTGCCGGACCCCAAAAGCAGCCACAGCACCCGCTGCAGCAGGCACCAGGGACCAGCAGGGAGCCCCCACAGCCCCTGTGGCCCCAACTCTCCCTGTGTCCCCCTCACGCCATCGTCAGGCGCAGCGGCCGCATGCTTGGGACGCGCAGCACGTGTGCAGCCCGCAAGCGTCCAGGGCACGTCCACACGCGTGGGACACGCCGCCCACACGCGTGCCCCACACCTGACAGCGAGTGTGCACACACACGAGCAACCCGTCACGCGCATCCAGAGCGCTGCGCGCGCACTTCCGCACCCTCCGCCAAGCGCCCTGCGTAGCGCACACCCGACACACATGTAAACACACGCAGGGAGGCTGACGGGCTGCACACACCCTGCACCGCAAACACACACCTGGAAACACCCCCGCGGGGGAACAGCCCCACGCTGCGGGTGGGCCGCCCTCCGCACACCCACCCCGCTGGCGCCTGCACCCCGCACGGGTGTGCACACACAGACACACATGTGCACTCACTCGCACACACGCACACTCATAAACACGCTCGCAAACACACACACTCATGCACATGCACACGCACACTCACACACACACTCACACACACACACATGCACATCCACACGCACACTCACACACACACCACACACACCACACACACCCACACACACACACCATCACACCACACACACACACACACACACTCACACTCACACACACACACTCACACACACACCCCCCCCCCCCCCCATGCACACTCGCACACCCGCGCACACACGCTCACGCCCCCCTCGCACGCAGCCGCCCGTGCACACCCCCTTGCACACCCCCCCCCCCCCCCCCCGCCCCCCGTGCCCGGTGCACCCCCCCGCCCGGCCCGGCCCGGCGCGCCCGCCCGCTGCTCACCGGCTCGGGTGCGGCGGGAGCCGCCGGCAGCGGGGGCGGCTCCGGGGTCCCCGCCCGCGGCGGGGCGCGGGGCGGCTCCGGGCGGCTCCGGCTGCTCCGCCCGCCGCTCGCAACAAAGGGCCGCCCCGCCCGGCCGCCGCTCCCGCCCCGCCACCGCCACCGCCACCGCCACCGGCACCGCCACCGGCACCGGCACCGGCACGGCTGCGGGCGTTCCCGCCCGCCGGGGGCTGGGGGGGGGCAGGAGCTGGGGGGGGGGCGGTGTTGCTCCCGGCTGGGGGGGGTGGTTGGGTTCAGTCCCGGTTCTGGGGTGCGGGAGCTGGGGGGGCCCCGGGGCTCAGCATCAGGGGAGGGAGGGGGCCGGCGGGGCCGTCCCCCGCTCGGGGCTGCCCGGGGCGATGCCCCCCCCGGGCCGGTGCTGGCCCCGCCAGGCGAGGCTGGCCGCATCCTGCCCTCCCGCCCAGCACAGCGGGGGCTCAGCAGGGCCGTGGGGCCGGCAGGGAGCGTGGCTTTGGGGGGCAGCAGCGGGGGCCCTGCCGGGGTGAGAGCCCGCAGGGAGCAGGGTGCTGCGGGGCAGCGGGGCGGGAGCCCCCGGAGTGGAGGTGTCTGCGCTGTGCGGCGGCTGTGGGGACACCCGGTGCGTGGGCACATGGCTCCAGGCGTCACCGTGAGGTCCTGGTGGTGACACCCGGCTCCAGGCGTTTTGGGGTAACTTGTGGCTCCAGGCATCTCGCGGTGAAGTGAGCCCTGGTGGTTGGAGGTAGCCCAGGCTCGCGTTGGAGGTGCCCGGCCGCGTTGGAGGTAGCCCAGGCTCCGTTGGAGGTAGCCCATGGCTCCGTTGGAGGTAGCCCAGGCTCCGTTGGAGGTAGCCCACGGCTCGCGTTGGAGGTAGCCCACGGCTCGCATTGGAGGTAGCCCACGGCTCCAGGTGTCCCCACAGGGACTTGCTTGGAGCTGGCGGCTGCCAGCCGGGTGTCTGCGCGCGCGCGCTGCCGGTGTCTGCAGAGAGCCCGGCGGGCACGCTGCTCCCGGGGGTGGGCCGGGCACGGGGTGCGGGGCAGGGGGCTGTGCCGCGGAGGGGTGACGGGGGTGAGCAGGGGACATAGCTGTGCTCCAGCGTGGGGCCCAGCAGGCAGAGCCCCCCCAGCCCCACAGCAGAGCTGCCAGCGCAGCAGTGGCAGCAGTGCCAGCCCTCCCCTGGGGCCGGTGTTGTGGACCCCGACCTGCTGGCGCTGGGCCGGCAGGGGTCCCAGGCAGGGGTCCCAGGGCCAGCCAGCCGTGGCCCCACACCCCCCTTCCCGGGGCCGTCCTTCCAGCCTGCCTGTGCAGCGTGCAGCTTCCATCCTCCTGTCCCCGAGCGCTGCCATCTGCCCGCCTGGGCCACCGAGCCCCCCTGCAGCCCAGCGGCTCTGCCTGACGTGGCACCGCATCCCCGGAGCAGCCATGCCGCCTTGCCAGAGGCAGCACAGGCAGCTGCCTGCTCTGGGCACCCCGGGGCCTGGGGAGGGCGTGGGGAGGGGGTCCGGTGCGGGGGTGCTGGTGGGGGCTGTGCCCCTGCCCCACGGTCTGTGTCATCCCCGGCCCACGCCGCTGCCCTGCAGCCCGGGGGGAGGCAGGCAGCCGCCGAAGGGGACGCAGCCCCCACCCCGCAGCCTGCGGGCCAGCAGCTCTGAGCGGTGCCAGCGAGGGAGGCCCAGGCTTGGGGGCAGCACCGCTCGCACAAGGAACCGCGGTGCATTGCCCTGCTGGGCAGGCAGCCCCCTTCAGCCTCCTCGGTGCCCCCTCCCAGGGGGCTGCCTGCAGCCCCCCCCCCCAGGGTCCTTCCTCTTCCTCTGGCTGGGCTCTCGATGCCCCCAGCCCACTGGAGTTTGATGCCTCCCAGGACACGTCGCTCCCCAGAGCTTGGCCCCGGCCCTCGGCAGCCAGCCCTGCCAGCCCCTGGGGACCCTCCCGGGGCCAGCTGTGCTCGGGGGAAGCTGGTTTGGCAGCAGCCCGGGGTGGTGTTGGGCTCTGGCCAGGGATGGCTCCTTTGTTTGAAGGCAGCCCTTCCCTGGGACGGTGCCACATGGCTGCTCTCGTCAGCACCGGCGGAGCCTGCGCTCTGCAGGGGGACGGCCGCCGCGCTGGCGTGACCTCGTCCCTGCAAGAGCCGCAGTCTCTGGGCGGCTCTGACCGCAGGGACGGGGTGAGGGCAGGCGGGGGGGCAGCGCTGTGGCCGGGTGCAGCTGGGCAGCCCCCCCGGGCTCTGTGCTGGGGGGCCAACGCCGCCCACCCCGGGGGGCCGGCCCCCCCGCAGCTGGCAGCCCCACAGGCTCTGGTTAATGTTAAAGCCAGGCAGACGTCAGCACGCCCGGCCCTGCTCCCCCCCAGCCCCTCTGCCTGGGGCCGGCAGCTCCCGCAGGACTGTTTTTCCTCCCAGAGCGGGATCTGCCCATCCCCTGTGGCTAAAAAAGGTTGGCCCATGCAGCCCCCTCACCCCCCCCCCCCTGCCCGTCAGGCAAGGCAAAAGTCCCCCGGGGAAATGGCGGCAGCTGCCCTTCCTCGCAGCTGCCCATCCCGCCGGGTCCCGAGTCACGCGCTGGCGATGGGCAGGATCGCTCGCTCCTATGTAGGGAAAGCCTGAGCCGGCTCCAAGCCCCGGGCTCAGCGAGCAGCGCGTCCCCAACCCAGCCGTGCCCGGGCGTCGCGGGGGGCACGTCCCTTTGCTAGGAACGGGGACCACTGCACCCCCTCCTGCTCCTCGCACCCCACCCCGAGCAAAGCCGGGGTGCGCACGTGGGACGCACGCAGCGTGCAAAGGACACCCAAACCCTTGCACGCTCTGCCCTTGTCACCGTGTCCCCAGGCCCCTTGGTGAAAGCTGATCCCGGGCTCGCCGGTCACCTTGTGCTTTGGCACCGGTTGCACCCAACAAGTGGCATCCCCCCCCCCCCCCCATCACTCCGCGGGAAGGGGGGTGGCGTGGGGGGGGCGGGCACCCTCCTGCCTTGCAACCCCCCCCCCCCGGAGGGCATCATCCCCCGTGGGTGTTTTGCAGGTGGGGTGCGCTGCGTGATAGGGAGGGGGATGAAGCAAAGGCCCGGGCTCCCCCGTGGGGCTCCGCAAGGACCCGGGGGCCCTTGCGGGGCCCCACGGGGGGGCCCGGGCACCCCGGGGCCCCCCCCGCCGCCCCCGCCCCCGTCGTCCGCCCCGTCGCGCCCCGCCATGGCCGCCCGCTACCTCCGCGCCGCCCCGGGCGAACCGCCTGGCCCGCTGCCCCCTCCCCGCCGCCTCCGTGGGGCAGCGCCGACACTGTGAGTGCGGGGGGGACACGACCTTGGGGTGAGGGAGGGGGAGCCCTCGGGTCCCTGGGGACGGAGGGGGGGGGGGGGAGCGGCTGGTCCCGCCCCGAGTGGGGTTTGCACCGGCCCACGGAGGGGTTTGCACGCTGGGCAGGCTCGGATTTTTTTATTGGGGGGTGCAACTGGATCCCTGCCCCCCGCCGGGGGGGCGGGGGGGGCGGGAGTTGCTATCGGTCACGGAATCACGTAGGGCTTTGCACCCGGGTCCGGTCCCGGAGGGGTTTGCTCCCGGTCCCGGTTCCACGTGGGGTTTTGCAGCCCGACCCGCAGCCAGGCTCGGCTCCTGGTGCTCGGTTCCACGCGGTTTTGCACCCCAGCTTGTACCGCTTTGACTTTTTTCCCCCCCCCCCACCCGGGGTTTTACCCCAGCTTGTACCCGCTTGGACCCTGGAGAAGTTTGTTCCTGGTCCCGGTCCCACACGGAGCCTTTCTGCCCGATCCGCAGCCGGGTTTGGCCGTTGGTTCCTGGTCTCGGTCTCACGTGGGGTTTTGCAGCCCTTGCACCCAGGTCCCGCCCCGAGAGGGGTTTGCACCCGGACCCGCGCCCCAGAGGGGTTCACCCGGCCGGTCCCGCGGGTTTGCAGCCAGGCACCGGCCCGCCCCAGAGGTTTGCTCCTGGTCCCAGTCCTGTGCAGGGTTTTGCGCTCCAGTTTGTACCCGGGTCTGGCGCCGGAGGGGTTTGCACCCAGGCCTGGTCCTGGTCTCACGTGGGGCTTTGCACCCCAGCTTGCACCCAGGTCCCGCCCCGAGAGGGGTGTGCACCAGGTCCCAGTCCCACTCCCACGTGGTGCACTGCTACCGGCCCGCCCATGGGGTTTGTGCCCCGACCTGCACCCGAGCGGGGTCTGCACCCTGACCCGCACCCAGCCCCGAGCAGGGGTGGCACCCGAACCCTGCCGGACGGGGCCGCATGTCCCCCTGGGGCGACTCCTGGCCCCACGCCGTGGTGCTGAGCTGTGGGGCCGGTGCCGGTGCGGCCGGGCATGCGCCCCCAACACCCCACTGCCGCTCCCCAGATGCCGACAAGCGGATCAAGGTGGCCAACCCGGTGGTGGAGATGGACGGAGACGAGATGACACGGATCATCTGGGCCTTCATCAAGGAGAAGGTAACGGGGTCCCGCCTGGGGGGGAGGCGGGGGCTGCACAAGCGGAGCTGGCGGGTGCTGTACAGGGGAACAGGTGGCTCTTGTGCAGGGAACAGGCAGTCCCTGCGCACTGCCCTTCCCGTCCGTCTGTCCGTCCGTCCGTCTGCAGGAAGCAGGTGGTGAGATCAGCGCAGCTTCCGGCGGGACCTGGAAGTGAGGAGGTCCTGGGGGGGGACTGTCCCAGGCAGGGGGGGACCATCCTGGGCAAGGGGGGGGGGACAGTCCTGGGCAAGGGGGGCACCGTCCCGGACAGGCAGCCGTGGCTGGGGTGGGGGCCGGGGCTGGTCGTGTCGTGGTGCACGGTGCTGCTCCCCGGGCACCCTGCACCGTCCCCCTGCTCTGACGCTCTCCCGGGACCCCCAGCTCATCCTGCCCAACGTGGACGTCCAGCTGAAGTATTTCGACCTGGGCCTGCCACACCGGGACAAGACGGATGACCAGGTCACCATCGACTCGGCGCTGGCCACCCAGAAGTACAGTGTGGCCGTGAAGTGTGCCACCATCACGCCGGACGAAGCCAGGGTGGAAGGTGGGCAGGGGGCGAGGGGCCAAGCTCCTGCCGCAGTGAGGGTGGTGCCGGCAGCCCCGTGGGGTGCTGAGCCCCCTGTCTGTGCCCGGCCCCCCAGGGTCAGCCAGCGCCTCCCCCCCCACTGGCTCAGCCCCCTGGGGTGCTCGGGGGTGCTGCGGGGACCCCGAGGCCATGGGGCTGGGGACAGACTGGCCTCCGCCCAGTGCCAGTCACGAGCCCGTGCCGGCTGTCCCTCTCCTTGGCTGGCCCGACAGCGGTGCTCCGGCAGCAGCCCACGGCACGGAGGAGCGGGGGGGCCGGCAGGGGCTGGGCTGGGGTGACCGTTGGGGCTGTGCCTGCTGGGGGGGGGGTCCCTCGGGGGCCTCACCCCTGCGCACCCCAGAGTTCAAGCTGAAGAAGATGTGGAAGAGCCCCAATGGCACCATTCGAAACATCCTGGGGGGAACGGTTTTCCGGGAGCCCATCATCTGCAAGAACATCCCCCGCCTGGTGCCCGGCTGGACCAAGCCCATCACCATCGGCAGGCATGCCCACGGCGACCAGGTGGGCCCCACGCGGTGGCCGCCTGCAGTGGGGGGGCGGCCGGCAGATCCTGCCGGACCCTGCCCCATGCTCTGCCCTGCCTCTTGCAGTACAAAGCCACCGACTTTGTGGTGGGCAAGTCCGGGACGTTCAAGATGGTCTTCACGCCAAAGGACGGCAGCGGGGTGAAGGAGTGGGAGGTGTACAACTTCCCTGGCGGTGGCGTGGGCATGGGCATGTACAACACGGACGAGGTAACAGGGCGGGCTGGGGGCGGCAGGAGGGGTTCCCGTGGGGCACAGTGCCCTCCCAGCCATGGTGGACCTGGCCAGGCTGGCAGGACGGGGGTCCCATGGGGTGCAATGCCCTGCCAGCCGTGGTGGACCTGGCCAGGCTGGCAGGATGGGGGTCCCACGGGGGTCCGTGCGCTTCCCTTGCAGTCCATCTCGGGCTTCGCTCACAGCTGCTTCCAGTACGCCATCCAGAAGAAGTGGCCTCTCTACATGAGCACCAAGAACACCATCCTCAAGGCCTACGATGGGCGTTTCAAAGACATCTTCCAGGAGATCTTTGATAAGTACGGACTTGGAGCCGAGCTCAGGCTGCTGGGCAGGGAGGGGCTGCCCCGGCGGGGGGCTGTTGCCCAGGGGTGGTGGTGGGCATGGCCAGGCGTGGCTGATGCCCGCCCTGGGCTGCCAGGCACTACAAGACGGAGTTCGACAAGCTGAAGATCTGGTACGAGCACCGGCTCATCGACGACATGGTCGCCCAGGTGCTGAAGTCCTCCGGTGGCTTTGTCTGGGCCTGCAAGAACTACGACGGGGACGTCCAGTCCGACATCCTGGCACAAGGTGGGGTGGTGTGGGGGGCTGTGGGGTGGGCTGCACGTGGCCGCCCTCCCGGGGCTGCCCTGACCCCCGTCCCGCCGCAGGCTTTGGCTCCCTGGGGCTGATGACCTCTGTCTTGGTGTGTCCGGACGGGAAGACCATCGAGGCCGAGGCGGCCCACGGCACCGTCACCCGCCACTACCGGGAGCACCAGAAGGTGGGCGCGCTCTGCCCACGGTGACGAGCTGCCCACGCCGGGTTGCCCGTGGCGTGCTGCCCGCGCCGGGGGGCTGAGCGCTCTCTCTGCGCAGGGGCGACCCACCAGCACGAACCCCATCGCCAGCATCTTCGCCTGGACGCGTGGCCTGGAGCACCGGGGCAAGCTGGACAGTAACCCTGACCTGATCAAGTGAGCGGGGTGGGGTGGGGGCACCCCGGGGTGGGGGGACGCTGCCGGCACTGTCCCTGGCGCCAACCACCCTGGTCCCAGCCACGGTGCCAGCCGGGTGCCCACTTCGCGGGGGCTGCCCGTGATGCTGCTGCCCCCAGGTTTGCTCAGACGCTGGAGAAGGTCTGCGTCGAAACCGTGGAGAGCGGGACGATGACGAAGGACCTCGCTGGCTGCATCCACGGCCTCGCCAAGTACGTGTGGCTCGTGGGGCGGAGCGGTGTGGGGCAGCTGCCTGCCACGAAGGCAGGCTGGTCGGCAGGGGCGGCCGCCGGCCTCTGGACGGTCCCCGGGGACTTGGGGCATCTATTTACAGCTTGCGGGGTCGGGCTGTGCCTGTGGCCAGGCAGGGGCCACGTCCCATGCCCAGGGCTCTGCTGCCAGCCCCGGCTCTGCCCCCCCAGCCAGGCCGGCTGCTGCCCATGGTGGGGGGCGGCGGGGACCCCCCCTCCCTGGCTGCGGGACCCCTCCATCCCCTCTCTGCCCCTCTCCCCAGCGTGAAGCTGAACGAGCACTTTGTGAACACCACCGACTTCCTGGACGCCATCAAGAACAACCTGGACAAGGCCCTGGGCAAGCAGTAGGGGGGGCAGCCAGCCCGGCCCCCTGCCACCGGGTGGACAGGGACCCAGCGCCGCCTCCAGCTCACCCACATAGCTCAGGAACAGTTGAATAATTTTTATAAGCGGTTTTCTTACGAGTGTTTTCAAAGCCTTTCTAGCAGGGGTGTGTAGGACCTGGGGGGGGACACAGACGGGGACACTGTCCTGCACTGATTCATGTACCCTCCCACCTCGGGGGGCCAGCAGCCATTAAACACCTCACCGGCCCACGGCGCGTGGTGGTGGCACAGCGCTCGCCGCGCGTGCGGCTAAAGGACGGGCTTCTGTTGGAATTATTGCTGGAGACCTGCAGGCCAAGGAGGGAAAAAATAACCACGGTGCAGGGGGACTTTGCTCGAGGGGCAGCTGAACGCTCTGCGTACGTGGGGGGGGGGACACGCCAGGGAGCTGGGGGGGCGCTGGTGCCTGCTGTGCCACTGGCATGAGACCCCCCTGCCTCGTCCTGTGGGGCAAAGCCCACTGCCGCAGCGAAGACCCCTTGGCCTCTGCTCCCCCAGCACAGGGGGGGACACAGGCATCGCGGCTGGGGTAGCACGGGGGGGCTGCGCTGGCTGGGGCAGGGAGGGGTCCAGACTGGCCCACACTGTGGCTGCTTCCATCCGGCCCCGAGGCTGGCGGAGGTTTGGGGCAGGGGGGGAAGGTGAGGCAAGGTGGGGGCGCCCCTGCCTGGCTGGGGGCTGAGTGGTGCTGACCCCCAGTGCCAGCCTGGGGCTTTTGGGGATGGGGCGGATGGTGCCCAGCCCCAGGAGCGTAGCGGAGCCTGCGCCTCCTCAGCCGCCTGCAGCGTGCACAGGAGTGGTCAGCTCGGGGGGGTCCTGCACCCTGTTCCCATGCCGCAGCCATCCGGGAACTACCGGCGCCTGCCAGGGCCCCGGGGGTCATGGGGGGAGCGATGCTCAGCGCTGCCTGGCCCCCAGCCCCACAGCAGGGAAGGTGGGAAGCCGGGAAGGTGGTCCCAGCCCCAGCCCCCTTCTCCCTCCCCAGGAGCGTAGGGGGCAAACGTGCGTCCCGAGGGCTGCGCTGCCCCAGCAAAAGCCTTTCCCCGAGCCCCGGCACAGCCCGGTGGGTGAGGAGGGGGTGAAGAGGGGGTGCCAGCAGCACAGAGCGGCTGTGGCTCGTTGGCGTGGCCCTGCCAGTGCTCAGCGGCCCCATGGGCAGCAGGACCCCCCCTCTGGTCCTCAGCCCCCCCCGAGCACCATCGCGGCCCCCGCCACCCCCCGCGCACAGACCACACACGTTACACGGGTTTACAAAGCACATTGGTTGAAGGAAACTGAACTCGGTGAAAAGATAAATCCAACCACGCGGCGCGTCTGAAAAAAATAAATTACTTTCAAAATACCATCATTTGCTCAAGTTGAACAGCGTTTGCATTCCCTTAAATACAGCGCTCGACCCAGCCGCTCCGCACCCAGAGCTGCTGCTTCCTCTGAGCTTTGCCGTCAGTTTGTAAGAAAATACTCTGTTTTGTATTCCTGTGCCAGCCCGCAGCCGGTGCCAGGGCGAGCGGGTCGGCTCTCGCCTGTCCGGGAGACGGGGGAGAGCACGGGATGCAAACCCACCTCCCGCCGGGGCAGAGGGGCCTCTGCCCCACGGGGCGCTCGGGGGGGAGCGGGGGGCCGGCTGGGCTGCAGCCCCAGCGCAGCCGTGGGAGAGGATCCAGGAGGTAGAACAATTAGTAATGCTCGTCGTCGCCCGGGACGGGCCTTCCCCTGCCTGCCGCTTCAGGCGCGCCGGCCGCGGGGTACAGGCGAGGGTGACGATGGAGGCAGGTCCCGGCTCGCCGCCGCGGGGGGCAGGCCACGGGCAGCGCGTGCGGGGCGCCGGGGTCCGCGGGGGGCGGTGGGGAAGGAGGGAAGGACCCCAGCCATGGCGAGAGCTCCACCGAGGCTCTGGCAGCAGCCTGGAGCTGAGCCCTCGCTGCACCAGCTCGGCGAGGCCCTGGCAGGGGCGGCCGCTGCCCCGTGCCGCGTCCAGCGCCCGCTCCTGCCTTCGCCCCGGTGGAGGTTTTTGGATATCCCTGTTTTCTCCTTCACCAAGCTCAGCTGGAGCCCCCCCCTCCAGGGGCGGTGGTGCAGGTCTGGCTGGGTGCTGCGGCCCGCCGGCAGCAGCTCCTCTTACCAGGCAAAGTCCACGCGGGCCCCCGGCAACCTCCTCCAGCCTCGGCTACAACATGTTGTAGTACGCCATCTCCTTCATGGCCTGCTCGGTCAGGGCGTGCTCGTCCGGGGGGTTGCCCACCCCCCCGTAGCCGTAAGAGTTCTCCTCTTCGAAGTCGTCCATCTCCTGCTGCCCGTCCAGCTCGGCGTGGTCGGCCCCGGCCAGGTCCATCATGGGATCTAGGAGTCAGCAGAGGGACACCCGATGACCGACCGGCATGAAGGGCAACAGCACCCCTCCTCGCTCGGGCTGAGAGCCCAAAGCTCCCCAGGAGCCACAGCCCTGCTGGAGCTGGGCTGTTTGGGGGGGCTCTCGGCTCAGTGACCCCCAGCCACAGGGATGGGCGGCCGGCACAGCGCTGCTGGAGCAGAGAGCCCACAATTGTGTGCTTGCCTCTGACTGGTGCCTGTGCCCCCGGCAGGGGTCTGCAGCACCCATCCCACCACACCGCCCCTGTGCCCACGCCGCGGTGCTGGGCACCGGCCAAGGCTCGGCCGGGGGGGGGGAGTCGTCTGAGGTGGGGAGGAAGAGAAAAGGGCAGGACAGGGGGGATCCTGCCAGGTGCCCCCAGGAGGTGCTCGAGGTGGGGGCCGAGCCGCTGGGGAAACCGAGGGGATGAAAGAGCCAGAGCTCGTTGCCAGCCCTGTCCGTGGGAGCAGGGGTGGTCGCGCCCCAAGGCTGCTGATGGAGCGTCTGCTCTGGTGCTGTGCAGAAACCTGCGGCGGGGGCATCTCCGTCCCCCGGGCGCCTTCGGGCAGGCGCAGAGGGGGCAGCTGGGGCAAGAGCAGCGGCATTTACCCCTCCCACCCTGCAATCCCTTTGACCAAAATCACAGTCACAGCATCACCAGAGGGCACCGTCCTGCCCAGAGATGCCGAAGCCTCAATGGCTCCTTGAGGAGCTACTTATTTTAACTTACTCATCATGAAGGTTATTTATTTGTATTTGTACCAAGTTTACGAGGCTGACTCAGCGGCCGCCTGGTACTTTTCCATGGCCCTCGTGGGAGGACGGGTGCTTGAGGACAGAGGGGAAGCCGGGGAGATGGCGTGTGTCACCACGCAGTGCTGGTGGGATGAGCGAGCCGAGGGCAGCCCGCAGACGACGGGACATGAGCCCGCCGAAAGGCACTCGGAGCCACGGGAAGACCACGGCGCCCCGTCTGCCATCGGCAGCGGCAGGGACTGGCCGCAGCCTGCACCCACCTTGGCTGTCCAGGCTGATGTCCATCACCCCGTGCTTGACCTTCATGTGCCGGCTCAGGTTGCCCTTCAGGTTGAACTTGCTGGAGCAGTAGGGGCACTTGAAGGGCTTGCTCCCGGCGTGCAGGTGCATGTGCCCCAGCAGGTTCCCGCAGACCTGTGGGCAGCATTCCGGGGGTCAGTGAGGGCTTCCCCCCCCGGCAAAGGGGGACACAGGCAGGCACTTGCCCGCGGCGGCCGGTGCTGCCGCAGGGGCGTGCGCTTTTCAGAGCAGACCTCGCTCCCGGGGTCCCCCACCGCCCCCACTAACTTGTAAGAGTAATGGGGCTGCTTCCCTCCTGCCCTCGCTCAGCCCCCGGCGGCGGGAGGCCCCAGGGGTGCTCTGCTGGTGTTACTGGGAGCTCCAGCACAGCTAGAGCTGGTCGGGGGGAGGTACTGACTGTCCTGCCCCGTTAGCCGTGCCCATGCCCGTGCCCTGCCCGCGGCAGCGGCTCCCCCCCGCGCGGTGCTGAGCAGATGTGTCAGGACAAGCTGTTTGCCCGAGCGAACAGAGGGAGGCATCACAAAACTGCTTTCCTGTGACGGAAGACTCAACCCAGCCCAGCTGGGTTTCTCCTGAGTGCAGCGCAGCAGGGCCCGTGCCCACCCTCCCTGGCACCCCCCGGTACCTTGCATTTGAAGGGCTTCACCGGGGAGTGCACAATCATGTGGGTCTTGAGCGTCTGCTTCTGCACAAACGTCTTGAAGCAGATGTGGCACTGGTAGGGGCGGACGCTGGTGTGGATCAGCATGTGCCGCTTCATGTTGGCCTGCAGGGTGAACTCCCGCCCGCACACCTCGCACTTGAACTCCTTCACGCCCTGCAGGGGGTTGGGAGAGCAGTGGGCAGGGGGCAGAATGAGCCCCGGGCAGAGCAGCAGTGGGCAGGGGCAGAGCAGAGCCCCGGGAGGGGCAGAGCTGCAGCAGGCACGGTGTCTGCGGGGCAGCCCTCCAAGGGGCAGGGCTGGTCCCTCGTGGGGGTTTGGGGATTGACAGCAGGCTGGACCGCAGGAGCTGGGGGGGAGACTTACCCTCGTCAGCTCATCTGCGCCCTCCCCAGAGCAGCTCCTGCTCCCTGCCCCTTCTGCAAGCACAGCCGTCCCCGCGCTGCCCCAGGGGGTAATTCCCGCTGCCAGGCCCTGCAGCGGGCAGGACCCTGCCTCGCCCCCAGAAGCCATCGTCTCACCCGCACTGGGGATGCATTTGCAGCCCTTGGAAAACCCAGAACTGGGCCAGCGAGAGCAGCTCCGCAAAGCGGCACCCACGGGAAGGGGCTGGCTGGGGAGCGCGGCCACCGCAGGGCAGCGTCCGAGGGCCCTGCCCGAGCCCAGCAGCGTGTGGGAGGTGGGTGGCGGGGAGCGCGGCCGGCCGAGCTCTTCCAGCCCCGCTGTGGGACCCAGCTCTGCTCTCCGGCTCAGGAGCCCTGGAACCCGGGGCTATGGCAGCGCGTGGCCAGGGCCCCCCGGGCACCTTCCCTGCTGCAGCACCCGCAGGGGGTCGGCACCCCCCTCCCTGAGGACAGAACCCCCTGGGGAGAGGCTGGGCGGCCCCAGGGCCCCTGCCCCGACGAAGCCCTGTCGCCGCTGATCAACGACCCCGAGTGAGCGCCAACCGCGGGTACCTCTGCCCACCCGCACTGCCTGCCTCCCCAGGCTGGGCAGGACTCGGGGGCACAGGGACCCCCTCTCCCCCAGCACCCACACCCAGGGCCGGCGCGTCTCCTCCTCCTCCTCGGGTGCCCGACGCCCCCCGGCGCCTACCTTGTGCGTGAGGGAGTGCTGCTTGAGGTGGTGGATCTGGCTGAACTCCATCCCGCACTCGGTGCAGACGAAGGGCCGGACGTTCTGGTGCTTGAGCATGTGGTTCTGCAGCTGGCTGCGGTAGTGGAAGGACTTGCTGCACTCCAGGCACTGGTACAGCGTGGGGCCCTGGTGCGTGGCGAGGTGCCGCTTCAGCTGGGTCAGCGTGGAGAAGTCCAGCCCGCACTCCACGCAGACGTGGCAGCGGCCGCTCTCGTGCTTCACCTCGTGCGCCTTCAGCTCGCTGGGGTAGGCGAAGCCCCGGCCGCAGAAGCGGCAGCTGTAGGGCTTGATGTCGGTGTGCAGCAGCATGTGCCGCTTCAGGTGGCTGGTCTGGGTGAAGGCTTTGCTGCACACCCCGCACTTGTGGGGCCGCGTGCCCTGGTGGGTCAGCAGGTGGGTCTGCAGGTGGCTGGGCTGCTTGAAGAGCTTGCTGCAGTGCGGGCAGGAGTGGGGCTTGATGCCGTTGTGGCCCAGGATGTGCGTCACCAGGTTGTACTTGGACGTGTAGGACTTCTCGCACATGCGGCACTGCCAGCGCTTCTGCCGGTCCCCCGCCTCCACCAGGTAGGAGTCGTCGATCTGCACGTTGATGTCCAGCCGGTCCAGCTGCGCCTTCTTGTTGCGCTCGCTGGTGGCGCCCGCCGCCTCCGCCTCCAGCTCCCCCGGCTCCTGCCAGGCGAAGCCTTGCTCGCTCTTCACCTGCTCGGGGGACGCCGGCGCAGGGGCCTCGGCCTCACCAGGGGACGGGGCACCCGCCTCGAAGGCGCACTCGGTCCGCAGGGCCCCCGCAGTGCCACCCTCTGCCGCGCCGGCCGGGTGGGCGCCCCCAAGGCGGCGCTCGGGGCCCTCCCGCTCCTGGTGCGCGTGCCGGCGCAGGTGCCGCAGCCGCCGGGGCTTCCTGCTGAAGGTGCCGAGGTCGATCATCTTCACGGCACTGCTCTGCACCGCCTGCTCCCGGCTGGGGTCCGGGGGGGGCGGCGGGCGGCCGCACTGCCCCTCGCGCTCCTCGTCCCCAGGGAGGGACGTTTCGTACAGCACCTCCTCCTCCGCCTCCTCGCACTTGACCTTGGGCACCAGCCTCACGGGAGGCCGCTTCCTCCTCCGGGCGTGCTTCTCCAGGGAGGACTCTGCCTCCAAGGCGTCCTCCTCTGGCCCGTCCCCGGGCGCCTGCCCCTCGCCTTCCAGCCGGCACTTGCCCTCCGGCTCCCCGGGCTCCGCCGCGGCAGCGTCTGGCAGCTCCCCTCGCAGCCCCGGGAAGAAGCCAGCGGGGCTGACGGTGGCCCCGAGCAGCTCATTCTCAGACACCAAGCCCAGAACCGCCGCCTGCGCCAGGGACAGCACCACCACTGCATCCGTCTGGGTCCCACACTCGGTGAAGCGATCCATCTCTCGCCACCTGCCTACGCTGTCATGGCTGGGGAGGGGGAGAGATGGCCGTTAGCCCTCCCGCGGCTCCTGGGGACGCTGCTCCGCGAGGGGCTCGTTCTGTGTCACCCCTTCCCCGACTGCCCTTCTCAGCAATCCCCAGACCAACATGGGTGATGCCAGCGCGGGTCCCCAGCACCACACGCCCCAGGACACGGGAGCGGTGCGGCCCTGCGGGTCTCGGCTGCAGGGGGGACCGGGGAGCCAGGCTGCGGGGGGGAAGCTTGACTCTGTGTCTGTTGCCGGCCTTTCTGGCCGGGCTACGGAACCCCGAGGCTGAGGTCCGGCTCCTCGCGTGCCCCAGAGCTCCCCAGCAGCAACTCCTGGGGACAGGCGCCCATGCACTTTGGAGACCAGTGAAGGAAGCTGAACGCACCGCTCTGCTCTGTGCTCCCAGCGGCAGCGCGAGGTACGGGGAGCCCCAGGAACCAAAGCCCAAACCCTCCTCCCTGGGAACACCTAGAGAGGGGTCAAACTGCCCGGCTTGTGAGCCCCAGTGCGCGGCAGAGGCTCTGCTTGGCTCAGCACCGCTGCCGTTGGCACGCTCACCCCCGGGGCTCCGAGCGGGCGGCAGCCCTGGGTCCGGGCGTGCTGGCCCCAAGCCGGCTGCGCTGGAGCCCCACGAGCCCCCTCGCCACTCCGGCCTCCCCTGCCCTGCGACAGCCGGGCTCCAGCCTCACCTTCCCCCCCGGCCCATCCCGCTCGTCCCGCAGCCCTCATCGCATGGCAAGCGCCCCCTCTCCCCTTGGCTTTTATCGATGACACCCTTCAGCAGCACTGGCTGCTGGGCACCGGCAGCACCAAGCAGAGGGCTTGGGTAGGCTTCCCGGAGAGGCGGCCGGTGCCCCAAGCCTGCCCGTGTTTAAGAGGCATTTGGACAACGCCTTTGCGTGGCCAGCCCCGAACTGGCCGGGCCATTGGGCCAGGTGATGGTCGTAGGTCCCGTCCAGCTGCAATAGCCTGGCCTGGCCAAAATCCCTGTGAAAATCCTCCAGGGCCCTCGTGCAAACACGGACGAGCAACAGCCAACGTCCCCCCAGGCTGCGAAGGTGGAAGAGTCGCTGCCCCCCCGAGCGCCTGCACCCATGTTGGTGCTGGGGCATCGGGCACCGTGTCCCCGCGTTACACGGGAAGGGGCACAGGGCAGGGACAGAGCTGGAGCGGGACTGACCCCCACCAGTGCCACCCCGGGCAGACGGCGAATGGACCACACCTGGTTTATCCCCGCGCAGGCTCTCGGGACCCGAGACACATCCCCATCGCCCTCCGGGAGGGCTCGCGACAGGACCCTGCAGGACTCCGGCCCTGGCCTGGCGCTATTCCACCCCCTTGGGGAACAAACTCAGAAAACTGCTCGTGGGTGACGCAGAGCCATGCTCACTTGCGCGGCGCATCACACGATGGTGCGGAAGCAAGGAGCGGCAAGCAAGCACGGGGGAGCGCACCGGGAGACGGCGGCGATGCCATGGTATCGCCCCTGGGCATACGCGGGACCACAGAAACCTCACAGGGCCGCAGTTTTGGCAGCGGAACCCCCCCTTTTGCATCAGGCCTGCAGGCGGCCGCCGCTGGCCTCTCCGGGCAGCTGCCAGGCGGGGAGCACCCCGGGGACAGCAGCTCTGCTCCTCTCTGGGACAAGCCGGGAGCTCCCCAGGCTCCGGTGGTCTCCGGGGACCCACCAGCCCAGAGAGCAGAGCACGGGGTGCGTTCCCACCAAAATGGCGTGACCGGGTGGGAATGGCCGCAGGGAGGGACGAGGCCCTTCTAAAGAGCTGGCGTTCCTCACTGGGCGGCCGGAGCCCGCACCCTGCACCAGCCCCTTCTGGAGAGCTCGGGGGCAGCCGCCAGCAATCCGGGAAATTGCTGCCATAAACAACCTGGGAATGTGGGACAGCAAAGCACAGAGGAGCCGCTGCTCCGAGGAGAGCGGGAAGGACGCCACCGCGCCCCAGGGACGCTGCTTTGCCATCGGCCCCCAGGCCCCCCCGGCTGGCAGCCGCAGGTTCCTTGGCGATTCAGGCTGGGAGCAGGCAGGGGAGACCACGGGACAAAGCAAACCAGCGGGAAATGGGAAGGCGGAGGGGTGCACAGGGCCCGCAGGGCTGCCGGCGGAGCAGCCGGACGGTGGGCTGGGAAAGACGCAGGCGCTGCCCAAGCAGCCCCATCGGCTGGGGGGCAGTTTACGCATTTCGTTTTGTCAGGATGAAACCGGCACTTTGAGAAGGTGCCCATGCTCGGCTCGCTCGTGCCCGGGGCCCCGACAGCCCCCAGCCCCGTACCTGCCCCAGAGAGGACGGGGCAGGGTCCTGGGGGGGTGCAGAGCCCGGGGCAGCAATGCCCGGCTTCCCCAGGCCAGGACCCCCGTCGATGGGGTGCGGCACAGGGCCCCCATTAGCCCTGGGGTGGCCAGCACGGACGGGCAGGGAGGCGCTGGGGGAGCGAGGAGGCTGCTGCTTCCTCCTGCGGTGAAGAACGTTCTCCTAAATATAATTATTTCTGCAGCTACAACAAAGAGAAATCCTACGGGGGAGGGAAAACAGGAATAAACTCTGAACCAGATTATGTCGCAGTCCCAGGAGCACCTGCGCGGCGCGAGAGGCAATCCTGGGCTGAGTAACCGCCCCACTCGGAGCGGAGAAACCTCGCTTTACCGGGGTACCCTCCCCGCAGTTCCCACCCTGGCACCCCCACGGCCGCCGCGCCACGTCCCACCAGCCAGGCCCGTTATGGGTGCAGGGACGAGAGCGCCGGCCGGCACGATCGGCCTCTCTGCTGCGGGCAAAGCCGCAGGCAGCTGCCTGCTCTTGCTGCTCCTGCACGGCCCCGACGAGCGCGGCCTGGGCGTCCTCTCAGGGCAGCTCTGTGCCCCCCGAAACCCAGCCACGGTGCACGCGTCCCTCGGGAAGGGGAAGTGATGGGGAAGCGATGGGGAAGGGGAAAAGAATCGGTGGGGAAACGGGAAGGGCCAGAGAAGGGGGACGCACACCGACCGCGCGGGGTCGGCTGCCCGCAGGCTCGGCACTGGGGGGACGGGGTCTTTCCTTCGCATCCCTCCCATGTGTGCCACACGGGGTGCTCAGCCCCCACTGTGCTGCAGGATCGGGCACCCTCGACCCAGGGTCCGATGTGCCCGGCGAGGGGACCCCCCAGCACTGCCAGGGAGGAGGAGGTGTTGGGGGGAAGCAGGAGGTGGTGCTGGGGGTGAAACCAGAGCCTGGGGGGGACACCGGAGCCCCAGCCCGCCGTCCTGGCACAGGGCTGGGCCCTTTGCTGCGGCTCCAGCCCCCTCCAGCCATGGCCCAGGGGGAGAAGGGCCTGGGGCGGGGAGGGGGCAGCTTCGGGCCCTGGCATCCCCAGCCCCCACCGCGGAGCTGGGGAGGAAGAGGATGCGGGGGGAGGAAGAGGAGGATGGGGGGAGGAAGAGGAGGATGGGGGGAGGAAGAGGAGGATGGGGGAGAAGGATGGGGAGGAGGGGAGGGAGGGGGAGTGCGGAGGCAGCGAAACAAAGCGAGGAGCGGGGGAGGGTGGCGGCGGGAGGAGGAGGAGGAGTGAGAGGAAGGATGGGGAGGAAGAAGAAGAGGAAGAGGAGGGAGCAGCCGGGGAGGCGGCTGCCGGCGCGCACGGACGGGCCCTGGGGCCGCCCCTCGCCGGCCGGGACCCCTCGCCCCGGGACCCCCTTTCGGGCTGACCCGACCCCGCGGCCCGGGGCCAGGGAGGGCTGCCCCCCTCCTCCTCCTGCCCCCGCGGGGGGCCCTGCCGAGCATCCCTGCGGGGAGGGGCACGAACACCCCCACCCGGCTGCCTGCGCCCCCCCCGGCCCGCGGCCCCCCGGGGGCTTTGGGCAGCGCGGAGCCCGGGCCGGGGGGCGGCAGAGGCGAGCAGGGGTTTCCCGGGAGGAAACCGGGGACCTGCTGTAATTCTTGAGGAACTGAGGAAGCTGAAAGGGAGAGCCCGCTCCCGGGGGCTCAGCCCGGAGGGGGAGGCTGGGGTCTCTGCTCTGCCCTGCCGGGAGCCGTCGAAACACTGGCCACCCAGTTTGCTCCTGGGTTTTGATTTCCTCCTTGCTTTGGGGCACAGTTTCTAATTCCATGTACACTGGATGTCTCCTCTGGTCCGGTTGGGATCTCACTTTTCCCAAGGATTTCACTTACGCAGGGCAATAAACACCCGCACGCTGCCTCCCGCAGCAGCGCGTCATCACCCGGCGCTGCTGGGGACAGGAGGGCACCCCCGGACCCTGCGCCCCGTGGCGGGTGCCAGTAAGCACCGTGCAGGGGCAAGGCAAGGGCAGCCCCGCAGCCAGCTGGCAGCCCCAGGGCGGGCGAGGGGAGAAGGGACACGAGATGGGACCCCACTGTGCTCCCCACGTCTCCAGCACCATGGCAGGGTCGGCCGGACCCCCCAGCACAGCGCTGGGTCTCTGCCCCCGGGTACGAGCGTCGCGAGATGAGGGCACCAAAAGAATGGCACGCTCACATACGCTCCCGAGAGGAGCCCTGACAAACGCGCCGGGAGCACCCCTACACCAGAGGCTTTTGGAAGCAAGTACGTGGTGGATCCCTGCCCCAGGGCGCTCCCATGAAGGGGACGAGCTCCGCTCCCCAGGGCCTGGGTACGAAAATAAAAGCCTTGCATTGCCCAAATCATGCCCTGCGCTTTCCTCTGTCGAAGGCGCGAGCCCCGGTACGTGGGAAAGGGAGCTTTGCTGCCGGAGCGAGCGAGGCCGCAACGCTCGCAGCGCCGCCGCTGCAGCTGCACAAACAGCGCGGGGAGAGGAGTGGGAACGGGGCGGACGCTTTTGTTTCACTTCTCACTCTCACTTCCCTGCTCAGCCCTCTCGGGTCCTGCAGAGCGGGCTGGAAACGACGTTTCCCAACACGCTGGCAAGTACGGTTGGGTCACGAATTTCAGCTCCCCTGGGAAGCACCCTGACACCCCCCGGGGTGCAGAGCGCTGCCTAAACCTCTGCTCTCCAGGGAGCCGCTTCCACTCTTGCTCAAGAAGCCCAAGCAGCAGCCTCGGGGGGGCCTCCAGTCCAGCGCCGCAGGCAGCACGGTGCCACACAATCGCTCCCGGGCGAAGCAAGGTGATGCAACCCAAAACCCAGCCAGAGATCTTGGCCTCCTGAGGAGTCCCGGAGAGGTCCCTGTGCTGGAGCCCTCCGCAGCCCCGGCATGGCAGCGACCCAGCTGCCGGGGGGGCCGAGGGCTGGGGGCCGCAGCCGCCTTCCCCCTCCCAGGTGCATCTCGCCCCAGCAGCACCCGCTCAGCCCTGACCCCCTCAGCTGCACGAGAAGGGGCAGGGGAAGCGAAAGCAGCGCAGATCCGTTATATATAGCTATAGCTATAGCTATAGATATGGATATTGTCCCTCCTGGTGCTACACCATACCACCAGCTGAGGCGCTACAGAGACTCGTCCCTCCAGGGCTGGGGGCTCGGGAGCTGCGTCACCGCAGCACCGGGCACACCGGGCAGACCTGTGGGCATCAGGGCATGGACAGGGGAGGATTCTGCCAGTCCGCCCTGGCAAAGCAACAGTCCCAGTCCCAGTCCCAGTCCCAGTCCCAGTCCGGGTCTCTGGGAGCCGATAAGGCTGCTATAACAAGCAAACTCCATCCCTCTGTGGAAACGGAGACAGTCAGGAGCTTTAGGAAGGGCCACGCTGCCTTGGTATCACCCCCAATAAATAAGAAAGCTCTGGCCCGCGAGCAGGACGTGCCCGCTCCTCTGCCCAAGGGGACGCGCAGGCTGGGGGGGGTGCGCTACGGGCAGGCGACCCCAGAGGCGGCAAGCTGGCAGGGTAAGGGGGGAGCTGGGCAATCCCACTCTCCCCCATCTACCACCCCATGACGAGCAAATGACGCCAGGCTGAACCTTAAACTGAGCTGCCCCCCCCAGTCCCCCATGCCCCTTCACACCCACCACCCCGTCCGTTCTGTTTCGCTACCTACAACGCCGAGATCCGTTCCAGAGGAAGGGTTCCGGGGGTACCGGAGGGGGGCACAGGCGCCGTAGTGCTGCAGGCTGGGGTCCCGCTCTGCTGCGGGGACCGATTTTTCAAGCACTCTCATTTCTGCGGCATCACAGCGTTTCCTCGGTGTCCTGGCCCCCGCCCAAGGGACGGCCCTCGCACAGCGCCAGGGGGGGGCCCGCGCCATCCGCCACCACGCCATCGCTCCACGCCGGCCTCCCTGACCCCCTCGTGCAACTCTGGGTTTGTGGTCGGGCTCAACCCTCTGCCCCACCTCTCAGATCAGAAAACCAGAAAATAAATGAAATGTGTCTTAGTATTGATCTGGGGAGCAGCACAAGAGCAACTCCTCTTCCTCCCCAGCTCCAGTCTCCAGACCCTCCCCGTGGCCGTAGTTTCTGCTCCTCAGACGCAGCCGTAGCTGGGAACCGCACCCTTCCCTGGGCTCACACCGAAGCCTTTAGCTCAGGTTTAGGTGCTCTCCTGCTCATTTGCTGACGGCAACGCTCGCCCGCCCGCGCCCTTCCCACACGTGGAGGATGCCAAGGCACTGGGCATCCCCTCCGGCCGCCGTGCGTGCCACGCTCCCAGGCCCCTTCACCCGCCGCTCCGTGCATCAGCCCCAGGGGCAGCAGGGCGCGTGGCACGGCCACCAAACTTCACCCAGCCCTTCCTGCCGGAAAGGGAGCCAAGGGCAGCCAAAATCCAAGGGGTTTCCGACATTTACCTTTTGCAGCCTTCCGGCCGTGTCCCCTCCCCACCAGGGACGCAGGAGCCCTCCCGGCTGCCGCCCCGTGTTCTCCCTGCTCCGTCAGAGGGTGAGTGCCGGCACGCGAGTGGGTGCCAGGGCCCGGCTGGTACCAGCAGCAGCTTATCTCACCCAAGGCACCTCCGCGCCGGGTGGCACAGGCTGCACGGCAAACCCCGCAGCAATCCGGGAGGGCCTGCAGGACTGACTCCCCGCTGGAGGAAAACCAAGGGCATTGCCTGCGCAATGCAGCCGGGCTGTCCCGGGTGGGCAGGGGCTACCTCCCTTAAAGCTCCTCGGCTCTAAACCCGTGCGGTGTCAAGTCCCCAGGGTGGTGGGAGCCCGACCTGCCTCCCTGCGCTGGCCGCCCGAGGGGTGCACGCCACAGCTCCGGGAGCTGCACCCCCCACACCCTAAGCCCATGGAAGGCACCACCAGGGCTGGGCGGCTGCCGGACCCCTTTTGCAGGAGCCCTTTGTGGGACCCCCAGCGCAGGACCCCCATTGTGGGACCCTTTGCGGGACCCCCAGTGCAGGACCCCCTGCCGCAGGTGCCCCGGGGGGGTTGCAGGCTGCCCCCCCAGCTCTCAAGTGCGTGGGGTGGACACGGCGGTGGAGGCATGGTGCAAAGCGCCCGGGGCGCTGGGGTGGAGCCTGGGCATGAATCGGGGCCAAAGACGACGAGCGCAGCTGGGTAGGTGGGGGGTGACGCTGGGGTCTGGTGGGCGACGAGGAGCTAAAGCTTTCCAGGAGCTCGTGCCGGCAAAGGGCCGATGATCAACTGGCCTGTAACCTTTGTGAGAACACCTTTGGGTTTGGTTTTCTTCCTTCCTTAAGGAAGCCTTCATTTACATTTAATAAAGGAGACGTCAGTCTCTCGTCGTTCTTGCCGTTTTCACATAGAGCTGCTCAGAGCAGCCACAAAAATTCTAAACAGAAAAATTTTCCCGAAAATGACAGCCACCAGCTACGGTGACCCATGAACCCCACCCAGAGCGCTCGCCCCGTGCCGGGCCTGGGGATTTACGGGTTCATCACGCTTCCACCGAACGCTGCGCTGGGGCTGAGCGAGGGAAGGACGAGCGGGGCCTCCCGTGCTCCGCCGGGGCCACAATGGCTCCCCTGCGCAGGAGGGCCCGTCCCTGACACTGCGGGAAGGGAACGCTGCAGCCGGGCTCAGGCACCGGGGACGCAGAGCCCAGGCACCCGCCGGGTGGCACGAGCCCCATCCCCGGGGCGGGACGGGCACACACTCGGCCGTGGCTCGGTGCCAGCGCCACCGCCCAGCCCGCCCGCGGCAGAACCAAAACCACCGCTTCTCGCCTCAGAACTGACGTCCGGCGCAGGGACACGGGGCCCCGGCTCACGAGCCAGCGTCCGGAGCGACGGGGAAGGGGTGGCGCGGTGTGGGGCTGCCGCATAACCTCCGCGTTTTGAAAGAAACCAAAACGATTTTTAAATCGAATCGATCGGTGCCGCCACGTCAGACACCAGCTCACTCCGTTCGTTAGGGGAAGCTCGCGTTAACAACTTCTCCCGAAAAAAGCAAACCCTACTTCCCGTAAGTCGGTCAGAAAGCAGAAGCGCTGCCTTCGGCCGTGGCCGCGCTTCCCGGCAGGGAGGGGCGCACGTGGTCTCACGCGGGCCACGTGCAGCGGGGCTGGGGGGAGGAATTGTCGCCTTTGGAGGCTTTGATTTAAAAATACCAAAAAAAGGACAAACCCTACAATTCACAGCCCGACACAGGTAACATCGTTTAGCACAACTCGGAGGAAAACCACGGCGGGGACCCTGCCAGCTTGGGCCCCTGCGACAGACGGCGCTCGGGGAAGCAGCGGCACCGCTCAGTCCGGGCAGGTCAAGCCCCGGCCCCAGGCCCCGCAGCAGGGGGGGCTCTGCCCGGCAGCCCCCTCTCTGGCTGTGGGAGCCGCCTGCGACCGCCATAAGTTACCCCGGGATTTATCCTGCCCTGGCACCCGATTTCCGCAGGGGAACCTTTGCTCCACGGGATGGGAATTGGGCACCACTCTGCTACCGGTGGGCACACGTGGCAGCCGGGTGGGCACCGGCATGGGCGGCACCGGCCAAGCCGTGGGGCTGTCCTCTCCGCCGGCACAGCGTGCGGCCGCCCCGGTGCCCGTCCCTGCCGCGAGCAGGTCGCCGCTCTGCCCCCTCGGCCTCACTGTCACACGCCACCTTTTTCATCTTTGAAATGCAGCAGCCGCAGCTGGAAGCGGGATATAAATATCGAGGCCAAGGCTCGGGCTCGGGCTCTCCCTCCCAGGCCAGACCCTCTCCCACCTCCCGCCAGCCCCCCAGAAGCTCCGCGCCTCTGCCCGGGCGCGGGTGCAGCGTGGCGTCCCATTCCCAGGGAAAGCCTCCCCACGGTGGGCAAGGAATGTTTCGGCTGCTGGGAACGCGGGGTGAGAGGGCTCAGCCCGTGAGCGGGCGCCGTGGCCGCCCACCGCGGAGGGACAGAGCCGCCATCCCCAGCGCTGCCGTCCAGGCACCCCCGCCGAGCCGGGACGGCCGGCTCCCGCTCCCCACCCCCGCCCCCCCCCCCCCCCCCCTCCCCCCTCCTCTCCCCCCCCCCCCCCTCCCCCCTCTCCCTCTTATCTGTCTCCTCTCTCTTTCATCTACCTCCTAATCTCCCTCTCCACTCCAAACCTCTGTCCTCTGCCTCCTTTCTTTCTCTCTCCCTTTTCATCTCCTCCAATGTCTTCTCTATCTCAGGGTTACAATTATTTGAATCTCACTTTAAAAAAAAAAAGTAATCTGCTTCATTAACCGCCGTGCCACCGGCCCCGCTCCCAGCCCTCCGGCAGCCCACCCGCACAGCTCAGGACCCCTGCCCACACCCGAGCCCCGGTGGGCGCTGCTGCCAGGGGACGATGAAGTCACCGCGCTGCGGCCAGGCCCTCCCAACCCTCCTCCAAAGCCCCCCAAACAAAGGGGAAGCAGAACTCTCCGCTCATGCTACAAGACATCTTAATTGCATCTGCGCTACCGAGTCTTAATTGCATCAGTTTGGCCAGGGGGGGTGATGGATGGGTGAGAGCTGCCCGGGGCGGTCAGGCTCTGCCGGGGTCTGGGGCACGGTAGGACGGAGCAGGGGGGGCCGGGGTCTAAGCTGGCAGCACAGGGCCCCTTCCAGGGGACCCCCGTGCCGTGGTTCAGCACCGTAAGGAGCCCATCGGGGCAGGTTCGTTACCACGAGAGTTTTCCCTGCACCGGGGAAGCCTCCTCAGAAAAGCTGCGGTGCGCCGGCAGACCGAGCCGAAGCAAAGGCTGGGGCCAGCGCCCCAGGGCTGCCGGGGGGGGTGAAACCCCAGCCTCAGCCGCACCAAGCCCCGCTGACGGCCGATGCCCAGGCCAGCACTGGGACTGGGAGCGCTCGGGGAGGGGGACCCTTATGGCCCCCCTGGAGGAGCTCCCGTCGCTCTGCGACATGGCACGACAGCAGCTCTTCTTTAGGAGGCCAAGCTGCTCAAGCTTCAAGCCCCATTTGTCAGCCCCCCTGCCTCGGCAGCTCTCCTCGAAGCAGGACGGCGGAGCTGCCATGAGCGCCGCTGGTGGCACCCGAACTGCGCTTGGGGAGCAGCGGCTCGGGGACCAGCCTCGTCCTGCTGGGCGAGGACCCTTCCCTTATGCCTCTCCAGCGTTGCTGTGGCCTCGCGGACGCGCACGAGACCCCTCCTGCTCTTCAGCCCTGGAAGGACCCCAACCCACAGAACCCCGGCACCCAGGGAGCCCCGCGCCCACCGGACCCGGGCACAGTGACTCCCCGAGGCCAACAGCCGCCCCGCACCCCAGGGACCCCGCTCTGCTCATCCCGTGCTTCCCCGTGGGCGACCCGTGCAACGCACGACGTTCCCCCTCCAGCGCGCCGCAAGCGTGGCCTCTCCGTGCCCGCCCGCCCGCCGCCGCCTCCCCAGCGCCGCGCAGGGGCACGCGCCGCGGCAGAGCGCGCTCGGGTCTCGCTTTCAGGGCCTGTTGGCACGTCCCGTCTTGAAACACTGCCGCTCACCCGCGCGGGAGCCCCGGCGGCAGGAATGGCGATTAAATACAAGTGATCGGCGCCCCAAGGTGCGGGCGAGCAGTGGCCGGGGGCGAGGGCGAGGGGCTGTCCCTGCCTGGACCCCCCCCGGCAGCACGAGCACCCACACCCCACCCAAAATAGCACTGGCCCGTGGGCCTCCCCACGCTGTGGGGGGCTCTGGGCGTTTGCCTGCAGTTTGGGACCAACAGTGCCGGTGGTGTTGGCGAGGAGCGGGGTGAAATCCCGTCCCGGCTGGCCCCGGCGCCGGCCCAGCCCCACTTCAGAGGTGCTGCACCGAAACCTTGCTCGCCCTTGGAAAACAATTTTTGCTTTAAAGTGAAACAAACAGGGAGAGAAAAGACTTTCAAGTTCCTCCTTGCTGCAACGGCTGCTCTGCGACGTCCTCCCTTCCCTCTCCGCAAATAGAAGAGCTATTCAAAAAAGAGGCGAGGAGAAAAAAGGAACTGAATAGAGGAAAGAGGAAAGAAAAAATGGAGCCCCAAGGGGGTGGAGAAAAACAGAATGAAAAGACAGCAGAAGTAAAGAAAAGGGATGAAAAATAAAGGAGGGGGAAGAGAGAGACAGACAGAGCGGCTTTGAAAGGCAAGAATGCTCCCAGCCTGAATACAGCGGGCACGGAAAAAAGAGCGCTTGAAAAGGAACAGCCCGCCGCAATGACCTCGCATTCAGCGCCCGCGCCAATCACCCGCACAATGCCGATCCTTTCTTCTTTCCTGCATTCTCCCTCTTTCCAGCGGGGGCAGAGGGAAGAGGAAGAAAGGGGAGTTAATTCTCAGCACGGCAGAAAATAAATCTGCTCTTTGCAAACTCCCCGAGAGAGACGCCGAGCTACTTTTAAACCCCCCTCTCCCAGCCATCGCACATGCAGAGCTGTAAAAAAGCGCCGGGACGGTGCAGAGCGCGGCCCCGGGAAGGCCCCCGGTGCCAGGTCCCCCCGGTGAGAAGCCACCGCGTGTCCCCAGGGAAAGCCCCGGAGCAAAGCCGCAGGGAAAACAAACCTGCGGAAAGGAGGGCGGCCGTGGAGAGCAGCCGGCACCGGAGATTTGGGCCAAACCCCAAACCTTGCACGGGAGGATGAGGGATGAGCACAGCAGTGCAGGGTGCGGAGCCCAATTCTGGGCCTGGCGCTGCGGGTGCTGGCCCGGGGGGGAGTTGGGGGGCAGAGGGTGGGTCGATGCCTGGTGCAGCCCCCCCCACACCCACCTGCGAACCCCAAACCCCTCAGCAGAGGCACGCAGTAGCAGACTCAAGCACCCTTTGGTGTATAACCCGGCCGGCGGGTTGGGAGAGGGAAGAACCCCCCAGTGCTCCAAGAGCGAGGCGTGGGCCCCCCCACGTGGGGCGGGAGGGCAGACCCCCACAGCGGGGCGGCAGTCTCACTTTGGGGACCGCCGCTGCCCTTACCTTGGCAACCAATGCCAATGCATTTTTAATATTCCCCGCCTATGGAGCTTGCCCCCGCACAGGCCGGGCTGCCTGCAGGATGGCAGCTCTGGGCACGGCCCCCCCACTTCACCCCCAGGCTCTGTCCTGCGCTGGGCTGCGGGAATGGAGAAACGGGGGCCCAGGGCTGCCCGGAGGCGCGCACGGCCACCAGAAATGTCCAACCAGAGCCAAGGGCCAGCGGGAAGGCGAGCGCTCCGGGTGGCGCAGGATTTTGCTAAGTTCAATCTTCCCATCTGCTGAACGGTGGCCGGGAAATGCTCCCCCCCCCCCGAGCCCCCGGGCCAATGTCACCCCTCTCGCTCGGTGCGGGGAAGGGGGAGAGGGCGACCGATGGCCCCGGGGCGAGCGTGGGCAGGAACCTCAGCACGATGGCCAAGACAGTCACGCAAAACTGTCCCCTGCTGCTCAAACAGCCTCTGCTGGTGGGGGGGACAGGGGGTCCCCAGTGCATGGTGCTGCTGCCGCCCCGGCTGCCTGCTCCCTGCAGGGGTGCTGTGCCCACCGCAGCTGGGCATCGGCCGAGCTCTGCCGCCAGCGCCGTGCCACCGCCCAGCGCAAGGACAGACACCGGCCGGGGCAGCAGCGCTGGCAGCGGCACCACGCGCTGGGGCAGCCGGGGCCGCTTCGTACGGCGACACTCACCGCATCCGCCGTCACCTCTGCCGGGGCAGGCAATGGGATAATCATAGCCGAGAGGGTCTAATTTGAGCGTGTTACTTAATACTCGACCAGATAACGTAAACATAAAACTCGTCGGAGCTTCTGAAGCCCAGTTACCGTCAAGCAGGGCCAGCTCCTGCTGCCGCACGGAGCCTGCTCCGAGGAGAGTTCCAGGGGCCGCCGGGCGAGGGGACACGTCGCTGTCCTGCTTTGGAGAAAGCTGCTGCCAGCCGCGCCAGCCCTGGCGAGCCAGCAGCCGTCGGGACGCCCCGAGCACACCACCGCCGCCTGCGGCTCGCTCTTCGGGAAGAGATCCCCGGCGAGCCTGGGCGAGGCGAGGTCCGGCCGGAGCAGCATGCAGGGCCAGCTCCCCGCTCGGCGTCTCGAGGGATCACCTCCCACGCACGAAACCTCCCTGCAGAATGTGTGGGTGACACCAGTGGGGACAGGAGATGTTAAATCACAAACCCCCCAAGCGTGCTTTTCGGTAGCCACGGTGAGAGGAGGAGGGGGAATGGCAGCTTCCCTGCAGCAGGCGGGCAGGGGCTGGGGACCCAGCACCCCTGGGAATGTCCCACTTCTCCCTTCTCCCAGAACAGCGTCGCTGGACACGTTGCAGCCTTTTAGGTGCAAAACCAACCGCTCAGCTGCGAACGCCACAACACTTTCAGATCCGCCAGGCAAAAAAAGTTTCAGATCCCTTTCTGCGCAGCTGAGCCGCTCGGAAGGATGAGTGCTTGGAAAGTGTGGGTCTGGGCGGGGGGGGCGGGAGGCACCAGGCAGAGGGTCCGGAGTGTCCCCACGCTGGCACTTCAGGAGATCTCGGCTCAGGACTGACCCAAGGAAGCGGCCGTGGAAGCCAGATATGGAAAACACGTTATCCCCCGGCAGCACTGGCCGGGGGGGCGAAGGATGGCCGCTGGCGTCAGGGGAGGGTCTGCCCATGGGCACACACAACGCGGTCGGAGCTGCGGGACAGGGGAAGGGCCAGGCAGCCTGGGGGTCACCGGCTGCTCTGCCCAGCTCCAGGGCATCCCCAGCTCTGCCTCGCACCACCTCGGGGGAGGCGGGGGCATGGGCAGCGGGGGCACGGGCAGCGGGGGCATGGGCAGCCTGCCCCGCTCCACTGCGGTGGGAGCAGCCGCCCCTGCCGGTGCCTTGTCTCCCCCAGGTTTTAGGGGATGAGCCAAAGCCAGCCATGTCTGCTCCCCTCTCCTGTTCCCAGGGCTCTCCAGCAGCCACGGGGACCCAGAGCCATTGCGGGGGCTCACGCAGGCACGGGGTGCTGCTCCCCCTGCCCTTGTCCCCGAGGTGCCTCTCCGCACCACCCGGTCCTCCTCCGAATTCCTCTGCAGGGTGCAGACCCTGGGGGGCGAGAGGGGAGTTGGACGAATGAAGGGCACCCCCAGAGTGCCCCCCCGAGCCCTGCCGGCCTCAGCGCCCACCCCGGCAGCCGTGACTCCGGGGACCCCCACCGCAGAGGGTGACACCCCAGCTGGGAACTCGGGGCGAGAGGTGAACAGGAGTTGGGGGCAGGCGGCCACGGGGCTCGGGCTGAGATCCTTCCCCAGCCCCGGGGCGCCCGGCTCCGTCCCCGCTGCCGCAGGGGTGCCCATGGCGGACAGTGAGCACGCGGCGACAAACAACAGCCGCAGCGCGGCCGCCGGCACCGGGGGCTTTGGTAGCCAAAACCTCGTCCCGGCAAACAGGGCCATTGCAGCCGACGGCGCTGCCCTGCTCCGTCCCGTGGCATCCGGCAGCACGAGGCCGGCGCCCGCCCCCCGGCCGCGGCGAGGCCGGTGCTGCCTATGGCTGCGCCCGGGTGCCGTCGGCTCCCGCTGGGAGAGGTTTCCCAGCACCAGTGCGCGCACACCGGCCCCGACCATGTCCCCAGTCCCCCAGCGGCGCCGCGGGAACACGAAGGGTCTGTTTCAAAATACCAAACTTCTGTCATTAAAGGAAAACCCCTCCCGCGTGGAGCCTGGCCTGACACAGATGAAAACGCTGAAGCAGCGCCGGGTAAAATCGGAGCCGGTGAAGTCAGAGACCGACATGGAAAACACCTCTTCAGGCCAGGAGGCACGGCTTGGCCCTAACGAGGGATAACGAAGGCGCGGCAGCGACAGGACGGGCGCTTCAGAAAATGAAGGCTGAATCCGTGATTTCGGACTATGTGAGAGTCGCTGAGAGTGGGAAGTTGGGGGCTTCTGCGCCCGGTTCAGCCGCACCAGCGAGAACGGGAGCGATCGCCGCAGAAAGGCGCCTGCCTAAGGGGCTCCACGCCTGCCGCCCCTCACGTTTCGGGTGACTTCAGGGGATTTATGACCCCAGGATTTATGAAATCCGCAAACTGAAATGCATCAGAGGGCAGATCTGGGAGGGGTGCCCGGCAGTCGGGGACGTTACGTTTCTGTGCGTGTCGCCGTGTCGCGAGCGGTCACCCAGCACCCCTAGCTGCCGAGCGAGCTGAGGTTTTACACCAGACCACGTCTTCGCTTGTGTTTTCCAATGGGGTTCAAAGCAGAGTTTGGCACTGCTGTCCGGTGCGTGTCACACCAGCCGGGCCCTCAGGCACCGACGTGGCCTCGCGCGCCCGGAGCTCGCCCCGCGCGGTGCCCAGGGCCCTGTGGCCGTTCCCTCCTGAAGCCACAGCCGATGCCGGGCGAACCCGGGCCGGGAGCTGGCACGGGCGCTGGGGGGACGCAACACCCGCCCGGGGGGGACGCGCGCCAAACGAGCTCCGCGGCTGATGTACGGGAAAACGCAGCGGATAAACAGCGGCCATGACTGGGGGGGTGGGGCTGTTGGTACTTTTTACTCATCCTAATAAATATTTGATAACATATCTACAAGGCTGGTTCTGCCTGCGGGCGTTTTACCTTTGCTCTGGCAGCGCCAGGGGCCGGCTCACACCCTGAACACCCCGATCCCCATTTTCATCAGGATCTGCATTATTGCTGTATTCTGCGCACTCGTCGTGCAGCAAAGTGTCCCATAAACAGAGCATTCGGCTGCTGAAATAACGTGCTTCTATGTGTCCCCTGTTGATAATCATGGAATGAAACCAAACCACTCAAGCCCCCGTAAATCAAGGCTCTGCTCTCTGCAGACCAGCTCTGCAATTACCCTGCCAGGCTTCGCAAGCGCGCACCGAACGGCCGAGGTGTAGAGCGGGGAAGGATGAGAAGAAATTCGGCAAAAGGGCTTGGCACCGCCGATGGAAAAGGCTCTTTCAGTCCTGCCGATGGTTGGGTTTTCTCTGGAGGGCACCCCTGCCCACGGACTCAGGCCCTGGGTCGGCGGCTCCTCCGACCATCGACCTGAGCTGGTTGGTGCCCAGCAGCATGGGGACATGTGAGCGGGGGCCAAAGGGTGACCCTCGCCCACGCCGAGCGCGGAATAGCCACAGAGAACACATGCCGACATCTCTGGAGTGAGGCCAAGCGGCAGAGGAGGGAGGGCAGGTCGATCGGTGCCTGAAAGCGGTAACTCCGACGGCTCAGGGAGGAAAAAGAAAGATTGCAACTGGCATGGAGTCGGGAGATGCTGAAGTTGGGATTATATGTTTCACTGAGGGGTGGGTGCTGAGAGCGCAAAGTCCTCTGCGAGGAAGGAGTCGCACCATCCCCCCAGACACGCGTCCCGGCTGGGAAGGGGACCCAGCTCCCCCCCGTACCCATCGCTGCAAGGACAACCAACCCTTCCCAACGGCAGCCGCCGGCCAGGCCGGTCCTGGCCCCCTCTGATCTGCCTGGCCATGCTCAGCATCTCCCCAGCATGGGCAGGGCTGGGCTGCCCATGGCACAGCAGGCACGGCACGGCACAGCATGGCACAGCATGGCACAGCATGGCACAGCATGGCACAGCACGGCACCCGCTTGCCTCCTCTGCTGGCTCTGTGCCAGCAGGAAGGGTACAGCCAGAATCCGCGCTCAGGCTGCCCCAAGCTGGGGTGGGGGCACGGTGCCAGCGGAGACACCCCCCGACCCGGCCTTGGGCTCCCCTGGCCCCCGCCGAAAGGGCCCCGAGCCAGCGGCCTCGGCAGAGGGGGGTGAGAACAGAGCCAGGGCGAAGGAGGGGAAAACCAACCAGGGAGCACTTGGAGAATTAAAAACTTGAAAGAAAAAGCAGGGAAAGGACAGAACACGTTAAAGCCAGGACAACACAGGCGAGCGATGAGAGAGAAGCGACCCGGCACCATGGAGCAGGGGCATGAGGCAGCGCCGCTGCCCAGAGACAGGAAAGATAAATTTAGAGGCAGCCAGCGAGCGCTCTTCCTCCCGCAGCTCTGCCGTCCTTCCTCCCCTTCCTCTCCCTCGCCGGGTCACCCATGGCCGTGGGCAGGGGATGGGCTCCAGCTCAGTGGGGCTTCGAAGCCTGGCTCTGCCCGCAGCCCGGCGGTGCCCAGGGAACAAACCCAGCCCCGCCGTGGTGCCAGGAGCAGCAGCGCCTCGCGGGCCGGGATGCCCAGGGCTCGCGGTGGGCGGCGAGCGGCAAGCCCTGAAGGTCTCACCTCGGCACCGACTGTCTGCGGCCCCAGCCTGCCATCCCCACGGAATTCCCCTTGTTTAGCCACAGGGGCTCCCACACTGCCCAGCAAAGAGCATCGGGTGCCCGGCGCCGACGCAGAAGCGCGGTTGCTCATGCACAAGACGTGGAAGTAAAACAACGACCGTGTCCCCGTGCCACTTCCCCGTTAGACACGTTCTTCCCCAAAGCATCGTGCAGAGATGAAGCCCTTACAGGACCGACTGATATTTCCTTCTTCATCAAAACCTCTTTGTGCCCGTCGCTCGCAGGCCGCGGGGGAGGCTCCGATGGTTTTGCAGGCAAGGGGGGCGCGTGGTGTCCGTCGGGGCACCGGGGCCGCAGGACGTGCTCAAGAGCAAGGGGAAACGGATGAAGAGCGGAGTTTTTTAACTAAATTCACCTGTTTCAACCACCCTGCATCACGATGCTCGTGCCGTGTGTTGCCTTCCCCGCTGCTGTTCTGGAGCCTCCGAGCCCCGTGCCTGGCTGGGTGCGGATCCGCCAGGCGCTGCGGCAGCACCCACGCCACTGACACCCCCGGCCTGCGGGCGCTTCCGAGGCGCAGGCGCACGCAGCCGCGGGAACTGACGGGCCGTGCCATTTTTAGGCCATTTTTGGGCCAGAGCTGTGCCATGTGTTTGGCACCAATGACCCGTTCCCGGGCCTTTCCCGCTCTGCGGGTGGGTTTCGGTGCTGCCCCCACCTTCCCCCTGCAGCCCCGGGCAGGCACCCCCAGCCCTCCCCACCCCTCTGCCCGCCCCCTCCAGCCTCGGCTGGGGGGTCCTCAACCCGGGGCCCCTCTGGGTGCCGAAAGCCCGGCCTCATGCCAGCACCCACAGTTGGGCAGCTCCGACCTCAGGGGGCCCCCCCCCCCGCCCCCGCACCGCCCCCCCTACCGGACCCCCGCACTCCCCCCTCCCCACCCGAAGGGTTTTCATCACTGTGACCCCGCGCCGCCGCCGCCTCCGGGGGGGGGTGGGCAGACCCTTCCCCATCGCTCGCACTGTGACCCCCTCTGTGCCACCCCCTGCCCAAAAACTTCGTGGTAGTGCCAGGCATCGCCCCTCCTGCGTCGTTTAGGGAGCAGCACCCCATCCGCCACCGCTCCCAGTGGGAGCTGCATCCCCAAGGCCTTCGCCCGAGCTGCCAGCCGCAGCGCTCGGGTCGGGTCCGTGGTTGACTCGGTTAATTTTTAACCTCACAAGGCGAAGAACAGCTGCGGATTTTCCTCCTTTGCAGGCTACTGCTCAGCTACCCACACGGAATGTCACCATCACCACGCTCCACGCTGCCCTTTCCCTCCTCCAAGACGCTCCCAGAAAGTGAGCATCACTTTTGGGGGTAAAACAGGATTTCACCGATTTCCCGCTCATCCCTTCCCACGTCAGCTGTGCCCGGCTGAGCCACCCAAGGCCCGGTGCGAAACCCCGGCGCCTCTCCTCCTCGCCGCCCCGCGCCGAGCAGCTCCCCGCCGGCCGCGGCTCCGGGACCTCCCCGAGCCCCTGGCAGCTCGCGCAGGCCGGGGCCCGATCCCCCTTCATCCGCGACCGCAGCGGCAAATGGCACAGACCTGTGCCTTGAGGGGGACCGCGCTCCATGCCGGCCGTGTCCTGCCCGCTCGGGACCGCGCCGGTGACCCGGGAGCGGGTCTGAACGGACACCGGACCCCCAGGCTCCCGATCCCCCATTTCGCTCCCGCAGGCTCACACAAACCCAGCGCAACATTCTCGGCCCCTCAGCTCTTGGGGAGGACGTTGCCCGTTTCAGATGGAAAAGGAAGTGTTTATCTTCCCCTTTTCAATCTGTTTGCACACCCTTGATGCCCCCCGAGAGCCCTGGACAGACCCGGGGCTGCTGATGCACCGTGCTCTGATCGAGCGCCCCTGTCCCTGCACAGCCCCTGCTCTCCCCCCCCCCGAATTACTGCTCTTTGTTGACCTTGGGAGCAAGGCCTGCGAAGTTTCATGTGAACTTTCCCTAAGTTTTTCCTTGCCCCACACACCAAAGAGCGATCCGGGCGCTGCCGGTCCCCTCGGTTTCCCTGCTGTGGAATTAAGAGGTGGCCTGGGAAGGAAGGGCGGGCGATGGGGCTGTTCTTCCCACGTGAGAGTGTTCGCAGTGATCCAGGAGACCCGGCACCCAAAAACCAAGAAGCCTCCCCCCCCCGCCCAGGCCACTTCTCCTTCGCTGCAAAGCCTACGACACCCTGCGGGGCACGCTGCGTGGGCGGCCAGGGGGGCGGGAGGTCGGCGACAGCACGAGGGCCCCGGGGAAGGACGTGCTTCCCCAGGGGGCTCCTAGGCAGGACGCTTGCCTGTTGCTTCCGTTTATTTTCGCTAGGAACACTTCGGTAGACGGACGGCGGAGAGCAAAGGCCGCCCCTGGGAAAATTTAAAGTCATGTTTCCCCTGCCCCCTCGGTTTGGGAAGGGAACGGCCGCGTCCTCGCTGTCCCGGTGGGCGAGATCCCCGCTCCCCCATCGGAACCAGGGCAAGGAAGAGCGGCAGCCTCCCCGTTTGCCAAACAGAGACACCCCCCCCCAGCAAGAGCACCATTCCCGACCGCCCTCACGCGTTCCCCGCCACCGCACCGCGCTTCTGACGGAAATTGGGTTTTTAGGGAAAGCGGTGCCCGGAGGCGGGCGGGCTGAGCCGGGTCCGTCCCCCAGCCCAAATGTGCTGCTGCTGCTGAGGCTGGAGGAGGAAAACGTGGGACAGCAGGACAGGGGGAAAACGCTCGTCACCAGCTCACGGCCCTGTCCCCGAGGTCAAGCCCTGCGGGAAGGCTCAGGGACCTCGGTGGGGACTGTGACTCGTCCCGAGGGCTCCCGGCCGCAGGCAGGCACAAAGGATGGGACCGCGGCGCTCCCGGCACATCTCAGCCGCCCAGCATCGTTCTGCCAGCCCAACCTGCGCTGTCTGCTCAGCAAGCACGCCCTGAGCCGGCATCGGGGACGCTTCCCGTGCCGGTGGACCCACACCCGGGCAGGGTGGGTTCTGCGGGAGGAGGACCCAGGAGTTGTGCCCCTGCCCGCCAGCGCTGGCCGTGTCACAGGAGGAGACGCGCGGGGCCAAGGGAAACCAAAACCGGCGGCGGGCAGTGGAGGGAGGGGGGAGCAACGGCAACAAAACCAGCAGGAACCCCCCCACTCCCGCCGGTCGGGGATGGCGCTCGCAGCTCTCCCCTCGCCGCCGCTCTGGTCCGGGCCTGGCGGAGCACCCACGGACGCGACCCGCGCGGCTGACACCAAGGAGACCGTGCTCCAGCGGATGCTGGTTGGAGCCTGCTCCTCAACAAAGAATAAATATAAAATGAACGTAAGGAGTGTGGGCAACGCTCTCGCTCACGGCACTTGGCACTGGCACGTCCCCTGCGGTACAAACCCGACGCTTTGCCCATTCCTGAATGTTTCCGGTAGCACAGAAGAGCGGGACGCTGCCTGCGCCCGGCCCTCGCGATGCTGCCTTTCCCAGACTAGTTTAAAACCGAAAAACCTTCTTTGCATCGTGGTCTGACAAAGCCACCCGAAAATGCTTTCTCAGAGATTAAGCCAAACCCTGCCACCGTCGGAGGGTGCGAGCGGAGCCACGCCGCTGGGGCACCGCGCGCGACGCTCCCTCCGCCGCAGGGATCCACCTCTGGTCCTCCCAGTCGCCTCCCGGATTCAGGCCAGGAACACGTCCCGGAGTGCGGCAGAGCTCGTGTTCCTGCGATCTGATTTACCGTTGTACAGGGGTACAGCGTGATCGCTATCCCAAGAGGGCGTCGATGGAAGCCCACTCGCCGAAGGGCAGCCGGACCCGGCCGGGTCATCAACCGGGCTCTGCTGGTGGTGGCCGTGGGCAAGCGGGATGTGCTGGCTCCCACGGGCGCGGAAGCTGTCGCCCAGGGGTGGGAGCAGGGGGGACCAGTCACGGCCCTGCCGCCCTGCTGCTGCAGCGGCGTTTGCTGCGGCCGCCCAGCCCTGGGGGCTCCGGAGGGGCTGCCGAGATGAGTGCCCCCACTGTGACTTCGCGGGAGCCCCCGGGGGGGGGCGCAGACCGGTGGGTTCGCGGCGCTGCCGGGTCCGGACCCGGCGGGAGGTCAGGCTGCGGGATGCCGCCTTCCGCTCCCATCGCTCCCCCTCCTCTGCCCACACAGGCTGCTTACAAAGAAACTACTAATGATTGACTAATTAATTAATGATAACTAATTTAACCGCCGCATCCTGTCGATTAACGGGGGGCTATCAAAGGGCCGCACGCATGGGGCGTCCCAGAGGGTCCCTGGCAGGGCGGTGGGAGACAAAGCAGCCCCAGCAGCGGTGCGGTGCCCCCAGACCCAGACTCCCCCCCCCCCGCCCCGGGAGCCAGCGGGGGGTCCCGACGCCGGGAAATCTCGGGGCGCCTCCGGACGGAGAGCGTGGGCAGGCCCGGGCCCCCCCCCCCCCCGCCCCGGGGGGGGGGACACCCGGGACGCCGCCGCCCCGCGCCCCCCGGCACCTGCGAGCGCCCGCCCCGCCCGGGGCGGGGGCCCCGGGCGGGCCGCGGGGGGGGCCGGGGCACCCCTGGGTGCTGCTCGGCGGCCGCCCCGGCCCCCTCCGGGCATCCCCGCCCCGCAAAGCCGCGCTGCCGGCCGCGGGGCCCGGCCCGGGGCTGGGGGCGTCCCCCGGGGGCCGCCGCGCTCCCCGCCCTCAACAGGTAACGACCCCCGCGGCCGGGCCGGGCCGCCCTCCCCGCAACTTCCCCGGCCCCGCCGCCGAGAAAGTTTGCGAACGGCGACGGGGAAACTTGGGGAGCGGCGGGGGGGGGTGGTGGTGGTGAGGGGGGAACGGACCCACGTGCGGGGCGGGCACCGCCGCCCCCCCCCCCCCCCCCACCCCGGTCCCTCCCGCCGCCATCGCTCCCGCCGCGGGGGGAAGGTGGAAGCGGAGAAGCCGGGGATAAACCGGGGGTGAGGGGGTGCCCCCGGGGGGGGGGGGGGGGGGGGGCAGCCCGGCGGCGGGGACTCACCGTGCGCTCCCGCCGCGGCTCCGCGGGGCGGCGGCGGCGGTGGCGGCGGCTGCGGGCCCGGCGCTGGGTGCGCAGGAAGGAAGAAGGAGGGAACGAGGCAGGGCTGACGTGAAGGGATGCAAAACAGCTCCTCCTAACTCGGCCGCCCTTTATCTCCCCGCCATCCCCCCCCCCCCCCCGCCAAGTTTCCCCAAGCCCCCCCCCCCCCCCCCAATCCTCCGCACCCCCAACCCGCTCCTTCCCCGCAACCGGGTCCGCCCTCGGTTTGCGGGGAACAAAGCTGCGGGGCGCGGCTGCTTGGTTGGGAATGGGGGGGTCCGATGGGTTGTCCCCCCCAACACGGGGACGGCGCGGGTCCAAAGGTCGCGGCCAGCCCTGACCCCGCTCCCGCGCCGTCCCCGCGCGCTGTCCCCGCAGCGCCCACCCCAAGACCCCAAGCACCGTTTACTTTGGGGGGGCTTTATCACCCCATAGAAGGATGCTCGGGGGGGGTGGGTTACGCGCAGCCCGGCGTCGCCGCCTCCGTCGGGATGGGAGCCGGGCATCGGCTCACGGTAGGAGGTCGGGAAACCTGGTTCGCACCCCGGAAACCTCGCCGGGGTTATGTTGTACCAGCTGACGGCAACCCCCCCCCAAAATAAAAAAGGGAAGAGCAAAATTTGGGATGATGCAGAAATCTCCCAGCCTCATGGCGGGGGGGGGGGTGTGCGGATTTAACGCGGGGCCGCGGCGGGGAGGTGGGACAGGGCTGCGGTGGCAAAAGCGTCCCCAAATGGAGGGACGGGGGCCGTGGCGTGGCGGTTGGCAACGCCAAAGTGTCTCACGGCCGCGGATGGGGGGACGGGCGCTGCGGCGCCCGCCGCGAGGAGGATGAGGGTCTCCTTCTGCGAAGGCAGCCGGGATTCGGCCGCTGCGTCGGGAGACGGGGATTCTCATCTCCATGGAAGCAGGTGGAGCTGGACGGGCTCACGGCAGCAGAGTTTCCCTAAAGCGCAGCCCTTTGTCTGCCGGGCGCGCTTTTGCGCTTGCGGCGGTGGCGGCTTTTGGGTTGGGTTTTTTTTTTTTCTTTTTGGCGTTTTTGGGTGAAAACTGATCTCTCCCCCCCCCCGGTTAAGCTGCCGGTGCCCGCGCCTACGCCCACCCCGCGTGCAACCCCCGGCGCCTCTGCCCATGCCAGAGCGCTTCCAGAGACCGGACCCGCCCGACGCCAGCGAGCACCGCACCCGACATCTCCCCGTGCCTCGCCCCGCCGGCCCGGCGCCTGCGACTACGAAAGCACGGGAAGGGCGGCTGGAGGAGATTCGCGCTCTCAAATCCCCGCGGACGCCGCGGCCGTGGCGCGCGCCCAGGGAGCACCCAGCGCCCCGGTGGCGGTGTCAGCCCCAGCGCGTGGGGCGGCACCGGGCTGGGTGGGCACCGACGCCACGGCTGGAGGGAGCCCAGGCGGCAGAGGTGGGGGAGCAAGTGGGAACGAGGCTGCAGCCTGCTCAGCCAGAAAGTGGAGACATGAGGCTGCAGCCTCCTCAGCCAATGGGGATGTGGAGACACAAGGCTGCAGCCTCCTCAGCCAATCAGCACACAGTACGCACAGGCTCTGGCAGTTGAGGCCTGCCATGCCTGGGGGAAGCTCAGCCAATCACCATCCCTCAGTAGAGGCCTGGCCAATCACCATCCTTCAGTGGAGGCCCAGCCAATCACTGTACCCCAGCAGAGGCCGGTGCCTCCCGCCACCCTGGAGGCCACCCCGGTGGGACGGGGGTGCCCGGGCCGCAGGGGGTGCCCAGGCCATGGGGGTGCCCGGGCCGCGGGGGGTGCCCACCCCCAGAGGTGCCCACGCCCCGGCTGTCCCTCCATGCTCTGAAAAGGGGCACGGGGGCCACCCTTGTGCAAACCTGGCGCCCTGTGGTGCCCCCTCCCCTGGCTCCCCCCTGCAGTGCCCCCTCCCCTGGCTCCCTTCCATGGTGCCCCCTCCTCTGGTGGGCAGGGCCGGGGGGGGCCGGGGGGAGCTGTTGGGCTGCGGTGAGCACAGGGGAGGGTGGGCAGCGTGTCCGGCTGGCCCTGCCCGGCGGGCCTGGGGCGGCCTCTCCCGTGGGGGGGGGGGGGGGGCGGGGCGGGGGCAGCGGAGGCTCGGGCCGCCCCGCTGGGTGCCCCGCCCGGGCCAGGCCGCGTCCGCCCCGGCCGCCCGCACCGTAGGCCCCACCGCCAGGCCCCGCCGGTGACCTCTGACCCCGCTCACGAGCCAGGCAGGGGCGCTGGGGGTCTGACGCTGAGCTCCGCCCCGGCGTGCGGCCACGCCCCCCCCGCTCGCCCTGCGCGGGGCGTGGCAGCGCGCGGCTCCCGGCGCTCTGCGGCTGGCGCGCCCCCTGGCGGCGCGGGCGGGGAGCGGGCGGCGGGGCCGGTGCGGGCTCCGGTAGCGCCTATCGGGGCCGGGGCCGCCCGGGTCGGGCCCTGCCCGTGTCCTGCCCCACTGCGGGCCGCGAGGGCCGGCTGCCCCTGCCCGGTCTGCTCCGGCGAGGGCGCCCCGGTCCAGTAGCCCGGTCCCGGGGAGCCCCCGGCCTCGGCAGCGGGAGAGCGGCTGCGCCGCCGCCGCCGCGTTTCCGGGGCGGGCGAGGGGTTTCCTGCGGGGAGGCTGCGGCCGCTGCGGCCCCGGTTCCGCTCCCGCCGCCGGCCCGGCCCGGCCCGGCCCGCCGGGATGATCAACGCCATCCTGGTGTTCAACAACCACGGCAAGCCGCGGCTCGTCCGCTTCTACCAGCGCCTGGTGCGGGGCCGGGGCCGCGGGGCTGGGGCCGTGGGGGGGGGCCCGGTTGCGGGGGCGATGGCTGCGGGGCTGGGGCGCCCCGGCGGGGTCACCCGGGGCTGCGGGGAGCTGCGACCCGCTCGTCACCCGCAGCTGCCAGCTCACGGCCCGTGTCGTCCTCCCGGGGGCAGAGCCGGGGGCGGGGGTGCTCTGGGGGCAGAGCCGGGGACAGGGACCCTCCGGGGCCTTCGGGGACGCGGGTCCTCCAGGCTGTGTGCCCACGGGTGCTTGCCCTTGCCCCCTTGCAGGCGGAGGAGGTCCAGCAGCAGATTATCCGGGAGGTTTTCCACCTGGTGCTGAAGCGGGATGACCACATCTGCAACTTTCTGGAGTGCGGCAGGTAACCCTCTGCCCCTCCGGCCAGGGGTCCCCGTGCGGGGCTGTCCCCTCGGCCGGGGAGCCCCCCAGGCTGCCTGTTTGTGCGTGTCCCCGAAGCCCTGCACCTCTCCTGGTGTCTCCGCAGCCTGTTTGGTGGCTCCGACTACAAGCTGATCTACCGCCACTACGCCACGCTGTACTTTGTCTTCTGCGTGGACTCCTCGGAGAGCGAGCTGGGCATCCTGGACCTCATCCAGGTCGGTCCCTCCGCAGCCAGGCTCGCTGCCTGCACGAGGGCAGCCGCTCCGCTCAGCCCCGGGCGGCCGGCAGGCACCTTCCCCCGAAGCACCGTCCTCGCCGGGCGGCCCAGCCCCGACGCCTTTTGGGTGCCTTTGTGGCATCTCTGTGCCCGCCCTTCTGGCAGCCCCTGAGAAGCTGCTCAGGGGGCTGCGATGAGGAGGGGGGGGCTGCACGCATGTTGCCCCATACACAGCCCTGCGTGGAAACAGTGGGGGAAGTGGATCCCAATGAATTCCTTTAAAAAATAGAATTTTTTGGGCTGGCAAAGCCCTTTAAGCTCCCCCAGCCCAGCCGTTCCCCTACCCCTGCCATCCCACCCCCAAACCCTGGCCCTCAGCACCGCCTCTGCCTGGCTGTTAAATCCCCCCAGGGCTGGGGACTCGACCCCTTCCCTGGGCAGCCCCTTCCAGGGCCTGACAGCCTTTGGGGAAGGAATTGTTCCCCACGGCCAACCTCACCCTGCCCTGGCACAACTGGAGGCCGGTGCCCCTCGTCCCATCTTCCCTGGGAGCAGAGCCCGCCCCCCCGGCTCCCCCCTCGCAGGCAGGGGCGAACACCAGCCCTCACCTCCGCTCAGCACTTGGACTCGTAAAGGGCCCTTTGCCCAATCTGGCCAACGGCAGGCGCGAGAGCACGGGCGCAGGAGCTGGCCGGAGGCCGCCTGCCCTCCGCGGGTCGCCCCCCTGTGCTCACGCAGTTCCCATAACTCGGCCCCTTTTAGGCTGTTCTGGGGGGCTGCAGCCCTGCCCCGCACATGGTGGTGTCCCAGTGCTGCGGTGGATCAGGACGCCAACACCTGGAATTCTTCCCCCCACCCCCCCGCAAACGGCCAAATCCCGGGTTTTGATGACCTTGACTTTGTGCCGGGCCCCTTGGGCTGGGGCTGGATCAGGTCCCTGCCATGAGAGGTTGCAGGCATGGGGGCAGCACCGGCAGCGGCGAGGGGGTGCGCACCGGAGGAGCAGCCCTCCGCGTTGCCCGGTTGGACCCGCCGTGCCCTCCCTCTGCAGCAGGGCCAGGCACTCGTCCAGCCCCGGCCCCTTGCCGAGCCGAGCTCTCCCCATGTCGGGTCTGGGCTTCTCGGGTTCTGTGGCGTAGCGAGGGCTGGCACGGTGCTGGGGGGTCCCGGTCAGCCCCCGGGCTGGACCTGCCTGGGGTTGCTCTGGGAACAGGCGCTTCCCTGCCATCGGAGGGAGAGGGGGTGGTTGAGAGGGTTTTGTCCCCGCTCAGGGGGATGCCCTGGGGTGCAAGAAGTTTCTGGTGGGGGTTGCAGCTTTTTTTCCCTGTGGGCCCGGGGCTGTGTGCGGAAGCACCTCGCGATGGTCTGTGCTGACCTTCCCTTCCCGCCACCTCAGGTGTTTGTGGAGACGCTGGACAAGTGCTTTGAGAATGTCTGTGAGCTGGACCTCATCTTCCACATGGACAAGGTGGGTTGTAGGCTCCGTGTGCTCCTCCGGGCCAATGCCGTCCTCCTCCCGGCGGGTCACTTTTTGGGGGGAGGTTGAAATCCTGGGTGGGGAAGCTGGCAGCCTGGAGTCTTCTTAAGGTGCTCGCGTGGTGTCCTCCAAGAGCTCCGAGCTTCTGGGCTCCGCTCCGAGTCCTCCCTGGCTTTCGGCTCCTGGCGCTCGCCCCGTTGCCGGCTGCACCGCCATGGTGGGGCTGTGCTCTCTGCCGCAGCACGGCAAGGGTCGTGTGTGTGCGTGGGCTGGTGGCTGCCACCAACGCCGGGTAAGCGTGCGGCCAAGTGATGGGGATCTGCGCGGACGCTTGGCTCTCGGTCGTCTGCGCGGGCTGGCGCCGGTGGAGCTGGACAGGCCCTGGCACCGGGCAGGGGCGTTTGGCCTCTCCTCGCTGTACCGTGGGACCCACCGGGCGTCTCGCTGGCGTTTTACCCAGAGCTGCAGGAAGGAACAACGGGAGTGCTTGGAACACAGAGTGTTTGGTAAACGTTTGTTTGAGCCACAGCCTTTAGTGCTTCCTCTTCCGCTGGACAGAGTCTCGGGGTGGAAACCTCTCCTCTTTGATCATCTCACAGATGGGGCTGCAGATAGCCGGGGCCGTGCTCGGAGAAGGGGGAGATTTAGCTGACGTGCGCTGGACTCGTGCTGCGGCTGATAAGGGTTCTCTTGCTTTGGTGAGGACGAAACATGCCAACAAAAAAGAGGAGTGGATAAAAAAATCAGTAAGGCTGCAAAACATTCCCTTTCTATTGGCGATTCCAACGCACGAACTTTGGCAGAGCAATGAGTTAGCAAATCATCTTCGGAGGCGACCTGGATCAGCCGCGCGTACGGGCGCCCGGCGAAGTCAGACCTTGATTTCACAACTCGCCCAGCTGTAAACTCTTAGAAATGTGACAAGGTTGAGCGTCTTGTCAGCAAAAGCGTTATCAAAGCGAGCCAAAGGAGAGGAAGGAGGAAGTCAGCGGGAAGGAGGAATACCCGCGGGAGAAGCGGCGGCCGCCCAGGTCGCCCTGCCCGTGGCGGGGGCAGGATGCGCCCTCGGTCACTCCTTTTGTGGCGTGGCCGAGACCCGGCAGCGTTACGCTCAGCCCGCGGGCAGAAGGGATTACCCACGGGCTTGGCTGTTGGGCCAGCAGCAGTGCGGGTTGCCCTCCCTCTGAACTCCGCTGCCAAGCAGAGGCTTCGGGGGAGTCGGGAGGTTTCCTAGAATCGCTGGGGCTGATTATTTTCGGTTTCTGGTGGGAGCGGCCCTGGGCTCGGTCACCCCAAGGCTCTCCTGCCGATCGGGCTTGTTTGCCTCCCGGCCTGTGCTCCCGCTGCTTCCCAGCCTTGACTTCAGTCCTTGGCCACTATCGGCCGGTCCGCTCATCTCTCTCGATTTGGCGTGTGTTTATTCCCCGCATGTGTTTCTGTTGAGCGCCCATGCTTCCAAGAGCTTGGCTGCAGATGGGCGGCGTTAGGGGTGCCGGGAATAGGCGGGTGCGTCCTGCCGGTCCCCGGGTCTTGCCCCTCGGGATGCCCGGGCAGGGCTTCCCGCAGCCGTGGTGCTGCCCCGGCCCTGCCTCCGGGACATGGGTTTGTCAGGAGCCGTGCAGGGCACGGTGCTACCCCTGCTCTGGCAGATGGGTTGCAGAGTTTGTGAGTTCCCCATGAGAACAGGAGAAATGAGGCCAACGTCGACGGGAAAGCGCTGATTTGTGGCGTGGAGACTTTGGCTGTGAACATCCCCAGCCTGGCAGGCCCTGGCTGGGATTTGGCCGCAGCCTCATCCGGGTCCTGTGATTTCCCATTCTTGCCTTAAGACGCACCCCGTGCTCTGTGCAGCACGGGGGCCGTGAGATGAGAGCTGCTGCGGGTTTCGGGTCCCTGCTCTTGCCATGGGCAGCTGGATGGGGCTGTTGGGTCTGTGGCTCTCGGGCAGCGGTGACACCGGTGCTTTTAGGCTGTTGGCTTTGGCAGCAGCAAACCTCAGAGCTGCAGGCACCCCTCCTTTGCAAGGGGAGGCCGGCGCCCCGAAGCCGTGGGGAGGCTCGGAGGAGGCTGTCGCCCAGCCCCTGGTTGTGCTTCGTACCTTGGAGGAGAACGTGAGTTTTGCTAAGCAGCTGCGAGGTCCCGGGGAGGACACGTTTTGTTCAGGAAGTGCTGTGTTTCGGTTTGGAAAACAAAGCTCTCTTGGGATTCCTGCCCTGTTGGTTTTGGTCCAACTTGGGCTGACGCCAGATCTCGAAGGAACAACATTTCCTGCAGCCCAGATGCTCCCCTGCTGCAGGAGCTGCTAGCACCGGCCGGCGCGGCGTTTGCTGGGGCCGTGCTGCAGGACAGCGGCTCGGGTGCTGCGGGAGGCCCAGGGAGGTGCGGCAGCGCCCACGGCTCGCCCGGTGCGGTGCTGGTCCCGCACACCTTGCTGGTCCTGGGGCGGGCAGAGCAGGAGGGGACCTGCGGGGAGCCCTGCGGGGCATTGGGCTCGCTGCTTGCGCGGGGCAGGTTCTCCTGGTTTTGACAGCATTGCCCTGGCAGCGTTTGTCGCACAGCGTTCAGAAGCGTGACCTGCCTTCGTCAGGCCATCAAACGGTGTAAAGATTTAACCATCTTCCAGTAACAGCCTATTTCGTGGGAGCAGCCAGAGACCCATAAATGCGTTACCTGTGCCGGGTGCTCGTGGGGAGCTGCTGGCGTAGCGAGGAAGCCGTGGTGCGGGGGACCCAGCCGTGGCTGTCTGGGCTTGCAGCCCTTCCTCCTGCGGGGGCTGCGGGGCGTCCCGGCCCCCCGGCGGGGGCTGGCAGGGTGAGCAGCTCACTCGCCACCTTGAAATGGCTCTGTGTGTCCTGGGGAAGGGGGGCAGGCTCCCTTAGCGGGTTCAGGCTTCATCGGTGCCTGTGTCACACTCCTGTCTTTCCTAAGAGAAAGCAAAGGTGTTGGGCTCTGGCCCTGGCTTTCCGGGCAGAAGGAACTGGTCCTGGGGAGAAGTGTCCCTGTCCCAGGGAGGGCCTGGGGGCTCTGCTGCCCTGCGGCTCCTCTCCAGCACGCTCTCTAGGCAGGGAGCTGTTCCCGGCTGCGACCCGGGTCCCAGCCCAGGGAGGGATCAAACTTCAGGTGAGGTGTTGGAGATGGTGCAGCTGGGGTGTGCCAGCCGGCCGGGTCAGACCTGGCCTCTCTGGGGGCTGCCCCGTGCCCGGTGGGTGACGTTTGCTCTGGCCTCTGTGGTAGGTGGCCGCTAGAGCAGGGGTACAAGCAGTAAATGGGGCTGCCGGGCGCCCCCTGTGCTGAGGACCGCGGCCGCCCTCTTGCTCTCTGGGCTGCTGGGGCTGTGCGGGCTGGGGGGAGGACGGGGCTGGGTTTGCGTCTCTCGGGGAAGTGCCAGCCCCTATGTGCTTCCACCCCAGCCTGCAGGCACTGTGGCCGCTGCCGCTCCCAGCCGGTCTGTGAGCTGGGCTGGGTTCTCATCCTTCTCCCCCCTTCCCTCGCAGGTTCACCACATCTTGCAGGAGGTGGTGATAGGCGGCATGGTGCTGGAGACCAACATGAACGAGATCGTGGCGCAGGTGGAGGCCCAGAGCAAGCTGGAGAAGGCGGAGGTGAGTGGTGATGCCCTCCGGGCTGCGAGGGGAGCAGCCCGTGGGGTGTGGAGCTGGCGCGTGTGGGGCACCCCCCATATCCCTGGGGCTGGGGCATCCCTCCCCAGCTGTGCTCAGCGCTGCGTTAGGAGCGTAGGGAGCAGACCAAGCATGGAGATGGCTGTTCCCATCACTGCCCTGTCTCAGGCAGCAAAAAGCTCACGGCCCCTGCTTGCGCTGCCCTTGGGAAGATGCAGCTCCGGTCGCAGGGAAGCACCGCGCTGCCCCTGCTGCTCCCGATCCTGTGCCATTAATGGGACCAGGTCCATCAGTGGGGTGGGAGGTGGGTGTGGGGGCTGCTCCCCAGTGCGCCCATGCTGAGCACCCGTGGGGGAATGTGGCCGGGCCCTGGGGAGGCAGGGCAGCACGGGGCAGGGCTCAGTTTGGGGATGCTCACGGGGCTGAGCCGGGAGCTGCCTGGAGGCCCGCAAGGGGGCTGCAGGGGCGAGGGGCCAGCGGTCACCCGTCCCTCGTGTCGGCAGGGAGGCCTCTCGGCCGCTCCTTCCCGCGCGGTCTCGGCTGTGAAGAACATCAACCTGCCGGAGATCCCTCGCAACATCAACATCGGAGACATCAACATCAAAGTGCCCAACCTGTCGCAGTTCATGTGAGCGTCCCATGGCGGGGGGGGGCTGTGCAGGCAGGCGAGCCGTGGCCCGGGCTGGCTGGGGAGGGGAGCTGGGCTCCGCCGGGGTGCCTGGGGGGCTGGCGGAGGGTGGGGAGCAGCAATGGGGCTCAGGGAGAATGGGGCAGTGCTGTCTGCCTGTCCATCGCCTTGGACCTGGGCTCCGTTCTGCTCTCTGGTCTCCCTACAACCAGGGCGGCCTTTCCTCGCCTGCCGCCTCCCTCCCTGTGGCTGCGCAGCCTCGCTCCTCGCCGGGGGGGGAGAGCCAGGCCCTGCCTCTCCCAGCACTTCTTGCAATTCCTGGTTGTAGAAATGCACCTGTAGCTGATGGCTCCCGAGGTTGTCGTCTCCTCCATCCTCCCCGGGCCAGGCTGTCCCCTGCCCGGCGTCCCCACGCCTGCCCTGGTCCTGCTCGCTGGGTCTGGCACCCCAGGCTGGGGTTGGTACCAGCTGGGTCGGGGCTGCTCATCGGAGCTGCTGCCAGCTCTGGAGCTGGGGCCAGCATGGGGGGGTCCTGCCAGACCGGGAGGCGCTGGTGGCGAGAGGGAAGGGCCACCCGGAGCGTGTGTCCCTGTGTCCTAATAAACCACCGTGTGAACCCGGTCTGCGTCTGCCGTGGGTGCTGCTGCCCTGGCCCCCAGAGGAGCACTGGGAGGGGGCTCTGGGGGCTGGGGTGTCTCTGCACAGCTCTCGTGGGGCAGCTGCAGCCCTGGGGGGCTCTCGGCTCCTGCCCAGGCTGCGGTGGGCCCCCCCCCCCCGGGGGGGGGGGGGGTTGCGCAGCGTGGGGCCGGGGCAGGGCCCCTGGCTGCGCCCCCCCCCGGGGCCCCGGGGACGGGGGGCGGGCCCCGCCTGGCCCGCCTGCCCGCTGCCCTCCTGCCAGCTCCCCTGCCTCCTCTCTGCCGCTGAGCATCTCCGCTCCGGGCAGGGTGGCTGCGAGCCCCTGTGGAGGCTGTGGGGCTGGGGCCAGCGTCCCCCTGGGGGGAGAGGGGCTGGGGCCAGCATCCCCCTGAGGGCCGGAGTGAGCATGGTGGCAGGGGACAGACCTGGTGGTGGGGTCCCTGAGCAGTGGGGCTCCTCAAGCTGGGTGCCCCTGGCTCCATCACAGCTCTGTCTGGCCACCAGCCTCCGGGCTGGCGGGGGGGCCCCTTCCTCTGCTTCCCCTCTGGCAGCCAGGCCAGCTGCTCCCCAAGGCTCCGCTTCCACTTCAGGGAAACCGTGACTCTGCCTGGAAGGAATTTTCCTGCCATCTCCCCTCCCTGTGGCTTAACCCTTCCCCAGCTGGCCATGAGCCACTGCCAGTGGCTAGTGGGGGTCAAGGAGCCGGGCAATCTGCTTCTTCCTCTTCTCCACCAGCTCCCCTCCTCCTCCTCCCGCCTGCTGCCGGAGCAGCGTGGTGGAGGGAGCAGGTGAGCGGTGCTTCGGGCTGTGTCCGGGGCTGGGACACGGGGTCTGGCAGGCACTGGGATGGTTGGAGGGGAAAACTCCGGTTTGCCCCGCAGCGGGGAACTTGGCGTGGTGCCTGTGTCCTGCTCTGCTCCAGACCTGGGACATGGGGGTGCCTGGGGGGTGTCGGGGCTAGGATGGACCATGCCTGCATCCAGCCCCGCACCGTGGCAGAGCAGCCCCCGGTGCAGGATGTGGCCGGCCACACACGCTTCCTCTGCAGCAAGGAGGTATCTGTGCACAGCCGCCTCCGGTAACGGCTCTGGCCTCCCTGCCCCTTCCCACATCCAGCCGGAGACTCGGCCCTGCGAGCCTGCGGGAGACCGAGGACTGCACCGGGGCAGGGTGAGTCCCTCTGCCGCTCCTGGCTGCTCCCTTTCCCCTCGCCTCTGCGGAAGAGGGCAGAGACGATGGGGTGGCTCACCCCGGGATGAGCTGAGCCAAACCCCCGGACCCCCATCTCCCACCCCCAGGAGGGCTGTGGCCCTGACCCCAGCCACCACGGGGTTGTGCGGGGGGCAGCCCCGGCCTGGCTGGGGCAGAGGTGTCCCTGTATGCCCTGGCTCCTCGGGGCTGGTGTGCTGGCTGCCCAGGGACCCCGGGGCCCTGCCTGGGGGCAGGAGCCCCAAAGGGGGAGGCTCGCCGAAGGTGAGACCCGGCTCCTGCAGCGGGCAGCTTCCTGCCCAGGGCAGGGCTGCGAGGCTCCTGGTGCTGGCACTGGCACTGTGCACCCCGAGGGGCCGGGGCACCAGACCCTCCTGCACCCCGAAGGGCCGGGGCACCAGACCCTCCTGCACCCCGAGGTGGGCTGGGGGGATGCAGCATGTGCAGGGACGCGGAGGTCAGGGGCTGCTTGGAGGCTCAGTGCCCTCCTGCCCGAGCTGCCTGCCCGGTGCGGAGCTGGGAGATGTGGCTGGGTCCTGGGGCTGGCTCCCAGCCCTGTCGCCCGTCCCCTGCCAGGCTGTGCTTTGGCACTGGTGGGTGCTGGATTTTGCTGAGCTCAGCTGGGGTTTGCTTGCCGGAGCGAGCCCCCCAACTCCAGGCCCCCCTCCTTGGCAGCGCTGGGAGCCTGGCACCAGCCCAGCCCCTCTGCAGGTACCTGCCACAGCAGACAAGTGTTTACCCTCACCCTGCCAAGCAGTGGGCGAGCCCTGAGTCCCGGCCCCGTGCCCAGGCTGGGCCGAGTCACTTCCCAAGTGGGGAGACCCTGGGGCCCGGCTGCCTCGGGGTGCTGCACCCGGCGAACCCATCTGTGCCGTCACCGCAGACCCACAGATTGCCCACAAGGACCGGGACATCTCTGAACCCATCGCCGCCGGGGATAGGAGGTGCCAAGGGAGGCTGGGGCACAGGGTGCTGGGCTGGGGGGCTGACAAGGGGCACCCCCCAAGCAGGGACACCATTCCTGGTCTGCCTGGGTGCTGTGGGGAGGGAGCACAGCCTGGCCTGGTTGCTGCTGGGTGCGGGTCTGTCCCCTTTCCTGCCACCCCCCAGGATGCCACCCCTCAGCGTGCTGGCTGAGGCTGGTGTGAGGGGGGGGACCCCCAGCAGGGTGCCGGGGGGGCTCCGGCGTGTAGGGCCCAGTGGGTGGGGGCGGTTTGCCCCCAGCAGTGGGGCACCGCAGTCCTCAGGCTGGCAGCCCCGGGGTCCCACAGCCCAGGGGTCCCACAGCCCCGGGGTCTCCACAGACCTGGGGGTTCCCACAGCCCCTGGGGTCCCACAGCCCAGGGGTCCCACAGCCCCGGGGTCTCCACAGACCTGGGGGTTCCCACAGCCCCTGGGGTCCTGCAGCCCCGGGGGTCTCACAGCCCCGGGGTCCCCATTCTGCTCGGGGCTGGTGCTGCCTTCCCCCAGCACAGACCCCTGGCCCCGTCCCTGTGCCGGGGGTGCGGGAGCCTGGGCTGGGGCCGGGGTCGCCCGGGCTGGGCTCCGCGCCCGGTGCCCGCCGGTGCCCCCCGGACCCCCGCCGCCGGCCGTACCCCGCCAGCCCCGGGCCGGCCAGCAGCACAGGGGTTAAGGGGGCGAGGAGGTTCGGGTTACTTCCCTGGGAGCTTCTGGAGGAAACTGGCGGCGGAGCTGGGGCGGCCGGGAGCCGGGCGCAGGCAGGGTGCGGGCAGGGTGCGGGCAGGGTGCGGGCCCCGCTGCCCCCGCTCGGGGGGGGGGGCCCCCCCGTCGGGGGACGGGGCCGGGGGGGGGGGCCCGGGGGGGCCCATGGGGGCGCATGAGGTTATGGAGGGCTCTGGGTGTGGATGTGAGCTGGCGGGGCGTGGGGAGCCGGAGCCCCGAGGGAGCCCTGCGTCCACGCGGGCGCCGCTCAACATCTGCGCCCCAGGTGGGGGGGGGGGGGGGGCGGGGGGGGGGGGCGTGGGGGCTAGCTGGTGCGGGGGCCAACGCAGGGGCAAGCTGGGGCGGGTGCCTGCACCTCGTGCCCAGGGGGGTCCCCGTGGGGAAGGCCAGCGCTGGGCAGGGTGCAGCATGCCCGTCGGTGCGGGACGGAGGGCATGGGGGGTGCCTGGTACCCTCCCAGCTGGCTGTGACCCCCAGTCCCGTGGGGCCGGCCGGGCTCTGCAGGGCAGGGGATGCCCGGGGACGCCGCAGCAGCCCGGTGACGCTGTCAGGTGCAGCTGGGCGCTGTCAGGGACAGGGCACGGGTCCCTGAGCACACCGCTCAGCCTCTTGCCGGGTTTGCCCCTTGCCCCGGGGCTGCGGCTCCCAGCAGGACCTGCCCACGTCACCCCACGGGAGAGATCGGATCTTGGGATGAGGAGTTTCTATTCCCAGGGCGAGACGCAGCACCTCCCCTCCCCACCCTGCCCCGCGCAGGGACTCCGCTTCCCGGCTCTCCGCTGTGCGCCGTCTGCTCCCCCTCTGGCAGAGCTCCCGGGGCCGACCTGTGTGGCCTGGGGGGCTCGGGCCGCCCTCCCCTGCCAGGGGGGGAGAAGCCTGCGCCCCCATCCCGTGCGCCAGCGCCCCAAGCCCCGGTGTGTTTGCTAGGCTCCAGCCAGCCCCCGGCGGGGGGCTCTGCGCCGTCAGGCATGGCTGTGCCCGCAGGACCCGCCGTGTCCTGGCTGCGGGCTGAGACCCCCAGCTCCCCAGCCGCGGCTGGCGGGAGGGCCGAGCACGGCCCGTGGCGTGTGCGGGCTGCCGGGAGCCCCGTGGCTGGTGGCCGCGGGCACGTGCCTGCTTGGCCTGGGTTCACAGGGCGCGGAGTTTGACCTCCGGGTGTGAGCCGGGAGATGCAACCGTGGACTTTGAGAGGGCTGCAGGCAGGGCGGGCTCCTCCCCAGCATGGTCCCGGGCCCCACCCGTGCCCCCCGGGGCTGTGCCCCGCACCCCCCCGCTTTTCCCCTGGTGGGTGGGCATCCCGGCGAGGTGTCCCCCTGCCAGGGTGCAGGCACCAGTCCCCCCCCCGCCGTGTCCACAGCCCCAGCAGCAGGTCCCTCGCGGGGAGGGGGGGTGGCCGGGACCCCCCTGGTGGTGGCGCAGACCCTGTCACTCGAGGGCAAAGGGGGTGACACTGAACCAGAGGCTGGGTACGTGTGGCAAGGCGGGGATGTGGGCACCGGCAGTGACCACCCGCTCTGTCCCTCCTTTTGCAGGGCCAGACAGGAGCTCGGGAGGCACCCCAGGAGTGCCAACCTGCGGCCCGTGCCCGCTCCCGCGCTGCCCGTCCCTGATGGTGCGCTCCCGTGCTGCCGGTTCTGCCCCCCGCTGCAGCGGCGCTGGGTGTTAGCGCTCCTGCGAGGCCAGGAGGTCAGCGGGTAGAAAGCTCATCCCCGGGCCGGCACCGCCCCGAGCCTCGCGGTCATTTAATACTTCACCCATTAACTTGGACTCATAAACCTTGTGGGAGCGAGAGGCTAAAAGCCGTGCCAGCTGGGCAGCTTGACGAGCACCGCTCCCGCAGCCCCACCATGGCGGCCGGCTTCTTCATCAGCAAGAGCGTGGGCATCGTGGCCATAGTGCTGGGCCTGGGGGCTGTGGCCACCATCATCGCGCTCTCGGTGGTGTACGCCCAGGAGAAGAACAAGGTGGAGGATCCTGGCACTGCCGGCAGCGTCATCACCACCACCCCCACCACCACGACCACCACCACGACCACCACCCCCCCCCCCACCACCACCACCACCACGACCACCACCACCACCACGACGACCACCACCACGACCACCACCACCACTGCCCACCCTCCCACCAGTGCCACCACCACTGCCGGCCCCAGCAACCCCTGGGACCAGTGGAGGCTGCCAAAAACGCTGATACCAGAGTACTACGAGGTGACCCTGCAGCCCTTCCTGAATGCCAATGAAAGTAATGCGTACACCTTCAAGGGCAACAGCAGCGTGGTCTTTGTCTGCATGGAAGCCACCGACCTCATCCTCATCCACAGCAACAAGCTGAACTACACCAAGCAGAACAACTTCCTCACCTCGCTGGAGTCGGTGAATGGCTCCAGGGTGCCCAACATCACCAATACCTGGCTGGTGACCCGCACCCAGTACCTGGTGGTGCAGCTGGACAGCCCGCTGCAGAAGGGCCAGCGCTACCGGCTCGTCAGCATCTTCACGGGGGAGCTGGCCGACGACCCCTGGCCGGCTTCTACCGCAGCGAATATACGGATGGCCAGGGCAACAAGTAGGTGGAGGGCAGGGGGCCGGGGGTGTGTGTGCGGGGCTGGCCTGGGGATGGCAGAGGGCACGGGCTGGGTTTGGGGCTCCTCTCCCGCTGGGACGGCGGGATGGGCGTGGGGCAGCCTCTGTGCCCCCCTGTGTCCGCACGCCACCCCAGCGAGGAGGGGGCTGGGGAGTGGGCAGGGCGCGGGGTGAGCGGAGGGACCCGGGGGGGTGCCGGCTCCTGCAGAGCCCCCCAGGTGCTGAAGGGATTTGCTTGCAGGAAGGTGGTGGCCACCACGCAGATGCAGGCGGCCGATGCGCGGAAAGCCTTCCCCTGCTTCGACGAGCCGGCCATGAAAGCCAACTTCATGGTGACACTGATCCACCCCCCTGACCACGAGGCCATTTCCAACATGCCAGCCAGGAGTGAGTGCAGGGGCAGGGGGAGCCCCGGCAGGGGGGTCTGGGGGCCCGGCGGGGCTGCGGGGTGACACCCCCCTCCCTCCCTCCACTCCCCACAGGCACCTGGCAGCAGGAGATCAATGGGAGCATCTGGAATGTCACCGAGTTCGAGATCACCCCCAAAATGTCCACCTACCTGCTGGCCTTCATTGTCAGCCAGTTCACCTACGTGCATAATGACTCGGGGAGCGTGCTGGTAGGCTGGGGGCAGGGGGCACCCCTGCCCGCCCCGGGGTCTGAGCCTGGGCAGCGGCCAAGCTTTGTGTCTCTCCCCTCCAGATCCGCATCTGGGGCCGTCCTGAGGCCATCGCCGAGGACCAGGGTGCGTACGCGCTCCAGGTCACCGGCCCCATCCTCAACTTCTTCGAGAGGCACTACAACACGGTGTACCCCCTGCCCAAGTCCGGTGGGTGCCGCGGGGTGGCTGGGTCCCTGGGAGGAGCCGCCAGCCGTGGGGGGGGCAGGCGGTCTGGCACCCCGGCAGTGGCGTGCCAACGGGACCCCTCTGTCCCCCAGACCAGGTCGGCCTCCCCGACTTCAACGCGGGCGCGATGGAGAACTGGGGGCTGGTGACCTACCGGGAGAACTCGCTGCTCTTTGACAACGCCTACTCCTCCATCGGCAACAAGGAGCGGGTGGTGACCGTCATCGCCCACGAGCTGGCCCACCAGGTAGCCACCGGGCCCCCCACTTGCCCCGCCGGCTGGCTGGGCCTGGCTGACGGGGCACGGTGTCCCCCCCACAGTGGTTCGGGAACCTGGTGACGCTGCAGTGGTGGAATGACCTGTGGCTGAACGAGGGCTTCGCCTCCTACGTGGAGTACCTGGGTGCCGACTCGGCGGAGCCCTCCTGGAACATTGTGAGTGCTGCGGGCAGCGGGCAGGGGGGCAGGCACCCCCTCCACCCCCGCCCCCGGGGGCTGTCCCCGCTGCCAGGAGGGTGCGAGGGGGGCTCAGGCGGCTGCTGGCACTCGCCCCCACAGAAGGACCTGATGGTGCTGAACGAGGTGTACCGAGTGATGGCGACGGACGCCCTGACCACCTCCCACCCGCTTTCCTTCCCCGAGGACGAGATCAACACCCCGGCCCAGATCAGCGAGGTCTTCGACAACATCGCCTACAGCAAGGTGGGCGCGCGAGCCCTGGGTGCATGGGGTCCCAGGGCAGCGGGGTGGGCAGCAGGGTGGGCTGCGGGGTGCCCCCCGCACACCCGGAGTCTCTCACCCACCATCCCCGCAGGGAGCGTCGGTGCTGCGGATGCTTTCCGACTTCCTCACCGAGGATGTGTTCAAGGAGGGGCTGCAGGTGAGGCTCTGCCGGTGCTAGCAGGCACCGAGCCCCGGTGCGGGGTGGGTGGCCCGCAGCAGGGGCCTTCCCGGGTGCTCCGCAGGTGTCCTGCACCCCGGCCCGGCCCCTGCCCACCCGCCTCTCCTGGTGCTCTCCCGCAGTCCTACCTCCACACCTTTGCCTACGGAAACACCGTCTACACAGACCTCTGGCTTCATTTGCAAGAGGTAGGAGGGGGCTGGCTGCTCCGGCTGCTCTCCCCGAGCCAGCCCCTTCCCCGCCGCTGCCCCAGCTCGGGGGGCTGCCGGCGGGACAGGGTCCCAGCCACACAGCAGCTGCGCGGGGGCCGGCTGACCCCCGGCCCCCCCCGGCCCCCCGGCACCGGTGACCCACGGCACCGCCCTCCCCGCAGGCTGTCACCGCCAACAACGTCTCGCTGCCCGACTCCATCAAGAACATCATGGACGGCTGGACGCTGCAGATGGGCTTCCCCGTGGTGACTGTCGACACCCTCAGTGGTACCGTCACCCAGAAACACTTCCTGCTGGACCCCAACTCCGTGGTGGATAGACCCTCTGTCTTCAAGTGAGTGGGGTGGGGGGCCGGCAGTGGCGGGGGGCTGAGGGGCCGGGGGGGCGAGGGTTGGTCCCACTGCCTGCCTGTTCCCGGCACAGCTACACCTGGATCGTCCCCATCACCTGGATGACGAATGAGACGGCTGGGGAAAGGTACTGGCTGACCAAGGTCTCAGGTACGGCGCGCCCTGCCCGGGCTGGGAGCGGGGGTCGGGGTCCCCTGGGGGGGCACTGGCAGGGGGCACTGAGCCTGGCCCCCCTTGTGGGCAGGGGGGCGGCTCCGTCAGAGCATCCTCTCCCTCTCCCAGACACCAACAACGAGTTCAAGGTGAACAGCTCCAACTGGCTGCTGCTGAACCTGAACGTCAGCGGGTACTTCCGTGTCAACTACAACCAGGAGAACTGGGACCAGCTCCTCAGCCAGCTCTCCACCAACCACCAGGTACACGGGGCTGTGGCCGGGGCTGTGGCCGTGGCCATGGGTGGGCCCCCACCCCACGCACCCCCACACCCCATGCACCCCACTCAGGGCTGCCCTGAGACGCTGACTCTGCCCTCTCCCAGGTCATCCCCGTCATCAACCGTGCCCAGATCATCGACGACGCCTTCAACCTGGCCAGGTGAGCTGTGCCGGCTGCCCTGGGTGCCCGCCGGGGCAAGGGGGACCACAAGGTGGGTGTCCTGGGCGTGGACGCTGACGCTGGCCTCACCCCTCGCAGGGCCAAGTACATCAATGTGACCTTGGCCTTGAGCACCACGCAGTTCCTGGGCCAGGAGACAGAGTACATACCCTGGGAGGCGGCGCTCAACAACCTCCATTACTTCCAGCTGATGTTTGACCGCACCGAGGTCTTCGGGGCGATGACGGTGAGCAGTGCCACCGCCCAGCCCCAGCCCCGCAGCCGCTCCCTGCCGCTTGCCAGAGCCCCGTGCGGGGGGAACGGGGGTGAGGGGCTGGGTCTGCACCCAGAGCTGGGCAGGGGGGTGCTGCCAGCGCCCGAGCCGGGCAGGGGGGTGCTGCCAGCGCCCAGAGCGGGCAGGGGGGTGCTGCCAGAGCCCAGAGCCGGGCAGGGGGGTGCTGCCAGAGCCCAGAGCCGGGCAGGGGGGTGCTGCCAGTGTCGCCGGGCGCTGACCGTCCTCCTGCCCCCCAGCAATACATTCAGAAGCAGGTGACGCCCCTCTTCGACTACTACCAGAACATCACCAACAACTGGAACACCCTCCCCAGTGGCCTGATGGACCAGTGAGTGCCGCGGCCCCAGGGCTGGGTTGGACCCCCGGGGTCTCCCTGACCGCACCGGTGTGTGCCAGGGGGAGGCCACGGCTCTGCTTGTGGCCCAGCATGGGCCGGTTGGTGCCCGGCTGCCGCGCGCTGGCCCCCAGCCCCGCACGGCCCCTCTCTCCCCAGGTACAACGAGATCAACGCCATCAGCACAGCCTGCTCCTACGGCATCGCCAAGTGCCAGAAGCTGGCCATCGACTACTTCCACAAGTGGCAGGAAAATTACACCATTAACCCGTGAGTCCCCAGGGTGCCCCGGCAGGCGGCCGGGCTGGGCGCCACAAGGGGCTTCTGGCTGAGACCACTCTTCTCTCCCGCAGGATCCCCCCGAACCTGCGCTCCTCCATCTACTGCAGCATCGTGGCCACGGGCGGGGATGAGGCCTGGAACTTCATCTGGAATAGGTTCCAAGAGGCCACCGTCGTGTCCGAGGCTGACAAGCTCCGCACGGCCCTCTCCTGCAGCCGCTCTCCCTGGATCCTCAACCGGTGGGTGCGGGGTCCCGGGCGGGCGCCGCGGCGCTGCCCCTGCCGGCCCCTCACCCAGCAGCGTCCCCCCCTCCAGGTACCTGCAGTACACCCTCGACCCCAGCAAGATCCGGAAGCAGGACGCCATCGCCACCATCAACAGCATCGCCAGCAACGTGGTGGGGCAGCCCCTGGCCTGGGACTTCATCCGCAGCAACTGGGAGACGATCTTCAACCAGTGAGCACCCGCACTGGGGGGCTGTGGGGGGCCAGCGGGGGCAGACAGCATCACGGTGGGGGGGGTGGCACCGTCCCTTCCCCTGGCCGTGTGGGGTCAGGGCAGCCTCGGTCCCCGGTGCTGCTCTGCCCGCGGCCCCCGCTCACCCGTCCCTCTGCTCTCCCAGGTACGGGAGCGGCTCCTTCTCCTTCTCCCGGCTGATTTTATCGGTGACCCAGCGGTTTTCCACGGAGTTTGAGCTGCAGCAGGTGAGGCTGGACTCTGGCAGGGTCCATGGGACCGGGCACCGGGCACCGCAGCCCCAGCAGCAGCAGGGGCATGGCTCTGCACTGCTGGCGCCTTGCAACCCACCCTTGGCCAGCAGCACTTGGGGGGGGGGGGGCCTGCCCCTGCCCCTGCCCCTCGTGTGCCCGGAGGTCCGGCCAGCTTCTGTCCCCATCCTGGGCTGCCGGGGCACTGCTGAGTGCTGTCAGGGTGCTGCTGGGGTCTGTTGGGGTGCTGCTGGGGGCTGTTGGGGGGCTGTTGTGTGCTGCTGGGGTCTGTTGTGTGCTGCTGGGGTCGGGGTGTTGGGGGGGGCTGTTGGGGGGCTGTTGGGTGCTGCTGGGGGCTGTTGGGGTGCTGCTGGGGTACTGCTGGGGGCTGCCAGGGGCTGCCGGGGTGCTGTTGGGGTGCTGCTGGGGGCTGCCCATGCCTTCTCCAGCGTCTCTGCTCCCTGCAGCTGAAGCAGTTCAAGGAACAAAACCAGAACATCGGGTTCGGGTCGGGGACGCGGGCGCTGGAGCAGGCACTGGAGAGGACCCAAGCCAACATCAACTGGGTGAAGGAGAACACGGAGATGGTGCTGGCCTGGTTCCAGCGCGAGGCCACCTCCAGCTAACCCTGTGGCCCCGGCCGCTGCGCACCCTCCTCCCGGTCCGGCTGCGGGGCCGGCTGGCACCGGATGGGCTGTGGGGGCTGAGCCCAAAGCTCCCAGAGCCCCCTGCCCCATGGCCGGGCCAGACCCTCACCCACTCCTCAACTCTGCTCACTCCATCCTCCCCAGCCCCCAGCCCCAAACACTCCCTCCCCGCAGCCCCCATGCCCCCCTGGGCCAGCCCGGCCGGGTCCTCGGCTGCTCCTGAGGGGCAGGGTCCACTGCCCGCGGGCAGGGCCTGGCGCCTGTATGACGGGCAGCGGGGCGGGGGACGGGGGGCTTTGGGCTGGCGGGGGGCTGGGGGGGGCGCGGCCGGGGGCTGGGCCGGATCGGGCAGGAAGCGCCTGGGACCCTGCCGTGGGCAGGGGGTGGGGGCCGGGGACGCAGAGCACCCCCGGGCCGTTAGGAGCCTGGTGCTAAGTGGCTCTGGGGGCTCTGCCGACGCCAGCCCCCCGGCCCCTCCGTCTGAGCCCCCTAGGGGGCCGGGCCCCCGGGCTGCCCGGCAGGAGGGGGTGCTGGCAGCTGGCCCCTCGGGGGGTGACCCCCGTGGGCTGCCCGGGTCCCTGAAGGGATGGAGCTGGATGGTTTGAGCACTGGGGGGGGCTCAGGACCTGGCAGGCGGGTGGGAGCTGCCCTTCCAGCGGTGGGAGGGGGCACTCAGCCCCTGGCCGGGAGGCAGTGCCTGGCTGGGGGGGGGTGCCCTGGGCGTAGTGAGCAGGGTCCCACAGTAACGAGTCGGGGTGCAGGGGTGCATGGCAGCTTTAATGAGGATTCCTTCCCCAGTGCCCGTCCCTCGCAGCTCTGCGGCACGGCCACGCCGCCGGCCCCTGCGCTGCCTCTCCGGGTGGGGGTGCGGGATCAGCTCCACCGCCCCCGGTGCCATGCTGGGGTGCAGCTGGGTAGGACGAGGGCGGCACGGGGGGCCGGGGAGAGGGGCCTGCCCAGGGCCAGGGGGCTGCTGAGCTGTGCAGAAAGAGCGGTGTCAGGCGAGTGGCTGTGGGGCGGTGCTGTCCCCCCACCCCGTGCCCCGTGCCCCCCACCCCGCACCCAGGCTGGCTCTCTGGCTCAGCACGCACCGTGCTGTGGCCCCCAGCCCATGCGGACACCCCATGCGGGGCATTGCTGGTGCAGCCCTGCCTGCACCCCAGAGGACCCCCTGTCCCCCTCCCGTCCGTCCTCGGGCTCTCCCCCAGCCCCACTGCCTGCCAGGGTGGTGGGTGCAGGGGCAGGGAGGGGGCTGGGGAGGGGGCTGTGCGTACCTGGCAGGGTGCAGGCAGCTGGGAGCTGTGCGCGGGGGTCCCAGGGGGCCCCATATCTGTCAGTCCTGCCCCAGGAGGCTGGTGGGGGGCTGCAGGCTCCAAGCAGCAGGAGGAAGCTGTCCCAGTGCCTGTGGCCGTGGCACGTGGGGGGGGGGGGGGGGGCCGGCCCGGGGGGTCCCGTACCTCCGGGGGGGGCCCCGTCACAGGGATGTAGGGAGGTGACCCCCAGGCCACCGTCCCCATGTCGGGAACCCCAAGCACCTCTGGGGGAGTTCCCGCAGCAGCACCACAGGGGGGGGACCCCCAGGCCCCCGTCCCCATGCCGGCAGCCCCGTGCAGCTCGGGGGGGCCACGGGAGGCCCCCCCCACAGGCCGGGGGCGAAGCCTCCCGCGGGGCCGGGGCTGGTGGGTGCAGGCGGGGGTCCGGGCTCTGGCAGCACCCCAGCCCCTGCGGGCAGAGGGGGCAGTGCCAGGGGGCCGCCCCCCGCCGCCGGGCCAGCGCCTCCTCGCTGAGCCCCAGCAGGGCCGAGAGGTGGGCGATGTAGCGGATGGCGAGGCGCAGGGTCTCGATCTTGGTCAGGCTCTGCCCCGCGGGCGCCAGCGCGGGTGGCGGTAGTGCCGCAGCCGCAGCAGCCCCCCCCGCACCGCAGCTTCTCCCGGCCCCCCCCCGGGGCACCGGCCGCTGGCCCCGCGGGGGACATGGGGATGCCCTGGGGGGCTTCGCAGAAGGGGTTGGGGAGGCGGCGTTGGGGAGGGCCCCAGCCTGGTCCCAGAGCAGAATGTGGCCCGCTGGGGGCTGGAGGCCCCGGGGCAGGAGTGGGGCTGGGGGTCCGGCCATGGCTGGGCTCTGCTCTGCCGCCTGCGTCTGGGGGTGCCTGGGCAGCCCCGGCTTTATGCGGGGCCGGGGTGCAAAGCGTCACTTTTGTGACCACCTGGAGGTGTCAAAACCTACAGAGCCGGGCTGGGGCCGGCCGGGAGCCTGGGAATGCCGGGCCCATTTGCGGAGGTGTCAGTTCTGACTCCTCTGGCCCTTAATTGGTGCTGCCCAGTGCTGGGAAGTGTGCAGGGACCAATTCACACGGCCGTGAGAGATGCTAACGTGCCTACCAGCCCTGCCAGCGCCCGCACTGCCCCGCATGGCGGCTCTGCCGGGCCAGCTGCGCTGCGGGGAGCAGCGGGGAACTTGACCTTCCAAGTGCCGGGACCCGGAGGGACCAGCCCCGACACCCAGCAGTGTCCCCACGGCTCCCCTGCCCTCTGCACAGCCCCCAGCCCGAGGGCCGGGGGTCCTGGGTGCTCCCAGCTCCACCCCACCGCCGTGAGGGGCAGGGGGATGCGGGGATGTGGCAGCCAGGCTGGTGCGGTGGTGGTGGGACCAGCCTGCTTCCTTCCCGGGTGATGTCCCCTCACCCGGCCACGCTGCCTCCGTCTCCCTGACCCCGTGGGATGCAGGCCCAGCTCTCCGAGCTCCTGGCACGCTCTGGAGAAGCTGGAGGCAGAGCCTGGGTGATGTGGGGACCCCCTGGGCCATGCCCCCTTCATGGACCTGAGGCTCCCTGCGCTGCTTGTCCCGCTGGTGCAAACCCCAGACTGGGGTGGGGGTCTGGGGACAGTGGGCAGCGCCGTGCTGGGATGCTTTTGCAGCTCTGTCCCCGGGGCTGGGCACAGGCTCTGGGCCCCCTCCGTGCCAGCCGTCCCTGTCCCAGCCGGAGGTGCATGAATGCACAGCCAGGGCTGGGGGCCATGGGGACGTCTGACCCCTGGGAGGTGCTGCAGCAGGGACGGTGGGGCCACGGTGGGCAGCGAGGTCCTGGGGAGGGGTGCCCGGGGGGACCCCCTCAGCGGGGGGCTGGCTGCTCCTCGGGGCATGGGTCCAAGCCCGGCACCGACTGCCTGGGGAGGGCTTTGGCCAGCTTTGGCCCACGGCACCATCAGGAGGCCCTGCCGCCCGCGCAGTGCCCCCATCACGTCCACCCCATGGTCCTGTGCCCACCCCCCGACAACGCCGACAGGAGGGACGTGGGGGGACTCCATCTCCCCTGAGGAGTGAGGGGCTGTGGGCTCCCCCCCCCCGGGGGGGCTCTGACCCCACAGCCAGTGCTGTCATGGCTCAGCCGCGCTCCAGCACTTGTCTAAACACAGAAGGAGGTGGGAAGCGGCTGCCCAGCAGGGCCGCAAAACTCATTACCCGGCAGCTCATCAGCTAATGAGACCCAGGAGGGGGCCTGGGAATTGCGGGGGGAGTGGGGCCAGGGCAGCGCTGAGGGGCGCGCGGGGAAGGGGCCGTGCCCCAGGCTCTGCCATCGGTGCAGAGCACCCTGCCACGCTCCCGGGGCCAGGCTGCCGCCGGACCCCCGCTGCAGCCCCCGCCCGGAGGTGGGCTCGGACGTCTGTGCCCAGAGATGCGCTGCGGGTCCAGGTTGGCACCGGCACCCTTGGACCTTGGCCCGGGCAGCGGCACGGCACGGCACTTCCTCCAGCGAGAGGGCAGAGGGGATTAGCAGCGATTATCTCCGGAGTTTTTGTGCCGTGTCTGCAATGTCTGCGGGGAGATAAGAGCTGGTTCAGACGCCAATATCCTCATGGTGCCCGGCAGGCAGTGCGGGTACCGGAGCAGGGCTGGGCCGGGGTCCGGGCGGCAGGGGGACGCACATGGCTCCGAGCAGTGCCGCGGCTGGGTGTGGTGGCACGCTTGGTGGCAGGAAGGAGCCGTGCCAGGGGAGCACCCGGTCCCCATGGCCCTGGCGCTGCGGGGCGCCCTGCGACACCCGCACAACGCGGGGCTTTGAAATGCCAGCGATGCCCCCACGCGGGGTCCCCGCAGGGCCGGGGCACCGGGGGCTGCCACGTGGCTGAGCAGCGTGCCTGGCTCCGGCGAGCGTGGCGAGGCCGGCAGGAGCGCTCGGCCGGCGCCGAGCAGTAGGCAGGATTTATCTCATCGCCTCCGTGTCACCGCGTTCCCCAGGAAAACTGAACAAGCTTCATGTGACCGCTGGGAAACACGAGGCCGTGAGCGATGGGGCGCTGGCTCACCCGTGTGTCACCCGCGTGTCACCCGCACTGCCCCGGGGAGGGGCCGGCCCCCCCCCGGCCGGGCCCGGGCTGGGCACCCGGTGTGGGGCCCCGTGCCCACCGCCGTGCCCCGGGGCTGTGCACACCCGGTATGGGGGGGTCCCGTGCCCACCGCCGTGCCCCGGGGCTGTGCACACCCGGTATGGGGGGCTCCCGTGCCCACCGCCGTGCCCCGGGGCTGTGCACACCCGGTATGGGGGGGTCCCGTGCCCACCGCCGTGCCCCGGGGCTGTGCACACCCGGTATGGGGGGGTCCCGTGCCCACCGCCGTGCCCCGGGGCTGTGCAATCGCCGTGGGGGGGTCCCGGCGGGGCGGCACGCCGGGGGGGGCACGCCTCCCGAGGCAGCGGGGGCCGCGCTGCCGGGGGGGCGGTGCCGGTGCCGGTGCCGGTGCCGGTGCCGGTGCCCGGCCCCCCGCTCGCTCCCTGATGGATTTTCCTTCCCGCGGCGGGGCCGGGTTTCCCTGGAAACCTTCGCACCCGCCGGCACCGACACCTGCGGGGCCTGGGAACGCGGCGGGGGGGCCCCTCCCAGCCCCGCCCCCCCGCGGGGTCACCGCGCCCCGGCGGCCGCTCCGCCGCTCCGGCTGCCGCGCTGGGCACCGGGGCTGCCGGCTGGGACGGGGGCGGGGGGGACGCGGGCACCCAGAGCTGGCGCTGCGGCAGCTCGACCCCCCTGCAGACCCCCCTGCAGAGCCCACCAGAGACCCCCCCTGCAGACCCTGCTGCGGACCCCATTGCAGAGCCCCCTGCAGACCCCAATGCAGTCCCTGGGGCAAACCCCACCAGAGACCCCCCCCCCTGCAGACCCCGCTGCAGACCCCATTGCAGACCCCCCTGCAGACTCCCTTGCAGACCCCCCAGAGACCCCCCCTGCAGACCCCGGTGCAGATCCCACTGCAGAGCACCTTACAGACCCCATTGCAGATCCCGATGCAGACCCCACCAGAGACACACCCCCCCCCCCGCAGACCCCAGTGCAGACCCCATTGCAGAGCCCCCTGCAGACCCCAATGCAGGCCCTGGGGCACACCCCACAAGAGACCCCCACTGTAGAGCCCACGGCAGAGCCTGGCGCAGACCCCACATTGGGGCCCAAGCCCCCCAGCCTCAGGATGCTGCGGGGAGGGGGGGTGAGGGGTGCCGGGGGTGGGCAGCATGGAGCAGCCTCACACCGCTGGGGTAAAATTTGTCACCCCCGTGTTCAAAGCTGGCTGCCCCCTGGCCCCCCCGGCCTTTGAAGTGCTGCTGGTGCCGGCCACGAAGGTGCCACTTCACACCTCGGGCCCTGCATAAAGCCGGGGCGGCCGGGGGACGCCGGCACACGGCCCCACAGCCATGGCCCGCTCGGCAGCCCCCGGGGGCAGCAGCAGCTCACCCGCACCCTCGCCCGACTCCTGCGGCCTCTCGTCCCCTGCTGCCACCCGGGGACCCTGCCACGGCCCCGCTGCCCCCCGCCTGCGGGGCGGCCCCGGGGGCAGGAAGGGGGTCCGAGGGCCGGGGGGCCCGCGGCAGAGCGCCAGCGAGCGGGAGAAGCTGCGGATGCGGCGGCTGGCACAGGCGCTGCTGCGGCTGCGGCACTACCTGCCACCCGCGCTGGCGCCCGCGGGGCAGAGCCTGACCAAGATCGAGACCCTGCGCCTCGCCATCCGCTACATCGCCCACCTCTCGGCCCTGCTGGGGCTCAGCGAGGAGGCGCTGGCCCGGCGGCGGGGGGCGGCCCCCCGGCACTGCCCCCTCTGCCCGCAGGGGCTGGGGTGCTGCCAGAGCCCGGACCCCCGCCTGCACCCACCAGCCCCGGCCCCGCGGGAGGCTTCGCCCCCGGCACTGTGGGGGGGGCCCGGGGCCCCCCCCAGCTGCACGGGGCTGCCGGCATGGGGACGGGGGCCTGGGGGTCCCCCCCCGTGGTGCTGCTGCGGGAACTCCCCCAGAGGTGCTTGGGGTTCCCGACATGGGGACGGTGGCCTGGGGGTCACCTCCCTACATCCCTGTGACGGGGCCCCCCCCGTTGCTGCATGGGGCTGTCACCTCCAACACATCCTCCTGGCTGTCCCCTCCTCACTGCGCAGGGGCAGGCGCCCCCCCGGACCTCCCCGGCGACCCCCTCCTGGACGCGGGGCTGATGCTGCCGGATTTCATGGATGCAGGGACAGTCACCCAGGTATGTGTGCTGGCAGGGGTCAGGGCGAGCCCAGGTGGCCCCCAGCACGGGGCTGGCATGGGGCAGGGCTCAACCCCTGGGTGCGCTCAGAGCCCCCCTGGCGAGGGGCAGTGTGGGGACTGGTTTTGGGGTAACAACAGCCTTGTCTGGGGTTGGAAATGGAGAGGTGGCCCCCTGCCCCCCTGCAGCGGGTGCATGTGGATCCCTCAGCCCACTCCGATCCCCCCCGGGGCCCGGGTGGACCTGAGGCCGTGCTCCTGCTTGTCCCTGACCGGGAGCCCTCCTGGCGGGCAGGCTCTGTCAGCCCCCATCCCTGTGCCACCCGAGACCCCAGCCCCCCCCCTGCCCTGGCCTCTCACCACCCTCTGCTCCCCAGACCTCTCCTCTCCGGAGGCTCTGCTCCCGCCGCAGCCCCAGGACTGACCCGGACAAGCCCCCAGCTCCCCGGTGCCGGAGACCCAGTGCCACGGGGCCCCCAGGATGCACCGTCCGGATGCCTGCAGCATGGGGGACGCATGTCCCTGCCTTGGACAGCTGGGGGGGGGATGGGGACGAGCTCCTGAGTGAGCCTGGAGCTGTGCTGGGCGTGCTGGGGCGGCTGCGACTGTACATAAATAAACCCTCGTGCCCCTCCGTGTGTCACCGCGTGGCTGTTCCCGTTGGCCATGGGATGGGGCGCAGCATGCCCGGGCCACCGTGTCGGCTCCGGGAGCGGGTTTGGGGCTGGGGACCGTGGCACGCAGCTGCAGGGCAGCTGGACAGCATCTGGGAAAGCAATTGCAAATTTGGGAGAGACACCTCCTGTCCCAGCGCCTGTCCCCTGGCAGGGAGGAGTGGGGGTCACCAGCACCCTCCGGATCCAGCCCCAGGGCTCAGTGGGAGCTGAGCATCGCCTGCCCCCCCATGCTGGTGCCTGTGAGTGCCCCCCCAGTGCAGGGTTAAGTGTGGGTATTTGGGGTCTGGCAGGAGGGCTGGAGAGGGGAGTGCGGGGGGGCTGCAGATGGGGCCCCTTTGCCCCCCAGCCCCCTCGGCGGCTCCCTGTGGGGTGTGGGGGCCAGGGACCCTGGCGGGGCCTGGCAGCCGGGTGCTAATGCACCGGGGCCCTTCCCTGCCTACTCCGGGAGGGGGGGGGCTCAGGGCAGGGGGTCTGCAGGGCTAATGAGCCCCACTTATCTGTGAAATGACTTGCTAATAATGCTAATGCCCTCTGCCAGGGGGGCGAAGCCTTTGAGATGCAAAGCAGCCCCCCCTGCCCTCCCCCAGGCTGCCGCTCCCTCCGGCCAGGGCTCAAGGGACCTGGGGACATGCTCTGGCCATGGGGACATGCTCTGGCCATGGGGACAAGCAAGCTCCAGCTGTGGGGAGAGCCATGGTCTGGGGGAGCAGCTGGCAGCGGCAGGGCTGGGAGAAGGGAGCCATGGGTCTCTGGGCCATCCCAAAAGATGCACCCCAAAGCAAGGAGCCTTTGTGCACCCCGATGCCCAGTCCTGGTCCTTTGCTGGGGGATGCTCGGCTGGGGGGGTCCTCCCATGGCAGCGGGGCATCTCCCTCAGCCCAGCTCCTCGCCCCGCTGCCTTGGGCACCTACTGCCCTGCCCCAGGGCATGGACCTGGGCAGCTTTTGGGGGGCAGGCAGCCACACAAGGTGCCGGGCAGGGGCCACGCCATCCCCGTGCCATTAGGATGGGATTTGGGATGAGCTGGTCAGCGGAGCGGGCAGAGGGGGACAGAGCTGCCTGCCTGCGGGTGGGGGATAGAGGGACCCCGTGTTGGGGCAGAGCTGCGTGTGTGCGTATGCGAGCACGCGCCGGTGCGTGCAAGCGGCAGGAGGGTGCACGTCCGTGCGGCTGGGTGAGCACTGTGCACGCCTGCGTGCCTGGGTGGGTGGTGCGGGGTGAAGGACCAAGCCGTTCCCAGCGGGCTGGCTACGTCAAGGAGCAACCTGAGCTACCAAGGGCATCCCACCGGCTGCCTGCGGAGCCTGGCCCAGCGGCGGGTGCGGAGGTGGCTGTGGGCCCCGCTCCCCCTCTCCCCCTGGCCCCCACCGGCTCCCCACTGCCCAGCACGGCGTGGATGCGGGAGCCCTTGGCGTGGAGACCTGGCAGCGTGTGAGCATCGGCCCTGACATGGCCCGGCTGGGCGGCGCTGGGCAGGACGCCCTGGATGGAGGTGAGGAGCAGGGTGCCTGGTCCCCCGGGGGCTCTGGCTTTGGGCTGGGGGGGTCTCCGTCCCCATGCAGGACCACGAGGGATGCTCTAGGGTGGGGGACCGCTGGGCAGCAGGCAGTGGGTTGGGGTCAGCTGAGCCTGTCTCCCTCTGCCCTGCTTGGCCAAGGCCCCTGTGCACTAGGGGGTGGGGGGGCCGTGGCCCTGGGCAGGAGCAGGGCTCCAGGGGACGGGGCTTCCCACGCTGAGTTCGACCTGCGCCCCCCAGAGCCCCCACCCCAGGGCCCCTCCGGCTGCGCTGCCGCTGCCCATCTGCCTGTTGCCACAGGAAGGGGCCAACTGGACCCAGACCCCGCGGTGGGGAACGCCAGCGCGGAGCCCCCCGGCAGCCTGCCCCCCGCCGAGCAGGGCTGCGCCTGGAGCCCCCAGGGTGAGGGCAGCGAGGAGCCCCTGCGGCTGCCCACCTTCTCCCCAGCCGCCCAGGCCCGCGTGGCCGTCACCTTCGCCCTCTTCGCCCTCTCTGCCGGCTGCAACCTGGCAGTCCTGCGGGCGGCGGGGGGCCGGCGGGGCGGCCGGCGCTCCCACATCCGCCTCCTCATGTACCTCCGGCTGCTGGCCATGTACGCCTCTGCCTTCGTCACCGTCGTCATCAGCCTGGACCGGCAGGCCGCCATCCTGCGCCCGCTGGCCATCGCCCGCGCCCGGAGGAGGAACCGCATCATGCTCTACGTCGCCTGGCTCCTCAGCGCGGGGCTCTCGGTGCCGCAGGTACCCGTCCCCAGGGCTCCCCTCTGCCCCCCCGGCAGACCCCTGTGCCGGCTGGGGTTGCTCCCAGGGCTGGTGCTGCCGTGAGCCCTGCGGGATGGGGATGGAGAGGGCTTGGAGGAGAGGCAGCTGAGCAGGGCAGCGAAGGAGGGGCTGCGGCAGCGCGTCCCCTCCACCCGGCTCTGCCCCCCCTCCCCATTGCATGCCCGGCCTCCTGGGAGTGGGGAGCGGAGTTGCCACAGGGGTGACTGTGGGTGTGACCCCATGGCTCCCGTGGTCCCTGGCTTGGGACCCTGGTGCCCTGCCTTTGGGAGGCGCGGACCCCCTGTCACCCCATGCCCCAGGGCAGGGGCTGCCATCCCACCTCTGCTCTGCCTCCAGCTGTTCCTCTTCCGCACGGTCACCCTCCGCCCCCCGCACAACTTCACCCAGTGCACCACGCGGGGCAGCTTCCCCCAGCCCTGGCACGAGACCCTCTACAACATGGTGGGCTTTGCCTGCCTCTTCCTGCTGCCGCTGCTCATCATGGTCTGCTGCTATGCACGCATCCTCCTGGAGATCTCCCGGCGCATGGGCTCCAGCCTCTGTGAGTGCCTGGGCACTGGGCTGCCATGTCCCCATGCCCGAGGGGCTTTGCAGGGACCCTGGGATGGAGGGCGCCGCAGGGAGCCCTGGCTGGGGCTGTGTGGGGACCCCCCAGCCCTCCCTCGGGGCGTGGTGTCCCTGTCCCAGCCAGGCCACCAGGCATTCCCCACTCACGGGCCGTGCCCCCTGCAGTCTCCTCCCGGGACGTGCCGCTGCGGTGCTCCAGGAGCAACATCCCACGGGCACGGCTGCGCATGCTGAAGATGAGCCTGGTCATCGTCTCCTCCTTCATCCTCTGCTGGACCCCCTACTACCTGCTGGGGCTGTGGTACTGGTTCTGCCCGCAGGCCATGGAGAAGAGGGTCTCGCCGGCCCTCACCCACATCCTCTTCATCTTCGGCCTCTTCAACGCGTGCCTGGATCCCATCACCTACGGGCTCTTCACCATCCCCTTCCGGAGGGGCTGGGGCTGCCCCTGCGGGCACAGCCCCGAGCCCCAGCCGCCCTCCCCGGCCACCGGCTCCTTCCGCTGCTCAGCCTCCTCCTTGCCATCCAAGCGGGGCGTCCCGGGGGCACGGGGGTGGCCGGTGCCTGCCAGGCCGGGGTTGCCCACTGGGGCCAGCTCCTGCCGGAGCAGCTCCCTGTGAGCCGGGCATGGCACGGCATGGCATGGCATGGCACGGGGACGCCCCAGGGTGCTCAGCAGGCATGGAGGCTGCGGGTGGCAGGGGACGGGTGGCAGGACAGCGAGGGCAGGACGGGGCTTGGCAGGGATGGGGCTGTTGCTGCTCTTCTCCTGTGCCCCAGAGCACCCCTGCGGGCTGCAGGGCTGGTGTGGGTGCCCCTGCTCCCCACTCCCCTCCCTGCACTGCCAAGCCCTGCACAGCTGCTGCAGCAGAGCCCAGCACAGCAATAAAGTGTCCCACGGCCACCTCCTATCTGCCCGTGTCCCCAGCCAGGAGCTGGGCTGGGGCTGGAGTCCCCAGAGCCAGCGCTGCTGGGGATGGGCCGGGGGGGGAGCCCCTGCCCACTGGCCCCGGGGGTGGCCGGTCCCCCCCAGGGAGGGGGGGGCCCTCTCGCGGGCTGCTGGGGCTGTTTGTCCCTGTGGGGCTCCCGGCCCCGGTGGGGCACGGGGCTGGTCCCCGCCGGCGGAGCGGAGCTGGCAGCAGTGCCAGGGCACCGTGCTGCCTCCAGCAGCCGCGCACGCGCCGGCAGCTCCGCTCAGAACGGGAGCTCTCGGCTCCTGACGAAGGTCGTTGCGAGGCACAGGGGATCCGGCTGCTCCCGGCTGCGCGGCAACTGCCCCAAGGCCAGCGTGGCTGCGGGAGCTGGCACGGCTGGGGGAGGCGGGCAGGGGGCTGCAGCCCCGGGCTTCGAGCGGGGCTGGGGGTGCCTGTGCCCCTCACGTCCCCCCTGCGCCCCGGAGCAGCCGGTCTGAGCCCCCCCCTGCAGCTCTGGGAGCAGCGCCGGGGGCAAGGGACGGCTGCTGGGAGCTGCCCTGGCATCGGCCCCAGGGCAGGGCTATGGCGGCGCTGGGGGCTGCTGGAGCTGGGACCGAAGCAAGAGGCCGATTCCAGACAGCGCCTGCCTGGGGCTCCCCACTTTGCTGCAGTGGGTTGACGGGCTCCCTCGCCCCCTTCGGTCCCTGCTGCCAGGTGGGGCTCGGGCCTCGGGATTTGCCCGTAGCCCCAGGGAAGTCCCTCGTGCCCAAGCTGGGGGGGACGGCTGGGAGAGCTGCTCCAGCCGCTGGGGTCTCCCTGGCTCCGGCAGCCAGTCCTGTGCTGGGAGCAGGCTCAGCCGGCGTGGGCAGGCAGGCGAGGGCTGTGGTTGGCCCCCCTGCAGGGGCGAGGCGGGCAGGCAGGGCAGGCAGGGTCTGTTGCAGGCAGGGCCAGCCAGCTCGGCAGTGGCCGTGGCCGTGCCCGGCTGCCCATCCCGGGAGCGGTGCCCAATAATGGCAGCGCGAACCACGGTCGCAGGGGTTTATTACGAAGTGGCAAAGTAAAATGCCAGCGGTGCTGCTCCAGCTCCGGAGGAGCGATCCTGTGCCTGCTGGCGGCGGCGGCCGGCGCGCTCGTCTCCCCAGGGCTCTCGTGGAGGTCTCGGCTTTGTGGGGCTACAGGGAATGGGGCCACAGTCCCAGGGGCACAGGGCATCCTCACTGCTGCGGGGCAGGGATGGGGCTTCCTCGGCGCAGGGGGGGCAGAGCTGCGCCCGCTCCTGCTGCCTCCGGGCACAGCCCCAGCCCCAGGCGTGGACCCGTGTAAGCATGGAAACACCGTCTCGTACGGGGCACGCCGCTCGGTCCTGCGGCAGAGAAGGGCTTGGGAATGCTTTGCTGCGAGGGCAGGGCTTTGCAAAGCAAAGGAAATCACCACACAAAAAGCCCCTGCTGAAACCTCGCCTCCGTTTTTGAGCCAGCGGCTCCTGGGACACTGCTGCCAGCTTCGGCCCCGCTGCGGGGAGCACCCTGCCTGCCCCGGGGAAAAACGGGGAGCTGAGCTTGCCCCTCCTTTGCCTGCAGGCAGAGCCCGTGCCCGCAGGGCAGCTCTCCTCCTCTGGGCTAAGGGCACTTGGCTGGAGCAGGGGGGGGGGGGGGCGCTGGGTGGCTCAGCGTTGCCCCGTCCCCTTGCCGGCCCGGGCAGAGCTCCCAGCCCCACTGGGTGTGCGTGGGCAGGGGCTGGCCTTGCCGGATGCCGGGCTGCACCTTGCAGTCACATCGGGCTCTGAGGGTGCACCAGGCGTCAGGCAAGGGGCAAGAGTTGCTGCCAAACCCCAGCGCGGCCACCCGCTTCCCTGGCGGAGCTGGCGAGCGGGGACAGACCGGCCGGGCGAGGGGACGGGGCCGCAGGGCTGGCAAAGGCGAAGCAGGAGGTGATGCTGGGGGGATTGGCCGGGGGATGCCCGTGCTGGGGTGACCATTTTCCACCTGGCTCAGCAGTGTCAACATCATCCCCTGCTCCCCCCCCAGCCGCGTCCCCACAGCAGCACCTTGTGAAAACGAGAGGTAAAGCGTAACCCAGGAGAACGCTGCCTGCCCGCCCCCCGCCGTCGGGCACAGGACGGCTGCGGCTCTAGGTGCCGGCCCCGCCGCTGCCGGGTCTCTTCTCGGTGAAGAAGCTTTTGAGCAGCATCACCTGCCCAATGCTGACCACAAAGAGGATGAGGGTTTCCCCAACCGACCAGTATGAGACCCGGCCGTTGAGGTCTTCGGCTCTGCTCCGGTCCTGCGCTTCCCGCAGGCGGTAGTGGGTCTGGGAGTCGATCACCGTGTTCAGGGCCTCATGGATGGTGACGCAGGCGGACTCCATCTGGGGAGACAAGCGCGCTCCATTGCTCCTGACGCAGCGCAGCTCCGGCCCCGCGCTCGCGGCCGGGGGAGCCGAGGTGCGCGGGGCACTGAGAGCGGGATGGCAGCGCCCTGTGCTGCTGGGGCTCTGCCAGCCCCGACCTGCGCGTGGTTCTGCCCAAAGGGGCAACGCTGGAGCCTGGCTGGCGGAGGGAGCCTGCCATGAGCACCGGGGCAACACCGAGAGACCTGCCGAGGCGCTGGGGGCCAGGGCGCAGCCGTCCCTGCGGGCTCACAGCAAGGGATGGAAAAGCTTTGCTGCGCTTCCCTTGTGCAGGATGGACACCGGGTGCTCAGGCCGGGGGAGGTTCAGACCCAGAGCAGCCCTCCCCGTCCCACTCCGCCGGCGCCACTGGGAGGAGGACGTGGCCTGCACGTGGCGGGGTGGTTGGCTGGCAGTTGGCACTTCTGCATTTGGCAGAGGGGAAGGTGGACGAGCCCCCAACCGCCGTCCCGTGGGGCCGTTTGGCCGCAAGCGGGAGCTGTGGCAGGGCCCTTCTCCCGCGGCAGCGACTCACCTGCGTCAGGGCGGTGACACGGTTGCTCATGTCGGGCAGGATCGGTGGCTCGTCGCCCACCTGGAAGTCGAAGTAGACGGTTTTGTGGGAGAAGGTGGAGAACTCATTGCTGAAGCAGAAGGTGTAGACACCCTTGACTTCGGTGTGGTGCGGGAAGCTGTCGTACTGCTTCTTGGTCTCCTTGTAGATCGTCCTGCCGTTGGGGTCCTCCACGTAGCAGTCCACGTCGTAGTGTCCCCCGCTGATCACCTGTGCAAGGAGACACAGGTGGCACAAACCAAACCACGTGGCGAGGGCCTCCGGCCCCGGAGGGAGCAGCTCTGCCTGGCCCCGTGCCTGTGGGCACGGCCGTGCCCTCGGCGAGCAGGCACCGTGCCCATGGCTGCCCGCCACGGGACGGGGGCCCAGGCTGGGGGAGCCCCAGGGGAAGCTGTGCCCCACGGTGCCCGCAGCTCAGGTGGCTGCCCAGAGCTCAGGTGGGGTGCCTGGACAGGGGGACAGCCCTGATGGGTGGGTCAGGGGCTGCTGCGGCGCTGTGGGCACATCCCAGTACTGGCTTCCAGGCGGGCTCTGGGGGGCATGGCAGGGGCAGGGGGCACAGGCCGGGTGCAGGGGCAGGGGCTGGGGGCACGGGGGGGCACGGGCAAAGGTGGGTGGGGGAACATGGGCAGGAGCATGGGTCCGGGGGTGGGGCAGAGGGTGCTGGGCACAGGCAGGGGCATAGAGGGGGTCACGGGCAGGGTCAGGGGTCACGGGCAGGGCAGTACCTGGTAATCCAGCGTGAACTTGACCCCGCGTTCCAGCTCCTGGTGGAAGCACTGCCTGTCGCTGTCGGGCAGCTCGAAGGTCAGCTCGGTGCCACCGGCCCGGCCGGCCCGCAGCGCGCACAGCAGCAGGGCCAGCGCCAGCATCCCCCCCCCCCCCCCCCCCGCCCCCACCGGCACCGGCCCCGTCGGAGCCGCCCGCCCGCGGGGGCCGGCCCCCCGGCGACAGACAGACACCCCCGGACAGACAGACACCCCGGCATCCCTGGACAGACACCCCCGGACAGACGCCCCCAGCCCCCCGGACAGACAGACACCCCGGCATCCCTGAACAGACACCCCCGGACAGACAGACACCCCGGCACCACCAGACACCCCCGGCACTCCTGGGCACCCCCAGCACCGGACACCCCCGGCACCCCCAACGCTCCCCAGCACCCCTGGCCAGCCCGCCCACCCCGGGCACCCCAGCACCCTGGGACCCCTGACACCCCCAGGCACCCCGGTGGCAGAGGACGCCGGGGCCGCGGGACCCCTCCCAGCAGCCCCCAGCCCGACGCTGAGCTCTTTATTGATAGCGTGAGAACACAAAAAGTCTCTGCTGTTACATGACGTCATCCCCCCCAGCTCACGCCTGCACCCGCTCGGTGCAATAAATGCACTGAAACGTTCCCGCAGGGAAGCGCGGCGCACGTTCCCCGGGCCGACGCACAGAACGCGGGAAGCTCCGAGTGGGGTGCCCCGTGCTCCACAGGCACCCGATCGCCCGCTAAAGGTGCCACAGGTTGATTAAAAACAAAACAAAACAAGACAAATGCAAAATACCAGAATATCTAGAAATGAAAGGAAAAGGTGAACTACGGGATTTAAAATTCCCCCCACTGAACCAGAGACAGCGGTCACTGTCACGGGGAAAATGCGCCTGAAATTCAGTCTGTAAGACACGTGCCCAGAGAAAGTGTAAACTTTAAGGCTGTAAAAATATAAACCCCCCCCCCCCCCCAAAGCGTTTCAATCTCACTGCACGCTCGAGCACGTCCTGCACAGGTAAAACCAAACCGTGGCGCTGCTTGGTGCGGGCACTGTGCAAAGTTTTGCAACGGCCTGGAGAAGGACGGCCGGTGCCCTGGGCAAGGGAGCGGCTCGTTGCCAGCCACTTCGGATGGATGGACGGACGGAAGCCTCTGCCGGGCTGACTGAGGCAAGGGCAGGAGCCCACGCCAGCCGTGGCGGGGTGGGATGGCTGCCACTTGCCCGTGGAAGCAACGCTGCCCGTGCAGTGGGCGTCAGGACCCGTGGCACTGCATTGAGTAAGCCCTCGGAGCGGCTCTCGCGTGGCCTCGCGGGGGCGGCTCGGCCTCCGGGGCAAGCTGCGGATCCGAAATGCTCGCCGAGCCGGCGGCACAGGGCCGTGGGCCGCTGCCTCTTCGCAGCCAGCTCCGTGCGGTGGGTTTGGCCGAGGCTGATGGCGGCTACGGCACGCACCCAGCCCGTGGTCCCAGTTAAGCGTGGGGTGAGGGGTGCTCCCCGCTGCCCGCCGGTGCCTGGACGAGGCGGGGGCCACGCGGGTGGGAGGGGGCCGGCGGTGCACGGTCTCGCTGCCCCAATGCTGCAGAGCTGCCGTGTGCTGTTGGTGCCGGCGCGGTGCCGCGGCGGGGTGCTCCACGGCCCCGTCGGCAGCGCGGGGCAGCCGGGTCCCTGTGCATCGGGAAGGCATCGCAGCCGCCCCCCCGCCTCCAGGGCCCCCTCCTGCAGCCGCCCCCCCCTGCTCAGCTCCGCTCGGCCCCGGGGCTGCTTGCTGCGGCGGGGTCAGCAGGAGAGAGGGCCCTGGCTGCCGAGCGGCGCCTGCCGCTTTCCCCCGCTGGGACCAAGCCCCCGACGCTCTCTGTGTGCCGTCCTTGGCAACTTGGCATCCTTGCTCCCCCATCGCTGGCAGGAGCTTCCCACGCAGACAAGCTGGGAGCGCTCCCCGCCCAGGAATTCAGTGCTTGGAGTGGCTCGGTGTGGTGGGAAATGGGACTGGAGGCTGTTGCTGGGACAGTCCCGGGGTTAGCTCAGCCGCTGGCGTTTCAAAGGGCTTGGAAATCCCCGAGGCGGAGAATCGTCTCCCTCTCCACACAGTGCGGGCACCCACACATCCCATTGCCAGGGAGGGGTATTTCTGCTCCCCCCACCCTGCCCGGCGGTGAGCTCCTTTCCTTCCCGGTAGGCACTTTGCAAACACATCAGCCCCATGGCTCCCCGGCGTGGGGCTCCAGACAGGTTTCTGCGTCAGAACGAGCGGGATAGAAGAAAAACGGATTGTAAATAACGAGGAGTAAGTGAACTGCAGGCGGGAGCCTTCGTGCAAAGCCTGGCGTGGTCTGGGATCGGATCCCTCAGGCAGTCGCTCCTGGGGAAAAGTCCAGAAGTGAACGAGGAGTATGAGGGAGACGCTGCGGCTGGCTGGGCCGGCTGCCCAGGCTCTCCCTACGGCTCTGGCGAGTGGAGCAGGAGCCTCCCGATGCACCCCCGGGCACAGGTCTGACCCCCGCGGCTGCCAGCGCTTCCCCGGAGCTGGGCGACCGCTCGGTGTGGGAGCCGCCGGGTTTCTGCAGGGAGAGCGCTGATTTGGTGACCTTCCTGGGAAAGAGGTGGCGGCACGGCTACTGGGCCACGACTTCCTCAAAATCGGAGAGCTGCCGCATCTGCTCCGCTTGCATGGAGTGTCGCCGGAGAAGCTTCCTTTTGGCTCTCAAGTCGCCCCGCCTGGGCGAGCTGGGGGCGATGGGTACCAGGGACTTCAAGCCAGCAGTGAGCGGGGAGGAGCCGATGCTGGAGCTGATGTCGGGGATCAGGGGACTGGGGCTCACGTTCAGGGGGGGCAGATATCCCGGCCTTGTGTGGGAGATGTGGTCCAGCAAGAGGGTCCCGGACCCTCGCCTCTCCAGCAAACCGGGGGGCCGGCGCCGGACGGTGGTGGGCGATGTGCCGGCGATGCTGTCCAGGGACTCCCGCGAGCCGACCAGCAGGGCCAGCTGGGACCCGCTCAGCTTCCTCCTCTCCGACAGCACCTTCCCCGCCTCGGCCGGGCCGGGGATGCCGGAGGGTGGGGGGTCACAGTCGTAGTGCTCGGCGCCCAGCCTCCGCCAGTGCAGTGCATCCGTCACCATGGCCGCGCCGACGGCGGTGGAGCCGACGCTCTCCGGCTCTTCGGGGACCGTGCTCCTGCGGGGCAGGCGCTGGTGGGCGGCCGGGCTCTTCTCGTAGGCCCGGGGGCCTCTACCGGGGGAAGAGAGAGGGGTCCTTGCTCTTGTCTGCCGCTCCGGGGAGGGGAGCCTTTTTGGAGAGTGAGAGCTCGCCGATGCCCATGATCACCTCGTCGTCCGCACAAACCCGAGTGTCATCTGGGTGCGCGGAGGCCGCCAGCACCGAGGGCGCGACCAGACCCCACGGCTCTGACCGCAGCCGCTTCAGCTGGGGCAGGCGGGCTCTCCTGGCCGCGCCGGCTCGCCGGCCCGGGGAAGGGGGCTCGTTGGCAGCCCTGGCAGAGGGGGTGTCCCCGGGGTGCGCCGGGTACGGGCTGAAGATGCCGCTCTCCTTCTCAGCGGGTGAAGGTGCCGGGACAGGAGCTTTCAGGTGGGCACTGGAGGGTGCCGTGCCCACCTCGGGGGGGGCCCTCTCCTTGAACTCCAGCGAGGGGGGAACGTTCAGGTACTGCTTGGCGGTCTTGGTGCCAGAGGCCGATTTGTCCATGGTGATGATGATCACCTCCTTGCCTTTGGCTTTGCAGGCGTTCAGGAGGTGCTGCAGCACGTCCTTGTCGTTGGCGTTGATGGCGTGGACCAGAGCTGACGCTCCCGAGTGGTCCTCCAGGCTGGGGTCTGCCCCGTTCTCCAGCAGCAGGGACACCACGTCCCCCCCGGCGCCGCGGATGCAGGCGTGCATGAGGGCTGTTTTCCCGGACTTGTCCTGGATGTTGGGGTCGGCTCTGTTGTCCAGCAGGTACTTCACCATCTTGGCCTTGTGGATGCTCTGCTGGTCGACGTGCTTGGTGATGCAGGCCACCATCAGGGCGGTCTCCCCTTTCTCGTTGCTCTCGTTGATGTAAGCCCCCCCTTCCAGCAGCAGCCGGGTCAGCCGCAGCCGGCCGAGCCACACTGCCTTCAGGAGGGAGTTCCCCCCCATCTCCAGCTCCGTCACCTCATCCATGGCACCGGCCGCTGCTCACTGCGGGGCACGGACAGCGCCGGCCGGCGGCTGCGGGAGGAAGCGTGGAGGAGAGGTGAGGCTCGCTCCTCAGCCCCGGCTCTCCCCTCTGCCCTGCGGGTGCCACGCTGCGGCACGGCTCCGCACCCGCCTCACCCCCCCCCGCGGGCCTGGAGCCCCCCAGCCACCCCCGCCTGCGTGCAGCACCCCAGATCCCCCCCACAGGGTCTCCTGCTGCCCGGGGGGGGCAGGGTGCGAGGAAGGTGAGCAGCGGCGGGAGGAAAGGCTTGGTCTCCCCCAGCATCTCCTGGGGAGCAAGAGCTGATCTTTGCCAGCTGGGAGACGCCGCAGCCCTGCCTTCTCATGGCCATTCCCTCTGTCATTGCCCCCCTCTCGGGAATCTCCGCTCTAGGACGGACTGTATTCTTCTCTATCGGCCACAGAGCCTCCGGCATTCCGCTGTTCTAGATGTGCCAGAGGACTTGGCCACCAGGGCCCTGCGTGCGCTGATTGCCCTTAATTGCCCTGACCAGCCTCACCTGCAGCCCCCACCTGCCCTCCCTCTGCCCTGAGCTGGGCTCTATTTAAATGCTGGCCCAGACCCTCAATCCTGGTTTGAGCTACAGAGGTGTCTGAAGCTCTGTCTGCCCCCATCAGACCAGGCTCGTTTGTCAGAATCCCCTCGTTGGCCCGGGACCTGGCTTGCCACCTTGCCTTGGCCTGATGGCCGCTGTTGGTGGCACTGTCACTGACTTGTCCCCGCTGGCACGGCCTCGCCCCCAGCTGGCGCGGTGGTCACCCTCAGCTTACGGCTCGTCTCCCCCTGCGAAGCAGCTCTGCTCTCCCTGCTCCCTGGCAACGTGTCTCGGCTCATCTTGCCTTCCTCTTGTCCAGCCCTGCTTCCCCGGCAGCCGTGCCGACGTTTGCCTGGGTGCAGCCGATTTCCCCACGTGCCAGAGAAAACAGAACGGTCCCGATGCTGAGATGGCTCCCACCGTGTCTTCCGGGCCTCTCGGGCTGTAACGCAGAGCCCACTGGAGACAGCGTGAGCATCTCCCACGGCTTCCGGAGCCACGATCTTTGCTTCCTTGCTGCTGAAGGAAACGTGGAGCAGCGGCGGTCACGCTGCCTGCCACCCTGTGCTGCTCAATGGTGGTGGGAGCCGCTTGTGTAGGGGAGCGCTGCGGGGGCAGCCCCCGCTCCCAGCCCTCTCTGCAGCAGGACCGGCCCGGGAGGATCAACAGGCATCGCCTCCGCCGGCAAGCGCTTCCCTGCCGCTGCCTGGCACGGGCTGGCTACGGGAAATTCAGCCAGGTAAGGCCCCTGCGCATCGCTCCGCGCCACGATACGCAGCCCGAGTGCCTCGTGGCCCTTCCGCCTGTGGCCTCGAGTAAGCCACCTGTCCCCTCCAGGCCTGGTGGGCTCCCCCCCCAGGCAGAGGCAGCAGCTCAGAGCTGTGCTGGAGGGGCCGGCAGATGCCCAGCGCCAGGCACAGGAGCAGACCCTCAGCTAGCCTCTCCGGGGGCTTGCCCCACGCTCTCCTTGCCCTGGGCTGCCTGCCCAGCGGTTTCCACGCCTCAGGCCATGCCCAGCCCTTCCCCGGAGCATGGGGGGGCCCTTCTCCACCCGCCAGGGCCCTCCTGAGCCTGCCTGCTTCACCCCGGAGCTCCTGGCAACCTGCGCTCACTGGGTCTCCAGGACCCCCCCCCGGTGCCCACAGCCCCCCCCACCCTCCCCCCAGCCCGGGCCCGGTGGAGGCCCCCCCTCCCCGGGGCCCCTGGGGAGCTGCTCCCCCGACGGCTCTCACCTCCGCCTGCCGGCCGGTGGCGTTCCCCGCTCCGCGGTGCCGCCGGAGGCTCCCAGCCCGGGCGCAGCCTCGTCCCTTCCCGCTGCTCGCAGGGTCCGGTGCCCGGGCCCCCCCCCCGGGGGGCCGTCCCGGGTCCCGCTGCCGCCGGTCCCTGTCCGCGGTGCAGAACGGGGCAGGGGAGAGCCCGGTGCCGCGCTACCTCCCCGGCCGCCCCGGCGCCCCCGCCCGCATCGTCCCTTACGTGCGCTCCGGTGCCGCCCGCCGTGCCCGGTGCCGCGCGGGGAGGGGGCGCGGGGGGGGCCCCCGGGGGGCGTGTGCCCGGGTGCGGGGGTGCGGTGCCCCCCGCGCGGGGGGGGATGGGGTGGGGGTGCGTGTGCACACCCGGAGGTGTCTGTGTCCCTGTGGGTGTGCAGGGTGTGCCCCGGGGTGTGGGTGATGGGTGCGCAGCCGCCTCCGTGGGTGCATGGGCGCTGTCTGGGGGGGTGTGTTGTGGGGCCCTGTCGTGTCGTGGGGCTGCGTCCCCCATTCGTGTGTCCCCCGCCCTTGTCCGTGTGCCCACGTGCAGGGGGGCATCTGCACGGGGGTGCCTGTGTCCCCGTGGGTCTGCGGGCCCCCGTGCAGGATGCGGAGCTGAGCCACGCGTGTTCCCTGGTGCCCGTGTGTGTGCACAGGCACGTTGTGTGCTGCCTGTGTCGCCGTGGTGCCACGCGTCCTGTGGGTGTTACAGTGCCCGGGTGTCACTGTGAGGACCATCCAGCACCGGCGTGGGCTCCCCAGAGAGGCTCTGCTGTCCGGGAGGGGTTTCCTGACCCAGTGGGACCTAGCTGTGAGCAAGCTGGTCTGAGTCCACAGCTGACCCCACTTGGAGCAGGGGGTCGGGCTGGCGACCCTCTGAGGTCCCCTTGGACGTTAATGACCCCGTGGTCTGATGCACATCTCTGGTACCAGAGTGCCCTGTGCCCTGTGGGGGAAGCCAGAGAAACCCCTTGCAGTGTCCTTGGGACGTTACTGGGACCAGTGCTCTGCTGTCCCTGGGCAGACCTCTCTGGCCAACCCCCCAAACCTTTTTGGCACACTTCGCCCATCCAGCCACAGCGGCTGAGGAGATTGGCTCTCGAGGCGCAGTCCCAGCAGAAAGGGGTAACTGGGTGGAAGTGGGGAAATGGTCAGAAATGCACCATAACCCTGAGGCTGCTCAGGGCGCTGTGGTTTAGCAGGCGGCCGCTGCCCGCGAGGGTGTTCATCAGAGCGCTCTCTTAGATTAGATTAACATTAGGGGAAATTTTTCTTGTGATTACTATAATATAATCTAAAATTGCAATTTCTTTGGTAAGAGATGATAACAATAATCATCAGAGCTAGCAGAGACCTGAAGTAGCTCCTATTACATTAGCAAGCATTTGGGAAAACCTCATGGCAGCTTCTTTGCTACCTCCAGCAAGGCCGAGCTTGCTAAATTGGCCACAGAAGCGCTGAAGATGCCTCTGTGTGTGTCCATTCATTTTTGGATGCATGCATGCACACCAGATTATTTGTAGAAAAGCTGTACTTAAAACCCCAAATTTAGAAGCATCCAAGTTGCCTGGGCAGGATGAGCACAGACGCTGCCCGGGAGCGGGGGTTTGCTCTCCAGCACCGGAGAGAGCCGCGGCCGCCGCCTCCCAGCGCCGAGCGGCTGTGCTTGTACCCAGGGGAGGGGGGAATTCACACGCCTGCCCCAGGGCCTGGGGGGCAAGGGATGGGTCAGGGATGGCCACGATGGAGGAGGGAGCAGTGGGGGAATTGGGAAGGTCCCGGGACACCCGAGGTGCTGGGAGCAGGTGCCTGGATGGGACAGGACAGCCGTGCGTGTGGGGCCACCCGTGCCCGCCCGGAGGTGCTTCCACCAGTGGAGCTGGTGCTCCTGCCCCCCGGCAGTGCTTGTGGCTCCTCACCAGACGTACTTCTGTAATGTGGGATTGCGTAAATGATTGACAATTTACAATGAATTTGTGCAAGGCCAAAAAGCGGTGTCTGCTCTGCCCTGCCTTTCCCTTGGGATGTGCCGCCAGGTCATCAGGGACAGAAGCCACAGCCTCGGTACGGGTGGCGATGACAGAAATGACCCCCAGCGGCGAGGGAACCAGCCCCTGGGCTGGGTGGCCATGCGCAGGGGCCACATCTCCCATCTGCGGGCTCCCCCTGCGGTGCCTGGGCTGGCCACGTCCTGCAGGCCGGGAGATCCGCCAGCAACTTCAGCGGAAGCTTTGGTGGGGCTGTTTTGAAATGAGGGGGTTGCTTGTTCCCAGCGTGCGGCGTGAGCTGCCATACGGAGATGGATGGCTGTGGCTGGAAGCAGAAGGCTGCCGAGATGCTGCGAGTCACTCACAACCTTCTCCAGGCTCTCCTGACCCCTCCTGGCAGCTTCTCCTCCTAGCCAAGAGAGCGTTGGCAACAACTGATGGGGATCCAACAGCCCCCTGCCTGCAAGGGACCCTTCCTCTTTTGCTGACTTTGCAGTTCCCGTCAGCCATCGTCCCTGTGCTCTCCCACGCGCTGCCGAGGCGGCTGCGGCGCTGCCAGGGCTGGTGCAAGGTTCCAGGTGTCCGTGGGGTGGGAGATGCCCCAGCCCGGGGGGGGGGGGGGCCCCCCATCGGTGGGGCTGCCCGCGGTTCGCTCCAGAGCCACGGCCCGGGGGTGGCTGCGGCGGGGGCCGAGCGCCGGTCATAGCCCACCCTCTTTGCACACCAACGGTTGCTGCATTTCCCTTCTGCTTCCTCTTTTGCTGAATAATTCATAACGGGTGATTAATGACGAGCACCCCCCCCCCTTCCTGCTCTCCCATGATCACAGCTTGCATTTTCCCAGAGCTATTAGCTATTCCTAACGATTTGCTGAGTAATGTCTGCGCTGCTCCTTGCACTGCGGTTTAAGCCCCGGCGATTCGGGGGGGCCGGGGCAGGGAGGTGCAGGCAGCTCCTGCCTGACCCAGCGGCTCCCACTCAGGTACCGGCGCTCTGGGCGCTGCACGCCAGGGTCTGGGTCTGAAGTTTGGTTGCTGCAAATATGAGATGTACCCAGAAGGGGAGATTTTGTTTAATTGGATGGTGGGTTAAAGGGGACATTTGGGCCAAATATCCCTGCTCCTTCCGTGGTTTACGAGGAGCAGTGGGCACGAAGGGGCTTGGCTGAGCCCCGGGGATGCGTGGAGATGCCTGGGAAGCATCACCTGCGTCATCCCAGCCTTAAGCGCTGCCCTCCTGGACCGAGCACGTCTGCGTCGCCTCTGCTGGGGGACCCGCGTCAGCCTGGCTCGCCCTTCAGTCCCTGCCAGCACAGATGCAAACGGGGTGGTCTGAGACCCCCAAAACACCCCAGACGGGAGAGGGAGGGAGGTGGTGGCCATGGCCCCATTTACTGTTTATAACCCAGCGCGAAGCGGCTGCAGGTGCCGATTTCTTCCTGTGCCCTCGGCAGAGCTGCCGACAGGAGCAGCTCCCCAGCTGGCGTGCGGAGGGCTGGGGGGGGCAGTGGAGCCCTGGGCAGGGCCATGCCTGTGCTGCCAGGAGCAGCTCAGCATCTCACGGAGAGCTGGGACCTCCCGGGAGGGGAACCTGGATCTGCCCCAGCCCTGTCCTGGCTACGCAGAGCCAACGTGCCCACCTACCTTCATCCTCTTCCTCGCCAGCATCTGTGCCATCCCTGAGGGTGCCATGGCAACGGGGATGGCAGGGGTGGCTGCGGGAGGAGATGCTGCAGCTCTGGTGCAAGGGCTCTGAGCCCCCGCTTCCATCGTCAGCGCTGCGGCCGTGCCCAGTTGGGGCAGGACCGAGAGGGAGGTGGTTCTGGGGGTGCCTGGGTTGCCACCCTGCGCACACCCTGGGCTCTGCTCGGGTCCTGAACAGCCCTGGAGGTGTGCACGGGGCAGCAGTGGCGGGGGTATTGGTACCCAGAACCCATACCCTGGCACCCCCACGGTGCTGTCCCTGGGTGGGGGGAGGAGGAGGTGACACAGCGGTGGCACCGAAGAGCAGAGATGTCGAGTGCTTCCTCGGGCCGCTCCAGCAGCGTCTCACCGCAGCCAAGCTGTCGGGCAGCGCTCACTGTTCATTACAGCATTCTGCAGTTATAATTAGAGCCTGGCCCAGCCCCGAGGAGGAGGGAGCTGCTCCCAGCTGCTTACTGGGACCATAATGGGCCTGTCCAGTCTGCCTGTGGTGTGGCTGTGATCCCCAGGGGAATTCAAGCAGGGGCTGCAGTGATGCCCCAGGAGGCTGAGGACGTGGGTGCGGGCTCGGGGACAAGGCGGCGAGGGGCAGCCGCGGCGCCGGGTGCTTCCCAAGCCCCGGGAGGAGCTGCGGCAAAGCAGCACCGGTCTCCTGGGGCAGGCACTTCTCCCGAAGCCCCGGCTCCCGGCCACCTCGGCTGCCCCGGCGGCAGGGGGGGGGGCACGGGCGGGTGGGACGTGAGCCCAGCCTGGCGGCTCTGGCTGCCGTAGCTAAATCGGGGCCATCCCCCCGGGGCTGGCGCTGGTTCTATTTCGGGTGCTTTGCAGAACAGCTGGTGATCATCTCTTACACCGCGCGGCGCGGGCTGCGTGCAGCTATTTCTGCCGGCTCATCCACGCGCAGCCTTTTTATAAACACGCTTCTCCGGGGGGGTGAGGGCAGGTGATGGGGGGCTTTCAGCGCTGGCGTTTCAGTAGGGACCACCGGCTCTGCTACGGATGCTGCTGCCCTGCGCCCTGGCTGGGGCACAGGGCCTGGGGCTGCCCTGGGCATGGGGGGGTCTGGATGCCCGGCACAGGGCAGCCGGGGGTCCCAGCGCTTCAGCGTGCTCCTAACTCGGAGCCGTGGGCGCTTCGGCCCCACGCTCTGCGGCTCCAGGAGGATGCTGCGGGTGTCTGTCACTAATTAGGACTGATGACAGGTTTATAAAGCCAGGCCCTCAGCCCTGGGGCCAGCAGGTCCTGGCTGGGCCACGTCCATGCATTCAGCCCCAGCCGTGCTCCTTATGGGGGTTTTCAGGAGCAAGGGCACCGGCCGTTCCCGTGGCATCCGGATGTTTTCCCCGCAGACCTGACCAGGGCCAAAGCCTGGCGCGGGTTTGCATCTGCTTTAATTTTGACCCTGATTTCTCCTGCTGGAAAAAACTGAGCAAGAAAGTATCAGCTTCCCGGGGTGTACCGGGGATCAGTTAGCTGGTATCTGAGATGGCCTCTGCTCATGACAGCCCTGCCCCGACGCCTCGCATGGCCACGCAGTGCTGCACCCGTGCTGGGTATGGCCCCTCCATGGCCCCTCCTGTCCCCGGCTTTGGCCGGAGGGTGGGACCAGCTGCGGTGCCGGGGCAGTGCCAGGGTTCAGCCCCGGCGAGGGGACGTGGCCAGGATGCTGGCGCACATCGCCCGGGCTGGGGAGAGGCAGTGGCCCCCCCTCAACCTGGGGGCACCAGGAGCGATGGAGCAGGCAGCTCTTTGCCCCCCCGTCCTGCGGCATCACCCTGGCAAAAGCTGGCGAAGCTCTCCAGGGCTGGAGGCGGCGCTGGGGGGGCCCGCAGCCCCACTCTGGCTCCAGGGTTGTGGGGCTGGACACAGCCTGGGGGCTGGGGTGAATCCTGCACGCATGCCCTCGCATCTCCAGCTCTGGGGACTCCCGCGCCCCCAACCCCTCCCGACAACCTCGGCGTTTCCCTTCTTGCTTCGAAAGCAGCCTGGCTCCGAGCCCCTCCTGCCCAGGGGATGGAGAGCAGCGGGGCGGGATGGTGGGGGGCATGGATGGGGTGGTGATGGGCGGTGGGGCCAGGCTCCTGGGCTCCGAAATGCCGCGCTCCCCCTCTCCCCACTGGACCCTTCGTCCCTCCCAGGCCTTGCTGTCCTGCAGGGCTGGCAACCCCCAGCGACGGCAGGCTCTGCCCAAAATAGCATCCTCCGGCCCCGTGCGTGGCTGGCGGCAGGAGGCAGCTGGTGATGCAGCGCTTCCGAAAGAGGCTGCATCACGGCGAGGGGGTCTGACATCTCTATAGCAACCGCGGGGTAAAAATAGCGCCGGAGAAATTTGGAGCTGTCAGGGAGGGCTCCCGGGATGCGGAGCTTGGGGGAGCGGGGGTTCACCGGGGGAGCAGGGCCCGGACCGGGGGGGGGTGGGGCTCAGGTGGTGCAGGAGCCTGGGGGTGCGGAGCCCCGGGATGCTCCTGCACCCACCCCCTGCCTGGCCTCTCAGCCCCACAGCGCCCAGGCTCTCCCAGCCCCGGTGCCTCCCGGGGGGCGGCAATGGGCGTTTGCACGCCGGGGGTGGTGAACAAGCGCGGAAGGGTTTGCCATGCCCAGCCGGCTGTGCCCGCAGCTCACGGCCATGGGTGCCGCCGTGCTGCTCGGCGTGGGCACAAGGCTGCCCTCCCTGCTGCCCTCCACGGTTGGATCGGCCGCTACGGAGCTCACGGGTGGCTGTGCCTTGCTGTCCCCCTCCCGCTGCCTGGGGCCACCCCGGTTCTGTGGGCAGCCATGCCCCCGGCAGGGGCGGCAGCTCCGACCCGTCTGGGCTCCGGGCGACGGCGTTTGCTGCCCAGCCGGGCAGAGGCCGGGGGCTTCCCGAGCTCCAGCCTCAGGTGCACCCAGAAGCAGCCTAAATCCCACCTTTGGGGGCAGAGATTTTCGGGGCCAGCCTGAGGGTCCTCAGGAGAGGGTTTAGGTGCTCAACTCCGAGTGTGAGGGACGGGGATCTCCAGCTACACAAAGCCAGCCTGGGCTCACCCCATGTTTGGGGCAGGTTGGGGGCCATTCGCCACCCCTGGTGATTTGTGGGGGGGCAGGCACAGGAGGAGCGGGGCTCCACTGCCATCCCAGCGGTGCTGCTGTGGGGACAGAGGCAGGGCCATGGGTGGGCTGTGCTGCTTCCCAGGGCTCCCCGCGCTTTGGGGACCCCCCCGTGCACCGTTCCTGGGGTGCAGGGACGCGTGGTGGGTGCAGGCTCTGCCCCTGCTGGCTCTGGTGCCGTGTGCCACCGCGTGCGCCGGGGCTGTGACCGTCCCCTCGGCGGCTCAGCTCTGTGCTGCGATGGGAGCGATGCGCAGCGGGGCCAGGGCTGGGCGACCAGGTGCGGCATCCTCTGCAAGGGATTGCACCAAGACGTGGGGACCTCGGGGGCATCAGTGGCCTCCTCCACGTGCCCACAGCCCAGCCAGGGGCCAGCAGCTTGGCGGCATCGCTCCCCGTCGCAGAGACCGGGGCCATGCGTGGAGCCCCGGTTGCTCGCCCCTGCCAGCGCACCCCGGGCCAGCGCTGCCGCCTCTCCTCGGCAGGACGAGTCTGGCGTCGCTTCGTTTCCCGATTGCAATCGAAGCGCAAAACGGCGCCTGTGCAGGCGAGAGAGCCAGCCTGGGAGCGAGCGCTTTGCCCTGCTGAGGGGACTTCGGTGCCCACCTCCTCCCGATCCGTGCCTCAAGTGTGAACTGAGTTTCCAACCTTCCCGTGAGCGAGGGGCGCGGGGAGATGGGGGGGATCTGGGTCACTCTCCAGCCTCGGCTCAACCGTGCGGTGCATTAATTAGACTTTGACTCTAATAGCTTGTGTTAAGGTCTGAAAATAGAAATGCCACTGCTCTGTGTCACTGAACAGCAAGTGCTTCTCATTTCCTAATTACTGGCTGACATTTTGCACAATTAACTCGATGCGCTGGCCCTCAGATAACTGCAATTCCCATCCCTTGCATCCTGACCACTCGGCTCCAGGGAGTGGGGCTGCGGGACCAGGCGGGACACGGGCTGATGGGCTTGGGGATGCTGCTGGGCTGGGATCTCCCTTTCCCTGCCCGCCCCCCGCTCGGAGCGGGGATGGGAGCTGCCCTGGCGGGCAGAGGGGCTGGGGGCAGCTCATCCCCAAACCGTCCTCGCCCCAGGGCTTTCCGGCCCTGCTGTCTCCACCACCGGCACCCCGGGCTCCCGAGAAGGTTCACCCCAGAAAACCCCTCCCTTTCCCCTCTTCTCTCCTCTTGCATGCGGGCCACGGGTGGCGTGGGAAAGCTTTCGAAAGTGGCTGGAAAAGCGTTTCTGAACCCTCCGTTCTCCTTATGGAGCCGCCGGCTGCGGAGCCGCGTTCCCCCCGTGAGGCCGTGCCAATGGCGCAGCGCCTCGCCAGCCCCCCTGGGCCGCCAGGATCCCCAGAGCCCCCACTCCCCTCCATCCCCTCTCCTCACTCCCCCTCCATCTCATCCCCACAGTTGCCTCGGTGACGTATCCCTCTCCCGGCGCTTCCTCATCCTTTCTCCTTTGCAATCTGTACGTCCTCGCCCCTCCACGCTGGGGTTCCCCCCCTCCCGGCCACGCTCCAGAGGCTCTGAGAGAGGCCCCTTGGGCGGGAGGGCAGGGAGATGCACTCGGTGCCGGGCTGGAGATCCATGGAGCCGGGCGGAGGGAGGGGGCGGTGGAAGGTGAGGACGGTCGCGCTGCGGCTGGGTGCAGCGGCACGGCTCCATCCCACCGCGGTGAAGGGTGCCCTCTGTCCTTCCAAAGGCAGGGGCTGTCACGGTGATGCCACCCACTCCCCAAAGCCACAACCCCTCTGGGGTCTCCTGGGGCCGGGGCAGCCGGCAGGACTCTGCAGCCAGGTTTGGGAGAGCGTGGGCAAGCCTGGGGCTGGAGCCTGGAAAGGGGCTGGAGCCTGGAAAGGGGCTGGAGCCTGCGATGGAGAGCAGTTCCACACGGGTGCTTTGGAACCCGCTGACTCCGGGGGTTAATGGGCAGGCACAGGAGGGGCCGAGCTGCAGTTCGACTTGCAGCAATTATTTGCCAATTAAGATGAGCGCAGGCAGCGTCTGGGACGGGAGAGAGAAGCGGCTCGGCCCGAGGACGGGGCTTAAAAATGCAGAGGTGAAGCTGGGAGCACAAACGCCAGCGGGGGAAGAGACGGGGTCGGTGATGCCGGCACGTGCCACCCGCGAGGCGGCCGGTCTGCGGCGCTGCCCGGGGCTCGGGCCCCACACACCGCCTTCGCCGCCCGTGTTCGCAGGGGCACGAGCCCGCCGGTCGCCTCCCGGGGCGGCTGCAGGCCATGGGTGCTCACGCGGGGGCTGAGGCGGCGCCTGGGGGCCCGGGGTGTTGGGGTGCTCTGGGGCACGAGCTGTCATCGTGGGCCATAACCCCCAGGGGGTTCTGCGGCTCTTCCCAGGGATTTTACCTGTTCCCAGACCGGGGTTTATCATAGAATCATAGAATCATGTTTTGGGTTGGAAGGGACCCCTAGAGGTCATCTAGTCCAACCGCTCCGAGCGCCCGGAGCCGAAGCCGCTGCTGGGATCCCGGCAGGGCGTGCGCAGTCGCTGCGGCGCTGGAGCGGCCATCGTTAAGGCGCTTCCTCCCGTGTGCTTTGCAGTTTGACAGGGACAGAGAGGTGCAGGTAGCAGTGATTGCCCGGTGCAATTTTTTATTTTATTTAACATTATCAAACTAAGTTTTATAAATATTCACAGCAATGAACTCAATGCAAAAATATTCCGCCCTCTCATTTTGCTGGTTTGATTTCCGTAACTCATTTTGCCTTGCAATGCTCTTTGGGTTGCACTTCTAACCCTGCAAGGGTCTCCAGACCTGACAGCGCACAGAGCCTTGTCCTCGGGCCTGAAATACTGAATTTTGGGGTGAAATACCGTGATGCTCAGGAAACGCGTTCGGACAAAGACCCTGCCGCCGTGCGGGGCTCTGTGCGGGGCTGCCTGGGGGCTGCGTCCCCCCCGGCCCTCCTGGCCCCGTCACCCCCCTGTGGCCTGGCAAACGGGAGCTGCCGGGTGACTTTTGGGGACGCGCGTGTAAGGCGCCGCAGGGTCCCGCGAGCGCTGGGGTGGCTGCACCTGAGCCGTGCCGGGGAGGGGGCCGGGGATGGACTTGGGCACCGACGGCTCCCGGCGCTGCTCTGCCCAGCCGCGCTGGGGCTGCCGTGCTCCCGACCCCGGCGCCGTGTTTCACCAGAGCAAAGGGTTAAGGAGCTAAGCCAGCTTGGTTTGACTTTGCAGTAACCACAAAATACAGAAGGATTTTACCCCCCTGGACCAACTTCCTATTTCTCGGAGCAGCAGCCGGCAGCACGGCAGGGCTGCCCGGCCCCGGGGACCGTGTGGAGCATGCGTGTCCGATTGGCCACGCTCGTGCTTTCGGGTCTGCAGGGAGCACGGCCGCGAGCTGGCACCCCCCTTCCATCCGCGTCTGCTGCCGAATTCCCATTCCAGACATTCTTCGTGCTCCGGGTGGGTTTGGGTAAACATCGGCCCCGACGTTCGGGCGCTCCGGCCTCTGCCCACAGCGCTGAGACCCATCCTGGTGAATGGAGTTCCATCTGAAAATCATCTCGATTTAAGCTGGTTGGTATAGAGTCATTTTGGTTTGAGCTCGTAGCAGTTCTGCCTGACGAAGCATTCGTTTCCATGGTCGGAGGAGGGCGGCTGATGGCCCCTGGGGGGTGCAGTGGGGTTAATGCTGTCGGTTCTGGGATTTCAGAGGGTTCTGGAGTCCTTGTGCGCCACACAAGTGTTACTACCAAGGATTTCTTCTTCCGACTTCTCTTTCCCAAGCTGATGCCCTTGGCCCTTGAATGGAGCCAACTCCAACGCTGCTCTCTCCTCTCCGGACGCGTGTGCCGCCGGGCTGGGAACAGGCAGCTCTGGGGGGGCTCTGGGGGCCCCCAGCTGGCAGGGGCAGCCGTGGCTGGGACAAATGCGGCACTGGGCAAGGTGCCGACCACACCACCCCAGAGCATCAGCCCTCAACGGGGCACGGCTCGCCCTGGCTGCCGGGTACCGGGGTGCTGCTCAGCCGGAGGGACCGGGTTGGCGGCGCCGTCTCTCCCACCCCACCCGAGGGAGGAGGCACCAGGGGGCGAGCGGCTGGGTGGGCGGCTGGCAGCCAGCCAGGGCCAACCCGCCGCATGCCGTGGATCTGTCGGCGCAAAGCCCTGCCCCTCTGGACTGTCCACGGGAGCAGGGGAGAGCCGTGACACTGCATCCCAGCCAGCTGGGTGGGGTGGGGGGAACAGGACAGGCAGACTCGTCCTTGGCCTTGGCTTCCCAGGGCTCCGACCTTTCTCCCCCACCGCTACGAGCGTGTAATTACAGCGACGACTGCTCCGGCTGAGCTGCGGTGGAATTGTTGGGGCAGCTGCAATGAAAGGTCCTGCGGCCGGGGCAGCACCCGAGGGTGGGTCCCCGGGCGGGCATGGTGCCGCTGCAGCACCTTACCCCCCCGCGCCATGGGGCAAACCCCAGATGGGAAGCAGCAAGGACTTCATTGCTTTATGATGCCAACGTGGCCACTTAGCTGGGGCGGCACGGCAGGAGAGCTCCATGAGGCCTGCGGGCTGGGGCACCCACCAAAAATATGCAGCGGGGCAGGCACAGCTTCCCCCCGCTGGAGAACCCCCCCCCTAGACTGGTGCTGTGGACAAAGGTGCTGAGGCTGCAAAATAACCTTGGGGTTTGGGGTGTCCATGTCCATGACGGGTCCAATGCGTGTCGCGTCCTCTGCCACCGCTGTGACATGGTGCCCATAGTGTCCTCTGCCACTGCCATGACATGATGCACGCTGTGTCCTCTGCCACCACCGTGCCGTGCCACCGCTCCCGGCAGGTGAGGAGAGGTGCTCGGTGGAGGAGGGAGATGATTTGAGTTTGCATTACACTGAATGCTTGTCGGAAGAGAAGTGATCCGTATTTAACAACAGAGCTCTGTAATAACCTGCAATTACCTCTGCGCCGTGCCTGCGGGGGCGGCTCTTTCCCTGGCAGAGCGAGGGGGGTGAAGGCTCCTGCGCCGCGCGTGCTGCCGGGATGGAGGTGGCTGCTCCCAGCCTGCGTCCTCCCTCCTCGGCACGGTGCTCTCGGGGCCTGGCACCGAGCGTGACCAAGTGCCGGCATGCTGGGCACCAGGACGGGCTGTGAGAGGCGCAGGGTGGCAGGGCTGGGGGCCGCAATGCCAGGGCCGGTGGGCAGCACCGCTGGCAGAGCAGGGTGGCTCTGGCGCAGGCACGGAGCGGGTTGCGGAGGAGCAGCCACAGCGCCCATCGCCAGTCCCCAGGGGTGGCGTCCCCCCACGGCCCCGGTGAAGCCAGCCGCAGGACCCCAGCCTGGCACGTGCTGAGGGGGGGTCTCGGCGGCTGCTGCTTTTGCTTCTCATGCCCATGGGGCCCCCCTGAGCCCCTCACCCATGTCCCCCGGCTGCGGCGACAGGGCCGGTGCCTGCGCCTGCGTGGCCATCGCTTGCCTTCCTCCTTCGGTGCTGGCCCGAAGCTGACGGTGTTTTCCAAAGCAGGGTCCTTGGCCTCTTGGCGATCAGAGGGACATTTTCGGTCCGGTGGGTGGAGGGGGGCCAGGCACTGGGCGCTGGGTACAGGGAGTGCTGGGGAGCCCCGGTGCAAACAGCTGCGGGGCTCTGCCTCCCTGCTCCGGCGCCCGGCTCTGCACGCTCCGGGTGGGAGCAGAGCGTGGTGCCAACACCGGCCCCGCAGGCACCAAATCCCGGCCCCAGCAGTGCCAGGGCAGCCACCCGCCTTCATCCCCCCCTGCTCCCACGGCCGCCTGCGGACGTGCTGCCGGGGGGGGGCCAGCCATTATCACGATTCCCCGTGCCGCCCCCCCCGCCGCAGCGCTGGGAACTCGCCGCAATGCCCGGTGGACAGGGAAGCAGCTTTGCTCTGGAGAGCTCGTGGTCTATGAGCAGAGGGGGACGCCGAGGGCACCAGCGCACGTCCAGCGCCGGCACTGGTCCAGCCACGCCGGGAGGACCCTTGTGCCTGCCGTGGGGGGAGGCGATGCTTCCCCGTGGGGGCTCTCCCAGGGCTGCAGCCCTGCTCTGCTAAACCCGGGGGTCACCCACTGCAGAGCAAATAGCGGCCGGGGCCAGACGGGGCTTGGCAGGGACGAGGGACGTGAGGGACGGTGGAACTCGCAGCCGCCGCAGCCGGGAGCCGTGGCTCGCGTGTCCCCGCAGCCAGCCCTGGGGCTGTGCCACGGCCGGCTGAGGGTCTGCGGCAATTTTAATATCGCTGCTGAGTGAAATTTCCTGATCCGGCTTTCATGTCCGCTGGGACACTTATGAAATATCCGGATTCTGTTTTTTTCTGAAGAAGTGGAATTTCCTCTTTATGGATTTAATATCGGGGCTACGTGCTCTGGGAGGGAAGCGGCTGCACAGCGGCGCTGCCGGTGCTGGCTCCGCCACTGCTCGCCCTCTGCTCTGACACCCCCCGGCCACAGCGTCCCCGGCTCAGCTCCCCATCGCTGGGGCTGGGCGGGGGCCAGCGTGGGGAATTCGGCTGCCTCAGTAGTTTTCCAGCCCGCGCTAAGCCTGCTTTTCATGGCTGATCACACCACCTGCCAGGGCTGAAATCCAAATGCACACCGACAATTCGCTGGCGGCTCTGTTTGGAGAGGGATCAGATGAGGTCCCGTCCTGCCGCTGAACCCCTCATGCAGAAGCGCCCGTGAGAACGCAGGCGCCCGCACCCAGCCAGGGCCCAGACCTCCTCATGGCTCCCGGCACCTCCCGGCTCTCCCCATGCCCGGTCCATGGCTCCCGCACCTCCCGCTCTCCCCATGCCCGGTCCATGGCTCCCAGCACCTCCCGGCTCTCCCCATGCCCGGTCCATGGCTCCCGGCACCTCCCGGTCTCCCCATGCCCGGTCCATGGCTCCCGGCACCTCCCGGTTCTCCCCATGCCCGGTCCATGGCTCCCAGCACCTCCCGGCTCTCCCCATGCCCGGTCCATGGCTCCCAGCACCTCCCAGCTCTCCCCATCCTGCTGCAGCTTCCCTGGGGAAACCCCCAGCACTGCTGGCAGCCGAGTCAAGGCCAAGGGATGCTGGGAGCCAGGTTTGGTCCCCCGGACCATCTCTCGGGGGATGCTGAGGAGGAACCTCCTCTCCCCGCCCGGGTGACGGGAGCAGCCCAGCACTGTCCTGCTGCTCCCGGGGGGTGGCTGGGCTGGGGGGACCTCCTGGGAACCCGGGGTGCTCCATGCCTGCCTGTGCCAGCCTGCTTGGGATACCGGCCTGCTGCCCCCCCCCCGCAGACCCAGAGCGTGCTGCGGGGCTGGGGGGCCCGATCCTGCCACCCTTGGCCTGGGCTCTGAGCCAGCGGGGGGGCTGCACAGCGAGGCTATCGTCTCGTGACACCGGCTGGTGAAAGCCGAAGGCGCGGGGCGATAGAGCCTGTCCCAAATATTGATGCTTCCCTCTCTGCTCCAAGAGGATGCTTGAATTTCACAGGAAGGGCCGGCTGCCGCAGGAGCACAAGCCAGCGGCGATGCCCCATTCCCCAGCCGCTCCCCAAACGGGCACAGGGGGTGCAGCGAGCCATGCCCTGCACAAGGCAGCGCAGGAGGACGAGGTCAGGGGGCCAAGACCCCCATGTTGGTTCTGCGCCTCCAACCCACTGTGCAGGGCCGGGCCAGGTCTCAAGGGTCAGGATCGGGCCCAGGCTCTGGGAGCAGGAGGGTCTGGGCAGGAGGGTGCCCGAAGGTGGCACCTGGGTTTGGGGGGTGCATCCCCTCCCCAGGCCAGCTGGTGACTGCGGCGCCTGGCATGGAGCTGCCTTCTCCTCCTCGGTCCCTGCCCCGATGCCTGCACCTGGAAATTGAGGGGATTTGGGGCACCCACCCCCGGCTGGCTCCGGGACCCCCCCCTCCAGCCTCTGTTGAGCCAAGGGGTGTGCAGGGGCTGCGGGCAGGGGCTGCCGGCCCTGGCGTTGCCCCTGCCCTGGCGTCCCGGTCCCCCTGCGGATGGCGATGTTTCTGGGAGCCCTGGGGGGCTGCAGTGGTCTGAGGCTGTGGGGGATCATGGGGGGCTGGGGCAGCCCTGGGGTGAGGGCTGGGGGGCCGAGGGGTTTCAGCTGGGCTGGGCTGTCCCCCCCATGCAGAGAAACCTCCCCCTGTTGCCGGCGCCTGCCTCTCCCGCTGGCCCCTCATCTGTGGTGCAAGCACCCGGGAATGCTGGTGCCCCGGCACGGGCTCTGCAACGCGGCACAGCCCTGCCTGGCCCCCGCTTGTGCAAAACGCTCTCGTGGTGATAGGGAAGATCCCATTGACCGGAATAGCTGGGAACTGGAAAAAAGGCTGGAAATCTGAAGCCAATCCTGGGTGCTTTAGAGCAGCGGTTTGCCAGGCAGGGGCAGCCTTGCGGGACCCCCAGCGTCCCCGGGGCCGTGGGCTGTGCCCCAGCGGCGCAGCAGCCCGTGCATGGGCGCTGGGCTCTGCCGCACGCCCCTCGGCTGAGCAAATGCCCCCTTACCTCAGGCTTTGCTTTGCTTCCCTAAATCCCGGCTCCGCTCCTCTGGCTCAGGGGGTACTTGGCTTTCTGGCAGCGCAGTTCCCTCCGTCAGCCGCCGTTCAAGCCGTATCGCAAGCGCTCGCCTTTAAAACCACGTAAACATTTGGAATAAATAACTTTTAATGTAACCCACCCCAGGCACAGCTCAAGCCCGGGAGTTTTACCCGGCGCTTACTTCTCACTTCTGTGATCGCTCTTTGTGCCGACCCCGAGGGATTTCGAGCTCGCTCCACTGAAACACCGCAAGCGGCGCCGCGCTAAAGCGGCCTTGCAGGACCCCTCACACGAGCGACTTTTCAAGACCCTTTAAAGAACGGTGGTTTCCCGCAGGAGACCGCTTGCAGATGCCGGGAGAGAAAACGCCTGGGGTGAGAGGAGCTGCCCGCTCCGGGTGGAAGGAGCCTCTTCAACCCCGGCGCTCGCTCCGCAGCCCGCTCTGCTCAGAGCCGGCACCCGCCGCGGAGCGCACGCACGCCTGCCGCGTCCAGCCTACGCAGGCTGCGCCGCCGCCGGGGGGGCCGGGGGTGCCGGGGGCTGGCGTGCCGGGACGGTTGCTCGTGTCACTCGCATACCCTTATCAGTTCTCCGTCCAACAGTTACAGTGAAGAAGCTGGGCTGGAAAAGTGATAAGGAGATGCGAATGGCCTCAGGAGACGGCCCCCCCCCTAAAACTTGAGAGTAGAAAACGCAAAAAGCAAGCGAGACCGGCAATGCGTGAAGTAAAGGTTAGGACATCACCGGCTGCCTCTTCTCTCCGGTCGGCATCGTCTGTCGGGCGCGGGAAGGCGACGGGGTTTTGTGCGGCACGGGGCCCGCGGGGTGCGAGTCCCTGCCTGCGCCGCAGCCCCCGCCTGCCTGCGCTGCCCGCAGCGAGTGCCCCACGCCCCGTGGGCTCCCTCGGCTCCAGCCCCCCAGACACTCCCCATTCACAAATTTCATAACCGCAGTCCCCTCCCTGCGGGGTGGGACCGTCCCGGGACTGAGCCCAGCACCCCGGCCCGGCCGGGCACGGGTGGGGACCTGCCCGCCGCCGGATTAAGCTGTATAAATCGCAGGGTTTGGGCTGGGCGGATTCGTCTGACGCTGCAGAAAGGCACCAGCGGCCACCGCCCTCCCCGGCCCACTGCCATGGCGGTGCTGGGGGATCGGGGCTGGGGGTGCCCCACTTCCAAAAGGCACAAAAGCCCCGTTGTGGACGGCTGGGGAAGGTCCATTACCCCCGTCCCTGCCCACAGCACCGGCTGCCCACGGCGGCTGTTTGAGCCCCGTGCCCCTGGTGCCACCCTGCCCCGTGTCACCGTGTCCCCGCGCTATCCTCCACTTCTCCTCTCGGGAGTGCTTCCCCCCCTCCGCACATGCGAGGGCGATGGCCCAAGGTGAGCGGCCGAGCCCGGTCCGTCCCGGTGTGGGGATCCGCCGTGGGCACGCACCCACTCTGCCGGGGCTGAGCCTGTCGGGATGGCCGGGGGGCTGTGACCAGCCCCGGTGCACCCCAGCCCCCCTGTTCTCAGCTCCAGCGCAGCCGAGGACGGAGCCGAGGAATCCGCATCTCCGCTCCCCAGCTCGGGCGTGTGCGAGCTTGTCCCGGCCGTCGAGCCGCTCCGTGCAGGCATTAGTGGGCACCCGGGAATGGTCCGGCACCAGGCGCCTTAGGGGACGCTTGGGTGAAACCAGAGATCCTCTCCTGCACGAGTCAGCGGCAAACGAGCCCCGGAGCTGCTGGTGGGGCGATGCCGAGTGGGCGCTCCCGGCTCAACCGCCCCGCAGTCAGGGTCCTCTGGGGATCCCTGAGGTGGGAGCGATGCCCCCCAGGGTGGGGGCACCTCTGCGTGGCCGGGTCTGGCCACGGCGATCACCAATGCTGTTGGGACAGTGTTGGAAAACTGGTGAATTTGGTCCAGCAGGCAGCAGCGGCTGCAGCCCCCAGCCCCCCCGCCCTGGGCTGGGTCGCGGGGCCTCAGCACAGGTACATTTGGGCTGAAATGAGGCCAGTGCAGCCCCCACCGGGTCCTCGCTGGCCCTAACGGCCCCCACGCTGTCCCTGGCACCCTGGCACACGGTGGAGGGGGGTGGCAGAGCCCTTGCCGGTGCTGTGGGGCTGGCCTCGCGTCGGCACAGCTGGTGGGAGCTGGGTTTGGGGGCAGCCTCAAGGAAGGCTGGCAGGGCAAGGTGGAGCCGATAGAACAGCCCTCGGCACCGGTGCCCCGTGTCCTCCCTTCGGGTCACTGTCCTCCCCCCGGCCCCGACCTCCCCCTCCCCGGGGCTCCGTCACCCTTTCGCAGGCCGCGTGCAGGCACGGAGCAAGCCCGGGGTGACCCTTCAGGTGGCAATAGCCCTTTTTCCAAAATTAAAAGTTTTGCGTAGCTCCGCAGTTGGAGCGCAGCGGGAGCTCCGGCGCCGCGGGCAGCACGGACGCCCCAGCCGGCGCTGCCCCGCCAGCTCGGAGCGGCTGCGTCTTCAGATCATCCTTTGCTCAGCCCGGGTTTATTTGCCACCGTCAGGACAAGAGATGGCGACGGCGCTGGCAGGGCTGGGAAGCGGCGTGGGGGGGTGGCCGCAGCCCGTGCTGCCCCTCGGAGCGGGGGGCTCGGCTGAGGCCGTCGCCTCGGGGTGCAGTGGCCCGGAGCTGTGGCTCGGCGTGCTCAGGAGCGGCGCCTGCTGAAGTGCCCGGGGCCACGCCAAGCCCTCGTGCATCTGCCGGGCTCTGGCTGTCTGGCACGGGCACGCTCAGGAACCCACGCACGTCCCTGCCGGCTCCGCAGCCCGCCCCAGCCCTGCAGCCTCCCTCCGCACGGAGCACGCAGCCGGGGACGGCACTGGCGCTACCGACAGCCTGCCGGGGCAGGTAACGCGCACAGGGAGACCCTTGCTGCCAGCCGGGAGCGTGCTGGGAGCACGCCGGGAGCGCGGCTCCCCGGGCAGGTGGCAGCGAAAGCACCACAGCCTCGCCAGCTCCGAGCTGTGCCGGGGCTCCAGGCCGTCGGTCGAGGGCACGTTCGGCGTCTGGCTTGGCTGGAGGGTACAAACTGTCCCACTTAGGACATCTGGAGAGAGGAGGAGGAGAGGCCAGGCGTTCCCCTCAGGCTGGCTGCGCTGCCCGCTGCCGGGGATGCCGGTGAGGCCGGGGGCAAGCACCCTCTGCCCGCACACCCCAACCGGGCACGCGTTCAGATGGCGATCGTGTCCCACTGCTGTCCCCGTCCCACGAGACAGTCGCAGCTTGGCACATGTGGGAACGGCTTCTTGGGTGCGGAGCAGGACTGGGGGCCCTGTTAGGCTGCACCGGGTTAAACTGGATCAACACAACGTCCACAGGCATCCGGGTGCGGGTGTGAGGGTCTGTGCCCGTGAGCACGTGTCGGGGGTGATGCCCTGTCCCCACGGTGTCCCTGGGGTATTTCCTGCACAAACAGGGGCTTGTGAGAAGCTGTCCTGAAGCCAGACCCCCTGGAACCAGCCACAGGCTGTGTGCTCCCCACGTGCCCCCCGGGGCTGGGACCCCCTCCCTTGCCCCCGGCCCTGCCTTGGGGGGTTCCCCTGCAGGTTTCCCTGGTGGGGGAGAGGGAGGGGAAAAGTGACAATCGTGACCCCTCTGCTTTGGATGGTGGGAGGGAAGGGGGGGTACGACAAACCCACAGCAATACCGGGGGCTGTAAGAGCATCCCGCTGGCACAAGGGGTCTGTGCCCCGCGAGCAGCCCCCGCCCCAGCCAGAGCGTGGCCGCAGCCCCTTCCCTCCCGGCTGTGTCGGGGCTCGGGCTGCTTTGGGGGAGCCTCAGGGTTAGCAGGAGGCTGGAGCCCTGCAGCCTCGCTGCCTGCACCAGTGGCTCTCCCGGCTCTGCCACCAGCCCCGGCGCTGCGGGGCCCTGAGCGGGTGCCACCGCCCTGGTGCGGTGGGAAAGTGCGGCGGGCTCGGCCAGACACAGCCCGCGGGACCGGCTGCGCCCGGCGGGGCTGAGCCTTTCATCTTTGTGAGCGGCCAGTGGACAAGGACAAAAAGAGCGAGCAGCCCCGGGTGCCGTGTTGGTTTTGATGATTGTGTAGCTGAGCAGCTCCAAGGGATGTGAACATTCGCTTCAGAGTCAACAAGGCTCGCTCCCAAAACGATCGAGGCTGCTCGTTCGCTGTGCTGATGTGCTGGCGGTGGGGGTGATGCCCCAAAAGGAGGGGCAGGAACGGGGCTGCGGTGCTGAGCAGCACCTGAGGGAGGTGGCACCAAGGGACCTGCTGTCCCCCAGCCGTGCTGAGCTGGACATGCCTGGGGTGAGCACGGCCTTGGGCAGGACAGCAAGGGGGGGCCCTGGCCGTGTTTGCTGAGGTGCCGCGTGAATTGGGACAGCCCGGTGCTGGCACAGCGGTCCCTGCAGCTGCCAGCAGCCAAGCGAAAAGCTGGTCTGCTTGTGGGGCTGGGGTGTCCCCTTGGGTCCCGCTCTGTGGGGCTGGGGTGTCCCCTTGGGTCCGCTCTGTGGGGCTGGGGTGTCCCCTTGGGTCCCAGCTCTGTGGGGCTGGGGTGTCCCTTTGGGTCCTGCTCTGCAGGGCTGGGGTGTCCCGTCAGTCCCCAGCACCAGGTCCTGGAGGAGCAGGGGGAGGCATGGCCGGGCACCCTCCGGGGCTGGGCGCAGGGGGGTCCCTTGTCCCCCTGCTCCCCCAGCAGCGGTGTCAGGGGGGGGCGGGCGGTGTGGGTGCGGGTGCCCGGGTGCGGGTGCTCAGGTGCAGGGTGCGGGTGCGGGGGTGCAGGTGCCCGGTGTGGGTGCTCGGGTGCGGGGGTGCAGTTGCGCGGGTGCAGGGGTGCTGGTGCCCGGGTGTGGGGTGCGGGTGCCCGGGTGTGGGGGTGCGGGTGCCCGGGTGGGGGTGCGAGGTGCGGGGGTGCGGGTGCCCGGGGTGGGGTTGCGGGTGCCCGGGGGTGGGGGGTGCGGGTGCCCGGGGGTGCAGGGTGTGGGTGGCCGGGCGGCGGGGCTGCACTGCCTCCCCGCAGCCGCTGGATGTCACCTGCAATATGGGCTGTGCGCGGCTCCTGCCCGCGCCGGGCTGCGGGAGCGGTGAGGCTGCAGGGGGGTGCAGGGGGGCTCCTGTGCCAGCCGAGGAGCCGGAGCCGGCAAATCCACCCGTGCGGCATCCGCAGCCCCACGGCCCGGGCCGGGACACTCAGAGCCACCGTCCCCCGGCACCCCGAGGGTGGCACCCAGGGTCCCGGTGTGACACCCCCGATGGCAAGTGGTCAGTCTGGGGGACCCAGAGCCCGGGCGAGCCTTTCCAATGCCTTTGCAGAGCTGGGATCCGGGAGCCTGTGCCCAGCTTGCTGCCCACACGGCATGCGCCGGTTATTCACCGGGAGAATTGCGGTGGTGTTCGGATGCGCTGGCAGTGCACGGTGCAGCTCCCTGCCAGGCCGCCTGGCCATGGCGAGGGTGAAGAGCTGGGGCTGCACCGGGCAGAGCTGGAGGAGCCGCAGGCTGGGGCCGGACACGGCTTTCCTTGTGCCACCAGGGTGGAGGAGTGAGGGGCAATGGATGGCACCCGGGAGGGTTGAGCCTTGACCAGAGCGGGTGCGTGGCTGCCGTGGGATGTGCAAGGCTGGTTTTGCCATGGCACATCTCCCCACTCAGCCCTTTGCCGGGAGCTGCCCCAGCCCCACGCCACCCCACGGGCTGCCAGGGGTTGGGTGCCTGGGTGCTCAGCCCAGCTCACCCCAGGCGAGCGATCCCTGTTGAGCATTAACGCATGACCAAAGCCTAATGAGAACATCTGCGGCGGATGCAGCCCTCGTTAGTATGATTTATCAATTTAAATGACGTGGCGTAAACTGAGCCCTTTCTCACCCGGCTGCCCACGTGCTCCCTGCGGGCAGGGTGCTTGGCTGCGGGCAGCGAGCGGGGTCCCGTGGGAGCCCTGCAGGGATGATCGCAGGGTGCTCCGTGGAGCCGCATCAGGGCTTTGGGTGCTCCCCGGGCCCGTCACTGCGGGGTCAGCCACTTCGGCAGCAGCCAGTTCCCAGCAGCCCAGGCTGCTCATGCTGCCAGCCGGGGGTCCAGGGACCACCAGCATCCCTGTCCCAGTCCCCAGTCTGGGCCCCCACTGCTGCCTGGCACTGCCGGGAGTCTGGGGTCTCCCCCGGGGTTCCAGCAGGAGCCCGGGCCAGGCAGCACTGTGCAGCAGCAGCAGGCAGGGACTCGCCACCCTTCTCTGGGAATAAATGTCCTGGGAAGAGCCATGCCATGGTCCCTCTGCTTTCACCCCCATTTGCCAGCGAGCAAAGTCACAGGGAGCCAGGCTGGGCTAGCAGGGGGGTGCGGAGACCACTCTCAAATCTTGAGTCCCTACTGCAGCTCTGTGGCCCTGCCCTGTGCCTGCTGCTGGCCAGCCCCAGGCCATCCTGCTGACGGAGTGGCAACCTGCTGAGCACAGGGGCAGGGGGGGATGGAGCCTGGCAGCCCCGCACGTGGTGCTGCAAAGTTCCCGCTGCCTCCCCGCGGCGGGCAGGCATGCCGGGGATGTGCCGGGATGGCTCCAGGTCTTGGCTGCAGCAGCAGGTGGATGCTGGGGCCTTGAGGGTGCGTGCAAACATTCCAACATTTCTCCTTAAAAAAGAAGAGCCCAAGAGGACAGGTCTAGGAGCTCCTGACCCCACTTGGCACCCATGCAGGTGCTTATTTCAGGGTGCAAATACCCGCCTTGCTCAGGACCAGCCCACAGGGCTTGTGCAGACCCCCCCTGCCCACGGTGCTGCCAGAGCCGCCGGCTGCCCGGCGAGCCCCACCGCCCTGGGCCCGGGGGGAGGGCCCCCCCCCCCCCCCGCGTCCCCGGGGGGGGGGGAAGGAGCAAACCCGGGGAAGCGAGAGGGACAGATTTGCTCAGCTCTTTCCCGTCCCCGCAACCGGGCTCTGCCGCACCGTCCCCAGGCTGCTGTTCCCTCTGCGCTGCTGCTGACGCCTCCAGACTCGGCCTCCCCGAGCTCGGCTCCCTCTCTGCTGCTCCTGGCTCATCGTCCCCTCCCTGCTCCCGCCGACACGTTTGCGTGTGATTTGCCCTTTGGGGTCCCCGCCGCCCCCCCTGCAGCCCCAGGAACGGGGGGGCTGTGGTGCTGAGGGCTCTGCTCCCAGGCGGCTGCTCGGGAGTGTGGTTCTCACGAGGGCTTGGTGAGAGCCACGGCATCGCTCCGTCTGCAAGGACATGGCTGCAAGTACAACGCGCTTCCATTTGGCACTTTTTTCCCTCTAGAGAGCAAATTATTCATTATTAAGTTTAATTTTCACATCCACGTTGATCTGCTGTTGCGGGCTACATCCTTTTAATGTTTGAGATCAGTAACTGAGCGGGCTGCACGCAAACCTGGTTTCAGCATGGCTTTGCACCGAGGCGCTTTCGCAAAGCACCCGCAGCCGGCGGCTGGGTGGCAGCGCGCGCTTTATCGCCCTGCTCTCGTGAGAGGGCCCGATCCTCCGGGTACTGAGCTTCCTCTCCTGCCGGGCAGCAGCGGGAGGGGAGGGTGCAAGGCTGGTGCTCGTTTGGTGTTAGCGCTTTCGGGGGAGCTGCTTCCCCAGGAGCTCCTGGCTCGTGGCAGCGGGGCCAGCTGCTGTCCCACCATGGCCCGAGGCGGTTGCGCCCCAGCCCCGGTGCGGTGCCGTGCAGGGTGGTGCTGCGCTGGGATGGGCTTGCTGCGGGGGGGAGCTGCAGGGGCTGCCCACCACCCGGCTCGTCCCTGCCTGGCGCAGGGGCCTCGTGCCTGGAGCACCTGCCCGGTGTGAGCTGATGCTTTTTGGGGAGGCCACTGCTGCAGCCGCTGCTCCCACCCGCCCCCAGACCCCTGCGCCCCACCTCCTCCCCACCAGTCCCCTTCTGGCTGGGTGCTGGGTGCCCAGGGCTGGGGATGGGCGCTGGGGCTGCCGGCTGCCTGCACCTCGCTTTCGGGCACGCGGGGAAGCCATCTCGGCTGCATGGCCCGTCCGTCCCCGCGCTGGGCTGCTGCCTGACCCGGGGAGGAGATGGGCAGCTCCCAGCTCACCCCCAGGACAGCTTCCCCGGGGGCTGCCGTTGCCATCAGCTGCCCCGGCTGCCCCCGCCGCTCCCTGGGATACCAGCGAGGATCCTCGGGGGCTGCCGGGACCCGTTCCTGCCTCTGTGAACCCCAACAGCAGAGCTCACAGCCTCCCGACGGCAGATGCCCACGCCATCACTTCTCCTTCCCTTCCATGAGCCACCGAGCTGCTCAGGCCAGTTCTGCCTCCCAGCACCGGCTCCCTCTTTCCTTGCCCCTCCAGCAGGCAGCAGCCGCATCTTTACCCCGAGTATGAACCCCAAAAAAGCCCGCGCTCCACTGGCGTGCCCCTGCATAGGCATCTGCTTGGGAATTAGCCCCCTAAAAGCAATTCGACATAAATAAGCAGGAGCAAAGCTGTGCTCCTGAAAGGTTTCCAACGCGCCCAAGGAAAATGCTGATCAAACACGGCTGGGGATTTTCTGCAGTTTTGGCTAGCTGGGTCCCGGGGTGGCCTCGGGCCAGCGGCGCCGCGGTGAGGGGGCAGCGGGGGCGGCGGTGCTGGCCCCGTGGAGCGCGGGGGCCCCTCTCGAAGGCTGTTTGCAGCGCGGGTGCTGCACGGTGAAGGGGAGCACTGCGCGAAGCCCGCACCGCAGCCGTATCCCCGCCTTGGGAACGTGCGTCCGTGAGAGGGAAAACCGGTGCTGGGCCGGCCCCGGCTGCTGGGGAGCGCGCTGGGTGGCGCGGCGAGGGGCAGGTGGAGCCAGAGCCGAGCGCTGCAGCGGGAAGTGCTGGGGATTTGGGAAAACATGTTTTTTCCATCACCTCCTCCTCAGCTGTTTTCGGAGGCAAGCGCGGAGCTGCAGCTCGCGGCTTCCTCCCACCACCGTGGAGCCCAGCCTGCCCTCCGCAGCGGGGGGGCGGCCGAGGGGAGATGCTCGGCTCCCCTCTCGGCCTGGGAGCGGTGGCTGCAGAGGGGTCGGCTCCTGCAAAGTCCAGGGCAAATGGAAGCGTTGGCCCGGTGCTCCGAGCCCCCGCGCTGCTCAGCCCCGCTGTTGTTTGTCACAGGCAGGCAGCGCCGTCGGCGCGCGCAGCCCCCTCCCCGACGGAGAGCATCGGGGCACCCTCTTTGTCTCTGCGTTTTCCAGAAGAATGAAAATTGAATAAAAGATCAAAGTTCAGCGAACAGGAGCGCGGGATATTTCTGGCAAGCCTGCGAGCAGCGATTGCTTCCAGCCCGGCGCACAGCGCAGGCGGCGGCGCGGGGCTGCGTCTCGCAGGGGTCGCCCCTGCCCTTGGGTGCGCTGTTAGCAAACACGGCGTGAGAACCCCCCTGGTACCACTGCGCCGTGCAGGGGCGGTTTTTCATAGGTGTAAGGATCTGGCCCCAAAAATCCTCGCTGTGAGAGCCCATCCCTGCCAAGGTGCCCGCAGGGGGGACCCATGGCAGATGGAGATGTGTCCCCAGCGCCAGAGCTGCCCCTGGGCTGCGGCAGTGGCAGGGTCGGGGTCGCAGGTGTCCCTGCGGGTGCTACCCAAAAGGTGCTCAACGCCCCGTGCGGCCCCCGAGGCGGCTCTGCGGGGATGGACCCTCGCCGCCGGTGGGGTGCCCCTGGCTGATCGACCGCTCCTCAATGATCTCCAGCCACGCCACTTCTCCGGAGCCGTCAGCCCTGGCATGGCTGCGAGGGCTGGGCACAGCCGGCTGCCGGCAGGGGACAGGGACGGGGGGCGAGGGCTGGGCACAGCCGCCCGCTGGCAGGGGACGGGGACGGGGGGCGAGGGCTGGGCACAGCCGGCTGCCGCAGGGGAGGGGATGGGGGGCGAGGGCTGGGCACAGCCGGCTGCCAGCAGGGGACAGGGACGGGGGGGTGAGGGCTGGGCACAGCCGGCTGCCAGCAGGGGACAGGGACGGGGGGTGAGGGCTGGGCACAGCCGGCTGCCAGCAGGGGACAGGGACGGGGGGCAAGGTCTGGGCACAGCCGCCCGCTGGCAGGGGATGAGGGGTGAAGGCTGGGCACAGCCACCCACCGGCAGGGGACGGGGACGGGGGGTGAAGGCTGGGCACAGCCACCCACCGGCAGGGGATGGGGACGGGGGGCGAGGGCTGGGCGCCGAGCCCCGGCAGCGGGCGGCTGTGTCCCGAAGGGCCTGCTGGGCCAGAGCGGGGTGGCAGACAGGGATCTGCTATTTCAGACGGGGGTACAGCGGGCCGTTCATTTTGGTCTCTTCACGAGAGCTCATCCTGTTTATCAAAAGCAGAGCCAAGGTGCGATCAGCTCCGCAGATCTCCCTCCCGGAGAGGGGGGCGAGCGGCACTCCCTGCGCCCGGCTGATTGCAAACCGGCTCAAAGTGGGGGCTGACACGTTATGGGGTAACAGAACTTCCTCGCGCTGGACCAAACTGGTGAGAACCCGGCGCAATCAGATGGTGCCCCGGTGACAGCGTTTCGGAGAGAGGCACCTTCCTTGGCTCGTGGGTCAGCTGGGCTCCGTTTGCCAAAAGCATCCTTGGCACCACGGGGTACACGTGGCCGATGCCCCCGCCTGGCCCTTCTGTCGCACGCGGGGCACGAGCGATGCGGCTCCCCGCTCGGCGGCTCCGGCTGGGGCGCCGTGCGTGGCATCCCGAGGGGAGCCCTGCCCGCCCTCCATCCCCGGGGGACGGGGCTCCAACCGCTGGGACTGGCGCCTCGAGTGAAGGGCTGCAGCGTGTCGGGCGATGGGGGGGGTGCAGCCCTTCGGTAGCCCCCCGTGGGGCCCTGCCGCGCCGGCTGCCCATGTGGCGCCGCAGGAGCAGTGCCCGGCGGATGCTCCTTGCTCCGGCAGCGGGAGGGCTCCGGCCGTGCCAGCGGTCGCGGGTCACCAGCCTTTGCGCCCTGCGGGGCGCCCCCCACCACAACCTTCTCGCCCCTCGGCCCCAGAGGCACCCGGGGGGCACTGGCCGCCGAGCGGGCTCGGCCCACGGGCACTTCGCCTCCGCAGCGAGGGTGTGGGCCGGGCTCCTCCTCTTTCCTCATTCCCGTTTATTTTTGGCTCCCAAGTTGTCATAAATGATTTGAGCTCAACAGTTTTTAACATCTGAACTCCAAACAGCTATTTAAAGCCTCGGCAGGATGCAGGAGTGTATTAAAAGCTTATTTTTAGCCCCTTTCTTAGCACAAGAGGCTCGCTTGGCGGCGGATCAGTCCCCCTGCTTCCCACTGACCGCCTGAGGCCAACCTGGAAATCCCAGGGGAGCTGTGGGGCGTGGGGACCGCCAGGCTGCGGAGCCCCCGCCGGCCGCCTCCGAAGGGGGCACAGCCCCCCCCCCCGGGCCCGGGGGGCGTGCGCCGCCCTCGGCACCCAGGGCTCCAGTCCCGCAGAGCGGGAGCCACGCGGGCGTGGGGGGCACTGACACCGTCGCCTTTGGGGTTGGCCCTTGGAAAGCGAAGTGGATTTGTGTCGGGGGGGTGTGGAACCTGCCAGTGTTGCGAGCTCTCGTGACGAGTGTAGAAATTAATTTGCGTGTTGTGGATTTGAAAAATCCTGTTAATTAGGGGCTCCTGCCGCTCAGCATCCCGGTGCTGCAGGATGCCGAAGGGGTGCATTTGCCCTCTCACGTTTTCCTCTCCGCAGAGGATGACTGTAGTTCTGATCCGGGATGGTTTCTGGCCTGCACTTAATTAGTCATAATTGAGAGGTTTTCGTGAGTCGCACACTGCACATGCTTAAGTGGTAATGAGGTATTTCCATGCTGAATCACCAGCTGGTGATGCACGGCGATGATTTTGTTATTAAGCCTGCAACCCCTGGCTCCGGAGAGCAGCGCTCGGGAGCAGCCCGTTTGCTAATGCGCGGAGACAGCGGAATGCAAGCAGAAAATACGATGAACCCGTCACCCGAGCGCTGACATATTGATGTGGCACCTGCACCCGCCTGCAGGGGCTTCCAAAAAGCGCTCGGGAGCCAGCCTGACAGATCGCTTATTCTCAAATTCAGGCGGCCTGCGTACGGCGCCGATACGGCGCCGCGGCCGAGCTCACGCGCAGCCCGTTTGAGCGGCCAACGCCGGGGCAAGGCGCCGGCCGGAGGAGCGGGGAGGGTGCAGCGGGCAAGGGGGCCGCAGGGGCCGGGGGCTGTGGTGGTGGTACCTACACGCATCCCACCCGGGGACGGCCCAGCCTGCCCCGCTGCCCCGCGCCGGGGTGGCTATGGCGTGTGCCACGCGCCCCGGGCTGCCCGGCCCGGCCGAGGGGACGGGGGCAGAGCTCTCTCTTTTGGCCAGCAGCGGGGTAGCTGGTGTGCAGCGGCGGTGCCGTGGGGTGGGGAGGGGGCTCTGCCACCCCGGGGTCTGCGTGGCAGGCGAGCGATGCTTTCCGGTGCCTTACGGACGCTGCCCGTGGGAGGCGGGAGCCGCGTCCCAGGCGCCGGGGTTTGTTTCCCGCGCAGGAGCGATGCCGCTCGTCTTCTTCTCATCTTTTCCCTGTCGTCGCTGCTCCTTTCACGGTCGGAGGCAGGGATCTGCTCCCGGGACGCGGAGCCAGGAGCCGGAATGGTTTTGCAGGCTCTGGCAAAGCCGATGCCTCCTCGGGAAGCGCAGCGGGATGGGATCTTCCACCAAGTCAGTAGGGTGTAGCCACGTGCAGCAGCCCAGCGGTTTGTTTGTGCAAACGCCGCCCCGGGGGTCAGGGAAGCGATGCATTTAGAGGGTTTCTAGCACGAAATTGCGAAGATGCCTCCCCGGGGGCCAGTGTGAGCCGTGCCACTGGTGGTTGGGCTCATTCAGGAGCAAACCTGGCCAGGAAACCATTGCTCTTCGCGAGCGCGCTGGGCGCGGAGCAGCGCTGGGAGCAGAGCACTGGGTTCCACGTCCCCTGCTTCGCCCGCGCCGGCCCGCTTCGCTGCTGCCTGCCTGTCCCGCTGCCCGCTCCTGCCTGCAGCACGCAGCCGCCGGGGCCATGGGTCTGCTCCACCTGCGCCGCCGCTGCGACAGGAACGCAGCGCCCCGAGTAAACGGGCTCCGTGCCCCTCGTGGGTCGGGGCCGGGGGGCTGGGGGTGCTCCGGCGGGGCCCGGGGGTGACGCGCGGCCGGGCTGCGGGGATCGCTGGCGGGGGCGGGGGCTCTGTGGGCCGTTAATGGGGGGCACTGGGGTGGAAGCAGGGAAGCGGCTCGGGGAAGGGGGCCGTGTCCGTGCTGAGCCCCGCTCCCTGTGTGCCGAGGCGCGGTGTGGAGGTGCAGACACCCCTTCCCAGCCCTGTCTGCCCCAGCGCTGCGCGGGGAGCCTGGCGGCTGGCGGGGAGGCAGCGAAACCAGGGGGTTTCGAGGGACGAAGGCAGCGCTGGAGGAGGTGGCAGGGCTGGAACGTGGGTGCTGAGCACCGAGCGCCACCACCTGCAGAGCAGCCCCTGGACCCCAGTCCCCGCTGGGACCCGTGCTGGCGTCCCTCGGTGCTGGGGATGCGGCTGGGCGGCACGGCCGTGGGGTCACTGGCCTGGGGGCTGGGGGTCCCTGTGCCCGGCTGGGCCCTGCTGCGGCTGTCAGGTACCAGGACCCACCGCCAAATCTGGGGAGAAAAGGATTCGCAGAGCGGCTGGGAGGCGAACGTGAGTCGCCATGGCAACTGGGTACGGAAACATCATCAAAACGTGTCAAACGAGGGGAACTAAAAAAAAAACCCGCAGCATGCTGTCGATAAACCTTCTGCTATAACACTGCTGCTCTCGACAGTGTTTGGGCTGCGGCCCCGTGTCGCTCGCTGCGTGGCTCCTGTCCCAGAGCTCCCCACAGGGCTGGGGCAGAGCCACCCGGCCTCGTCCCGGCCCTTGGGGACCAAAATCACCGTAAAAAGTCTTGGGTTTTTGGGGTGCCAGCGCTGCTGTGGCTGCCAGGGGGGAGTCCTGCCCCGCGCCCCAGCCGCAGCCTCCATGCTGGCCCCTGGGTGGGGAAGCAGCCCCTGGGCCCCCTCCCCGTGGGTCCCTGTGCCGCTGCGGCCACCCCGGGGCAGGGGACACAGCGGGGCCGGGGCGCTGCGCTCCCAAATTCCCCATCGCGGGGGCAAGGCTGGAGCTGCCTGGCAGAGCGGGCGCTGACAGGGCGCCACGGCCGGGGCGCGTTGCAGTGCTGCGCGGGGTGTTCCGTGCCCCCCCCCCCAGGGCCCGCGGGCAAAGCCCCCCCTGGGCCCCCGGGTGGTCACCGGCCCGGGCCCCTGCAGGGCCAGCACCCGCCACCCCCGCCGCGTCCCTCCCCCGGCGGCCCACGAAAGGTGCGAATCCTCCCCCCCAACTAATTAATTGTTAATAATATGCAGCGTGCTTGTTTTCAAAAAAAGTAAATTAATTTGTAAACCATTTGCGCTATTTTATCTGTCACTTAAGCCGCTGGGATTTGCAATTTTAATGCATTACATCAGTTAATCAAAATTCTCTTCCAGCAACAGTTTTAATTAAACCCACTTTCACTTTTTTTTTTGCTAATTCAATGCTGTAGCTGAAGGCTGCTAATTAGATCACGCTTTTTTTTTTGTTTCACATTCACCACTTGCATTAAAAAGCCGCAAAACAGAGCGGAGCTGGCGGCAGGAGCCGTGCTGCAGAGCCGGGGCTGCCCGTCCCACGCCGCAGCCCCTGCCCGGGGAGCGGTGGCACTGCGGCGGGCGGCTCGGCCGGGTGTCCGGGCTCTGTGTCCTCGGCAAGGCACTGGCGAGACGACCCTCCCCAGGCACAGCGCGGCGTCTGCTGTCGCCGCACCGAGGCGGCTTGGCAATTTAATTTAATTTAATTTGGTTTTCCTGCTTCTAAAGCTTGGGACGCAGGTAACAGCCACCGCAGTTGCACACCCGCTTCGCCGCGGCCCCCGACGCGGGCGTGAGTGTGCCGGGAGGCGTCCATTCCCCGCCGGGTCTCTGGCAGAGCGCCTGCTTTCCTGCGTGGCTTTGCATTATAAGCGTAACCCAGGGAGGCTGCAGAGGGGCACAGCGGTGCCCGTGGGGGGGGGGCGCAGGCGAGGGTCCGTGTCCTGTGGCCAGCGGCTGCTCTCCCGCGGGATGTTGCGGATGCGGGAAGTGGCCGGTGGCCTCCCACCCGCCCGGGGAGATGGGCCGGGCCCTGGGGGCCACCCTGGCTTTGGGGTTTTCTCCTCCCTTCCTCCAAGGAGCGGGAGCAGCCCGTGAGCCGGCTGTGCCGGGGGTCCGTGCCGGCAGCGCCGATGGCCCCGGGCAGTGTCAAGCCGTGCCGAGCCCCTTGGGCTGAGCTCCGTTCCCTTCCGTCAGCCCACCCTCGCCTCCCTGCCCGCCCCCCCGGTACAGGCAGCTGCCGGCTCCCTCCCGGCCACGTGCCCGTCTCGGCGAGGCCCTGGGAAATGTCACCGCACTGAGTCACGTCGGGCTGACTTGGAGCCAAGTCCCGCAACGGCTGTGCTACTCCTCGGGAAGAGAGGAGCCGGGGCTGGATCCATCCCAGGGGCTGGATCCGCTCCGGGGGGCTGAGTGGGTCTGGGATGGGGGGGTCAGGACTGGAGGGGATGGGGGTCCCCTGCCCTCCCCCTCGGGTCTCACCTCCCCCCCTGCTTGCAGGGGTGGAGCGGGCGGGAGGCTGCGAACCCCGGGGCACCGGCCATGGCAGAGGTGTGCCTGGGAGGTTGGGGGGGGGCGGCCCCTTGTCGGCAGTGGGGGGACACGGCGCGGTGCCGGGGCAGGGACCGCAGAAGTGATGCAAGGAAATGCTTCTCCCATGGGCGCTGGAAACCGAACCGCCCGGCATGGGCGGTGGCACAGGGGAGGGCCGCGCGACCGCGGGGACCGGAGCTCCCTGGGTCTGGGGTCTGTGCCGGCCCGCCGCCCCCTGCCAGCGCTGGGGCAGCCCGTGCCCCGTGCGGGTGGGAAGAGCCTTCGCCCCCCCCCGCAGTTTCCCGGTTGTTTTCTAAGGGAGCAGCCAGCGCCAATCCGGGAGCGCTGCCGCCCTGGGTGGGGGATCCCACGCAGGCGCTAACGCAGGAGCGGCTTTGTCAGATCACGCGCTGCAGCGGCAGGAGCCTCGCGGCGAGCCGCCGTCGGGCCGTCCCCATTGCAGGCACGGCTCCTGCTCTTCCAGCTGAATTCCCAAATCCGTGCCCGAGCCAAGCCGCGCCGCAGCCATCGACACCTGATCTGTTATTCAGATCCGCCAGCGATAGCTGCTCTGACAACTTGCTAACAAGCTTCCACGCCACCAGCCAACAGGCAGCGATAAGCGGCTCTGACAGGCCTGTGCTAAATTAGCAAATGTAAATGCGGTCCCAGCCGCCGCTCCGCACCCGTGGCAGCCTTTTTGTGGCGGAGACAAGCTAAATATATTATTGCCTTTGCAAGCGGTGCCGTGCGTTTGCAACATCTTCGTGCTCCCCAGTGCACCCCGTACCCCATCCCTGGGTCAGCCGTGTCCCCGCCTGTGCCCGCTGCTCCCTCCCGGGGCTGCTGGGTGCCCCGGACCGCAGCTCCTGCGGTCAGGGGTGCTGGTGCCACCCGTCCTGGCGAGGCTGGGGCAGTGCCGAGGCCGGGGCTGTGCCCAGCTCAGCCCCCCCGGACCCCCTGCTCCCGATACGAAGCAGCCGGGCTGAACCCGCAGCAAATCCCCCGCAGATCAGCGGTGTGGGGCGAGGGCTGTGCGGGCTGCCGTCCCTCTGCCACCCTGCGCCAGGGTCCAGAGGGGGTCTGGCCCCCCAAGCAGAGCGCCCTGGCCCCGGGCTGCGGTGGGGCAGGCAGGGCTGGCTCCCCGGGGGCAGTGCATGGTGTCTCCCCTTGGGACCGCAAAGCCAGGGATGCCGGGCAGCCCCACGTCCCGACCCCAGCATGTCCGTGGAAGTGCAGCGCGGCCGGGGGGGGCTGAGTGGCTCCTGGAAGCATCCTCCTCCTGTGGGAGCTGGGGGTGCCCCCTCTAGCACCTGCAAATTTGGGGGTCCTGCACCCGTGCTTGCTGGCAGTGTGCCCGCCCGGGCAGCCGGCCCTCATCCCGCGCCTGGTTTCCCAGAGGATATTTCCTTTGCTCAGCTCTTGGCCAACCGGTTTGGGTTTTATTTTCTTTCTTTTTTTTTCCTAAAATTCACTTTAATTAGCTGAGGTGCAAGAATGCAGGGGCCACATTTACACCTCCCCCAGCTCCGTTCCAGTCCTGTAGCTCCCGCTAATTGCGCATGCACGCAGCGATCGGTCCGACGGGGGGCATTTGGCATCCAGAAGGTTTTTAAGTTAGAAAATGGAAAAAACCCTAAAATGACGACAAGCGTATTTACTTGTGCAGCCGGTGCTGCCAATTGCTGCATTTTAGTGGCATTTCTTGCCATTTGCTGAAGTCAGTTGGAACAGGGAGACAGAATCCAACGTTGGTGACATCTCAGGCGGCTTGGAAGGGCTCCTGCGAATGCAGCAAAGCCCGGCAGCCTTGGCATTTGAGACGCCCTCACTCCCCTGCCAGGCAACCCCCCCCCGCCTTTCTGCCGCGTTCTTCCCGCTGTTCCTGGGCGCAGGAATTCCTACCTTTTCTGGTTTCAGACCATTGCGAACAGACCAGCTCGGGGAGGGATGGTGGGGGGGGGATCTCTGCTGTAATAGTAATAAAATTGGCTTTGAAATAGCAGAAATCTGGCTCATCCGTGTGGTTCCAGGCTCCGGGGGAGCTCTTGGATACCCACACACCCGCTTTGTTCCTCACCAGCTGGGGGGGGGGTGCAGTCATTAGATCATGGTTCCGAACACCTAAACCACATGAAATGTGAAATTTTAAAAGATTGTTTGATGCTTGGCTTTTTAGGATTAATTCACGGACTAAATACTGATCTCTGGAGCGCTGCCGTTCGCAGGCATGGCAAACCTTCCCCCTGCAAAGGCTCAGGGGCTCCTGCCCTGCTGCTATCCCAGAGCTGCCGCCTGCGGGACGGGGCTTTGCCTTCCGGCCGCTTCCCCGTGCACAGAAGCTGCCCCTCATGGGTTCAGCCCCGAGCTGCTGGCGCAGCCAGCATTTGCTGCTGCAGTGGGAGGGATGGAGAGGGATGGAGCGGGATGGAGCGGGATGGAGCGGGAGGGATGGAGAGGGATGGAGCAGGAGGGATGGAGCGGGATGGAGCGGGAGGGATGGAGCGGGATGGAGCGGAGGAGGGATGGAGCGGGATGGACGGAGGGATGGAGAGGAGGGATGGGGAGGGATGGAGCAGGAGGGATGGAGACGGAGGGATGGAGACGGAGGGATGGAGACGGAGGGAGAGGGCACCCTGTGCCCCAGGACACCGCCCTGCTGGGGCTCTCTCCTACCGAGACTGAAGAGGTGAGCCCTGCCAGAGCAGCCCGAGGGCCAGCCCTGCCCGCCCCAGGATGGGGGCCCTTGGTGGGCTGCGGTTCCAGTGCCGAGGGATGCTGGCAGCAGCCCGTAACCCAGCCGCCAGCTCACCATGTGCCTCCTCCATCCCCGCTCCGCTTCATCCTCTCCCCTCCTTTGCCTTCTGCCCTTGGCATCGCCCTCCCCTGCCCCTTCTCCAGTGCTCTTTGCTATCCTGGTAATAAAGCAAAAGATGAAAAGGGCAGCAACCCATCCCTGAACAGTGCCTGAGGGCAGACACCAAAGCAGGGGGGGCCCCCGCTGGCCCCCAGCACCGCTCTCCCCACGCTCCGTACGTGGCCACATGGTGCCGGTGGGAATCGCGCTGCCCTCACCTCCCGCAGCCTGGGGATCCTCTCTGACGGCTGGGAGCAGGCGGCAAATCCCGGGACGCCTCATAGGAGGTGCTGCTCTGGCTGGCCATGGCTCCTGAGCTATTTCGGAAGCGGTGCGGCGTCGCGCTGCCTCCTCGCTCGCAGCGTTATCCCTCCCTGCCTGGGGGAGCGCGCCGGCAGCCTTCATGGCTGTCGCCAGCATGGAGGGGCCCAAACCGAGCCGCTGGCTTCGGGCACCGTGGGTGGGGGCGAAGGAGCGGGGCAGACCCTGCACCCCCCAGCTGGCGGGACCTGCCCGGAGCCCCGGAGCTGCCCGTGGGCTCCTGCCCGCTGGGAGCATCCAGGTGAATACGCGCCCGCGCTGAAGGCTCCTTCTTGGCCACGGCTGTTGCAAGCGATTGCAAAACCATGGGGGAAGGCGGCTGCTGCCCGCCTGCCTGTCTCAAGGAGCAGTGCTCTTCGTTTTTTTGGGTTCACGTGTCTGTGCAGGTGAGGAGCCAAGAGCCTGGAGCTCCCGGAGCAGGACCGGGGCTGGGCTGGCTTTTGGCCGGGAGCCCCACGCCACTCGGAAGGGCCCAGGTCCCCCGGGACCAGGGGTCACCCCGCAGCGATGCCGGGAGTGGGAACAGCCCGGGCTGGGGCTGGGGGGGCAGAGCAGCTCCCAGCAGCTCCTCGGGAGGGGACCGCTGGGAGCTGGAGGCTAATTAGCCCTCGTTAGCCACCGCTAGCAGGTGCATTGTGTGACACAAAGGAAGGTGCAGGTGGTGCTGATGTGGGTGTTTCTGGGTCATTTTCAGGAATAAAAAGGGGAAATGCAGCTCAGTTTGTGCTGGGGCTTTGGGGGCTCTGTATGGCCTCTGGGGGGGCTGTGCAGGGGCTGCTGAGGGCTGGTGCTTGCTGCTGAATCCCCCCTGTAGCTCTGGCTTCGGCTCTGTGCGCAGGATGAACAGGAAAAATGGAGAATTCCTCTCTGGGGTGGCTTCTGCTCCCTGCCTCCCAGTGCAGCCCTGCCAGAGCTGGGTGACTGTGCCATCCCTGTGCCTGCAGAGGATGCTCCTGCTGGGTGAGGCCAATGCACTGGGTGGGCTAAAATGTGCCACCTGTGAGGGCCAGTGCCAGCCAGGGGCTGATGGCCCAGAGGCAGTGACTGCTTCCAGCCATCAGCCTGGTTCAGCCTTTCTTTTATATTATTATCTTTATTTTTATGAGCAATTTAGAGGGAAACAAATTGTTGCTGCTAAAGTTCCCAGGTTAAGCGAATGCTGGTGGGGTGACCTGGGCTGCATGGCAGCTGGGCTTGCTTGATGGGGAGTTGTGATTTGGAGGAGAGCAAAGGTGGGCACCTGCGAACAACGTGGCCCTGCTGTGGGCTGAGCTGGAAAGCAATGTTTTAGCAGGGGAATGGTGAAGTCGGTGTGGCTCTGGATAATGTGGCCAGTAAGGGCTAATGGAGCCCTGCCTGCGCATGGGGGGGAGGTGTGGAAAAGGCTGAGGGGGATCTGGCCTTTGGGCAGGTCTGGTTTGGTGTGCTCATGTCTGGGAGTGGGAAGGGGGCTGGGACAGACCCACAGAAACCTCCCAAAGTCAGCACCCCCCTGAGCCAGGGTTCAGCCTGGGCAACCCAGCGAAGGGGCAGCAGCAGCGTGGTGTCCCCATCCCCGCACCCTGCCCTGGGGACAGGCGTCAGGGCAGGAGCAGATGCCGTGAGGAAGGCAGAAAGCATCTCACCCCAGGGCTGGGAGCCAGCGCCTGGCTCGGAGGGGTTTGCTGGAGCGGATCCGGCACCTCGAGCTGGGGATGTACGGGTGCTCTCTCCTGTGTGCCCCGTCACAGTGGAGCAGTGGGAGGTGAACCCAGGGCTCCCGTGGGGCTGGCTGCAGGTCCCAGGGGAGGGATGGATGCCTTGGGCTCTATCAGATTTGAGATGGACTTGGCTCGTCTCGCTGCTGTTGGTGCTAATAACCTGGTTGTGCAGGATGAGCTGTCCCTGTGGTGGGGCTCGGCAAGCCGTTAGTGCAACACTGGTGCTGGGGGCCGGTGCCTTCTGTGAGCCGGGGCATCTGTGAGCACGATGGCAGCGTGGGGCCGGGAGGGTGGGGGGCGGCTGCCCGTGCTGTGGGCGATGCTCGGCGTGAGCCATTCACCTTGCCTGTGCAGCAAAGCCAGCGAGGGTGTCAGCCCAACCCAACACAGACCCCCGGGACCCTTGGCAAAGCCTTTGGTCACGGGGGGACTGGGGTGGTGACAAACAGCCCTGAGCCCACGGCTGGGTCCCAGATGCCAGGTGATTGCTGCGGCAGCTCTGCTGAGCAGGGGGTTCTGTTCTTTGCTAGCTGGCGGTGCGGTGCCACGGCTTGTTCAACGGCGCCTGGTGTGATTGCGGGCAAGAGCATCCCCCAGCGTGGGAGCTGCCTCTGGTCCATTGCCCCCTGCCCTGTTCAAAGCGGGATGGCTCCAGGTTAGACTCAGCTCAGGTTTCCCAGGGCCTCCTGTGGTTAGGCTTTGGGCACCTTTGGGGTGGGATGGAGCTCCCCCAGTGCCTCCTGACCATCCCTGGTGACATCGGGCTTGTTCTTGCAGCTGGTGCCCACCATCCCTCCTCTTCCTCCTCCTCTGCTGGGTGCAAGAGCCTTTGCTGTGCCCCTGCGCGGCAGCTGAGCCGGAGAGCAATCCCCTTCAGCCGCCTCCTCTGAGGACTGAGCGACAGTTTTGCTAACAAGAGGAATTCAACTATTTTAAATGCCAGCTTGCTGTATGATTCAGCGTCTGCTCAGGCGGACGCGAGGGAATAAGGGTGCCGGTCTTCAGGCCTCATCCCAGGGAGGAAACTGCTTCTCTCCATGCTGGGTCTCCTCCAGCGCGGGTGATGCACTGAGCCCGGCAAAGCCTGGGTCTGCTACAAGAGCTGAGGGCCCGAGGGGACCTTGGCCCTGTGGCAGGGTCACCTCCCCAAACTCCCCTGGCCAGCAGCCCATCTGTCTGCAAAGCCCCCGGTGTCCCTGCAGCTCCGAAAGCTTTCCACACCTTTGGCGCTGGATCTTTCTTGCTCTATTTTCACCCCTTTGCTGCTTGTCCTTGCCCTGTGTCTGCTGTGTGCGCTCCTCTGGCCGGGGAGGTGAAGGTACCGGGAGCCTACGGTCCTCGACCTGGTCCCTGACCCCCTCACTCTCTGTCCTGGAGAAGAACCATCACTCCAGCTGCTGTCAGAGCTCCTGTACAGATAATGCCATCGGGAGCAGTAGAATTTAGCAGAAAATTCCCTCTTTCAGCTGCAATTGATTTGGGTTCCTCCACAGTCCTGGTTTCCAGGCACCAGCGGCTGCTGGAAACGCTTTCCTGGTGACAGAAAATCTATGGGAATGCCGGCAGCCTGCTGAAGTATTCATGGGGATTTTTGTCATCAGCTCTCACCTGCTGCAAAGAAGTGATCTGTGTTTTTAGCAAGCTCTGGATACAGCCGTAACGTAGGAAAAATGCTCTGTTTCTCTTCCAGCCTGTGATGATCTGGGCTGCGGGGCGTAGAGGAGAGGGCTCATTTTGGAGTGAGCGGGGTGCGTGCTGGGCCCCATGCATCCTCACCCTGCTGGCAGCAGCGCCGGGCTGTGGCGTCCCTGCGGGACCCGGCTGTGCGGGGACAGAGCCCCCGGGATGGGGAGCGGCACCGGGCTCTGTCGGGAGGTTTCTCATGGAGCACTGGGTTATCTGAGCACGTCGGTGTAGCTCGGATGTTCTGGTGTCTTTGTCCCAAGACAGTGGATGCTGTCACTGAAAGCACTTTTTGAGCACGTATATTTGAGGTAATGTTTTGGCAAGGCTCAGGAGTTGCTATGGGGCCACAAGGCACCGTCCCCTGGGTGCTTGGGGTGTGGGGACATGTGAGGGGGGGGGATCCATGCCGCGTGCTTACAGTGAGGTAAAAGCTGCCAGCGGGGTTAGGAGAGCTGGGTGAATGAAATGTGCGGATATGGTGGAAAACTGGCAGGGGAAAAATGTTCAAATTACTGAGAGGCCCTCTTCGTTTGGAGAGGTGGGAGCTGGGCTGGTGCTGAACGGTGCCAGGCTGGCACGGGACCTGGTATGCCCTGCGGTGTTGCCGCCCAGCTTGGCTGAGGAGGGGGCTTGGGGAAGCGATGGCTCTGTCCCTTGGCACCCACTGCTGCAAGCGCTGTTAGACTGGCGCCTGGGGGGGTCTGCATGCGGAGAGGGGTGCTGAGACCCCGGAGACAGCCCGGAGCAGAGCCTTGAGCCTGACCTAAAGGGCTGGAGGCAGAGGCTTGGATCTCTTTATTCTCACAGAGACCAGGGTAGGTTGAGCCGATCAGAGATGATATTGGCAGTGGGCACCTCTTTGCTGGAGCTGGGAAGGTCAGGAGAGGGCCAGGGTTTGGAAATGGGAGTTAAGCACTTGTAAGTGTTTCCTGGTTAATTCTGGATTCATCAGGACAACTGAACAAGCCCCTCATCGGTTCCCTGGTGCCAGCGATGCTTGGACCAGCCCTGGCACTGCAGCCCAGCTGCTCCTGCCGGACCCGGGGCGGGGGCGCCTTTGGGCAGCTCGGATTCACATGATCCCAGCGTTCCCATCCGGCTCGCTGATCCCCCAATCTGCCTCTGTCCTGCAGAGAAAGCACAAGAATGAATCACATCTGATTAATTTGCCTTTATCCAGAAGAATCTCCCTGCATTAGCAAATGTTTTGTTTTATTTGTTTCTATAACCAATGTGAAAACATCCTACAGAGCCCGGCATCTGCATCCGTGGTGCCAGCCTGCGCCGCGCTGCAATGCGTGGGGCTGGGGTGAGCCCAGCGTCAGCCAAGCCCTGGTGGGACGCTCTCGCACCTGGCTTAAAGTGATCTTAAAACACATTTATGAGCCGGCCGAGCCTGGTTGCTCTCTTCCCTGGTGTTTTCCTGCTACGTTTCCCCTGTGGGCATGGCTTGCCCAAAAGTCTGCCCGGACTGTGCAGGGATGTGCTCTGTCAGCAGCAGATGCTTAATCTGATTAAAAATAAATCTGTCACTCATCTGTGACTGATGGGAATCTGCTACAGCAAATCCCATTGCAACAGGGAACTGAGCCGTGTGTGCCAAACCTCGGCGCTTTCTCCCCGGTGAGCTGCGGGCCGGTTTGGGGTCCCCTTGCAGGGGTCTCGGGGCAGCTCCGGGGCTCGCAGCTCCCTGCAGGCATTGATGCCCCTTTGCTGAGAGCTGCCAGCACTGTTCAGCAAGGATGAGGAGCCCTGGGGCCTCCCCATAGGACCTCGGGCAAATGGCTCTGCCTTTGTGTGCCTTCTCTGCTGGGTGAGGAGGAGGATGAGGCACATGTGCTTAAAACACACCGTGGAAAATGCAGCCCAAATGAAAAGGGTCCCCCGTGTCTGCAAGCGAACCAGCGCTGTCCAGCAGCCAAAAAGACCCCGGCAAGGTTGCTGAGGGGCCATCACAACACGCAAAGCTTTGCCCTGGCAAACCAAGGGCCGGTGCCCAGGAGCTGCGGCACGGACGTGAGGAAGGCGGTGCAGCCGGTGCAGGGGTGCTGCTGCGGGTGGGCGTAGGGCCCTGCCTGCACCCCGGCTTCGCGGGGCCCTCGGGTGGGGTTTGCTGCAGCAGGAGATGGGAGCTGGGAAGTGGGGGGGGCTTTGCCAGGTGCTGTGATGCCAAAGTCCTTTGCTAATGATGGGCAGCTAATGAGGCTGGAGGCCTGACGCAGCGCTTTCCTCCCGGGAAGGTGAACTGGGGTGTGGAGGGGGTGTCTGCCCCCCACCTAGTGGATAACAAGCTCATTAAACCCCTGAATGATGGAGACGTGTTTGGGGTTGTTTCCATTCCAGGAAACGGGAGCAGTGAAAGGACTGGGTTTGGGGGGGCGTGCAGCAAAGCCCCCATCCCTGCTGCAGCGCCTCTGGAGGTGCACCTCGGGGGTCCTGCCTGCGGGAGGGGGGGCCCCTCCCTCCCTCTGAGCTGGGGGGGTCAGCCTGGTGTATTCCTGCACTGGGAATCCGGTGGGCCCCTGAAAATATTGGAATTCTCTTCCCAGGCTGGCGGCGAGCCCCTGCGCCCCCGCTAGCAGGAGCGGTGCTTGCCCCCACGGGCGCAGGGGCAGCGAGACCCCCGCTGCGGCGTCGCTGGGCTGACGAACCCGGCCCTGCCCGTGCGCCTGGGAGAGGAGGCGCGCACACGGTGTGTCGCTGATGCATCGCGGTGACAGGTATGCCCGGTGGCACCACGCTGCCTTGGGCGAGCGCCCGTGCAGGTCGGCGGGGCTTGCCTCACCCGGCCCCGGGCTGCTCCTTTGCCTGTGGGGCCAGCCCGGGGGGGCAGGGGGACATGGGCACCTTTCACGGTGCCACCTGCGGCTGCCGCACCGTGCGCCTGGGGAAGCGCTGCGGGGAGGGGAGCTGGTGCTGCGGGCCTGGGGTGAACAGGCAGCACCCCGGGGTCCGCTTCCCCCAGCCCCTGGGGACGAGTGGCACCGGGCTTGGTCCCACCGGCCGAGGGGGGTCCCGGCGGGGCAGGGGGATGGCTCTGCATGGGGAAGCCAAATGACCCTGTCTCTGTAGCACGAGGGAGCAGGACCCCCTGCAGCCTGCTGGGCTCCCCACTCGCTTTGGCTGACGGGGGCGATGCTGCCCGGCCCCGGGATGCTGCCCTGGCCCTCCACCCCTGGAGCTGCAGCCCCTGCAGGGGTGGGAGCGATCCCTGTCCCCCAGGATCTCCCCCTGCTGCATGGAAGGGGAGCTGCTGCTCCCCCCAGGGGGGGCACAAAGCCCGTGGTGGGGGTCCAGCCCCAGCGTCTCTGGCAAGGCGCTTCACCGGGCCGCTGCTCCTGTTCACAGAGCCCTGGCTGGGCTGCAGCAGCGCGAGGGGTGCGGGAGGAGCAGGCAGCCGCTGCGGGCACCCCCGCCGTGCCCTTGGTGCGGATAATCCCACCCGCCCACGTAAGCGGCTAACGCGGCGCTGACCGGTGGGTAACTGGGAGCGTTTGCCCCGCGGCTAGTGGGGAGCTAAGTGGTTTAGCAAGCGACACCCGTGGCCTGCCTGCAGCCGCCCGCGTCGCCTGCTGTATTTATAGCATTGCCTGCTACCAGGGCTCGCTTCACCCACTCAAAGCGAGTCCTGTGGCTCCCACATCTCCCTAAAATCTCTCAGCAGACACAGGCGGGCTTTGTCGTCTTCCAAATCTGCTGGTAGAGAGGCAGGGAGAAACAATTTCTCCGTGACAATAAGTAATTGCTTCCAGAGGTTCGGTTATTAAATTCTTAATTAGAGATGGGCTACAGCGTGCAGTAACGTTATCCAGAAGCTCCCCCTGGCAGGGCTGTTCCCGGGAGCACTGCAGCAGTGGCAGCAGCATGCTGGCCTTGCTTCCTTGAGCTAATCCCGGTGGCCCTGGGGATTACACGCCTGGGCACCGCATGTCCAGCCCCGGGATGGATTGTCCAAGGTGATCCAGCCAGCACCTTCTGCACCGGCACGGATGCACGCACACCAGGCTCGGAGCGACCCGGCATGGTGGCTGCTGTCCTCAAAGCTTCTCCCCCGTACTGGGCTGCCAAAACCCCTTGCGGCAGGAATGCAGATTGTCTGCCCGGGCTTGGAGGGGGCTGGAACACCCCGGGCTTGGTCCTCAGGGGTCTGAACCAGAGCAGTTCCACTGCGCCGAGCGCACAGGGCTGCCCCCAGGCTGGTTGCACCAGGGGGTTTGCAGCAGCCCTGGAACACTGACGCGTGCCAGGCCAGGCTGTGACAGCGGGCGTAGGTACGAGCCCAAACCCGAGGTCCTGGCTGCTGCCCCTCCACGCTTTGGGTTTGGCTGGCTGGCGTGGGCTCTGAGCCCCAGCTCTCCCCTCTGGACACTTCCCGAGGCAGATGCTTGGGCTCTGAGCCCCGGCTCTCCTCTCTGGACACTTCCCGAGGGGGATGCTTGGGCTCTGAGCCCCGGCTCTCCTCTCTGGACACTTCCCGAGGGGGATGCTTGGGCTCTGCTTTGGCCCCTTCTCCTGTCGGCTGCGCCTCGGAGCAGCCCAGCCCCCCGAGTTGGGGCTGCCCGGTGTGCAGCGGATCGCAGGCAGAGCTTTGCCGTTTTCTTTCCTCCCAGCTCGGAAAGCAGAGCTCGGCTTCTGAAAGCGTCCAGGGGGATGTCAAAAATAGACTTGGCCAGATCCGCTTTCAGTGCTGCTGAATAGAGCTCTGGCTTGCTCCTGAGAGATGGGTGGAGGGACTGGAGCCCTCTTCGGGCTTTTGTGAGAGCAGGGAACTGGAAAAAAGGCCCTTTTATACATGTATTTATATATAAATATCTTATTGTATACATGTATTTATATATAAATATCTTATTCTGGGGCTGCGCGTGAGCCTGCTGGGGTTGGGAGGATGCTGTTGTCCGGGGGTTGCCAGGTCCCCTCCCCACCTGGGGCAGCTCCACCTTCCCTGAGCGCTGGTCGGATCGGGCCGTGGGCTGTCTCTGCGTACGCCCACGCGTGTGCCCGTACACGTACGCGCCCGCTCGTGCGAGCGCGGTGCTCGGGGCTGCCCCGCTGCTGCCCAGCTCTTGGGTCCAGCTCCTTCCCTGCTCCTGCCGGGGCGCGTTTAACTCCCCGTCGAGTCCGTAATGGTTTGTGTGCTCGTTCTTGGCTGCTGAGAGGCGACCGTGGCTTCCCTGGAGAGCAGAAAGCAGCACGCTGCCCCTTCAGAGGAGCCGGGTTCAGGGGGGGTTTAGAGCTGGGTTTATTCCCCGTGCTCCCGCCTCAGCCGGCGGACGGTGCTGGGGACCGGGACTGGTTTTGGCTGCGCACGCGGGGACCCCTGGCCCCTGCAGCCTGGGCGCTGCTGCTCCATCCCCCCTAGCGGGGCAGGAATGGTGAACGTGCCCTCACCGCTCCCAAATACCAACGGTACCTACGGATGTGAAGGGAAAACCCGACCCTGACCAGGAAATGCGTAGCAAGCATTATTAAGGAATGCCTCCATCTATCCTGTCTGTTCTCTGCCTGGGACAAGGCTGGGACCAGCGGCAGCTCGGGGCCGCCCGATTCCCTCCCAGCTCCCCCCTTCCTCTCCAGCTGCTCCGTACGGCTCCGATAGGCGAGGGAGCCCACAGACCCCCACGGACGGTGCGACTCTTCAGCATCCGATCCCCCGCTGGCGGGGGGCTTGGCAGGGGCTCAGCGCTGCCAGCAGCACCCGGATGGGCCGGGAGGGAGGGAGGACGACGAGGAGGTCGCTGCAAGGCATCCCCCTTCCTGGCCACCACCGGGGGGGTGAGGTTTGCCCACTTCGTGCCCCCGCTCTGTGCCACCTCCTGCCCCGGGAGGGCTGAGCCGTCGGCACCGCAGCCCTCCCCGCCATCCTGCTGCACACCCGGGCTCAGGAGAGCTTCAGCATGAGGCCGTGCAGGGCTCCTCACCCCCCCGGCGTGTGTCTGCACCGTGCTCGCCCCGGGTGGGAGCTGCCTGCGAAAGCTGCCGCCGCCCCCCACCCCTCGTTCCCCCGGGGCCCCCCCCCCCCCCCAACCCCGGGTGGCTCTCTGCCCCCCACCCTGGGCTGGCACGTGCTGGGGGCTCCCCCGGGACGTGGGGGGCTTCCCTGGGGATGGAGCGTGCTTTCCTGGCCCGGGGTGTGGGGGGCTTCCCGGGAAGGGGTGCTTTCCTGGGGATGTGGGTGTTCCCTAGGGATGGGGTCTGCTCCCCCGGGTGCAGGGTGCTTCCCCGGGGATGTAGGGGGCTTCCCCTGGGAATGTGGGTGCTTTCCTGGGGATGTGGGTGCTTCCCTAGGGATGCAGGGGGCTTCCCCTGGGAATGTGGGTGCTTTCCTGGGGATGTGGGTGCTTCCCTAGGGATGGGGGCTGCTCCCCGAGAGGTGTGGGGTGCTTTCCTGGGCATGCCCAGGGCACGGGTGCAAGGCTGGGGGGGCCGTGCACAGGGCTGGGGGCCGCAGCGTGGGAACTGCCAGCCCCGCACAGAGTAATGAAGCCGGGCACAGGGTGAGTGGGGATGTTTGCACCTGGAAATGCTTTGTACCTGGAGGGACAGGGGAAGTCTCTAAAAGTCTGCAGCTGTGATTTCGGGGGGGTGTCAGTGGTGGTGTGCCCATCACGTGGCAAACACCGTGGGAAACAGCAGGGACCCCCAGCCTGGGAAGTACAGGATCACAGAATTACACAGACCACATTTTAGCTGCGATACGTTCAGAGAGGCCTGTAAACCCCTGCACCATGTCTCAGAAACGCCTAAAAATACCGGCTGGGTACCGAACCCCTGCGCACGCGTGCCGAGTGAGCCTTCCCGCGGCAGCCCGGCGTGGTGCCGCTCTTGACACAAATTGCCAGCAGCGGCAGAGCTCCCGTCCCCACAACAGCTCCCTGGTGCACCCGGTGCCAGCACACGATGCCGGCAGCGGTCGTGCGTGTGGCAGCCCTGGTGTGGGACGTGGCCCCCGCGGTGGCGGCTGTGAGCTCCCATGGAGATATTAATGATTTGCGTCACGCAATGGCAAACAGCTGAACCTGGCCACGAGCAATGCGCATCCTCCTCCAGCCCAAAGGGTGGCCCTGCCACGGGAGAGGGACAATTTTTGTCTGTGCCTGGGTACCTGGTGCTCTTGCTGGGCTGGGCAGACACCGTGTCACTGTCCCAGCGGGGTGAGGTGGCACTGGGGATGGCTGAGGCCAGCCGGGACGTGCAGACCCGGTGGGGACCCATGGCACGACGGAGCAGCTGGATGCATGGCTGGGCTGGTGGCCGCAGGGGACAGCAGGGGAGCGGGGCGGTAACAGGAGCTGCCCAGGGCTGCCGGGGGGCGCGCTGCCCACCCCAGAGCACCAGGCAGGCAGGGACCATCCCGACATCGCGCTGGCCCCAGCAAGCATGGTGGGCACCGTGTCACCCGGCCGCGCTTCGGCTGGGGCCGTGCTGGGCTGCTTGGCGTTACCCGAAAGGGACTGCAGCTTCCCGGGGCAGCAAAACCATTTGTGGAGGCGGCAAAATCCAGGAGCTCTGGGGCTGGGAGAGGAGGCAGTCGGCCCAACAACCTGGCCATCGGTGCCTTTGCCAGCCCCCGTCAGCGCCGAGGGGCTGTGCACCTCCCGGTGGCAGGGTGACACCGAGGGAGCCTGGGGACACACAGAGCCAGGCTTGAGCACCAGGAGGAGCGACCCCCCCAGCCTCTGCTCTCCTGGTCCATCCCTGCTGCAGTCCCTGCTGCCGCGCCGGCACCCCCGGAGCCCCGGCAGAAAAGCCAGCGCGTCTTTTCCAGGCTGTGCAGTGTCCCGAGCCGGCTGCTTCCTCCGCCGCGGGGCCGCTGGGGTTTGGTGGCCTCGGAGCCGCTCCCTGCACATGCGGGTCCCCGGCAGGCAAAACGCTGCCGTGCCTGACGCGTCCCTGCGCTCCTCCAGGAGGGGAGGGACCCGAGCAAGCCGCGACCTGACGAAGCGTGGGAAGGCACCTTTTTTTTCCCCCCTAGCTCAGGTGAAGACGCTGGCTCCCAGGCACCGCGGGGCCAGCAGCCGTGCTCGAGAGCGAGCGAGAGCTGCTGGCAAAAATTGCCACGCTGCCATCCCCGGCGCTGAGATTCCCAGCGAACAGCTTCGCAGTTCAAAGGGCTGCTGAAATCATTTTGCACAGCGTTAATAAAAGCCCTTCAGCTTTCTGTTTAAAAAAAAAAAAAAAAAAGTCAACACATAGAGGATTTTCGCAGCGGGGCCGACCCGCGGGCACCCGGGGGTCAGGCACAGCCAGCCCCTGCCTGACACCCAGCGCCGAGAGCTTCGTTCCAAGTGACAAATTAGCCTAATGACCTTGCAGCACCTTCGTGCTGGTGAGGAGCCCTGGTTTACACATCCCTCCCCCCAGCACTTCACGCAGATGGCAGCTCCGCCGCCTGCTCAGCGCCGGTGGCCGGGTGCTGGTGGGGAATTGGGGTGAGGAAGGGACGTCTGTGCTGGTGGCGGGGCCGGGGGCGCTCACCCTGCCCGGCATGGCCGCTGCCTGCTGGGGGTGCAGCCCAGGAACCCCCACGGGTGCTCCTCGCCCTGCCCGGGCTACACGGGGGATCTGTGGTTTGGAGATGGGAGAACGCTTTGGGGTGGGAGCCCCGCGGGCCACAGTACCCCTGGGGACACCTTGAGTTAATTCAGGGTCCTGGCCCAGGGGAGCCCCTTGCCCCGGGAGCCAGGGGGGCACAAATCCCCTTTTCCGTGTGCATCGCCGAGTGGGTTCCAAGGTGATGGTGCCAGCCCAGGGTCCTGGGCACCGGGGGCCATGGCTGTGCGGGCAGGACGGCAGGCTCGGGCTGCTTTCCCTCCTCTCCCCACTCCCCCCAGGCAACTGGGACCACTGGGGCTCAGTTTGGGAGAGGGGTCTTGGTCCTGCAGCGAGCCCCATGCACCATCAGCACCGGCACTGTGTCCCACCGGGGCTGGCCCTGGGCTGTGGGTTTGTCCACCTCCCTGGCAGCCCTCCTGCCCCTGCCCTGTCCCTAGCCATTCCCCTGTCCCCATCCCTGCCCCTGCCCTGTGCCTGCCCCCGTCCCTGTCCCTGCCCTGTCCCTGTCCTGTGCCTGCCGTGTCTGCATCCCTGTCCCTGCCCTGTCCCTGCCCCATCCCTGTCCCTGGCATGCACAGAGCACTAACCTGTGCCCCCCTGCTGCCCCAAGCTCACGCCACAGGAGGGCAATAATTTCCAAATCCCACACGGGCTCCTTCAGCCAAGGAGTCCATGGGCAGCCCCTACCAGCATTTTAGGTTTTGCAAACCCTGGAAGCGCTCACGCGGAGCGAGGGCAATTGCCATGGATCGTCGGGATTGCCCTCGCGGCACACGGCCGGGGCGCGCGGCGCGGCACAGCCCTGGCGTCAAGGGCCCTTTGCAGCCGCTGAGCACACGTTGCGCTGCAAACCCCGCTGCTTGTGCCGGCGGGTTATTCCTCGCTGGAGCGCTGTGCCGGGCTCTGCAGCTTCGCACGGGCGCTATTTGCATTTTTACATAATATTATGGGTCGCCTTGCAAAGGAGGGGGGGGCTGCCTGAACCCGTTGTGCTTGGGGGGAACCTCTCTCTGCAGGGCTCGTTTTCTGGCTTCACCAGCCATCAAATTAGTGAAATTCAGAATAGATGCAGTGCCTGGGAGGTTTCCAAAACCATTTGCCTGTGAAAACGGTTACTACGGAGGGATTTATAACGCGGTCGCAGGAGATGCTTTTCCCTCGTAAACCACTTGGCAAATCCGCACTCATCCTGTTGTTTATTCCCGGGTGAGGGGCACCTTACGGATTGCAGCTCAGCACCGGGCAGTGCCGGGAGTGCCCCATCCCAGAGCCTGGTCAGCGGCCATTGCCCAAAGATGCTGAGCATGGCAATGCTGTGGGCTACGCCGCGACCACGGTGCCGGAGCGGGGGAAGCGTGCGTGCGAGGAGGAGGGGCGGCCGCACAGAGCTGCGGCACACCGGCGCGTCCGCCGGGTGCTTTCCCAAGGATTTCCTACCAGCCCCTTCATGAGGAGGCTGCAGCTCAGCGCCGTTGGGAAGCCATGGTGGCCTGCCCAGAGACCCCGTGTGGCAGCGTGCCATCGGCCCGGCCGCACCCACAGCCCAGGGGCATCTGCGCCGCGGGGACCTGGCTGCCGCTCTTCCCCGGGGCACGGCGGGCGGTGGCAGGAGCCCACCCGGCAGCCGGTGCCTCGCCGGCGGCACCGCGGTTCTGCTGCGCTTGGGCTGCCGGGTCTGGGCTCCCACTCCTCCGCTTCCCAGCCTGGGAGCAGGTTCTTGTGTGGGTCTGCGGGGACATGGAGAGCAGCGGGACCCGCGCCGGCTCTGGGCTCCTCAGCCTGCCCGTGCAGGGCAGCGCCGCCCCCCAGCACCAGAGCTCTGCTCCGAGCAGCCTGCGCAGGGGCTGCCCAAAGGGAACTGCACCCCCCGGCAGCACGGCTGCCCTCGCCCCGGGGAGCAGCCCCGGGACGTGCAGTGGAGCTGCCCCGGGTGGAAAGCCAGGGCTGGGGAGGCCCCAGGGGGCGACGAGAGCGGCTTCGGCTCGCGGCGCGAGGGGCGGCTGGCTGCGGAGCTGCGCTTGCGGGTTGTCCCCAGGAGCCAAGTGTTACCCCCCCGGAGACTCCTCCGTCAGGGGAGGTCAAACGTGTGATGGTAGCGATGGGAACGTGGTCTGCCAGAATGAAACGCTGGATGGGGCCAATTAGCAGGGAACTGCCTGCCATAAAGTGCTGAGTCCAGCTCTCCCCACGCGGGTGCGTCGGGGAGGGCATCGCTCGCCAGGCGGGGGCACTGGCAGTTTGTGCGAGCGTAACAGGTACCCGCTCGTGCTTGGAAAGCTCTTCTCTGCCCCGCCATTCCCTAGCAGTACTGGGAACATGAAGGAGAGGGCACCGGAGCACTGCAGGGGAACTGGGTGAGAACCAAGGGCACACTTGAGAGCAGCTCTAAATGAGGGTGCCTTTCGCACCGGGTTGCTTTGCCCTGTCCAGAGGGGATCTGGTCCTGAGGAGCTGGTACCCAGGGATCTGATACCCAAGAATCTGGTACCTGAGGGTCTGGTACCTGGGGAGCTGGTACCCGGGAGCTGGTACCTGGGGCTGGTACCTGGGGAGCTGGTACCCCTGGAGCTGGTACCCTGGGAGCTGGTACCTGGGGAGCTGGTACCTGGGGAGCTGGTACCCGGGGAGCTGGTACCCAAGGAGCTGGTACCCGGGGAGCTGGCACGCCATCACCCCCAAGGCACCAGGGTGCCTGGGAAGTAAACGTGCAGTTACTATTCCCACTCCTCCCGAGTGAATGGGACAACTTCGCTTTTCCACTACAGCCTGGTGGGTTTTGTCTCCCTGCCGCCAGAGCCCCGAGCCCTTGCGCCCGCAGAGCTGCGCCGAACCCCACTCGCCCCTGCTCAGCCCGACCCTGCCCGGGGTGCGGGCACGGCCAGCAGCAGCGGCTGAAAGCCCCTGGAGTGGCCGTCGGCGTGGGCGGCACCCGCAGCCAGATTGTGAGCACCGATTTAACTTGCTCCGCCAAGGGGAGGGCTTTGAGGCTTGCTGGTGGGATTCAGGAGCCCGGGCCCGCGGACTTGACTTTGCCTACGGCTTGTGCTGACTCCTTTTGGGAAGCCCAGTCTGGGCAGAGTCCATGACACGTTGCAGCCCCCCGGCAGCCGGGCACACGCTGTACACGCACCGCGGAGAGGAGCTCTTGGGGGGCATGGAACGAGTACCCAAGCTCAGCACCAAAAGCAAGCATGCTTCCCACCCCTGGGAGGACGCCGCGTCCTGGGAAAACACATTTGAATGGCACAAACGTAGGCATTGGCAGGGCCAGGGTTGGCATCAGCCTGGGGTTGATGCCTTTGAGCCCGCCTGGATAAAAAGGCCCAGTTTACTCCCCGCTCCGAGCGAAGGGAAGGAGTTTGTCACCAGAAGGACAAGCTCCCATCGCTGGTCCCCGTGCTGCCAGGCCGGGAGCTCCTCCAGCAGCGCCGGGGCTGTGCCTCACCCACCAGCTGCCTGCTGGCGCTCCCCGCTGCCGGCAGCCTCCCGTGGGCGGCAGCCAAGCCCGGCCTTTACGGGAGAGCGGGAGCTGGGGGAGCCGCCGATAAATACCAGCGCCCACGTTACCCGGCAGCATGTGGGGAGCCGGCAGGGCTGCGTTTCAGTTTTTTTGGTTGTTGTGCACACGTTTAGCATCAGCACCCTCAGCCTGCAGTTCAGCCAGCGAGATGCGCTCGGCAGCCCGAGGGGCCGGCGGGCATCTGAAATCCCAGGGGAAAGGAGAGATGAGGGCAACAGGCAGCAAGTCCGGCCGTCCCAGAGCCGTGCAGCACCCCGGGGAGCAGGGATGTGCTCCCTGAGCACCGCTGCAGGGAAGCCCCCGCCCCGGGCCAGCGCCGGCCGGCGGGGTTCGCACAGAGATGGGGAAGCGGCCGCGCTGGGGCCGGCCGGGCCCGGGGGGGGGGGGTTCGACGTGTCCCGAGCGCAGGGCAGCATACGGGGTGGCTTCCATGCTTATTCAACACTTAAATCAAGAGGGAAGCAACCACCGCAATTAAAATATTTGGAAACCCTGGGAAACCTCAACTCCGGACGAACTCCCTGTCTCGCTGCGGCCAGCAGCAGTGGGCCCGGCCCCTCTGTGCGGCGGCGCTTGGGGGAAGCGACGAAGGCTTCACCTCCGCTTTCCCAGAGCCAAAGGGTCACGCTGCAAACGCCTCAGAATCGATCGAAGCAAATGCCACGTGCAAAAATAAACCTCCTTTCGTTTTAGATATCCCACTCTCCCTATTTGCTCAAGCCTGGCAAGCTGTAGCTGTTTTTTCCATTACCCTCCTCATCATTTTAGGGGAGCCTGAGCTAAACCAGCACTTACCTGGGGACTGGAGCCCAGCTGCCTCACCTGCAACCGGCTCCACCACAGCCCAGTGCCGCTCGTCCCCAGTGCCACAAGCGCAGCGGGGACCCTCGCCCCACGGGCAGCGGGCTCACCGCGTCCCTGGGCACGGCACCACGGCCGACCGGGGGGCTCAGCTGCTCCCGGAGCACGGGAGGGCTTTTCCTCTCCCACTCCGCTTTGCACTCCAGATCTTCTGGACTGGGAGCAGAATGCCCAGGGAGAGGAGCCGGCCCCACGGCAGCGGCTGCCTGCTGGGCAGCACCGGTCCCTCCTCACCCGGGGAGGGCTGGCACGGACACCCAGCTCCGCACGCTGCCCCGCTGCCCAGGCATTTTCACAGGGCACGTTTTTCCTTTCCATCACTTTTGGCCAGCATAGGAATTATTGGCAGCGCTAGCTCCCAGGTTATGACTGGATCCGAGATTTTGCAGGCTGACACGATGCAGCCGCAGCATTTCCCAGGCAGCAGGTCCTGCCCGGCTCTCCCTGCCACAGCAGCAGGCAGCAGCGCCCAGAGCTCGCTCCCCACGGCGAGGAGCTGCGAGAGGGCTCAGCCCCGCGGCCACGGCCATCGCCGCCCAGCTCTGCCCGGCTGCTGCCTGGCTGGCTCTGGCTAATCCGCAGAGGGACGGAGGGGACGCAGAGTGTCTCAGCTTCTCGTCCAGGGGTTGTTCCGGATCAGCGCTCGGCCGGCAGGATGGGCCGGTCACGGGGAGCACCTTCTGCCGCGTGCTTTGACACATCTTTCACCCCAGGCAGAGGCTGGGATGGGGGACCTCACTGATCAGGCTGGAAAAATGGGAAAGGGGAGAGCCCCGGCCAAGGAGGAGAGTTAGCAGCGCCGGTGGGGAAAGTCCTGGAGCTCAACACCCGCCTGCAGTTCGGGTAACAGCGGGCACGTTCAGCCGGGAGGACGGCACCCGGCCGGCACTTGGGCCATGTCCCTCGGGGCAGCGGCGGGCACACACCCCAGTCCCAGCGAGCACCCAGGCCAAGCAGCTCCATCCTGGCAATGCCAGCACCCTTCCCAATTCCAGCCTGTTCCCTCCTGTTGCCATGGCAACCCATGACCTCACTGAATTCCTTGGAGATCTGCCAGCATTTTCAGCGGAAACAAAGCTAATTAACACGGTTTTCCCGATGCCCTCCCTGTCAGCAGGGGCTTGGCCGCGCTTGGGGCTGGGGCCGGGGCTGGTTCTCTGCCCACGGGCAGCGGGGTTCACGCGCCGCCTCGCAGCCAGCCCAGGTCTCACGCGTGCCCGTCACCGGGGTGTCTGGCCGCCCCCGTGCTCCTGGCTGCAGGGAACCCCCCCGAGATGTGGGGAGCACCGGGGCCCTCCCGCCCCGCACAGGCTCCATTCGCTGCCAGTGCCCGGTTTTCCCAGCCCTGCTCGGTGCAGCACACAAGGCCAGGACGGAGCGGAGGGATCGAAGAGTGACACGAGCCAAAATCCCACCTTGCCTGGGGGTCCTGCTCGGACTGGGACTCACGGCAAGCCAGGGCTTGTGCCAGCCCAGGGTCGATCTCAGTCTGGGGGTCCACGCTTGGCCTGGGGGGTCCTGCTTCACCCAGGGGTCCCTGTCTGCATAGGGTCCCATTTGTCCCAAGGTCCTTCCTGGCCTGAGGCTCCCTTTTGGCCTGGGGCCCCATTTCACCCAGGGCTCCCATCTGCTGGGGGTCCCCTTGGCCCGGGGCTGCCTGGTGCCCAGGGATCGGGGGCCCGCCCCTTGGGGTTGGGGGGCCTTGTGTCTGGGGTGCCCTGGCCTGGGGCCCCATGTGCCTGGGGGTCCCTCTTGGCCCGGGGGTCCCTCTTGGCCTGGGGCCCCGGCTGTGCCTGGGGCTCCCTCTTGGCCCGGGGGTCCCATGTGCCTGGGGGTCCCTCTTGGCCCGGGGGTCCCGGCTTGTCTGGGGGTGCCTCTTGGCCCGGGGGCTCCCATGTGCCTGGGGGTCCCTCTTGGCCCGGGGCTCCCTGGGCCTGGGCCCCTGGCCCGGGGGTCCCTCTTGGCCGGGTCCCGGTGTGCCCGGGGGGGTGGCGGAGCGGTGGCCGTGCTGGCGGCGGCGGGCGGGGCGGGCGCCCCCGGCATCCCGCGGCCCGGGGCGGGGGGGGGGGGGCGGCCCCGGGGAGCGCGGCGCGGCCGCCCCCGCAGCCGGCGGCAAGGAGCGGGCCAGCCGCGGGCGGAGCGGCTCGGCTCGGCTCGGCACGGACCGGCGCGGGTCGGGCCGGCGCTGCGGGGCTCCCGGTGCCGCCGGCGGCTCCCGCATCACATGACTCGCCCGTCTGCGGGAGACGCGGCTCCGGGACGCGGCGCTCCCCGGGCAGAGCCGCCGCCGCCGGGGCCGCGGGAGGCGAGCGCTGTGCGGGCAGGGCGGCGGGGCTCGGCCGCGCCATGAGCCCCCGCGGCGGCCGCCGGCTCTCCGGGGGCAGCGGGCGCCGCTGATGCGGGCGCGGGGGCTGCGGCTGCTCGCCAGGGACCCGCCCGCCGGTCGCCCGGCGGGGACCGTGAGGAGCGGCGGTGCCCCCAAGAGCAGAAGGGGATGCGGCTCAATGACGGGCACGTCACCTACCGGGGCTGCTGGCGAAGAAGGACGGCGCCAGGAAGGGCTACCTGAGCAAGCGGAGCTCCGACAACACAAAATGGCACACCAAGTGGTTCGCGCTGCTGCAGAACATGCTCTTCTACTTCGAGACCGACTCCAGCTCCCGGCCCTCGGGGCTCTACCTGCTCGAGGGCTGCGTCTGCGACCGGGGCCCCCCCCAAGCCCTCCCTCTCGGCCAAGGACTCCCTGGAGAAGCAGGTGGGGCGCGACGGGGGCCCGGGGCCGGCGCCCCCCCCGCACCGGCCGCCGCCGGAGGGAAGGGGGGGGTTACACGATGCCCCGGGGCCGCCCCCGCGGGGGGTCCCGGCCGCGGCCCCGCGCCCGCAGCCGCCTTCCCCGGGGCTCCCTGCCGGCGCCCGGGACCTGCCCCACGCGTGGCCGGGGCGGGGGATGAGGCTGGCCTGTGCCGGGGGGGGGCCGGGGGCCGTGCTCGGGGGCCCCCCCCCGGCCTTACGGGGCGCGGGGGGGCGGGGGGCCCGCCCGGCGGCCGCGGGCCGCGCTTTGCGCAGCGGAGCCCCGCGCCCCACGCGTGTCCGCGGCGCGGCCCCCGGCCCCCGCCCCCCCCCGGCCGGCTTGGGGCAGGGGCCCAGGCGTGGTGTGGGGGGCCCGGGGCTCCCGGCCTTGGCTTCGGTGTTTCCCAGCCTGACGCAGCCCCCCCCCCCGCGCCGTGTGCTCCCCCCCGGGGGTTGCCAGGGTGCGGGGGGCAAACCCAGCCCCGCGGCGTGGGCAGCCTGGGCGACGGCTGCCCGGAGCTCGGTGCGGGGGGCCAGGGCCTTCTTTTCACCAGGATTTCACCCCGTTCCCGCGCCCCCCACGTGCGGTGGCGGGCCCCTGTCGCAGACCCGGCTGGGAACGCCACGTGTCACCTGGCGTGGGCAGCAGCAGAACCAGGGACCCCCCGTGCCATGCGTCCCCTCGCGTGGGGAGCAGCGGAGCTGGGGGCCCCCCGTGCCATGCGCAGGGCTGGTGCGTGGCTGCGGTGACCCCCGCCAGATGCTGACGCCTGCGGGTGGAACGGCATGGAAACAGCAAAGCCCTTGCAAGGCCCTGGGAGAATCTGGGTGTCCCCCCCCCAGGGGTGCCTGGGGACCCAGCCGCAGGGACGGCAGCCCCTGGCGGGCCCGGGGGTGGGTGCCTCTCCCCTGGCTGCGCCTTTCTCAGGTGGGCAGGGTGGCACCGAGCAGCGCGGCGTGCGATGCTGGCGACCTCCGGCTTGTTTGTCTGGTGCCGTTTGCTGGAGCCCGGGGTGCGCCTGGGGGGGGAGGAAGGGCTGGCTTCCAGCCTGGGGGTGCAAATCCCTGCTTCCAAAGTCACCTCCAGGCTCATGAACGTGGACAGGAGCCCGTCGTGGTTGAACTTGGCCCTCGACCGCTGCGCGTGGAGTGCAGCCGCAAGCCCGGTCGGGTGCCCGTGTTGCAGAGGGCACCGGGAGGCCCCTGGCCAGGAGGAGCGGGGGTGGTTTTCCCGGCGCTGGCAGCCCAGGCTGGGTGCTTGCAGGAGGCACCGTGCATTTTGGGTCCAGCTCTGCAGGTCTTGCATAATTTCTGCCTAAGCAGGCTCCCGGGGAGGTGGTGCTGAGCGCTGCCGGCAGACTGCAGGACAGGCCCCGTGGGCACCCGCCTGGGGCGAGGGGCTGCCTGGAAGGAAATGAGCCCCTTAATTGCCTCTGGCTAAGGCGCTCCGAAAAGCCCTGCCACGGGAGCGAGGCAGTGCCGCACCACCGCTCTGTGGCGCGTCTCCTTGATCCTGGCAGGGATCATGGGAATATCTCCCTGTTCAGATCAAAATTCCCTTTTTCTGCAAGAGCTGTGCCTCCTCGGCGGTCCCGGCCCTTGCCTCCGGCGTAGCGCGCGGGCGGCTGTAGCAGCAGGAAGGGTCTGTGGCTGTGAGGGGGTCGCGCTGCTGTCCTGGTTTGTCAGCCGTGTCCCTTTCGGTCGCGGCGTAATAGGGGTTGTTGCGCGTTCCCGGTTCGGCTTCAATCAGGCGTGCGGCCAGGTTTAAATCAAGCTTGCTCGCCAGGTTCTGGCTCCCGGTGTTAGTGCAGGAGGGGTTTTCTGCCAGGCAGACATTAAGGGGAGAATGTCACAGCCCCTTTCCATTTCAAAAGGCACCTGGAAGATTTATCCTCAGTGTAAAGGAGGGGCTGCTGTCACGGTGCAGTGAGATCCTGCCACACCAAATATTTACCAGGCCGCTGGTCTGCACCAATTTACCGAGCTTTAGCGTCTGGCTCAGTATTTTGTGTAATTCATTAGGACAAATGGAAATGAAAGTGGTCAAGGCACTTGAATGCCCGCTGCTCTGCAAACTGATTAGTGGCACAGGGGATGAGGTAAGCAGCGGAATATTTATGGTGCAGACCTGCAGCACGGGCTGTGCGGGAGGGTGGCAGCGAGCAGGCGGCGCGCGGAGCCGGCGCGGCTCTGCCGGGAGGGTGTCCGAGTCCTGCAAACCAGGGAGAGCGTTTTCTCCCAGCTCAGCTGGCACCGAGCCGCCTTCAGCACCGCTGGATCTTCCTTGGGAAGGGAGGTGCCGAGGAAATTTCTAGCATTGCTCGTGATCGCCATTAATTGCTTTCTGAGGGTATTTCCCTACCCGGGCAGCTTCAGCTGGAGCTTTGAGGACAGCAGCCCCTGCGGCAGGGGAGCTTCAGGCTTAGATTCCTTCTGCACCGGAGTAAAGCCTGAAAGGTTCCGTGTGCTCCGCAAAGGAGAAAATGCAAGAGCTGGGTCTTCCAAAGCCCCCCCTTTCCTGAGGTTCACTGATTTCACCTTTGGGGGGGTGATTTTTTGCTGGGAATGCCGGGCATTTTTAGTGCATCCAGGGGAGAATAAAGGAACAAAGTTATTTCAAAAACTGAAACACCGCAGTGGGCATTTGGGCGCCTCTGGGAACTTTCTTTTCAGCTTTCCATACGTTTTTCCGCAAATGAAATTTTCTTCAAGCCCATTTTGATGCCGTGGGAAACTGAAATCAGGACTTGGTGGTCCTGGTGACCATTAAGCAGGCATGGGCGCGCAGGGGATCGCCCCTCCGAGCGCGCGCGCCGTGAAGGGTTGGTTACACAGCTCTTGTGCAAGTCAAATCCCCGTGTGTAACTCAAATCCTCATATGCATTACATTCCCGAAAAATAATGTACGTAAGCCCCTGCCTATTCCCGCATGCGCATCTCAGCCCGTTGGGGGCTTCAGAGACATCTGGTGGTCGTTTCCTTCATCCACTCTTCTTCTTCACCGCGTCCTTTTGGCGAACTTTTAGCTTTTCGCCTCCTGATTTTGCTGTCGTGGCTGGGGCCATGTCGTGTGCCTGGGCTATGCTGGTCCCCCTGGGGTGGGGACGCTGGGATGTTCCTTCGCGTGGTCACCATCTCCTGCCTCGCGGTGGAAGGGGCCACGAGAGGCCCCCGGGTCCGTGCTGCGCTGCCGGGGAGGGCGGGCAGGACGCGGGGCGCCCCGGGTGGGACCGCACGTGGTGGGGTGCAGCCAAAGTGAGACCCCGGCGGAGAAGCCGAGCAGGCACAGGATCCAGAGCTGATCCGTCCCCGACCTCGCGGCTGTGGGCTCAGGGCTGGGGCGGCCCCGGCGCGGGGTGAGGGCTCTCCATCACGGGTGAGTCAGGCGACGGGAATCCCGGCTGGGTTTGCTCCGTGGATCCGGCCTTCAGCCGTCTTTGCAGACCCGTATCCTGATGCCATGAGCTGTTCTTAACCAGCAGCCCTCTGTGCCTCAGGCGAGAGCCAAAATGATGCTGAGTCAAGTGGTGGCACTGCGCGAAACCCTTGACTTGAAATTCAGAAGCTCTCGGGAGTGATGAGCCTTTTTCCCACAAAGCCTGGGTGGCTCTCGTGAACACGCAGCCGATAGCTGGAGATTTTCTTCCCCGTCTCTGAAGCGTTTCGTGGCATCGTTTGGTTGGAAAAGACCTTTCAGATCACCCAGTCCAACCGTCCCGTTTGCCAGGGTGGCTGTAACACCCCCTGTCCCTGCTGCCGGGGGGCAGGGGAAGTGGAAGGAAGCGTTTTGTACCACGATGCAAAGCTGAGGCTGAGCGGCCAGGGGCTGGGCACGCGTGGCTGTGGTCTCCTGGTGGGATGGGAGAAGGCTTGTGGAAGCCGTTCCCGCCGGCACATTGGGGAAGGAGTTTGTCTTACATCTCCCTGGAGCGGGTCCAGGCCCCGTCCCGCTCGTTTCCCTGCACAGCCAAGGAGGGCGCGAGAAAGCCACGTCTCTTAGAATCCTAGAATCACAGAATCATAGGCTGGTTTAGGTTGGAAAAGACCTTTAAGATCATCGAGTCCAACTGCTAACACAGAGAGCAGCGGGTGCCAAGCAGGGACAAGGCGCAGTCACCGAGGGCACCCTCTCCGTGGTGCCTGCCCCCGAGGCACCGGAGGAGCTGGGGGGTGTTTGGGTGCCTTGGGGACGCCTGCCCTCACGGGGTGCTGGGTACTCGCTCAGCTCCGGCCAGCCCGGCAGCCCCGGCTCGCTGGGAGCCAAGCCCCGGTCCCTGCCGACGGAGCCGTCCCTGGCGGCAGGAGAGCCCGGCAGCTCTCCGAGGGGGCAGCAGTGTGGGCCACGGGATCCAGCTCTGCCCGTCCCTGCGCGGGGGCTCGCCTGGGCACAGCTCCCGGTACCCGCGGCAGGGCTGCTGTGGGCGAGCCAGGGCCGCAGGCAGCCTGGCTCTGTGGCTGGGACCGGCGCCCGCCGCTGGTGGCTCCGATGAGGAGGGTGGTGATGGCCCCGCTGGGGCAGCCAGGCGCTTGCCCGGCACGGCGTTAGGTGCGGGTGCCGTTGCTGGGTGCTGCTGTCCCAGCCCCCACAGCAATGACGAGCAGCCTGTGCCCCCCGGGACCCCCAGCAATGGCCAGGGGAGCCGCAGGCGTCAGGTTCCCCTCCTGGTCACCTCTGTGAAGGGCCCGGCTGGCCGGGGTTGGCGTGCGTGGCCGGGGTTGGCGTGTGTGCCCCAGATGAGCGGGAGCGGCAGCAGAGGCCACGTGGGCAGCTTTGGACACGGTCCTGAGTTGAGGTGGGCACGGGAGGGCTCGGAGCAGGGTGCAGCTCCGGTCCCAGTGGCAGGGGGGGACTGGTCCTGGTGGCAGGGGGGGACTGATCCCTCCCGCAGAGCAGCAGGGCGTCCCTGGACACCCCGAGCAGGGCTGCCCGCCGCCTGGGCACCCTCTGCTCCACCCTGGGAGTGCAGGGCTGGGGGGCGAGGATGCTCCCAGCATGAAGGCAGCCAAGCAGAACCCGCGGGTGCCGGTCGGTTCGGTCCACCAGGGCTGCCTGGAGACAGCCAGCGAGCCCCGTGCCGCACGGGAATCCTGCCCTAGCCGTGCATCCCGCCGCAGCCGAGTCTGGCCCAGGGGGGCGACGCGCTTCCCGTCTTCTAGAAGAGTCTGGCTTTTCCCCGGGGTGTCGGGCTGAGTGTGCCGGCTGCCAGGTTGCCATCTTTCTGATTATTCACAGGGTGCTTATTCAAAGGACGGGATAACGCGGTGCGATCGGTGTGACTGATGGCGATGAGGCGATTGCAGCCGAGCCTGAGCGCAGGACGCCGTGCCTCTGTGGGAACCGGCTTTGTCATAGCGTGGGAAACTGTCCCCCAAGTTTGTCATATGAATCCAAATAAGGTGAGGTTGGGATAGCGCGGCCTTCTTACGGATGTTCTGCGAACAAAGGCGCTAAAGTCACGGAATGCGTCGTTCCCCCGGCAGCACAGGCGGCGTGAGCGGAGGGGGACGCTGGGCAGGTCGCAGGCGCCGGCTGCAGCCCGGGTGGCGCCGCTGGGCAAAGCGGCGCTGGTGCGGCGAGCAAGGTGCGTACGTTAGACACGCTCAGGCACCGCTGGCGGTCAGGGCTGTGGGGTTTTGTAACGTTTGCAAACTGTTTCCCAAAAGGCTGAGGTTCACCGCAGTCAATAGCTGCCGCTTGCACGTCATCTCGAGTGCAGGGCGCCTGTCCCGGCATGACCCTGAGGTTGTGGATGGCGTCTGGGTACACGGGGGCGTCGCGTGCTCAGCAGCAAATTCCTGCCCGTCCCAAGCCCCAGCGCGGGCGTTAAACCTTCCCCAGGCTTCCCAGAGCCGGGGTTAAGTTCAGTGCCGCTGCCTCAGGTACCAGGCCAGGCTGGAGGCTGACCTGCTGGGAAGTGGCTCTGCCAAGAGGACCTGGTGGACAACAAGGTGGCCATGAGCCAGCAGGGTGCCCTGGTGGCCAAGAAGGCCAATGGCATCCTGGGGTGCATCAAGAGGAGCGTGGCCAGCAGGGCGAGGGAGGTTCTCCTCCCACTCTGCTCTGCCCCAGTGAGACCCCACCTGGAGCACTGGGTCCAGTTCTGGGCTCCCCGGTTCAAGAAAGATGAGGAACTCCTGGAGAGAGTCCAGAGGAGGGCAACAAGGATGATGGGGGGACTGGAGCATCTCCCCTAGGAGGAAAGGCTGAGGGAGCTGGGCTTGTTCAGCCTGGAGAAGAGAAGGCTGAGAGGGGACCTCATCACCACCTACAAATATCTCAAGGGTGGGGGTCACGAGGACGGAGCCAGACTCTTCCCAGTGGTGCCCAGCCCCAGGACAAGGGGCCATGGGCACAACCTGAAGCAGAAGAGGTTCCAGGTGAACAGGAGGAAGAACTTGTTGACCGTGAGGGTGCCCGAGCCCTGGCCCAGGCTGCCCAGGGGGGCTGTGGAGTCTCCTTCTCTGGAGATCTTCAACCCCCACCTGGCCGCTGTCCTGTGCCCCCTGCTCTGGGTGAGCCTGCTTGGGCAGGGGGGTGGCACTGGGGGAGCTCCCGAGGGCCCTGCCAGCCCCCGCCGTGCTGGGATTCTGGGATTCTGCCCGACCGCCCATCTCTTCCATCGCAGTCCCAGGTCCGGTCTTCCCTGAGGGCATGCTATGTAGGTCAGGGATTTTTAGACTCATCCATCCAGAGCGGGAAAATTCTCCTCCCTTGCCCTTTATGTCAGCTGCAATCACCATCAGCTCCGTGAACAGGCGGCCGCATACCTCCCCGCCACGGGCGGATGGAGGGCACGCGCGTCCCCGGCGCGGCGGGGAGCGTCCCCTGCCGCAGAACGACGGCGGGGGGCATCTGCCACGGGTGACGGCACAACAAAACGGCTTTGGGGGTGATGGTCACTGCGTGTTTCTGTCTTGGGCCCCCGCTCCGCCCTTCAGCAGAGCCGGGCGCCGTCTGCGACCAGCGTGGGTCTACGGGAAAAGCGCCCAGCTGCGCTGGTCACAGCATCCAGAGCGCTCTGGCCACTTGTTGGGGCTGGAAAACACCCTGCTCCAAGTCTTAAAAAATCCTGGAATACATTGATTTTTCTATTTTGGAAGTAATGCGTTGTTGTAAAGCTTATTTGATTTTATTTATGTGTTTACTTAATAGGAGGCAAGAAGCAGAGCAAAGCCCTTCAGGAGCTTGGCTGGACCAGCAGCAGCGGGTTTGCTTGTGGCAGGCCTGGCTCTGCGTTGCCCTTCTCTGGCTTCACTCCAACACACCAGAAAATTTGCTGCTTTGTCCCTGTGCCGTGGCGTCGCTGCCTGCCCGAGGGTCCCACAGCACCAGCTCCCGGTGTCCTGGGGTGTGGGAGCTCTTGGTGCGCTGATGGCCATAGTAGGGGAGGCGAGAGCAATGTCCCAGTAGACCGGGACGGCCTCGTAGCTCCGTGTGTTCCCTCGGGACCCCGAGCTGACAGCCAGGCATGGCCGGGTCTGCGTGGGACGGTGCTGGCCAGCCGGGCGCTGCGGAACCGAAGCCCCGGTGCCTGCGGCTCCGCCACGGGGAGGGGGTGTGGGAGCGCTGGGCAGGTCTCAGCCAGGGGCATGGGGGGATGCTGGTGCGGCCGCTGGCGTGGCGTGGCGTGGCGTGGCGTGAGCCCAGCGTGCAGCCTGGCTCCCTGCAGACAGGGAGCCCTGCGGGAGCTCACCCCTGCAGAAACGCCACGTGGCACCTTGTCGTGGCCATGGGATGTGGGGATCTGTGTCCCAGCAAGACCCCAGCGTGGGAACCCCCCCAAGCATGGCGGCCAACGCGCTCTGTAAGCATGTCTTTGGCTTTTATCGAGGGTGTGGAGGAGGGAGGAGCCCGAGTGTCCCAGCCACGGTGGGGTGGGAATGGGTGTCAGACGGACACGGGCACGGGAGCAGGCGAAGCCCATCTTGGGGTGTGCAGGGACCCACGTCTTGGGGTCACCGGGGGCCCTCGTCTTGCTGTGCACAGGGACCCGTGCCCCGGGGCAGCAGGGACCCACGTCTGGGGGTGTGCAGGCAGGAGGCGCTGCTTCTCCGGCGCTGGGCATGGCGGGAGGGCAGCGCCATCGCTGCGCCAACCCTGCCAGCCCAGGGACATCAGACACGTGGGAGGACATTTCTGGGGAGATAGTCCCCGCACATTAATCGCTCGGGTCCTCTCCTTCATTAATTCAGAGTCGTTTGTTGAGGTTCTGGGAGCAGAAATAGCTCCCGAGCAGCATTTTGCTGTTGTACTCTCCCCTCTCAGGAAAAACAGCCAAGCTGGCGCTGGGGGTTTTTTGCAGAAGAAGTGGCAGAGGGTGTGCTCGGGGTCTGCAGATGGATTCGGCTCCCACCGGCTGCCGGGATTGCGCCACGTCTCCCCCTGGTGAAAAGCTCCAGGGTCAGAGCAGCCCCGAGCCCCGCCGAGCGCTTGGTTTGCTACGAGCCTGCGCTGGGGTGGGGGCGAGGAGAGGCCCTGGGGTCTCTGGTGTCCCAGGCTGTGTCTCGCCCAGCCAGGGGGTCTCTGCCCCGCCGGGCTTCGGTAGCAGCCCCCGTGGCGCCCAGCGCCCGCCCTTCCCCGCAGCAGGCAGGGGGTGGGAAAAGCCGGGCAGTGGTCACGGGGCCACCGCTGGCCCCGGGTGGGTTTTTAGTGTCTCACTTTGTGAAGCGCTGCTGTGTCAGCTGTGTCCCCCCGGCGCTTCCCAAAATAAAACCCCCGCAGTGCCAGGGGCCGGGGGGCCATGCATCCCCCTCCACCAGGCGCTGTGCATCCTGTGCTTGGAAGGCACCTTGGAAGTGGGGGAGGCTGGAAAATGCCCCATAACGAGGGACTTAGGGAATTGCATCTGCTTAGTTTGCCAGGGAGCCGGGTGAGGGGTGGTTTGCGTAGGGGGTCGGTGCCTGCACGGCTGGGCGTTCACCAGGTCCTCGAACGAGCAACAAGCGGCGGTGAGAAGCGGTGAGCTGGAGCTGCGGCTGATCGGTGCCTGGCAGTGGGCAGGGGTGGCCCCGCAGCCGGGCTGGAGGTGGGGGCTGATCCTGCTGCTCCCCGCTCCCCGCCTGGTGCCGGTGGGCGCCCGGTCCTGCTCTGTCCCAGCTCGGTCCTGGCTCTGTCCCTCTGCCCGGCCGGGGCCGCGCTACCACCGAGCCTCAGCCCCCAGCACGGTGAGTGCCGCTGGAAGAGCTCCCGGGCTGTCGGGTTGGATGTGTCACTTGCGATAATGGGGCAGGATCATCATTTAGGCGGAGATAAAAGGTGGTGGGAGTTTTATTATTCAAATATAAAATAACTTCCTCCTCTCGAGCGCGCTGCGCTTCCCGGGTATTGTGTGGGGATGGGTCGGCGCGACACGGGGAGCTGCGCGCGTGTGCTCGCAGGAGCCAGCTTTTGACTGCACACGGAGCAGGGGTCGGGACCGAACCCTCCCGGCCGCAGCCCTGCCAGAGCTGCCCCCAGACGCGGTGGGAAGCTTTTGGCCCCACGTCCTCTGGCTCTGCTGCTGACAGCGTTGAAACTGCCATTTGCAAAACCGTCAGGTGTTTCTGGGTTTGAACTGGATGAGCCAGAAGCCGTCTGACAAAATGCTGTCGGTGCTGGAGTGTTGGGGAGGTGCCTCGATGGAGCTGCTGGGCGAGGCAGGGTGGGCGCCTGTCCCAGGTCCCTGCCGTGGGCTCTGCCACCCCTTATTTTAAAAATCCGACAAGTCCCGAAGCTGTGCCTGGTCCTGCCTGGGTGCAGGGCTCCGAGCGGGCACGCTGGCCCATGGCAGCACACGTGGCTGCTGCATCGCCCCCCTGGGACCCACAGTGCCCAGGGCAGCCCAGCGCTTGCCATCCCATCCCCTCCCGCTGCGTAGGGATCGGTTTTGGGGAGCCACAGGGACATCTCCCCGTGTTTCTGGCACCACGGGCACTCAGCCGAGCTCCGGCGGTTGGCGTCGGTGGAGCGTGGGGCAGTGAATGTGAGCGTTGCGGTGTTGGGGTGGTGGCACTGGGAGCTCGCGGGGGCACCGGGGCTGGGAGAGGGCTTTCCCACCCCTTGCGTCCCTGCGGCCAGGGCAGCGGGGCTGGGGAGCGAGCGCTTGGCACGGCTGGTGGCGTACCTGAGCCGGTGCTTAAGGGGGGGGGTTTCCAGCCTCGCCAACCTGCCGAGCTCTTTTAATGCTGTTGGCAAGGGAAGGGGTCTAAGGGAGGTGGGCATGAAGCAGGGAGGCGTAACTACCCGCACAGTGGCAGAGACCAAAAATTTCTGGTGGATTTGCTCTCAGAGATGCCTTGTTGCCGATAAAAGCCTCTGGGGGTGGGAGGGAGAAGAAGAGGGGATGAGAAGTGAAGGGCTGCGGAGCTGCTGTGGCTCCAGGCGTCTCCCGTGGACGGAGGCGAGCGGCCAGCCCGGCTGCCCGGAGCTCTCGCCAGCCTGGCCGCAGCGGGCTGGGGGGTGGGAGATGGGCAATGGCGTGTTTTACCATGGAGGGGGCTCCGCAGGATCAGCAATGAGCAGATATTGCTCCTAAGGGATCCTGGACAGCAGTGAAGGACACATCTTCACGGGGGCTTGGGAAGGGCCGGTTGCCCCCGCAGGCGAGAGCTCTTTCTGAAGGAGGGCTCTGGCATGGCCCCCGGGCAGCGCGGGGTCCCCAGGCCCCCCCTTCTCCTCACAGGGCCCAGACGGGTGGGGATGCTCAGAGGGTGTTTCTCCGGCTGTCGCCCGGCGAGACACGAGCCCTAGGTGGGCACGGTGCTGGGTGGGGGAGCCGGGTGTCCGTCCGTCCGTGCTGCCTGCACGGGCATCGCCCGGGAACAGCGACCGGCTGCGCCTCGGCTCCCCTGCGTCCCCCTCCCACTGAAAGCCGCCTGCGTCCCTCTGGAGGTCCTGCTCCTTGGCACCCCTGGGCTGATTAGGGACGGGAAGGGGGCGAGAGTGAAGATGCCTGGGGAGGGGGAGGACAGGGGAGGGCTGGGAGGGGCAGGGGGGGAGGTGTAGCTCCATTTTGGGGAGGCGTGCTGAGCAGTACCCCCGGTGTTCGGCACAGGGCTGGCGATGGTGCTGGGCCACCCGGCTGCACCGGGCGAGTGCCAGCCTTGCCCTGGGATAACCCCACTGCCCATCCCTGCCTGCGGCCCCGCGGCGGGGCAGGCTCCCAGGCGAGCTCCTGCCGGCGTTGCGGTGCCCGTCGGTGTTTTCGTGGTGCGCCGGGGTCTGCGGTCGCAGCCGGCTGCTGCCCACTGTCCCGGGGAGCTGCGGGGCTCACGCCAGGCAGCCAGCGGCTGCTGCAGGTTGGGTTTGTTGGTTTGTGGTTTGTTTTTTTTTGCCAAGATACCCATTAATTCAGACCCCTCGTTAAAGCTAACCAAGAAGCGGGTGATGCCAGGGTGAGCTTTTCCTAGCGGGTTGGCTTAGCCCGGTTATTCCGGGCCGTAGCCAGCATTGCGGCGTGGCGCCTGTTTCCTAGGAGACTGCCGGGAGGCAGAGGAGCAGCCCGAGCCCCAGCCGCCACGCTGCCAGCGCGCACAATTAGCACAAATACTGTAAATGTCAAGGGAGGCTAAATATAGCCCCGCGCCGAGTCCCAGCGCACCGCTGCCCACCCGAGCCTCCCGTGCCAGCACGTGGGACCGGGGCCGTGCCCAGTGCCAAGCCCCGGGCAGCAGCGGGGCTTTGTTCGGTCCCTGCGCGGGCAGGGATGCAGGCAGCCCGGTGCAGGGTCCGGCTAAACGCCCCTGCTCGTCCACCCCTTTCCCCGGGTCAGGGTTGTCCCCAGGGCCTGTGACCTCCCCGACCTCAGTGGTTTTAGGTTGATCTGAAGCCCGGTGTTTGCCCGGAGATTCCCCCTCGGAGCGTTCCTCAGCCCCGTCCTCGCCCCCGGCACGGCTGCTTTTCCCCGAGCGCCGAGGGCGGCACAGCAAGGCCCTGCTCCTGGTTGTTTCAAAAATAGTTTTTTTTAATTTAAGCGACCGGTGGTGGATCATAAAGCACTTTTCTACCGCGCGGTGCCCTCACCCTGCCTGTGCTCCCCCAGCATTACTTCACCGTTAATTTCAATCATGAGAACCAGAAGACCCTGGAGCTGAGGACCGAGGATGCCAAGGACTGCGACGAGTGGGTGGCAGCCATCGCTCACGCCAGGTATCGCCCTCCGCCAGCGCAGACCCGGCGCGGGGGGGGCAGAGGGGAAGCCGTGCTGGAGGGGCTGCGGGCAGGGCGCGGGCAGGGCATGGTTTGGCTGGGCAGGGCTGGAGGGCGGCTGTGGGCAGGGCTGCGGGCAGGGCTGGAGGGGGGCTGCAGGCAGGGCTGCAGGCAGGGCACCGTTTGGCTGGGCAGGGCTGCGGGCAGGGCTGTGGGCAGGGCTGGAGGGGGGCTGCAGGCAGGGCTGCGGGCAGGGCACCATTTGGCTGGGCAGAGCTGCGGGCAGGGCTGGAGGGTGGCTGCAGGCAGGGCTGCAGGCAGGGCACCGTTTGGCTGGGCAGGGCTGCGGGCAGGGCTGGGGGCTGGGGCAGGGCTGCAGGGGGCAGTTGGGCAGGGCTGGGGCAGGGCTGGAGGGCGGCTGAGGCAGGGCTGCGGGCAGGGCGCCGTTCGGCCGGGCACTGCTGGCAGGCTGAGCAGAGCGATTTTGGCGCCCAGCCCCGCGCTGGGGACCCTCGTGCGGCGCAGGAGGCTGCATTCAGCCACGTCCCGCCCAGCCCTGTGCCCTCCCGTCCCCGTCCCGTGCAGGGCGGCCACCCTGGCAGCCTGGCGCTGCCTGCCCCAGCCTGGCACTGGGGGGGTGCCCCGTTCGGCGTGGGGTTCGATGGCTGTCAGGCAGGGTTTCCTCTGGGATAGCAGAACGGCCAGGCAGTGTTTTTCCCAGGCGGGTGTCTCTGTGCCGTGGGAATGCTCGCGCAGCCGGGGAGAGCGGTCGGGGCCAGCACGGCACAGCCACGTGCCTGGCGAGGGAGGGGGCCGGGCGGGTAGTGAGAAGGGGGCACAGATAAGTGTTGTGTGCAGGAGATTGCAGAAATGTCATCTGCGCCTTAACGAGAGCCGGCGCTCGTAAGAGCTTGTGCTGCAAGTGCCCTCCTTCTCCTTAAAACTTTGGTAGATGAGAGAGGCTTGGCTGTGCGTTTTGGGGTTTTTTTAATGTCTCCTACCATTTCCTTAAAATTCGCCTTGTTTTTTTCTGTTTGCACCCTCATGGGGAACCCCAGTGCTCCCCAAAATGGTCAGGTCTGGGCAGCAGCATCCCGGACCGCGAGCGCCGTCTCCTGGCTCGTTCACCCCGTGGGGACCCCGAGCCGGGGGGGCAGGGGCAGCGCGTAGGAGCCGGGCAGGGGAACCCCCCCCCCCCCCCCCCCCCCCCCGGGCAAACCAAATGATTCCGTGATTCTATGACACCGCGTCTTGTCCCGGGGGGCCGTGGCGGCGGGAGGAGGGGTGCTCACGGCCGCGTCTGCCTGCAGCTACAGGAACCTGGCGACGGAGCACGAGGCGCTGATGCAGAAGTACCTCCATCTCCTGCAGATTGTGGAAACGGAGAAGACCGTTGCCAAGCAACTCCGCCAGCAGATCGAGGACGGGGAGATCGAGATCGAGCGCCTGAAGGCCGAGGTGAAGAGCCCGGCATCGCCCCGCGGATGCGCCGCCGCTCCCCAGGGCGACCCATGGGCTGTGGGCGGGCGGGCGGCATCGCCGCCCTGGCAGGGACCGGGGGACGTCGCAGCTGGCGTATTTAGGCTTGTTTTAAGGACATCAGGCTGGTGCCTTCTCCCGCAGAGAGGGGCAAGGGCATCGCCTTCCGTGGAGTTTTATCTTGCTGAGCCCTGCAGTGAGCGGCCGCGGCTCTGCTGCCCCGGCACGGCGCGTGTGCGGGGCTCGGTCCGGCCCCTGGCCCTGGGACACAGCCATGGCTCTGCCGCCCCGGCACGGCGCGTGTGTGGGGCTCGGGGCGGGGGCCCTGGGGTGGCCGGGGGGGGGGAGGAGACTCTCTGCCTCAGCATTTCACCTTCCCTGTTTTCATCCCAAATCCTGTGGTTAGACCCCCCCATGTGCCTGGTGGTCGCATCTGCCAGGTGGCGCAAAGCTGGAGGAGTAACCGAAAAAGGGAAGGGGCGCCTGTGGCCTCAGGAGGGAACGGGTGCTGGGTGCAAGCTGCATAACCCGGGGCATCATGGAGTGCACGTGCACGACGGAAGGGACACGTTGCTAAGGAGGGAGCGTGGCTTCAGAGGGAGCAGCCCATAAACCCCCCGGCTCGTCCTGCAGGCTCCCGCAGGCGTTTGTTGCTCAGGAGTTTGGGGCGTAGGGCCCTAGAAAACGACTCAGCAGGCGGTACCTTGCGTGGCTGTGGCACCCGGGGAGAGGGTGCTGGGGGTGGTGGGGGCATGCCCTGTGCTGCCCGGCCCCCTTTCGCCGTGGGACACCCCGAAGCCAGTGCTGCCGCTGGCCCCCTCCTCGAGTCTGGCAGGGAGGGTCGGGCAGCGGCTTCGTGGTGCAGGCGCCGGGAGCGGGTCCTGCTGCAGCCCCGAGGAAGTCAAAGGCTCCAAATGGCCCCGGGGGAGGCAGCTGGAGAGGTGGCGAGGGCAGGACTGGTTGGCACGTCCCTGCGGTGGGGGTGTCCCTGTACTTGTAACGCCCGCGTTAGGAGCGCGGGCCAGCAGCAGTCCCCGCCGTGCCCCGGGGCAGGCGCTGCGCCCAAGGCTGCCGTTAGCCTCGGGGGAGCTGCCAGCACCGCTGAATTTGTGCTCTCCAACAGAACAGGATCAGCCCCGAAACCATCCCGGCTGCAGCCCACAGCACCCGCTCGGTGGGGGGGTTCCTGGGACCCCGCTCCGGTGCCAGCCGGGAGCCGGTGGTTAGGCTGGCGGCGCGTGCCGCTCCCGGCGCTGCGCGGCGGCAGGGTGCATCCTTGGCTCCCGGGGGGTGCTGGGAGGTGCCGGGGTGGTGCAGCCGCTCACCCCCCCCATGCCCGCAGATCGCCTCCCTGCTGAAGGACCACGAGCGCATCCAGGCTGGCCAGACCAGCGCGCCCAGCGACGACGACAGCGACATCAAGAAAATCAAGAAGGTGGGTGGTGGCGGGTGAGCAGCGCGGGGGCCGGAGCCGGGGCTCGGCATGGGGCTGGCGGCGCGGCCGGCCTGGGGGGCGGGCTGAGGAGGTGCCTCTGCTAATGGGGTTTTCTTGGGAGGAAAATGCAAACCTGGAAATCCCTCTGTGGGTTGTGTGTGCTCTGCGGGGCACCCCCTGCCCTCCATGGGGGAAGGTGGCACCCTGGCCCTGCTCACGCACAAACACTGGCTCTGCTCTCACACCCTGCTCGTCCCACGGCTGTGGTTACGTCTTTCATTTTTGCAAGTCTTTCATTTTTGCAAATCTTTCATTTTTGCAAAGAACGAGCTGGTGTCCCTCTGCTGGGGACAAGGCGCTCCGGGGGGGACAAGCCGCGCTCGCCAGCAGACGCCGCTTCCCCTGCGCCCCGCTCCCACGGGTGATTCCCTGAGCCCGGCAAGCGCGGAGGTGCCTCGGCCTCCCCGTGGTGCCGCGGAGGGCAGCGGCGCTGTCGCTGCTCGGGGAGTGGGTCCTGCCCTCACCCAACCCCTGGGAAGACCTCGTCCGGCCCCAGGCACCCACTGCCCCGTGGAGGGGACGTGGGGTTGAACCCTGGGGGCTGGGGGCAGCAGCTGCAGGCAGGGGCAGAGCCCTGGGCACGCAGCGGGACGCACTGCGGGTGCTCATTCACACGAGGAGGGGTCGGGAGCTTCCCCAGTGCCTCAATAGATCTCTGCGCCTTGGGGTGCCCAGGCGGGCGCTGGCTCCAGGGGGGCTTTGGTGCCCCGGTTCACCGGGTGACTGGGGGGCGCTGGGTAGGGCGAAGCACCCGCAGGCTGGGCAGCTCCGTACCCGCGCGGTCCTGCCGGCAGGGAGGTGCCGGTGTCGTGGCGGTGCTGGGGGAGGTCCGGAGCATCCTTGCCTCTTGCAGGAGTCCTCCATGCATCCCCATAAAAGGGAAAGGAGGAGGCATCGTCTGCAAGGAGAAAGTGCATTTCAGTGGGTTATTGTTCATCCCCCCGCCGGGAGGGTTCGGAGCCAGGGAAACCTCGCTGCAGCGCCGCGGCCCCTGCTCCGTGCCGAGTGCGGGCGCCTGCCCGGCTCCCAGCCCCGAGCCCACCGCGGGCGCTGCTCTCGCTCAGGTGCAGAGCTTCCTGCGGGGCTGGCTGTGCCGGAGGAAGTGGAAGACGATCATCCAGGACTACATCAGGTCCCCCCACGCCGACAGCATGCGCAAGAGGAATCAGGTCGTCTTCAGCATGCTGGAGGCGGAGGCCGAGTACGTCCAGCAGCTCCACATCCTCGTCAACAACTTCCTGCGGCCGCTGCGCATGGCGGCCAGCTCCAAGAAGCCCCCCATCACGCACGACGACGTCAGCAGCATATTCCTCAACAGGCGAGTGCCATCCTGGGCTTTGAGGGCTCTGCGCACCCCGGCAGAGCCGGTGGCCTCGGTGTCCGCAACCCCCTGCCCGCCCCTGGGAATGGGTGTTGGGGTGCTGGGTGCCGGGGGGCTCCCCTGGGAGCCTGTGGCCGGGCTCCCCACGTCCTGGGTGGAAGGGCTCCATCCCTGTGGGACCTGCTGGGTGCTTGGCAGCAACATGAGGAGGTGCCGTGGGGGCTGGTGCTCCAGGGCTTTGGCAGTGGGTCGGGGCTGCCGGGGGCCGTCTGCACGAGGCCCTGGTGCTGGCGGCGGGGAGGATGGTGTCCTTTGGCATTGGTAGCAGCTCGCAGGGAACGTGGGCGAGCGAAGCGGGGTGATGCAGCTCTCCCGGGGGTGCTATGGAGGGGCAGGCATAGCCGCGGGGTCACAGCCGCTGTGAAGCGTAAAGCGTGCCAAGAGCCGGGGCGCTGGCGGGGATGGGGGGTGGCACTCACCGACCCCATACCCAGGGCACGGTGATGCCGAGCGTGTCGGCGGTGCGTGCCCCGTTTAACGGCAGCTGCGACGGTAGGGACGCCGGCGGCACCGCACGCCTCACCCGCCGGCCCTGGAGGTGCTGGCCACCCATCCCTTGCGGAGGGGGGCACCTCCGGGAGCGGCGCTCGTGGGCCCTGGCATTCGCTCCTGCCCCCCTCCGCAGCCCTTGCTGCCGCTGCGGCGAGCTCCAGCGCTGCCTCGGGTGCCAGCCTGCTGCAGAATCTGGGATGGACCCAAACTGTAGCCCCCACGCCGGGCTTGCGTGAAGGCAGCGCCTTGGCTGGGGCTGGCGCAAGCAGAGGGAGCGCTCCCGAGCACCCCCCTCCCCACTTCGGCTCATCTGAAGGAGCCAAAGTCCCTCCCGTGGGGTCTCGGAGAAGGAGCAGCGAGGGGCAGCCCCCCGGGGGGGAGCGGGGGTGCCCTGGGTGGGCAGCAACGCCAGGGCACGGGTGTCTGGAAGGGCTGCACCCCTGCCGAGCATCGCCCGCCCATGGGAGCGGGGTCGCCCCGGCTCGGCGAAGGATTTAGCCCGTTCCCACACTGCCTGGCCCGGCCGGGGGAATTGGGAAGGTGATTTATCCACTGCTGGGGGTCAGGCAGAGCCCACGCCGCGCTGCTGGCGGGGCCGGGTACCGGCAGAGGCATCCGTTCGATAGCGAAGGGGAATCTTAATCCGCTCCCAGCCTGCGGCTGACGGGCACAGGGTGTGCGCAGCGTCGGCCAGCGGCGCTGGCTGTGGGGGAGCCCATGGTGCTTTCGTGTCCCCCCGGCCAGCGCCACTCTGGGGGGGAAGGCGGCTCATTCCCCTGCGGGATAGGGGGTCTGGGCTCCCCTGCGTTTCGGGGCTGGCTTCGGAAGGGAGCTTTGGGCTGCTCAGTTCCTCCCTCTCCTCCTCTGTCCTTGTCCACCATTCCCTGTGCGCCTTTGGGGACCCTCTGCACCCCTCCTTGTGCAGCCACCTCTGGGGACCCTCTGCACCCCTCCTTGCGCAGCCACCTCCCCAGCCACTCCCAGGGCTCCCCTGCCCCCCGGGCTGGTGATTTTGTCTAATTACTCATTATTTGCCACTTGTTCACCTCTCTTTTCACCCCTTGGTCTGTCTTTCAGTGAAACGATCATGTTCTTGCACCAAATCTTCTACCAGGGCCTGAAGGCGAGGATATCGAGCTGGCCGACGCTGGTGCTGGGTGAGCGCGCGTCGCCTCCTCGCCGCGTTGCCTTCCCGCGCGCCGGTAGAGCCGAGCCCGCGCTCCTCCGCCCAGTGCAGCTCGGCGGGCATTGTGTGGGGCGGCGGCGGCGGCAGTGATGCGCACAGCGCCTGTTGGCGTCGGTCGCAGGGGCGAGGACCTGAGCAAAACCCCGGAGGAGCCCGGTTCCGCCGGGCGCGGGGAGGGGTGGCTGCGCCGGGCACAGGAGGGCTGGTGCCCAAGAGCGTTGCGGTCTCCGTGGACCCTCGGCTGGCTCCACTCCACTGGGTGTCTTTAAAACCCAAACTGGGCAGACCTGTGCTTGCCCAAGCAGCGTGATGCCCCGAGGGGAGCTCTGGGTGGGATGTGGGGGTGAGGAGGGTCATGAGCGGGGTGGGGGGCTGTGCCGGGACCCCAGGCGCAGGCCAGACCAGCACACCCACCCCCCTGGCGCCTCTCTGCCCGCAGCCGACTTGTTCGACATCCTGCTGCCCATGCTGAACATCTACCAGGAGTTTGTGAGGAACCACCAGTACAGCCTGCAGATCCTGGCGCACTGCAAGCAGAACCGGGACTTCGACAAGCTGCTGAAGCACTACGAGGCCAAGCCCGACTGCGAGGAGAGGACCCTGGAGACCTTCCTGACCTACCCCATGTTCCAGGTGACTGCTGCTGCCGGGGTCGGCCCCGGGGATGCCACCACAGCACTGGTGGCGCGGGTGGGAGGGATGGGACGGGACGGGATGGGACGGGATGGGAGGGAGGGACGGGAGGGATGGGACGGGACGGGACGGGACGGGATGGGACGGGACGGGATGGGACGGGATGGGATGGGATGGGATGGGACGGGACGGGATGGGACGGGATGGGTGGTGCGAAGCCCAGCCCCACAGCACGCATCGGGTGGTGGGGAGGCAAAGCCCAGGCCTGGGGCTGGAGCCACGCTGCTCCTGGGACCTGCTCCGGCCATCGCTGGGCTCAGGGGTGCTGCAGGAGGGCGCTCTGGGAGAAGCTGCCAGCTTCCCGGTTACCCTGTGCTGCTGGGATGGGGATGGGGACAGCAGAGCCCTGGGCAGAACCCCACGCCGCTCCCCCTCTTCGTTAAGTTTTAGCACGAGGAGCTTTGAAGCTTTCATAACCTCCCGGATTGGGGGGGCTGAGGCATGGTGTCCCTGGCCGTGGCAGCTCTGGGGGCAGCGCGGGGTGGGCACCCCCAGCCCTCCGTGCCCCCCCAGCCCGCCCCTGCGCCGCGGCACGGCTGATGCCCCGCTCTGGTCTGTCGTGCCGCAGATCCCCAGGTACATCCTGACGCTGCACGAGCTGCTGGCGCACACCCCCCACGAGCACGTGGAGCGGAACAGCCTGGATTACGCCAAGTCCAAGCTGGAAGAGCTGTCCAGGTCAGACCCGCCGCTGCCCGTCCCTGCCCGTCCCTGCCTGCCCCGGCAGCCCGGGGCAGCTCTTGCACCCAGGGGGTTCGGGCTGGTGAAGGGGCTCCCCCCGAGGGCTGGGCAGGCGCCCAGGGCGGGGCTGGAGGGGGTGCGGGCCCCACGGGGGTGGGAGGTGGGAGAAGCCCAGTCCTCGGTTTCCTCAGAGCCCCTTGGCTATCCCCAGTGAGGGGGAGCCCCTTGTGAGCCCTGGCATGGGGAGATCTGCCTGGGGGGCTGCAGGGGCTGTGGGTGCCCCGCGCTCTTACAGCCAGGACCTGCCCTCCCGCAGCCCTCGTCCTCCGCGTTTCGGGGGCTGAGATGTGCCAGTGCTGTCTCCTGCCCTCCTGTGCAAATCCGCCCCAGGGGGGGCCGGCGGGACGGGGCCCCGGCTGCTTTCCGTGTTTGCAGATCTGTCGGCACCGGCCAGGCTGATGCGCAGGTCACGTCTGCGCCGCCGGCGTGGGTACAGGCGGCCGCGCCATTCCCTTGGTGTTCCTTGGGGTTTGGCCTTACCTCCAGTCAGTTGCAAGGGATCTGCTGGAAAAAACGCAAATCTCACCCCAGCTCCAATTTCCCCTTCTTCCTCCTTCAGGATAATGCACGACGAAGTGAGTGAGACCGAAAATATTCGAAAAAACCTGGCGATAGAGAGGATGATCATTGAAGGGTGTGAAATCCTGCTGGACACCAGCCAGACTTTTGTGAGGCAAGGTACGGTGTTTGCATCACCACCCCCCAACCCCCCCCCCCCCCCCCACGGGTTAACGCAGAGCCCCACAGCCCCTGCCCCCCTGCAGCGGGGTCTGTAACCCCTTCCCGGAGCACCCCGCTTTTGGGCACTTGCGGCGCTGCGGTTTGTGGCATCGCGGAGCAGAACGCGTGTGTTTTAGCCGTTACCGATTCCTGCCGCCGGCGGGGCAGCGGGACGCGTCCCGGCCTCCTGGGCGCGCGCCGCCACGCAGGAGCACCCGTGTGCTGGGGGGCGGGGGGGTTGGGGCCGTGGCCGGTGCTCGCCGGGTCTTGGGGCCCCGATAACCTGCATGGGTGGTGGCTGGCGGCGCCGGTCCCGGTCCCAGCCCTGGCACCTGGGGACGAGCTCGCCACGGCCCCGCTCCGGGCACGCAGCGATGCCCCGCTCCCAGGGACTGTGCCCCCAGAGCTGCCCCCGTGCTGGTGCCAGGGACGGGTCTCCCCCCTCCGCAGGGTCGCTCATCCAAGTGCCGATGTCGGAGAAAGGGAAGATCACGCGGGGGCGGCTGGGCTCCCTCTCGCTGAAGAAGGAGGGCGAGCGGCAGTGCTTCCTCTTCTCCAAGCACCTCATCATCTGCACCCGGGGCTCCGGAGGCAAGCTGCACCTCACCAAGGTGCAGAGGGCGGGGGGCCCCCGGCGAAGGGTCCGGCGGCTGCCGGGCTCGGGGCTGGGGCTGCTCCCGGGGTGCACGGGGAGGGTGCAGAGGCTGGCCGGGCTCTCTGGCTGGCACCGGGGGGCTGGGGGTCCCCTCGCCCGCCCCTCGGCTGCAGCCTCCTGGGGGGGCCGGGCTGGGAGCCGGCGGGTGGGCTGGTTTATTTGATGTGGTCCAGGCGCCTCGCGAGCGACGCGCGGGGCTCTGAGGGTTTGCGAGTGCTCGATAGCGAAATTGTCCCGACGAGCAGCAGCCCCCCTGCGGTGGGGGTTACGGGCTGGGGTGCACCCCACGCTGCCAGCTCCCCCGGGCCGTGCCCAGGACTCGGCTTTGGTTGGGGGAGGTTTTGCAGTTAATTGAGCAAGAGTCGTATAGGAATTGCTCATTACTGGCATTAAATTACCAGCTTGAAAAATTACGGTCCGTGGCAAAGAGTTGCTAATTACAACAACAGACTTTGGGAAAATTGAATTTAGAGCTGGTATTAAATCATCCCTAACCAAACTGGTTGGCGGGTTCTGCCAGGGCAGCCGCGATAGCCCGGCACGCAGTGACTCCTTGTTGCCCAGCGAAAGCCAAGGCTGCGCTGGCTGCGCACCGCATGCAGCCCCGCCGAGCCCTCAGCACCATCGCCCCGGCCCCGGCCCCATCCCCGGGGTGGTGGGCTGTGAGGCGGGGGGGGGGCCGGGGCTGGGGCCAGGGGGGGACCCTGCCACTGAGCCCCCACTCCCCTCCTGCAGAACGGCGTGATCTCCCTCATCGACTGCACGCTGGTGGAGGAGCAGGAGAGCACTGACGAGGACGGTAGGTGCCCCCGCCCCACGCAGGCTCCCAGGGTCCTGCTCAGCCCCCACCCATGGGTGCAGAGGGGTGGGGTGGGGTGGGGGGGTGGTTTATGTGTGTCCCAGCGGGCGCTGAGCAGACAGGGGCACCTCAAAAAGCAAAGTCGCAGCTACTCAGGACCCTCTTTGCGGAGGCTGCCAGCACCCCCAGCATGGTAGACCTGCTCCCGCTGTGCACCGCGGGCAGTTTCGGGTTTTGCGGCATGATCACCCCATTGCGGGGGGGGGACACGACAAAGCCTGCACCCAGGGAGGCTGGGAGGTGCCGGGGGTGCGGGTCCCGCCGGAGGCTGCACTTAATGCTGGAGCCTTGGCACGGGGGGGCTGCCAGCCCTGGCAGCGTTGTCCCCGGCTGAGGGAGCCGCCGTGTCCCGTGGCTGAGGGCCGGTGGCAGCGTGGCCACCACTGCCAGTGTCCCCATCATGGACGTGGCGCCCTCCTGGGCATTGCTGCCATCCGTCCGTGCGGTGTAGGGCCAGCTGCGGCAGGGTCAGGGCAAATTCAGACGCTGAACAGATTCAAGGAAGCCATGACCTACTGGCTGGATTTAATTCAGTAAACGATTTACCGTGGAGGGAATGTTGGTGCAGACCTGACCCTCCGAGGCAGGCAGCGGGCGCCGCAGCTCAGCCCTCAGCCGTGCCCACTGCAGGCTTGTGGACAGGCTCGGGCTCCTTCCCTGCGCCTCAGGACGAATTTCTGATGCGTGCCAGGGAGCCGGGATCTCCCCCCAGCACGTGGTGCTGGCGCCCCGGCAGCGAGGCCGTGCCGTGCTGGTGGCATGCAGGCTGTGCTTGGCAAACACGGAGCTTTTGTGGGCGTCCTCCCCGCAGACGGCCCACGGGGTGCACCAAGCTCCTTAGAGCCTTAATGAAAGCCATGCTGGGGCAGAGGGGCGGGGGGGTCCTCTCACCATCACCGTGTGTGGCTTTTCTATTCCGAAGCAAAAACATCAGGGCAAGACATCGACCACCTTGACTTCAAAATCGTGGTGGAGCCAAAGGACTCCTCGTCTTTTACGGTTATCCTCGTGGCCTCGTCCAGGCAGGAGAAGGCTGCGTGGACCAGTGACATCAGCCAGGTAGGAGGGAGCCGGCAGGGGGGAGGTGTTGGGGCACAGAGTCCCCAGGGACAAGCAGCCCCCCTGGGATTCCCGCCCCCCTGGCTGCCCCCGTGCGGGCTGCGGCAGAGCCGTTGGGCACCCAGCGTTCACGCGTGGCGTTTGCCGCACGGCAGTGGCGGTGGCCCGGCTGCCTGCCCTCGGGCTGTGGCTGCTGTGGTAGCGCCTGGGGGTTTGCACCCTGGGTGCTTCCCCCGGGGTGCTCGGGAGCTGCCGTGGGCTGCCTCCGCACCGTTCCCGGCGGGGGACTTGGAGCCGGGGCGCACCGAGAGCCATCGCCATAGGCTTTCGGGTGTCTGGCAGTTGGAGGAGGAGGAGGAGGAGGAGGAGGTGGAGGAAGGTGGCCCCAGCCCCAGCAGGCGGGAGCAGGGCTGTCCCATCCTGCACACGTAGACACGTGGTTTGGATTTCTCCCCTGGCTCCGACACGTGGGACCCACTGACACCTGCTCTTCGTTTGCTTTATGCGAACGACTTTGAAGATATTTTTACCCAAGTGGAAGAGAGAAAGTTGTTGGTGAAGCAGGGGTTGCCTCCTGGCGTCTCTGCTTTGCCGTGTCCTTGCCTGTGTCCCCTTGCCGAGCATTGCTCCCCGAGGAGAGCCGTGCTCCGGAGCCTGGAGCGGCCCCGTGCAGGGAGGCGGCAGCTCCTGGTCCCACTCTGTGCCGGGGCCAGGGCCAGTCCTGCCCGCGTGGGGGTCTCCAGCCCACGCTCCTGCCGGCAGAGCCCTCGCTGGTGAGCCGCAGCGAGGGGACTGGTTGCGCTGCTGCTCCCTGGGTCTCCCCCGAGAGCAGCGGCAGCGCGGGCTGGGAGGGGCGCTTCGTTACGGCGGCACGGGGCGAGGGGGGGCTTCTGGCAGCTCTGGCCATGCCTTGGTGTCTGCCGGCGCAGCCTCAGCCCGGGCCAGGTCCCTCGGGGGAGCAGCTCGGGGCGATGCTTCCCCCGAAGGGGGATGCAGGGGCGCGATGGCGAAGCTCCTGTTCTCAGGCAGAAGCTCTCGCCCTCCCCAGCCGCGGTCTCGTGCTGTGCGTGGTAGACGCAGCCGGAAAGGAGGTGTCTTGTCTGGATAAGCCCAAGCTGGGGCTCTCTCACGGGGGGGTCCAAGCCTGGTGGGCAGCGGGGCTGTCCTCGCCGCCACCGCCACCTCCTCCCACGTCCCACCCGCGTCTCTTCCAGTGCGTGGACAACATCCGCTGCAACGGCCTCATGATGAACGCCTTCGAGGAGAACTCCAAGGTCACCGTCCCCCAGATGATCAAGTGAGTGCTGCCGCCGTGGGCACTGCGGGGAGCACTGGGCTCTGCCAGGGTGGCCGTGCCGGGAGCCCGGCGGCTTTCCCGTGCGCTCAGGCACCGGGTGTGCTGTTCCCAGCGTGGGGATCAGGAACGCCAATGAGCTGGGAGAGGAGCGGGGAAAGCCGAAGGGGAGAGCTCAGAGAAAAAATAATGATAGCAAAGGGGCGCGGGGGGGTGAAACCCCCAGAGGAGAGGGGCGCAGAGGGCCGCAGGCTCTGTGCCTGCTGGGTGCTGGGGTGCAAGGGCTGCCCCGGCCCGAGGGGGGACACGAGGGGGGCTGGGCACAGCCGTGGGACGGGGCAGCGCTGGGGGCGTCCCCGCCACATCGACCGCCCGCACTGCTGCGGGCCCGCTGCCACGCGCGGGGGGGTCTGGGTGTCCCGCGGGGTCGCTCCCCGTTTTTTGCCTGTTGCACACTGCTCGGTGTTTCCACCCGTTCTGGGGTGCGGATTCCCTCGCTTTCCCGGGGAGAATTCCCACCCGCCTGCTGTGTTCTCCCTGTGCGACCGAGGCTCCTTGGCTGCTGAGGACCCGTTCCGCTTTCTGTGGTCCCCGCGCGTCTCGGGGGGGGAGCTGCTTGTGCAAAGCAGCTCTTGGTTTTGTTCCAGGCTGGAACCACAGATATCTTGTTTCTCTGCAGGTCTGATGCCAGCTTGTATTGTGATGATGTTGACATTAGGTTCAGTAAAACGATGAATTCCTGCAAGGTCCTGCAGATCCGCTATGCAAGCGTGGAGCGGCTCCTGGAGAGGCTGACGGACCTGCGCTTCCTGAGCATTGACTTTCTGAACACGTTCCTGCATTCGTACCGCGTCTTCACCACCGCCCTGGTCGTCCTCGACAAGCTCATCACGATCTACAAGAAGCCGATCAGCGCCATCCCCGCACGGTGAGGCTGCGCGCGGCGGCGCTCCAATGCCCGTGCCGGTGACCTGTTTAAGGGGCAGAGTTTCTGGGGGGCTGCGGCATCGCTCCCCCGGCCCCTCTTCCCCCCCCGAGCCGCTCCCCAGACCCGCCTGGCCCCGCTGCCGCGGCTGCTTCACCCCGTCCCCGCAAGTGGCGATGCCCGCAAATCGGGGAGCAGATGAAGCCAAGCTCTGCGGGCGCCCCCGCTCCTGGGAGGGCTGGGCAGTGGGAGCAGGGTGGCGGGGGCTCGTGCTGCGCCCAGGGGGATGCCCCCCGAGAGCTGGCGCTGCTGGAGCTGCCGGTGGGGATCTCCCCGCCTCCCGGGCAGCGGAGGTGCGAGTCCAGCCTCTCCCGGTCTCTCCGCCAAGGTCCCTGGAGCTCCTCTTTGCAAACAGCCAGAACAACAAGCTGCTGTACGGCGAGCCCCCCAAGTCCCCCAGAGCCAACCGCAAGTTCTCCTCGCCTCCCCCCCTCTCCATCACCAAGTCCTCGTCCCCCAGCCGGCGGAGGAAGCTCTCCCTCAACATCCCCATCATCACAGGAGGGAAGGCGCTGGACCTGGCCGCTCTGAGCTGCTCCTCCAACGGCTATGCAAGCATGTACTCCTCCATGGCTCCCTTCAGTAAGACCACCCTGGACATAAACAAACTGTACGTGTCCAGTAACTACCCCAACAAAATCCCCGACGAAGGAGAAGCAGCCTCAGAAAAGCAAGAGGAGTCGCTGCCGAGCAAGCAGAGTAAGCTGCTGTGGGTCTGCAGGCGGGAGGGGGCTCTGGTGGGTGCGGGGACACATGCAGGGGATTGGGCACGCCGTGCCCAGGGGCTTCGCAGCAGCCTGGCTGTGCTGGTGAGGGGTGGGCGCAGGCAGCCCCCGCCCCGCGAGCAGGCACGCAGCACCCCCCACGTGCTGGGGGGACGGGTGGCAGTGGTGGCGGCGGCAGCGGTGGCGCTCCCGGTGCGTGGTGTGGCCTCCAGGAGGCTCAGCAAGGGGGTGCTGGGGGAAGAGAGCGGGAGCCGGGCAAGTAAAACACAGCAAAGGCCATGGGGTCATCGCCCCCCGGAGCATCCCTCCGCCCCCCGTGCCGGCGGGCCCGGCCGCGGCTTTGGGCACAGCGCAGCAGCGGAGGCCGAGGCTCCCCCCGCCATCGCCCCGCCGGGACCCTTCGGCAGCGCAGACCCCAGGGACCCTCTGGCTTTAGCACTCGCTGCGGCGTCTGCGGCTGCCGGCGGAGCCGCGCTCCCCACCCGGTGCTCACGTTGCCCCATCCGCGCCGGGATGGCGCCCGGCACCCCGAGCTGGGACCCGCCGGCTGCGGGGCGGCTGCCTCGGGGCCGGACCCCCAGCCAGCGAGGCGGCGTGCGCGGCTCCGGCACTGCGAGCGCTTTCCCTGTCTTCCACAAAAACGGGAGCAGGCTGCACCTCCCTCTCTGCACCTCGGCGTTGTCCTCGCCCTCGCTGCGGGTTGTGGGGGCCCCTCCTGCCCCCAGCTCCCCCCGCAGCCCTTCGCTGGGTGACTGCCCTGCGCCCTGGCAGGGAGGGTCCACGTCCCACCCCACCACTGCACACAGGACGCAGGGGCAGGGGCTCGCCCCCCCCGTCCGGCTTCGCCATCGCCAGCCCGGGGCAGAGCCTCTGAGCCGGCTGCGTGTGCACGGTACGCGGCGCGGCGAGCTCCCGCCTCCTGCCGCTTGTGCGCTACCCGGGAGCTGAGTAAGTTGTGATAACGAAACAACAAACCACCCCAAACACCCCCCACTCCCCCCAAAAACCCACGCCAACCCCCCCCCAGAGGAACGGCGGGGCTCTGTACCTCTCCTGCGCTTGGCTGCCCTGTGCCCAGCTGGAACGATCCAGGCTGGAGCAAAACCTGGAAGAGCTGAGCGGCGCTGCAGCGCCTGTGCCCGGCGGAGGTGGCAGCCGGGTTCCCTCCTCCTTCCAGGCTCAGAGGTGTCTGTCAGGGAAGAGTCGGACACGGATCCCAACCAGAGCGACGAGGCAGAAGCTGAAACTTCCCCAACAAAGTCCCCGACGACCCCGAAGTCCATCAAGTGCAAGAATTCATCAGGTAACAAGTGAGCCGAGAGCTGTCCTGCCCGGGGCCGCTCGGGGCCGCGCGCCGCCCTTGAACCCGGCCCCGCGGAGCTGCTAAAGGTGCCGGCGTAGAACTGGAGCAGATGGGAGAAGGAGCAGGGCTTTGCCCTTTATTTTCCTGCATGGGGACGGGGAAATGCCGAACTCCCCGGCGCGTATCGCTGACCTGGCCTGCACGCCTTCCCGGGTCTTCCCACCCCTTCCCACCCCTCCCGGGGCGGATCTGGCGTGTTAGGAGCGCGTTACGCTGCTCGGGATGGGCCGGCACCAGGCATTGATTTACCTGTTTGGGTCTCCCCTGTAGCTGTCTAACGCTGCCTGTAGCACCCTGTCGGCTTAATTCCTGCCGACGCTGCGCTGGGTGAGCTCCCACGGCACGGTGGCACCCGGGGCCGCCCATCTCCTTTGCCCCGGCCCCGGCGGCTGGAAGCCAGCTCTCTGTGGGGAGCAGCCCCGCGCTGGCTGTCTGCACCCACCGCCTCCATGAGCCCCGTTCCCCATGTGCCCCGAGCTGGGGGGGCTGCCCATGTGCCGGGGGGGCTGGCGAGCGGGGCCGGGGCTGCGGGAAGGGCTGTGGCGGCAGCCAGAGCCGCATTGGCTTTCTTCTCCCCCCCAGATTTCTCGTTGTTCTCTTACAACAATGGCGTGGTCATGACGTCCTGCCGGGAGCTCGACAGCACCCGCAGCGCCCTCTCTGCCGCCTCCGCGTTCGCCATCGCCACGGCGGGAGCCAACGAGGGGACTCCCACCAAGGAGAAGTACCGCAGGATGTCCCTCGCCAGCGCAGGTACCCTGCCCTGGGCTGCCGAGAGCGTGGTGGGGACACCGTTTTGGGGTGCCCGTTTCCACCGCCCTTGGCTGCGGGTGCCGGGGCAGGGGGGCTGCCCGAGGAGCGTGCCGGTCGCAGGCAGCTGAACCCTTGGCGCCCCCGGCTGAGCACGGAGCCCCCCCAGCGCTTGCGTTTACGAGGCAGCTTAGGGATGCTTGGGAAGGTGGGGGCTGCTCCTTCCAGCAGCCCGGAAAACACCCGCGAGTGATTCCCAGCAGAGCCCTCACTGTGCTAAGGGGTCGCTGGCAGTTTCAGGCTTTCCCACGGACCAGCGGAACGGAGACAAGGAGTTCGTGATCCGGAGAGCGGCCACCAACCGGGTCCTCAACGTGCTGCGGCACTGGGTCTCCAAACACTCGCAGGTGGGTGGTGGGGGGGGCGCTGGGTGGGCGGTGGGTGCCCGGGGGCCCTCCCTCCCCGCCTGCATGGATCCCGCTGCGTGCCTGGTGGCTCAGCCAGCCTCCAGCTGGAAAGACAAATTTGGCACTTTTTATTTTAATTAAGCAAATGAGTGGACATGGGGAAAAGATGAAAGCTGCCAAGCAGGGGAGCGGGGAGCGCTGGCGCAGGGCGGGGGCCAGCGTGGGTCGCACACGGTCGGTGTGCCAAGGAGGGGGCCGGGAGCCGCGGCCGCCCCCCGCGGGGCTGGCTGCAAGCGGAGCAGCTGGGCTTGATTCCGGCTGGGGGGTTCAGGCTGGGCTCAGGCTCAGGACACTGGGTGGCTTTCCTTGCTGTCCCCGTCCCTCTTGGCTGCTGGTTGCTGGGGGCGCTGGGAGCAGTGCCCTACTGGTTGGCACTGGGAAGTCCCCGCGCCTCTCCCGTGCCGGGTGACGCCAATGCAATGGTGCACTGGGACAAAACGAGCCCGGTGCCTCCTGGCTGGTTCCCGTTTGCTGGGCGCCGCGGGGGAGAGGCAGCTCCGGCCGAGCAGCCGCCCGCGCCGGCACCGCGGGGCCCTCGTCTTGGCTGGGTTTGACCGGGCAGGGGGCGGCGCTGCTGGGAACTGCCGGTGCTCCCAGTATCGCTCATTAACGCTGGGACCATGCCGGCTTGGCAGGACTTTGAAACCAACGAGGAGCTGAAATTCAGAGTGATCGGCTTTCTGGAGGAGGTCATTCATGATCCCGAGCTCCTGACCCAGGAGAGGAAGGCAGCCGCCAACATCATAAGGTGACGGGCTGCCGGGGGGAGGTTGCTTTTCCCGGACACTGCGCCGGGCTCTTGGCGGCCGCTTCCCGCTCCCCCCGGGATGGACGCGGCGCGGGGTCTCCAGGAGCGGCTGTGCCCCCCGTTGGGGCCCGGGGCGTGGGAGGTGCCGAGGAGGAGGACGGGCACGGCTGGGGGCATCCCTCCCCATGCATCAGGATGGGATCAGGGGCCATGGCAAGGTGTGACCCCCACCCTTGTCCACGCATGTGGTGCCGGCTGTGGCCTTGGTTAAGGGTTTTTTTTTTTTCCCTCTTTGAAATGGGAAATGAGACTTAGTGGTGTCCCCTTGTCCCCCTGGGTGTTTAATCCGTGAAAAGCCACGACGTCGTGCTGCAGCCCCGTCGGGGTTGTGCAGGTCTGGTCCTTCCCCAGCTGAAGCAGCGCTGTCTTCTCATCCCGCAGGACCTTGACGCAGGAGGACCCAGGAGACAACCAGATAACGCTGGAGGAGGTCGTACAGCTGGTAAATACCCCTGCCCTTCCCCACTGCGCCCGGCGGGGTGCTAGGGGGCCAGCTAAAGCCCCTGCGCTCCAGCGCACCCGGCTCGGTGGAGAACGGTTCTCCGAGCCCGCTGTCCGGGCGTGCGGCGACGGGGCAGAGAAAGCTTTTCTGGGGACGGGGCCAGCTGTGAGCACAGCTGGAGCTGTTCCAGGCAGAGGCAACACTCACCCAGCCCACCGGCTGCTTAGTCCTCCCGCACCGTCAGCGTGGGCACCGTCAGCGTGGGCACGGAGATGTCCCTGCCTGCCGCTGCCAGCGCCTGCCCGAGGGACGCGGGAGAGCCCCGTGGGTTCCCACCCTGTCCCCTGCGTCCCCGGACCCGCGCCAGTGCTGCCGCGCGCTGGTGCTGAGTGGCAGGGGTTGGCACAGCCGGCGTCAACGCTGCTGCCCTGGGAGCGGAGCCCTGGGAACGTGCAGTGCATTTGCCGCCTTCCTGCATTAAAAAACCCAAAGTCTGCTGCCAGAAAATCCCAAGAGCCACTTTAAGTTGGCCTGGTGCACCTGAACCAGGAGCGGCTCTGGGCCTGGGGCCGCCGGCCGGCTTCTGGAGTGGCTGAGCCCTCTCGAGGGCTTTTCTAAGCCCTTGTCTGCAACCGCAGGTGCTAGAAACTTCCTCTGGAGGAGCGAAGACAAACGAAACCAGAGGGTTTCGGTCTGCGCCTCAAGCTGAGCGGCTGAGCAGCAGCGGTCAGAGCCGCGGTGGGGAGGTGGGGGAGCCCTGGGGTTTGGGGCGCACACTGGGGTGATGGGGGCTGTGGTGTCCCTGGCCCCCTCCTCCTGAGCTGGGGGTGTGCGTCGTGCCACGTACTGAACCCTTGGCTGGGGCCTCCTCCAGGGTGCTCGGACCCCCCCCCCAGTGCCACCAGCACCGCTGGCCCGCCCAGTGTTTGCTGTCAGCAGCCCCCGGCCCCCCACACTACCCCCCGCTCCCCCCCCGCAGCATGCATCTCCCTGCAGCATGCACCCCCCGCAGCCTGCACCCACCCCCCTGCAGCATGCACCCCCCTGCAACATGCATCCTACCTGCAGCCTGCACCCCCCCCCACAGCCTGCACCCCCCCGCAGCCCCTCCACGGCCCTGGCGCCCAGCAGAGGAAGCCCAGCTGGTGTTTGCTCCCCAGGATCCGCTTGCACAGCCCCCTCCCGCTGGCCAGGAGGGGATTTTGCAGCGTTGACTCCCGCTGGCTGGCGGCTCCGGGGGCTGGCGGGCTCTTGGCTTGCAGGGGGTGCTGGGGTGGGCAGCAAGGACGGGATGCGGGGCAGGGGCAGCCCCCCCATGCTCCCCCGGGTCCGGGGTGCCCGTACCCACCCCGCGCCTGCCGGCCCGTGCCCCCTGTGCTTTGCACCCTGGCCCTCGCAGCTCCGTCGCCAGAGCCGCCCGCGGTTCCCCATCGCGCTGCTCCGTCCCAGCACGACGCCAGCCTGGCCCCGCTTCCCTGTGCACCCCCCGGTGCTGGGAGCGCCCACGTCCCCTCTCCTGGGGCCTGGACAGGACCCGTTTCCAGGCGGAGGGATGCTGTGGCAGGTTTTTGGGTAGTTCCCTGCTGGGAGAACCCCGAGTCCAGGCTGTGTTTGTGCCGAAGCGCCGCGACGTCCGCGCGTGCTCTGTGCAGGGCTGGGGCTGGAGGCTCTCACCGTCACCCCGGGTGGCTCCGGGTGTGGGGCCGGGGGGCAGCCCCCTCCTCCTGCTTTTCTGGGCACCCCTTGGCAGAGCCGTCCCAAACAGTGTTGGGGTCTGGGAGCTGCCGACCCCACGGGTGCTTGGGGAGCGGTGCCAGCAGGGGCAGCCGGGCGCAAGGCGACAGCGCGGCGGCAGCGCTCCGGCTGCGCTCCCCTGGTGAATTAAAGGGGGAGCAGAAAGGCAGCGCTGCAGAAGCTGGCGTGCGGGGATCCGCTCCGTAGCTGACACCTCATTACGTAAAGAGAAGCCGAGCTCGTTGTGTGTCGGTGCCTGCGCGCGGACGATAGCGTAATTAAAGGCGTTGGGTTCGCCGGGCTGTGGGAGGCTGGCGCTGCTCAGCGCTGGGGGGTGCGGGTGCCTCCGGGCCGCCGGAGCAGCGCGGCACCACGCACGCCGGCTCCCATAGGGAAAAGCCTTTGGCTGGGGCCCCCCCAGACCCGCTCGGGACCGGGGGCACGGCCCAGCGCCCCTCTGCCGCGTCAGCTCTGGGTGCTTGCAGGAGCCGAGCTGTCGCGCTTGGTGGATTCCTTGGTATTGGAGCCAACTCCAGCTTTGATTTCGCGTGCGTGAAATGTAAAAAAATCCCACTGCGCTCTTAACCAACGAGCCCCCGTCGCCGCCCTTGTCGCACAGGCTGAGGGGGTCAAAGCGGAGCCTTTTGAAAACCACTCAGCCCTGGAAATCGCGGAGCAGCTGACGCTGCTGGATCACCTCGTCTTCAAGAAGATCCCGTACGAGTGAGTGACCCCCGCGGGCGAGGAAAGGCTCCTCTGGTCGCCCTGGGCTCCGCGGCCGCCTGCTCCCCCATGGCCGGGGGCCAAACCCGGAGGGTGCCAACCCTTCCCGGCTGCCACCCACTTTGCGCCTAGCCCGGGCTGGGCTTGAGCCCAGATTTGAGGCCCGACCCTGTGGTTTATCTGCTGGTGTCCCCGGGGTGGTGGGCTCAGGGAGAGCCGCCCGTGTCCATCGCACGTGTGAGTGCGTCCATGCGGTCCCTTAACGGCAGCGTGGGGGGTGAGGGCCCCGGCACCTCCATCCTGTGCGGGTGCGCTCGGAGCTCACAGGGCTTGGGTGTCCCAGGAAAACGGGAACTAAACGTTGACCTGGACGTTGCTGTTTGCAGAGAGTTCTTTGGGCAAGGTTGGATGAAGCTCGAGAAGAACGAAAGGACTCCTTACATCATGAAGAACACAAAACACTTTAATGACGTAAGCGCAGGCGCGGCGGGGCGGGGGGGTGGGCAGAGGCGAGGCAGCGCAGCCACCCTGCCCCGGGCCGTCGCCAGGGACGGGGATGGACGAGCTTTACCTGCCCCCCCGGGTGCTACGTGCCCTAGGGACCCGCGGCAGGCGGAGCAGCTCCGGTGCAGTTGCTCCTGCTGGGGCCGCTGCGGAGAAGGGAAATAATTGTTGAAGATGCTGCGAGGCGGGGGGGCACGCGCTGTTGGCCAAAGCCCTCCTGACGCCTGGGCTGGGACGGGCATCTCCCCCCCCCTCCCCAGGTCAGCAACTTGATAGCGTCGGAGATCCTCCGGAACGAGGAGATCAACGCGCGGGTGAGCGCCATCGAGAAGTGGGTGGCGGTGGCGGACATCTGCCGGTGCCTGCACAACTACAACGCGGTGCTGGAGATCACCTCCTCGCTCAACCGCAGCGCCATCTTCCGCCTGAAGAAAACCTGGCTCAAGGTCTCCAAGCAGGTAGGGTGCGGGGCTGAGCCCCCTCTGGGGCCGGTCCCATGGCCGAGCGCGATGGCGTTGGGGCCGCAGAAGACACTCGCGTTGAAAAAGCCGTGAGAACATGGGGCAAGGTTTCTGTCGGCCTTTCCTGGGGGGAGATGGTGTGCAAGCAGCCCGCAGCCCGGCCTTGCTGTTGGGTTTACTCATCCAGCAGGCCAGGCGTGCGGCTAAAAGCCGTTCCTAAAGAGTCGTCGCAGCTGCGTGTGCAGGCGCCGCCTTTACACTGGTTTTCTGGGCTTCTCAGCCCAGTTATGCGTGAGCAAAATGCATTCTGGTGCCGAGCTACTTGGTACAGAAATGGCTCGTACCTGCACGGCACCGAGCCCGCCGGAGCTCGGGGGCTGCCGAGCCAGAACTGCCGCTGCGTGGGCTCCTCTGAACCTGAAACGCCGGCTTTTGTCCTGCAGAGGGATAAACCTGTAAATTAAAACGGGCGCTGCAAAGGGGGTTGGACTGGATGACCTCTAGGGGTCCCTTCCAACCCAAACCATTCTATGAAAGGCAAAGGCAGGAGGCAGGGGAAGGGAACAAGTTCATGGCCTGTCCTTAGGACGTGTTGGAGGAACTCCGCTTGCAAGCGCTTGCTCAGCTCCTCCGGACGCCACGGGGAGCCGGGTGTAACGGCCAGGGCAGAATCTGTGCCTGCAAAGGTGCCGAGCAGCCGGACGGGGTGGTATGCCCCCATGGGATTGGGAGCGATCCTGTGGCTCCACAGGCTTTGCCCCCCTGTCCGCAGGGATGGGGGCTCCTTCCCGGGCCTTCTCCAGGCAGCGCTTTGGGTTTCTTGCAGACGAAGGCTCTGATCGATAAGCTGCAAAAGCTGGTGTCGTCGGAGGGCAGGTTCAAGAACCTGAGGGAGGCACTGAAAAAGTGAGTGAGCCACGGTTCTCCTCCCGGGGCTGCCGCTGCGAGGGGGCTGCTGACGGCCAGCCGGGGCCCCCGCGGTGGCCGGGACCCGGATCCCACCCTGGCCCCCACGCCGCGGGCTGGGGCTGCGCTCACAAGACCATTTCAGAGCCTGCGCTCGCGTGGTCTTGTCCAGCAGGCAGAGGGCAGTGGCTTGCAGAGCGACCCCCAGGAGTGAGCTGCTGCTCCGAGCAGCCGTGTGGAGAGGCGTGAATAACAGGGATTGCGAAGGGCAAATCATTGCCCGATGCCAGGAAACTTTTCTTTTCCCCCTCCCCGTGCAGACTGATAGTTCAAACCCCAAAGGGCCTTGTTGGCAGCGCGCCGGGGCGGCTCCGAGCGAGGGCATTGCCCAGCCGAGAGCCGGCGGCGCTGCGGTAGCAGCCAGCCCCGCGCCCAACCGGAGACGGCACCGGGCTCCCCCGCCAGCGCTCAGGATCCCCACATCCTCGTGACTTGGTCCTTGCTTGGCCCCGCAGCTGAGGAGCCGGGTGCTGTGGGTGCGTGGGGAGCAGGGTGCTGAGCCGCCCGGGAGCTGCTGCATCCCCACGGGCTTCTCTGCGTCACCGTGCAGGGCAGACGCCCGCGGGCCGTGTCCCAGCAGCAGCGCAGGGTGATCTGGGGGGCTGGGCTGGGGCGCGGGGGCAAGCCCACCTTCAGAAGGGCTCTCCAGCCCTCTGCTTGCTGTCTTACTTGTTTCTGGTTTGCTCCCGAAGTTGTGACCCTCCGTGCGTCCCCTACCTCGGAATGTACCTGACTGACCTGGCGTTCATTGAGGAGGGGACCCCGAATTACACCGAGGACGGCCTGGTGAACTTCTCCAAAATGAGGATGGTGAGTCTGGCAGCCCCGCCGCAGCGGGGTGCGGGGGCCGGGTGGGAGCGATGCGGCTCGGTGCTGTGGTGCTGGCCAGGTCCGTGCCCACCCCGCGCGGTCCCCAGGGCTGGCTGTCATCCACCCAGCGCCAGGCGGCCCCACGCGTGCCCCTGCAGCCGGGGCTGTCCCTGGCGAGGGATGTGTCTGGAAGAAACAAAAAAAATCCCCATTGCACCGCGCTGTGGTTGGAAGGTGCGGATGGAGCGGGCTCTGCCCGTCGCCCTCCCGGGAGCTGGGACGCGGTGCCGGGGCGATGGCTGTGCTGTAAACCGCTTCTGTTTTACCTCCGGGCAGATTTCGCACATCATAAGGGAGATCCGCCAGTTCCAGCAAACCTCCTACAAGATCGAGCACCAGCCCAAGGTACGGCCTTGTCCCGAGAGCCACGCGCTCCCTCCCCTCGTCTCCCCCTCCAACTGCAGCACCTAGGCAGCCTTCCATTTCTGGCAGCTCCTTCGGGGAGGACATGATGCTTCTGTAAGAAATTTAACTCCAAAATGCCAGCAGAGGCAGTGCTGGGGGGGGGGGCTTGTGTCAGGCGAGGCATAGCAGAGGGGGACAGGCACGGGAGACGGTCGCCACCTCCCTGCCCTGGTGCCCCTCGTGCCGGGCAAAGTGTAAGATGCCCACGCAGCGTTGCTGGCGGAGCAAAAGGACGCAGCTTCCCGGCCAGAACGAGTCAGCGCTCCCTGCCCATCCCAAGCTTTGCTGCTCTTTCGCTCTGGTTCTTTCTGCAAGGCGCCGCAGTCGGGGGCACGGCAGGCAGCAGCCCGGCACGGTCCTGCCAAGTTGGGGCCGGAGCACGGCCCTGGTCGGGCAGCACGGCAAGGGAGCAGCCTGGAGGGGCTCCCGGGGAGCGGGTGGGCACTGGGGATGGAGCCGTCCTCAGCTGCGGGCTGCGTTTGGGCACATTCAAGGCCAGGTTGGACAGGGGTCTGAGCAACCTGATCTAGTCAGCAGTGTCCCTGCTCACTGCAGGGGGGTTGGACTAGATGACCTCTAGGGGTCCCTTCCAACCCAAACCATTCTATGATTCTATGATTCTATGAAATGTCAGCCAAGGCAGAGACCCATGCACTGCAAGAGCGGGGGTCTTGCTGCGGAGGTCCCCGACCTGTGGGAGAGCAGCCCCAGGACTGGAACTCAGCCAGAGCTCGTGTTTTACCTTTCAGCTGTACCTTTCCCCATCCGTGGGGCCCTTCCACGGGAATAACACGTGTCGGTGGCTCCCGGGACCGCTGCCCTCGTACCTTGCGCCCCCCTGCCCATCGCTGCCCCTCTGCCGCGGCAGGAGCGTGGCGGGTGCCTCTGTGCCGGGAGCAGAGCCCGTGCCTGGCTGGTGGCTGGTGGCAGCGGTGCGGGGGGCAGAGGTGGCCACAGGGGGGGAGGCTCCCCGTGCCCCCCCCGGGGTGCTGCGGCACAGGCACTGCTGCTGGCATCAGCCTCGCTGGCTGCGGCAGCCGTCGGGCGGTGGGGCGGGTGGCCGGAGCGCTCCTGGGCTGCTCTGTCTGTCTGTAAAACGCGGGCACTGCTCCTTGCCCGCACAGCCGGGCACGGCCCAGAGGCCGCCCCCCACCCCAGTGCCCCCCCTTTCCCTGCAGCAGGCTTTGCAGGGAGCAGGGCCAGGCTCGGCGTCCCCCGGGGGCTCCCGGCAGCCTGCGCGCAGCCGAGCTGTCCCAGCCCCGGCAGAGTCTGCCCTGGAGATGCTGAGCAGCGGCAATTCTGGGGCAGCAACCCCTCCCCAGGCTGGGGGTGCAGGCTGGGAGCAGAGCGTGTCCCTTCCCGCAGCCTGGTGCTGGGTGGCCCCTGCCTCGCGGCAGCCCCCACACGTGTGATGAGATGAGAGGTCTCAGCCACCCTCTCACTTCCTCTGCCGTGGCACTGCAAAACCACCCAGGAACTGGGCGGGTTGCTGTGGGGCTTTCCGCTGCCTCCGGCACTGCGGTTCTCCAGAAAAGAGCAAACTCTCCTGAAACAGTGCTGCTGCCCTGCCAGCGTCTGCCGAACCTACCCGTGGCCCTGGCTGCCGCCTTGTTGGCCATCAGGCTGGGCCAAACCACCCTCCGGTGACGCCGGTTTCTGTGCATAGTGGCAGGAGCACCCCCAGTCCCTCTGGACTGTGACCCCTGGCCGGGCTGGTGGAGGTCGGGGAGCCCTGGGCTCTGATTTTAGCCTCTGCAGCGCCGGGCAGCCCAGCCCTGCCCTCCGCACCGTCAGTGCCTGCCCGGGGCTGCGCCCGTGCCGCAGCCTTTTCCCACCCAGGCACCCCAGGGAACCCCTGCCTCCTCGCAGCCTCTCCTGCTCCGGAGGATCAGCTCCTGCGAAAGCAGCCCACCGCCCCGAGAAACCCGGTGGCAAACAGCCGGCGCCAAGTGCAGCGGGGAGGGGGAGCGCGGGCGGTGCCGTGCGTGGCCCCGTCTCCCTGCAGAGGGGGGTGCAGCCGTACCGCCGCTCCGGGATGCTCTCGCGGGCGATGGGATGAAGCCCCCTCTGCACTGCCAGTGCTTGCCAGGCAAAGGCTCTGCTGCCAGCAGCTCCTTGTGCCGGCCGGCTCCGAAGCCCAGGCGCGGCGCCTTGCCCCGGCACGGGCTGTGCCCGTCTTGGCTGTGCTGCTAACGGGGCCAGAAAGGAATTTGGGAAAAATCTACGAGGAACTGCAAGTGGATTTTCTGCTAGCACCGGCGCAGATGCCCTGCCCCGTCAGCAGCATTCCTGCAGCAGGAATGTCGTTCCCCACTTGGTGCCTTCATCGTCAGGATTTTGTGTTCTCAACGGGAGAGAACTTTGTGGCTGATAAAATAGAGGCAGAAAGGGAGAGTGAGCAAGAAAAAGAGAATTGCAGCCGAGGGCTAGGCAAGACTTTGCGATCCTGGGATGAGATACGCACGCGCCACGCCCGTGTTGGTTGGCGGCAGCCGCGGGCGCTTCTCCGCGGTCGTTGCTCGCCGCTCCGGCCTCTCTCGTCCCCCAGGCTCAGCGTTGAGCGGCGGCTGCCGCGGGGGCGCTCCCTGCTCACGGTTTGGCTCTCGTTTTGGCTCTCGTTTTTCCAGGTGACGCAGTACCTGCTGGACCAGTCCTTCGTGATGGATGAAGAGACCCTTTACGAGGCTTCTCTGCGAATAGAGCCCAAGCTGCCTTCCTGAGCCCGGCGCGGTGGCCGGCGGCCGCTCGTGTACACAGCTATACCATACTGTATATATCTGTTCGTTCTGTGGGACGCCCTGGAGTGACTTTCACGTATGTGCTTCTCCAAGCAAACCGCCCCCCTCGTTCGTAGGCCGCAGTAGACCTCCTGTAGGATTTCCCGCATCGGCTAAGGTTTCGGGCATGGACACTTTGCCGGAGCCCCGGTTTCTTTTCGATGATGTTATTTTTGTCATTTGTTCTGCTCGGGGGGGGGGGGGGGGGGGGGGGGGGGGGGGGGGGGGGGGTGGGGCCGGGGCCCGCGGGGTGCGGGGGCAGCACGGGGCAGCTCCCGCTCAGGCGCTACCGGCGGCGACGTCCCCGGGCAAACTCTGTAAGGTGGGGGGGAGAACGCGGCCGAGTTGGCTGAGCTGCCGGCGCCCTCCCCGCCTGCCCCCCCCCGGCACCGGGGGGGCTCTCGGCCGCCGCCCCCCTCCCTCCTACGTCGGGAAGCTGGAAAGGTCCCCTCGAGTCTCCTCGCTGCGTACGGCTCACGACAAGCTTCTGTGGATATGCTCTAGCCCCGTATACCTTGTGACCACGCTGAGTACCATGACGTAGAACTAGACCAAGATGACCGAGTGTTTTTATTACATATACTGTAATCCTGTCTAACCGCCGTCTAGCAGGAATATAGTAATGTAGTGCTTATTCTGTGAATATTACCATGGATTTTTTACATTGTACAGTACCTAAACACCGTCTAACTCGACAGTGGCAGGCATGCTCCACTCCGACAAGCAGAACTCTTTTGCTGTAAGCAATACCTCGTGGTATGAGAATTCTCTTTCAAGCCCTAAACCGATTTCAACTTACAGCTTGTTTGGAAAAAGATTTCCATTTTTTTGTAAAAATATATGTTTCCTGATTACCTCTTGCTAATAAATCTATTCTATCTCAGGGTGAACCGGGGCTCCTTCATGTGTTTATCGGACGGTTCAAGGCCGGACCCGCGGGTACCGCCCCCCCCCCCCCCCCGCGGGGTCGGGCCGCCCCCTCCCCGCCCATTTCCCCGCCCCCGTCCCACCCCTCCGGCGGTGGCTCGCTTCGGCCCGTTTCGTCTCGGCTCGGCCCGCTTCGGCTCGGCTCGGCTCGGTTCGTTTCGGCCCGTCTCGGCTCGTTTCGTCTCGGCTCGTTTCGGTTCGGCCCGGCCCGGCGCGTTTCGGCCTGTTTCGGCTCGGTTCGGCTCGGCTCGGCACGGACATGGGCTCGGCGGTCGCGCTGCTCCGGGGGGGGGGGGGGGCCGGGGCTCGGGGCGGGGACCCCGCGGGAGCGGCGCGGCTGACGGGCCCCGGCCCCGCAGAACAACCGGCGGTACGGCCCGGGCGAGTACCCCCGCAGGCTGCGCATCTTCCTCGGCAACAAGAGGCGGATCGACGAGCACAACGCCGGCAACCACAGCTTCCAGAGTAGGAGCCGCTTCCCCAGCCCCTCCCGGCCCCGCTCGCAGCTCTGAGCCTTGCCGAGCCAAACGTTCCCGTCTCCTCCACCTTCTAGTGAGCCTGAACCAGTTTTCCGATCTGACCTTCACCGAATTTAAAAAGTTGTACCTGTGGCGAGAGCCCCAGGTGAGTCACGGCAGCGTGGGCGGGGAGGGGGGGGGCCGGGCAGGACAGCGGACCCCGACCCGCGGGGGGCCCTGCGCCGTGCTGCCCCGCGCGTGGGTCGGCACCCGTCACTGCGCTGACCGAAACCCGCTCGGCTACGGGCAGCGCCCTGTCCCGCCGGGGCCTGGGCGACAGCGAGGTGAACCCCCCCATCCCTACCCCTTCCCGGCTTCCAGCCGCCCCTGCCTCTTCCCCCTGGCTCTAGCCGAACTGCCGCTTCTGCCTCCGGCTTTGCGGGTCGGTCTGTCTTTGCACGGGCGGACCTAAGGCCTGATCCCGGCCGTTCGGGGCGTTAGGAGCTCCCCGAGCAGCTCAGGCGCCGCTGCTGGGGGTGCAGGCTGGTAGCGCGCTTCCAGGGCTGGCCCAGGTCTCCCTGGCCGTAGCGGCTGGCATGCGGCGGGCTGGGGCTGCTGCTCCCTCCAGCCCAGAGAAGGCAGCTGGCCATGGGCCACCGTCCTCCAGCAGAGCGGCTTGCCACAGCCCTCCTGCCTCGCTTGCAGAACTGCTCGGCCACAAAGGGGAACTTCCTGCGCAGCTCCGGGCCGTATCCTGACTCCATTGACTGGAGGAAGAAGGGAAATTACGTGACACCCGTGAAAAACCAGGTGAGGATTGCGTGTCACCAAGAGCAGGCTGGGAGAGGGGCTAACGGCCGCAGGCAGGGCACGGTGCTGGGACAAGGAGTGCTGGGGTGTGCATGCCTGCGGGGAAGAACCCCAGGACCCCCTCCATGGCAGGGGGGCTGGGGGGCCAGGGCACCCTTGGGCAGGGGATGAGCGGAAGGTGAAGCCTGGCTGCTGGCAGAGGGTGGAAGCGCTGTGCTCCTGGCATGCCCTTCTGCTCCAGCCCCGGCATTTTGGCAAGGCCGGTGACCCCCACAGCACATGATGTAGCAGTTCTTCTCTGGTTCCTAATGCAGGGCCCCTGTGGGAGCTGCTGGACATTTTCCACCACAGGGTGTTTGGAGTCCGCTATAGCTATTGCGACAGGAAAGCTCCTCTCTCTGGTAAGAGATTTTCCTTTCCTGTGCACTGACAGCAAGTCCTGCCTCTGGTTACCACTGCCAGCGGGGCCAGCACGCTCCTGTCTGGGATGGCTGCTGGCTGCTCGTTCCGAGTCCAGCTGTACATGGCTGCATGCGGCTGTGGCAGGCACCCCCAGCCCTGCAGACCCCTTGCAGACCCCTTCGCAAGCCGAACAAAAGTACTGGGGAGGCGCGGGGCAGCGTGGCCGGGAGCTCTCTGTGCCCCAGGCTGTGCCTGTCACGGTCCCCTCTTGGGGTCCGAGTGTCCAGCAGCCCCAGGCTTGGGCAGAGCCCTTTTTGGAGCAGGACGAAACCGGCGGGGCCGGAGGCTGCTGGGGGCAGGCGTGGTTAGCTAGAGCCCTGTCTGGTGCTGCCAGCCAGCTGGAGCTCCTTGCTGCAAAACAGCTTGCTGCAAGCAGTACGTTGTGAGACTGTTTTTAAACTCCCAGAGGATTTATATTCTCGAAGAACCAGAAAGACAGTGGCCACTTAGATGACTTACCAGAATAGCTGAGGGTTGGGTTTAAGTGCTAAAACCAAACTTGACCTTTGAAAGAGATCTCAGCCAGCATTCCTGCGGGTGGGAGGGTGTCCCGGCAGGCGTGAGGAGGGATGCCTCTTGCAGCTGGAGCATCCTGGGCTGCTGCCTCCACGTCTTCCTCGTCCTGCTCCGTGAGACGTGGAGCCGTTCAGCCGGGTGATTCCCGCTCGCAGCGGGGGAACAGCCAGCTGCCTGGGCCACACCAGCACCCACGGGTGCCTGCCTCGCGGGTTGCGTTTTGTCTCACTCGCTCCGAATGCAGGTGTTGACTGACTCAAGAACTTTTCCGTAGGCGGAACAACAGTTAGTTGATTGCGCTCAGGCTTTTAACAACCACGGCTGCAGTGGGTAAGTAAAATACAGTAATAAAGAATAGAAATGAGAGTATCTTATGTTCCGTGACTGACAGCCTTCCTCAAGATCTAGTGTGGGGATCCTTCCAGGTCTTGGAAAGATTTTTCCCCTTGGCTGAGACATGTCAGGGAAAACAGTTTTGGGTTGGGTTTGGTTTGATTTGCTTATTTTAATTTCTCCCTCCCCAGAGGCTGGAATGTTTCACTGAATCTCCAGCATTTCCTAACCTCTGCTGTTCCTGTTGTTTATTAGTTTTTCTTCTGCTATTTGTTTTGTTATGGTGTCTTCCTGTATCGCAGTCGTGGGTGCTATGTAGCTAGGCTTCAACATGCTCAGGGAAAACAAGGGGAGTTTTATCTGTTGCTCTGCTCATGGGTCACGCACATCTCATGGCGCTTTACGGAACCCACAGAAACCTCTGCTTCCCCTTTGGTAAATTCCTGCTGGCATTGCTAGAGAAGGCAGAAAAGAAAGCTTTCTGAAATCGTACGTTTTCTGTACGGTAAGTGGTCCCTGAGGAATGTTCTGAGCTGAGCAAAACCACTCTTGATGCTTTTTATTTTTCTTGTGACTCCTCCTTAGTCCTCTCCTTGCAAGCACGCCTGATCACACTTCCCTTTTCTTCCTTCTGTGAGACATGCTCCCCGGAGGTGGCCGGGGAAGGAAGCAGCTGCTTGCTGAAGGTGTGGGTCCCTTGTCCTCCCCAGTGCTGTGGAGCCGGGCACCCCGGCCAGGCTGGGCAGAGGTGATGGGAAAACACCTTTCAGTGCGTGAGGCCGCAGAGCTGAGCTGGCCCGGCTGGTGCTGTGCGGGCGAGGTGGCCTCATGCCTTCGGGGCTCCTGTGTTGGTGTTTTCCCCCAGGGATTAGGCACCCCTGAGAACGAGGTCTTCCCATGCCTGTGTGGGACCACACCAAACAGTGTGACGGGCTAGGCCAGGAGTCCCAGACAGGGCGACACTGCGGGAACAGCCTGGAGTTCATGCCTTCAGAGGGTCGGGGATACAGGATACACACTGCCCTTCCCTTTGCCCCCGACCTGGCGGGAACAGTCTGGAGGACTGAGGGGAGGTTGATGACTTTGCTCTGCAGAAGCTGCAGCGTTACTGTCCTAATTAATCTGCATTCTGGCTGTGTTGTCTTGCAGGGGCCTGCCAAGCCAAGCCTTCGAATACATACTGTATAACAAAGGGCTCATGGGGGAGGACTCCTACCCGTACCGGGGCCAGGTATTTCCAGCGCAGCTCAGATGCATTTCTGCAGCAGCAGAGCAGGGCCCAGAGCAGGCTCTAACACCGGTTCCTTTCTATCTGCACAGAATGGCACGTGCAAGTTCCAGGCGGAGAAGGCTATTGCGTTTGTCAAGGATGTAATCAATATCACGCAGGTAAGGCCGCGAGGGTTATGTTTCCGAACTGCCAGGCCTGTGCCAAGCCTGCCCTGGAAGGTGCCCGAGGTGTGCCAGGCTCTGCAGTGCAAGCTGCAGCCTGCTTGTCCTTTGGAGCGGAGCGAGCCGCTGGCGTGCACGCTCCTCCTCTCCTGCGCACCGCTGACGCCCTTTTCTGAAGGCAGCACCAATGAAGTGCTGCAGTCAAAACACAGGCACTAGGTCTCTGCACGCTTTCTGCGGTGGGTGCACCCCAGACTGTAAGGAAGTCTTGGTTCTTGTCTGTCAGTGCAAGCAGCACTTGTTCTCTTGTCTGCAAGCCGGGCTTAGCCATCCCCACTGTGCTCTGACTGCTGGTCCGGGGATCCTGACTGGTCCCAGTGCAATCAGGAGGTAAATGACCCTGGGATCCTCTCCTTGCAGTATGACGAGGATGGCATGGTAGAAGCTGTGGGGAAGCACAACCCGGTGAGCTTTGCATTTGAGGTGACGAGTAACTTCATGCACTACAGAAAAGGAGTCTATTCAAAGTGAGTATTTCTGAACCTGGGAGGTGGGGGTGAGGGAAGGTGTAGGGCTGGAATCAGTCACATCCCCATTTTTCTTGCTTCGTGGCACTGGACACAGGGACACTGGGCTGCGTTCTTGCATTTTCTTTTAAACAGAAAATAGCAAACATGAGTAAACTGAGCCTTGATCTACTGATTTCTCAGGGGGATGAGAGCGCAGCACAGGGAAGAGGGAACAGTGTGCTTGCTAGGAGCCAGACCAGACTGTATTTGGAACAAAACTCAGCGAGTCGGTGAGCTTGGGAGGTGCTCCTGCAGCCCTGCCGCAGAGCTGGGGGAAGCCTGCCCCGGGGCTGATGTGTCTCTCAGCTGTGGATGGCGGCAGGCTCAGCCCAACTGTTGCAGCTGAACATGTCTGGCTTACCTAGCGTAAGGCCTAACCAAAGTTTCTGTGGGACTCGGGTGGCTCTTTCAGCGCTAGACCTCGGCGGGGTGGTGGTGAGCGGGGTAGCTGCCTTCACGCTGCCCTACACCTGAGCTGGTGCGTTCACAGGTTGCGTTATTGAGGCAGGGGTCCCGGCATCGATGGTCTCCGCAGGGCAGGCAGGTCCCTCAGCGCCTCGTGCCTATCCCTGCAGCTGGACGTGGAGGAGAAGTAAGCAGAGGTGAAAAATCAGTTTGAGACATAAGTGACCTAGCAGGAGAAGGTCTCAAGTGTCTTGTCAGCTCTACAGCCAAGGCAAAAAGCTACTTAAATGTGGTTATTGCAGTTTGGAAAGACTACGGACGCTAACTGTGGCAGGATGGATTTCTATTAGGCAAGAAATGGGAAAAGCACGTGTTTGGAGAGAACTAGAAAAATACTTGAGAGTAATGAATCCTCAGTCACGTAGAACTGCAGGGAAAATTAAACGAAGAGTCTAAGCATGAGTGATCTGCCCCAGGGAGCAGCAAGGGAAAGAGTAGGCAGCGCCGCGAATTTGAGCGGCTCTGCTGTTGCAGTGAAGACAGTAACCTCAAAGCTGACTGCCAGCAACGGGCAGCTGGAAGGTGCGAAGGCAGGTGGGTGGTCAGGGCACTTCGGGACAGGATTCCCGTCGGAGGAACACGCCCAGTAAAGGCCTCTTGTGGATTTATAGTCTAAGGTAGTTTTAAAGTCAGAGCATAAGGGATAATTGATGCTCCGGTGGTTTCAGCCTATGGTTCCCAGACCAACTGTTAATAGATTCAAGGGAAGTAAATCCGTTGTAAGGATTGTTGATCTTTTAGTTATCTGCAGTTTGAAAATGTTTAAAAATGGTGCTCTAGACATGGGAGCTTGTCCCTTGTGTCGTCTGCTTTTATGCCACAGGCAGCAACTTGCATCAAGTGCAGTTCAAAAGCTGGAAATTCAGAAGAAATACAAAGAAATGTGTATTTAGACTGAGGAACTCGCTGCTCTCTGTGCAAAATGCAGAGCAGTACCCCTGCCCTCTGGGGCAGAACAAGCGGTTACTGGGATGCACTGGGAGGTTCTGGTTTTCATTGGAAAAATTCCTTTGCTCGCTTTTTTCATTGTAGCTCATTCTTGTGTGATGATGTTCATGTTAATTCTGAACAAAAGGTCGGACCAGGCGCTCAGATCAAAGGTCCCTGTAGCTTATCACCCTGATTTCAGATACGGCTGGTAATAATCGGTAGCTCCTTTCCTTGGCTTCCCTCCCTGCTCTCCACAACTGGAGTTCAGAGTATCCATGAGTTCTTCTTGCAGTTGGAGCGCAATCAAGAATGCCGGCTAATCCATGCTTAATTAAAGGCTGCTTTTTCATGTAACGAATCTGCATTATGTCTCCTTTTCTTCACAGCCCACGGTGTGACCACACTCCTGACAAGGTGAACCATGCTGTCCTCGCTGTGGGGTATGGAGAAGAAAACGGAACGCCTTACTGGATCGTGAAGAACTCCTGGGGCCGGCTGTGGGGCATGGACGGGTAAGGAGGTCCCAACGCTACCGGACCCACCGCTGTCTCCCTGTACCTGGTAAAAGGGCAGCCACATGCCTGGGATTCCGCCCACCCTTGTCAGCCCCCAGGTCGCCCTTAAGCTCTCAGGCTGAAATTTCGCAGCTGTTTCATACTCTGGGAAGAGGCAGGGGAAATCATCCCAGCCTGGGCAGTGAAGGAGCCATGGCGCTACACGCCGGTCCTGGGGTGACTGGTTAGAGCAGAGCCTTGGATCAACAGACCTGCCGCTGTCACCAGGGGCCTGGCCAGCACGTGCAGAGCCACCACACCGCTGGTTTGCCTGGTGCCAGGAGAGCACTGTGCCTCTTCTGAGGTTACGCAGCCAGAGAAGAACAGGTTGTGCTGGGAGTGAGTTTTCACTCCAGCTCCACAAGTATTTCCAGCTGCGACTGTGGTATTTTAGAGTCAGGTGCTCGCTCTGCTAGCTGGTGATACAAGGGGGACGAGGAGTAGCGTGGCCTGGCTAACTGCTGGCATGTTGCAGGAATCTGCTCCTTGTGCTGGCATGAGAAAGGAGCTTGCGCGTGATGAAAGCAGTCGCCTTACGCCAGTATCTGTCCTGCTGATTCTGCCGGAGACGGGAATGCACGCTCATACACGTTTCTTTCTCTTTTTAGGTATTTCCTTATTGAACGTGGCAAGAATATGTGTGGTCTTGCTGCTTGTGCATCTTACCCGGTTCCTCAGGTGTAAGAGGAGAGCGCAGGCTGGGGAAAGCGGGCACAGGAAATGGAACGACTGGTTGTATACGAATTTCTGAATGCTAAAAAGAAGGAAGCGAGAACAAGCTGAAATACCAGTCTGCTGAAAGTCGTGACTTACAGATTCCTCGACTTGCACGCAGCCAGGAAGACCCGTGCCCCCTCTCCCTAGCCAAAAGCAAGGGTGCTCCTGCACTGAGCGCCCGACTCCTGCCTTCTCCACCCGGCTGCGGTGTGCGCACAGCGTGCCTCGCTCTCCTGCACCCAAACGCAGCCCTGCGGCTCTGCAGGGTCAGCAACGGGGGGGGGTGGGGGGGGCTGCTGGGACAGAGGAAATGCCCTGCAGTCACCCAGTTTTAAGACACTGCCCTGACAGAGCTCACCCCTTCCTGCAGGTGGCCGCTTCCCAATCAACTTCTAGGAATTTTTCAATTTTCTTTGAAGGCGATTTTTCCTTTCTCTACGGAACGATGAGTGCTGTGATTTGCACGTTTTATCTATTTTCATTAAAAGTTTTTAGTATTTTTTTTGTATTAAAAAAAAGGGTATTTTAATGCAAATAGCGAAGAAATGGATGATTTTCTTTTACAAATCAATGAAAAAAGCAGCTTATTGCTAACAAAAGAGGCGATGCTGAGAGCAGGCCGTGTGTCAGCAGGGGCTGCTTCTGGGTGTTACTTGGCGCCGAAATCTGCCACTGACTGAATAAAGATGACTTGTCACCGCCTGGAGGTGTGCTCGCCGCCGCCCTGCGCCGTTACCGGTCACCGGTGGGAGAGGCGGCGCGGGACGCGGCCCCGGGGGTGTCTGGCGGGGGCGGCGGCCTCCTGACGCAGCTCCTGCGAGCGACGCGGGGGCGCAGAGCGCTAAAGCCCTCCCGGGGTTACGCAAATCGGCTTCTGGGAGCAGCTCGAGGGCGCCCGGGGCAGGAGGCGGTGCCCGGGGGCTGGGGGCCGTCGCTCTCCGCCCCGCCAGCATCGCCCCGCCTCTGCCATTTTGCGGAGGGGCGGGGCGAAGGCGCGCCCTCGCCCCGGAAGCGGAAGCGCCTCGCCGTCACTTCCGCTCCCGGCACCTCCATCCAATAGGGGGGCGGCGGCGTTTTGGCGCCGAATGCGAAGGGGGCGCGCGGCGGTGAGGGGGCGGCGAGCGCCCGGGGAGAGCGCCCCCCGCCGGCGGGGCGGCGGCCCAGCAAGCCGCCCCCGCCGCGGCAGCGGCCGGCGCCTGCGGGGCCCTAGGGGGCGCGGGGGGCTCCGGGGAGGCGGCCGGGACGCTAACGGGGGGCTCGTCTCGTTCCAGGGTCTTTACCTTCAAGAAGACCTCTCCGGCCGGCGCCCTGCCCAGGGAGCCTCGGGGCCCCTCCGCCGCCTCGGCTTTGAGGGACAAAGACGTCAACACCTCCCTGGCTGCGTGCGCCTCATCCCTCCCTGCCTCCAAGGACAAGAAAACGCAAATCCAGGATTTCTTCCCCAGTGCACGGGGCCTCGAGGCGGCCTGCGCCAGCCCGGCGCTCGCCAGGCCTCAGGAGGCGTCAAAAGGCCCCGCGGGCGCTGGGAAGAGGAGCGTGACCCAGGGGCTGTGCGGTGCTGCGGCGCGGGAGGCCGGGCCCGCTCCTGCGGCTGCCCCCCTCGTTACCCTCCAAGACGAGTGGGATGACATCGATGACTTTGACTTGTCGGCAATCGAAAAGAAGTACGGCCGGCCGCCGGGCCTGTCCCCCAAAGGGCAGCGGGCCGCCTGCGAGGCCTCCCAGAGGGCAGCCCCCCGCCGGGACCAGCCGCTTGGCTCTCCCGGCACCGCGGGCGATGACACGGGGCCTCGCAGCCACGGCGCCCGGGAGCGCAGGGAGGCCTCTCCAGAGGCTGACCAGCGACCCTTGTCGCAGCAGTCCCTGATCTGTCTTGAGGACTCAGCTCCCTGCAGCAGCACCAAGGCTGTGGGCAAGGGCCTCTGGGAGAATTTATCTGCTGCCGTGATTTTGGATGATGACAGTGAAGAGGCCCACCCAGGTAACAGTTTATTTTAAAGTGCGGGTGAGCTAGAAGAAAGTGTGTTCCTGTTTGCACACAGAGGGCTTGGTTTTTCGGCAGTCAGAGGGGCCTGCGTGCTCGTACCTGACCAGCAGTCATGGATACGTGGGTTTTGTTTGGGTAACCCCGGCTGGTGGAAGTGCGGGGTTGTAAACAGTGAAGCGTGGTCTCTGTGGCAGAAGCAGCCGCTGGTCACATGGGAGTGTTGGAGTTGCAAGACTTCCCATATGGCGTTCCAGAAACGAAGAGTGATAATCTATAGGGCTGGTAGAGAAGGAAAAGCACTTTTAAATTTCATACAGAAGAGACAGAAAATCCTGTTATGTCTAAATGCAACGATGAGAAATATTAAACCAGAAAAAGATACCTCACTCAATTTAAAGCAAAACAAACAAACAAAAACGAAACAGAAAAACCTCTGTTATGACCCAGAAGTTCATGACCATCAGTCGGGGTGCTTCCTTGGCAGCTCTGGATTCCTCTTGGCTTCTCTGTTTTATGTGCCTTACCTGTTACGTTTTGAAACTTTTCATCTTTGAATGTGAAATGAATGTGCTTGTGCAACTGAATCGTATGAAACGTGTTCTGTGGCGCTGCCATTACGTTCGATGGCAAAAGAATTTGTGGACTGTATTTTTCTTCTTAAGAATATTTTGTTACTTTTCCCCTCTCTTTCTCTGAAATGAGTTTTAATAGATTAATGATATTGGCCTTTCTTGGTGAGATTTGTCACGTAAGGCACTGTACGTGTAAATTTACCTTCTAATTCTGGTGTAGGGACTATGCCTGTTGATGAGTCCACACTCTTTTTAAGCCAGTGTTTAATATGGTGACAGTTTTCTATAAAATCTTTCATAGGAAAATACACCTCTTAAGTTTGAAGAAGCTATTTTTTTTTTCTCTTCTGACAGGGGAAGGTAACCAGAGCCAAGCTATATAAGTTTTCCACTTAATAGAGGGTTTGTGGGGTTTTTGTTGGGTTTTAATGGGGATGAAAATGGGAGCAGTAATTTATTTTTTTTTCCCTTTAAAAGTCAGAAGCTGTGTTAAACGAGTGTTCTGAATTCTGGCTAGTAACTTTTTCCCTCTGTTCAGTTCTGTTTCTCTTTATACCAGAATGAGCGTGCAGTGTTACCTGACAATATTCATACGCTTCTCTTTCAGCTGCTCACGATAAAAGTGGGGAGAGCCAGAAGCCAAGCAGCGCTGAGAACAACAGCCCCCCAGAACTGGACGAGGTCGACGTCGAGCCGTTCGCAGGCACGGAGCTTGAAGAGGCTGATTACTTGGATGTCATTCCACCCTCCCCTGAAGAAGAGCTGCCTACCTTCTCACCTTCTGTAAGAAGCATTAGGTAAAACAAAGTTCACTGATACAAGTGTCTGTCTGCAGGGTGATTTTTAAAAGTGCCAAAAAAGACATGAAACGAGCGCTTGTTAAAAAGCTCCAGGTTGCCTTGGTTGCCTCTGCTTGTCCTTGGCAGGTTGGCAGTTGACAGCTGCTATTAATGTTTTATGAAATGCTTTTTGGTTTGTGGCCAATGTTTAAGGTGGCTTTCGCTTCAGAAAAAGCAGAGTTATTTTTCCTTTTTGTAGTGTGAGGGAAAAATAATTATTGACACAGGTCTCTACATGCTGGCGCATAGGATGAGTGACAAACTGCGCAGCTACCTGCGTTTTACCTGGCTTTTCAAAATGTGTTTATCTTTTACACTCATCTTAAATGCTGTTATCCTGAAAGAGAAACTTCTCTTGTGGAAATGCGTTGATTTGCAGCTAGTTGTATTTTAATGACCCTTTCTTTTAAATTAGTAACACTTGTGAAGAATCTCCAGCTGGTGGAAGATCCACAGCGAGCAGTGTTGAGTCCAAGCCTGCGGAGGCTGCCACAACGCAGCCCGTTGCTGACAGCAGTCCTAGTGCGGGGGATGCAGGTACACGAAACATTCTGAAATTTTATGCCTGAGATTTTGGGGATTCTTCGCAACTTCTTGTTCTCCTGCGTATCCCCTGTATTCTGAGAGCATTAACTAACAGCGACTGATGGCAACGAGGAAGCAGGGGACAGAATCTCGCAGAGGATTCTGCGATGTTGCGTACACGTGGCGTAGGCTCGGGGGTGTTGTCTGATCCCGATTCCGGGTTTGTCAGTACCAGCCCGGGATACCGCACAGGCCTCCTTTTCAGAACTTAAAAGCACAGATTGACCAAATCATTCCCGAAGTTGGCCACAGCACACAGGCGTGTCACTGTGAGCTGGCGCTGTGTCAGCGTGTCCGTTGGATTCCCGCAGATGCTGGCTTCAGCAATGGTGCAGCTAAAATGTTTCTTTCACTTGCAGAATGCAAAGTTACTGAGTGTAGGTGTGGCACAACCTGGCTTTAAGGCTGCGGATCTTTCCTCTCAAGAGATACATAAAAATGTAGCTTTTGGTGCTGTTCTACAGTGCCATTTAACATTTTGGCTTTATAAATGCCCAGAGCAGCGTTTTCATGTTCTATGTTTTAATGATGCTGTTCCGGAAATCGGTTTGGTCACGCTCCATCTTGCCACGCTTTAGTGCACCCACGGCAAACTTGTGGTCAGCTTGGAGCGCTAGCTGGTGGCAGGAGGCACCCTTCTGCCCCCAGGTAATCTGGAGTCGGGTGGGCGCAGCAGAGGCCAGAGGTTACTCTGAGGGATCACAGCCCTGGCAGCGGCGGTGTGAGGTCCGGTGCAGTTCATTGGCAATATTTGGATGTTTTGCTGTGGTGCTAAATTGGGAGGGGCAGGTCACGAGGTGACAAACGCTGGCTTTCACGCGTGGGAGGTTTTCTATGGTACTTTCTAGGCTGGAATTGCAATGTAATATTTTAATAAAATGTGTTTCAGTGTGTTTGGGGAGGGGTGATTTGAGATAAGCAAAACGTAAACTTGAGTGGTTTTTGGAAATAAGTTTGAAAGAACTGTGACAAGGTTCAGAAAATGTGTAGAAATGGGTGATTAAAAGGCAAGGGCAAAACCACGTAGACTGGCTGAGTTCCTGCACACAGAAGCAGTTTCTTTATGTGAATGGGCTTTTTTAAAATACACCGAAAGTAAATTATATAGACTTATGTGTCGTGATTTACTATCTTTTGGGAGAGTGATATCGTCTTATTCTAATAAAAATTAGCATTACTGTATGCTAACATACACTCCGTCTAACAGACACGGGCTTGCATCTGGAACAGCAGCTCTTTGGCGTCATGGATGATATCTGTAAGCTGGTGGATGCCATTCCCCTCCATGAGCTGAAGTCTCTGTCATGTGCAAAAGAACTTCTCCAGCAGAGAGATCTCAGGTACGCTCTCATGAGCAGCCTCCCGCGTTTCCATGCTCCGTGTGAAGCGGCGGCGTGCCTGCAGGTGTCTCCATCGCGCTGAAAAGATGATGTGGAAGGATTTTTTAAAAGCTTAAAATTACTGACTGAATAAATAAATAAATAAATAAATAGATCCAAAGAACCGCTGAAATTATTAACAATCCCAGTGTTCTGCCAGGAGAAAGAACCCAGTTCTGCGTTTGGCCTGAGGCATAGGTAGTCCCGTACCTTTTCTCTGGAGGTGACTGGCACCAGATGCTTCCAAAGCAGCAGGGTGATGCGAGATAACCTGCGAGGTGTCATCCTGATTTCTAACCAGAGGCCCTAATTTAATATTCCCTCTGTGAGACTTGCTGTCACTGACTACAGCGATTACAACTTCTCCTGATACCCACGTATTTGTCATCTTTCACTCTGGTGATGGCTGCTGCTGTCTGCTGCTTTCAATTCTGCATAATCTGATGACAACACGTAAACTTTTTGGGATTTTATTTTGGTTTTTTACTGGACTGGGCCTGCATGCTTTTTTTGAATGTTCTCAGTAAAACTGACTTACTCTATTTCCTCTTATTACTGTAGTCAGGAATAGTCTTTAGAAAGTTCATAAAAATATCATTTGGTTCAAGCACATTTTTATTTTTTTTAACTTCAGGTTTGTGCCTCTAAGGGATTGGGGCTTTTCTTGTGCTCTACCTTGCCTGGATCAGTTCCTTTCTATTAGGAATTCTTTTACTTTATGTCTGCAGAGAAGATGCAGTGATTTTGTAATTGTTTTGTGCAACTGAGTTCTGGTATTATTCTCCCTTCCCTAGGTTTGTTTGAAATATTTTTAAAATATGGTGACACAGAATATGATGTATGTTAATATTTTTAATAGGAGAGAGACAAAACTGTTCAACGTGTGTTGTAGGTCTTGATAAATCATTGCTTGTGACTAAGTATTTCTCTTTTCCTTCTTCCTTCCCTTGCCGTCTCTCCTAGGAGAAAATTACTGGCTAAATCTGTCCCTTTGAACAGAAGTAGTGTAAGCAATGCTTTTCCTAGAAACTGGAGGGCATGTGTGGAGCAGAGCCCTCTCGCACGTCCTGGTACTGCTCTGTCTTCTGGCCCCAACTGGAGCTTCAGTTCCGACAGAAACTCACCGAAATCCACAAACCTCCCATCTGTGCTTTCTGGAACTGTTAATGCAAGTGATTTTTCTACCAAAAAAAATCAAACTTTGGAGACCTCCTATGCTTCAAAGCAAAGTATTGAGGAGATCACCTGCCCGGAAACTGCAGCACCGTCGTCTTCCAAGGTTAATGGCAAAGCTGGAGCTTCCCTCAGCCTGCTTTCCGAGATGTCCCTGGACAGCAGCTGGTGTGAAAAACCAGGGGCGAGGAACGGTGGGAACAGTCGTCTGCTGGCGTGGCCTCTGACCAGCACAGCTCTGAAAGGTCAGAGTGAAGCTCCTACTGGCATTCCCGCGGGAGGTGGCGTAGGCATGAACGACACAGACTTTGACCTTGATCACTTTGATATCGATGATTTTGATGAGGACTGGGAGAATCCGGTGAATGTTTCGGCGCCCACGACACCGTCTACGCCGTTGTATCAGCGCGTGAGGGAAGGGCCACCTGCCAAATCGCTGTCATCAAAGATACTGTCCAGAGCCAAAGGACCTGCTCTTGTACTGAATCCTGCTGCGCCGAAGTCAAGCTTCTCCATGGCAACAAAGAACAGTTCAGGTAAATGATGCTCGTTAGGATTACTGTCTTTCCCTTTTTAAAATTTTTATTTACTTACTTTTAAGCCTAATGCCAAGTAACTCACTGCAGATTACATCCGTGCCTTTTGTTTCTGTGGAAATTCCTGTTGGTTTCTCTTTCCAAAGCCATCTTCTGGTTTGGTTTTATTTTCCTCCAAGCGATGCCGAACTTCCTGAATATTTATTTGCCAGGCAGGTTGCAGGCTGCTGGGAAGGTGAAGCCGCTAAAACTGGAAATGAGAATGTTTCTGTGTTGAAAGTAAATAATGATTCTGCAGTTGTTAATTCAAAGCTGTACAACAGTTTCAGCTGTTTATGCAAACTGTTCAAAAATGGGCACTGGTTGAAGCAAACCTGATCCCTCTGGGGCACGGGGGTGGGTCGCTGTTATTTGTGGTTACTGTAGGTAAAGAGAGAAGTGAAACCGTTACGCGTTTCACCAGCCGCTCTATCGCGGATTCAGCTCGCGCCTACTGTTGGGAACCCACGAACAGGGATCCTGTTCGTAGTTGTTTGTGGCAGAGATGAAGTTTGCCGGTGTCAGATGAGGCATTTCATACAGTCAGGGGACAGAAGCTTGCTTCCAGAGATGTGCACGGAGTCGAAATTCACACTTGAGCTGGTCTCAAATTCTAGATGAATGCAATTTATTTTTTTTTTTAAGTAAGTAATGATTTGAGTTTAAAAGGCTTAAAGGGTGACTTGAGTTTAAAAGTCATGATTTAAGTCATGATTTGAATTTGAAAGGTTTAAAGTGGTGGCTAAGCCATACTTGAAGCAGTTTTATGTTGCAAGAGGGGTAGCGCAACTGGGTATGGTAACTCACTGCAAGTACACTTCCTTCGTCTGCAGATCCGACGGTTAATAACCCTGCCCTAGAACGGCTCAGGGGTATGAAATTTTCCCATTCTGAAGAGATGATGAATACATTTCACAAAAAGTTTGGTCTGCACTGTTTTCGGACAAATCAGCTGGAGGCCATCAACGCTGCTCTTCTGGGTGAAGACTGTTTCATCTTAATGCCCACTGGTACGTATCTCCAAGCGCCGTGCGGCCGCAGGCTTTTGAGGCCTGGCCCACCCTCGAGAAATACAGACCCACAGCTCCTTTTGCGAGGCCCGTGATAAACTTTTCTCCTTCTCTGTGCCTTTGTGGAGGTGGCGATAAATTGTGCTGCTTGAAAGCTGCAGCAGCAGGATTTCTGGACTTTTTGTATGCACGGTGGTGTTCTGAATGAGGCAATTGAATTTCTGCCCTCCGTAATGTTTCACGTGATAACTCTTCCTTATCCTACGGGTACCCTATTAAAGGCAGTAATTGGTAAATTTGTTTCTGAAAGTGCTGTAAATGGGAAGTAAGAAATAGGTCTCCCCTCTTCCCCTCCGCTCCACGCTGTCTCCCTTTCCTCTTGGTATCTAACATGAGTTGTGTCCTGTTGGATCCTCACAGGCGGGGGTAAAAGCTTGTGCTACCAGTTACCAGCCTGTGTCTCTGCTGGAGTCACCATCGTTATCTCTCCGCTGCGGTCGCTGATAATAGATCAAGTTCAGAAACTGAAGACTTTAGACGTAAGTTCGAACCGCTCACTTGATTTAGTTTAACTGCAGACATGTGAATTAGAAATCTGAAATTCTACAGTAAACCTTACGTCTCTCAAATACAAACTGCAAAAATTGATTAGATGGAAACTGTAAAAGGCACACTAGGTGGTCTAGGAAGATCTAAACTAGATGAGCTAGAATATCTCGGCAGTCTAACCGCCAAATTGACTGATGCTTGTGTGTATTTGTTACCGGAGCTTAGTTTTCAAGTACAGGTGCCTGATTCTTAGATTCTGAGAGCTGTACTTAGACACCCAAATAGGAGCAGCCTGGCTTTGTGGCAGCAATAAGCACCGACAGCTCCTCAGCTAGAAGGGTTCTGGCGATGCCGAGCATTTCTGGAAAAGTAATACACAGAGAAAAGAAACGCAAGTGCGGAAGATGAGTATTCCTAAGCCTGATGGCTTATGAACTGCTTTCGCCTCCCTCGTGTATTACTGAGATTGAGAGATCAGGGAGACAACGGCGGGTAACGCGCTTTAGGGCAAAAATACAGAGATGTTTTGGGGTATGGGACAAAAGTGAGCACGATGCAGGGTTTTGAAGCGCAGACATTCCTTCCCTCATCAAGTACGGCTTCAATAGTCTGACTCGTGGCCCTCGCATGTGTCTGCCTTTTGGTGACTGTTGCACAGCCCTATGCTCTGGCCATGCTCTTTGTCTTGTGTTGTGGGGTGCCGTGGCTGTAAAAGCTGGCTCAACTCGCTCCGTGGCTCCTGGGGATTTGTAGCTGCAGGAGGAATTTCCTCTGCGGAGCTGCAGCTGCCCCTTGCAAGAGGAAGAGGAGGCAAGCGGGCAGAATTGGCTCTGCCTCTGTGACCTATTCTCACATCGCTTTTGTCCTTAGGATCCGACTCCTCTGTTACTGTTCAGCATGAGTAGTGAGTTATACGTTCAGATTTAATATGGAATTGCCTCTCCGAGTGGTATTCAGCCTCTTCTGATGCAATGCTGTTCTGTTTGTGGGCGCTGTTATTGGGGGTGTTATCATGTCTTTGTGCTTCTTGGAAAGTTTGGTTCTTATCTTAATATCTCTGTCTTCTGAATTCAGTCTCAAAGTTACAGTCTGTTGAGCAATAAACAAACATTGTGTCGGCTCCCTTGACTGGGAAGAGCGTTCAAAGAGAGCAGACAAACCCCGAGTCAGCTCTTGCTCTGTTGGTAGAATTGGGAGCAGAAGAACAGAATTTGGCTTACAGCCTTTTGGTTTTATCATTAGACAAATTCTGCCATGTCTACGGTATGGTGGGAGTCCAAATGTTATCTACAGTGACACAAAGAAGCCTTGCAAATGTTATGTTCGCTGAGGATAGTAACTGTGTGTACTTTTTTTATCTGGTTTATAACTAGATGTAGGACTGTATTTGGAGAAGCTTCTGGTTTGCACATGATAAAACTTAATATCTTTTTTTTTAATATAGATTGCTGCAACATATCTGACTGGTGATAGAACGGATGCTGATGCTTCAAAAATATATATGCAACTGTCAAAAAAAGATCCTGTAATAAAGCTCCTGTATGTTACTCCAGAGAAGGTCTGTATTTAATTTGAATTGGAAAATCACAGAGGCAGCACGAGGCGGATTACAATGAAGTATTGAAGGGGAAACGCTGAATTTAGAGTAGGCTTTTTGGGGAGGGAAAAAAAAGTGAAATATTTTTTTAGATAATTCAGTAAGACTCTGTACAGTTGTAACTAATTGCAATCCCTAATTAACCGAGAATGAGAACTTGGTATGTCTGTGCAGTTTAAATTCTTAAAACAAAACCCCCCTGCCCATCCATTTCAATATGTCTTACTACACATTAGTGGCTAATTGCTGTCAGGTAGCTATTAACATCTAGACTACTATGAATAGGGTAATACAGGGGGAAAATGTGTAACTGTCGAGGTAATAGGTGATTGCCTTGTACTTAATTATACGCTGCCTTTAAACATGATATTGTTTAAACATGATACGCAAGAGCTGTGTAAGAGGGGACTGTTTAGTGAGCCCATTACGTGTCTTTCTCCAGCATTGTCTCTCCCTGTCCCCGTGACCTAAGTCCTTTAAGCTTACTCAGACTGGGCACCCCTGGGTAGATGATCCTAGGACCTTGCAGTAATCCTGCACCAGCTGCTTCGTTGCCAATTAAAATGAAGCTGATTGCAGTTTTCTTTATGGCTTCAAGCTTTACCTGTACGGTCAAGATTAACTCTGCTGTACAGAGCAATTGCTGCTGAACTCTTAGTGAGGTAGGGTGAGGCTTTGCTCTGTTAGTTTGCTTTCTAATGCCACTGTGGGTGTGTACCTAGGTTTGTGCAAGCAGCCGGCTGATGTCAGCCCTGGAAAATCTCTACAACAGGAAGCTCCTGGCGCGTTTTGTCATTGACGAGGCCCACTGTGTCAGCCAGGTAAAATCCTTGATCTGTTTTTCAAAATGGCAAAAGACTTCACGGGAGCATCTTACTCAGCTATGCTTAACTTTTGGTTTTAAACTAGTGGGGTCACGATTTTCGACAAGACTACAAACGGCTGAATATGCTCCGCAAGAAGTTTTGTGCTGTTCCTATGATGGCTCTTACTGCCACTGCTAACCCCCGAGTCCAGAAGGACATTCAGAATCAGCTTGAGATGCTAAAACCACAAGTGTAAGTTGCTCAGCCTTTTCCTGAAATGGTTTGTTTGTGCCGCAGAAATTTTGAGTGGAAAACTTAGTAAAGTAGGAAAAGCATCACAGGTCTGTCTGAACTACGGACGTAGTGGTGTCTGAATAAACGAGAACATAAGCGTGGCACTTCATGTGGGTTATATGCAAAATGTTGAAGTAAGAAGAATAAAAACCTTACCAGACTCTTCCTTGCACGATTCAGGAACCTGTTTAATAGAAAATAACATCGTGACATTTTCTGTGTCACTAAATGTGCAAGCTGTGTTTTAGGGTGCGTTTCATGAGAATGCTGGAAAACTGAGAAGCTGGAAGCTTTTTTTAATTAGCATTGGCAGTAACTTAGATAATGAGGTACCGTTGGGCCTGGGTTGTGTTGTCATGTTTTCATGGTACATGATGGAAAAATAGTGTTCTTTTTTGTTGAATTTCTTCTTTTAGGAAGGTATTTCAGGGTAGGAGGAGGGAGGTGACGCTATATTTTGCAGATTTGATCACTCGAAGGTGGATGCAAGTATTCGAAAGGAAGATGAAGGCGAGGCCAATCACTGTGGGCCTGTTTGGTTTATGGGCACTTCTGCCTTCTACACAGTGCTGCCATGTACCTTCGGGTTTTTTCACAGACACAGGAAAAATGTGGGAATTTTAGACCTAAAGTATGGGTGACGTGAATCTCCATGGGCATAGTGGAACAATAATTCCTTTGCAGATTGGGCAGAACGAGCAGTAGTTAAGCTGAATTTGGGACATTCCAGTCAATACCTAGCTTGCTGAAGGGATCGCTGCGCCCATAAAGCTGACGAGCACCCATGAACTGTTTCAGGTTTACAATGAGCTTCAACAGGCATAACTTGAAATATGACGTGTTGCCCAAGAAGCCAAAGAAGGTGGCAATGGATTGCTTGGAATGGATTAAAAAATATCATCCACGTGAGTACTGAGCAGTGTAGTATGCTTGCGTGCTTTTTTATTAACTATGTCTTAAGGCAGGAGAAGCTTTTGTAGTGCTGTAAACCCCCCAAACTTGTGCCTTTCTGTAAGCGACTAATGTATTTACAAGGAAAACAAGTTGGGGGCAAAATGGTGTTATTGGTAATGGGAATCGGATTTAAGGGCATGCTAAAGTTAAGGGTTCAAATTAGGACGGACAGTAAATGATGGTAATGCTCTTGAGTAATCTTCCTGGAGGTTGCCAGACCTCTTAGCATCGTGTCTTCAGAGTATAAATGTCATCTAATTCCCCTATGGTTTTAATTGTTTAATTCCTCTGGTCTGCTTCTCTGTGGTTCCCCTTGAAGAGCTCTACAGAGAATCCTGCCTTTCCAGGCTCTCTCTTGGAGTCCTGCAGCTCCTGCTGCTGGAAGTCGACTGCACCAAGCTCCCTTCATAGCTCCTCTAGTGCTGTAACCTAGTCGTTACTAGCTGCTCTCGCTCTTGATTTATCTGGTTCTTTCTCAATGTGTTTTAAATCCTAAGTACTGAGCAGGAAAACATCTACTGATTCCACCTTGGCAAAAACCCAGGAAATTGGGTGAGGAGAAACTAACAAAAATATCTGATATTAATAAAATCACTTTTCTTTATTATTAAGCAGTTATTGCATTACACTTGCCAACCTCTCCCTACTGGAGTAAATGTATTTGCTTGACAGCTGTGACCGTTCAGCAGGTGAAAGGGAGTAAAGCTGTGTGGTAGCACAAGTCTTTTTTTAATATATTTGCAGATGACTCTGGAATAATTTATTGCCTTTCACGTCATGAATGTGACACAATCGCGGCTATTCTGCAGAAGGAAGGTCTTGCTGCACTTGCCTATCATGCTGGCCTCCCTGACTCCAACAGAGATCTTGTACAGAAGAAGTGGATTAATCAAGAAGGATGCCAGGTAAAAGAAAGGCAACTGGGGGGGAAGTGAATGGAGTTTAGAGCACTTTTATCCCTCTTGGCCTAGTAAGTGAAAGTGAAGTTGTGTAACGTTATTGCCAGATTGGATCAGTTATTTAACACCGCATCCGAACAGATCTGCCGAAACCCATTAGCCACCCTTTTACGGGGAGTCGTACAAACAAAAGGCTGCGGCACCGCACCAGGGTATGGTACTGCAGGAGGAAGGAACCGAGCGGCACAGGGCTTCTGAAACGGCCCTGGGCACGCTGCTGAGCTGTATTTGAGACTCAAATGCGGAGCGTTCCGTTGTCTGGAGTAGCTCTTCTGAAAGGGAAGGTGGTTTTGCTGGTTTGTACACGCCTTGCAGCGTTACAATTGAAATTCTGGGTCCTGCACAGGTTTGTAATCTTGATCGCCTCTTTTACTTTTGGTGCAGTGTGCTGCACGGATAACATTCATAACTCTGTGTAACCAATTACTATTTCCTTCCTAGGTTATATGTGCAACAATTGCCTTCGGAATGGGAATTGATAAGCCTGATGTACGCTATGTTATCCATGCTTCTCTTCCCAAATCCATAGAAGGTTACTATCAGGAATCTGGCCGAGCTGGACGGGATGGTGAAATGTCTCACTGTCTGCTCTTCTACAGCTACAGCGATGTAACCAGACTTCGAAGGCTAATACTGAGTGAGTTCTCGTGTTTGGAACCTAATGGAGACGACATTAAGGAAGTCGCGTGGGCTCTGTTTCGTCTAGGCGGGGCTATTCTCGCTTAGCAGTGCCGTATACCAGGCCACATGTCACGTGGCATTGTAAAGATGGGGGGGCTGTGCATCTCTACCGGGATGCTTCTCTGTAATGAAAGATTTTTGTCACTTGTACCTAATTTCAGTCAAACCCTTTTTGCTTCATACATATCCATCTCTTGCTTCTTGCCATTCCAGTCTTATTTCCCTTTAAAACTTTAGAGGTAAAATCTGTCCTAGGTCAGTTCTGTACTGACGTACTCCTCTGTTTAAGCTTAAAGCTTTAAGTTTTGTCTGTGTGATAATAGATGAAAATGCAGAGGTGCAGATTTAACAAATGCAATTGAATTTGTTGCATTTCAGTGGAGAAAGACGGCAACAGCCACACGCGACAGACCCACTTCAACAACCTGTACAGTATGGTTCACTACTGCGAGAATGTAGTTGACTGCCGGAGAATTCAGCTTTTGGCCTACTTTGGGGAAACTAATTTTAATCCCACCTTCTGTAAAGATCACCCGGAAGTAATTTGCGATAACTGCAGTAGAAAGCAGGTAAAAACTGATTTTGCATTTCGCTGCTTTAAAAAATGGTTACATGGCATCTGGGAAGGCAAACGGAGAACATGAATGAGATGTCTGGTATTTCTGTGATGCTAGATGCTTCGAATTATTTTCAGGGTTTAACCTAGAGTTAGAATTACACAGATTATCCATGGATTTACGGTGCTCCTGTTTCTGTCGGAGGACTGGTGCGGTGTGAGGGTATTCCTCAGTGCCAACCTTCTTCCACTGGAATGGCTGTGGGGAAATCCCTTCAGCTGCCTAGTCAGGTGTTTCCAAGGTAGCTTTGTGCTGCTCAAGGAGCACGAGTGCCACTCTAGGAGGGGTACACTGCTTGAGGCGGCCCAGAGGTCAGGATTTGTGTGCCAAGGATTGAAGCAAACTTGTTAGTGCGTGAACAGGAGTCGAAGGGAAGGCGGCTGTTGAAGCGGGCAGGGAAGGGTTACGGATCTCTCTAAACCAGATCAGTTTTATACCTGATAATATTCCTTCTCAGTCCTGTGTTTGAAGCATTACCTTTCACAGCTGTAATTGTAACAAAATTTGACTGGAATAATGCGCATTCGGTCCAGTCTTCTCGTTTTAACGCATATTGGAAATAGAAATTCTAGTGCATGGCAGCAGAATAATTATGGGAATGCGTTCCAAATGATGTACCTTGATTACTGGTGTTCATGCAGCAATCTTGCAGCTCAGTGTATAGAATTAACACAATAGAGGCTGTATACCATCAGCTGGTGCATATTACTGCATTTCCCAGAGTGTTATCAAACCCAGAATTCCTGTGACTGTGTTGTCTCACTGTGGGTGTACTAACCATAAAATCACTGTTTCTCTGTTTGGAACAAAATGAATTCCTGACTGGAAAAAGCTCCATAATGAAAACCAAGGTTGTCAGTAACAACTCGCATTAGGACAGAACCACATAATGTTGTTTCCTAATCAAGTCTATTTTCATAGGATTACAAATCAAGAAATGTAACAGAGGAAGTGAAGAGCATCATAAGATTTGTACGAGAGCATTGTGGACAAATGGGACGAATAAGTGCAAAGAGAAATACAGGTTCAGGAAGATACACATTGAATATGATGGTGGACATCTTCCTAGGCAAGTACTGTTCTTCCAGAAACAGCACCTACGGAGACTTGGTGCGTCAATTCCCGGCTGAGTGTCAGGAGGCGTATGCCGTACCAGCAGTGGTTTCAGAGAAGATTTTTGCAGAATATTTTGCAAAATTATTCTTCCCAGGAATCTCTTTGTGGTGAATGATCCAAAATAAATGAGACTAAAGCTCTAATCCGTTTCAGGTTGCTATGGTGATAATATTAGTTTTCTGGTGGTGCTTGGAGTTTCTGGTGCTTAAACGTGTATTTTATGATGTGCATAGACTATGGAATACCCTTGGGAGTTTCCCATGGGTCTGTAAGGACATGGCATGTAGGCTTTCTAATCTCAGGCTAATCCCGTGATCTCTGTTGCGCAGGTACAAAGAGTGCAAAGATTCAGTCTGGAATATTTGGGAAGGGAGCTGCCTACTCACGCCATAATGTTGAAAGACTGTTTAGAAAACTGGTCTTGGACAAGATTCTGGATGAAGACTTGTATATCACAGCTAACGACCAAGCAGTAGCATATGTGATCCTGGGAGAGAAAGCCCAGGCTGTGCTGGATGGATCGCTACAGGTGTGTAATGATTTTTTATTTTTTTTTTTTCTCTAATGTATTGTTATAAGGGATGTGCTACAGTTTTTGTGTAGCGCATACCCCAGGGGAGTTTAAATGTAGCTGGCCTACCAGCTGAAGTACAGGCTCTAATCTTTAGCAGATGCAGGGAACGGAATCCCACAGTATGACTTCTAGTCCAGCATTCTAAGAATCATGTGAGGCAAAAGGTAAGCTTGAGAGGGGGGGGGGGGGATTAAATCTTTCTCTTCTCCCCCCATCCATCTGATTCCAGCTTGACAAGAAAGCAAAGTTATGACCAACACAGAAAAGCTAAGAAAAGAAGGAAGAGTGCTACCTTCTCCTGCGTTTTCTGCTCTTTTTTTTTTTCCAGTCATTGGTGAGCTCTGATGGAAAATGCTCTTCAGGAAGGTCATGGAACCAGTCCCAGAATCGCTTGAGGCAATGTCTCCTCCGCATTAGTGCAGTGCTCGGAGGAGAGAAGAGCCCTCAGCATTAGACCCAGTGGCCTCTGGTCAAAGCTAGCTGTAAACTGGGTTCTCAGGATTTTTTCCCTGTGTCTCCCTGTATACTCTGCTAGTTCTTTGTGGGAGAAACTTCGGGGTGATTGAGTAGCCTGTTTAAAAACCCAAAACAAAAAAACCCAATACTAACAACAACAAAAAAACAAACCCCCCGAAAAAATCCCCCTTAAAAGTGTACACTGGGTAAATAGCTTTTTTTTTTTTTTTTTTTTTGTGGCCACCCAAGAATACTTGTGTTATCCATCAGTCTCCTAATGGTGGCTCTGCAGTAACTCCCCTGGCAGAAGGTATTGACTGGCTTGCTTTTACAGGTGGAGTTCCATGAAACAGAGAGTGCCAGTGCCATCAGAAGGCAAAGGGCTTCCGTGGCGAAAATGTCACAGCGGGAAGAGATGGTTAAAAAGTGCCTTGGGGAGCTTACAGACACGTGCAAAACGCTTGGGAAAATCTTTGATGTGCATTACTTCAATATTTTCAGTACTTCAACTCTAAAGAAAATAGCAGGTAATGTCAGGTTTTTGTTAGGTGGAACCCCTGTTGGCAGGAGACTGCATGCGCAGTTGCAGCCTTTTCCGGCAGAAAACCTACAGTTTCTAACGTTTTATGGGAACGGGTTCAGGTGCATGCTGCTGAGCGAGGTCTGGGGGGGCGGCTGGCACGGCACGGGTCGCTCAGGGCTGCAGCAGGCCTGCTGGGTAAGTGCAAGAGCCACCCAAGTCGTCACACTGCAAAACAAACTTGGAAGTGTTTTCAGAGAAAACTAGGTTTTGTGCTAACCAGCTCGAAGCCAACCTGCTAGAATAAAGGCTGGCTCCCTTAAGGATGTGACGCACAGGGCGGCTCTAGAAGGGATTTGTGTCCTCTGGAATACTCTATACCATGATCCCTCTTCAAAAAATGTTCGTTTGTTTGAGGTGCCTGATGGGTACTTTGTTACGTTACAGAAACCTTGTCGTCTGATGTGGAGGTCTTACTGCAGATCGACGGTGTCACAGAAGACAAACTGGAAAAATACGGTGCAGAAATAATTAAAGTGATGGATAAGTACTCGGAATGGACCATACCAGGTTTAGTATGCTTCGTACCACACTGTGTACTTTCCTGCCTAGTACCCTTCTCTCCTCTATTATCAGGAGTTTCACTCAAAGGTCACCTTGTTGTAAATACAAATAACTAATTCTTGCAGTTTAATGATTGCAAAAAGGGAGCAATCGCACGCTTTCAGAACATACAAAGGCCTTTGCTATCTTCTCGCTAGTTAAATTTAGCATGTCTGTGAGAGACCGTAACAGGGAAACGGGAACTGAGCAGACTGCTCTGCTCCTAACCTGTTAGTTACTGGGATTTATGTAATATGCTCGGTTATCAGGAGAGTTCTGACCTTAAGGTTAAAGGTCTTGCACCTCCTGCATATTTTTACACCCACCGTGTATGGGATAGCGTTGTAGCCTGGCAGATAATCCATAGTCACTACCGTTTGGTTTTCATAGTAACTGGGGTCAGCAAGTTCAGGTCTTCACTGACCAGCCCTTGCTCAAATGCGAAGACCTTTCAAAGCCAGGCGTACGAAAGCTATCGGGTGGGAAAGGCAGTAATTTAGAGTGCCTTTGCACAGCTCTGACCTTGTATCCGAAGTTCAGCTCCGTGGAGAACTGAGCCCTGAGACCAGTAAATCCGGTAACTTCACATGAGCGTAGCATGCGGCCTGTGTTGTGGCTAGAATATTTAATACAGCTTGGCCATCAGATTGGGCAGCGGGGCCTGCGGTGTTGAAGTGACACGTGCTTGCTTTTAAGGAGGCCGTGCTTTCATACACTGCAGTGTGAATAAACGCGTGGCTGAGGCTTCTGTTCTACTGCCTGCACAAAGAATCACGTCCCTCTTGATCGTGACTGACCGAGGAGCTCCCTGCTCTCTGAGCCTTCCCGTGTCTCCTGATGCTGTTTTTAAAAACAAGTGCCGTATTTGACTGTAGTAGTTGTGGTATATTCCATAACTCTTTCCAGCTGACATGAGGAAGAGAGTGTAGAGGCAGAAAGCCCAGGGTTACCAAAATAGTTTAGACAAGGCGGCAAGCTGGAGAAAATAGGACTGGCCAGTATTCTTCTCTGTCATGAGATAAAGCCGGGCCAGAAGGCAGTTTTAGTTCACGCCAACCCGTGAAGCACATTTAGCTGAGCCTGGAGCATCACCAGGGTGAAGGCAAAGGGGGAACTAAGCAGCCAGGGCAGCAGTTTTGTCACAGTCTGTGTGTTCTGGCTGGCCCAGACAGCGTCGTGATGTCGGTAGCTTTAACTCGCTGTCTGCCTGTAGAAGATGCTGCCTGCCAAAGTGTGGACCCAGCTACGGGAAGCACTGGCACGCCTGAGAGCGACGAAGAAGCAGAAGATGCAGTCAGGACCTCAAGCTATTTTTGCAATAACGCAAACCAAAGAAAGAAAAGGAAAAGGCCGCCAAACTTCAGAGAATCAAAGAGGAAAAAGACAAGCAGTGGTGGCAGCCAGCAGTTTCATCCCAAAGGGTACGTTGCTTGTGGTCACTTTTAACTTTTCTTTGTCCAGAATAGCATGGTGATGATCCTGGAATTGCGCTGTTGTCCTACTGCATTTTCTTGATTAAGTCTGGACTTTAAGAATGGCATAAAAATTATCCGGTACCTGCTAACAACTGCTCTGCTTTCTGGTTTTCTAGCATTTTCTGTTTGAAAAGCCCCTGGTGAGGAAGGCTATTTAGCAGTTGTCCTTTGTTTCTCACTCTTGACTGCCACAAGCTGAGGGGTGACGCCAAGTGTCAGTGTGCTGCCGTAGCCGTTATTAGCAGGCTGGCTGCATTCTCGGCTTGGAAATGTAAAGATGGCTCAAAACTTTGAAGATTTGATGGAGTATTTGAACTTCAGTTCCCAGTCCCTTGTTAATTTGGTATTTCTCCCTCCGATTGTGCCATGCGAGGCAATGCCTGCCTCAAGACCACAGCGTTTGGATCCAGGAGCCTGGCTGGTCTTGAGCTTCTAGAATCACCACACTCACAGTAGAGGAGCGGCTGGGCTCGCCTGATTCAGGCTTTATTTACAGTCCATGCAGTTGTGGGTGTAATAAGTAGCAGCAGTTTGTGCTCAACATGGTGAGTATCACTGCTGCAGGGAACGATGAAAAGAGAGTGGTTGAAAAATCTGCTCCAAACAGTCTTTATAACAGTGGAATGAATAAAGCTGGCACTTATGTTATATTAGTTTATACTGCTTGTCATGTTTGCGTGCTATGCCTGCACGAAAAGAGTAATTAAAGTGTCGTGCTGCGGCTGGTCGGTACTAATCCCCAGCCTAGAATGTTACTCTTGGTATGAGACAGAGGACCTGAGGTACAAGGGAGCAGTTATGTGACCAACCCACAGCTTGCATTTCTGAAACAATTCTTGGGACGGGGTTTTGTTCAGTTGGAAAGCGTCACAGAAGTCGCGTTATCCCTCAGCTGGGAGGTGCTCGGCCTCTAGGAAGAGTGGCTCTAAAGGGTACTCGTGTGCTCTCCAAAACATTCCGTAAGATCCCCGCCCCAAGAGTCAGGCCTGCATTGCAGAAGCAGTTGGGTTTTATCGGTGTATTAACTACTTACATTGTACTGCTTTGATTCATCATCAAAGGGAAAGCACGCTCTGCCTTATTAGAACTCCTTGCTTTCTGCCACTGTCCCTCCTTTCCGAGGATGTCTCCTCTGCCCTGTTTTTCCTTGTTCTGGTCTTTGCTTTCTGTAGCAGGGAGCAGTTCCCAGCGCAGTAGGTTTTCCTCCCACCCTTTTCACCTTCCCATCTACTCAAATATTAGTAGTTAAAGGCTGTTGACCCCGAAGTGTCACTTAATGTTGATACTGTAATTGGATTAATAGGAGTCAGGTGGGTTCAGCCTGCTCTGTCCCTGTTTCAGGCTGCTGCTTGCCCTTAGGCAAATGCCAGAGCAACAGCTACACTTGATTTACATTTCAAAGGCATTTTTGCAGCTGTGTGTATTTAAAAAAAAACCACCTTTTAAAAATGAAAGCATAGTCTTCTGGCAAATCCAGCAGTGGTGTATATGTAAGTACACCATGGGGTAGGGAACGGGGCAAGTGAAGCGGGTGTCTGACACATACCTTCTCTTAATTTTGCAGTGGTTACAGCAAGTACAGAAGGAGCAAAAGGCCGTTTAGCTCAAACGCTTCATCTGGCTGCACTTCGGCATCGTACACTGTTAGTGCCACGCAAGGAGCTGCTGGAAGGCTGGGGATTATGGCACCGCCGAAACCCAAAACCAGGCAATTCCTTCAGCCTTCATATTCAGTGTTGTAACTAGGACAATGTAAATACTGTATAAAGCAAGCCCTGAAGATGTAGTCATTGTTTATTAAATGTTTGTTTCATTTGCTAAAACTTCTGAGACTTGTACATTTGTCAAGTACAAAAACTCATTAAATAAATGTGGTTTTTTTTAACTCGGGAGTTTATTTTGACCCTTCTTTCTGCTATAAACAAATATGGTTCTGACTGGTTCTAGAAACCCTGCTATTTTAGTGAAAATAATCACGGTACCTGCTTTACCCCTGCTGGGGGGGACGCTTGAGCCCACATGCCAAAGGTGGCTACTGGAACTGCGCATCCCAAAGCCGTGGTTGCCTCTGTTCTCCCTTGCCAGCTGTGTTGGTTTGTTTTTTTTTTTTTTTTTTTTTCTTCTGAAAATGTCAGCCTTGGGCTGTCCACCTGAGACAGAAAACGTAATTAACGTTTGTTAAGTTTCAAATTTTATTCCCCAGATACCCTGGCGTCACCGTGGTGGCGGGTCGTGACCCATCTTGCGAGCCTTTGGACCGTTTCAGTTAGCCCCGCGGTTACAAGTGTTGGCTTTCCCCCCCCTCCCCGAGCAGGCCCGGGGGTGCGGGCGGTTGGGGACGGCGGCCACATCGCTCCTGGCCGCCGCCGGGCACCATCCCGGGCCCGGGGGCCAGGGGGCGCCCCCCCCGGGGGAAGGCCGCCCGCCCCCGCGGCCGGCCCGCCTGGCGCTCTCCCAGCCCGGTACGCTGGAGCCTGGGGAGCCGTCGCCGCGCAGCCGGGGGGGGGGGGGGGGGAGGGGGGGGGGGCCGGGGGGGGGGTAGGGGCCGGCCGGGAGGGCGGGGGGGGGGCCGGGGCCGGGGGGGGGGCCGGGGGGCCGGGGCGGTCCGGGGCGGGGGACCGGGGCGGGGGGGGAGAGGGCCCGGGGGAGCCGGGGCCATGAGAGGAGAAGGGCCGGGAGAGCCGAGGGCCCGGGGAGCCGGGGCCGTGAGAGGAGAGGGGCCGGGAGGAGCGGGGCCGGGGGAGCTGGGCCGTGAGGAGAAGGGCCGGGGGAGCCGGGGCCCGGGGAGGCGGGGCCGGGGGGAGAGGGGCCTGGGGAACCGGGGCCATGAGAGGAGAGGGGCCCGGGGAGCCGGGGCCTGGGGGAGCCGGGGCCGGGAGGGCGGGGCCGGGGGGGAGGGGCCTGGGGGGGGGACCGGGGCCGGGGGAGGGGGCCGGGGGGAGAGGGGCCTGGGGAACCGGGGCCGTGAGAGGAGAGGGGCCCGGGGAGCGGCCCGGGGGGGGCCGTGAGAGGAGAGGGGCCGGGGAGCCGGGGCCGGGAGGCGCGGGGCGGGAGGGCGGGTGTCCGGCGGGGGCACGGCGGCAGCGGCCCGGGCTGCGGATCCCCGCCGAGCCCGCGGTTCCCCTCCCCAGGAGTCCACCCCGGCAGGGACCGCCAAGCTGGAGCTCAGCCCGGCGCAGGGCGAGCGCCGAGCGGGCACGGAGCGGCAGCTGCGGGTGCTGCTCACGCCGCTGGCCGTCGGGGGCCGGCGGCTGCCCCAGAAGCGGCTGCTGGGCGCCTACGGCGGAGCGGCGGCCGGCAAGCGGCTCTGCCTGGAGGCCCCCTCGGCCCCCGCCGCCGCGCCGGCGGGCAGCCCGGTCGGCAACGGCGGCGGCGGCGTCTGGGATGCGGACAGCGACGGGAGCGACGCGGGGGACGCCGCTCTGGTGAGTGCCCGCCGGGAGCGCGAGGCCGCCCGGGCCTGGGCTGCTGGCCCGGAGCAGCAGCGGGGCCAGCTCCTTGGCTGCAGCGAAGGAACGGTGATGGCTCTGCAGTTCTCTAGACGCACGTTTGTGATGTTTATAAACGTAAAGTTTGAAAGCGTCTTTCCTCTTCAGTTCTTTTTTTCTTTTAATCTCTCCGACTGGCAGTATAGAACTTCATTCTACCCTTTCAGAGTGCCTAAGGGATGAAAAAAAACCGCTCTTGCTCTCAGTCAGAGCACGTAAAACCTGGTAGCAAAAGCACCGGGCTGTTCTTGCGCTGTCAATAACCACCTTCCAGACGTTTTTACAGATGGATACAGTCATGAGATATGACAGTTTTGTCAATTTTCACTTATATTTAAATCATCATTTCAACTTGTCAAGTCCACCTTCTCCTCTCTATAAGATAAAAGTGATTAAGACTGTGTTCCATTTATGTGCGATGTTTGCTGTACTGCTGAAGGTTTAAGCTGTTTCTTGAGTCGCTTCAGTGTTGTTTTTGTTCCAGCAAGATTTTGATGAACTGCCCTTTTCACAGAACTAATGCTAGGAGTAAGTTTTGTCATGCCAGCTAGTACCTAGATGGCCAAGTTCGGGGATTGATAGGAGATCACCCCCGTTTGTGTGGGGGTTTCGTTTGTTTACAAATATGTCGAACCACTTTTAAGTAATTGAGACAATGAATGCAGAGACTCACTTCCCAGAAGCCTGGGGCTTCTCTTGCAGGCCGCGTAACCGTACGACGAAGAGTAACTGTCTTTTCTTTTTGTAGGATGGATGCTCACAGTTGTCGGCTTATGAAAGGAAAAGACTGAAGAACATTACAGAAAATGCTAAATTCTTTGCTGCTTTAAAGCTGCACGAGGTTTGTATAGATTGCAAGTAGCATCAAAATGCGCTCTCCAGGTGTAAGGATTGTACAGCTCTCCTCGTGAAACCCTTCCCTAACGGTGGCAGGTGTGTGAGGAAGGCCACGGAAACTTCCCGAGACATCAGCACCGCCCTTCCTGCACAAAAACCTGGGGGTTTATGCTGCTAGCTAGCTTTTTCCAAAGAGGGGGAGTCTTTGGTTAAACTTACAAAAAATGAAGAATACTGTGTTCAGTTTTGGGCCCCTCACTACAAGAAAGATGTTGCCTTGCTGGAACAGGTCCAGAGGAGAGCAACCAAGCTGGGGAGGGGTCTGGAGCACAAGTCATACGAGGAGCGGCTGAGGGAACTGGGGGTGTTCAGCCTGGAGAAGAGGAGGCTGAGGGGAGCCCTCATCGCCCTCTACAACTACCTGAGAGGAGGGGGGAGTGAGGTGGGGGTCGGCCTCTTCTCCCTGGTAACAGACGATAGGACGAGGGGGAATGGCTTGAAGCTGCGCCAGGGCAGGTTTAGGTTGGACATTAGGAAAAACTTCTTCACCAAAAGGGCTGTCAGGCTCTGGAATGGGCTGCCCAGGGAGGTGGTGGAGTCTTCATCCCTGGAGGGATTTAAAAGAAGGAGAGATGAGGTGCTGAGGGACAGGGTTTAGTGGTGGGATGGCAGTGCTAGGTTAACGGTTGGACTCGATGATCTTAAAGGGCTTTTCCAACCGAGGTGATTCTATGATTCTATAAAGCTCCGCTCGTACAGTATTCCGTACCAGCAGCACCCAGCCGCGCTGGCGCCTGCGGTGCCGGAGCTGCGGACCCAGCAGGACCAGATGAGGTGACCCTGGGGTGAATGCTCAGGCGAAGGCGCTTGCGCCTGTGTCCTGGGCCGTGCGAGCGCTGTGGGTGCAGCGTCCCGCTCGCTTGCGTAGGGTGTGCTCCCCGCCCTTCCTGGGCGCCGCGTTCCCCATGGAGGGCACCGCGCTCTCCCCTTTTAGCTGCGGTGGCGCAGGTTAGCTGGTTACCTAACTGAAAGGCGGCAGGCCTGGGGCTGTCGGGACGGTTCAGCTCACCGCCCTGTGCTTGAGAGGCTCTTGGGAGGAGCCTGCAGGGCGTCTGCTGCTGGAGTCCTTCCCCAGCTCGTGTCTAGCCTGGGTAGACACAAGGGCGTTACAGCTCTTCTCATGTTGGAGAAGTTGTCTAGAAGGTTAAGGCAGTGGAATTTCAAATGCTGTCGCATGAGTAGATCCAAATCTTTACCCTTCTTCCCACACTCTGTCAGTCTCTTGGGTTTTTTGGCTTTTGTTTAATTCATAATATATCCCTTTTCTGGCAGCAGTGAGTGGATTGCCTCCTTGAATGGCTGCGTGCTTGCTTGCTTGTTATACCAGGCTGCAAGATGTGGTTGGGCCTCTCTAGAGGCTCTGAGACTCCTTACCACCAAGACTGAAACTTGCGTAAAACCCCCTCCTTTTCTTCCAGTTACCCTCAGAGAGGTCAGTAGAGAGTAGGCGGTGTGCCCGTAACGCAGCACTGACCGCAGAGTAGCGAAGACTGGCAAAAGGAGCTATAGCCATCTCAGTTACCCTTAGTGCTGGCCAGTGTGGGCTGCCAAACCCAAGAAGCAGGTAAATCTTTTAATGCCAGGGTTGGCGCTGCTTTGGCTAGCGTGGTAGTGGCGAGCTGGACCTGTCTCAACTTTTCTGGAGTCCAAACAAGCTCAATGCCTGTCTTCAAAATGTAAGGGAGCAAACACTGTGAGTGGAGGCCTCTGCGGTTACAGGTTCTACTGTAAATGTCTGCCCGTCTCCGGTGCGTAGCATTTCAAGGATTTGTGTTGCTCCGTGAAGAGGAGAGCAGCAGAATGTCCAGACTGTGCTGTGCTCCTGCATGCTGTTCACAGGAAGTTCTTGCTGGTACACGGAAGCAAAGCGGACACAGCACAGCTCAATGCCTAAAAATCCCTTTTTATTATTGTTATAAATAATTGCAATATAGTTTATAGCCTTTAGATAGTTGTATTTTATACAGGTTAATCCTTTGTGCTTCTTAGATATATTTTTAATCTTTTATGCTTGCTATATATATTTTTAATTATTTTTTTTCCCTCCTTAAGTCAGCTGCAAGACTTAACGAAATTGCAACTAAGAGGCGACCTCATGTCACCAAAAGGTAAAATAGCTGTGTGAGACCTGCCGCGTTGTTCCTCCGTTGCCTGTTAGGTGTTTCAGCGCTTCACCTGCACATGCCTGATACTCCAAAGAGGGAGAGCTTGTGAGGAGTCTCCCTACAGAGCTCAGTCTGAATAACTGATTATCTTGAGCTCTGTGGATTCATGAACAGCGAGCTCCTCTAGGTAATGCCTCTCCTCTGCCATCCTTTGGAAAGAAACTTTTGGAAAGAAACTTTTTTTGGCCACCCTTAAATACTGTGTTCAGTTTTGGGCCCCCACTACAAGAAAGACGTTGCGCTGCTGGAACATGTCCAGAGGAGAGCAACCAAGCTGGGGAGGGGTCTGGAGCACAAGGCTTACCAGGAGTGGCTGGGGGAGCTGGGGTTGTTCAGTCTGGAGAAGAGGAGGCTGAGGGGAGCCCTGATCGCCCTCTACAACTGCCTGAGAGGAGGGGGGAGCGAGGTGGGGGTCGGCCTCTTCTCCCTGGTAACGGGCGATGGAAATGAAGTTGTGCCAGGGGAGGTTTAGGTTGGACATTGGGAAAAATTCCTTCCCTGAAAGGGCTGGAAGGGGCTGCCCAGGGAAGGGTCGAGTCCCCAGCCCTGGGGGGATTGAACAGCCGGGCAGAGGCGGTGCTGAGGGCCAGGGTTTGGGGGTGGGATGGCAGGGGTAGAGGAACGGCTGGGCTGGGGGAGCTTAAAGGGCTTTGCCAACCCAAACCATTCTGTGATTCTGTGGAAGTGGCAGTACAAATGTCCGTTTTGTCAAATTACAGAATTTGTTCTTTTTGTGATATTTATATTAAGGTATTTCAAGTGCATTTCTTTTTTCAGATCATATTTTTGCATGATGGTTAAAGAAAGAAATGTTAACTGATGAAAACGAATGATGGGAAAAGGCGTGGGAAAGAGAGAGAGGGGAGAACTAGATGCAAGGGATAGAGTAACCACTTAGTGTGGAAGAAAAGACGTTTGGCAGTGCCAGAACAGTGCCAGGCAAAGCAGAAAAATGAGCTTAAGTCCAAATAAGGAATGAAGTATATGGTGAAAGAAAGTGGGGAAAGATGACCAGATCGCTGAGTGGAAGGATGAATTACAAATAAGGAGGGCTGGGAGGAGAAGCGACAACGGCAGGATGCATGCCAAAGGAAACAGAAGTGCAATACGTATTGCATTGTGCAGTGCTTTGTTTGTTGTTCATTGCTATTGCTGAAGGAAAAAGGAATTGGAGCCCTCCTGAAGCGAACCAGAACGAGTTAGGCTGTGAGTCTGGGCCATGGTGTTGGAGCTGTCCATCTGAGCCTACTCTGTAGTTGGTACTTAAATGCGGGGGGCTCACGTTACTTAACTGGGCCTGTAATCCCGAACTGTTCAATTGTTCTAGAGCTAAGCCGAAAAAGGCAGAAGATGAAACGGTACGTCGGAGATCCATGCGCTTGCAGAGAGTAGAGCCGTCAGGAATTCCAATGCTGGAGGGGTCTGCCCAGCCAGAAGCAGAGGAATACGTAAGATGGGGAAGGGGTAGGGGAGATACGTGTGCATATACACAGAAGCGTTATAAAAACGGTGCTGGAGAAGCTGACCGGTGACACTTGTTGGTGCTGAGCGTATTGTAAAAACCCGTAGGTGTTTGGGCAGGGGCATTATACTGTGGCGATGACAGAAGGTAAATTCTCTCACCCTGGAGCATCTTAAAGAGCAGGCTTCCCGCGTCCCCTCTGAAGGTCAGTCGATATTCTGTGACTCAGGCTGACGAAGCAGCGCGGTTTTGGATGAGCAGAAGGGCAAAGCGTTACGCGTTTTTCAACAGCCCATAGATCTGAGCAGCTTTAAGGTCAAAGTTTTATTACTGTGTTTTAATGTTATTCCACTGTAACTTTGATCTGGTTTATTTTCCTTTGAAATATTTATTACCTTTTTGAAGTAGTTCTATAGCAACAAGTAAAAATTCTATTGCTCGGAGAGAAGGGAATTTATATCATCCATGGTGCTGCAGAATAAAGCTCCATCTCTGTAGCACACTTCTTGAAGATGAGCCTCGCTGGAGTATCGGAAAGGAGAGGAAAAACCGGGGGTTTAGCTATTTGTCTTTGCTGTCATGTTCAGTGAAGTTCTGTTTATCTTTTCAATAAGATTTGACACAACCTTTTTTGTTGTCGTTAGTTTATTTCCTGTATTGCATAGGTGTGTTCTCAGAATACCTGGTGTGTGGAAGGTATCAATTCACCCTGTTTGCAGTTTTAGTCGGTCTGAGTTAAGAAAATTGCTAATGTCATTCCAGCCTCAAGTGCCAGCCGGGCCTTTGCCAATGGTTCCAGAAGGTGAGATGGAGAACAGTAAATTGGCAGAGGACTTACTGGCTACATGGATGCGGATAAGTGAGGTATTATCAGTTACAGTTGGTTATTTTTGGGTAATGTGATCTAGCTTGGGTTCTAATTCTGCTAAATATTTCCTTTCTACCTGTAGGTGAAAGCTAATGATACTGAGAAGCGCACGCGTGACATGAAAAGGTAACGTGAAGAGAGCAGCTAAAAACTGGGTGTTGCCTTGTTCTCCTTTCGTCTCTTGGAGAGCTGACGTTTTAACGCTGTTGTCTAGATACCAGGAGAGCCTGAACAGCATGGTCCTCAGTGAAGATAACATTAAAAAGGTGGTGAAATACCGGGTGTGCTCTATGGCTATCCATCCTTCCAAAAGCATCATCTTCGTGGCAGCTGGAGACAAGTCCGGGCAGATCGGTCTCTGGAATGTGGTGAGTTGAGTTGTTAGTGTGCTCCTCACCGGGCAGAGCTGTTTGCTGCAGGGCGGGCGCAGATGGGGCACAGCCTGCGGCGTCATTTTGTCTGGCTCGCGATGGTATTTTAGACTTTCCCCATTCTTATGGATAACACCTGGGTGTCTGTTGAATTGAGGCTCGCCAGGATTGCTTGAAAGGTGTGTCTGGTCCTTGGCAAGCCCAGGTTTAACAGGAGGAAGGGTTGCATGGGTAATTGTTGTGGGAACAAGTATAGGATCTGCAGGTGTGGTGGATAAGTATAGGATCTGCAGGTGTGGAGACTTTGGTTTGGGACCAATGAGAAAAGGGATAAATAGAGCGATCCCGATGCTGTTTGCGCAGGAACTCGGGGTCTGTGCCTGCTTTGCCACAGGTCATTTTTGGGGGCAGAGTGGAAGAAAATGGATCACTAGCTGAAATATTATCAGTGAGGGTTAAAATTGCAATTCACCGTTGAGAGATTCGGGACCTAATCGCAGTATCCTTGTAGCGCTACCATGGCTAGGTTTTGGAGAGTGAGGGAGATGGATGCTCAAGTATTTGGGTTTTGAGTTTGTACAAATTTTGGGTAGCTGCAGTGAGTCGCTGTTCTTCCAGATGGCCAAGACACAAACTCTGTGCCGATATATGTGCTGGCACGTACTTACATCCGTTGTCTCTGAAACATAGCTTAGCATGTGGTGCTTCAAAAACTTTTGAGGGCTTTGCAGATAGTCTCACTGTCGTTTCTGAATTGCCTGAACTACCTGCAGCAAGAATCCTCACTCATGCCCTCTGTAGCCTCCCCCCACCCTCCGCTTTGATCCCTTGTCACCCAAACCAGCTGCTGGAAGTTCACACACACACACAATTTTCTTCTCTTTTTTCTCAGTGCCATTAACCTCTGGAGTTTCTCTCCAGCCGTTTCTGGTTTGGCAGCTGCAGGAAACTGATCAACTAAATTCAGCTCTGAGACTCTCAGTCAGTTATGGAGAAGTTTAAAATGCTCCACGTAGTTTAGAAAGCTCTGGCTGCAGCTGCGGTTACTACCTGTCGCAGAGTGTGATCTGGTGACGGGGAGGCCGAGGGCTCCGGGTGCCCAGCCTCTCTTTGCGGCCTTGCAAAGACATCTCCGTGGAAGCCTACAATTGTTAAAGCCACTCTCTTCCCTTTTGTTCTCCCTTCTTTTATTCTCCTGAAGTGCACCCTGCTGCCTCTTGACTTGACCAAGTTTGGGAGCAGAGTAATCTTTGTGGAATGAACCAGTACTTGGTCCAAAATGATCTATTCATTTTCTTCTGAAATCACAGCTTGAACAATGCCAAAATTAGAAGAGATCTAGGGGATTATGCTTTACACTCATCTTGGGTCACTATCACTTAGCTTGAGTTCTAAGGAACCCCCTATGTACATATATATTGATGTAAATGGCGTAGGTTTGGTCCTCAGCGAGGTGTTCAGCTGCAGTAACTGAGAAACCAGTTCTGTCAGTAACAAGGAGCCGGGTATCGATGTCCGGAGACAGTACTGATGACTGCAGTGACAGAGGGGCACTTAAATTACAGCAGGAAACCGCAGCTTTTCCTAACTGGGAAACAGAATTCTGACACTGAGAGTGAATTCTTAGTACTCTTTTGAGCTAAATTCCTTCTGTAGTGGTGAAAATGGTCACGGGAGCGAGGCCGTAGCCAAGCAGTGCTGTGTTGAGCAGTCTGCTTGAGGGCAGTTCCCTCTTCCATGCAGAGGTGAAACCCCCTCTGCCAGTACGGTGTTACCTGGGCACGCCGTGCCCCCAGGCACTGTCGCTGCCTGCATTACCTGTGCTGACGGCTCTGCACATCGAGCACCCTGCTGCCTCTTCCATACAGTTACCCAGAGCAGACTGAGAACGGTTGGAAGAGACTTGACTTTGAAAGCTGCAATAATTAATAGAAATGACTACAGTGATTAGCGTCTGCGTCCATTGAATCTCAATTTTTTTTTCAGAACTGTAAGTCTGAAGGAGCACACGTCTTCGTTCCGCACAGTTACCTGGTCAGCTGCATGCATTTTTCTCCATTTAATCCTGCTCACTTGCTGTCTCTAAGCAGTGACACTCTGCGATGTGGCGATGTGACGAGAGCCGTCTTTGACGAGGTGAGTGCTCCCTCGGCTGTGCTGCAGGCTCCTTGGACATCTCTTGCTACGCACTGCTGTGGAGTTCTAGTCTTGTTGTACCCAAGTCGTTATTTTTTGGTGGTTTTGTTAACAAGAAAGTTCAAGACTCCATTTCCACAAGGACCCATGAAGTAACCTTTAATTAACATCATAAAAATCCGGAGATGCTTCCTAGTCAATAAAATACAGTAACAGCTTGGGTACTCCCAGTTTCCTTCCTGCAGAGACGGTTGCAATTACTGAGTTTAATTTCATATCTCCACACTTCAGCGATATGTGCCTCTTTTCAAAAGCATTACCTTTTAACGGTAACAAACGAGAGCAATTTAAAGAACTAAATCTTACCAAAAAAAAAAAACCAACCCTAACCCACCCAAAGAGACATCATTGACTTTGCTTTTCTCAGGCTTCAAGTGAGCAAAATGCCGTGGCTGTCTTCTCCACGGTGAGCCAGACAGCTTCACCGAGGAGCTGCATGATGCTTGCTTTGTTTGCTTGTTTTTGACAGATACATCTGCATCGATCAGCTCTTCAGCACTGGAAAATATAACAAGCTACAGCAGTTCAAAGCTTTTTTTTTTTTTTTCCCCAGCCCTTAGAGGTGCTGTAATTTTGGTGGGGTTGCAGGCAGGCCAGCTGCTGGAAATGCATCTGCATTGGTTGGTCACGAGGCCAAGAAGGTCCGGGGGGGCTCTTCCTTGGTGACAAATGCTTGCAAGGATGTGTCTTCAGAGGAGGGGGGGAAGAGAAATGCCGCTCTTCTGCTCTGCTTATGCCAACTTACAAAGCCTTGTGGTACCTCCAGGAGCATTGCTGCTGTGGGAAAGAATACAGCTGCTAATGGGGAGCGTCTGCCCACCTGCAGAGCCCCAAAACGTGGATGTTTTCCTGCAGCTTTACTATGCCCGTGGCTAATTGCTGCTTGGAGAGGAAGCTTCCATGGGATAAGGTGGCTTGACATCCTGATCTCCCAAGTTATAGGAAGCCGAATTCACATTTCTGCACCCAATTAAAGGTTTCTGTAGTGTTGGAGGAAGGAACGGTATCATTAACCCTCGCTCAGTATGCGCTCGAGGATAGCAGCCGTTCGATTGCTGGAACGTGGAGGCGATAGTGTCTTGCAAGAGTTCTGACACACAATTCAGAGTTGCCCGTTTGATCTGGATGGTTAATTACCTCCTCTGTGGAAGGCATACCAGTTTTACAGAAGGGTTACCTACATGGGTAGTGAAGGCTGGAGCTATCAAATTAGGTAGACTTCGTTAATATTTTTAGTGTATTAAAGGGGAAAGCATGAAATCTACAGCCCCTGGAGTGCTGTGGGTGTTACGAATAACTGTGTATTTTATTGAACAGTTTCGGTTACATTTGACCTTTTCTGTGCTCAGATATGCAGAAGTGAAGAAAACTTATCTTCCTTTGACTTTTTGGAAGATACCGCCTCCACTGCAATAGTAGGGCACTGGGATGGTGACGTTGCCGTTGTGGACAGACGGACGCCCGGAACATCATCAGAGCTTTCTGCGGACATTGGCTTCAAAAGAACGAGGACGGTCCACGTGCACCCGGTGAATAAGCAGTACTTCATCGCCGCTGGCTCAGTGTACGTAGCTCAAAGCGAACGGCGGTTAGGCTGGGTTTCCAGTGTCGGTGCCTGAAGTCGGCTGTAACTGGCACGCTGGGAGGGCAGGGGCAGCTGACAGTGGGGCACTTTGCAGCCACAGGGTGTGCTCAAAGCTTTCCTGATCGTAGAGAGCAAGTTTTTAGTTCTTAGCAGGATTTAAATTCCGTATGTTCTAGACTTCCCTTCACCTTTTGGTAATGGGTACCAAATGGTCTTACGAGTCACTGTGTCTTTTGACCGATCTCCGAGCAGAGGGGTGTTACCGAGCTGCTGGTTTGGGCTGGCTGTGGTGCCCTCGCGGTCCTCTGGAGCCACTGGCCGATTGAGTGGCTCTGCGCTGCTGAAGTGAAGTTCTAAACGCAGCTCACCTAAAACCTGCGGTGTCTCTTGGGCGTTTTTGGGTACACTGAGAGTAAGAATAAATGTGTAGCTGTCACCTTGCGAAGTGTTGTGTCTGATGTGTGTTGCAGGGATGTTTGTATTTATGATGTTCGATACCTGAAGTCCAACAGGAACAAGCCTGTGAGCTCTCTTAAAGGACACACAAAAAGCGTTGCTTCTGCCTATTTCTCGCCTGTAACTGGGAACAGAGTAGTGACGGTGTGTGCTGATGATAAGCTGAGGTAAGGCCGCCTGGGAGGGAATAACCTTTATGGAAAATGTCAGCTGGTGGTTTTTATTGTTATCTCCTATCTGCATTATCCATCACTGAGAGCTTTCTGTCGTTAACCACTTTTCAAAAGTGGATTTCCTTGCACTGGCATTGGTAGTGTTGAATGATTTTTTGAGGTTTCCTGAAGAATCTTTAATAGCGAACAGTAAAACATACAGGTGCTGTTAGCCTTTAAAAAAACCCAAACCGCAAACCAAAACCCCACCCGAAACCTGGCTCATGAACACAAATACAAAATGCTTAGAAACGGAATTCATTTTTACCTGCTGGTGCTCAGAAGTGTGATACTGTCAGCTCCTGTGTCTGTCTACTGTTTGATGATTTAAGCTGCTGTGAGTTGTGTTGTATTAGGGATGTAGTTTTTCTTTCTGCTTTCTAGTTTTGTGACCATAATTTAGGTGATCTATTCATGCCAATACCCGATTGCCTCTGCATATTTGCCGTGTAAGGCCGAAATGCATCCAAGAATAGCAGGTACGAAACAGGGGGCCCAGTTAAGGCCAGGTGGAAAATCAGGCCCCTGCTCTCCAGGTTGCTTGTGTTCTGAAGTTTGGGGTAACTACTGACATTCTGGAAAGAACCTGAATGTGGTACAGTTTTACAGCATTATGTGTTTTGCCTGGAAACTTGATTTTCTTTCTTCCCTCTCCACGTATGCAGGAGAGAGTTCTTCCATGCGAGTGCTGCCTTGCTGTAATGCTTTCTTTCCTGGGATGTATTTACTATAGATACGTGAAGATTTGTTCTCCATAGTAGGCTTGGTTATGAAAATTGTAACTCCTTGGCGTGAACAGCGCATGTCAGAGGACGAAATGGATAGGAGTAAACCCCAGAGTATTTGTGCTCGGCAGAACAGAGAAAAACAATGCAGGATCATATACTCGCTGCCTTCTCCGAAGAAAAAAGAAAGCAGCTTTTAATGCAGCAGCTTGCTGGACTTTTTGCCCTAGGGGGTGTGGGTTCCTAAAAGTTTATTGGGGGTGAAGTTGAGCCTGGAACGGGAGATCTGCTGACGGCTTCTCTCTCAGTCGAGCTCACGCCTGGCGGAGAAGTCCTGGCGCTGGAAGCTGCTCGCGGTGGGATTTCACTCTTGCCTGTGTTCTTCCCCTGGCAGCCTGTTAGGGCAGTGGCTCAGTGGAGAGGATGCTGGGCTAGAGGAGCCGTTCGTTGGTCCTAGCAAGCCGTTACTGTTCTCTTCTTCTAAAGCTTTCGGAAAGGATGACCTTCAGGTCTAGCTAAAAGCAAGGGCAATTAAAAAAGCAAAGGTAATGATTGCCGTTGGGATGTCGGTGCTTACACTTGAGCCAGATGTCTGTACTGTTCATGACCATGTTCCAGACTCTCGTGTGGGCTGGCCTGTGCTGATCTCTGCAAGGTGCTTGGTGAGGAAAGGGCTGGCTGCCTTTTTTAACGCGAGTACATTTTATTAACTCCCTATTTCGTGTTACAGGGTCTACGACACCACCTCTTTGTCGACAGTCGCGGTTCTCAGCACCATCAGGTAAGCTGAACGCACGGGCCGAGGCCAGCACGCGGTGGCCGTTCTGCTCGTGTGCGCTTGTGGCGTAAGCGATGGGTGCGCAGAGGCTGCGCGCTGGTGGGTTTCCAACCAGCCACGGGCTAGTGAGCACCTGCGGAGGCAAGAGCAGCCCTAGGACCCCCCTAGCCTGAGGGTTTGCCCTGGCCCTCACCCAGGGGTGCCTCCTGTGGCTTTTGTTTGTAAAGCACGACTGGGGTGTAGCTGCGGTGAGTCGGTAAAGTCTGCAGGGAAGCTTTAATGTCTTCCTGCGTACCTGGAACAGACCGTTTTGTGACTTCTGAGCGGTGTCGTGTTTGAGAATGTTGGTTTTTTTCCTTGTGCATTTTTTTAAATATCAAAGGTTACTTCTTCATGGTAAAGTGCTGGGTTTTGGGTGGAGTGCCAAGACTTTACAGCGCCTGGGTGCTCCAGAAGGGTGAATCGTGGTCAGGGTTGGTTTGCTAAGGAGCTGGAGCTGGATGTGTGACTGCCTTGAAAGTTCTTAGTTTGCTGTTTTCCGAAAGGCTTGATGCATTTTTGTCCTATTTTTACTAAAACGTGCAACCAGCGAGCATAACTACTTTGGCTAGTAGTCACTTGTGTCACTGCACCCTCTGCTTCGTCTTCTTGCTCCATCACGTTTCCTTGCCCCATCCCAGCCATCACAGGGTAGCGATCCGCTGCGTGGGTCTGAGCAGCGCGGTCGGCCCGGCGCACGGAAGCGCTGCTGGCTGTCGGGCGAGGAAGATGGGCTTAAGCAAGTATGACCTAAATGGCGGTACTTAAAAACACTGGCTTCAGTAAGAGGAATGTTTCTCTCTCCCTTTCTCTCCCTGTTTGTTTCTCTGAAGCCATAACAGTAACACGGGGCGCTGGTTAACGAGGTTCAGAGCAATATGGGACCCTAAACAGGAGGACTGCTTCGTGGTGGGCAGCATGGCGCAGCCCAGACAGATCGAAGTCTTCCAGGATACTGGAGAATTGTTGCACTCCTTCTATAACCTTGACTACCTTGGTTCCGTGTGCTCCATCAACGTGGTTCATCCCAGTCAGAACATCTTAGTGGGGGGCAACTCTAGTGGCCGCCTTCATGTGTTCAAAGAATAAAAAAAGTGGCTCGGATTTTCCCCCCTCCCCTTTTTGCATTAATTTGTTTAATCCCTACCAAGCTGTTCCTAAGCCAGCTGTATTTTCTCAGGACACAAGTGTATTTTAAAAGCTTTAAAATAAATCTCCTAAGCTACCTTTGGCATTCTCCTAATTAAAAAATAATCCTGCTATGACAGTAAGTGTGTACCAAACCAGATATTTTTCCCCGATACTGAAGTCATTTTTCAAAAAAAAAAAAGAAAAAAAAACCCCGTTGCCTCGGTAGGGTACTTGCGAAGCGGGAGGGCTCGTTCTCTGCCAGCTTGCGTGGCGCTCCCACCCTCTCGTAAGGCTGGTAGCGTTCGGTATCCCCGTTGTTGGCAAAATCTTTTCCCTGGAGTAAGACCTCTACGGCCTAACCCGGCCCTTCCTGGGGCAGGAGGAAGGTCTGGGCCGCGGGCACGGTTCCGGGGAAGCGCCGTGGTTGGGGGTTGCGCTTGGCGGCGTCGCGGCGTAGGCAGAGGGCTCCGTGGGCGCCGAGGGACGGTGCGGTGGTCCTGGGCCACGGCGCTGCGGGGCGCCGGGGGGGGGGGGGGGGGGCACCCCACGGAATGGCCAGCAGGGCTCGCGGGAAAATTGTCACTGCCATCGTGGGCCAGCGACACCAAATGCGCTTTTAGTGGTGCGGCAGCGGTGAGAGGCCGTTCCTTTTAGGAGCCTTTAGTGTTCCTGCAGCCCAGGGCCGAGAGGCGGCTCCTGCAGCAGCCCCCCAGCCCGGCGAGGGTCGGACCCCGCTTTTGCAGCCGCCCCCGCACCTGCGGCCGCGAGCTTTTGCCGTAGGGGTGGCATTTCGGCTGGGGGCGAGCCGAATGCGCCCGTGCGCTTTTGGGGCTGCCGGCGCGGTGCTCCCCGGTGATGCCTGGCAGCTACTGCCTAGCCTCTGCCGCCGCTCTTGGTTTTGGCACGCGTGTTCCTCGCCCAGGGGAGCGATGAATTTGGATTTTAGCGGCGGCGTGCGGGCCCGGGCTGACGGCTCAGCAGAACGGGGATCGGGAGGAGCCGGGCGTGTTTGTGTCTCCACGGTCCCAGGCGCCGTAACCCCTGAACAAATCTGACAGCAGCTCTGGTTGTCATGATATTTAAATATTTATTTAAGTTTAAAAATACTTTTCATGGCACCAATGATTTTATGCTAACTAAGATATTGAATATGTAGAAAAAGGTACATTTTGAAGGAAAAATGTAACTTACAGTATTTGGCACATGAAAGGTTAATTTCTAGGTTTCTTTTTTTTTTATGAAAACTAAGAAATTCACATTGTCAGGTATTTCACCGTCTGCTGCGTAAAGCTGCAGTATGCTAGTACGAGAGTTTAGTTTTTCTCATGTAGGAACCTATGGAAACAACATTTTAATATAAAGACAGGTAAAACTAACAGGTCGTGGACCACAAGACGTAATATGGAACGCACAGGAGAAACGTACAACGGAAAATCACCAGTTCTTGTGGTTTTGCAGTAAAACGCTGGGTGAAAACTGCAGAGGTAAAGTAGGGCTGGCGCCTATCGCTACGCGAAGCCGATGCAGAGGGTTTCCACGGCCGGGGCCGGGCGGCTGCGCTTCGTTTGGAAGGACGACGTCTGGTGTAGAGGGGGCGCGGGGCCGGGCGCCTCGCCGGCCGGGGCTGTGCTGTTGGGACATCACGCGGTACGGCGGCAGTGAGGGAGGGGACCACCGCGCCTTGAACCCGGGGTGAGAAACGTCGGGGTCGGGACTACCACGCACTGCATAGAAACACCATCAACTACGGACTGAGGTAGGAACACGACACTAAGAGTTAATTTCGCTATGTTGCATAAAACAGGATATCATGGCGAAACCCAGCCTCCGCCTCCCGGCAGCGCCCGCGGCGGCTCCTGCCCGCTCCGGAGCGAGGGGCTGAACGCGCGAGCCCTCCCGCTGTGAGCGGTCAGACGCCACGGCTTGGGTCTTCGTCCCCCCTCCCGCCCCCGACAGACAGCAATTAAACGGGACCTCTCCCTTTATTGCAGTGACAAATGAGCCAAGCCTGTGGCGTCAGCGCGCCCAACGTCATCGTCGCGCTCCTCCGCCGGGCGCCGGCTGCGCGGGTGCGGAGCGGGCGGGGTGGTGGACGGTGGGATGCTCAGAGACGAGAACACGGACATCAGGCTTTTTAAAACTGCAGTTATGGCCCCAGCTGACGGAAAATCTCTCCCTGAGATGAAGTAGAACTTGCTCGCCTGGTGTCCCCGTTCCGTTAGGAATGTCCACCCGCTCACCCCGAGCGTCACGGCCCGGGCTTTTATTGCTCCCTGTGTGAGTAGGCGCCCGCCGCCCAGCTCGCCGACGGGCCCGGTGCCCGTGTCGCAAGGGCGGTGCGTTGGTTTTATTGATTTTTGCTTGCGAACAGATCGAGCTAATGGTCGTCCAGTGGCTTGTTCAGCGTCACCTCCGCTCCTGGGGGTCTGGCCTCTGTTAGCTTCAGGAGAGTCACAGCGTTACAGCTCCTGGCTCCACTCCAAAACGAGCAACGGGTTACTGCAGCGTCAGGCGTCGGGCGACAAAAGCGTTTGCTCTCCAGCCGTTTGCTCACCGGGAGCCGCTCGGTACAGCGCACCGCGGCCACCCAAGCCGTCAAGTAAAAAAAGACTTGATTAGATCCGATAACAAAATAGCATTTCGTTGTTAAAATAGACCTTGAAACAGTCGCTTCTTTTTTTTTTTTTTAGGTTTGGGGTGGGTTTTTTTTTTTTGTTGTTTTTCTTTGTTTTTCGTACAAAACAGGTACAGCTTTCGGAGGCTAAAGTCTTCCTAATAAATCCGACGCGGTCACCACCGGCCGCGTGCCCGGGCTTGGCCAAGAGCGCCTGGGGTGCGTTCCCTGCCCTCGGGAGCACCGGCGCCTCAAGGCTTAGGAAAAGTGACGGAAGGCTGAGTTGGCAGCGGGGGCGATGCCGCGCCTGCCCGGGAGCGGGGGCAACCGGGGCGTCCCCCCCCCCCCAGCGTCACGCCGCGCGTCGCCGCCTGGGAGGCTCCGGTCAGCAGGGAGGGGTGTCTGCAAAGCGGTACTGGGACGGTGGTGTGGCGGTGGTGTGCACAGTGGCGGATTTAATAACGTAAGAGTACACGAGTGTTTGAATTAATTCTCAGTAGCACCATTGCTAAAGCTCCTGCAGAACGCGGCATCGCGGGCCTCCCGGCCGATGCTCGTACCGTGGAGGGGGTGGCAACAGTAAAAGAAATTCCGCTCTTTGCTCGGTGCTTCCGAAGCCGTACGCGTGGCCGTGAGAATCGAAACGGTCAAAGTGTTGTGCGGGCTCCAGGGGTGGGAGCAGCGCGGCTGAGCGTGGGGAGGAGGAGGCCCCGGGGGCTGCGCCCACCCCGCTCTTCCTCCCGGAAAGTCACCTCCGGGGCCGCGCCGTGCTCTGGGTCGGGAAGGGAGGATTAGTGTGTGTGTGTGTGTGCCGAAGGCGCCCCGGCGGGACGGCGGCAGGTCTCTCCCCAGGCCCCCGGCTAGTTACGTGGCGACTCCTGCCTTCAGGTGTCAATGAGCAGGCTTACCACGGCGCGGACTTTGCAGGCAAACCATCGCCTGAGGGGACAAAAGTATTGGTAATGGAACTGCTCGAACTCGGGGGTCTGGCGGATATCACGGAAAAAGGCAGTGTCAAGGTCGGACTCGGTAAGGACGATCAGGAGGAGGAGCAAAACAAAGAGGAGTCCAACTGTCACAAGGAGCAAACGGAGGACACTTAAAACAAACTTATTCACCTGTTCCGCCTGCGCCGCCCCCAGGCCGCCGGCCCCCGGGCACAGGGCCCGCAGCTCGCCGCCCGCCTCCTCCGCTTCGGCCGCCGCCGGCGTGCCGGCCTCCGACTCCTTCTCCTCCTCGATGCTGCACGGGGCCCCGTTGGCCTGCCGCGAGAGCAGCATCAGCTCCAGGCTGTGCTCGGCCACCGGCGTGGGCAGCACGCTGTCCGCCGGGCTGTAGTTCTCGTCGGCGATGACGGCCACCCGCTCGCTGCTCTCGGCGCGGCCGCTCCGGCCGGGGACCGCGAAGGGGGCCGGGGGGGGCCCCGGGGGGGGGGCATTGGGGGGGAGGAAAAGGGGATGTTGAGTGGTGCAGAGCGGGGGGTCCCTCCCAACACTGGAATACCCCACCTCGCTCGGTGCTGCCCCCAGCCTGGTGTCCCCCATGGGGACAGGGACGGGCACTGGCCCCGGGCTGGGCACCCAAACCAGCCCCCAGCCTCGCTGGCTCCTTTTGGTTGCTTTTTTTGGCCGCTTAGGGCCGGCAGCCCCAGCCCAGCCAGAGCCCACAGCAGCCCCTTGGCTGCCGCTCGTGACTGCAGCGGCGAGGCTCAAGCACCCACGTGACTTGTGACTTGTCACTGTCACCGACAGGCGCTGGCTGTCACTCTGGCCCGCAGGCAGGGGCCTGGGGCTGGCGTCAGGCGCTCAAACACGCTTCCGTGGGCTGTAACTGCACCCAGGTGACGGCCCCGGGCTGCTTGAGGCCCCTCTGCCATCAGCATCGCCACCCCGGGACGCGGGCGGGGACCAGCTCGGTGGGGGGGGTGCAGCCATAGCAGGGAGGGACACACGGGAGGTTTCCCCACAGAGATGCCTGGCGGGGCTGCAAGTCAGGCCGGGACCCCCGACAGGTCTGATTTCTATTGATTCACTACTGAAATAAAAAGTTTTGCACCCCCTCACGCACAGGGAGACATGGCCACCAGGCGCACGAAGAGCTGTGTGCCCCCCCCCCCCCCCCCCCCCCCCCCAAACACACCGTGGGTGAGCCAGCGTTCCAGCCGCGCCGCCTTCGCACCGAGCCTGAGGAGGAGGGCAGCCCCCCTCCCAGCGACTCCCCCACCCCAAACCCCATGCGTGCAGGACTTGGTTCCCGCAGCTTTCACAGTGGGGGGGACACCCAGCAATGGGGGGGGGGGTTGGAGGCTCTGCCATCGCAGCATCCCCTGCCTCGGCGAGGGCGTCTGGAGGTGGTGGTGCCCCCCGGGGGGGCCCCCACGGCACGGCCCCAGCCCCGCGCGTCCCCCGCGGGCGGGCTTTGCAACCCCTGGCTTGTAAACGCTCCCGGATGCCTCCGGATCAGCTCGGCTTAACGCGAGTGCCGCTGCGGGCCCCGAATGTGGGGCAGCTGGGGTGGCAAGCGCAGGGGAGGAATAAACACCTTCTCACCCCGACACCTAGGGCTGCTGGGTGTCACACGGCCCACGGGACCGTCCCCTCGCTGCACCCACGGCGCCCCAGTCAGGGTGGGCAGCAGCTCAGCTGATGGCGGGTGGGGGGGAGGCCTGCTCACACTGCAATGCCCGTACCCCCACACCCAACCACCCGGCCATTGCTTGCTCCATGAGATGGATGTGGGAAGCTGGGGCCGGCCCCGAAAACAGAGCTGCTTCGTGGTAATAACGAGCCAGGGTCCAGCCAGCACGGGAGACCCCAGCCCGTGCCCCATGGCACGCGTCCCGCATCCCACATCCCACCAGGGCTGCAGTCGGGAGCCCCTGGGGACCCCCGGGGACACTCCTGCCGAGGAAGAGCCCAGACCCCGCGCAGCCCAGCGGCGCAGCGTTACCTGGTGCTGGTGCATCCCCGGGGCCGTGCGGAGCATCGCGACCGAGGCTGGGGAGAGCCGGGAGGAGCGGCAAAGCCCCCAGAGCCCGGGCCAGCAGCCGCGGCCCCAGGGCCAGCACCCGGACCCTCACCTCCCGGCAGCAGTGGTTGATGAGCCGCAGGTGGACGCTGACTTTGGTTTTGATCTTTATCAGGCACTTGACCATGGTGGCAGGGGCAGCGGCCGCCTGTCCCACAGCACGGGGCGCCCACGGGGACAGCGCAGGGACGCGGGGACGGCTGCTCGCCCAGCGGCACGGCTGACACAAGTGGGGCTGGTGCTGCTGGCCCCGGGGTCAGGGCTATTTTTGGCCTCCCGCATTTCTATGGGACCGAGCTGAAGTGAGAGCGAAGAAAAGCAGCTGCCGGCAGGGCACGAGCTGCCGGGGCGAGGGGTGGTGCCGGGAGCCCACGCCAGCTCGGGGTGATTTATTGCGGGAGGCTATTTAATGCTCTCGCCGCTTCGCAACGGCACGCACGGGAGGTGGGGAGCGGGTGCTCGCATTTGCCAGGGCAGCAGAGGTGACCCTGCCGGCAGGGCTGCCCCCCAGAAAGCAGCGCAGACATCGCCCCGGGTGCCCTCGCTGGGGAGGAATCCCTGCCCCGCTCCGAGGGACGGGCTCCTTCGGGCAGGCAGCGTTCCTGCCCCCTGCCCGCAGCCCAGGCAGCAGGATCCGTGTGGCTGTGCTGGGGCAGGGGCTGGCCCCGCAGCCCATCCCGGAGCAGGATACGACCGTGGGGTGCACCCACCCCCCCCCGCTGTCCCCGGTCCCTTGTCCACCTCCCAGATTTCCGAACTGCTGTGCATCCTCACATGGCCCCGACGCACACCAGCAGCACCCACTGCACCCACCGCTCTCCATCACCCGGCATCACCGGGAGTCAGACGCTGCCATCACCAGCGGGGGCCACCACCAGTGGCACAGCCACAGCCCCCAGCCTTGTCCCCAGCCCCATGGGGCAGCCCCAGGGCTGGCCCCAGCGCTTTGCCCTCTGCCAAGCCTCCTCCCGGGCGCATCCCACCACGCACAGCCCTGACCCCGGCTGCAGGACGGGGGGTACCAGCCTCCCCGCCACAGGCCGGCACAGCGATCCAGCCTGGTGGACTGGCAAGCCATGGGTGGTGGCCATCAGCCAGCGAGGAGCAGCCCCCATTGGGGTGACAAGCTTTTGCAGACCAGCTTGCTCCTGTACGTGGTCAGACACCGGCCCCGCGGCTCTCGGCAGCACCGTGCCCTGCCGGGCCCCCCGGGTGCTGGCGTGGGGCACGGGGCTGCCAGCCTAACTTCAACGCAGGGCTCACTCGCCTCTCCCGGGTCTATCAGGGCAACCTGCAGCCTCTTGCTGAAGTTCCGACTGAATCTGAATTAACAGCCTGAGAAACTCTCCTCTGCTTTGCTTCTGCACGGGAAACTTCTCTCCCGGCCCCGGCCCTCTGCTCGCCGGGGCTCAGCGAGGCCACGCTCACCCTGAGCCGCAGGAGCATCACCAGGCGCTGCCAAGCCTTGCCCTGAGGAGCCCTGGGGACACGCCAGGGACCTTCCCTGCCCTGGCGTCCCCACCTCGGGGGCTACAAAACCCAGCTGGCTCTGTGTGTCCACCCTTTTGTGCGTGCAAGTGCCTGCGGGGGTGTGTGTGTGTGTGTGCACCCGTGTGCGTGTCCCCGGTGCCGTGGCTGCCCCGGCAGCGTGGGGGGGGCGCCCCCCCTGCACCCCCGTGCCCTACCTTCCATGATGGAGATGTGCACGGCTCTCCTCCGGGTGCGGGGCACGCTGCTCAGCCGGGGCCCGTGGGTGATGGAGGGGCAGCTCCGGCTCGGCACCAGCCCTGCCCTGGGGACGAGAACGGGGACGGGGTCAGAGCCCCAGGCGGTGCCAGAGCCCCCGGCGCGTGGCAGCTCTCCCACTTTGGTCCTGTGGCTCCCGCCGCCACCCCGGGGGGGCCGGGTACCGAACCCCTGGGAGGCCCTGGCCCCGCGGGCTGCACCGCGCTGCTGCTGGGCCCTTACCGGTGAATCTCGGGGGGCTCCCGCTTGATCTTGGCGCTGGACTCCATCACCTCCTTTGCAACGCGGCCACTGCAGTCGAAGAACAGCAGCCATGAGGATGTGGCCACCATGCCGGCGAGCCCTGCCCATGGCACACCACACCCTGCCATGGCATGGCTCCCTCCCCACACATGGACCAGTGCTGGGGGGGGGCACGATATTTGGTGGAAATAAGGGTGATGGGAAGAGCAGGGAAAGGCTGGGCTGATACCTCTGCCACCACGTTTTGCTGCTTCTCCTGGCATGAGATGCCAGACACCATGGGGTCACCTCCCTTCCCATGGGGGGGACACACCATGGGCATCTGGGCCCCCCTGTGCCACCAAGGAGGGTGTTGGCACTGTGCACCGCACAGCTGGGGGTGTGCTGGGGTCTCTCGTCCTGCAGAGGTACGAGGTGCCAGGGCCAGGCTCTTGCTCCAGGGCAGAACAAGACCCCCCCAGGAATTTAGGAATTGCCATGATTCGTTTCACTCCTTGTTCTCCAAAACCAAACCCCAAAGCCCCCCCGTCCTCTCCCCTCCTCTGCTCCTGTCCCTCCAAAAATCTGCCCTTCTGGGCTGGAGGAGGGATGCCAGCTGTGACATGGAAAGAAGCGGTGGCCTGGGCGTGACAGGAGGACCCTTACCCACTCCTCGGGCCACTGCCGCCCCGACCTGCTCCCCACGGCACACGCAACGGAGCCCCCCCAAAGTACAGCCAGAAGCTGCCATCAGCTACCTGTATCGGAACCGGCTTCCCTTAAAGAACAAGTTGCTGCTGGACACCGTCCGGACCTGGCTCGACTTCTCCAACCTGCAACAGCACCAAGAGCAGCGTGAGTGCCCTGCGCCGCCGGCCAGGCGCTGGGCACCCGGGCAGGGTACGGCCCCCAGCACCGCTTCATGGCACAGCCTCTGCCCAGTTTGGTTTCCAGTGCACCGTGCCGGTGAGGAGGATTGACTGCTCTGCCGCTGCCCTTCTAGCACCATCCCTGACCCCCAGCACCGCAGGGAGGGAGCCGCGCTGCCGGCCAACAGCAGCGAGGCCAAATGACAAGAGCAAAGCCCTGGAGATGCGAAACACCGCCAGGACCGAAGCAGGCGGCCGGCAGCGGTGGGGTGACACCGGCTAGTGGGACACAAGTGCCCGGACCCTCCTGGCATCGCCCCGCAGCCCTCCCCGCAGCACAGCTCATCCCTGCCGGCAGCGGGAGCGTTGCTCAGCCTGCGCCCGGGCTCCCGGACAGACCCGCTGCCGGCAGCTTCCCCAGTGGCTGTGGGGGGCTCGGGCTGTGGCTCACACTGGGTCCCCGGGGCCACCAGCGAGCACCTGCACATGGGAGCTGCACGGGGCTGATGCTCTCCAGGGGGCTAAACCCCCCCCTCGCTTGGGGGGGCGCAGGACCCAGATGGTCCCGGGCAGGCTGGTGGGGGGGAGGACCACCGGGGGGGGACAGTCCTGACTCCTCGCCCCGGGAGCAGCCCCGCAGCCCGGCGGCCGAGGCCGGAGTCCACTCCACTGGGCACATAGCGCAGCGGTAATTTACTGACAAGATTAATCATAAAAAGATTTGTAAAGCAATACAGCAATTTCAGTCCATGTTAATATAATGAGAAATGAAACCTGCAGATCGCAGCTGCTGATTGCAGTATTCCCAGGGAGAATACATCACACGCTTTATCTCGCATCTTGCTGATTAAAATAAAACTCATTACGAAGCACAGAGCAGGCTATTTTTAAGTACAGCACGAGCAGGATGGCAAAACCAAACCGCTCCACCTGGCACCTCCCTGGTGTTTGGGCACGGTCCAGCCCGCAGCCTCTCCCCTTCTGCCCAGCAGCCCAGCTCACCAAAGCGGGGCAGGAAAGCTGCCTCGGCTGAGGGAGCCGGGGAGCCCAGAGCTCCTGGGGAAGGACACGACCTTCCCCGTGCACCCCCAGGCAGGCGCTCCCCCCCCCCCCCCCACGCCCGCGGCGCGGCACAGCCCGCCCTGAGCTCCCCGGTCCCTTCAATATTTCCCAGGAATAATGAACTCGGTCCCCAAGCGCTCAGCAGCAAGTAATTTCTGAAAGTCCTCAAGCTCTCCCTGTCGAAAGGGGGGGCCTTCCCTAAAGCACCCCGGGGCACTGGCTCGACTGCAGCGGGGATTTTAACGCTGGGTTCAGCACAAAGAGACCCTGTGAAGCCATTTTGAAAATGTACCCTTGAATATTGGGTCAGAAAATATTCTGAGCGCGCCGGCTCCGGACAGGCTGCCCGTAACGGGGACGATGCTAAGGCACGTCTGCTCCGGCGGGCAGGGCGTGCGCCCCTCGCTCGGCATTAAAGGCTTAAGCTCCAAAGCGTTTTAATCTCCTGATGAAAGCTTTGCTGCGGAGGGATGAGCACAGCGGCGGGGGCGGGAGGGGCCCCGCAGGGCAGAGCCCCCAGCCTGGGGCCACTGGTGGCTGGTGCCAGCCAGCGCCCCAGCTCCGGCACCTGGACGGAGCCCTCGGGCGGCTGCTGTGGGGGCAGCGCCGAGCCCCGGGGCGATGCAAACGGCCCCGCACTTACTTGTAGAAAGCCTGGTTCTCTATCCCACACTTCCAGAGGTGCTTGCAGGCTTCTGGCGTTGGGGCAAAGTACGTAAGGACAATTTTCTTTTCCTGAAGGAGAAAGACAAGGAGTCGGGAGGAGGAGGAGGGAGCAGTGCCCAGTGGGCAGCATGTTGGGAATGCGGAGGGAGGCCGGAGCAGCTGGAGCTGGAGCGTGGCGCCGGGACGGGGCTGATCCTCCCCAGCGCCACTCACGATGCAGGGGGACGTTGGGGCAGCGGCCGGCACCCCGCGTGAGGGGTGGGCAGGCGTGGGTGCCAGGGACCCAGCTCGCCTGCCTTTCTGAACATCCAGAAATACATTCCTTAAAAAATCGTGCCGCTGGCTTGCTCGGGAGCCACTGTCAGCCCCAGGTTTTCGGCTTTGTTAACCATTAACCCCCAGCACGTGGCTGGGGCAGGCAGCTCGGCAGAGCCCTCACCGCGGCACAGCCCGGGGCCAACCCGGTGCCTGGGGGCTCCAGCGCCCAGAGCAGGCACTGGCGGGAGCAGGGAGGTGACCCCAGCGCTGCCACCCAGCTGCACCCCGGCCACCGCGCCCGCGCCCCTGCACCGCAGTCACAGGGCGCCGCCGCCGCAGGCTGCCGGCTGCCAAGGGCACGGAGAACCTGCGGAAGCCACGGCCGCATGCGGGAAGTCCCACGGGAAGGGAGAGCACTCACCTCTTTCTGACTTACGTATAAATAGAAAGTCTTCCCTTCGAATTTCATTTTGGTCACCTCGTTCCTGGAAGGGCAAGGAGAGGCAGGTGGGAGGCTGCCCGAGCCACCGCAGCCCGGCCGGCTCACGGGTGCAGCCCCGGCCAAAGCGCTTGCCGGGAGCTGCAGGTCCCGAGCTGGTGCCTTGGGGATGGCAGGGGGGCAGCTCCAGACCCTGGGAGGCGCCACGGGGTGGTGAGAGGAGCCCTGGCTCCGAAGCCATCGGCTGGGGCCAGGGGGGTGCCCTGGGGTGAAGCTGACGGTCAGCGGGCTGTCCCGGAGTCACCGGGCACCTCGCCACACGGGCACCAGCCGGGTGGCAACGCCGGCCGTGAGGGACGCGCCGGCCAAAATGTGAGATGCAGCGAAGAACATCGCAGCCAGGTTCAGAGGGGCTGGGGGGGGGGGGCTTTGGGGGGGGTCGGCCACCGCCGGAGGTGGGAACTCACCACTTGATGAAGTGAACTCTCTTGTTTCCCTGCAGAACAACAAACCCAAAGGGAGTGAAGGCCAAAAACGCTGCGTTCCCCGACACATCCTGGAAGAAAACAGAGGGGTTTCTCAGCAAAACGCCGCGGGGCCGGCAAAGCCTCCCAGGGCTTTTGAAGGATGCTGAGCCCAAGGGAAGGGGGATGCCAGGCTCAGGGTGGGAAAAGGATTTGAGAGCAATTTATGTTCGGTGCCTGCGATGTTTCGTCAGGGAAAGCGTGGCACGGGGCATCCCAGCTCTGCTCGCCGCTGGGATGCCCCGTGCCCAGGATCTCCCCCCCCAGCCCTGCTCCCGGTTATTCTGCTGGCACAGGAGCCAGCATTGTGATGAGCTCTTCCAAATTCGAGCAGAGAATAAATTGGGTTTTAAATCCAGATTATTTTTTTTTCCAGGCTGGAAGCTGCATGGGTTTGGAATAGCTGCTTTGGGAGGGGAGGAGTGGGGAGAACCCCCCCCCCCGGGAAAGGTGGGGGATGCGGGGGGGGGGGGGGGGGGGGGGATGGGGAGGATCAATAAGGGGTGGGGATGCTAAATGGGGGCAGGGAAATGAGAGCAAAGCACAGACACACCCCCCCCCGGGACTGGTGCTGAGACAGATGAGCATCGCTCCCAGGACAGCACAGCCCAATCCAGCCGGCAACGTGGGATGCAGCTCCTCCAGCCTGGCAACCCCTTTGGCAAGCACAGGCTGCCAGTAAATGGGGACCCCCCTACCCCCCAGGCTGCCAGTAAATGGGACCCCCCTACCCCCTGGGCCAGGTCTGTTTACTGCAATTTATGTGGCACAACTCAGTGAAAAGCCCCGGGGGACCACGGAGCGGGCACTGCCCTTGGAGTAAAATTCTCCGTCTGCTTTGCATCCCACATCCATCTGCATGCGATGGGATCATGAGGGACCGGAGGGAGCCAAATGCACTGACATCTATGGTCAATAAAAAGCATTTCAGAGAGAAAACTGGATTCCAGGCCAGGGCAGAGCCGGGCGAGAGCCTGTGCCGGTGGATAAATTAATGCTTGTTGGTGCCTCAGCCCCACCACCGCCCCTGTTGCTGCCTTCAAATGACATGCTTTAGCAGAAGATGATCGGCTGCTGCCTTTTGTAGCTGTCTGCGTGTGAGAATGCTTTCTTATGGCTGCTCCAAGTACCCTCCGGAAGGATTTCGGCATTCCCCGCTCCCCTCCGCGCCCGCTTGCCCGCCTGGGGCCGGGCTTCCAGGCTGGGATGGCTGCCGGCCCCAGCACATCCCGCGTCCCACGGCTCGGCCCCAGCCCGCTGGCAGTGACAGTGGCCGCAGCGGGGACAAGCCCGTGGCACCTCTGCGGCTTGTGACTGGCTCGGGTGGGAATCCCAGTTCTGGGAAGAGCGTTCGGAAAAGGGCTTTACCTTGCAAGGGTGTGGGTCAACCCCGTAGGTCTCCAGAGTCTGGGCTTTCCTGAGGAAATTCAGCTCGGAAGTAGCTGGTGTCTGCCCACTACAGGAGGGGAAAAAAGTAGGGAAAAGAAGAATATTCCATGGAAGGCATGACCCCTGCCATGGCGTATTCCCCTCGCAGCCGCCAGCACAACCGAGCTGCGGCGGGAGGGCGGCACCGAACCCCAGCGTTCTCCCGCCAGCTCCATCCCGCAGGAGATGCCCTGCACCGCCAGCTCCGGGAAGGACCAAAATTCAGGAGCATCTGCAAAATGTAGGGCTGAACCTCCGACAGGCAGCGCAGGCGATTTCTTCCCGGCTGGCGGAAAGGGGAGGTTGCGGGCAGAGGGCAGCGCCCCACGGCACGCGAGGGCACAGCGCCGCCGGGTTTTGGGGGGGTTACAGCCCCACTGTCCTCCTCGGGGACCAGTGCCCGGCTCTCCGGTGGGGACGCAGCCCCGGGGACACCGCCGGTGCCGTGGGCGGACGGGGCTCTGCTGACGCCTTGTGTCCCCGGAGCGGGGTGAAGGCACGAAGGGCGGGGGGCAGGAGGGGGTCTGTGGGAGCTGGGGGGCTGGTCACTGTCCCCATCCCGCCGGGAGGACCAGGGATCCCCCCAGGCTGTGCCAGCTCAGCCAACAGCCAGGAGCAGGGGGGATCGGGGCTGGTTTTACCATGTTGCTGCTATATTTTTTTTATTTCTCTGCACTTTCTGCTCTTGGCCGCTCGGTGACATCTGCCCTTCGGCGAGCAGAGGTTTGGTGGGACACGGCAGCTCCTCTCGCAGGCTGATGTGTTGGGATGCCCCCATCCCCCCCCAGCCACTGCTCTCCCAAACCTGCGCTGCTCTGCGGGGGTTTTTTAACCAGCGCTGCCAAGAGCGTCGCGGTCTCAGCGGGGTCTGACAGAGCAGGGCCATGGGTGCTCGCCCCGCGGCACGACGAGAGCCCAAGGAGGGGTAAAAATCAGCCGAGCGTCAGCAACCCCTACGGCAGCGAAGCCCCCGGCCGTACCTCAGCTCCGACTTGTGGATCTCCGCAATTTTCCTCTCCAGCTTCTCCGAGTGCTTGGGAAAGAACTGGAACTTGGAGCTGTAGCCTTCCGGGTGCTTCCCCGGGTCGTAGTCCCCGATCTCGGCTGGGGGCAGACAGATCCGGTCAGGGACAGCAGAGTGCATCCCCAGCCCGGCAGCACCCGCCTCGGCATCCGACCCAGCTGGGCTTCCCGTTAGGAAATTGTGCAGGAAAACGTAAGGCATTAACTGCAGCCAATCGCTTTCACTGATTGCTTGGGAATCACCCGCCAGCAGATGGTCGCTGTCCCAAATTTATTAACTCCTCAAGCTTTTTGCCAAGAACCTCCCCAGAGCCGTGCTGGGTCCGTGCTAGCTGCCCTGGGGGGTCAACCACGAGCACCCTGGGGGCACCCCCGGCCCCCACCCTGACCCCAGCTGGGAACAAGGCAGCGAGTGCATTCTGCCTGCCCAGTGGATGCAGCTGCACCTTGGAAAATATAATTAGCTGGAAATCTGTAAAGTGAACTGAGAAAAGCTCCTTCCCTGCTTTACCCAGCCCGGCGATGATGGGGCTGGGTGATGACGGGGCCGGGTGATGACGGGGCCGGGGGGACCTGGCAGCTCTGCCCTGCGGGGGGGGGGGGGGGGGTGCCTGCGATGGCTGCGGGCGGGCATCGGCCCCACGCCTGGGAAAGCGCAAGCGCAGCGGCAGGAGGTCTGGCCCCACGACAGTCCCCGAGCACTGGGGCCAGGGTATAGAAACGCCCCAGACACCCCGATTCCTGAGCTCGGCCCTGCCCTCGCCGCGGCGTGGACTGACGCAGCTCCGCTCCCTCTCCCAGTGCCCTGCGGGAGCCGGCGCCGATCGCCGCTGGCTTTTCGCTGTAGCTGGTGGCTCCTGCTGGGAGTTACAGTAATCCGGCAGCCTCCTGCCATAGGGGGTGAAGGGACCTTGCTCTGATTTAATTCCTTCCAGTCTCAGGTCCTAAGCCAAATGGAGGCGTCGTTACGTTAATTTTTGTGTTTCCTGCTTAAAACACGAGAAGGGGGGAATGCGCTGGCACGGCAAAGTAACTCACAAATGCTTTGGAGCCGAAATTTGTCTCTTTGGATTGCTGGGGCGCATCTCCCCAGCTCGTCCCGGGGATGCGACTGCAGGCACCGGGTGAGCGCAGAGAGGGGCCCCGGCGAGGCGCTGAGCCGAGCACCCTTGGGTGGGGAAGCCTGCTTGCACGCCCGGCATCGCGTGGCAGTGGTGACGGCACGCCAACGTGCTTTTCCACCACCCAGCCCTTCCCCACAGCCCGAGGGCCCTCGCTGGGCACCCGGGTGCCGCACCGTGCCGAGCAGCCGCCGGCCACCTCCGCGCTGTCGGTGCTGCAGGCAGCGGGGGTGAGGGCAGGCAGAGCCTGGCCGGCAGGAGGGCAGGCAGGGGGGGCCTATCGGGCAGGGGGGGTTCAGGGGTTTTCCCTCCTCCTGCTCCCAACTCCACCAGCGCCGCTGCAGCTCGCTGACATGGGCACGCTCTCTGCCGAGGCGCCGGGCAGCACGCCACGAGCTTGCCCAGGGCCACCTTCGCCTGCCCGAGCAGTCGGCAAACGCGTGGCTCGCTGCAGAGCCCCCCCCGGCTGCAAAGCGTGGGTGCTCGCCGGAGCCCCCCTGCGCCGTGCACAGCCCCAGCAAGGGAACCACTTGGTCACAGGGCTGGACAAGGGGACCGGGGCTGGAGCAGCCGAGGGGACGCTGATGGGGCCGCCCCCTGACTGCCGGAGCACCCCCCTCAGGGAGCAGCCGGCACACGGTGCTTCTGCTGCGGTGAGACCCCCACATCGACCCTCACCCCCCCCGCCCAGCACTGCCCGGCACAAGCGGAGCCTCGAAGCGCGAGCCCGGCGCTGGCGGGATGACATTTGTATTCGAGGTGCCGTGATCTGTTGTAAGCGAAATAATGTAGCCGGTACTTAGCATGGAAGGTGAATTTCTCTTGTCAAAAAGCATTACCTTGAAGGATATAGGCGGCCAGCAGAGCGGCATCCGAAGTCTTGCAGAGGAGACGGCCGTGGTAGAGATCCCTTTTGATCTGCAGGAAGACTAAATACCTGGGGACAGAAGAGAGAGTCCATTTATTAAGCAAAGTTTAAATTACCTAAACAGGCCATTTAGATGGGGGATATCTGCCACCAGGCCCTTGCGCTCACCTTTCTCTCGGAGCGAGACATGACGCTCGCTGGGAGCGAACAAGTGCTCATTGCCGGGCAGGTCCCCCGGGCAGGGCCAGTGCTGGGGCTCACATCTGCACGTCCCAGCCCCGCTCCAACCTGCAGGGACACGGCGCCGGCCCTGGGGCCAGCACCCAATCCCAGGGCCAGCACCCAACCCCAGGGCTGATGGAGGTCTCGAGGGCTGATGGGGGTCTCCAGCACCCAACCCCAACGCTGATGGGGTCTCCGGCACCCAACCCCAGGGCTGATGGAGGTCGCCAGCACCCAACCCCGGGCCCGCTGGGGGCCGCACCCAACCAGGGCTGATGGAGGTCCCAGCACCCAACCAGCTGATGGAGGTCTGAGGGCTGATGGGGGTCTCCAGCACCCAACCCCAATGCTGATGGAGGTCCCCACCAATGCTCCCCTGTCACCAGCCGGCTCCCCACCAGCCTGGCCACTGGCAGCAGGGCAGAGCTGCTGGCAGAGACAGCACTCCCTTGGGCACGGAGATACTCGGATGAGCATTCCCACCGGGAAAACACACAAAGGAGGAAACTCATAGACAAGGAGGTGCTGGTGCCCCCACAGTGCTGCACCCTGCTTTGGGCAGCAGTGCCTGGACGTGATTGCAACCACCCCATCACAAGGTCCCCGGGGCTGATGCTCGAAGGGGGTCTCATGGTCCTGAGCCCACCAGCGGCTGTTGTGCTTCCCAGTCCTGCATCCTTGCCTGGCTGCTCAGCCTCTACGTAATGTGATTTTTTTTTTTCCTTCCCCAATTTTCTGTGTCCTCCCAGGTCCCTGCATATGGACACACTTCCCTCCTCCCCACGTGCCAGCACTCAGCACCTACAGCGAGCCGCCTCTTCTGCTCGCCCATCCCTACCTCCACGCACCAACGCCCAGCAAAAAGACAAACTGTTGGAAAATTACGTATTTGAATAAAATTAAACCTAAGCAAGAGTTTGGGATGAGTTAGCGTGGCAAAGCGCTTGGGAAAAACCTTTTGATGGCAAAACCTAAGTCACAGAGTGCAGGAGCAAACCGGAAAGTGGAGCGCTCCGAAGGGTGTTTAAATCACCAGACTTGCACTCTGCAATATTCCAGCTGTGCTTCATCTCTCAAATCCCTATTTATGATGAGATGAACCACTAATTCACACAGATAAAAGACATCCAAGAGAAATGCAGGCACTGAAGTGAGCTCGGGCCAGGGGGAAGGGGACTGTAAGCCCAGGTTTTGGCTGCAGTTGCAGCGAGCAGGGGCAGCCCGCCCGCGCAGGGGCTTGTCCTGGTGCATGGGGGACCCGGGGGTGCCCGTCAGACCTGGACCCCCGGCAGCCTGAGCTCTGCACCCACACCAGCTGCAGGGCACGAAAGGTCCTGAAGCATTCACAGCCCCCCCGAAGGGCTCGGGAGACGTTGGTGCCGCTTGTGCCCCTGGGCTGCACCGGAAAGCAGGGGGCTCCCGTCCCCGGGGCTGGTGACCTCCTGCCACCGACTGAGGGACATCCCAATTCAAGGGATCCCAAAATGTTTGGGGGTGAAAAAGCGCTGGCTGCCGCCCCCCTGGAGCTGGGCCACAGTGACGGAGCCCTCACAACAAGCTCAAGGGTGGGAAATGTTTCGCTTGCTTTCTGCTTTCGGTTGTTTTTGTGTGTCCTCACGTAAAGCCCAGGCCGGGGGGTGATGAGGGGCAGCGGCACGGTAAGAAATGGCTGCCACGCTGCCTTTCACACGCTCGCCTCGTCTGAAGACGCAGAATTCCCTGCAGCACCTTTAAACACCTCCAGGGAATTTCATCCTGTGTCCAGCCGAGCCTGCGCACCCCAAACCTGCTGTGTTTGGGAACTGCAAAGCAAGGCGGGTGTCGCCCCCCCAGCCCTCGGGCGAGACCAAAGGGCTGCTTCTTCACCGCTGGCGAGGGACGCGGCCCGCAGCCCGCACCGGGTGCAGCGGGGCTGGTGAGCCCCCCAATCCCAGGCTGGTGGGGACGGTGGGGTGCCCACACCGCAGCAGGGCTTGTAAAGACAACCGGGAAATATCTGCAGCAATAATGGCGAAAGGTTCCCAGGGAAAAACACAGAAACCTTTAGCGCAGGCGCCAGCCCGGCTGCCTCGGGCAGACCCGGCCTCGGCGCCACGGCAGGCGGGGGGGGCCTGGGCTGCCGTGCCCGGACACCCGCGGTCACCGCTGGCTTCCCAAAGCTGCCGCGTCCCCCCCCGAGCGCTCTTCGCGTCCTTCCCTCCAGCAGGGAGAGCGGCGTAAGAGCCCCTAAGGACGGAACCGCGGGGGAAGCGCTGCCGAGGTCCTGCCTCGCAGCTTGTCGCCCGTTTCTCCGAGAGCGTTCCGGCCCCTTACGTAAAAGGGATGTGGGTAATTACTGCCGGGGGACATCAAGGGGACAACCGGAGACACCCGAACCCTTCCTGACAGCCCAAGCGCCCGGCATGACACCCTGAGCCGTGGGTGAGCTCGGGCGGTGGCACTAGCAGCGGGTTCGGAAGAGCAGGAGGATGAGCAGGAGCAGAAATCAGGCTCTCGCCGGTGAGCTGCTGCTCCTGCTCGGACCCAGCCCCCTGCACCGGCCAGGACCGGGGGCTTCCCGCTGGACGGAGAGGTTTCGGAGCACTGCAGGGAAGGGTGGTGGCTGGGGCAGCCCAGGAACCGTCCTGCACGGGCAGGGTGGTACCGGAGCCACGAGGGGCGTGAGGGTGAGCGACGCCACGCTTCGGAGCACCGTGCCCTGGGAACGTGGCTTTTGTCACCGGCCGCCACCGCAGCCAGGGCTCCCCGCCGGCTCCGCGCACCCACAGGGCACAGGTCCCCCCGCAGCCGTGACGGCCCAGACGTGTTCAGGTCTCTGGAAATCCCGAACGGCCCTTGCTCCCCCCGGGCTCGGGGCGTGCTCCTGCCTCGGCCGAGCCCTCGCTGCCAGCCGGTCCCTGCGTGCCGGGCTCTTACCTGGTGATCTCCTCCTTCAGAGCAGCGGGGTCCGTGGGGTAAAACTTCACGCGGAAGCACATGGTGAAGGGGGGCTGGGCTGCAGGGAGAAGAGCGACGCCGCAGTCACCACGCGACAGGGTTTGTGCCCTCTGTCCCCCCGAACGACCCCGCTCGAGGAGCCGGGCGGGTATCGGGGCCCCCCGGATAATCAGAAAGGCCCTTTTTTTTTCTGGGAGATGTGCTGGGAATTAACCCCAGAGGGGCAGAAAATGGAAATGCATCTGAAACGAAGGGCGCGCGCACCACCTGCCCGGGACATCACTCGCAGCCACACTCACCCCTCATCTGCTTCACCACCGACTTGGTAAACTCCAGCCAATGCTGAAACGAAAGAGAAGGCAACTAGAGCAACGCAGGAACAAATACTTTTAGTTAAGAACAGCAACTTTTTGGGCAAAATTAAAGAAATAAATCCCCCCTCCACTTGAAATAAAAGCCTGGGCTGTGGCAGAGCCTGTGAGCTGCAGGGCAGGGGGGGGGCGCAGTCCCTGCCCCGCCGGCAGCAGAGGGAGGGCCCGAGCAGGACCCCAGCCCCTGCGCCCCCCACCCGACGCCGCTTCCTCTGCACGGCGCCGGGGAAAGCCGGGTCCCTCTGCGTCCCCTCCGGGCAGCCCCGCCGGGCACCGTGGTGGCAGAGCCGGGCTCCGCTGGCACCGGGGTGAGCGGCTGCGCCTGCCCAGCGCCCGGCAAGGACCCGTGGCCAGACCCAAGGGACACACTGTGCTCAACAGGGCACACCGTCCCCAAGGTCAAGTGCAGCTTTTTACCAGCAGCAACACGGCCAAGCTACCCAGCAAGGGCAGCACCCTTCGGTCTGAGCAAGCCCCCGCTCGGTGCTGTGCTCGCCGGCCAGCGGAGCAAGCAGCCACAGCTCAGAGCTGAGTCGGTAAAATCGCCCTTCGTGGGTGCCGTGTGGTGCGGTGTGGCTGGCGCCGAGGAAGCGCCCGGCCCAGCCGCTCTGAAATCTGATTTTCAGAGCCCAAATCAAGGTCCTGTGTATGACAAGTCCAAACCCACCTCCCCGCAGGCTGGCGGCCCCAGGCACCGTGAGGCTGCCCCGGGGCTCTGCCCGGCACCCCGCTGACCCCACCGTGGGGACACGCGGCTCCCGGGGGTTGCGGCTGCCCGTGCCGCCACGGTGCCGGCAGGCAGGAGCGCAGAGCAGTGCGGTTCCACCGGGGAGGGCAACCAAGCTCTGCCGGCAGCGAGGGCTCTGCCACGGCCGCTGCTCTGGTTTGACATCGTTTGGGCGGGCACGTTTGGGAACCACAGGGGTGTCAGTCAAGGAGCGGCTTCAGCCGCTTGCGGGCTGGGAAGAGGGAACCAGGAGTCCCCCCCCCAGGGCTGCAGCACGAAACTCGGCCCTGGCTCCAGCAGAAGAGGTGGGAAGGGGGCAGGCCGTCTCCCCAGGGGTCTCCCCAGGGTGATCGGTGGGTCAGGAGCCCCGACGCCCTCGCCAGGGGCAAAGCAAGGACCCATCAGGGCACCCGCAGCCCCCCGTGCCCAGCAGCCGCTGGGGCAGAGCCCCTCACCGCTGCCTACGCCCCATTTGATTGCGGCCGCTCGCCTCGCGCCCGGTTTTCAGCGGCGGCAGCACGGACGCGGCTGACACCACCCCGCTGCCAGCCCGGGCCGAAGGGCTCTCACCCTTTGCTTGTCGGGGTCCACGAAGCGAATGCCGAAGTAGTCCTTCTCCAGCAGGTTCAGGTGGTGGCAGAGAAGGTCGAACAGGTACTGGCCCTTGGCATCTCTCTGCAAGGCAACGCAGCTCCTTTACAAAGCGGCACGGAGCAAAGGGGCCGGGGCAGGAGGGCGGGTGAAGGCTCCAAACCTGCTAAGGTGACGCCAAGGACGGTGCAAACGCCACCAACTTCCCTGGTGCTTCTGGCTCAGAAACCGCCCCCCCCACCCGAGGGGCAGCCCGACAGCAGCGGGGAGCGGGACCCCACGGCGCACCCGCCCCCATCCCCGTCCCGAGACCTGCGGCTCGTGCCCAGGCGGGATGCTGAGGCTGCCAGGGCTCGGCTGGACACCGCAGCACGGGCCAAATCCCACCTTTGCTCGGACATGAAGTCTCTGTCTGGGCAGCGCTGGGGACAGCACGACAGCAATTCAACTGCTCCAAAATTCTCCATCCAGTTTATAATCGGCCACGGTAACATTTTGCTTGTGGACAAGAACCCAGATACCCCCCAACAGCCCATGCGGGAGCCGCCCGCAGGATCCGTCCCGGGGGCAGCAGCTCCCTGCCAAGCAGCACCACACCTCTGCCATGGTCCTCTCGGTCTGCGTCAGGTTTGGGGTCAGAACCAGTATTCTACTCATTGCTGAAAAGCTTAAACCAGGTGCTGCTGCCCTGGGAAACCCCCACGCCTGGGCTCAGGGAGGGAGAAGAGGTAAAATCATTCAGCCCCTGCTGATCTGCCCCTTTATGGCAGAGCGAACAGTGCCCGGGCTGACGGGGGTGTGCTGGCAGGATCGGGCCCCGCAGCCTCCCGCCGTGCCCCGGGGTTTGCAGGAGGATGGGGACCGCTGTGCTGCAGCCGATGGGGGACCTGCTCGACAGCGCAGCGTCTCCGCGGATCAAAGGCTGCTCCTGGCAGCCGGCGCTGCCTCCTTCGGATAACACCGGTTTCTGCCTCCCGACAAATAGGTTGAACAACGTGTGCGCTATCTGATCAAATAATCACTCAGCAGACGAAGAGCGTGCAAATCAGGGGACCCCGCAGGTCTGGCGTTAACCCGTTCCTGGGGCTGGGACGGTACGACGAAGGTCTCCGCATTGCACACAAACAGCACTTTGCTTAGAGCATCACCAAGTTCAGGCTGCAATCGTGCAGCTGCAAAACTGCCTTGCCCTCGGCGCTGGCGCCAGAGCCTGGCAGGCACCAGGGCAGCAACGAGGCGGCCCGAGGTGGTGACCCCCGGGCAAGCAGGGGCCATCCCGGGGTGCAAATTCCCGGGGGGTCCTGGGGTGCAAACTCTGCCGGCGGCGGCGGCCGCGCGGGGAGAGCCCGTGCTGCTGGAGCCGCTGCTGCAGCGCTGGCGCTGGGCCAGTGGCCGTGGGCTGACGGGCGTTTTGGGCAGTCGCAGGAGAATCGGCTGCGCAGCACGGAGGAAAGGGCTGGGGGGGACACGGGGCATGCGGCGCCCGCTCCAGCTGCAGCCCAGATGTTAGGGAGGAGAGGGACAGACAGAACCTGCGCACTGGACCCTCACCTGGCTGGGCCAGCGGTGCCCTGGCCACACTGATCACTGGGTTTGCTGCAGCCCCACAGCCATGGCCGTCGGCCGGGGACACGCTGGTGAAGCCACAAGCTGGGCACTAGCACCCCAGGGCCACGCAGGATGGGCACCCGTGTGGCAGCCCAGGGGTATGGCTACCCCCGGGGCTGCCCCGTGCTTGGGAAGCACCCCCAGACAGTGTCCAGCAGAGAGCACCCCGCCGAGGGACGAGACACCGGTCCCTGGTGGGGAGAGCAGGCACCCCAGGAGCAGGAGGGACGGTGGGGACCCCGGCGCCCGTCCGCACCAGCCCCATCCCCTTTCGCACGGCTTGAGGACCAGAACCCCGGGGCGTGAGCAGAACTGCTCAGCTCCAGCCCGAGCCAAAGGCGACTCCTTCGGCCAGCAAAGCGAGCGCCCCCGGGGCCCGCAGCCCTCCCTGGCCCCCCTGGGGGCAGAGACCTTCGTTTAACACAGCGGGCATCAGCAGGTCCCGCTCAGCTGCTGCTCCAGTGGGAAGGCAGATGTGGACCCACGGCTGCGGCGCCCACCCATTCCCACCCCAAACCAGGTCCCTTCAGGCCCGCGCCCCTCGCCCTGCTGCAGCTGCGCCCGCGGCGGGGGGCAAAGTGGCTCCGGCTCAGCTGAGCGGGGGCTGTCGGCCGGGGGGGCCACCGGCACGGCCGGGAGCTGCTTGGGAAATGAGGCCGCTCGTTCCTCAGTCTGGATATGGATTTAGGTGCCAAACTTGGAAAACCGTGGCCTAGATTGCGCTTTATTAATAGGCTAACCGAGTCCCCGGTGCAGCAGCCGTGACCGTCAGCACAACCACCGCCTGGTACAGGCTGCGCGCCCAGCCCGGGTACAAGGGCACTAAATGGGCAGGAATAACGAACCTGCCAGGTTCCCAATCGCTTTTTCCCTGGGTTGGAGCGAGTTATTGCTCTGTCATTAAATAACATTCATTTTTCCAATGAGGACTGAAGCAGACACATGGAGCTCGGGAAGAGAAACCACAGCAGCGTCTCGCCAGCTGCAGAGAATCATAGAGTCACTTTGGTTGGAAAAGCCCTTTAAGATCATTGAGTCCAACCGTTCCCCTACCCCTGCCATCCCACCACTCAACCCTGTCCCTCAGCACCTCATCTCTCCTTCTTTTAAATCCCTCCAGGGATGGGGACTCGACCACCTCCCTGGGCAGCCCATTCCAGAGCCTGAATAGAAAACAAACAGCCGAGCCTGGAACGCCCATCGGGCACGGAACGCCCTTCCGTGCGCTCGGAACATCGGCCCCCTCCCGCCTCACGGAGGAAATAGTCATAAACGCGGGTTTGGTTCTCGTCCCCTAGGAAAGATTACTTCGCAGGCTGAGCTAAAGGGACGTTTGGCACAGCGGAGGTCAACCACCGAGGCTAAAACGACCGAGCACGGAGCAGAATTGTAGTCGCGTAAATAAAGGCGTACTCATAAATTATCCCAAATTAGACCCAGAGGGCCCTTACAAGGGAGGGGGCTGCGCCGCACCACACTCCCCGCCGGCGCGCGGCACCTCTGGCAGTGGTGCCCAGGGCCCGGCACGGCTCTGTCCTCTGCACGCCGGCAGGTCTGTCACAGGCACCCGTCACCAAAAAAGCCGGAGGAAGCTGCGAACGCGCGGACCTTGCCAGCGGGCGAGAGGAGCAGAGGAGATGATCTCACCCGCCCCGGTGCCACACTCCCCCTCACCTCCCAAAGCCAGGTCTGCTACAGGCTCTTCCCCCTTTCCCGCCCACCCCACGTTAGCACAAATGCCCGCAGCATTGTCACAGAGAAATCACAGCAAGAGACAAACCAGCCCCTCCACCCCCCCCAGTCCATAGGAACACAGGGAAAACGCACAAACGCCAGCGGCACTGCAGGGAACGGCGTTCTCCAAGGTCCTTCCCAACCTAAGCAACTCTGTGATTCTGCCGTTCTCTTTGATCTCTTCCAACTTGAATTAAACATATTCTAAATTAATCATTCTGCGTCTATCTGTCAGGAAATCGCCCGAGCCCTCTTTACAAACGCCGACTGGGGAGCGCTGCCCATTATGTGATAGCAGCTGAGATACCCTAGGGTTTGCTCACTACATCTTCTTATAAAGTAAAACTTGGAGCTGCCTTAAGGTTTGCAAGCTCTTGAGGTCGGCCTTTCGGGGTGCAGCGGCCTCGCGGAGAGACTGTTGGTGGCGGCGCCGTTAGCAATCCCGCCGGCACACACCAGGAACGCCGCACGCCACACTGGCCTGCGCCGCACAAGGGGATTCGCTGCCCAACAGGAGCAGTTGCTGATGAGTTTCTTCTGTCACAAACTTCTGCTGCATTTAAAAACTCGAGGAACCGCAGCTCCGCGCGGTGTCCAGACGCGCCTGCACGCTCTCGGGCGCTGCGTCGCCATTATTTGTTTTAACCGTGCGCCGCAGCAGGGCATCGGGAGTGGTGCCGGTGGGGGCTGGGGTGCAGGGGCAGCGCGGCTGTGCCAGGAGCCCGCACGGCCTGGCCAACGCCGTGCCGACGCCAGCACTGCGGAGGGTGACGCAGATCGCCAGTCGCTCAGGACGTACCACGCCGAATCGTTCCAATTCATAACGGTCCCTGATTTTGCCTGCTCCCGCACCAAGCGAGGTGAAGATGTGCAGCGTGGGGCGAAGCTGCTGGGGGCCCGACCCCCCCAGCTCAGCCCTCACACCCCCCCTCGTGCCTGATCCTGACCATGGGTGCTGGGGCCAGATCCCACGGTACTCCCCGTTTCTGTGGGATCTCTGGAGCCTCGAGCACATCCCGGTATCCTGACTCACAGCCCCACGGGTCCTCCGCAGACCGGCCGAGCACGGGAGGGCAGCGGGTGGGTTTTGGGGAGAGGCTCTGGGACACGATGGATTTGGGGCTGGGAGGGCTCAGGGACGCGCGTTGCCTTGCGATGTGGCTGCGCCCAGCCGGGCTCCCGCGCCCTCGGGGAGGAGATGGGTTCTCCAGCAGCCTCGGGAAAGAGCTCTTCCAGGGAGCTTTATGATCCCTTTCTACGGGGGGACAGAAAGACAGCGCCGTGCCGATGCCAGGGAGATCCTGCCGGGTGTTCCAGGGGTGAAGGCACCCGCCCCATGGCTCAGCCAGCCGAGCATCAGCACCCGCAAGGTTTCTGCGGATGGAAAGCGCAGGAGGCAGAAAGCTGCCCCCCCTCACTGCAGGGGCGCTCTGCACGCCGAACCCCAAAACAGAAGCAGGGCTTTCTGCAGGGAGATAAGCGCCTCTGGCACCATCAAACAGGAGGAACTCAGATGATTTTTAAACTTTAAGAAGATTAAACTAACCTTGCGTTCTTAGCTCTTCTAAGCTCCTCAGCCAAAATTAGGGTCATCCACAGCCAAAAAGAAAAAAAAAAAAAAGAGAGAGATCTATTTAAAAATAGCAGCTCATCTGAAAACAAACGGCGCGCCTCGCTTTAGGCAGGAGCGTTCCCATCCCACCGAGCGCGGCAGCTCTCCGGGGGCACGTCCGTGCGCTCCAACCACGCTCCGGAGCCATGAGCTCACGGCGAGGGATGGCTTTGCGTCGCAGGATGAGACCCGGGTCTGTCCCCAAGTCTTGCTTGCAGAGGCCGGCAGCACAGCTGGATTTTGTAAACCCTTTATCACGTGCCACGATGGCTTTGCGGCACTCCAGCCTCTTAACCAGGCATCACGTGGCACCAAGCCCACAGCCACGTGGAAGCGTACGCTTCCTCCACCACTGCCACCCAAAACAGCCGCCCCAGGACCTTGCCAGACCAGCGAGGTTTGCACGATGAGGCTGAGCCAAGCAGCCCCTTCGCCGGTGCAGAGCCAGCCCGGCCCCTTCCCGCAGCGTGCCGACCACCGGCCGGGTCCTGCCGCCGGCCCGTGGGGACGGTGGGGTGGCTGAGAGAGCGGGTATGCCTGCGGGAAAACCTCCCCCAGCCAACCTTAAACATGGCTCTGCAAAGGGCAGGCGAGGGCTGGGCACCACGCACGCGCTCGAGCATCGCTATGCCCCGCGGTCCCGCTGCACGGGACGTCTCCGAATCCCCCAGCAGGCGGGGTCTTCCTGTCTCCATCGGCGCGCCCGCACGGCAAAACTCCGCTCCAAGATAAGGAACAGCTTCCGAGCCCGTGCCAAACCGGGCTGGCTCACGCTTCGCAGGGCTCCCCGCGCAGGTCCTGCCCCAGCGGCAGCCCGGAGCCAGCGGAGGAGCCAGCCCTGGGACGGGGATGATGGCGGGGGGGAGCCCAGTGACGCAGGGGGGGCTGCGGGGAGCGGCCAATCCCCCAGCCACCGCCTTCATGTCACAGCCAAGGCTTTGCAGGGCAGACGAGCGCTGGCTGCGATCACGGGCAGATGCTGGGAGTGGACTCCCTCCCAATGGAAGGACAAAGCAGAGGATTGTTTGTGGTGCTGGAGCGGGCACGACGCACGCTGTGATGCTGCCTTGCGTGGCGGGGAAACTCCTGGAAAGCAATTCCCATGGCCACGGGCTGCGGGGTGGGTGGGAGCGAAATGGAGGGGCTGGAAAAAGGAAAATACGTGCGGGGAAACTGTGAGGCATCCCACATCTCCCCATGCACAGGGGAGAGGTGCCGGTTGGGTGCCCGGAGGCACAGATGGGTTCAAAGCTGCTCGGCGTGGGCTGGGAAAAGCTGGGGAGCAGCGGTGACGACTCTGCTGCCCCTCAGCCCAGTCGACCACCCCAGAGTCATCCGAGATTGCTCCAAGCTCCATAAAACCAGATTCCCTCTTCCCTCCCGTGTAATAATTTTGCCCACACTGGCTGGCTCCGGTTCGGCTGTTTGCCACCATGTCCCAGCTCTCTGGCCAGGGCACGGCCGGGACCCCGGCCAGCGGCGGCACAAGGGAGCCCGAGAACGCTGCAGGACAACGCGGCTCGCCCGGAGCAGCACCGGCCACCGCCAGCCCCAGCCCAGCCCTGGTGGCCCCACCACGGATGCACCGCGAGAGCTGAACCGATGACTCCCCACCAGCCGCTCTGCGGATTAAGCACAGGATTTAGGGAAGAAATAGCAGTGGTTGAAAGCAGCTCCTTTCTGCACTATTTGGTTTGGAAATCTCATTGTGGGGCTGCCCATTCCTCCCGGCTCCCCGAGCTTAGGAGAAGATTATTTTTTTTTAAAGGAAACTGTCAGAAAAGTCTGTTTTACAAAGTGAAGTTGAAGCTTAAGTCTCTTTGGCAGCAACATCTGAGCTGGGAGAGATCAAAGACCCACCAGCTCCACTGCCAACATGAAGAGATTTTCGCTAGCAATTTGATGGCAATATTGTGGTTTAAATGCTTCATTTGCAAAACTCAGCATCCTACCGTACGAGCCTGGGATTTATCATCCCTCGGACAAAGCGAGCGCTGCCGTTGCAGGCAGGGGATGTCCTCCTCACTGACAGCCTGCTCAGCCCCCAAAGCGAGCCGGCATCTCATCTCACCCGCGGCACGGGGGGGAACGGGCAAAAACACACCCGAGAACATCCGTTTCCAGCAAGGGAATAAGTCACAGAAATCTGTGACTGCGCCCGGAGCAGAGCACTCCAGCGAGCCCCTGACGTCCATTGCTTTACCTGCAATGACCCCTCTTGCCCCCCGGGCCCCATGAGGGCCTGCAGGGGGGCAGCAGCAGCCCCTGCGCCCATCCAGAGGGTCCCCGCCAGTGCTGGCCGGGTGTCCCTGAGGGGGACAGCACGGTCCCCACCAGGGCAGGAGGACAGGGCACCGTGCAGCTCTTGCACCCTCCGCAGCCCCCGTGCAGGTGGAGCCCTCCCCTGCAGTCCGGCCCGGTCCCCGCAGCCCCCGTCTATGCCCCCTGCTCCACTGCCACAGAAAGGAGCATTTCTTCTTTTTTTGCTTTTTTTTCCCCGGTCCCAGAGGTTGCTCGGTATCAGCACGGCACCGGCCGCCCGCCCGGGACGCCTTTGGCCAGGCTGCACGGTGCCGGTGCCGGCCACGGCGAGGAGGGGAGCGGGGTCACCCCCCCTGCCCACCGCACCTCCGACTGAAACACACGGAGAACCCTGCCGGCAGCCAGAGCTCAGCCTGAGCGTGCCGTGGCGAGAGCTTAAGCCCTGCTTCCAGCAGCGACTTCGCAACACCAAGGAGCCTCAGCGGCACAAAAAGCCCCTGGGAAGGTGCTCTTGGAGCCAGGGGCGAAGGCAGGATTTCAGGAAAGTGCTGAGGGACCAGTCCCCGGAATGGTCCCTTGGTTTCTGAGAAGACCCAGAGGAGGACGAGCCCCGAGCACGAGCAGCCAGCGCAGCAGGAAGGAGAGGGGCGAGAAGGGGCACGCTGCCAGCCGAACCTCCGAGCCCGGGCCAGTGCCCAGCTGCCACAGCGATGCCGACCCCGCTGCAGCGAGGGGAAGATTTTTCTTGGGGGGATGCCTTTCAAAGGCAGCCCCAGCACAGGGGAAAAGAAGGATAAAAAGCCACGGAGAACCCAGTGGCTGGGGAGGACTTGGAAGAGGGATGCTCCCCGAGGAGCCCGGTGCTGGGGATGCGCTGCTGCCCAGACCTGTGTGAGCCCCCAGCCCCCAGGGTGTTCCCGCGCGTCCCAGACGAACAGGTCGCCACGAAGCGCTCGCAAAAGCCCTTCCAGCGAAGGGGGCGGCAGAGGCGGGTGCCCGATGAGCGGAGGCGAAGTGGGAAATGCAGAATGGTGCCCCGATAGCCCCCGCTGCGGCGCCGGGGGCTGCAGCCCACCGGGGACACGCTGCCGGAGCCCACGGCTCCCCGGCCCACCCGAGGAGACTCGGAGTGAGGAAAAGGGGTTTTACATAACACTCCAATGTAATCCGGTTATAAATATAGCGTATGGATTTCAGTATTAATTCCCCATTATCTGCAATCCCTCTTCCTAGCCGACGCAGTCATTTCTGTCTCCAAGACTTATCCGGGGAGTTTGCTCCAGAAGTTTATAAAGCTTCTGAGAAGGGAAGTTCCTAATGGAGTGACCCTCGGAGCCTTAAACTCCAGGTCATCGATCCCTTGCCTTAATCCACAAGCGGGTTTTTAGACCTTTGAGACGCGCAGGGTCCTCCCGGCTCTCCATCGCTGCGTTTCTGCTTACGCTTCTGCCTCCGGTGAGGTTTTACCTCCTTGCCCGACGAGGACATTTTCCCAACGGCTCTGCGCTCCCAAGGGCTTTGGGAAGCTTACTCCCTACTTTCCCCCAACCTCCCGAAGCCCAGTACCGACGCCTGCAGCCCAGCTCTCCAGGCACAATCCCCTCAGCCCCAGCCCTTCCTCAGCAAGGAGCAGGATCCTGCTGGGAACAGAGCGGAGAGCAGCAAAGCAACGCTGTCACCCTGCGTCCCTGGCCAGGGCAGCTCGTCCTCCACACCACGGAGACCCCGGTGGGACCGATGCTGCATGGCTGGCCCCGTCCTCCCCGGTGCTGATCCCGGGGGGCTGGGAGAGCGCCCGGCTGGGCAAAAGGCACTGCGCTGCCGAGCCCCGTCATCTCCCGCAGCTCCCTTGCGCCCGCACCCTCTGCCTCCCCAAAAAAGCACGAGCGGAGGCTCCGGGGCTGCTCTCGGCGCCACGGGGCACAAGTCCTGCCCAGAGCAGGGGGCTGCCAGCGCATGTGGGACCCCGAGCAGCAGGGACAGGGCTGCCCGTGACCACCGGTGACTGCCCGTGACCACTGGCCACTGCATTTTATGTCAAAGAAAATAAAGGCGAGCGGCTCCCCCAGACGCCTCTCCCGCGCCGGCCCCCACGCCGCCGTGCCGTGCCAGGGCCATCTGTTCGCTGCTCTCGCAGCAACACGTTCTCCGGTGAGTCACGGATAACGGCGCGAGTTTCTGCCAGAAAGGCGAGTTTCACACCATGCAAATATTTATCATGGATGAAACACAGAGGGTTTTTAAAAATTAAAGGGGGAAAAAGTTAATTTTGAACAATAATCCTAAGAAGCGCTCGCAGGTTCCAGGTGGGCGGTGGTGACGCTGGCAAGGCGGGCAGCAGGCAGCCAGCAAGGCTGCAGGGCACCCAGGGGTGGGTGAGGGACGGACCAGCCCACGGGGGAGCAGAGGTGGCCCCCCTGCAGCGGGACCCCCGCATGGGGACTCCCCCATCGCCCCCCCGACAATCCCACGGCCAGGGGCTGGATTTCTGGCTGGGCCTGTTTCACAGCCGGCTTTAAAGGCCGATGTCAGGAGGGAGCAGAGAATTTTTTAGGAGAAATCCAAGCCGTGCTTCAGCCCTCCAGCAGCCTGCAAAGGAAGCCCTGAGCTGGGAGAGGGGCTCTGCCGAAGCACTGGCAACGCGAGCGAGGGAAGGTGACGCCGAGCAGCGGCAAGCTGCGCCTCCTGTCGCATCCTGGAGCCGTGCTTAATTTTTAAATAAAACCTCACTTGTTACCTTCACTTATTTTCAGCGCAATCCAGACAAGCTCCATTGAAAGGACGGAGGATTGGGCTGGCTCGCCCCAAAGCCTCCTTCGGGGGGGGGGTGCTGCTCCCCAGACTCCGAGCTGCAGGAGCTGGGGGCTCTGCTCCGGCACACGCTTGCCCAAAGCGTGGGGCTTCTGCTGGTGACAGGGTGGGCGAGCGCCTTCCGTGACGCGGAGGATCCCGCTGGGTTCGACGGCCAAGGGCAGCACGGGCGGCAAAGCGCAGCGGTGCCCGAGGGAAGCACCGGCGCCCCCGCAGCACCCCCGCACAGGGCTCGCCTGGGCCCACGCGCGCAGCCGTTACCGGGATCTGCCGGGAAGCCCAACACGCCGACACTGCCCGGCCGGGCTCAGGGGGAAGCGCCAGAGCAGAACCCAACCAAAATCCGGCCCCTCAGCCCAAGCAGGAGCAATTCCTGACTTTGCTTTCCCAGTCGGAAAAAAGCTCAAAGCAGGGAACCGTGCTCTGGGAAATCTTAGGTTTTACTTGCACGTCTTCCTAAAACCAGCTTTAGGTGCAGCCCTTCCCCCACTGGGGGGGGTGTTGCTAAGGACACTATTTAATATAGAAATTAAAGAATGAGGACCAATTACGAGCGTGAAGGAGGCTTGACCCCAGCCCTCGCCCAGGACAACGCAGCCACCACTGGGTGGGAGACCCAGGGCGACCCGTGCCGTCCTCCCTAGGTGGCAGGGGGCTGGCGGGTGGGAGGAAGCCTTGGCCAGGGCCATGTCCCCAGGAACAAGCCCTTCTGTCCCCTTCCAGCTGAGCAGGGGGCCCGAGCAGGGGAGAAGTGGGAGCCAACACGCTGCTTGGTCTGCCTGGCTCGCTGGAGGGACTGGGTCGCATGGAGGGGTTCACACCAGGACGGGACATGCCCAGCCCATGGGACGTCCTCACGACGCTGTTTGAGCTTTCTGCTGGCCCAGGGGCTCACTGGAGATGTAACCCAGGGACCCTGGAGCTGCAGCCTTTTCTCATGCAAAGCTGTCACCAAAATCAGGTGGATTTGGGGCTCCCCCCGTCCCACGGCCACCACGGAGCATGGTGACGGTGCAGCCACGCTTGCCTGCGAGCACTCCATCACAGCTCGCTGCCAACGTGGCGATGGGAAACCTGAACACGAGTGCTTAGGGAGAAGAGAAGATTCTGCTCTGCAAAGCCCGAGGTCCTGATGCCTTATTTTGTGAAGCAGCTACTACCACCCTGACTCATTTAAGGTAAGAAATGGTTTTTCTGTGTTTCCCCTGACCACCCATGGGGTTACCTAGAGCCCCAGCATCGCCCTGAGGTCATGACTTCTCTCACCACCCGAAATGCCATTCCCTCCGCCACTCGTCGGCGCAAGGCAGGACGTCTCCATCCGCTCATCACAGCCCAGAGCAGCGAGCACGGCGCCTCGGAGAGGCTCACAGAGCATTCCCCAGCCCCGACCGCAGCCCTCGAGCCGCCCGAAGGCTGTCCCCATGGCTGACGGCACGTCACCCTACATTGTGCGACTTCGTGCTACCAAATAGCTTTTATGCATTGTTTAGAATTTATAAGTCTATAATTCAGAGGCACTGAAAGCCTCTCTCCATAAAACCAAATCGTTTTTTCCCTGTAACTCAAGGTCGCTTTTTTCACTCATGCAAGCTTGGGGTGGCTCCACGCGTGCTCCTGGTTAAACTGGTGCTCTTCCCCTGTCCGCACTTGCTGCAACTCATTCCGCTAGACATTATTGTGAGGCTCAAACACGGTCACAGCAGCCATGGGATGGCGAGCGCTGCCCTGTTGGAAAGGGAGCCCCGCTCAAGGCGCACAGGAGACACTTCCCGCGCAGGTCCTGCTGCCTGCAGCACAGGGCAGCTAAAAACGCTGCGGCGGCAGCGTCACCTGCACGGGCTGCGGGAGCCAGCCAGCGGCGGAGGTGCCTGGGTTTGCTTCTGCACATGGAATCGCTGCGCTTCCAGCCTCGAGGGAGGAGCAGGAGCAGGAGCAGGAGCAGGAGCAGGAGCAGGAGCAGCCCCGGGGCTCCCTCTGATCTGCAGGGCACTGCTCAGCACCACAAGCCGGGTGCCAGGGAATGCGGCGCCCGGATGCTCACGCTGGCACCTGGGAGCTGCACTGGCTGTGGAGTAGCCCTGGCACCAGTGCAAACTGGTAACCGCTCCTTGGGCTCCAGCCCCGTATTCCCGCGGGACCCCAGAGCTGTCGATTCTGGCTCAGCATCCTCCCACTGCAGCAAGGCTGGGTCAGACCTTGTGACACTGAGAAGCTGCTTGCAGAAGCCAGGCCAGCACCCTCTCATTTACGCCACTGTAACCCAGAGAGGCGCCAAGGTGCTGAGAACCCCCCTTGGGACGCCGGGGGTACGGCAGCCCCGAGCCTGCCCGGCAGAGGGACGGGGATTTGCAAGGTCCCACGGGGAACGGCCCTTTTGACACAGCACCCTCTTCCAGACCCTGTGGGAACGAGCTTTGCAGGTTGTGGTCAATGCTATGGCATACGCAGCTGATGAAAAATAAAATAAACCAAGAAAAATAAAAATCTGTATGCGCTACTCGTGACCAGAAAACCAGGCACCTTTGGTTTTCTTGGCAACATTCCCGCCGAGAAGCTCGCTTCTCTTCCAGCGGCTGAATGCAGCAAAAAGCTCATGGGAGGAAAGAAAGAAAAGTATAAACGGTTCATAAAAAATTTACTTTTCATGAAAGAGAAGGGAGGCGCTGGAAGAAACGCAGGGGTGAGAGTTGCAGCAACACCTAGCGAAGGCACGGGCCAGCCGAGCTCTTCCCTGCCTCCCACCCCCGTCCTGGCAGCTCCCCCAGCCCCAGCCTGGCCGCCCCGAGGGGCCCTGCAGCCGCATCGCGCCCACGGCTCACGCACCCCATCCAGGGGAGGGGGCTGCAGGGAGCCCCCGCTCCCCAGCCCGCCCAGCGAAATGGAAGGAGCTGCTGCCTTTGCGATCCACAATTTCCCCAAACCCCTGCCACTGTGTTGTACGAGCCGCTGGAATAACGGGGCGTGAGACGCTTGACAAGCGGCCCGGGGCCAGCAGCGCCTGCAAGCCCAAACCCGAGCCAGACGTGAGCCCTCCTGCGCCCCAGACCTCCACCAAGACCAAGGCCAAGGTTACAGCTCCCCCCCAAGTTATTTCCAGAAGAGACGTTCGCCTGAGCAGCCTCCTGGATGGTGGGGAGGGGGCACAGCTCCCGCTCCTCCAGCCTTAAAAACAGAGCCAAAATAGAATGATAAAAAATAAGGGCAAATCCCAAGTGCAGACACAAGGTAGGAGTTCAAAACCCTGATTCAGGATCGAAACTGAGAGCAGGTTTGAAAGAATTAATATTTACTTCCCCCTAACTGCAGCTCAGGGATGAGGATCAGATCGCCAGGCAAGGGGCGGCCGGCGCAAGCCTCGTGGCTGAGGCCAAACAGATCTTGTTTGTGCCGCAGAAGTGACCGTACCCTCAATCCTTTCCCGAGTGTGCAATCAGTCAGATAAACGCGATAACAAACTCGATAATGAACTCGGATTGACCCAGCGACGGGAAGGTCTTTGTCCTGGGAGCCGTCGCATCCCTCGCTGAATATTACCAAAGGCTTCCTTTTATATCCCGACGGCGAGGTCGCTCCTCCTCCCCAAAGGTGATCCCCAGGGAGAGAGAGGAGGGCCAGCGTGAGGTGCAAAGGCTCCGTGCTAATGGAGGGGCAGGTGGCGCAAACCCCCCGGGGACTCTGACGCAGCCTCCAGCAGAGGATGGGATGGCCAGGAGCGCTGCGCCATGCCAGCCCCCGCCACGACAGCGTTACCTTAGCAGGGACACCGTGAAGAGTACCCATGGCCCCTTTGAGAGAGCCCACCCTTGGCGAGAGCAGCCTCTCGTGGGGCTGGAAAAGAATAAATTGGGGGAAAAATGCTGCTGTGAGCCCCCTCCCCAAAAGGGGGCCCCAGGGGCGGCTGCGCCAGTGTTGGGCTGCGCTGGGACAGCCCCTCGCCGTGCGGGGATGCTGCGGGCACGGGGGAAGCAGCACCAGGAGCCGCAATCCCGCAGCAGAAGCCGTGCCGCCGCCTGCTCCCCTCCCTGAGCGCTGCTTGGCGGGCACGATCCGGCGGGATTCGGATGGGCAGGAGCCAACACGCTCAGCCCGTGCCCCGCTGCCAACGGGGATGGCGTGGCCAAGGGCCGGCAGGGAAGCTCCCGCAGGCGCTGCCAGGCAGCATTCAGGGGTATGTATGGGGTAGAAAAAAGACAAAGTGGAGAGACCTTTGGAAAGGGAATCGGCCCCCAGCATCCCCTCCAAAGGGCCAAGGGCCACAATCCCGCAGGGATCCCCAAAGCCAGCCCTGCCCCAGGGAAGGGGCACGAGCACCAGCCCCTTTTCCCTGGAAGCCGTGGCCGGGAGAAGCGGGCAGCGCCGCCTCGGCCAGGCGGGGAGCTGGGTCTTCCGGGGCGCCGGGCCACGGCTCTGCTCCGTGGCCGAACGCTTGACAAGCTCCTTGCACGGCTGGGTGCCGGCTTCGGAGCGCAGCAAAGAGCCCTTGTTCTATTCATCAGAAGTCTGAGATAAAAACGCTTCAGAGGCGAAGCCGTAAGGGCAGCGGAGCCCTGCAACCACGTATTTTATGGCGCCCGATCCGGTGTGCACGGGACCGCTGTGCCTCCTTGCAAAGCCTGGCCGCGGCCCCGGAGCCCTTTGCCGCACCGCCTCGGCAGACGCAGCTCCTGTGGGCAGCACCAGGGTGAGCTCAGCTCTCACCCCCCCCCACCCCGGTGCGCCGAGCGCCGGCTGACACCGCCCCAGTGCCCCCCGGGAATCCAAAGCACCGACTTGGAGCGAAGATGCCTGCAGGACTCCTGCTCGTGGCACCAGAGACCGATGCTGCCACTTGCCGCGCTCCAAGCCCCGAGGAGCGCCCGTCGTGGCCGTACCCCTCGCGCCCCCGTGCCACTCGCTCCGCTGCGGGGTCCAAGGGCTGAAGCCCTGGGCTCAGCACCCAGCCTGCACCAAGGACTTAAAAAAACCCCCGCCAAAACCCCAACAAGCCCCCCCAAACAGCCCCGCTCTCCTTCCTGGGTCACCCAGCGCTGCCGTTTTGGTTTTCCCCCCTCAACAAATTTTTTGTTTATCAGGACTTGGAGGCAGAGAAGACCTGGAACGGCAGAACAGCTCCGAGTCCACCCTCCACACATCACGCAGCCCCTGCAACGCCACCGGTTCCTTCCGTTCATTTAAAGCTTCGGTAGCTCGGGGTCACAACGTGCTTACAGTAGCCCCTGTGCAGAGAAGGAGGCAAAACTGCTTTAGCTGACGCGGTTTTGTTTCTAAAGGCTGGTGGAGCGTCAGGAACAAGCAGGAGAGGCGATGTATTTGTCATCTCAGCAAGACCTTTATTTCACTGGGGGGGTTAGTGTCCCAAAAATACATATTCATTGGGATGCAAATCCCTGGTTTCATCTGGGACCCAACAAAAGCCGTTGCTGAAACAAGCGCTGACCTTTCCCATTTGCTCTCCATCTCTCCGGCTCCCTCTGTAAAGCAAAGCCTTTGAGGATGACCTGGACCTCCTGACCTTGCCGGGAGGAAAGCGGCGCTCCTCCTCGGTGACCCCAGCCATTAATTGCCGTTAATTGCCGACCGATCTCTGCCTGCCCCAGCCCAGAGCAAGGCAGCGCCCTGGTCCGAGATAGCAGAGCCCTGGGGGCCACGGCGGGGCCGCGCGGTCCAGGCTGGCCGGAGCTGGGTCGCCCCAAGGCCCCGGCCTGGGGACGACCCCTCGGGCCGCCCCACGGGCGCCCCCGGCCGGCGGGGGCCGGGCTGCGGGCCGCGCCCCCCCCGCTGCTCCCTGTCCCTGTGCTGGGGGTGGCTCTGCCCTGGGGACAAGCGGCAGGCACGGGGGTCTGCAAGACCCCATCCTGCTGGCCAGGCTTGCTCCCCACAGCCCCCCGGGATCCCGGAACGCTGCGGCGGGCACAGCCAGCACCCTGCCGGAGCAACACGCGCGGCACGCCGCCATGGAGGAACAAGGCCCCGGGGGGCTCACGCGGGGGGGAGGGTGGCGCTCGGCTGTTGTTATTTTTAACAAAAAGCCCCCCCCCCCCAAATGCCTCTGTCCTTCCAGTCACGTGCCGGGGCCACACATGACCTTTTCATATGAACCCGAGAGGGCAAAAACCATTCCCCTGGCAGCGTGATTTGGGGAATGATTATGTGGGCTGACATCTTCCCCTGGAAGCACCCACGGGACGCAGCGCCCTGGTATTTTGCAGAAAACACGTCCAGGAACCTCAGACCCTTTCCAGCTCAGAGCGTGTGTGCCCGGCAGGCGATGCCGGACCCAATGCCAGCCCCCCCCTACCAGGGTCTCCCCCCACCAGCTGGGGTGGCACCGGGGAGCTGGGGGGTGCTCGGGCATCAGGAGGCCATGGCTGCAGGGAGCAAAACGCAGCCCGGCTTAAATGGGGAAAGAAATGACCAGCTCCTACGCAGAGGGCGAACCCCGATAAGGGCTTGTTTGACATTTACAGCTATGGATTTAGGCGGGATGGGCAGCGAACACCTGCGGGAAGGATGCACCAGCCTTCACGGGAAACTCTCGGGGAAGCGGAAAGAAAACTCCTTCTGTGCATTTCCCAGCTGCTCCAGCAGGACCCAATTACCCACAGCGAGCCATAAGCAGAATTACTTATTTCATTATTATTTTTTTTTTTAGACACAGACAAGTGACCTTATTTCTCTGTTCTGTGCTGATCACTGGGGTATTTCACCCCCTGGCCCCATCACACGCCCTGGCAGGGGTCAGTGCAGAGACCCGGGGCCATTCCCCCCGCTGCCGGGCAGGATTTGTCCTGCTCCTGCAGCAAGGCGCTGTTCAAGCCCCGATGGCTGCGTGAGCTCTACCGCAGCCCAGAGTGGGGGATGAGAGCGGCAGGACCCACGGCTTCGCCCCCCAGTCCACCGAGCCGTGCCAGGGGCACACACCAGCCCTGCGGGGCTGAGTCCGGCCCCGTGCGCCCAGCAGCGAAGCACCCCTGTGACAGCATGGGGACAGGCAGGGACACGGCCGGCAAGAGGACGGGAGCCTCTCTGCAAATCCCCCAGCCCCTCGCTGGCAGGCGCTCGGGGGAGCAGGGAGCCAAGGTCGGGCATGAGAAAGCATGCAAAACCAGCCGGGATTTCCAAGCGCAAAAGCATTTCCCATGTCATCCTTCGTGGAATAAGTGAGCTAATCCATGCTAACAGCCTCGCAGGCAGCGCGTTGCCTTCGCCGCTCTCCATCGCAACCTAATTCCCCCCGCACGCAGCAGCCCCCAAACGCCGGAGCCGTGCGCGGCTTCAGAGGACGCAGAGCCCAGCCTTGCCGCATCCAAAAACCCAGATGCGTTAGGAAGAAGCCTTCATGTTAACTTGTTTGCTTTCCATATCAAAAAAGGCAGAATAAAGGATTCTTAGCTCCACTCAACACAAAAATGTTTGACAAGGCATCGTGCCTGGAGCCAAGCAGCAGTCAGACACTTTCCAGAAATGTTATTGCTGCATTTGCACAGCAGAGAAGGAACGGGAGCATCCCCAAGGTGGGGGGGAACCAAGCAGGCCCCCAATAACCCTGTGCTAAACCAAAGGCACAGCCACTCATCTGCTGGAGAAGCCACCAGTGGGGAAAATAAACCGGTATGGATGGGCAGCCCCCGAGCACGCCGGGGCAGGAGGCGTGGGACGGGGGGCCGGGCGCTGCAGAGCGGCCGCGGGGCTGTCGGGGCATTTCTGGTGACTGCGGGGGCGCGGGAGCAGCCGCCCCCCGGGAGCCCGGTCGGTTCACTGCCCAGGCTCCAGCAGGTTCAAACAAATTCCTTCATCATTTTTAAAAGTCAGCTCCTGGCAATACTAAAAATCATAGACATTGAAAGGAACTGCCTGAATTCTCTTGCCAGAAGCCACGTTTTCCATGTTGGCACTGGCATCCTGGACAGCTGCTACAGCCAGGGCAACAACACAAGTTTTAAACGCTGCTTAGAGAGAATTTCTTATTTCAAGACAAAAATAACCCATGTAAACACGGCCCATGGCCATCCCATGGGCCCAGCAGCAGCTGAGCTCGCACACACCTGAATTTTAGGGCAGATCTCCACCAACAGCAGCAGCTTGCAGAGGGGCTGGTCCTGCTGCACCCCCCTTGGGCACCGGGGACCCAGGGACACCTGCCCCGAGCACCACCACGGCATGGGGACCTCAGCACCCCACGGCACGCAGGGCACCTCTGCACCGCAGACCCCCGCGCTCGGGCGCCGGGCATTCGCCCTTCGCAGTTTTGGGAACCCGGACTCCACCCACGGCCCGGTGCATCCACCCCGCATTCAGACAGAATTCCGATTAAGCGTCAGGCCGGAGGATGACTCGTGCTGATGCACAAAGTCACGGCTTTAAGCCCCGGTGGCCCCGCCAGCTCTGCCATGGCCCCGATCAGCAGATGAGAACTGCACGAGTTAATGGACGGGGGCTCCCAATCGAGCGCTTGGCCAGAGCTGATGTGAGCCAAATACCTAAACACAAACCAGCAGATTACCCTGGCAGCCACAGATCAACACTAAATACTGATTTTTTTTTTTTTTTTTTTTTTTTTTTTTTTTTTTTTTTTGGAAAACAACAGGGCACACACTTTACAGAAGCCAGTTCAGACATCTGTGAGATGACCACCTCCCTCTGACAGCCTTCAGTGTGAGGTGGGGAGCCTGGCAAGGGCAGGCGAGCCCGCGGAGAGCCGGGATGCACCGGAGCGGCGAGCGCAGCCGGGGAGGGCTGGCAGCAGAGCAGAGGCAGGCGGGAGCTCGCCACGGGGTTTCACCTCGCCAAGTGACACCAGAAGTGGGTGACAAGCCTAAGCCACCCAACCGATGAGGACTGCCCATCCTCGCCACGTCACCAGGGGGTCCCAGCTTCTGCAGGAACGATTCCCATCCCTCGGGCCAAAGCCCAAGTTTAAAAACCTTGGTATAACCTTGCATGGCAATAGCTGAGCCCTCTTCAGTATTCTGGAGAGGGGCAAAGAAAAAAAGCGAGCAAAGCTGGGTAAAGCTGGCGTTGAGGACGAGCTGAACCCTCGATCCTTCAGGTAAAATCAAATACAGGAGATGAAGATGTAACTCAGTGAGTTGGCTCCCGAGTTTATTTTAAAACACGGGTCTGCAGAAGAAATGAAAATAATTACAGAAATGAAGTCACTGGGCCTGCACTATCACATCCAATTATCTCAAGGCTGGCAAAAGATCAGGCCCCGAGGAAGAGTCGTCTCCCTGCCGGGTGGGTACGGGTACGGCTCCCCGCAGGTTTCATTTCACGCGCCGGTTTCCCTCCTCCGCAGCCAGCCGGTGACGGAGCGCATCCCTGCGGGCAGAGGCTCTGCTCCCCCCCACGCCCCCCCAAAGGGCTCCAACCTTCTCCCACCCTGCACGCTACAGAAATGAGCTTGGTCCAGCCCCCCAGCTACTGCTGCTGGCCGGCGCTTTATCCTCTCCGCTGTCGCCCAGCCCGGAGAGCCCCCGGCGTCCCCCCCGAAGGGCACTGCGGAGGCTGCGCCAGGACGTGCTCAGCCCCAGGGCTTCTGCGACAGGAGGGGTGCGCTGGGAAGCAGGACAGCGACCCAAGACCTCAGCAAGGCTCTGTCTCAGTATTCAAGAGGAAAAGCCCTCCAACCCTTCAAGGCCAGGTTGGACGGGGCTGTGAGCAACCTGATGTGGTTCAAGGTGTCCCTGCTCCTGCAGGGGGGTTGGGCTGGGTGACCTCTGGGGGTCCCTTCCTACCCAAACCATTCCATGATTCTATGATTCTATCACAGGCTGCAGCCACCTGAACATGTTCCATCAGGCAGAACGACTCATGGGGAGGTTCGGTGTCACCGCCGAGCTTCCCCGGAACAAGGGGAGATGTGAAGGTGAGAAACCATTAACAGCGGCCCAGCCCTGGCCAAGTGGCTCCCAGCGACTATTTAAGAGAGGCAAGGAAAAGTGAGAACGTGGGAGCCCAGCAAAGAGAAGGCACAAAGGAAAACCCTCTCCTTTAGACACAGCAAGCACAGACACCTCGGGAGCTTCCCCGCGTGGCTGCGTGCTTGGTGCCTCCGCAACAAGCCATCCAGTCTGTCCCCGGAGGGTGTTTTTCTGAATTAAACCCCCTCCCAACTGGGACCTGCAGGGCAGAGGACAACAGCCACACCAATGGTTGATAACGAGCTTTCACTGACCCAGAGCAGGCAACCTGGGGGCAGCAGGCAGCCGAAGCCTCTGCCAGCCTTCAAAGCCCCATCCCCAACAGCTCCCCTGAGGGGTACAAGGGCCTGTCCCCCCGCACGCTGCTCCACGCTGGACCCACAGCACCCCTGGCCCCGCGGCAGGGACGCTCCGGGCCCAGGGCTGTGCGCTCATCTCCTTTTTGTACGCTGCCAAGACACCACAGCCCTGAGAAGCCTCCTCAAAGTAACGCCCACAGCTCAGTAACTTCATCCCGAGCACCCCGGAGCATCCTCCCGTGTCAAACACGCACCCGACCCCCTCCTGCCGCCCAGCCGCGTGCAGAGGGGAGGACGGGGCGCTGGGGTGCTCCAGCCCCCAAGGTCTGCACCGCTGCAAGTCCCACGCTTGCCCCTGAGCGTGGGGAGGGATCCCCTGGGAGAGGGCTGACGAGCATTTCAGCCCTCCAAGAATTAACACCGCAGCTCTCAGAAGCCTCTGCAGTGGGCAGAGAGGAGAGGCGCCCACCCCACAAACTCCATCCTGGATTTCCAGTCCGTGCAGACCGGAGACATCGCAGTGATCAGATACCGCAGTGCATGGCGGACGGCAGCAAGCCCGGTGTCCCTCGGGGGCCAGAGGCAGGAACCACAAATTCCCAGGGCACCGGAGCGAAACCCTGCACAGCAGCGCCTGTCAGGGCACGCTCACCCCAGCTGCACACCGGAATGCCCAAGCCCCATTAGCCAGCCCCATGTGCCACTAGCCAGCCCCACAGCGCCACTAGCCCACACCAGGCACTGGCCGGGCACGCACGCCGTGCTGGGCAGGCTCTGCGGGACGGGCTGGCCGTCCATCAGCAGTGTCCCAGGTACACCCCGGCTTGCAGGGAGCTCCGAGCACGGCTCCCTTGCCCCCCAGCCAGGGCACGCCACCGCTGGGCACCGTCCGTGTTTAAAAATGAACCCTTTTTCCAAAGGGGAGTGGTGAGAGGAGTCGTAAGTGCAAGGTTTGCTTTCGCAGATGAAGTCTTAAGTGGTCTCGTACTAAAGTTTCAGCTGAGCAGAGTCCTCCCTCTCCTGTTCTTGTATAAGCACACCGAGATGTACGTAGGGAGAAATAAAAGAGATCTTTGAAGAAGTGACAGCCGGTGGGAGCAGACACGCGTTCCCTTTCAGCAGCCCGCGATCTTGCCCATTTTTAGCGTGCTGCTGTTGTTCGGGAGCCCAGCTTTTGCAACTGGTTTGTCAGGGCAAAAATCCCCCCCCATGGAAACCGGCCCAGCGGCGAGGTTACAGCAGGATTATGCTCGCTGCGCCTTGGCTGCGGCTCCTGAGGGACAGACCCGGACCCTTACTACCCCCGCGAGGAGCCCAAGGCAAGCTCTGCAATATCAGAGGGCTCCCTGTGGGTTCCACCTTTACACCATCGCATAAAACCACGGACTTGAAGTATTACTGGAATGTAAATTAATCTTATTTTCTCTAGCACGAGCAACTGCAGGAATAGCAATGCCAAACCCTACCCCAGAAGCCGCGCGGTTACGCGCGGCCGCTCACACGCGAAGCTCAGCCCCTCCGTCTGCACAAGGCCCCCAGTGCAATGGCTGGGGAGGGGGCTGCGGCGCAGCGCCACGTGTCGGGGTTCGGGGAGCAGCTGCCATTGCAGATACAAAAAAGGAAAAAGAAAAGGTGATGAAACCACTCTTCCCGGCGGATATTGCTGGATCGACCTCCAGCAGGGCGGATCTTACTTAAGCCCAGTCCTTGCGACTGCTGAGCAGCCCCGGCGCCCGTTCCCTCCCGGCGCTGCTCCTCGCCCCCAACCACTCGCCAAGGGCGGCTGCGGGCAGCACGAAGCTCCGCCAGCGACGGACGGAACAACCGCAGCTGGCAGACGGGGAGGAACGGCAACAGGGAGGGAGAACGCCATCGCGGCGAACCCCCCCCACCACGCGGGACCCCGTCGCCCCTGCATCGTGGGCCAGCCTCCCCTCCGCAGGGAGGTTTGCCGACAAAAAGGAGGATTTCGGGAGATGTGTCATGAAAAGGGACCTAGCAACACGCACCGCTGGACGCCAGTCTGCCCTCCCCTTCCTCCCAGTACGAGTGCGGACGTGGAACACAGAACCACAGGGAATAAAACTCCAGAGAGCAGATGAGAACGATATGGAGGAATTCACTCCAAAAAAAAAAAAAAATCTGATTCTAAGCTGCTCAGACCCCTCCTGTGTTCCCCAGCTGGGCGCAGCAGCAGCGAGCAGGGCTGGGGACACGGCCCTGGAGGAGCCGCACGGCGCCCGGGCGCGTTCGCAGGACGGGAGCAAAGCGCAGCTCGGGCTGCAAACCCCCCCGGCCGCCGCAGCAAAGGCCGACGGCTCCCGGGCTCAGCTCCCCGGCTCCAGCGCCTGCTAACGAACACGAACCTTCAGCAGAACCCCGCTGGTCGTGTTAAAACATCACCAGACCCACATTTCCCGGCCAAGCCGCCCTGCTCCGGGGCGGGAGGAGGCAGCGACGAGTTCCCTTCCTGCCGCACTGGGTATTGCTGAGCGCATTTCAAATTACTCACGTTAAAAAGGCCCCTCAACCCACATCAGCGATATTTGCTTCCCTTAATTAAAGATGGCAGTAATAAACATGAAATATGGACAAAAAGAGATTTTAATAAATACTGCCTGAGGGAGCCTGGAGTCGAGCTGGAAACACTTAATATCAGATGTTGCATTGTTTTGAAATTAAAACAATGTATTGCCACATAAAAGCGATATTAAAAATAATTATCATAAATTAGGCTTGGGCAGGCTGGGGCCCCCCCAGGCGGGAGGGAAAGCGCTTTCCCGCAGTTTTCCCAGGGAAAGACACGTGCCTGCCCGCAGCCCTGGACCTGCTCCTGCGACGGGAGAACCGAGCATCCATCCAGGAGTGGGGGCCACGAACCCTTTTCCCCCCCCATTCCCATTCTCAGCCTCGGATTTCAAGGTGACCAAACCTGGAATAAGGAGGCAATGCCCAGTTCTCTTCCCTGCAGAGCCTGCGGGGCCAGGGCCCAGCTCACGCTTGGCATTCGACAGCCAAATTCAAATATTTGCATTCAGAAAGAGAAACCTCTCGGCAGGCTCCTGGCCGAAGCATTTAAATTGCAGTTTCTTTGGGACAGGCGCTCTCAGCCGCTTCAGGATTACGTGGTTTCCCTTACAACCACAAATCCATCCCATCTCGTACCCCTGCACGAGAAGGCTCTGAGCGTCTGAAGAGCCTTCTGCCAATAAATAAAGGATGGGCAAGCGCCCTCCCTCCAGCCTGAACCCCGTCGTGGGAAAAATAAGGGAACTGCCGATGCCTGCAAGCGGATGCCAAACCCGGCTGGCGAAAAATGAACCCTGTCAAATCCATTTGATTTTTTGACAAGGTTAAAAATTGGTTAATAAAGGCAACGGTGTTGATTTAATATGTCTAGACCTCCATAAGACACTTAACCTGGCATTGCATGACATCTTGATTGGAAATTGGAATGATACAGCATCAACATGGCATGCGCCAAGCAGATTAAAAGCTGTCTGCGACAATTAGGGCGCCGAAACTGCTGGGCACGTGTCTAACAGCAATCCTTGAGAAAACAGATCCAATTCCCAAGATCGTCACCAAAAACCTGTGAGAGAGCACGGCATCGCTGCGAAGCTGGCAAGAGCGCGCGGCGAACAAGGCGACGCCAGGCCACGGGTGCAGAGCAGCCGGGACGGCTGGGCAAGCGGAACCCAAATTAAAGAATCAGCGTGTTCTCTCTGCCGAGGGAGGCGCACGCACCTGGGAACAGGAAGCACAGACCAACTTCTCCTTCGTTAGGGTAACGAAGCACCCCCACCTCATGGCAGAGGGGGAACTGAAGACCATGGGGTGGTGGGACGATGGACAGAGGGGCCAGGGGGACGATGGCACCGCGGGCAGGGATGGCACCGCGGGCAGGGATGGCACCCATGGGAGCATCACCAGCCCCAGCGCTGCCAGAAAAACATTGCAACAAAATAAAAAAATCAGAACAGAAAAATCTCTCCCCCAGGCCAGAGCAGAACTTCAGCTCAGCCCGACCAGAACACTTTGTGCGGGGCTTTGTACTCACCACATCCCGGAGCAGCGTCCTGGAGCAGCCCAAGGCACCCTGGGGCGGCACCCTGGAGCAGCCCAAAGCACCCCAGGGCAGCCCAAAGCATCTCAGAGAAGCCTGCAGTGCCCATCTGCTACCAACAGCCCCCTGCCCCACAGCTGCTCCCCATAAGGAGCCCTGGTCCCACCTCGGTGGGGTGGAGCAGCCCAGCTGGGTGCCCTTGGGACCCATCAGCACCAGGCCCCGGGGCTGGGTGCCGGCCACGTTCTTGCCCTGGGGAGGAAACGTTGGAGTCCAACGCCCTCCTTACCCGTTATCGCCACCTTTAAAAGCTGCGTGGAGGTGTCCTTCCTGAGCCAGGCAGCACGGCCTGCAGCGCTCAGACAGGAATCCCCGGGCAGGTCGTCAGGGCAATGCTTTCTGACTAATTACTGCTATAAAAAGCAAAAAGCTGTCAAAGAGAATTATTCAAATTTTGCGATACTGAGAGAGAGACATTTTGTGGTAGGAAATGGTGCCCCTTTGGACTCTGGTTGTGCCTGCGATCATTAAATCGACCCTTGCAGCACCTACTAATGACAATATTTACCACATCCACCTTGAAATGCTCAAAATTCAGGGAAAATTCGGCACAAGGAAGCTCGGGGCAGCAAGGGGGGGGTGCGAGGGCAGCAGGAAACCCAGCCGGGGGGATTTGACTCCAAGGCTTCTGTGCTACTATAGCCCAAATATCGCCCATTAAATCAGCAGAAAAACCCCAGGGGCCAAAGCCATGGCTCCATGGGACAGTAAATCCCGTTAATGGGATGTGTCCCAGCCCTGGGACGGAGCTCAGCACCGGCACAACCCAGCTCTTGACCCAGGTCTGCCCAGGAAAAAGCTGGTGGTGACGGACGTGGGGGCGCATCATTTCTGCCACGCTTCGCCCCTCTGCCTTCAACAGATTCTGATCTGCCAAGTAACGAGCAGCTCTGAAAGTTTTAAACTCAGCATTTCACACCTGCACGGGGCAAACGAAGGCTGCCATCTCCCCAGACACCCCGCGGCAAAGCCATTTCTGAGGGGTACGACTCAAACTGACTCAAACTGCAAACCGCCGGTGCCAAAAAAAGGGGCATTTTCTGTCATAATCCCAGGAACAGATTGCGCAGCAAAGTTCCTTGGCCGATGCCTTCAATACCTGCAGGATCAGCCCCCACGCAGGCACCGAAGCGGGAGAGAAAATGAAGATCTCAGCTCAGCCCCGGCACGGAGTAAGGTGTCATTAAGGTTAAAAAATCCAATTCCAGACCTGAGCGTCTCCTGAAAATGTCACGCGGGGAGAACGCATGGAACTGGCTCTCTGCAAGGAGGAATACCTGCCCCTTTTCCCGTCAGAGCCACAATTTTCTTGCAGCTACCTTGTCATTTGAACAGAATGAGCCACTCCAGAGTGATTCCAAGCAGTAATTAGACAAGTGACTAATGGGTTTATCGGCACCTTCACGGGACGTTTGTGCCGCCTCCGGGTGCTCCGGTGTGACCCTGCCCATGGAGCTCTCAGCCAGGCCAGTCCCGAGCATCCCTAAAGCTCAAGCCAAGCTGGCAGCCCCCCACCCTTGGGGGCCTCGTGCTCCGGGACCCTGAGAACAGGGCTCCTGCAGGCACTAAGGGGGCAGGGCACGGAGATTTGATCGATACCGACCAAACCAACCCTATAACAGCAAAGTGCTGGGGACCGACGTGGCTGGGAGGTGACGGGGAAGGGGCTTGCTCTCCCGCTGCCCCGGCCAGGTGACGGCTGGATGCCCATGGAAGTGCTCCCTCCTCCGACAGCCCAGCAAGAGCCCAGGCAAACGCTCAGCCAGGCCAGGGGGGTTTGCTCCCGAGGCTGCCCGAGCGCACACCAGCCGGCGATGGGGCACCGCTGCGTCCCCTCCGGCTCCTCCAGCCTGCTGACTGCGGGCACACAGGGATTTTCCATTCGCTCTGGCAGCAGCTGAGCAGGAGGAAGAGCTAAACCTGCTCGAAAACTGAAATCCGAGAGAATTTGCTGTTTGGACTTTGCCGTGAGCCCCAGGCAGTGCGCCAAGCCCAGCCACGTGCAGGTCTGTTTGTCAGAGCTTCCCTTCCCCGCAGTGGTGGAAGCCGCTGCTTTTCCTGCTGCTCCCGCGATTTACTGAACCCGGAGACCAACCCGAACCCGCGGCCGCTGTCAGGGGACGGGAGCCAAAGGGGAGGATGCGGGGCGATCGCCCTGCGCGCTGACTGTTGCGACGGTCATGGGGCGGCTCATGAAGATGGGGCTTGGGTCAACGGGCAGATGTCCACAGAGATCACCGGGGAGGCGGAGGGGAGCAGGAGGTAACGGAGGGACAAGTTAATGAGATCGACGGGAAGGAGTTCGAGGAGCCGGAGCGATGGGGAAAGCCGGGGCTCTGCGGGGGGGGCTCCTCTGCCATCACGGGGCGAACCCAAAGAGAGCGGCGGCGGCCCCGGGGCTGCTCCCCGTGCTGTGCTGGGCGCGGGCTGGGGCTGCCCCACTGCCGCTCTCCAGGCAGCGGTGTCTAAAGCAGCCAGCTTGCTCTCCCAGGGTTTATTTCCCTTGCTGGGCAAGGCGGTGGCTCAGGGCTCCCCGGGGCAGAGCACTGGCTGCCGTCCTCGGCCCGACTGCCATGCACCCCGCGGCTCTGGACGAGAGCATCAGCAAACATCCAGCTACCACTGACACACTACAGCTTATTTTGGTTTGGCTGGGGGGTGTGGGGTGTGCGTAAGACGAATAAGATGAGAATAAAGAGAAATGAAGGCGTTTGGGAATGGGCCCGTGTTACCAGGAGCATCTCAGCCGAATAAAGCCGGGTTTTGGTCTCCTGCCTGGTGCCGATGCCGCTGTGTCCTGAACCCACAACTGCGGCTCCTTCACCCCTCGAGAGGGGTGGGCAGAGAGGAGGAGGAGGGTGTTTCTAAACCCTACCTTCAGGTATCGCCCTAAAACTTCGGTCATCACCAGTCAAGTCGCCTGGCAACAGCAGCAGCAGCTCCGTTCCCCAGGCGTTGCCCCTGTCAGGCAGAAAAGCCCAGGCTTCAGCAGCAAACTCATCTCATGTGTTTCCCTGCAACTCTAAATATTGCCCTCTGCGCCTCCTGCCAGTACCACCCCCCCGTGTGCAATCAATCCTCGTCTCGCCATCCTTTCTGCCAAGCACCAGCCATAAATCGTCCCCTTCCTCTGTGCCCCGGCGGTGCTGAGCTGCTGCACCATCCCCTGCACCGCCCCCAGCCCACCCGAGCCCGGCCGCCAGCCCTGCACCCCTCCTCCTCCCCACTTACACCAGGGCAGCCTGGTCCCTGCCTCATGAATTAGGAACAAGCCTTGGCACAAAATGTCCCCGCGCTGCAACGCTGACGGAGTGACCCCCGAAATAGCCTGGCATCTGGACGAGCCTTCGAGAGCATTTCAGCGCCTTACGCTCAAGTGCTGATGTCCTTTGTCACATAAGGTGACCTTGCAAAGGATTCGTAAAGACTGTACATCTAGTCTTTTATGTATATTTATATATACATATACACACACATGTGTGTGTATGCACCCCCCCGCCCACCAGGGGGGCACAGGCAGCGCAGTCCCACCGGGGTGTGCAGCAGGAGAGGCCAGGATGCCAAGGGAGAGCTCTCGGACAACTTTTTAGAGAAAAACTGGGATTTTGGAAGAGGCATCTCTGCTACGAGAGGAGCCCGCAGCCATCCCGCGACATGCGGCCGCATCCCAGCTCCGCTTCCCCGCCGTGGAGGGGCACGCGTGCTGCCCGGAGGACGCTGCGAATAGCGTTGTGTTCCCTCTCCCCCCACGTCTCCCCCAGGCCCAGGCGCAGCTCTGTGCGCCGCCGGGCCAGCCCTTGAGCGCTGGTTTGCAGCTGCAGGTGATGGGGAGAGAAGAAAAGGGCCGAAAAGGGCCCAAAAGGGCCAAAAAGGGCACTTGTGCTCGCCCAGCTTGAGAGGCTTCTCCCAGAGCGCAGCTCTCGTTGGCACCGTCACAGCGCATGACAGGACCAAGTGACAACCGATTTGGTCCCCAAGCCATCGGGTGCAACCAAGCCGTGGCTGCGGCTGCCCCCCTGCTCACGAGTGACAAAAGCCAAATCTGGCCGGGTTAGGAGCTCGCCCGCCTGCCTCGCGCTCCTGGGCGGGACGGGCTCGGGATGAACAAAACCATGAACTGCAGGCGACAGTATGGGAATGCACTGCCGCGGGCACCACGGCCGCCCCAGATTCAGCTGCTGCCGGCTGCAGCTGCGCGAAGATCTCGGTGGACAGGCACGGGTATTTTCATACGGGTGTGACATCATGCGCAAAAGTGTCACATTGTTTTATGTCACAACAGGCGCCCACGGAGGAGCCGCCCGCGCGCCGGCCGGGGGGAGCAGCAATCTGCTTCTGCAGCCCGAGCGGACGGAGCCGGTGGGCTGCGGGCGCTGGGCGGGCAGTTGTTCTCCCCAAAACCTCGGCGCCCCCCTCGTTTCCAGCAGATGCTCCAGGGCCTGGGGACCAGCTGCAAACCCCCCCGGTGAGGCAGAGCTTGGCCAGGGCTGCGCCCCGAGTGCTTTGCACCGGCTCTGCCCCCGCTCCGCTCCCCCCACACTCCTCCTCGCCCGGCGCAGGAGCAGCCAGACCCGCCAAGGCAGCCCCTCCTTAAAATCAAAACTGCTTTGCAGTCCCCCTCACTCTTTGATTACACAGAATCACACAGAATGCCCGGGCTGGCAGGGCCCTCGGGAGCTCCCCCAGTGCCACCCCCCTGCCCAAGCAGGCTCACCCAGAGCAGGGGGCACAGGACAGCGGCCAGGCGGGGGTTGAAGATCTCCAGAGAAGGAGACTCCACAGCCCCCCTGGGCAGCCTGGGCCAGGGCTCGGGCACCCTCACGGTCAACAAGTTCTTCCTCCCGTTCAACTGGAACCTCTTCTGCTTCAGGTTGTGCCCATGGCCCCTTGTCCTGGGCTGGGCACCACTGGGAAGAGTCTGGCTCCGTCCTCGTGACCCCCACCCTTGAGATATTTGTAGGTGGTGATGAGGTCCCCTCTCAGCCTTCTCTTCTCCAGGCTGAACAAGCCCAGCTCCCTCAGCCTTTCCTCGTAGGGGAGATGCTCCAGTCCCCCCATCATCCTCGTTGCCCTCCTCTGGACTCTCTCCAGGAGTTCCTCATCTTTCTTGAACTGGGGAGCCCAGAACTGGACCCAGTGCTCCAGGTGGGGTCTCAGCAGGGCAGGGCAGAGCAGAGGGGGAGGACAACCTCCCTCGCCCTGCTGGCCACGCTCCTCCTGATTACACCCCAGGATGCCATTGGCCTTCTTGGCCACCAGGGCACCCTGCTGGCTCATGGCCACCTTGTCGTCCACCAGGACCCCCAGGTCCTCTTGGCAGAGCTGCTTCCCAGCAGGTCAGCCCCCAGCCTATACTGCTGCCTGGGGTTCAACCTCCCCAGGGGCAGCACCTGACACTTGCCCCACTTGAAAATGAGGGTTATCAGCTGCCAGCTCGCTTTGGGAGCACTCCATCACATCGACCAGGGCATTCTTGGGGATGTGGAACAGTGTTGGCCACACGGATCCAAGTCCTGGGCTACACCACTTGAAAACCTCAAAAACAGTTCCAGACCCTCATTAAAATCAGAGGGAGCAACCCAGAGCCCCCCAGAAAGCCCCCCAGGAATACAGGATCCAACCTCCTGGCTCGGGAGACGAACATGCGACCAGCTCGCTTGGGGCTGAGCTCAGGTTCTAACCACGCAATCGCCCGTACACCACCGGCCTTGCTCCCTTCTCCCCCCGAGTTTGTTTCCCAGTTTGTTCCCTCTGAAGCCTCTCTTCGTGTTTTCATTTACATTTTCACCTTCGCTGCTTCCCCGGGCACAAAAACATCGGATGAGGAAGGAGCTGGGAAATCCCGTGCAGGCACACGGGGATGGGCGCCTCTGCCCCCGCAGCACCGATGCTCCCTACCTTCGCCGTCTTCACTCTTCATCCCCCCCATTTAGTCCGTCTGTGTTTTTTTCTCTTTTGTTTGGAAGTAAATTATGGGGGCACTTTGCTGAAGGAAGCAGTCACACGAGCTTCTGCCTGTTCTCCAGGACAGAAGAAATATTGCCACGAGATTTTGTTTTCTGCCGAGCTCTTCTCTTTCGGCAGATGAAGCCGGTGGCTTTGAAGGATGGAGGCAGGCTGGAGGCAGGCTCCCCCCAGCTGCAGGGGACGCTGGCACCGAGCAATGGGATTCAGACAGTCAGGAATGGGGATAAACAGGCACCAGTGCAAGATGGCAGCGGATCCATAGGAGGATGCTGTCAAAACTGGTAATTGGAAAAGCGTGCTCCCAGAAGAAACCCCATCAACCCCCGACGCGTAGGGTGTGCAGAAATGAATACACCCTCTGGCTACAGCCTTCCTTTTGAGAGAGAGCTTTTCTTACCAAAAAGCAGATTTTTATTATTTAGCCGTTACCTCGCGGGGGTTTGTGCCGTCCCTCTGGCAGGGCACAGGGAGAGCAGACGGGGCCCCAGGGCACAGCCCCATCCCGCAGCCGCAGAGCCCACGCCGCGCCCCGGGGCTGCCTGCTGCACCCTTTGGGTGAAAAATGAGAAAAAAAGAAAAAAATGCAAACATGAAGTGCAAAAGAGCGTGGAGCTCATCCCCAGCAGTCACCGGAGTCAGCGGCTTTGGGCCAGGCAGCAGCAGGCAGGCTGGGACCACGCGCGGAGGGAGGATGAGGGGGCCAGGAGTGGGGGGCGCGGGGAGGCTGCAGGCAGGGGAAGGGACCCGGGGAGCAAAACGCAGCAGAGGGGCTGGGAAGGGAAGGTGGGAGCCAGGGCAGTGCCGGGACCAGAGGAGGGTCACAGCGCTGCGCCCTGCCTCCTCCACCACCGCCATATGCCGCGTTTAGTCCTGCGCAGAGGCCGCCTGCCAGGCCCCCGGCGGGGGCAAGACCAGCGCACTGCTGAGTTTGGATGGGATCTGCTGGCGGTCACCTCTGCCACCCCCGTGCCGGCACCGGCTTTGGGTACCAGGATCCCACACGGGTCCTGGTAAGCAGCTTTGCAAAGCCAGGAGGTGCAGAGGTGATGGGGTAAGCACATGCGGTTCGTCAAGCGCCGTGACTTCACTTCTCTGCCGTCCCACGCGCACGCCCGCCCGCGAGGAAGGCACCCTCGGTACAGGCTGCCTGCGAAATCGGAGCTTTTTGCAAGTTTGCTCTCGAGGAGAAGGACTGGAAGGGCCCGCACGTGCCACGCGGCAATGCCACCAGCACCATCCCAGCAGCTCAGACCAGAGCCCCCCCAGTCCCTCCCCTGCGTCTGGCACGGGCTGGCACAGGCACAGACCTGCTGCGCTGCCGGCCTACGTAAGCAGCTGCTGAAAAAGAAAAGATATTCCATAAAGGATGCAACAAGTCAGCGACCCCGGTGCTACCTGGCTGCGTTTGCAGAGCTGGCAGGGGAGCAGGGGCACAGCACGGCACAGGATGGCATGGCATGGCATGGCACAGCATGGCATAGCATGGCACTGGCATGGCACTGCACAGCATGGCACAGCATGGCATAGCACCGGCATGGCACAGCATAGCAGCGGCATTGCATGGCACAGCATGCACAGCATGGTCAGGCACAGCATGGCATGGCACGGCATGGCACAGCACGGCACGGCATTGCATGGCACGGCATAGCACAGCAGGCATAGGCACAGCATGGCATGGCATGGCATGGCACAGCACGGCAGGCATGGCATGGCACAGCATGGCATGGCACGGCATGGCATTGCATGGCACGGCACAGCACAGCACGGCAGGGGGAGCAGCCCCAGCAGCGGGGGCAGCCCCGGCACAGGCACCGACCAGCAGTGTGGTAGCTGGAGGTGGGAACAGGGGGCTCGGAGTCAGCTCTTGGGGGAGGCTTTGCCTCTGCAGACCTCCCGGGGGGGGTGCTGGAAGGCTCTGCCCGGCCTCGGTAGCTGCAGCGCTAAGGGGGAGGTGAAAATACCGGGGAGGTTGCACAAAGAGACAGGAATTGTTTGGAAGCCGGAGAAGCCGCCTTGCAGTGGGAGTGCTGAGGAGCTCAGCCTCTCCAATATATCAAAGAGAAGAGTGAGAGGTGACAGGATTATCATCGGTAAGTGCCTTCACAGGGGGAAAATATCAGCTACTAAAGGGCTCTTCAATCAAGTGAAGAAAAGCAGCACGAGAACCAGCCTCTGGGAGCTGGAAGCAAGAGAATTCGGATTTGAAACTATGCAGTTTTTAAAAATAAGGGTGATGAAACGGGGGAATAAACTGCCCCGGGAGGTGGATCCCACGGCTCATGGTGCTCCCGAATCAAGACTGGCGCTGCTCCGACTGCGAGCTCCAGAAAACGCCCCCGGCTGCCCGCTGCCCCCACGCTGCCGCTCGCACCCGCAGCCCCAGGCGAGGCGGCGCCGGTCCAGGCACCCGGCGGCAGGGATGCGGCCATGGGGATGCTCCACCGGCCCGGCGTGCGTACGTGTGCTGGGTACCTCCCCGCAGGTCACCCGTGGTTTTAAACGTTCCCATGTGCACCGTGTCCCTACATGAACTTCCAGCGTGACCACCCGGCACGGGGCACGCGTGGCTTCTGTGTAGTGGAAACACAGGATGGGTGCAGAGGAAGGAGGGATGGGCGCTGAGCACGGGGCCGAGGGAGGAGGCTGGGGGGACAGGGGCACCCGCCCAGACCCCACGACTGGTGCCAGAGCCGCCCTCGCCTGCCGCAGGGGCCGGGGAAGAGATGGCCTCTGGTACCAATCTGCTCTCCGCCACCGGCTCACACTGACACGGATTTTTTAAACTAAGGCAAACGATCCAATTCACTGTAAATTTTCCCTTTGGAGACAGCTCCCCTTGCCCAGTGCGGCGGTGGCAGCAACGCCCGCCCGAGCCTTGCCCTGAGGAAGGGTATTCCGCTCGCATTAACCACGGGAAAGGAGGCAGGAATAAATGGGAATACTTTGTAAAATGGATGCACATCCAGCAGCCTGCGCGAAGGCATTCCTGATGCTTTAAAATGCAAATACCCCCGGCCGAGAAGACACAGATCCGAGAAAGCGTCGTAGTCGGTGTGAGCAGGCTGGAGGCAGCAGCTGGGAGCATCGCTGGAGGATGCCACAGCCATGGCAACGGGAGGGAACACGCTACCACACAAATCAAGGACGCGATTTTATTGTCCAAGCGCCAAGGTTTTTAGGCCAGTTCCTAGGGACCGCGTGTTAATAACGGTTGCATCCTATTTATCACGGGCCTTTACTGCCTCTGCAACCAGCTCTCCAGGAAAACCTGGAGAGCGCTTCCTCAGAGGCTGAGCGCCAGAGACGCAACTCCGAGCTGAGCGGTTTGCTTCGCTGGCAATCGCCTCCCGCGCCCACACGCCTGGAACTGCAGAGCGGAAGCATTAGCCGTTAACACCAGGACCCTCACGACCAGCGTGTTATGCCCCGCTTGGTGCCACCATGGCCCAAACGCACCCGGGGCTTTCCCTTCCGCGGGAGCTGCACGCTCCAGCAGGTTGGGCAAGGATCGGCTAAGGTGGATGATGATGACGAGGATGATGATGACGAGGATGATGATGATAACGATGATGATGATGACGAGATGATACGATGATGATGAACGATGATGATGACACGATGATGATGACGATGATGATGATGATAATGACAATTATGATGATGATTACTAAGATGATGACGATGATAATGATGACAACAATGATGATGATGGTGACGATGATGACAATGATGACAGTGATGATGATGATGATGATGACAACTATGACAATGATGATGACGATGATGACAATGACAACAATGACGATGACAATGATGATGACGATGAAGAATGATGGGGTTTGGCTGGGCACACAAAGCTACGCAGCACACCTCAAGGACAAGGCCATAACCACGCGAGTAAAGCCTGGAATTACTTTCCTACTTACAAAGACAGCATTTGCTGCGCTGCTAAATTATTTCCTATACAGAAGGAAACCTTGGCTGGCTCCAGCAAGGTTTGCCTCCATGGAACGCAATCCCCCGTCCCTTCCGCATCACAGCAGTGATACAGCGCTCGCCCTCACCAAAATCTGCCTTAAAACCAGGGACCTCCAACATGACCAAGCCCTGAGAGCCCAGACCCAATCCCACACAGGGTGAAGACACGTATTCACTGGCACTTAGGAGCACTGAACATCTCTGCGATAAAAGAAGCATTTGCCAGACCATTGGCTTTTTAGTCTTTGGGCAGGGGTATAAATGTCACCCTGATCGGTGCCCAGGTGCGGCTGGAGAAGGGAAGCCGGTTGCTGGCTGGGGTTATTGGTTTTTTTCCCCAGACCCACCGCTCCTGGCACCTTCCCACTGCAGGGGCTTGGTTGGGAGGAAGAAACAGCACCTAAAAATATCCTTAAGATGTATTTCATCTCATGCACACAATTACATTCTCAGCACCTCTTCATCCCAGCAATTACCATGTTTCAACAACTCGCCAGCTACGGGAACTGGGCCCCAGGTTTGGTTTTGCATTCAGCATTTGACGTGAGCTGTCACCCCTCCGCGGCATGGCCAGCTTTCTGCTCCATGACAAGCCCAAGGCGGCCCCAGTAAACAACTCAGCCATTCGAACGGATGGAAAAGTTCTCTTTTCTTTCTTAACCAACACACAGAGTTGCTAAACCTCCCGTTCTGCTTAATGCAGCTTGGCATCAAAACACCCACAAGGCAATTCCTTTATAGCAGGCAAACTTCTAAGGCTTGAATTTTCCCTGACAGCGCTGCTGGAAGGCTACAATACCCCAGCAGGTCAACACGTTGAAAGCAGTATTTCATCTGGCAATTTTTTCAAATAAATCTTTCAAAAGCATGAAACGAAGTACAAAGGTGGGGACTGCCAAACCGACTGCCCTGGCTGAGCTCCTGAGCAGGACGACTGAGCCCGAAAAGCAGCAGCACCACCCCGTGGGGCATCAAGCCCAGCCCAGCGACCCGCGCTCCTCCACTCAGCTCAGGATGGACCAAGCAGCCGATGTGCGTGGAGCACTCAGCGAGATAAAAGCAATAGGTTTAAAGATGAAAAAGTGTTTTCTATAATTACTGTCATTATCGTCATCATAGCACGGATGCGGTTCTTGCTATTGCCATCCAAAGCCATAGTCGGAAAGATGGGAAGCTGAGCCCTTCGCCACGTCAGGAAGATTTTCCATCAGCTCTCCCGTGACAGCCCTTTGGGGCGGCTGGCCCCTGCCGATGCCGTTCACACGTACCCGCCACCGCCTGACGCCGTACGTACGTGCCGCCTGCACCGTGCCTTGACCTGAAATGGTGCTCTTGCTGTGTCATTTACGTGGGTGACATCAGACAGACCCGTGGCATCAGGCGCAGGGTGGGCTGGGGACCTCCCGTGGGGTTTTGGGAAACGGATGGAGCCCCATTGCCAGCTCCAGGCGCAGGAGTGCTGCCACAGCACACGTAACAGGGCAAAACCATGGGGTTTTTCATTACGTTGGCACAGGACAAAAAGGGGCACGAGCTGGCCATGCCACCACCTGCAGTGTGCATTTGGGGGCCGAGCCCCTGGGTTCCCCAGGAGCAGCGCTGGGGGCTGCAAGGTGATGCATGGGACAGGGGCTCGCCCTGCCCTGGCTCACGCCATGGGGACGGGCACCACCTGGGTGCCCAAAAGACAAAAACCGCCCGACTCGTGTGGAACGTCACCAACCGCCACCAGCCGTCCCTTGGCACGGGAGCTTTTTAAGGCGGCTACGAAACCCCCAGGGCTGAGCTCGGCCAAGACCAGGCAGCCCCTGCCTGGGAGACGAGGAGAGCAACCGAGGGGAGCTCCAGCACAAATAACAGCTTGCCCGCCTCATCTGGGGGGGACAGAGGAGCTGGAGCAAGCAGCCGAGTGTGCTTTGGGTGAAGAAAAGCCCCTTTGTGCCACGCACATTGTGGGCATTGTCCCTGGCCGCTCGCCCTCGCACCGGGGCTGCCCGGCTTGGCTGCCAAGGTTAGCGGGAGCCGGAGCCATCGGCCACGGAGGAGCTGCCCCCGTTTGTGCCATTTACTGCTCTTTTCTAGCATTTTACAGTTAAGCTCAGCTCCCCGACTAATTCCTCGTTCCTCTTCACTATGTTACATTGAGGAAGAGCAGAAATGATGGAGACTTCCCAATAACACACATCAGATTGTTCATACTTCTGTTGGATCCATTGGGTACTCCAAAAACCTCAGCCTCATCCAAACCTGGCAGAGGGAAATGGGTTTGCTACAGCCAGCAAAGGTTGACCTGGGCTGGGCTCCGGCTCAGTCACAAACCCTGAAATTTGGAGGAAAAGAGAGCAGGCAGTTGTATGCTTCTGCTTGCCATGCATCCCTACCCGAGCACGAGTAACTCTGCCGAGAGGCGAACCACGGGGCCCTCCCTGGCCGCCCCGACGGGAGCACGGCACCGCCGTGGAGGTGCGGAGTCGCGGCCGGCTCCCAGCGCTGCCAGTCAGGGCAAACCCGAGAATGGAGGTTAATCCCACAGCTGATGTGCTGGCGGCTGTCGTGAGGATTAAAGGCCTGGCAGGAGCTATGGTCTTTGCTCTTCTTTCACGGATCCCACAAAATTAAAAGCTGTTTAGAAAATGCCAGCCTTAACCCCGGAGCTCACCGTGCGCATCTGAGGGCACCGACCCATTTCCGCAGTATCTGGTTCAGCCCCACTTCTCCAGTCTGAAAAGGAGCTTTAGGACCTGCCTCCCAGTTCCCCCCAGCAGGGAGACGGAGTCTCTCCTCCATTCCCCCTCGCAAGGGGGGATCAGCCCCCTGCATGCCCAGGGTGGGGTCCCTGCCACGCTGCTCCTGCTCCCACCACCGCTCCCACGGCATGGCACAGTGCGGCACGGCATGGCACGGCACAGCACGGCATGGTATGGCATGGCACAACATGGCACAGTATGGCACGGCATGGCACAGCGTGGTATGGCATAGCATGGCACAGCACGGTATGGCACGGCAAAGCACGGCACAGCACAGGACGGCAGGGGCACGGCACAGCACGGCACGCACAGCACAGCAGGGCGAGATGGCATAGCACAAATGGCACAGTATGGCACAGCATGGCACGGTGTGGTATGGCATGGCATGGCACAGCATGGTATGGCATGGCATGGCACAGCACGGCACAGATGGCATGGCATGGCACAGCACAGCACGGCATGGCACAGCACGGCACAGCACAACACGGCACAGTGTGGCACAGCACAGCACAGCATGGCACAACACAGCACGGCACAGTGTGGCATGGCACGGCTCGGCTTGGCTTCCCTGTGCTGGGCAAGTCGCCCCGGTGATGCCCATCAGCTCTAATGGGAGGCTACGCTGCCATTACTTCCCATTAGGGCCAAACGGGCGCTGCGCAGATAACGCGGTTACCTCTGCCGAGGCAGCAACCCCCCCGTCAGCTGAACAGACCGCCAGGGTCACGAGCCACAGCTTAATTCTCTTTGATACAGGGACCAAATTAGTCCGTGCCACGGACTGGGGAAGGAGTTCATTAAAGGAGGATGACGCATGCTGAGCGCTGGGCATCGTCCCTCGTCCCGCAGCCCCCACACTGCCCCGAAGCACAGAGTGACATCCCGAGCCACAGCGGGGAGAGACCTGGGGCAGCCCAGCAAAGTCCCCCAACCCGTCACCCCAGCACGGCAGGACCCTGTGGGGTTCAGCATCTCAAAAACTGTAAAAATCTCTGGGCCTGGAAGAATCCTCTGCTCGGCTAGAGGGGGGGATGCAGGTGGGGGCAGATGCGTAGGGAGTGCTCTTCCCGCTCCAGCATCCCACCCCAGCATCCCGCCCCAGCATCCCGCCCCAGCATCCCGCCCCAGCATCCCTCATGGCATCCACCCCCAGCATCCCGCTCCAGCATCCCGCCCCCAGCATCCCACTCCAGCATCCCCCGTGGCACCCCCTCAGCATCCCCCCCCACTGCAGCAGTTGCTCCCCACTGTCCAGGCAGCAGATACGAGGACTCCGTGTTCATTTGTTTCCCACATTGCCCACATTGACTCCAAGTTCACTCAGCATGCCCGCTGGGTCATGAAAGGGTTCCCACCTTTATCTCCCCTCACAAATTCAGGATAAACCACAACTTTTTGTCGGGCGGCAGCGGGAGGGAGCTGCTTTTCACCCCCCCGGACCCAGCCCAACCTGCTCTCTGGAGCAGTTTGCAAGGCTGAACTCTTGATCCTCCCCAAACGCCTTGGATTCTGAACAGAACCTTGATTGTTTCTGGGTCTCCTTTGACGTTATGTTCCCCTAATGAAGCATAAGAATCAGGACTGTGTAACGATTTAGACTGGAGACAGCAGCTTTGCAGGGGCTGTGAGCTGAGAGCGTTGGCCCTGCATGGAACCTGCAGCGGAGGATCCCAGCCATGGGAGCTCTTTTTTTTTTTTAAGTGTTTGCATTTACTAAAAAAGATTTTGATTTCTAATTCCAGAAAAATAAAGTAGCCGAAGAGCTTTGCTGGTCCGATTTGGGCTTGCAACAGCCTGACATGGCCTGGAGGTTGGCGTTGCTGCTTGGCAGCTGATCCGGCAGGCTGCTCACATCCAGCACTCCCTGGGCGCTGGGGCACGAGCCAGAACGCAGACCCAGGGAATGTTTTGCCTCTTCCCTCCACAAACATATCACCCTCCTCCCCAGGGAGGGAACACGCAGGAACAGCCCCCTGCGGGAGAGAAGGTTCCCGACTGTCTGGAGACGTGTCAGGCTGCCTTCAGCACGGACATCTGTATTCATAGAATCATAGAATCATAGAATGGTTTGGGTTGGAAGGGACCCCTAGAGGCCATCCAGTCCACCCCCCGTTAGCGACGGTGCTGGAAGCCCCCAGCCCACTGCTGCTGGGCACCGGGCAGGCGTCGAGCCCAGGTGAGACCCGCCTGGGCACCGCACAGCCGCCCCGCTCCAGCCCCTCTCCAAGTGCTAAGACAGCGTTTTCCCAACAGGTGGGTGGTGAAAATGCTGCAGTGGCCCAGCCTGGCCACTGCTGGCCGCTCCTTGGGTGCCATCGAGCGCTCAGTGGCCGGGAGCAGCCAGCCCAGACCCCGCAGCAGCTTCTGCCCAAGAACCGACAGCACAACCCGATAAACTGTGCCTGTGCTCTCACCAACCTGCACCAGCCCAGCACAGCCCAGTCCAGCCCTGCACAGCCCCGCACAAGCCCAGTCCAGCCCCGCACAGCCCAGTCCAGCCCTGCACAGCCCAGCACAAGCCCCGCACAGCCCAGTCCAGCCCGGCACAGCCGCCAGCCAGCAGCCCGCACAGCCCAGTCCAGCCCTGCACAGCCCCGCACAGCCCAGTCCAGCCCCGCACAGCCCAGTCCAGCCCTGCACAGCCCAGCACAAGCCCCGCACAGCCCAGTCCAGCCCCGCACAGCCCAGTCCAGCCCCGCACAGCCCAGTCCAGCCCTGCATAGTCGCAGCCCTCTCTGTGCAAGCCAAGTCAAGGCACCACTCTGAACACCCAGCTCCTCTGAACACCCAGCTCCTCCTCCAAGCAAAGGCAGAGGGGAACCAAAGCCCCAAAGCCACGGCACCGGCGACCCGACGAGGCGCAGCCAAGGGCAGAGCTGTGCCAGCACGGCCGCAGTCCCCCCGCTCCCCACCTTCCCACCCTACCTGGGGAGCCCCAACCTGGAAACCAGTGCTGCTCCTCCACTGGGACACCTCAGTAACCCGGGAGGAGGAGCGTCTCCTGTCCGGAGGGATCAGGCTGGTGGCTGCGGCTCTGCCTGCTCCGGGGGAGACGGCAGCATCGGCGTGGGATGTGAAGGGAAACCGAAGAGCCAAGGCGCATCACCTCCAGCACCCCAAAACGCATCTCTCCGACACTGGGGGTTTGCAGCTTGATTTTAACAGAAAACAGAACATTAAAAGGCCAGGGCGCCCAGGCAATAGCAGCACCTCAGAAGCACCACGCTCACGGCGGACACAACTGCGGAACCTTCTTAACCTCAGGGTGGCTTCGGGGCCAGCTCAGACACCGGGGGCTGCCTTGGGCTGCCCCCGGGGCACCCAACAGCCACCACTCCCCGCAGCGCTGTTCAGCTAAAACCCGTGCAGGACAGACCGGGGAGGGAGCTCGCAGCTGGGCAGCACGAGGGAATTCTGCTCGACGCCAGCCAAGGCAGCGGCCCCTGTGGCCCCGGTACCGGAGCGGGCAGGGCTGCGTGGGCAGGAGCACCAGCGCCCCTGCGAGCCTCCCAGGGCACGCGAGGGCCAGCCGAGTCCTCCCTGCACGGAGGCTCTTACCAGATCAAACTAATAATTATGAATAAAAATAGGACCGGAGTTTCTGGGTGGCGTAACGAGGAGCCACGAGTGGAGAGAACAAGCCTGGGGGACCAAGCCTGGGGGGCTGCTCGGGTTTGTTCAAACTGCTCCCGCAGCCCCAGCGTGGCGAGTGCTTTGTTTTGCTGCGGGAGCCGTGGCCACAGCTGGGCTGGCAGTTGAACCCAAAAAAAATAGGAGAAAAAAGCTACGGCAGCCCAGAAAGCTGCAGATGGGCTGGAGCGGAGATGCCGGGGCGATGAGCGTACCCCCGCTCGGGTCCAGCTGCGGCAGCATGCGGCTGATGAGCCCCGCTCTGAGCAGGGAGCACGGGCGGGGGACGGCACGGACCCGTGTTTAAGGCACGGTGGGAAGGGGTGCTTACGCAGGAGTCGGGGAAGAGGATAAAAAGGGGCTTTGCAAACCAGGGCAGCACAGTGAAATAATACGGGGAAGGGAAACTGGGGGTCCAGGCTTGCTTCCGAGGTGGGAAGGGGGGAAGAAAAGGGCCGGGTGCAGGGGCTCTGCCTGCGCTGGAGGGGTCAGCTCAGATTTTATCCGGGGAGGAACCCGCCCGCAGGGTGGCTGCCAGCCAGAAGCATCAGGGATCCCCATTCCCGCAGCACGAAGGGTGATCCCGACACAGCCGCTCCCGGGGGGCTCCAGGGCAGAGGGGGCTCAGCAGAGGAGCAGGACTTGACCCGGGGCAGCGGCCTCATGCCCGTGTCCCTGCAGAGGAGCAGCCCGGCTCCCGTGGGCGAGCTCTGCCCGGGAGGCACGGCTGGGAGAGCACCGGGAGCCCGAGTGCCCGCCGGGACACGTGCCCCCCGGCAGAGACCTGCCTGCCTGCCGGGAGCCCACTGCTCTGCTGGAGCAGAATAAACTCTGCATTCGTGTAACGTCGCACCAGCGGCGCGACATCTCCGTGGTACGCGCGCTCACAGCACGCAACGCGCAATTAAATATTTAAGCATCTCATCAAACATTCAAATTGAGGGTGACCCAGCGGCATCACCGGCATCCATCAGGGCAAGAAAACAACGAACGTCAGCAACCAGACTTCAGCCGTAAAAACCTGCCTGCAAAATCGTCCTCGGTTTTCGTGCCGGGTGACCAGAGGTCACCGAACGCCCGCGGGGGCTGGAGGATGGAGCACCGCAGCCGGAGCCCTCCGGCGCCCAGGGCACCCGGCTCGGCACCGCTCTGGGCCGGCGCTGCCGTCCTCGCTGCCGGGTGCCCAGCTCCCCACGATGGGCGGATGAGGTGCGTGGGCACCGGGGCTCACGGTGACAGACAAACAGCACCGGTTCCCCCCCGATGCATCCCCCCATCGCCCTCCGCGTCCCCTCGCTCCTCTGCGACGGGCAGCCCTTGCCCATGGTCGGGGCTGGCGGCGGTGCCATGCGTGCAGGTGTGGTGGCGTTTCCTCAAAAGCCGCTCACCAGACGCCTGCCGAGAGGGACCGAGGCCAAGGGCAGGGCTGGGGCTGGTGTTGGCACCCTGTGCAGCCCAGGACCGTGTCCCTGGCCATGCTGCCAGCGGCTCCCGGACCGCCCTCCCCGCCAGCCTGCCCTGCCTTGCCGAGCTCTCCGTAAGCCCCTTTTCCCCCCAAGCCCCCCTGCAATCGCCCTTCGCTCCCGCCCCGTGCAAGCAGCCCACCAGCCCACGCGCGGTCCAGAGCACCCGAGGTGTTCACCTTCCTGGGGCTTTGGCCATTCCTTTCCTCGTGTCTGCATTAGCACACGGACGCCATCGGAGTGCAGCAAGGCAGGGGACCACGGGGAAATACCAAGTGCTGTTTGCCCACCAGAGTCCTCCTCAAATACAGCTAAACCTCTGGAGCTCTCTGGGACTGTTCTGTGTACTTTTGAACACATCCCCGGGTTGCTGGGAAGCAAACCATTTACAGCCCCATCATGACCATGACCAGGAGGCTCCCCCCGTCCCATCTGAACCCCACAAACGAGCCGCAGCATCCTCCCAGGCGCCCGGGCCGGAGCTGTGCCAACAGAGCAGCCTCCGCCACGACAGGTTTGCCATCAGCTCCACGAGCTGCACTTCAGCACGGCGAGAAATCTCGTCCTGACATGCCCAGATGGATGCACTGGTAACGGTGTTTCGGCAAACACCCCGAGGCTGTGCTGAGCCCCACGCGCCGGCAGAGCCGCTGCTGCCCGGCACCGCTGAATCGGCGCTAGCGTTTGGTGCTCGGTTTGTACCCCGCCGATCCGCAAGGTGACAGGAAAAATAAGATAGGGGCTCTCAAGGTAATTTCAGCTTCTAATTCCCCTCGCTGCTTATCAGCAGGGATGCAGACACCTGAACAAGAGCTGGCTCCCATTCAAACCACAGCGTCTGTCAGGCACTTCAGAGAAGTGATAAATCCCCCCCCCGGCAGCCGCCCGCCCGTCTCCGGCTGCCCACGGGTGCCCGATGCCTGTGCCACGAGGGCACCAATGTTTGCAACTGCAGTCCCACCATTAAACTGGAAGCACAAAATGGGAATTTTGTTGTGATGGTCCCAAGGAGCCAAGACCCAAGGAGCCAGCAAATCCTGGACCGAAGCCTACGTGCAGCTGCAATCCCGGGGGGGCTTTCAGGGCGCCCGGCTCTCCTCAGCCAGGGGACACAGGAGCAAGGGCTGCAGCACACCCGGCTGCACATGTTCTTAGGCCTGGCTCCTTAAATGGGATTTTTAATTTTTACTGTTTATCCCAGCTTTCTGTGTAGTCGTTGCACCGAATCGTCTCGGTCTGGTTAACGCCTGATTCATTTTATGGAGTCCACGCACCCTCAAGATGCAGGAACTGGGAAAGCCTGCCTGTGCGGGGGGGGGATGATCTGCCACTCAGTCGCAAAGACAAATGCCTCCTCTTTAACTGGGACACGCAAGATGATGAACTGAAGCTTTACCTTCCCCGCGCATACCCCCCATCCCAGCAGAGCTACGTCCCCCCAGCGGACACGCGCCCTTGTCCTGTGGCGAGAGGCTGTCTCTGCAATAAGCTGCAGAATTCATTCCAAGAACTTAAATCGACACCTTAGAGCTTTTCGAGTGGTGTTTATCCATTCCAAAGGGAACAAAATATTTATCCCTCAGTCTTTAAACCCAGCGTGGTGCTGGAAGTCTGACCCAAGGCACTGCCAAGCCAAGCAGGGACTCGCTCCTGGCCTGCACTCTGATGGCTGGCATGATAGAGGAGAAACTAGCACAGCTCCACAACGGCACAAAAAATCTCTTGTGAATCCCGGATCCAATTAAAATTAATTCAGGCTTAATGATTTGAGGTGCTGCTGGTGATGGAGAGCTCCACAGCTCATTGCAGTGCGTATCTCCTCGCCTTACGCTGTCCCCCAGCAAAGCAGAAAGGGATCATTCCCTGCAGCCAGGGGTCTCCTGGACCCTGGGCCAAAGTTTCAAACGAGAGCCCCTGTGCCCAGGGACCCTCGTGTCCATCCCAGCGGCGTGGGAAGATGCCCAGCCAGTGCAGGTTACCAGCTCCCCGCCTGTAGCACAGATTGCTGAAACGGGGAAAACGCAACGCTTTCCTCAATGCAACGGAACGAAAGCAAACCCTCACTCGTGGCACCTGGCTGCGGGCGCGCGGTCCCAGTGCCTGCCACCAAAGGGGTGAGAAGGGCTCTCCCTCCTCTCTCCCTGGTAACAGACGATAGGACGAGGGGGAATGGTTTGAAGCTGCGCCAGGGCAGGTTTAGGTTGGACATTAGGAGAAACTTCTTCCCCGAGAGGGTTGTCAGGCTCTGGAATGGGCTGCCCAGGGAGGTGGTGGAGTCCTCATGCCTGGAGGGATTTAAAAGAAGGAGAGATGAGGTGCTGAGGGACAGGGTTTAGTGGTGGGATGGCAGGGTTGGGTTAAAGGTTGGACTCAATGATCTTAAAGGGCTTTTCCAACCAAAGTGATTCCATGATTCTACTCTATGATTCTAAGGGCTGCTCCGGAGAGCAGGAGATGGCGGCACGGACGCGCCAAGTCCTGCTGCGTGCAAGCTGAGCCTTCCCCCACCCCCAATGCATCGCCAGACCCCGGAGCGCTTCTCCAAGGGACGAGGGGAGAATTCAAAGCATGAGCATGCGAGGAGCAAATCTGCTCCCCCAGCAAACCCCCCCTCCCGAGGCCAGGCAGCCCCGACGTGGCCGGGCGCCGGCAGAGCCCAGCAGCAGGCAGGGGAGCAGCAGCCCCTTCCAGTGCCTGGCAGCCCGTTCGGGGAAGGAATTTTTCCCGACGTCCAACCTAAACCTCCCCGGCACAACTTGGGGCCATAAGAAGCAGAGCCCCAGGCAGCGACACGTGGGTGATTCGGGGAGGGAGAGCACGTGCGGCGCTCCCTCCGTCGTCTGCCGGACAGAAAGCGATGGCTCAGCCGGCTCGGCCGGCGTTCCCCGCGCTGCAGCCCCACGGGGAGCTCCCGGGATGCGTCAGCACGACGACGGGTCGGCTCCTGGACTGAACGGCCTTGGAGATGCCCTTAAAGCAAACCTGCCCATAAAGCAGAGCTGCACGTAAAGCGGTGGGCGGTCAGACTGGAACAGAAACCCAAGCTGGACAAAGGGACGTGCCCTGGCTCCATGGCCACCGCCGAGCGAGCCGAGGGGAGCTCTCCCAGCAGCTCGGGCTCACGGCTTCAGGAAGCGACTGAGCAGGGGTAAAGCCACAGCGTCACGTCAGCAGATAGCACTCATCCAGCACGCTGGGGGCACACGGCTCCACGGCTCGAGTGTAATGTAAAAAAGGTTCTGGCTGTCTGTTCCACTTACGCACATCAGAGCGGGCTTCACATCTGATTAGAGAGCGTCTCTGCTAAAGGGAAGCGATGGCTTGTGAAACCGGCGGGAGGAAAAATGAAAATACACCTAAGGATCGCTCGCACGGGTTAGGGAAACCAACGCCAGCTGCACTAATCTGATCGAGAATAAGCATTTCCCGTCTCCGATGCACTATTTGTGCTACAAGAACCACTGGAGGGTCTCGGAGCCGTCTGCATTTACCTGCACACACACGTTCACCTGCACACACACGTAAGGGACAGAGGAACCAAGGTAAGAAGGTTCCCCATCGCTGACTCCAGAGATGCTGCTGGAGCTGGCACCTTCCCTCCGCCAGCCTGAGCCGTCCCCGAGGCCGACGCGAGGGGCAGCCACCCCCCGCTCCCAGCCCCCCGGCCTCGGTGCACGCCACGCAGGCGCTGGATTTGGTGAGGGGTTTGGGGGTTGGTTTTTTTTTTTTTGGAAACTCCCATATTAGAAAATTGCTGGGAGCTGTGGTTCTTCAAAATGAGATGCTATTGCTGACAACAGAGGTCAAAAAATGCAACCAAGTGCTGCTATGTGGGGTCCTACAGAGAATGCGCCGCTGCATGGATGCACTGCCCCCACGCTACAGAACCTCCCCCACGCTACAGAAGAATTTGGGCTGAAATAGCTGGGAAAGGGGGAGCTGAGAGAGCCCTGTCAGTGCCGCCAGCGGGGGCAAAGGCAGCATGCCCAAACGCACCCACTGCGGACGTGGGGACCTCGCTCGGGGAAAGAGCTGGTGGAATTGCGCCACCCTGGAGCGATGAGAGAAGAATTAAAGCCACGAGGACACAGAGGCCCCTCATTTGTGGGCAGGAGAAAGGATGCGGTGCAGGGAGGGACCAGCACCCTGACGCTGCTGCCTGCCCCCACCAAAGTGACGGCTGTGCACCTTGCCCTTTGGGGGGTACACCCCGCTCCGTCCTGCGCACGCCTCCTCCCGCAGGGTCACCCGTGCCGCTCTACTGCAGAGCACAGCCTAAATCCTGGTCTTGCGGGCAGCTGCTGCCTTCACGCGCCCAGCATGGCCGGATCCTGCCCCCAGGCCACCAGAGCTGCCCCTCCTGCCGGCTCAGCAGCGCCGGGCGTGGGACCCTTGCTCATCAGTCCCGTACGGAGCTCCCAGCTTCCCGTATGGAGCAACCAGCTTCCCGTAAGATCCCCAGCAGAGCTGGGCAGGTGAGGACGGCCAGCAGCCACCCCATGTCCGTCTGTCCGTCCCACGCGGACCACGGCCTCACCGGTGCCGTTTTCATCGGTATTTTTTCTCCAAATCGCAAAGGCGCGTGCAGCAGCCGCCCCAAGACACCCAAGTCTGCTTCAAAGCCGCTCGCTGCGGCAGGAGAACAGCGGTGGCAAGAGAGCAGCCACCGACCCGCCAGGCAGGGCCGCTGCCCAGCGTCCCCCCCCACACGGTTGGGAAGGCTGCGCCGAGCCTACGCCTGCGAGGGGGGGCTCAACCTGCTTTATTTCAGGGGACACATCCAGGTCTGGGCACCCTCTGCCCCCACAGCGATGAGCCCTCGAGCCGACGCTGCCGCGGAGGGGCGTGGGTGGGTGGGCACCGTCCGGCACTGTTCCCGTCCCGCTCCCAGCACCCAGCCTGCAGCCCCCCCTGTGGCAATGCCGGGCGGCTTTGGGGGAGTTTTGCTGTTGCGTGGGGACGGGCGAGCGAGACCTTCGCGGTGCCACGGCCCAGCGCCTGCGTACGTGTGCGTTACCGCCGCTGCTGAGGCGCGTCACCGTGCGGGGGGGGACACACTGCCCCTCCATTGCCCGACCCCTGCTCACCGACGCGGCCCCCGATCTCCGTCCGAGCTCTCAGCACCCCTGGGCTCAGCCCTCGCTGGCTCCTGTGACAAATCCCACCCGCCCAGATGCTGCTGGTAACCTCATGGAGCAGAGACCACGACAGTGACGCCTTGGGGACACGGACCTGCTCTCAGCTCTTGCTCTTCACGGGGAAGCAGAGCAGATGAAAGCGGGGACCGAGCAGACCATCTTGCGAGTTCAGCAACGGCCGGCTTTGCAGCCACGACTGACGCGGGGCTGGTTACGCATTGCACGTTGCTGACCCTTAAAAACCCTCAAGGACTTTTCGGATTGTGCCGGTCACTTGCCTGATGAGACCACGCAGCCGCATTTCACCCACCCACGCGGGGGGTGGGGGTGGGGGCTGCTTGGGGGTTTCACTCTTCCAGCTGCAAGAGCTGATGTCTACACAGCGAAAACTGAACCACGTTGCAAGAGGCACCGGTCCTCCGGGCTCAGCGCTCAGCAACAGTGGCTTCCCAAGGCTTTGCTACGGACGGGGCTTTGCTCACGTCTGGAAGCGGGTTCTGGCTTCGCTCAGCATCTCCCCAGGGCCTGAGAGGCCACGCGGGGGCCGGGGCACCGGCGCCGAGCTGAGGTCCCACCAAGGAACCGCTCTGACCCCGCCAGCTCCCATCTCCCCTTTCCGAGGGGAACAGGGGTGTTTGCACCAGGGATGTTTCCTGGGCTTGGTCTGACCATGCCAGGGACTGATCCTGCATCCCCAGGGGCCAAAGCAGACCCTGTCCCCAGGGTACGAAGCAGCGCTCAGTAACCACCGCATCAGGCACTGGAGACCCCTGGGGACCGGGTCCCTGCAGGACGCGTGCCCCACGCTCGCCCCGAGCAGGCACCGGAGCCATCCCTCAGCGACTGGCGCCCTGCGTGGGCACGCCACAAACGGCTCAGAATAAAGAGCTTTCCCCAAAATACAAAGTGCTGGGCAATGGCTTTCCTGAGCCGTCAGCTCGTACATTATTCGCTCAATTAGGTCCTTACCCTGCAGAAATAGATGGGTAAATGGACGGAGAAGGACAGCCCTGTCATTCCGAGCTGCTGAAAAATGAAGGCGGCTGCATGGCCAGCGCTGATGGCATGTCAGAAAGACGAGGGGGGAGAGAGGAAGGCAGGGGGAAGAGTTGCCATCTCCCCTTGCAATCAAGGCAGCGCCTTTCCCCGCACGCCAGTCCTTGTATCAGGCCTGATGCAGAAACACATTTTCCCAGCCCTGGCTATCTCGACGATCTGCTGCTCCCTATCTCTCACTCCGACAAAGTTCTGGAGTTTAACAAAGGAAACAGAGGCTCTGGGCTGGTGGAGACTGAACTCAAAGCCTCTGCGGAGATGCACATACCTAACCCTCCTCCCGCAAGAGCCCCAGGCTTTGGGGGGGGCCAGGGCAGATTCTCTCAGCATGCCCAGGGGCTTTGCCAGTCATGGACAACACCGTGTCCTTCGCAGCACCCCTGGGTGCACACGGAGACCGTAACTGCAAGAGAAAGGCGGGGGGGGGACAGGAGGAACTCACCAAGGAGGGAAGCCATCGCCTGTCCCTTCCAGTGCTCCCAGCATAGCGCAGGGCAGACTGGGAGCAGCCAGGTGTGCCCAGCAGGGATGCAGGCATTGCCCACCCAACCTGGGGGGATTTGAGGGGGGAAGCATCGGAGAGGGGGAGCAGCCTGGAAACAGCGGGGGGGTGTCAGGGGGAAGCTGAGAGGGGACGTGGAGGAACAGCGAGCGTCTTTGGAACAAACATAAATATTCTCACCGTCCAGTCTGAACCAAAACCCATCGGTCGGTACTTGCCCAAGGGCACCCAGCCAGCACCAAGAGCCCTTACACCGGCGCTCGGAGCCTGGATGGCATCGGGCACGACCCATCCTCAGCCGCCCTGCAGCGCTCGCCTTGGTTTCGCAAAATGACATAACTCACATTTGCAGCGCCACGGGCGTGGGACCGCCCCGGTGGCTCTGCCGCCCCGCTCCACGAGCCTCACGCCTGCGCTCAAACAGCCGGCACCACCGCAGCGCCTGCCCCGCAGCACCCGGCCCGTGCCCGGCGCGGGGGCACGCCACAGCCGAGAGGAGCTGCTTCCCCGCGCCGACGGAGCCAGCATCGCCCCGAGGCCCTTGCGGAGGTGGTGGCAAGGCTGGGGGGCACGGGGAGCTGGAGGGGCACCGTTCCTGGGGAGCACCTGTGGTACAGCACCCACAGCCCCTGGGGACCTCTCTGGCCCCAGCAGTGCTCAGCACACCAAATACTGGGAGCAAAATGCCCAGGGCTTGGCGTCAGGCGAGCCAGCAGAAAGCCACCTGAGATAAGGCGGGAGGGGAAGAAGCCATCGCCGTTGCAGAGCAGCCCCTGGTTGTGATTCCCCCATCTGGGCAGCAGGTCCTGCCCTCCCCGGGACGTGCAGGGGCTCTCGGCCGGCGCCGACAGCTGGAGCGAGGGACGGCCGGGTGATGGAGGGCTCCGCTCTGCCCCGCCGATGGCAGGGACGCTCCCGCCAGGGAGGCAGGAGGGAATTTCCCAGCAGCCGCCCCAGCCCCAGCCCCGCACCAGGACACCAAGCCCTGGAGTGTCACCCGCAGCCCTGGCCCAGCGCCTCTCCCCCACACAGGCAGGGGCAGGTCGTGCTTTTTGGGGGTCTGGTCTAAACCAAAACGGTAATAAAGGGAGAAAAGTGCAGAGGACGAAGGGCTTCGCACTGCATCCTCCAACGGACGTGCTCATTAGCATTAATTACAGTGAGAGTCCTGCGCCAGCCAGGGTGACGAAACATGGTGTCAACTCATTAAAGATAACGATTGCACACCTTGGCCTGTACCCCCGCACGTCGAAACACGCGTACGCCCCCGCCGCGTACTTCTAACGGCCAGGGCAGGGATTCCTGTTAACACAACGCTTTGCTGGCGCTCACGCCACGCTGCAGCGGTTATCTGCGAGCGACAGATCACCCCGCTCTTATTAAAGCCATGATATTTATATTGCAAACGCATTGCTCTAATTGCACGAAGGCGCCGCAGCCCCTTCCAGCTGCATCCCAGCCTCCTGCCGGGAGGATCCCACCCAACGCCGCCCGGTGCCGCTGCCCCGCTCGCCAGCGCCGGCTGCCCCTCCGTCCTACAGCGCCCGGCTGCACCGGAGCCGTGGCGAGGGTGGCGAGGGATGGGCTGGGATCCTTCCCCGCTCCGCAGGGATTGCATAAGCTTTTGTCCTCGGAGCCGCACAGCCGGCAAAGGCACGTCAAGCGAGCCGCGCTCGATCCTCTCCGACAGCTCCTTCCTGAAGAGCCACGCTCGCGACGCGGCTGCTGCGCCCGATCCCTAACATGGGCCTTTATTTTTAAAAAGGTTGTGAAAAATAATGCGCAACCCTGAAAGTCCAGGGCTTCAAATTCCCATCGCTCGCGTTAGCCCGGGGCGGCACCACGAGTGGAGCACGAGGCGCCGTGGGAAGGAGCGCGTTCCCGAACAGCCCTCCCGCTCGGGTTCTCTGGTACCTGATAGAAGGGTTTAACCCGCAGCCACCGACCTCGGCCGTGCGGCAGGAGAGGGGTTGGTTTATACGGGCACTTTGCTGGCTACAGCCATGCTCGGAAAAACCCGGGATACGAGGAAATCCTGTCTCCATAAAACACGCGTTACGGCTTTGCAAGCTTCTCCCCTCGCAGCAACGCGCTCACGTAGCTGGGGCGGGCGTAGAACCCGAAGCTGGAGGGATTATACCCTCGCATCGCCGTGCGGGAACGCAACTGCAGACACATAAATCTGGCCGAAATTGCGGAAATACTTTGGGGACCGCGATAAAGAAAAGCCACAGGACCGGGAGATCAGCACCTCTGCCTTACAGAAGGAGAATTGATTCAGACAAAAAGCTTCTGAGCGGTTTATGCTCCTAAGACGTTATCAGCTTGGTTACGAAGGCGTAGCAGTGCCAGGCGGAATTTACCTACTTCATGCAAGCTCTGGACACTCTACAACGCGCTAAATTGATTTACAGAGCTGGGAGGCGAAGCCGTGCTACAGGAGATTATTTATTGACCCAGGGATAGCAAACCATCAGCAGGGGAAAGGCGGGTCCATCCGTCCCCCCCCCACCGGCTCCGGCAGCCCCCCAGGCATCGAGAGGTGACGGGGAAAGGCTTGGGAGGACGGGCGGGGGAGCGGTGGCTTTTAGGGTGACCTCTTGCAGGGCACAGCTCGATAGAGCGAGTGGCACGTCGAACTTTCTCAATCTACACCATAACCCCCGTTAAGATAGACCCTAGCCCTGGAAAAGCACTTTCGAATCCTGGTTTGGAGAAATTAAACACATTAAAACCTTCTTTCGTAGATGGGAAGCTGATTCCTGCCACCTCCCCTGATGACGTTCACCTCCCGTGTCCCTCGATAACACACACGGCAACGATGCCGCCGCTTATTCCAGCACCTCCCGTCGAAGCGGCGCAGGCTGGGGCGGGGTCTGACAGAGGCCATCGTCGCTCCAGCACCCATGGAGGAATCGGGGAACGTGCCACCGCCTTCACCTCCCCCCGACGCTTCACCCCTGTTCTGCCCTTTAACGGGAGCACAGAATCCCGGAGCCTTCTTGGAAACCCGCTCCTTGCCAGCCAAACATGCCCCGTCCTCAGCTCCTTCCCACCAAAAGGTAATTACCTTAAGAGCTCATTACGACTACAGGATGTGCAATTACTGCCTGGAAATAACGCGCTATTTTTAGCACATCAGCGTAAAAAGTGGCAGATTGACAAGAATTATCTCCCAAGCAGCAAGGCAACGGCCTTGTTAAAACCCACCCTTTTTTTTGGCGAGGAAATGAGCTCCTGCCCCTTTGGAGCGGGTGGGGGGGGCATCACCAGCAGCAGGATCCATCGTTGCTGCCCCGCTGCCCCCTCGCACCCCCTGCCCCGTGCCCCAGCTGGTGGGCACGCCTGGGCTGGGGACCCTGCTCTGCCTCTGGCTCTCCCGCCCAGCCTTCGCGCACGGACGGGTTGCAGCCCCTCCGGGCCCCAGGGCCACCCCGGGCAGGTGCCACAGCTCCCCCCCCCCCCCCGCCCCCCGCCCCGGGGAGGGAAAGGGGCCCGTCTTGCCTTCCTGGTAGCCACCAAAGCGCAAAGGCAAGTGGCCACGTGGCCACAGAGGCGAGGCCAGAGGATGGCCCCGGGAACGCAGTCCGGTGCCCAAGGAAAGGGAGATGCTCGGCTGGGTGCTCAAAGTGACAGACATCCCCAGGATGTCGCTCGGGTCTCTGGAATTGCCCCCCGTGTCTGGGGAGCCCCTTTTGAATATAGAATAGAATCACAGAATCATAGAATCACTTTAGTTGGAAAAGCCCTTTAAGATCATCAAGTCCTTTAACCTAACCCTGCCATCCCACCACTAAACCCTGTCCCTCAGCACCTCATCTCTCCTTCTTTTAAATCCCTCCAGGGTATCCTGCTGCTCCTACAGCCCGTTAGGGACGCCGTCCCGATGACAAACGCCAGGGTGTCATCCTGCACCAGCCCAGGGACATGCGCAGGAGCGGAACGTGCCAGCAGCCCCACCACCCACCGCAGACCCCGATGGGGCAGACGAGGCTGCCTGGGGCTCAACGCTGCCCCAGAAGGGGCCGTGGGGATTGTCTTCCCGAAAAAGAAAATGCCCTACCGCCCTATTCCCACGGAGATCGACAGGAGCACAAAAACCTCTCGCGGCGCTCCCCGGCCCCAGCGCACAACAGCCCGCGGTCACCACGGACAACCGCAGGCAGGCAGAAATATTTCTGGGTCAAGAGAAAGCCCAGGAGGTGAAACACTTGGAAATTTCAGCCTCCAAGGGAGAAAAAGGTAAAAGAAAGGGCCGATGCACACGCAAATAAGGGTGCTCCGGGCTGGAAGCAGCCAACCTCCCCAGTCCCTGCCAAGAATTCCCCGTCCTCCTCCCCAGACAGCGGGAACAGGGAATGGTCTCACACCAGCTTCCCTCCCGCAGCCCCAAGCAGAGGTTTATTTACTCACACACGTCCCCGCAGCCCTGCAGAGCACCGGCGCTTTCGCCACACCGATGCCGCTCAGAACGGCAGCGCTCCTGCTCCCGAGCCTGCGCTTCAGCGGGCGGCTGGCACCACGCAGCCCCCTCCATGGAGGCAAACCTGCGCTACGGACACAGCGAGACGGCCTCCCAGTGCCTCGTCCCAGGACGTGAGGCAAATCCCAGCTGCGGCAGCCACCAGCCACCCCCGGGCAGCGCCGCCCCCCCGCCCCGCCAGAGTCTGGCAGGAGCTGCCAAAAGCACCGTGCAGCCGGCAGGGCCACTCGGGCCCTGCAGCTCTGCCACGGGCCCCGTGCACCCTGTCCCACCCGCCATGGCCCCCGCCAGCTGCAGGGGCTGCGGGAGCGGATCCATCCCCGCCGCCGTCCAGCTGCGCCCCGATCCCCCCCCCAGAGCAGCTCCACAGTGAATCCCAAGACCAAAGCTTGGCAGGCAGCAGCTTAAGGGGCAGAAGTAAGGAGCGTGATGGAGGATACAGTGCAGAGAAAAAGGGAAGATGCTGGAGTACGGCTGACGGAAGCTGACAGAAGAGGCTTTTCTCTGGGCTAGCTTTTAAAAAAAAAATCATTTTACCATAAGAAAAAAGCAATCCAGGCAGTTTTTAAATTAACAAATGCACCCCCGTGCCGCGGCAGAGAGGAAGGAGGCATTAACTTTTCCGGTTCTGATGATTTTTTAGATCTCCTGCACAATAATCTCAGCCCAGTTCCCAAGCCCAGCGCTCAGTGGGGCCCCATGGACCAACGTGCAGGCGCCGTCCCCCTCCACGTGCCGGTGCTGCCCTGGGGAACCCGCAGCCCAGCGCCCGCAGGATGCCCAGCACTGCGTGTCCTGGCCCTCGGCAGCGCTTCCCCACCATGGGAGGAGGAGGAGGAGGAGGAGGAGGAGGATGCTCTCTCGGCCGAGCAGGACATGACAGAAAGCCAGCAAGGGAGGATGGAGGGAGGAAGGCAGGAGCGCTGCCTTGCAGCTGTGCAGAGGACTCGCCCAGAGATGCTCCATCCCCTTTAGCTGGGGTTTGGTAGCTTCAGAGGAACCCAAAATCCTCCCAGCTGTGCCGAGAGCTGCGCAGCTTCCCCAAACCCGGCTGCTGCGCCGTGACAGCCGGTGGCAGCTCCTCCAGCCCCCTGGGCAGGGAAGGCGCTCCGGGAATGCCGCGAACGACAGGGTGACCTGGAGTCGCTGAAGAAACATCGGGGATGCCACCTTCTCCTGGGGTGCTTCGCTGCCCCGCGGGGGACAGAGAGCGGGGGCAGCGCGGGGGGCGGCTGAGCGTGCGAGGAGGGGACCGCTGCCCAAACCCTCCTCGCCTGGCCCGCGCCGGCACATATCCCGCACCCCAATCCCGTCGGCGGCACGAGCAGTCACCTCGGCAAGCGCTGTGCGGGGCCCCTCCTCGTGCTGTAAGAGCTCTCTAGGAAGAGGCTTTATGACTCCTCCCTAAATCTCAGCTATAGAAATACAGGCGCAATGCATGGCTACCTGCAGCTACCTCCCACCAGCCGCACCGGGAGGCTCCCCGGCGTCCCTCCGTAAGCCGTGACAGATACGAGTGCAGTGCAGGATGATGTCCAATATGCTTAAAGTGTGGATGGCTTACAACGCCATAAATATTTGAAGGGCTCGAGTGAATCTGTTGCTAACCTCGCACCAAGCTCCACTGGCCCTCTCAGCCCTTCCCTCGGCCGTGGATGCAATCCAGGCGAAAGCATCGTATTTTCACCCCGGCGCTATCGCCGCGGCTCGCTGACGCTCTGCACAGAGGCCAGAGTAACCGTAGCACTTAGGGAAGAATCAAGCACATTCCTCGTGGCCTCTTCTGGCTCCTGCAGTTTATCAGATGGTTTTATTTTCCCAAACACACCTAAAAGACAGGATGCCATAAGCACTCGCCCTGCTCGCGCGTGCTCTGGGTGTTATTTCACGCCAGCTTGCTGACTTGGAAGAATACAACAGCAAAATGGCACCGTATTTCCTTTGCCCGGCCACGGAGAAAACACCGGGAAAGGGAACACAGCAGCGCTATGCCCCCCAGCACGGGGTGCGCCCCACAGCTTTGCCCAGGAGGCTGCCAGAGACCGTGAGCACCCCTGCCCTTTGCAGCCACGCTGTCACGGTCACCAGGGACAACTTGGGTCGATCCCGGCCAACGCCGAAGAGAAACTCATCCCTTTGGAAGAGGCACGCTGGAGCATCCCACAGGCGCGGGAGTCGCGGATCCCGTACTCCAGCCAGCACGGAGCGCTGGTCCCGCAGAGATGGGGAGTTTGGTCCCAGCCTGCTGCTGGGTGAAGGGATGATGCCGGTACCCCAGGTACGACCAGAGGGACACCTGGCTTTGCCAGAGCAGCCCTTGCCACGCACTGCGCCACATCACGCCACGAAGGTCTGTGTGCAGGAGGGGCTGGTCAGCGAGAACCGGACCTTCTACGGCCATCGTAGGGCGCCAGAAGGAGGAGAGCCTGCAGGCACAGGGATGAAAAGCAGCCAGGCGCACCAGCCCCAGGACTGCCACCGGCCAGCAGAGCCAGCACGTGGAGAACGGCGAGCAGAAACGAGACAGCCCTCTAAATCATCAGCCCTTGTCCGCCCTCTAAGTCATCAGCCCTTGCGTTCGGCGTGCCCGGCTGCCTCCCCACGGCACAGGGCAGCCTCACCGGTACCCGTGCTCCCAGGCAAAGGCCTCTCGGTGCCCGCCCCAAGCCAGGGGTGACCCTGCAGCCAGGCTCCCGCTCGGGCGCGCGGGGAAGCGGCAGGGAGGGGGTGAGGAGGACGCGACCGTCGCAGGCAGCGCTGCAGAACAAGGGGACACCGCAAACACCTCTGCCCCCCTCCAGCTCCACCACGACGTTGGCTTTTCCTCTCTCTCCACCGAGATCCGCGGAACAAAGCAAAACCAAACCCTCAGGCAGTGCCCGCGGGGGTCAGCGCGCAGTCCCTGCCTTCGGGCTGATTTACCGCTTCCCCGGCCCCATGCAGAAGCCAGCGTGGAAGCTGCTCTCGGCTGCTTCTTACTCTTATCCCCGTCTCGTGGAAACCTGGCAGCGGGTAAAAGCGCAGCCCAGCTCCACTCACCGCCTCCTCCTGGCATTTACCCCACCGGCACCGCGTCCGCCGAGCCCCTGCCCCCAGCTCTGCCGAGCCCCCGGGGCCCCACGCTGGCTGGAGGCTTCGCGGGGCTGAGGAGGAAGCCGACAAAGAGAGGGCATGGGGAATCTTGCCTTGACGGGGCTGGTTAAAGAACAGCCCAGCATTCCAGTTAAGGTCCAGCACTGGTACTGGCTCGGCGCGGGGAACGCCAGCGCCTTGGGGAAGCTTTTCGGATGCTGCACCTGAGCACAGGGAGCAGCAGCCTGCTTCCTAGACCTGGGGTACCACACTCACACCCCTCCCGGGGAACGTGCTTTTTGGCTCAATGTAAGCAGGGGGAGCTCCATCAGCCGTAGCAGGAAAAGGTCCCAGGGGAAGGTGGTGGCTTGGCAGGGGCAGCCGGCTGCCCCCCCAGCCCAGGCAGGGTGAGGCACCCAAAACTTCCCCCATTCTCAGGGAACCATTTAACCTGCCATGACAAGGATGATGGGGGGACTGGAGCATCTCCCCTACGAGGAAAGGCTGAGGGAGCTGGGCTTGTTCAGCCTGGAGAAGAGAAGGCTGAGAGGGGACCTCATCACCACCTACAAATATCTCAAGGGTGGGGGTCACGAGGATGGAGCCAGACTCTTCCCAGTGGTGCCCAGCCCCAGGACAAGGGGCCATGGGCACAACCTGAAGCAGAAGAGGTTCCAGTTGAACGGGAGGAAGAACTTGTTGACCGTGAGGGTGCCCGAGCCCTGGCCCAGGCTGCCCAGGGGGGCTGTGGAGTCTCCTTCTCTGGAGATCTTCAACCCCCGCCTGGCCGCTGTCCTGTGCCCCCTGCTCTGGGTGAGCCTGCTTGGGCAGGGGGGTGGCACTGGGGGAGCTCCCGAGGGCCCTGCCAGCCCCTGCCATGCTGGGATTCTGGGATTCTGTGACAACCTCACGGGGGACGCCCAAGAGGGCTGCAGAAGACCAGGGCCACAGCTGCCACCCAGCAGCCTCCTGGTGTTCCAGCACACCCTCCCCACCCGGGCTCTCCCCGCTGGAGCCCCCACCGGGGGTTGATCCCCACTGCCAGCTCCCAGCGTCGCTTCTCCCAGCCGCCCCGTGCCGGGGATGGCACCGGCTCCACCGGGACGCAGGACCCCTGCTCCAGGCACGGTGCCTTCCCACGGCCAGGGGCTACAAAGGCTCGTTAGGAAACAGAAACACAGCGGATTAGTCTCGGAGAACACATCATCTCCCCGTTCACTTCCAGGGGTGAACAGAGAGCCAGAGTGATTTGGAAATTTCTGTCTTGAGTGCGCGAGGTTTAATTGCTTACATTCTCCGTTACTAATGCACTCCCATGGCAAAACCCGCGCCTGCTCCCGCTCGCCCAGCGATGCAGGAACAGTAATTGAGTTGAGCTTGGCTGCGATAAGCCTTCCCGCCGCGAGGCTCCCCGGGGACAAGCCCTGCCCCAGCTTGGAGCCGTCCCTGCGCTGTCGCCGATGCCAGCCGCGCTTTGGCACCGCTGTCCCCTTGCAGTTATCCCTTCCGGGGGACCTGCTCGCCGCTGCTGGGCTCTGTACCGCTTCGTACCCAAGCATGGACCACCTCCTCCTCAGAAATACTGCAGCCACGTTTCAGGCTCCAACTGCATTTCTGGGGGTTTGCAGGTCTCGGGTTGGTTATGGAGCAGGAGCTGTGACCGCAGCACCGGCGCTCGCTGCTCGCCCCCGCGCTGCTGGAGCTGCCCCTCCCGGGTCCCGCACCCTGCAAAGGGCCACGGGTGGGCACGGGTGGGCACGGCAGGAGCCGAGGGCTTCAGCCTCCTCACCTGGTGGGAGACACGGAAGGTCGGGACATGCCCTGTGCCAGGACAGGCAAGAAGCTCCGCCGCAGGCTGCTCTGCTTTTCCTTCGCTTGCAACCCTGCATTGCAAAGCGGCATCGACCCCGTACAGGGGAATCATCCCCGCTGCCCACAGCACTGGCCCTGGTGACTCCAGGAGCCCAAGCACCCAAGCACCGTGCCAGGCAAACGCCAAAGCTCCCTCTTCACGTGCTCCCTGCACCCGGTCTCTCACCAACCTGTCCCCAGAGGAACTCTGATGGAACAGGGACGAGCTATGAGCCCAGTTTTGCAGCTGAGGGAGGCTGCGATCGGGGAGGACCCCGAGCGGGACCCTGCCGAAGCTGGGGCGCAGCGGCTGTGCTGCCGCTCTCCCGGCACATTTCCCCCCCGGCAGCCCCCGGACCCCGGCAGGACTTGAGAGGGCTCATCAGCATCCGCTCACGGATAGCGGGATTCACCGCGTCCGAGGAATGTCTCTCCAGAGAACCCCAGCAGAGCTGGCTGAGCTGACACCCTGCCCGCAGAAGTTTAACACCAAATCAGCCCCCAACGCCTCTGACGTTGCTCCCCGTCACGCGCCATGACATCCTCGTAACAAAATGCCACGTGTTAATTAAAAAGCCCTGTAGAAATAGGTGGGTGGCACTGGGGGTCACTAAGAAAAGCCTCAACCTTATTTCTTTCCTCCAAGCCCTGTGCGTTGTGGTTTTGATTAATCTGGGGGGACTTTGCCCAGGGGCCAACGCGCTAACGCTGGCGGTGGGAAGCATCCGTAAGGGCAGGGAGAAATCACCGTCACGGTTATTTAAAGCAGGCTACCTTGGGATTCATTTAGTATTAGCGCCTTATTTATGGCTAGAAGAAGCCCCAGATGTGAAGCTGGGGGTCGCGGTACCCAGGCAATACCAAAGCACTGCTGAGGGGACGGGTGGAACGCAGGCTGCCAGCCACCGCTAACCCCCCCGGCCACTGCCCCGAGGGCCCCCCGCCCTGTTCCGAAACTCTGGGTGAAGAATCTGCCGTTGGAGAGCAGAAGTCAGAGCCGGGTAAAGCCCTGCTGGGGGGCTTAAGGAGTTCATTCCAAGAAGCGGTGTCGGGCTGGGAACCATTCCCTGCAGGTTTGGGGTTTTTAGATCGACGCGGAAAGGAGAATGATGCAAAGCTGTAAACACAGAGGTAGTAAATAAATGCAAGTGGGAGAAGGGAAGGACGGCAACACGGAGCCGGCCCCGCAGGCAGGAAAGTCCATTCTGGATCGGGAGAAGAACTTTAATCCTGAGGATCAGCCCGAGATGCAAGCAGGGATGTGGTCCAAGGCAGCGACTTCCAGAGCAGGTCCGACAGCACCGCTGCAAGGGCCAGAGCCCAGGCTTGGCTCAGGCAGGGGTCCCGACAGCGTGGGGGCCATGGGCGTCCTTGGGTGGACGGAGGAGCCGGCCTGGCACGGTGGGGGATGCTGCCAGCATCCCCCCCACCCCACCGCCCCGGTGCCGCCCCGACCCCAGCCCTCACCCCCGCTCCTGCGCTTTCTGTTGCCCTCACGACTTCTCCTCTCCACTCCCAGTGGCTCCAGGGGCTCCTGGATTTCAGACCCCAAAGACATTCTGTTCTCATTACACATCTCCTTTAGAAAGCCATTCCTGTTTGCAAGCCAGAAATATTAGTCAGCATGGTATATAGCGCAATGCTAATGAGAATTAAATCGATTCACAAAAAGTACCAGCTCAGCATCTTTGGTATCTATTTTTCAAACATTACTATAAGGGATCCCAGCTTTCTTCTGCAGCCCCGATACACTGTCCGTTCTACGAGTCCAGTACATAGATAACAGATAGTTACAGTCACTAGGAACTACCTAATCCATATATTCCTAAGGTCTCTCTCTGGCTCCAGAATGGCTTAATCAATTTTTGTAATTTTTTTATTAAAGAAAAATATCCTGTTGGCAGCTAGATGGATATTTCCTTCGGGATCTCAGCTTATGTGCCAAGCTAAACGCCAATACGAGCGGAAACAGCCCTGCTAAAAACCCCTGAAAAACAGAAAAACCTCGTCGGTATGACAGATAGGGCCCGGTAATTAAAGTCTTTGGTACCAGACAGCACACGGCTGAGATATTCTATTTCCAGCTGCAGCATTGATCAAATTTGGACACCCAGCATTAACCAGCCGAGGTCCCTCTGGCCCCCCAGAGTACAGCACCGCAGAGCTATCGGTAACTGGCATTTAAAACATGCCTTGTCCGTCTGGTGAGACAGCGGTGTCCCGACCCACCTCCCCCCGCAGCCCGAGCCAGCCTGAGGCTCTTCCCCATCCTCGGGAGCCCAGCACTCATATTTGTTCCCGCCGGATAGGAAAGATGAAGCTGGGTGCCAGCCTTGACTTTCCAATGAGATGCTCAATGCAAAAGACTGGTTCTCCCAGGGAAAGAAAATGGGTCTCAGCAAAACCCCTGCTCCGTCGAGACCACAACCCGGCCGGGAGCAGACAGAGGCTCCCAGCCCAGAATTTTAAGTAAAATAATAGTAATAATAATCATAGCAATAATAATAATTGTAATTGTTATTATTGTTATTGTGGTTGTTGTTATTCAATAATTATATTTAAATTATACATTTAAATTATTATGTTAAAATTACCAGGGCGCAGCGGGCCCACGGCTCGGAGCCCCGCGGGGCTCGCGCCTCTCGGGGAGGGATTTCCTACCCTTTGCATTTTCACGATGCGAAGCACGAGGCCAGCCGGGTTTTGCAGCCTGTTCCCTTGCCTGCGGAAGAGCAGTCTCCTTTTGCATCAACCTCCCTGGTCAGGACCAAAGCCTGAACAATCCGGGAGGACAGACCCCCCAGTTTCCATAAGGAGAACTGGGATCATCCAGTAATGGAAGGACAGAGTTGATCCTCGGATCAGCTGCAAGGTCCTGCGGCTTAAAATATGGCTCCGCTCTGCAAACTGACGATGTAAAGATGGCACCATCATGCTCCGCAGCGCCGCTCCCGACGTGCAGCCGCAGAGACGGCCGCTGGCTTGATCGAGTAAAACACGATTGCACTGTATTTCACCCCTGTGTCCCCAGCAGACGGCAAGCCAGGGGCAGCATGATGGCATCCTGCACCTTGTGTGCACGTAGAATGAACCACATCCCCACGGAATTTCAGCCGCCGGGTCGCTTGTGCGAGGGAGGACAGCGGTCACCAGCGAAGGTAACCAACACTGGCGGTAATGGCCAGGGCACAGTGAAGGGCAGAGCACGGTCTGCATCGTTAGAACAACGAGTCAGGAGGACCAAAGCGCCCCGCTGCTCCATGGCATCGTTAGAACAACGAGGCAGGAGGACCAAAGCGCCCCATTGCTCCATGGCCTCATTAGAACAACGAGGCAGGAGGACCAAAGCGCCCCATTGCTCCATGGCATCGTTAGAACAACGAGGCAGGAGGACCAAAGCGCCCCATTGCTCCAGGGCATCATTAGAACAACGAGGCAGGAGGACCAAAGCGCCCCATTGCTCCACAGCATCATTAGAACAACGAGGCAGGAGGACCAAAGCGCCCCGGTGCTCCCCAGGACCACGCCAGTTCGGTCCTCCAGTAGCTACAAAACCCCTGGCTTTGCTTAGAAAAACAAGGGGCTCTCCACCGGCAGCCTGAAGCACGGCTCACGCCGCTTCCCTCTGCCCCGGCACTTTCCGGGAAAAGCCGGACTCTAAAGACCATGCATTCTCTGCAGATATTCGGGTCTTGGCCGTAGTGACAGAACAGACACGGCCCCCCCCACGCCGTGCGCAGAACTGCCTGGCCAGCCCCAAATCCCACGGGTCGCTTCAGAAATAGCCGTATCCTGGTACAGCTCACCCGGTAAATTCCTGGAAAATCAGCTCCTGGCAAAACCCGTGCCCAGAGCAGCGGGACAGCAGGATTGCGCGCGACTGCCGCATGCCGCCCAGCGACGGGCCCGGGGGACGAGGGCGCAGCGGCTGCAGACCTCACCGCTCTTCCCCCCGTTTCCAAACGCTCCTGAATGCAAAAGGCAGCAGCTCTTCTTCCGTCCAGGAATGAAAACGCCGGCAGGGATACCTAAGAGCTGGCTTCAACTGCAAGATCTGGTGTCCACGGCCCCCAACACACAGCATAAGAGGATGGGTTTGTTTGAACGGGGGGCGGTGGTGGCAGGGGGGAGATGCGCAGAATTTGAGCGTGAAGCTTAAAAATCTGTTTGCATTCCAGATGGCCAGGTAGGCAGGAGCCCGCCCGGCTGGGGCTGGACTATGGGCAGTGAGTCCACGCACGCACAAATCCCCGAACAACGAACGCCCCATGGGGACAACGGAGGAGGAGAACCAGGGAGCTGGGGCTAGCGCTGCCCGACCCCGCTGCTGGCGCAGGAATCTGGAAAGGCAGGCGCTTCCGAACGCTTCCTTTGCTGGCGACGAAGGCGCTGGGCTGTGGGATTTGTGCCGAAGAGCCGGCGCATCTCCTGCCCCGCTCCCGCCACCACCGATGCCCCACCACCCTCCAGCACCCCTGAACACAAACCACACAGGCGAACACGCCCCTGCCGTGCCATATTTCCTGAGATTTCATTTCAATTTGATTTTTTTTTTTTTTTTTTTTACAAGCAAAATATTGTGAATGCAGATAAACCTGTCCAAGACTGGATTTTTATTTTGTAGATACAGGCGAAGCCAGGGATCTTCACCCCGCCATTCCAATCCACTCCCTGCAGCACCCCAGCAAACTCGCTTCCCTGTCGGGCCAGGTCGCACCCACGGCGCCCAGACCTTCGCACTCCTCTTCCTCGCCGCACAAAGACGCCACGGGGCTCGTGCAGGGGCTTGCTCGTGCCTTGGTCCGTGCCGCCCCATCCTCCGAAAGGCGGCTCCGCCATGCGTGTGCCCGGCGGGGCAGGGCGGTGCCCGCAGGAGGTTTGGCTCGGGGCATCGCCCAGCCGGCAGGAACGCCGTCGCATCGGCCCACGAGCTCCGGAGCTGGTTTGGCAGAGCATCACCTCCTGGGGGGCCTGCGACTGGCCCTCCAGCCCCGTAAGGAGCATAATAAAAACCGGCTGCACCAGCCGACTCGGGCAAAATCAGCGTCGGTCAAGCCCCTGCCGAGCTTAGGTGAAAGCTCCGATAAACGTTCCAGGCATTAATTCCTTCCTGTCGTGATGCACGATGGCGGGCTTGCCACTCTCCTGGGCTCTGGCAGAGCTCTGCCGACATGGTGAGGGAGCACAGACAAAAATGTCTGCTGGGATGATGAAGGTGCCACGTAAATTTGAGCAGATTTTCGAAAACTCACCAAGATTCGGGCTGCCCAAATCACCAAGTCAGCTGTACCCCCAACGGGAATACAAGGGGGAATCCACAAGAGGCGGCTGATGAAGCAACAACTTGGGATATGTTTTCCTGATGTAGGAAACCACGACCCCAAATAAACAACTACAAACCCTGCCACGAGAGGGGATTTAGCCCCATCCTTTCAACCCCCCCCAGCCCTGGCAGGACGAGCTGGGGCCCACGTGAACGCAGGCGTTAGCGGCAGCGTCGGTGCCCCCGTCAGAACCGGCTCCCCCCTCCTGGCCGGGCAAGAGCCAGGGCCTGTGCAGGTGCTCGCTGCGGCTTCATCAGCCTTGCAGGCAATTCCAGATCATCAATATGAAATTGCTCTCCTACTGCTGCGATCATTTACACTGGAAAAATTTCAAAGAAAAGAATTTGACCTGAAACCTTCTTATTTGCAGGAGCAACTCCGAAGCTTTCTGTAAGCAAACAATAATTGGGTTTTTTCGACCACAAACAAGCGGCTGATGACAGAGCAGAGGCACCGTTCAGTTCTCTCCGCGACAGCACCCACGTCCGACCCCTGCGCTACCGAGGCATCGTCTATTCTTGACCAAATTGATAGCAAATAAAACACAGCACTGCTCGCGTGGCAAATCCCTGCCTGTTCCCCGGCCTCCTCCACGAGCGACGGCAGCGCCGTGCTTCCTCTCTCTGCCCTCTGGGAACCGGGAGCGCGGTGGTTTCGGAGGATTTGCTCGACAATGCCTCCCCCTCCTCGGAGAGGCAGCGGCCCCGCAGGAGGCAGAGGGAGCGCCCCGCTCCCCGTCACGCTCCGCTCTGCTCTGCTCTGCCTGCCGGGTCGGGGCTGCCGCCAGCCTGCACAAACCAGGCTCGCCACGCGGTCCATGACATCCCTGCAAGTCCCCCGGAGGGCTGAAGCGTTGAGGGTACCACGGGGCTTGGTTTGTCCCACCAGCAGAGTCCCACCTCTCACAGGGCAGGGCAAAGGTAAGCACACGCCATAGAATCATGGAATCACAGAATCGTTTGGGTTGGGAAAGCCCTTGAAGCTCCCCCAGCCCAACCGCCCCCCTACCCCTGCCATCCCACCCCCAAACCCTGGCCCTCAGCACCGCCTCTGCCCGGCTGTTAAATCCCCCCAGGGCTGGGGACTCGACCCCTTCCCTGGGCAGCCCCTTCCAGAGCCTGACAGCCCTTGCAGGGAAGAAATTTTTCCTAATGTCCAACCTACCCCTGTCCTGGCACAACTTCAGACCATCCTCCAAGACATAGGACCGAGGGCTTATCGGCTACCAGGGAGCTGCCCCCCAAGCCAGCTGGGACCCTGCTTTCCATCGACACCCAAACTCACCCAACGCTGGGCAGGCAGAGGCCGTTCCCAGCGCCCCCACCCACACTTGGGAGCCCACCTTCTACACGCCCCGGAGAGGACACCCACCCCCCGTGAGCTGCGGGGGAGCTTCCACAGGCTGAGGGCATCTCCATCGGGACCTTGCCCGCTACCACTGACGGTGTCTCAGCAAGGGTTGGGCTCGCTGCACGGTCTCTGCCCACCTTTATACACGGCAGCTAGAAAACAGATCTGCCGGGTGCACCAACCGAGGGGGATCACAGACACTTTTGGGGCCTCCTGTCTTGTACAGGGCAAACCGAGGCACCGAGCAAGTCCCGGCTTTGCTGGAACGTGGCCACAGACGTCATTCCCATATGCACGAGCCCTTCCAGCTCCTGAAGAGCGAGTCAAAAATTAAAAATGAGTGGGCTGCTCAAGGCACTTTCAGTATTCCCCAGACACCTTAAAAAAAGCCTCCTACTGTGCACTCCCTCATTTTTACACGACCGGAGCAGAAAATGTCCTCTTCCGTGCTGCTGCCGTACAGTGACGCTTTCTGCAGTGGGATAACTGGGTGTGCACGTGTGTGTGTGTACGTCTCTCTATTTGCCTTCAACATCTTGTGATAAGCAAAGCGGTTCATTCTGGAAGCCGGCTCCCAGGAGGGGGAGAGCCGGCCGATCAGAACAGGTAGGGTCAACAGAACAAAGATGTTTCAGCCGGTGAAGCAACAGCAGCCTCAGGAATATTCGCAATGGGTCTCCACAACGGCTTGTGCTTCTGCCCCCCATTAAAACAGGAGTATAAATATGTCCCCAGGTTCTCCGTGGGCCTTTAGTGGGTGTTTTCCTCAGCTGCCTGTCGCATCCTTTGCATTTAAGATTATATACTTGGAGATAAACTTGAAAAAGGAGATGAAACCCAAGAAATGCTCAGCTTTGGTACTCAGTCTGCAAACTTCCTGGGCGTTTCAGGCAGTTTTCTGCGGAGCCCACAAGCCATATGTGTGTAAATGCCGAAGCCGGGATGAAGGAGGCTGCCCGGCCAGGGCGCAGCTCTGCTGACATGGAGCTGAGCAAGAGCGGTTGGGTTCTGTTCAAACACCTTTTCACTGCTATAAATAAAAACGTGACTTTGAGTAGAGTCAACAGCAAAGCAGCCATAGAAACCTGCCCGTATCGCTTTCACCATCCCTGGGACCGGCAGCCCGGAGGGGTGCGATCCCGTACCTGCCGCAGCCCAGAGGCTTTGCAGAGGGACTTCTCCTCGCTGCCACCGGGCGCTGGTGGGGCCGTGGTGGCTTCAGCAGAGCCTCACCAGTGGCGGACCACGAGACCAGGCGATGCTCAGCGAGCCCGACCTGCCGCACGGACCCACAGCCTTGGACCCAAAGCCCATCTTACTCCGCCTCTCTGACAACAGGTTTGGCATCAGCCCCCGTCCCTGCACCCGGGCTCGGGCTGCAGGAGGGCAGGGAAGGCTCTGGGAGCAGACACGAACTCCTCGGCACGAAGCCCCGCAGTTCCCGGTGCAGAACCCATCACATCACCGGCGCTCAGGACTCCAGCCCAGGGGCCCCGCTGCGTAAGCGGAGCTCTGCCAAGCTGGGTCCCGGCGAAAGCAAAGGGAAGCTCTCTGAAGAGAAGATAATGAACAAATAACCTTCATGGGGCCAGCGCTGCAAAACCCCAAGGTTCCCCTTTGTGTGGACTGCCTGTTATTAATGAGCCTGTCAGGTCTCCTAATGAACTTTGGGCTTCACGTGGGAAACGCGGGGCTTGGCCAAGAGCGTAGTCAAGAGCTCGCTTCCATTCATTTCCAATCTTAGGCAAAAAAGTCCTTACATTCTGAATCTAAGAAGCCGTGGTTTTATATTTATTTGCTCACGTCTCCACGTTCCCGTAGTACTGCTGAGGTTTGAAACGAAACGCCGCTGTCTTTTCAGGCAAACGCTTGACGCATCGAGCCATGGCAAACCATTAATGATTTCAAGCCTTTTATACCACCACTGACACCACGGTGAAGAATTTAAAACATTTCCTCGGACAAGCAGCTCAGTCACGGCAAAGCTGCAGCGCGAGGGCATTGCTTCGTTTTTTCAAAGCTGGCTTTATTCTGACAACGGCTGCAAGGCTGCCCCGCCGGCAGACGGCTGCGCCTCTGCCTTTGGAGACACGGAGCACAAGGTGGTAAATACCAATTAAATATACTGCCAGACCAGACCCTTGCTGCGGAGACGAACGAAAAGCCTTCAGGAATGGCTGCCCCCCCTCTGCCAGCCAGGCCGCTCCCCGGGGACGCCTCTCAGGGCTGCAGCACCCACGGGAGCGGGGTCCCCAGCACCCCTGGCCAGCAGGCAGCGGTGCCAAGGGACGGGGCACTAATGGGCACTGCTGCCCTCTCACACCTGGCGGTCCCCACGCTGCAAACCACCGCCTTTATTGCTTTAAAAGGCGCCTCCGTGGCATGTGCTGTTATTAAAATATCAGCTTTTCTGAGTCAAGCAAGCCAAACATCTTCATGTTCAGGCAGCTGCTGGGAGCCCCCGAGTCCCGGCAAGTGGCTGGGACCCGCAGCCCCGCTCACCGGCAGACACAGAGCGTCCCCCGGAACCCAGCGGGGACGGATGCTGGGATGATGTCCTCCCCAAACCAGCAAACTACTGGAATTAAAAAAAAAGAAAAACCAATAACAATCCCCTTTCAGAGACGCTGACCCAGCTGCCCTGACCGCACACGCTTCCTCCGCCTGCCGCAGCGCCGTCCCCCCCAGCACCGACCCTGAGCCTGCCCGGGCTGGGGGACCCGGGGCCGAGATCCCCAGGCCCCTCCGCCTGCTCGGATGGGCTGGTCGGGAGGGAAAACTAGGGCAAAAGAGAGGAAGGATTCATCCGAGCTCAGACAATGAACCGTTCGTTCAGCACGGGAAGATTCCAAAGTAAACTTGGGACAATCAAATAAAAAAGGCTTTATTTAGAAACAGAGTATTCGGGTGCTGTCTGGCAGCACCGAACCCCTGCTCACAGGCCGTCATCAAGCACAGCCAGAGGTGGATTTTTGCTGACAGGTTTAACCGCTGCCATTATCTCAAACACAAATAAGACCTCTTAAAATCAGCTCTGCCTCTGAGCGCTTCTTTCTCCTCCCCAGCAATGGGGAAGCCAGATGAGATGTCAGATGGGCCACGCTTGGGGGGACATAGAGCCCATCCCCATCCCCAGACGCCGCCGGGGCGAGCAGCGCAAACACCCACGTTACAAACTTCCAGCGAGCGGCTTCGCTCCCCAGATGTGCGCCGTGATTAACAGCGCTGCGTGCGAAAACGGTGACTTATGCTTTGGACGGTTTCTCCATATTTAAGTAAAAATAGAGGCACATAAATTAGAAACAACAGGCGTAGGAACAGCCGGGGCGAGGAAACACTACGGATCTCAGCACGATGCGAAATATCTGCGCTCGTGAGGGAATGACCTTCAAAACTCATTCGCCGCCCGCAGCCTGTACGGCGACGGGGCTCTCGCTTGCGAGGCATTATACATTCCGACGATGTACGCTTTAATTTCGCACGGACTATAAATACCTGGTTTATAAGGCAGCAGGAAAGCAATAGCAAACAAACATTTAACTGGGGTAACCTTGATTGTGAGGGTAACGCGAGCTAATTCCATGCGCCTTAGGTCACGCATGCTAAATACCAGGGCTCGCTGTTTGCTATGCTGAACATAAAGCCAGCGGCTGAAACGTGTGATCAAGTAGTATTTGGTCTTAAAAAAAAAAACAAACAACCACCACGACATGCAAAATGACGACACCATGTTAAATTATCTTAAGGACAGAAAATCCAGATTTTTCTAAACTGCATTGCCTACACCTTCTCTCCCAGACTACGGGCTTCCATTTAATTTGTATTAAAAGCAACCTCCGAGAGGCAAATTAGTTTTGCCTGTGCAGCCCCCCCAGGTTGCCGCTGCAGCTGTTTACTGGGTCCAGGTGGGGAGGCGAGGGAGGAACGAGCGGCGTGAGCACTCCTCAGCCCTTGCCTGCACAGAACACCGTATTCACCTATTTTAGGCTATTTAAGCAAAAAATGACGGTGCCTCCCGTAGCCTGCAGCACGCCTCGGTGACCGTTCTTCAGCGTTAGCATTTAAAGCCATGTTTCTGCCTGTAAAGGAGAAGATGCTCCTTCCTCCCCGGAGTTGCAGGACGGGGAGAACCGGGGAGACCCGGCGCAGGCTGGAGGGTGGGAGTTGTTGCGATTTGCGCGTTGGGTCACCTTCACTCACAACTCTGCCCCGAATTTTCCATTGCCTATGGACTGGGCTGAAGCCAGCGGGTACCAGCAGGGACGGCTGCGAGTGGCACAGCGTGCGGGTCCCTGGAGTGCCAGCAGCCGCCGGCGAGCCGCCTGGCAGAGAGGGGGGCAATCGTAGGAATGAATTGTGAAGGCAGCCGGAGCCTGGGGTGCTCCGCTCGGCCCCCCCTGCCGCGAGGTCCCGTTGCCCCACTAGTTGCAGGGGAGACGGTGAGCGCGTTTTGGCCGGTTTTGCTGGCATCCCCGGGGCTGCGGCGGGCAGCAGCCGGGCGGGGGGAGCCGGGAACGGGGCCGGGTCCCGGTGCGGGTCCGGCACACGGGGCGGCAGTGCGCACCCGCCCCGCCGCCCGGGGTTAAACCCCGGGCAGCGCTAATGAGGGAGGCAGAGCGCCCCCCCCCCCCCCCCCCCCCCCCGGGATGCAGGGCAGATCCCAGCCCGGCAGCATCCCCCGCGCTCGACTTCCCACCGGAGCGCGCCCCCCCCGCGATGCGCGGAGCCTCCGCAGCCGGCAGCGGGGGCGGCCCAGGCCCCCCCCCCCGGCCCCGGCCGGCCCCGCCCCGCTCCGACTCCGCCTGCGCCCCGGGGGCTGCGGGCGCCCTCCCCGCACACCTCCGCGGCGGGGGAAGGGGGCTCCGCCGGCAGCCGCGGCCCCACTCCCGCAGCGACGCCCCGGGGGCCTCCCGAGAGCCGGGGGGGGCGCGGGCGGCGGGGCCGGGTGGGTGTGGGGGGGGGGGGGGGGGGGGGGGGGTCCGCCTTTGTTGGCGGCGGCGGGGCAGGAGCGGGGCCGCCCCCGCCGCTCCGCCCTTTTGTCTGCCGGCTGCGGGCGGCAGCGCGGCCCCGGCGCGGAGCGCCGTGCCCCCCCCCCCCCGCCGCCCCCAGCCCCCGGGACGCTGACCTGGATGGTGCAGGTGTACTCGCTGTCGTCCAGCAGCCGCACGGTGCAGTTGTACTCGCGGGGTCCAGGTTCCGCTGCTGCCGCTCTCCACCTGCTCAGCATCTTCCCGGGGCGCGGCGGGCGCGCCGGGGGCCTCCGCCACATCCCCGCCCCCGCTCGGCCCGGCCCTGTCCCCGCTGCGGGCCGAGCGGCGCGGAGCGCAGTGCCCGTGCCCGGGCCGCGGCGCAGGGCGGGCGGCGGGGGGAGGCAGGCCCGGGGGGGCGCCCGGCGCCGGCTGCGGGGGCCAATCTCGGCGGCGCGGCGGTGACGGGCCCCCTCCGCTGGGCAGCCCCGCGCGGGAGGGGGCTCCGCGGGCGCGGGGGGGGCTCCCCCGGGGGCAGCGGGGCCGCTGCGGGTGTCCTCACCCCCCCGCCCCACCACCCGCAACTTCTGCCCCCGCCGCCCGCAGAGGGGCTCCCCCGCCCCCGGGGGGGCAGCGGGGTGGGGGCACCCCCGCTTTGCGGGGGGCGTGGGGGCGGCCAGCGCTGATGTCGCCGTGAGCCGTGCGATGCCGAGCGGGCGCGGGTGCGTGCGGCCGGCGGCGTCCTCGCCCGGGGGGGGGGCCGGCCCGGCCCGCGAAGGAGGAGGCGGCGTCCCCGGGGGTGGCCGGGGAGCGAGCGGGACCCGCACGGCGCTGCCGACCCCCCGGCCTGCGCCCGGCTCCCCCCCCCAGAGCCGGCTTTGGGTTAACGGGCCGGTATTCCAGCTGGGGGGTCGGCTATCACGGCCCCTCCAGCAGAGCCGAGTGCCAGCCCAAATGCTGAGGTAGCCCCCAGGGCACGAGCTTCTCTCTTAGTGTCCATTTGCTATAGAAGGGAGCTTTTAAATCTCTGGTTATTAGGACAAAATGGACTCTAAAAGTGATCGGCGTTTGCTCAGGTGCGGCTGGTGCTGCAGCTGGTGCTGCCCTGATGAGGGACCTGGTGGCAGTGCCAGCCGTAACCAGGGACGGGAGCGGGGCCGGTCTCTGCTCCAGCCCTGGCCGTTCCCCGTCTGGGTGTCACACTCCTCCCACGGCCATCCCCGCACAGAGGAAGGCCCCCACCGAGGGGTTCAGCTTTGCTCCCCGCAGGCCCCCCCCCCCCGGCTCCGCACATGCTGGCAAACGCCCGAAGCAAACAGGCCACTGTGAGGGTCCGTGTTAAGCTGCCTCCAGTCTATCCCACCGCAGCACAGGCCCTGTCCGCGCTGCGCCTGCCTGACTCGGCTCCTCTTTCCCTGGAGACTCGCATTCACCCCCTCCAGCTGCGTGCACAGGCTGCAGCGCAGCTCCCGTCCTCCCTCAGGAGCCCCAGCCTCAGACTCCTGCAGCTGCCTAATGGGCCCCATATTATCTCTGCTCCAGCTTTGCTCGTTCCCCGCCTTCCCAGCCAGAGAGAGGGCTTGCAAAGCCACGTTCCCTTCCTTTCCCCAGGCAGCGCAGGCTCCCTTCCCACCAGCCCTTCCAGACCTCTCCCGGCTGCAGGGCAGCATCCCTTCCCACGCCACGCCGCCCGGCCGAGCCCTTCCCGGCTCCGCTAGGAAAAAAGGTCCGGGCTCTCGGATCCCTGGCACCATCCACGCTGCGGGAAGCCCACAGGCTGGCGTGTGGGGCTGGCACTTTCCTTTGGGGCCACGTGGTTTGGGAGTCGTCCCCATGACGAGGGACAAGAGATGAGCCTTTCCCAGCCAGGCTGCCTGCATGGGGTCTGCCCGTCGGGCTGGGCGCACCCCTGCCGTGGTTCTGCTCGTGGGGGGACCATGGGGGAGGACCAGGCTCGGTTACCTTAATATCCAATAGGCAATTAATCTAAACATCCAATTAATGTAAGTGACGGAGTGGGAAGGAGATGTCGCAGGCGGTGGTGCTGCAGCAGTGAGACACGGGCAGTGGGCAACATCTTGAAGACAACGTTATTCTGCTGGCAGAAACGATGGCAAGCCCAGAGACTTGGCCTGTGCGGGACGCCTATCGCGAGACTGAATTCTGCAGCTCCCCAGGAAGATGGGCTGAGCCCGGCGCGTTGGTAGGAGGCGTGATGCAGAGCCCGGAACAACAACGGCGCTTTGCACAAAGAATGGGACCCGCTCCTCAACCATCTGGGCACTTTTACAAAGATGCTTGTATTCACTGAAGTAGCTGCTACTTTGTCATGTATCCCACTCTGCATAAATTGTTCATCTGCCTCAGAGCCCCCCTTCTGAACCAGCTGAACTGTTAACGAAGAATGGGATCCTCAGCATTAGCAGGTGCTGCTTTCATCAAGAACAGAAGCTTCGGAGCCAGCTGAGCGGCTTAATGAAGAGCGCATTCATGCCACAGCAGCCACGGCTTTGTCGGAGAGCCTCTCACCCACGCCACGGCTCCGCTATTAGCTTCGTTCCTCGACCGAGCGAACGGTTTTGCTGAGGTTCCGGTTTTCCACAGAGAAACTGCATTTTTTTTATAAAGGCCCTCGCCGAGGCAGTGCAGGAGCCCCTCGACTGAGTCCACCCCCTTCCGCTGCCTCGGGCTGGTCCCCGGAGCGGGGAACGTTGCTGGAGCCAGGCATCCGAGGGCAGCTCTGCGCTCCTCTCTCAAAGCACCTGAAAAGGTTTCCACCGAGCGGATCAAAGGCTGGGAGATGCTGTTATAAAAATACTCTTGTTCCTCAGCTTTGATCGACAAGAATGCAGTTTTGATGAGTAATGTCTTTTTTTTTTTTTTCTTTTTAATAATTAACACAGTAAATCCTACGAATTCTCTGTGTTTGGATTCTCCATTGCTTGCAGTTTTGAGCTCAAATACCCCAAATGCAGCTTTCCAAATGTGCATTCAAAGTGAATTCTTAGATGCGTGTCTTCTCCAGTAGGCTAAACGTCCCTAGAGCCTGTGCCTCAAAGCCCCGGCAGGACAGAAGGGGGCTGTCTGTGCGGCTCAGAGGAGCAGAACGCTCCCCGCGGGGGCAGCGGGCACCCCCAGCTGAGGGTGGCCCTTGCGTTACGCCCCGTTGCAAAGCACCCAGCGCCCGGCAGGCCAAGCGTGTGCAGAGCCGTGCCTGAGAGCCGGTGCCGAGGTGCGGTCAGGACGCTCGTTGCCGCCGCTGCAGGACAGAAGCTGAGCTCCGGCGGGCTCACGCTAAGCACCAAGGCTGCCCCCGCAGCCCCGTCCCGTCCCGCCCGGCTCATCAGCCCCGCTGCGGCTCCGAGGCTTGCTGGGCTGGCTCAGGCCGGGGGTGACACACGCCTGGGTAACCGGCGTGGTCAGGCCTAATTAACTATCTCTGACGCATTTCAAAGTATGAACAGCCAATGCCATGTATTACTTTGCATTTATGTGGTGCCATAATGCACGGTGCGTTGACAAAGTTAACGCCAATCCAGCCCGCTGTGTTCAGGTGATGTTTGGAAAGTACTCAGCTGCCTGCACAATTAACATTAACAGAAGCAAAGATGCAGAAACTGCCTTCAATTCAAAAGGAATGCATTGCCCTTTGCCTGTCTCAGGTCCTTCAGTACAAAATGCCATGCGTTATCTATTTATCATCCCTAACCCCCACATTTCTCATCCATTCTAACGTCCCATCCGCAGCGAGCCGTAGCTTCGGGAGCGGATGCAGTTGTACACGAAGTGCGGGGGACAGACCCCGGGTGTTTGCAAAGGTAAGGCTGGCAGCCGAGACCTGCCCGCGGAGGGTGCCCGGCTCCGGGGCTTCGGCTGGACGCCTCTATTTAACCAGCAGCCGCGCTCTGAACACCCTGCAGCTTGAAATTGCGCTCATGTTTGTAAGTAATGACTGCTTCTTGTGCACAAGATGACCAGAATACGGACCTCTGCTTTAACGGGCGTTTCTTGTTTAACCGCAGCCTGCTCTGGTTAGAGAGATCCTGCATTTGCTTCATCCGGAGCTGGGAAACAAGGCTGTCAGCTTTGCTGAGCTTTTCAGCGGGTACCTGAATCTGAAATTACAGAAGAACAACGGTTCTTATCACCTGAGCTCCAGCACGAGCCCAGCGCCCAGGTGAGATGTCAAAACGTGGCCCAGCTCACAGGGTTTGCCCATAATTTAAATGGTCAACAGTACCGTCGGCGTTATCGTTGTACTTCCAAACCAGCGGAATGCGCAGCCCCTGGTCTGCTCTCCCAGGCTCTTCGCGGCGGTAGAGGCATCGACTCACCACTTTGCACTTGTTCTCCGTTTTCTGTACGCTGAGAAGAGATAGAAATCAAAGACCACATTCTCTGTTAGCCCAAAATTACTTTTTGTTGATGAAAAGTTTTGGAAAAGAAGCCTTGAACCTCTCACCAAGCTATGGCAACCACTGCGCCACTGAGTCCCCGTGCGTTCACCTGGTCTGCACCTGGAACAAATGCTTGTGTATTCTTCATGCGGTATTTTTCTAAATAGGGAATAATTATAAACACGATGGTAACTGAGGAGGGGCCCATCCCTGGCTTTAGGCCAGTATTTTAGAGTTGCGTGCTGGCTACAGCCAGCAGCTTTTCCAGGGGAGGCAGAGGAGGAGCGTTCTGCCCCCAGTTAATCGCTGTGGAGCGGGGAAGCCCTTTAGCTAGCGCTTGTACTTCCTTCCTTCCTCCTCAGCTGAGCACTAATGGCCATGGGAAACATCTGGACCAGCAACTGAGTTGCCTCCTCCAGCAAAATTAGGTCAATAAACCCTAGTTATGTAGGTTTAGGTGATGTCCCTCGGACACAGCGCTCACAGCGGTGGGGGGGGGGCTGCCTGGGGAAGAGATGTGCTGTACCACCACCAAGAAATCCCCCGAGTCTTACTTCTCCCATGATTTCTCCCAGCACGGGGGGAAGGAGGATGACGTGCCCCATATGTATCTGCATGTGTGTCTTTGGTCCCTTTATTATTTCTATATATCCCAATATTACTTCCAGCAGTACCATCTGATGGGCTGCTGTGCTCAGAGGTGGCTTCATGTACCACGAGGGGCGATCATCAACCACCCCACTCCTGGAGGGTGTTCCATGCTGAGCTGAGGAAGGCAAAGACAGGCGAGGGAAGGAGACTCAAAATGAGAGAGGAAGGGAAGAAAAGGGGATGAGGGAGGAGAAAAGGGCGGTGAGGATGGCAGTCAGCTGTACAAGGACCAGGAGTGAAAAAGGGGCTGGAAGCGTCCCAGCAGCTGCCCCACATGTACCCACAGGGGAACAGGCTGCAGCAGCCAGCTTCCCAACCCCCAGGCATTTAAAATTTTAACCATAATTTGCAATTCTAACCAGAGGATAAAATTGCAGCCTGTTAGGAGCAGGCAATGCACATTAATTGCTGCTGACATGCAGGGACAGGCTCATTAGGCAGAGGGCTCCTTCAGTTCCAGCTCAACATTTTTGGTTGGTATTTCAGGGAGTCTTACAGAGCCCATGCTGCTGGGCGGGCCGCAGCAGTCGGCCACATGGACCCTTTCCTCCTCCTTGAGCTGCAGGGATGCAGAGCAGCTCTCAGGCTGGGGACGGTGCTGGGAAGGGCCTGGCAAGGAGCAGCAGCGAAGCTCAGGCCTCTCTGCAGCCCCAGGTACGGCGGGTTCAGTGCAGGTCGGCAAAGGAAAGAAGGGGAGGAAAGAAGGGGAGGGGTGGTCCTGTGCTCAGGGACCACCGTCTCGGGTACAGCCTGGGAAAAACCTTGCTCAGTCTCCATTCTGAGCAGTGGGATTTGTTACCAAGCAGCCTCTGCTCGGCCAGGCCGGCAATGAGCCCCCATAGGCAACCCGGCTTACAGCAACGTAATTTCCACGCCAGGCTTCCGAGTCTCCGCCTGATGTCACCCCCTGTAGCACGCTGCTTCCCCGGCACAACCCGCCGCCCGGAGAAGGAGCATCTCCTGCTGCCACTCTCCCCAGCGAACAGCAGGACAAGGCAGAATTCCCACCCGGGGCGTTTCTCCCAGCTGGAGGATGCCTGCAGGGACGGAGTCCTCTCGCAGCAGACGCAGTCGGTACCGCTGGGTCGCTCCCCAGCACCTTGTTCGTTCTCCTCCGTCGGCATTGGGGCCCACCTTGCCGTGGGCCCCCGCCGAGCTCTCCTGCAACGCCTTCAGCCGTGGGCAGTGCCAGACCCGTCTCCCACCTCCGCTGTGGGTCGCATCCAGCCGGGCTCCGGTCTTCTGGGAAAATGGTTTCCTCCCTTCGTGAGGCAGAGCCTTTTAGGAGGTTCGCTGTGGGCTCAAAGTCGCCAGCCTTTTTTTTTTGCTCCTAAAGATCCTTTTTAGGCTCTTCCCCCCTGGATTTCTTTGTTTTCCTTAGGGAGCTCCTCGTGGCGGGGAGCTCACTCCCCGCTCTCGGCATCGCGCGAGGCGCCACCGCGTCTCCCCTCGCAGAGGACGGCACTTGTGAAGGAGGGAGGCAGCACGAAGTGCCACTGTTGGAGCCAGCAATTCACAGCAAACAACGGCGCCGACTTTGTTCCCTGCTTGCAGAGCTAATCACAAGTGTGGCAGAAAAAGCTTTGCTCCACGCGCTCGCGGCAGCGGCTCCGGATGGGAGGTGCTGTGCTTGCGCCCGGCTCGGTGGGGCACGCAGAATCCTCTCCTCTTTCTGAGTCATCGGCTTGGCAGACATTTACATCACCAAGCCTTAAAAGTGCAAATACAACTTTCAGTCTCCTTGGGTACTCGCGGAGGTAACGCTGAAAACCGCTCTCGGCAGTTTTTCGCTAGCGAGATACGCTCTGGTTTATATTTAGGGAATACAAATAGGGAATAGCTCTGAATCCAGCCCAGAAATCCATTTAGAATATTCCTGTAGTTCTATTTACAGACCGCTTCTGTAAATGTTGTCACAGGCAGCGAGAGGGGTATCTCTGTGTGTGTCTGCAGACTGTTCTGTGAGCTGGGGGGCCCGTACGCACGCGTTACTGGGGACGCGTGCCCCCACCAGTGCACCCAGGGGAATTTTGCCATGACCCACCACTGGGCATCATGGCCAGTGCTCGTGATTTCTTTTGTGATTCTCGTGACATTTAAGCGGTATTTTTCGCAAAGTCCCGCTTCTTGCTCTCCGTGACTAAGAAGTAATCACAGTCTCTGTCAAAAAAAAAAAGAAAATGAATCTATCCCTCCTGGTTGCAAAAGAAGGCTTGGAAATGTGAGGTGTACGGAGCAGAGGGCGCTCAGCGGGGTCAGAAATAGGACAGCAGGGAAAGCAGCCCTGGGGCTTTTTGCTCTCCATCTCAGACTCTGCAACCCTGGCTCCTGGTTTTCGGGCACGAGGTCTTGGATTTGCTAACGCTGGCCCTGAAGCGCACGCAAGAATTGAAGTGTCAGTAAATACTTTTCAAGGACGCTTGGTGGACTTGGGCATGTAATCCAACACAGTCTGGGCAACAAAACTATTTAGCTCTGCTTTAAGTGCCCGTGGGAACCCTCGTCTGCACGGGGCTCCTGTCCTGCCGCCTCCCCAGGGCCAGGCTCCCTGGGCGTTAGCAGGCGCTGAGAGGCAGCAGCAAAGCCCTCGCGATGCCGGGGCCAGCGTTCCAGCCAGCCAAAACGGGTGGGAGGGGACCACGTACGGGAGGACCCCAGGCACTGCAGGAATCTGCGCGGCATTGCATTGCAGGGGAAGATGGCAATAACGTACAGCAGCCACCAAGGGCAGGCGCGTGGGGACCGATTGGGAGCTGGGGGCTGGGGTGAACCCGGCCCTGCTGCGCGGGCGTGTGGGTGGGAGGATGTCAGCAAGGGGATGGCACCGGGAGACGGGGGCAGGGCTGGGGGGGACAGGTATCGGGTGTGACTCTGCACACCTTAACCGGCCACCCCATAGGGAGGCACTTGATGAGCCCTTGCAAAAATCAAACCAAACCCCACCATTGCCCGAATGCCGTGGTTTTCCAAACCGCCGAAGAGCAGCTGCCAGCACGGGCCCCATCTGCCTGCGGGCTGCCAGCCACATTTTGAGCTAACCCAGGCTCCGAGCTGGGCACAGAGTGCAGCCAAGCTGGCGCATTCCCCACAGAAAAAAACCACAGTATTAATTCAAGCTTGCTCCCCAGCCTCTGCAAGGTAATGGCAGGATACAAGCCTTGGGAACCCTTCCTAAAATATCTCTTCCCTGGAGGAAGGCAGGGAGGTGCTGCCCCGAGGTAGCGCGAGCCTGCTCAGCCTGACCCTATTAATAGCAAACAGCCGAGCACTCTGCTCCAGCCGCTCCTCGTAACAGCACAAGGTTTGACAAGCATTGGATTTAATTTGGATTTAATCTAAACTACTCGTGGCGTTTCTGCTTTGAACTCTGCCTGATTCTTCCCGTGGCGGGCGGAGGGGCTGTCGCTTCGGCTCTCGTACAGCCTCCCCGTATGGGCGAAACACCCTCCGAGGCTCCGGGCACGCGGCGCTACCCCGGGGCAGGGCAGGACAGCCGCGGAGCCTGCGGTGGCTGCCGCAGCAGGCAGGCGGGAGGAGCGGGCTGGCCGCCGCCGCGCCGCCTTGGTTGCAGGAGCGTTTCTGTGGCTCTTGCGTGAAGCAGGGTGGGAGACGACTCCTTGCCATGTGTAAAACGTCTTCATAGCCGTGGTGGGAAGAGGACGTCTGCTCCTGCAGCCCCCGCGTGCTGCTGGAGGCGATGGCTCCGCAGACAAATGCGGACTGACACCTCCCTGCCCTGGCGCGCTCCCAGCCCGCGGGTCTCATCCTGCCGCCCCCGGTCGGGCCGAGACGTGCCACGCCGCCGCTGCGCGATGCCGACGGGCTGTCTGCAGAGGACGGCGCTATCCGCCGACGCACGGGAGAACCGAATGCTCAATGAGTGTTTTTCCAAAGGAGGGAGGAATGGGTGAAGCTCCGTCATTGAAGCACACATTGTGCAGATCCAAGAGCCTTTAAACATCATCTTCCAAGGGAAGAGAGGGGAGGAAGCCTCAGAGGTCCTGCTGCAGCCACCAGTGCTTGGGCATCGTGCGAAGAAAACGCCTTTGCATGACGCCTGTTTCAGGCAACAGGCACTGCTTCTCCTAACTTGCTTTTATTTTTCTCTTAAATCTGTTTAAAATTACTTTCTTCAAAATATTTCTACCTGAACCCTGTTGTCTGAAGAAAATGGACTCCCGGGGTGCTCCTACATCTAAAACTTCCACAGCCTGGGTTGAATATTTACTGCTTATTATCTCCATTTTATGTACAGATTTTTTGGCAACTGTAGCTGCAAGAGGAGCGCAGAGATAATCTGTGCGTTTGCAGACAGGTCATTAGGCTGCCAGCGGGGGGCGGGGGGGGGGGGAAATCTCCTGCATTGCTGAGGCTCCTGCATCTACTGCATGTTTTGGGTGGGAAGAGCAGAAGGGATCCGTGACAGCCGCTCAGGGCCCGCCTGGAAGGCAGTGAATGCACTCACTGAGACGCTGCTGCCCCTCTAAATTATCTTCAAAGATCGTGGCATTTTGATGACACAAACGTGTTTGAGCATTTCAGGGTGCGCAGCAAGCCAGGACACCGACCCCCGGGCTGGGCAAGCGGGGCGAGCAGGCTGAGGCTGCGGGTGATGCACCCAGCCAGCTCTGCCGGCACCCCGATTCTCTTCCTTCTGCCCCTCTGGAAACACGCTGGCAGCCGAGCCGGCTTTCGTTAGAGCCTAACGAGGTCAATCCGGCGCGTTAGACCACAGCCTCCAGTCTGACCGAGTTACTTAATCCTGTTTCTAGTGATAAGACCCTGGAAAATCAATGTAGTGATGATGTCCACTTGCTCTTCAGTAAATGGCCTTTTCTCTGCGAGATGGGTCCTTCTTGCGGGTTAATGAATTATAAGGAAAAAGATGCCTTTCAAAGGATTTTACTCACCGGGCGAGGCCGGGGGAGGACGAGAGCTCACTCAGCCTCGTGGTGCTGCAGCAGGGCTGTTCTCGGCGCTGGGTAACAAATTAAACCTTCCTTTCCACTTCAGGAAACCCTGGGGGTTTTGCTTCTGCTTTGTTTGGATTTTTTTGTTTTATTTGTGTAAAGTTACCCTTTTATTTAGAGTCGATATGAAATTCCTCTGCCCCTGCGGATTTCTGAACGCTGTCTGGGAGTCAGAGATTGTGCCGAGCTGCAGAAAAGGAATTAAGAAGTGGGTATTGAGCATAGGAGGATCGCATTTAGCATGAGCCGAAGAGGGTGCTCCAGCCCGGAGCGTCAATACGGATGTATGGACAGATCCACCTCATGCCTGGAAGAAGTTCCTGTGTGTATAATCGTACTAAGAATGTCATTCCGTACTAGGCTTCCAGAGGGCTTCGCCAGGGACTGGTACTAATTTTTTTTAATCAGCAAATTGTTAGCAAATGCAAGAGCACTGCTGGTAAAACATATGGATGATTAAGAGCCTGGCAGGACAGCACGAGCGGGGGGGGCAGCTGAGGCAGCGAGTGTGCTGGAATGCTCCGCTCATCCAAACGGGGAGTGTTTTAATAAGGCTGAGAATGACATGGGACGTGTGAGCGCGGGATCCACCAGCGGTGCCCAGGCAGCGGGGCACGGTGACGATGCTGGAGATTGCTCCTGGAAAGCCCTGGGAGAGCACGGGGGGCGCAAAGCAACGCGCCAGGAGCGTCCAGGGTGCTCCCTGCTAAGCAAAGCCAATGGCAAGAAGAGCAGGGCAGTGAATTTGCCCATGGAAAAATCAATTTCCCAGTGTTTAGCCCAACACTGGAAATCTGCATCAGCCCTTAACAGAGATGTGCAGAGAGCGCAGAAGAGAATGAGTAAAATCACCGAGAGGCTGGCGAAAATACCCGAGGAGCTCCATCTGTTTAACTTGTAACGAATGCTGAGAGTTGACTTTATTGAAGTATATAAATATCTTTATGGTAGGGAAAACACCTGATGGTTAAAGGTTCTTCTATTTGACACAGAAAGGCAGGGATGGTGCCGACGGCTGGGAGCTGAAGCAGAGAAGCTGCGATGGGAGATGAAGCACACGGGGTTCATGGTGGGGCCAGGCCACTCTTGGGGGCTGGGCTCGATGACTCCCCACACCCTTAAACCCCATTTCTACAAAATCTGCCTTACTGGAACGCAGGTTCCTGCACGTGGGACCACGGCAGCCCCGAGATGGGTCTCCTCCATTTATTCTCCCTGCTCCTGAGCCTGCGACTGGTTTTGACCCCGGAAAACGGATTTGTGAATGCTGTTCTTCAAAAAGCAGGCGAGGAAGATGAAAGAGAGAGGAGTTAAAAAATGAGATAAAGGCTTTGAAAGCAAATAGCAATTAACCTTCCTGTTCTGAAAATCTGGCTCCCCGAGCTCAGCCGCATCGCGCCAGGGAGGGGAGCGCTGCCGGGGATGCGGTGCCGGCTGAGCACCGCGGCGGGCACAGCTCGGCTTTTGCACTGGCTCTGTTGTGACTGCGGGCACGGCAGCGTGCGTCCCGGGAGCAGGGGGGCTGTCACCCCCCCCCGGGGGAACGGGGGTCCATGTCCCTGCTCTGTGAAGCCCGGGCGATGGAGGGGGGAGGCTTTTTGCCTGTGGCTGCTCGGTGCTGGCCCGGCTGCTGCCACGGCCACGGGCGGCTGGCGGGGATGGGAGCCCAACTCAGCGGGACCCGGACGGAGCTCCCACCAGCCTGAGCGCGGCGGTGCGGCGGGGCACGGTGTGCCAGGAGGGGAGCGGGCAGGGGAGCACTGGCTGGGCTATGCCCAGGCTTGGGCTGTCGGAGAGGGGAGGGCGGCACAGGTACGAAGCGAGCGGCCGGTCCGGAGAGGGCAGGACCCCGCCGCAGGCAGGGCTGGTTTCTCCTGCCTGGAAGTACATGCAAGACCTCCGTCCCTGCCATAGCATCTCTTCAGCGGGGTGAACCACCCTTCCTGGGGGTCTAATGTCTGCAAGCATCTCCCGGCAGAACAGGAAGATTGCATTGTGCAGTGCCGCATTTTATTAGTCAGCTGAAACGACTGTATTACACCCTCGCATAATAAATCCATTACTGTGCCACCGAAGAAACCCCACGCACCACGAAGTGTCAGACGCACCCCAGCAGGGGACACCGTGGCAGGGCAGAAACCCCTGGTGTCTGCAGCCATGACTACTGGCAGGATCCGAGAGCGAAGACCTACGGCCACGGGGTCAGGAGGAGCCAGGGGCGTGGGACGGTGACAGTGGGGGCTCAGCACAGCCAGCCTGGCACGGGGCGGGCATGGCCAGGAGGACCGGGCACGCAGCCTGGAGGAGCTCTTCGGTGCCAAAGGCAATGATCGAGGTGGTCTCTTGTTCTCAGCTCCGACACATGGGCAGCTCTCACAAGCTGCAATGGTATTTTTGCACCTGCGAAGCAAATTAGCAAAAATACCCCCCACTAGAGAGCAGCGATGCAGGGCCCGGTGCAGCCAGCGGCACCTTCCCGGTGCACGGCACCTCTGAACCGGGGGTGAGGTGGCACAGCTCGGCCGTTAGAAAGGTCTCGTGCAAGACAAAGGGAGCCGAGAGACCAAGTGAGACAGACAGACAAAGGTAAAGATGCCCCAGCACGTGCCGTGAGCGAGCGCAGCCTGCAGGGAAGGGGCTCCAGAGGCTGGTGGGCGGCCGGCTGGGGCACGACGTCAGCCGGGAACAGCGGGAGGCAAGTGCTGTCACGGTGCATCGGTGGTGGGACCCTGATCTCAGCGTCACTTCTCGGGCTGGCACCTCGGCACAGCGTCTGTCCCCGGCTCCCAGCGGCCACGACCTGCGTGCTGGGCGCAGACAGACCTGCGGCCAGATTCCCTGTGCCCAGCAGAAACAGAGGTGCAGGCTGCACGCCCCCGGCCCCAGACAGCAGCAGTATCTGGGTGAGCTGTCAGCATCCCTCAGGAGTGGGAATACTCATAAATATGGAGCAAAAAAGAGTTCAGTCCATAGGAGCAGCAGCCCCGGAGGGCGGCGCAGCTTTTTGCAGGGCCCATTGCCATGGTACCTGCCGGCAGCTCGCAGCTTCGTTTCACACGTCCTACTGCTCTGAAAGGATCTTTTTTAAGAAGCAGCATTTTAAAACCAAGCTATGAAGACAACTGTCTTGACACCCCACTTTGGCACCCATAAACCCAGTGACCCCAGGGTGTGTTTGGTGAACTGTATTAGCTCAACATGCTCCAGAATATAAACCCCCAGAAGTACTGACCGGCTGGACCTCACCAAGTCCGTTACTGGTATTTTATCACACTACAGATGACTTCAGTAGCGAACGGACCCTCCTCACTTGGTCCCAGGCAAGCTGAGGAGATTTGTAACTCTAGCAAAATCAGGTTTTTATTCTACAAACGAGAGTTTCATCATCAGAAAGGCATTTCACTGGGGTGCTTACAAATCCGCCATGCTTCCCTCTGTACAGGGAAGATCCTGTACTCTCCCGTGAGTTCACTGGCAACTTCGAAGAGAACTTCTAGCCAGGCCCATGATTGTTTCCAATTAGCTTCTGACCCCTTCTCCCAGCCGTTTGCTGAGCCCAGCGCCGCCAGGGCAGGCGGAGGAGCCGGACGCCCAGGCAAGGACCGGGGCTGCCACATCCAGCCCCCGCTGCTGAGCCGGGAGCCAGGAAGGGTCGGCACCCGCTTCCAGAAAGACCACAGCCCCTCCAGTCCCAGCATCTTCAAATGCAACGCAGCGCCAATGGAAAAGACAGGGTTCCCATGGGAACGGAAAGTGCTGACATTTCTAAACTAAAAAAGGAAAGAAGCAGCAAAGTATGTGCTCAGCGGGACGACGTGGACACTGAGGCGTGGGCATGGTGCCTTTTTCCCTCTTCTGAAGGTAAGATCATTTTAAAATAATTCACGTTGGGGCACTGGCATGGTGCACAGCCATGATGCAAGCATGGTTTCTGTTTAGCTGGTTTGGGTGCTTTAATTCAGGCCAATTGCCTGCAAGATTAATTTTTATGCAGGGATGTATTGTGCAGCCTTTACCTGTAACCACATTAAAGGAGACGAAGCGTCCACATGAAATCATGCTGCGGCATTCATCTCTCTCGTGCAAAATGATTGAGATAAATAAGGCAAATTAAACTGCCATATTGTTGTAGCTAAATTATTTGTAATGGCAATATAAAATGTACTTGCTGCATGGTAATTAAGTGTCCCGGAGTTTCAGATGGGAAGATCTTTAGCTCAGAGAGATGTTTCTCTTTCTGTCAGATCAAAGTGACACTGGAAGCGGATGGTGACTCGGCGGAGATGCTGACGTTGGACACCCAATTTCTGCAGCAAACGGGCCCGGCGCTGCCCCAGATGCAGCTGGTCCCTCCGGGGCTGGATGAGGTGCTGCAATCCTGGCTCTTCTGTACGGCACAAGCGGCTTCACCATTTAAAAACCAGTGAAGTTGTTTGCAAAGTGAGGAAGAGAAGTCGATGAAGAAGTCGGTTGTTAGCTTAGGAGGGCAGGGAAAAGAGGGGGTTGAAAGCCCCTGGAAGGAAGCCTGAAGGAGGGAAGAGAAGCAAAAGGGAATTACTGAATGTTTCTGACAGAGAGAATAAAAATAGCAAATAATTAATGTCGTCATTTAGGAATATCAAGAAGTGCCAGTTCTTGTGCTCAGGGACCGATTTTAGGAGGAAGGTTGTGCTGCTGCCAGCTGGAAGGGTTACCTGCAGGACCCAAAGGCTCCCACAGCCAACGGCCACCTTCCCCCCGACGATCTGAACACCGAAAAAAGCCACATCTAATTCCCCGGTGACCAGAGGGGGATCTCCCAGTAAAAGGCAAACAAAAATTGACTGAAATGACTAATTTTTTTCTTTAGGACTCACAGCACGGTTAATGCAAAGACACTGCCTCCTCTCTGGAGACAGAAAGCCAAGAGCATCCTCAAGCCCATACGGATAAAAGAGTGGATAAATTCACAGGTTGGCTGGAAAATGACCCCCTGCACCCTTCGAGCAAGCTGTAGCTACCGCCCTCGGAGCACGAGGGCTGCCGGGGCAGCGAGACAGATGCAGCCCAGTACAGGTCCCCCACGCAGAGCCCAGCAGGCTCGGGGCCGTCTCGTGAGGGGTGGTCCCCTGGCCAGACTCAGTCCTGTGCCTGCCCATGGCCTCTCCATCTTGTCCCAAGCCCAGGGGCTGCGAGTCAGGGGGAGCAGCCCCTCCGGGGGGATCCAGCTGCAGGGGCCGGGCAGGAGAGCGGCTGGTGGGGCTCAGCGAAGCTTCCCTGGAGCGGGCAGACACCCAGATGCCCACCCACCACCCAAACGCTAAACCGCTTGATGACAAGCTCCATTTGAACGTTCTGCCTCTCCCGTCAGCATCTGGGAGCAGCTACTAAGGGAAGCCCAGATGAATCACATGCAGATCATTTCACCGAGCCCATTGAGAGAGGCGTTTAAACTTTCCAAATTTTTATTAAGAGGAAATAATGAATTTTTCAGGCAACGCTTGAATTCCTCTCCTGGGAGAGCAGGTTTCTCCAATCACGAGCAGTGCCCCACAGGCTGCCCAGCTCCGCTACAGCAGGAGAGAGCCCTCCTGGGAAGTTTCTTGGGGAAATGCAGGTCCACCACCCTGCTGCCGAAGGAGATGCTCGGGCCCGCTGCACGCGTTGCACGGAGCGGAGCCAGGGACTCCCCCATGCCCCCAAACTTTTCGCATCCCCCCAGCACACGGCACTGACTTCTCCTCTCCTTAGCCAGGCACCATCTGTCCTCACAAATATTCCAGTTAAAATCTCCCTGGTACAAATGTGCCTGAGAGATCCACATGGGAGCAGAGGGGAGGTGAGGGGGCAGAGCCTGGCTAAGCCCTTCCCATGCTCCTCCTGGCCCCCGGCAAAGCCCTGGCCCTGGGAGGTCCATGGGATTTGGTCACTTATCTCTGTGGGGCCAAAATCTCATCGCCAGAGCCCAGCAGACCACAGCCCGGAGCACACATCCACACCATTACCGCTCTGTTTCTCTGATGCTACGCATGAAAACACAAATATTTTTCAGTCCTTGTTCTCACAAAACACTCACGAGTGTTTCCATCCCTGCGCTTTTTCTTACACCCGTGCTGGTTTTTTTTTTTCCCCTCCCCTAAAGCCGCCCCATCACAATCTTGCCTTTTGGAAGGCAGAACCACGGTACTGAACAGGCGGATGCGGAGGGAGAGGTTTCCCAAGCAACAGTAACCAGGTGAGAGCAGTGCCCATCCTCCTCATCCTCCCCAGCGGTGGGGCGCGGGGGGCGCAGGCTGGGCAGCCGGGACCCTCCAGCCGCCAGCGCCGTCACCCAAGCGGGAGAGTCGCTAGGGGTGCAAATTACTCATCCCGCTCACTAGCCCGTGGGTGGCATCTGACAACTCGCTGCTGTCACGCAGGTCAGCACACCGCTAATTATAACAGGGCCACTTACAATAACGGTGAATTATTCAGCTCAGGAGAGGCAGGCAGCTCCGTGCGTGCACGCTCCTGACGCTGCAGAGCCTGTTTTCCAAACCAGCTCATGCCTCGCTCCCACCCTCCTCCCATAGCCTGCTTTCCCCAGTCTGTCTCACTTCGTGACTGCTAAATGACGGCAGCAGGTTTATTGATGCCGTGCAAAGCTACTCCTAAAATAAGCATCGGAGATGGGCATGGCCATCCCCTGCCCCCCCGGCCACGCTCCCTGCGAGGGCCCTCAGTGGTGGCAGAGGCATCCCTGCTCCCCACGGCAGCAATGAACCCCGTGCCTGGCCCGGGGGCTCTGCAGACCCTTCTGGCCAGCCTAAAGAGCACCCCGAGCGTGGCAGGCTCTTCCCCCGGTGGGACAGCCTGCCCAGCTGAGGAGCGCGCGGCCGGACCCCTGGTTGCTCTGCAGCACTTGGATGGACGCGGCGCCAGCGAGGCCGGCTGAGTCACGGGGCGGGCAGCATCCCTCACCTGGGGAGCCTGACTCATCAGGAGGACCACGCACTCCTGCCCGTCCCCAAGGGACGGCTGACCTGTCTCTCCCTGATGAAGGGAGGTGTTGCACGTCCAGTATTTCAGTTTTTCCAGCATAATAAAGAAGAGTGAGGGTAAAGCCCCTCCTGCCCGTTGCACGTCCGTTGCTGGTAGCACTCTGATGAAACCCAGAGCAAGGAGCTACAGAACTGCCCTGTACAGTTTGAGATACATTCCCTCAGCTGGCCAGGGTGAAGAGGCTCCATGCAGAACCACCAGGCACTGGTCCAGGCAGAGGCACTGAGCAGCATCCCTGCCTCCTCCGATCCTCACAAAAACCACCGACCACCCTGGCCACGGCAAAGCCATTTGTTGCTGCCTTCAGGAAGAATTAGTGACAGTCCTGACACTGAGGAGTTTCCATCTCGCTCCTACGTGTTTCAGAGACAGGAGGACACGAGACATCCCACAATTCCTGCAGGGCCTCCCTACCCGGCCACGGTGCTGCTCAGAGTGCGGCTTTGGGTGCAGGCAGGGCAGGCAGCTGCCTGGAGCACCAGATCTCCAGGGTGGCCAAAGGAAATGGTGGCCATGGACTTGCTGTCTGTTCTCCTTGTGCTGCAGGAGACTGGATGAGTTTGTCTGTCTTCATCCTTTGGATGCCAGCATGGATCCTGGTCCGTGCTGCTGAGGAGCAGGGGCTCCTGCTGAGCAATGGAAGCCCCGCAGACAGCATTCCCGGCGGGAGAGTCCCTTGGCTGCTTCACTGGGCCACTCTTGTTAAACTACAAAGTGGTCTTCTTAGCTTGATTGGCTTAGGCTATAATCCTTTTTTATTTCCAAAGAATAGAGGGAGCTGTTTTCTGCCATCGCTTTCATGGCTCAGGGGCTGAGTTTCCAATGTGGAGTTAGAGAATCAAATCAATCCCTCCTTCGGGACGTGGACGTGTTGAAGGAAGACGATCTGTTCTTACCAAGGATGGCGTTCCAACGACAGGACAATGAAGATGCGCTGACAGACTGCTTGTCACCAACGGTGTTTGCTCTGCAACTGCTTCTTCAGGGACTGAAGACGCAGGAATCTGTAGTAGGGGACAGTAGTGTTGTAACAGCTCCTTCTTTTGAGCCAAATTCTGATCTGGGCTGTCCTGGGACAACCCTGGTGGAGCCTTGCAGGAGTCTGAGGATAGCTCAGGGTTACCCCATCCTAACATGGGTGTGGACTTGGCTTGAAATCTTGATTTGTCCCATTTCAAATCGCTTTTGCAGACAGTGAGAGCACACCCCTCAGTGTCACCTCCCCAGGTACCGGGGAAGGAAGGAGCCTGCTTGTCGCTGTTCCTGAGGCTACACCAGCAGCTGCATTAAGCTTAAAATGGCAGTGCCAGCCCCTAGAAAAGCAATATGGTCTCACGTACGGTCTCATCTCACACCCCTAATTACACTGCTGCAATAACATGGACGTGGTGACGACGAGAGGAGTCCTTCCAGCTGAAAGGTTGGTTTGCTGCAGCGGATACAACTGAATGGGACTGAGAAAATGAGGATCCAGGCTAAGGATCTTCCTGCAGGGGAATTAGGTACGGGACAAAGCAAGGCAGACTGGGTCAGTAGCACACTGGAGCATATGATGCAGAGAGCAGTTTTACCTTCATGGAGGTCTTTTCCACCACTCCTTTCTTTCCAAACTCAAGCCACCATTAGACTGATTCCTGTCCCTGGGAACCGCCTTTTATCTCAAGGTACCTGTCTCAGCCTGTTTCCACCCTGGTAGCTGCTAAAAAAGATTTAAAGGCTTTGCGTCGGCTCTGCACAGGGTAGGAAGTGACCGAAACCTTGTCAAAAGGGAATAATCACGCGTGAAACAGCAGCTATTGTATGGAGGTTTTTAGAACTCCAGCATATCCTAGCGGAAATTTTGGAGTTACAAAAACCTACATACAAGCTGCCCTTGAACTGTGATGGCTGGGAATACTCGGCTGAAGTTCCTGACCGCAAAGATGAGGCTACCTGGGCAGCCTCTCAGCCCTCACTTCTGCCCTTCCCGCAGGCGACCGTGCTGACGGCAGTTGATGCACCGAGCGGGATCTGACACCAAACCCAATCGTCTCCATTGTAACGCCGGGGGTTTGCTCCTGGCCAAGCTTTTCTGAAGATAAAAGGGAGCTGTTAGAGTAAGCCATGACTGTAACAGCTCACCCTCCCGCGCACACCCAACAGCATCCACACGCCGCAAAGTGCCAAAGGGAGCCTGCCTGAGCGCATGGCATTCTGCTGGAGATGAACCTGTTCGAGCCATTGCTTCTGCTTATGCTCAGAGCCCCGTGTTTGCATTAAGGACACCGGACAACGACAGCTCTTAGCGTTTGTACCAGAAGCACCTTTCTTGCTGTCCCGAGGGTCGCTGATGCTCCAAAGGCAATGATTAGGAGCGTGGCTGGGGTTGGCGTGCCGCGCTTTTCACTCATTCCAATGCGCATCTCCTGATGGGGCTCCCCAGAGATCCGTGAAAACATGAAGGGGGCTGAAAGCAACCCTGTTAAAACACTAATTAAAGAAAAACAAGATCCCAGGAGAACGGGTTTGTCATCTCAACGTTAATTTTTTTCGGACCTTGTAGAATTCAAAATGACTAAAAAAGAGACAGAGTTTAGGTTCGAGTGCAGCCTAACTGCTTCTGGCAGCCTAGAAGTGAAGTTTGTTAGGATATGTTTTATGATGACTTCTGTGGTCTACCCATTCGTCCGCATGTGTAACTCTGTGGTAGACCACAAAAGCATTTTCAGCATCAATATGCTCTCCTAGGGAAGGAATTACCACTTTTTTTTAAATTGCATAGTGCCACCCGCGAGCTGGCCGCCAGCGAGAGGTGGGGCTGCAGGCACGCGTCGGTGGTGGGTGCTCCGAGAGCCGAGAGCGGCGGAAGGTTATCCTGCTCGCCGGTGGCGAAACTCGAGTGGGGCAGTCACACAGGGATCGCAAACGGGGTCTGGCCCTTAGCCTACGGATTGGGAAAAAAGAGAATATAGACAGCACTTGGGCATACATCGCATCTGTCGCAGAAGCGGACTCAGAAGTCCTGACTTCAGCTCCCCTGACCTACAGGATGAATATTTTATAGCAAGGCAAAAAAAAGGCACGCAAAGCTACCTGCGTTTCAAGTTCCTCCACACAAAATGGGCCACGAAGCTCAAAGGGGGTTATAAAAGTGATCCCACCCATAACTCCAAACATCCTGCTCCTCATAGTTTAATGCATTGTGCTATTTTAATGCACTTTTAAAGTATGTAATCTGTATTCCAAGCGCTGACCTTCTCCTAACGCCCTTCAGGCATCCAACAAATAGGTTACATCTGTTACTTCAAAAGCAAGGCAAGATGTGGAGGCCAACATCTCCCGGGGTTTTGAGCCAAGCAGCCTTATCGTTGCTCTTCAGCATAACCTGGAGGGCATGAATGTGAGCACCCAGACCCCAGGGTCCACTAAGGACTCACAGAGGGGTCCACGTAGGGCCAGGCTGGACCTCACACTTCTGTGTGTTTTCAAGATAATTTTACGCTTGAGCAACCCATCACAAAGCACAATGCTAGATTTTTACCTAGTTTTATTATTTTTAATCTTCAGAGTTCAACTGTCTCTCATCCTCTAGCATCATCTTATACTCACAAAGTGAAATATTAGGGAAGATGATGGCTGCAGTGAATAACCACCCACCTGACCTGCTAGGTGTGAGGAAGCCTGTAGTGTACAACAGGGATGGACGCTTTTCATCCAAACGGGCTCTGCTGAGAGCCAGCAGCCCACACATCCAACCCTTGCCGCTGCCAGCTCCTTCCCTCTGCACTCCTGTGCGCTGGCACTTCCCCGCCACTGAAGAGGTCGGCATCTGCTCTGGAGCAGACTCAGCCCACCCATTCTGTAGGTTCACCAAACTGCTGGACGAGATCATCTTCTGCCCGGTGCGGAAACGGGCTGTGGCGCAATAGCTCACAGGCACAGAGGCTCTCACTCTCAGCCTGCCAGGCTGACTGTGTCACTCCGTGTCCTCAATTAATCCATCTCTTGCCACCACTGTAATTCCTCCTGGAGCCAAGGAAAAAAATTCTCATGTCAAGTAAGATCTTCTGCTCCTGCCCTGCCCAACAGAAGGTAACCCTCTGTTGGTAGCAGAGCCCTGTAGGTGCTCAGAGCGTATTGTCACCACCAGCTTTGGCCTTTACCACACGCTGAGTGTGCCGGGAATGAGATCCCATGAGGTAGAAACCCATCTGATGACCTGTGCTCTAGGGATTTAGGGCTTTAGGGATTGTGGGGCTTTAGGGATCCGCACTGGAAGCAGCTTCCCAAGACTCTGCAAGCTGGTTTATTTAACTTTCACAAGGAGAAAACCCTCTCTTAATCCAGTTTTATGATTACAAACCCTTTAAAGGCTGCCTCCTATGGCATGAGATGTAACTCAACGCCGAGGTGTGTCACTGTTCATCACTCACCATATGCTTTGACGGCTGGAAGTGCGCATGACCAGGAAAAAACCTGAGATGCCCTCTTTCTCTTGAGGGGCTTTTTTGAATGAGAAAGCTCTTTGTAAAGGGTTATGATTATTTTTCCCCACTTTTCAGAGGGTTAGCAGGTTTGACATGCAGCAGAGCAATAAAGCACTCCTGGTGCCTTCTCATGGACTAACTTGCTGTTGAAGAAGATGGCTCGCACCACTGAGTCTCATCCTGCCCAAAGTGGCTGCTACCAGAGGAGGATGCATGGGACACAGCAGCTTCCTCCGCCAAGGCTCGGGACAACGCTGTAGCCCTAGAGTGTATCCAAAGAGAATTCATGCCTCAAAGCAGTAACAATAATCCAACAGACGCAGTCCACAAGAGATGCCTGGTGCCTGTATCTGAAAGAATGAAAGCATTCACCAGACATGGTTTAATTCATGCTTGGATTTTTCTAACGCCTTTTACCAGCATTAAAAGGCCATGAAAAAATGTCAAGTAGTTGCAAAGTGGGAACTATTTTTGTTCTCATTTTTCACTGGAGATTGGAAAACCCGGCTGTCTTCCCGCTGGAGAAGCTAATGGTAGAGCAGACTAAGGTGCTTTCTAACAGTTCTGTGTGTGGACAAGTAACTTCACAGCCGATGTTTAGATCCCTGCCAGAGGCCCCGAATCCCCCAGGAGTGGGTCTCTGGAATGAGGAACGTCTGGCTGACCAGACCGGAACCTCCCTGGGGTGGTGAAACACCCAGGAGCTCCTGTGGCCCACCCAGAGCGGGAGGTGATGCTGCTCTACTGGCAGGGCTTCTCTGCTGGATCTTGCTGAAGCCCAGCAGGAGTTTTGTATTTCTGTGAACTTCTGAGTGGCTGCCTGAGGAGATGCTGGCTGCTAAATACCCTTCTGTGTGTGTTTGGGAGTGTTTAAGCCCTGGCTTTGTCTCATCACCACCCAGGTCTGTTTACTGTGGTCCTGAAAAATGAAAGTACACAAAGCCCAAGCGGCTGGGACAAACGACGTCTGCAGGTCAGAGAAGAGACTGGAGCATGGATTTACCATCCTGCACAAAACCCCACACATCACGCAATCCTGTCAAATTTCATAAATGTACCATGACACAATGGTTACATCTGGAAGCTATTTCTGTAAAAAGCGCAGAGATGACGTGACCCTGTCTACTCGAGAAACATGCTGGTTTGATGCATGCAGCCTTCCACGGTCCATCTTGAAATACAATCTTTAAAAAGCAACCAGGATTTCGAGTGAAATGTTATCATAGCTGTAGCTTTCCTATTGAGGCACCAGAAGGGCTCCTGGCTCTGGTTACAGACGGGGTAGGTGAGGTGCTGAGAAGTTCAGTTCATCGATATTGGCAATGGCAGACCCAGGACCCAGGGTGTGGGAGAAGGAGAATCTGCAGATGCAGGTAGAGAAGCCAACAGGTCAATCACACAGGAGCTAAACCAGGTAGGAGTTGGCCCTAGTTACTCTGTTGGACTTGATGTACCCTTGTGTGTTTTGTGCAGCGTAGGCTTGTTCCTGCCAGGCATGGCGAATTCTGACCCAGTTCAGCCAACTCCTGAATAAGGTGCTTAATTCTGAGCACGCTGCTAAGCACTTTTCTAGATCACAGCTGAAGAGCTCAGCACTTGAAGGACAGGTCTGCAAGAATCCAATCCTTAATAAACACAACACAACAAGGTGCTGGAGGCACATCTTTCTGAACCAGCAGTTTCGAGCATGTCCTCTACCAGACAAGGAACTTAACTCTTCTGATGCTGCATTCAGCGAGATGCAGAAGGAAACGAGTGGATTCACTAGCAGCTAGACACAAAACTGCTTTCAGAATATTTACATAAACTATGTATGAGACAAGATGGCCTCGGAAAGGCAGGAATTGTTCTTTATGGGTAGGACACTGCGTGGGAGTGCAAACAACCTTAACGAGCGCAAACAACCTTCTCTTTTGTCTCAATGGGGCCTGTTTCTCCAGGGCAAGGGTATTAGCCTCCCAGGCTTCTGCCACAAAATTCCGGGCATAAAAGAGGCACTGAAAAGGACATGAAATAGTCTAGACAGAGGGAAGCATTTCAATACTGCTGGAAGAAAATGCGGACTGTGGCTCGGAGCCATGGCTTAGACGGCATTTGATGTTCTTACTGCCCGGCAATCCAGGCTTGAGCCAAGGAACACATTCCACTTCTCTGCATATTGACCCTCTTCAGCGTCAACGTGGCGGACGGACAGAGCCTTCTCAAAGTGCCTCCCCTCACCTTAGTCTGAACCAGGACAAAACGGCCAAGGTGGCAAAACCAATCCAGTTAGTTCCACCAATCCCTGCAGGTCATGCCCAGGTATCCTCACAAATCTTCGCACCTAGTGTAAAGCTTTAGCTATCCCACGGGTGGAAAGCGAAGGTGACGATTAGCTTTAGATTAATACAACTGCACTGTGACCATAACAAAATGTACGTAAGAGTCCCCACTGAGAAACCGTAACATTTTCCAGTATAATCTCATATGCTTGATGCCACTTGGTGGGTACCTCAGGAGCCTGTTCCTATCCTGTCCTATTCCCCCACTGTCTTTTTGAGTAAATAATTTTAAAAGTAAACTTCAACAGTGTTAACTTTTGAAAAATATTGCAGTGTATCACAAGCAAGTAGACTTGTAAAGAAAAAAGATACTGCATTCCAAAGCATTTTCCAGTCTTGCAGATGCTGGATCTTGGGTTAATGCAACAGGATAGGACTCGTCGGGGGAGGTGTCTTCTTTCTTCTCCATAGAAAACTGATGAACAAGCAGTTGATTGTCTAATGCTAAAAATGAATCATTTTGTACATCTGAATAAACAGTCCCGCCAAGCACTGTGGAACAATTGACCTTTGCTTCGAAATCACGCATAAATCTAAAGTACACAGGAAGATTAGTCGGTGTGTCTCAGAACTTCTACCAATAATTTGAATGTCTGGCCCAAATTAAAGGGAGGCCCCAAGGTCAAACTTGGCACAAAGACACCGAAAGTCAGCGCAGTGGAACGGCCAGAATAAAAACCTTGCAGCGGTGAGGGAAGTAAAGCCATCAGCAGTGTTCGCCCCACAGATGAACGGGCTCCTCTGCAAGCACGGGGTGCTGCGACACCCTGGCAGCTCAGCTTCAGCGTACACAGCAGGATCAGAGCCACCGGCATCTGTGCTCAAGGGCCCTCGGCAATTTAATCCAGCCTTAAAAAGAAATTAATTAAGAACCTGCTTGTGAAGAGAAAGGGGTTCACTCTGCTCTTCACTCGGCAGGGTGAAGTGCGACCGAGTGGGGACGCACAGGGGCCACCCCACGGCGGAGCCCAGCTGCAGGTGACTGCCGGCACGCGGGGCACAGCCAGGACGGAGCCCCCGTTCTCCAGCATGGAAAGTGCCCATTGCCCGATCCTGGCGCAGAGCACGGCAGGTCCCAGCAGCGCGGGTTGTGGAGATACTGGGAGGAAGGATTCAGGCTGAGAAAGGACTGGATGAGAGGCACATTACGGGTACAGCCCTGCTTACACGCAAAAATCTCTCTAAGGAGGCAGCTGAGAGCGTCTGGACCCTTACCTGTTCTTTGGGGAGAAAGAACAGTAATTCAGCAAACAGAAGAACTAACGACCCCTGATTTCCGACGCGCCTGTGTTCTGCCCCTACATACGCCTCCTGATGGGGCTCCAGCCCTTCCCTCACCCTTCAGCTCAATGGGAAAATTACTCTATGCCTGTCTGACAACGGTTATCAATTTTCTCGGCACGCTGAGGAACATGAGGTCTTTGCGGAGCTGCACGCTTCTGCCACAGGCGGACAAGAGGCAGGCAAGCTGTCAGAGGGGGACCTGCAGACAGGCGGTGTGACTGTAAAGCTTCACTTCTCGGAAAAACTGGGCTAAAAATGTAGATCACTGTAACAGAAACAGTCTTGAGGAGCGGGCTTAAGAGGCTGCACTGAAACCATCTGAGGATGACCTTTTTGGTAGAGGTCCCCAGGAATAATTACTCCTCTCTGGCCGCCTGCGGTTTGCTCCTGCCTTTATCCACAGCAGGATCGTGCCCTTGGCGCCTGCTCTTTGGCTGAAGGCACCTCCAGCAGCGCCCGGGACCGCCCGGGACACGGCCGATGGCAGCAGCCCTGTGCATGCAGCCCTGCCGACGCGCAGCCTGCTGCACACCTTCATGCACCGCGACGCCTTTAACCTGAAGGGTTTATTATTAAATCCCAGTTGCTCTGAAGTAACTGAATCATCCAAGTTTTAGTTGAAGCAATTAACTGATATAATACATGACTCTTGCTTTCATAAATGAAGAGAAGCATCTTGCTTTCTGCTCATGTCTCACTGTGAAAGTGATTTTTTAAACACTTTAATCCAATTAACTTTTTGAGACGGAGTGTCTGTTGAAGGAGTTCAGGTGATGAGAACTGGATGTTGCTGTACGGAAAAATCTCCAGGGTTGTGAGGAAGAGGGGGGCTTGGAAAAACAATGTCCTTCTTAGGATACACTAGCTTAAAGTCAGGGAGGTCTCACTGGCTGACCTACCGTTCTGCTAAAATATGGCTGGAAAGATAAAGCAATCGGGAAGAAGCATTTTCAGGAGGCGCTGGCTATGGTCCTCCTCCAGAGGGCAAAGCTAAATAAACAGGCGTGTGTGTGGCTGAGACCAGAGAAAACCAGCTACAACAGGGAAGCCAAGGATGGGCCTGCACGTGCACCGACCGACCCCGGCACCTCCTGATCCCAAATGCTTCACCGTGGAAATACAGCGTTCCCTCAGTCTGCTAAACGGTCCCTTCAAAGGAGACCTGTTCTGTCGTGGTGCAGCCCAAAAGGAGCGTCCTGACTGTCAGCGGGTTTGCCCAGTCAGATATTTCAAACTGAAATTGGAAGGTGCCCAACGCAGAGCTTGATGCTGCAGAGCTCTGCAAGAGCAGGTAGCAGCGTCCCCGGGAGCCTAACGTGAATCATCCCATAGCAATGACCTTGTAAGCGTTCGTTACAGGAAATTACGGGAGTACAGACCTTGATGAGTTCGCCGCGAATTAAACAGCCACCGTATCGTCTCTTCCGTGGACCTGAAGGTAGCACTGGATTACAAGGGGAAAGTAATGGTACTGGCCCATAATACAGGCAAGGTGATAGGGAACACAGGTCAGTGTGGTGTGCAGTAAATAATAACTGTATTTAATGTAAATTATCTCTCAGTGATTCCATCTAGAAATCAACAGTGAATCAGAGGGAAGCATGGATTACATCTGACTGGCCCTTGCAATGTTACTATAAATGTTATTATAAAACACTCTAAGTGAAAGAAATAAAAAAGGAAGCCGATTAAATTACACATTTGTTACTCATGTTTACAAACATGACACTGAATCTCACAACCTACACACTTTAGCTGAGTTTAAATTAGGACAAAAATAGAGGTTTTCTCCTTTTTCACATCGTGGTGTTTGAGCCCTGTGGTTATGCCCCAGGGCATGCACTGATGCCGGTCAAACCCGATGGCCCAGGGTTCCCTCTGCCGAGCACATCAGCCCATAGTGTCGGGCTGGGATAAGGCCACAGGAGTCCTGGGGACGCTGCTCCCCACCTGCCCCAGCCTGCCCAGTACACCTCCGCCAGCCCTGGCACTGGACATCCCTATCCGCTCCATCGGTCCTCCCCGCTGTGGCTTGGAATAGGAAATGGGCAAACGCAGCCTCACGCAAGGTGCTGCCTGGGGTAGTCTTGGAACCCCACGTGGGCACCCCCCCTCAAGCCTGTCCCACCCAATGGCTTGCGGTAGAGAAGAGGCAACAAGAGCGGGATACGGGGTGGTCACACCCCAAACATAGACGGAATTTGCGCTCCCCTGGTATTTTGAGACTCTAGCTAGATGCAGGGATGAGATGAGGGCATTGAGGGCATCTTAGTTTCTCAGCCGCTGCATAAGCAGATTAACTTTACATGCGGCTGATCCATGGAGAAATGGATCAGCAGGAGTCCCTGACAAAGACAGATTTCTCCCTGACTCACATTCTGCTTGCTCAGAGTAAACACACTGGATGATGTTATTTACATGACCTATCTTCTCTTCTCTGACTTGCATCACTTCACTACTCAACCTCCCACCTGGGCTGCAGCCATCCCATTACATTAGGCACATTGCTGAAGCAGCCCTGACAGTCATTTTTCCTCCGGATCTCTCTCTTCCCCCCAGGAATGCTCTTGATGCCAACCACAGTCCACTGGAAAAAGGATTTAGAAGACAGAAAAGTAAACCAATTGCTGTGAAAAGCTCCATCACTTTCCTCATCAGAGGAATAAGAACTGAACTTCCAGCATGCCCTCCAAGGACGGGAGTGAGGTTGGAAGGCACCAGCCCCGCTCCGCTCTCAGGAAGGGAGAGGTTGAATCCTGACGAGGCCACTCCTGTCTCTCCCAGTCAGTGTCACAAATGAGTGACTTTACACTATTTTGACTTAGTAGCAGTTTAGAATTTATTTGTGCCTTAATGGCAAATCAGAGGACTGGATTGTGACATTTCAATGGCACTCAACCATCAGTTGATCAACAACGTGATTCAACAAAATTTGTTTTAATCAAAATAGCAACTTAGTTTTGAAAATGGCAAGGTTCACTCTGCTACTGCATGGATGAAGCACACAAAGGAAAATCAAGTTACACTCGAGTTCGAATGATTCACAGAGAGACCGTGGATGCAGGGGATAAGGGGGACCCTCCCGTGGAGTCCGGAGGTTGAGAGTAGACCCCCTTGCTTCCTAAACTCCTTGTCAGAGAGGAGCTGAGGTGCAGCTGGGTCCAATCTTAAGTCTCAGACTTGCTCAACACTTTATGTCTAAGAATGATGTATGTCTAGCAGCAGTCTAAGACTCACTTTGTAATTAAATCACACCTTTACAGGTGACAAGACAAACACTATTGCTCCGAACATCCCTCCCTTTCCTTCTTCTTCCCCCAGTTTCTACACTGAGCATGATGTCATATGGACTGGAATAGCCCTGAGGCCAACTGGGGTCAGCTGTCCTGGCCGTGCCCCCTCCCAGCTTCTTGTGCCCCTGGCAGAGCTGAGAAGTCCTTGGCTAGTCCAAGCACCACTCAGCAACAACTGAAACATCAAAGAGTTACCAACATTCTTCTCATACTAAATCCAAAACACAGCACTATACCAGCTACTAGGAAGAAAATTAACTCCATCCCAGCTGAAACCAGGACAGGGCTGCACCACCACAGCCAGAAAGTGCTGCGATGCCCGCTCTGCTCCCTGGGAAGCTCATGTGTGTGCGACGGGCACTGTAAAGGAAGGCAGGGGGACACCAGTGAAGGTACTTCCCGGAGAGGGAAAGCAGCTACGGCCGTTTAAGACGCCTCCCTACGTCCATCTGTCCCCCCTTTCCTCTCCCACACAGAGCCTGACACCACGTGCCTCCTCCACAGCAGCATTCACAAGGGCATGCCGCCGGTAATGAGGCAGCCTGGCTGTCTCCCACGGCATTTTCCTTTTCTCATTCCTGTAAGAGCTCGCCGTGAGAAGCTCCTCATGGTAGAGACTTCTCTCCAGTGCCCTTCTGATGCTCCGAGGCGCCTCGCCCCGAACTGCCGGTCCAGAGCGACTCTGCTGAAGCTAATGGAAATTTACTGCAGTGTATGCACTGGAGTTACTCTGGGCTCACCCCATGGAAGTGGGAGCACAATTGACCCTCTTGTTCTGCATCTCTTGGCTCAGAGGGCTTAATTGGACTGAACGCTTAAAAAAAAAAAAAATGGAGTGATGGGAGGGAAGCAATTTGGCACTTAAAGAGCAAGGAAAAATTTGAAGCGGGCGTGGGGCAGAGGACAGGGAGCAAAGGCAAGAGTAGGAAGAATCATATTCACAGTGGTAAGGACATCGGAGTTTTCTCTGGAAGCATTATTTAAATAATTTGTAACCTAATTTAGCACATCAAAGACTGTTCAGTTTTTCACTGCCCTGGACAGACCTGGTACTTCAGGCCAGCTCTAACTCCCAAGGACGCAAGCACTTCCCTGGACTTAACAGAATGACTTGCTCTTGAAAACGTATCACGTTTCTGACCTGTGTCAGCTTTTCCTTAACCTGGCTTGATATTTCTTTTGCCTTTGGGGGAGCATCTACACTATGTCCACTTCCATTTTCCTTAAGATTAGAGACCAGGATTTTACTACAGTGATTAACAGACCTGGAAGGGACGTGGGAAGTCACCTAGTCCACCTTGAAGTCTGTACCCTACCCTGCTAAGGAAGGACTCCAGCATCTCCAGTAAACCATACCCGCCTGATCCGTACCCAGGCGCATCAGTGAGCTGGGAGATAGCTGCAGTTTCCTCTTTTCTCCTTCCTTTCCTCCCCTGCCCAGGCTCTCTGTGCTCCCCAGACCAGAGAAGTCCCAGGGAAGAGGACCCCCGTATTAGGTGACGAGCATACTGGGAGTCGGGTTGAGCACAGCTCTGTGCCGGAGGGGCAGTAAATGCCAACTGTTGCAATGGCTGCTATTTTATTGACACGTAAATTAAATTAGAAATGCACACATTTCATATAATTGGAAATACGTTAATGCACAATGCACACAGACAGCTCTTCTAGTCCTCAGCTCAATAAACTCCTGCTTTTCCTATACTGGAGTGCCAATTCCTCTTAGAGCCATAAAGAAAATCTGCCAAAATTCTGATCAGTAGTTTATCATTAAAATCCTGGGGTTTCGACTGTGAAGAAATAAATACATGAGATTCTCAAGTATGATAACGAGTGCTTTCCAACCCATGTCGTGTAATAATAACTTGTGTTCTTTTTTCGTTTATGACAAAGAAAGGCGCTCTTAAAATATACTTAAAATACAAAAGCATCCTTCAAGTTCAGGTTGTGGTTTGACACACAGAGCAACAATCTCTGACACTCAGTTTGTGGCCGCCTTAGTCTCCAAAAAAAAACCCCAAACCCACCTAAACCAGGAATCATCACCGTAAACTGAATGAGGTGCACACACAGCAGAAGGAATTGGCCTATCGAGACAGCGGTATTCCTGCACTCAGATACACGGATCTTAATCGCTGGCTTTTACTCTGCGCTGTAGAGCTCTTCCCTCGGAATTGCCGTTTCCAGTTGTCTCCCAGAGCATGAGTGGTAAACAGCAGCAGCCATTTGGGGGTGTGTTGGGAAAAGCGAAAGAATTAGCCAGGCTCCAGTACTACTCCTTACGGCCCAGTGAGCTCTCATTGAATCTCTTAATCCCTAATAAGCATGTGGCCTTAATTGCTGATTTTATCTTAACCTAGTACTTATGCCATAATTGATGAGCATTGCTTGCAGCAGAGTTTTATAGCTCTTCAATACAGATGGAAAGTCTTGCTTCGGTGCTTGTGCAATTGGATCTGCTATCCCTCGCGCGGCGGTGCCTGGCACCATCTAGTGCTGATGCCAGGCGGGGGCACGGCCAGCAGGCGCTGCAGACTAAGACATCAGATCACCTCTCCAAGATGCAACTGTTCCTCGCCAGACCAGCTCTCAGCAGCTGGAGTGGAAAAAAAAAAAAAAAAAAAAATCTTTAAAACTTATGGTCCCACTGCCTTGGGCAGAGCACAGAGCCCCTCTGTACCACAGGAGTTCGGGCAGGGCGCTGGGCACATTTCAACCTGAGCTCGAGAAGCGGGTGCTTTAGTCTGTGAAATGCAGGATATGCCCAGCTCCTATGCGGTTCCCAGCGACTTAGCAGCGCTCCTTATAGGACTGGTTCCAGGGGCAATAAAGAGAGATTTTGTGACGTGAACCTTTACATATGGCAAAACTGATGGGTTTTTTGGTGTATAGAGCAGAAGATTCCCTGATGAAGCTGGGGGTGCTTAAATGGCTCAAAATCTTGGCCCCAAGCCATTATTAAATTTAGTACAGGCAACAACAAACATAAAGCTGCCACCACCCCAACCACTTCATAAATCAACTATTTTAGCAGCACTCATATTATCAAATTAATCTTTTTAAAAAGATGTTTCATGACAGTCTGTTTGAAACCAACAGCCATTTATCAAAAAGTACCTCAGTATAACACAGTGTACCAGACAGAAGGGGTTTATGCTTATATAATGGAGAATTGTCTACGATCTTTCTGAACCTTCTGAAATGAGAGTTAAATTAAATAGTCTACTGTAACAAGCATAATTTTGCAGATGGAGTCTTGATATGAAGGCAATTCCAGCAACCAGAGTTGGGAAAGGGCTTCATTGTCCCGAGGAGAGCAAAAATACAGAGAACCTGCCCTTGGAATAGCTAAATGTATAGAATGTGACCATAATCATCTGGGGAAAGTGAGGTAACACATAAAATTTCTTGAAACTTGAAGGGCATGGCCTGAAACTTGTATCATCCTGGACTCTCTCTAATTCCCACAAATTAATCCAGCAGCAATTAGCAACACACGGATATACTGGTGTGGGACTTCCAGAATGATCATATGCACTCCTGGAGGCAACGGCTGTATTTGCATTGCCTAAAAAAATTTGATAAAAACGCTTACAGTTTTTTTCTTAAACTGCTCCAAGAATTTTATTGGCTGTAGTAGGGCCTTTGAAATCTGGCACAGCAACACCCCCTCAAGCTAGAGAAGTCTTGTCTTTGTCCCATGGAATCTCATTTATATTTAGCAGAGTTAAATTTAAATTATTATTTTCCTTCTCTGCTTGTGTTCCCCAGCAACAAAACAAAAGAGTAATTGAAGGGGAATGTTTTGCGAAACCACAGCCACGCCGTGAGACAAAAGACCCACGCCACCACTGCACCAAAATCCTTGTCTTTGCTCTTTCTGAGCCACAGCTGCCTCTCACGGCGCCTGCAACCTTTTCCCTCTAGAAGCAGGGAATCCCCAAAAGCTTTCTCCACCTCCTCAGGGGTCACAGCTACACCCATCTCCAAGGGTATTTTTTTGTCTCCTCCGGGCTGTCTGCAGGGTTTACAACCAGCTCTCCTCCTCCTGCATGGGGCACGGAGCGGTGTTCCCTTCCGAAAGCTTGCCAGGCATACGCAGGAATGCTCACAAGCGCTGTTCTGAGGGGCAGCCCGTAATTTACTCCGTTAGGCAGATCTGGATCTCACCCCGGGGGCCCGCTCCAGCCGAGCACCCCAGCCTGCCTTCTTCACCAGCCCCCTCGGACCGGGCTGCAGCTCTGCTCCTTTGGCGTTCGTCTCTTTGCAGGGAGATCTGGAAGCAGCAATGCTCGCCCCTTTCCACAAGCACTCCTGCTCTAGGGGGAAAAGGGGCATTTTTGTCTCTAGGCACCTGCCCAGTTTAGTTTGCATCTCCCAGGAGTTCCTCTGGGAGGAGTTGAGCAGGGCAGCCACCCTCGCTGCTCCTCTCCGAAGCTCAGGTACAAAGCCACCGCCAGTGCAGTGTTCCTTTCCCACACAGACGGTGCTTGGGTATTACATCGCCAACCGGGAGCCTAAATCAATGCTTTGCCTTTTCAATAATTATTTGCTCCTGTAGGAGTTCCTGCCAACGGTTGTGGGTTTTATCCTTGCTGCAAATGTCATCTGTTATTAAAGGAATTCCACAGGCCCCTCAGAGTGGCATACGTGGCTGCGACTGCTTCCCTTGAACAAGAAAACAAACTTACATGGAAATGCTATTTAGAGAAAACACCTTTTTGCAAAATGCCAAACTGCACTGAATCTCCCCAGCTGCTTCTCACGAACAGATGTGCTTCCTGCTCCCGACCCGAGTAGGAGCTTCCAGCCAAACACTATTCCCTGGATGCAGGTGTACTCTTTAGAGGAGTTTTTCTTCAGAAGGTGCTGCCATTTGATGAGTCCATCCCTTGGCTTGTTTTCCCAATGCAACACGTTATAAGAGATTGATTCTGATACCTCACTCCAAATGACGTATTCTCAGAAAGATTTCTAAATCTCAAGATGTCCATAAATAAATTTAATACCATTTCAGCTATAAAAAAAAGTACTGATCCTATCGCGCCTTCTTTTCAATTGTTCCAAGTGCCACCTCTCCCCTTAAGAGAGAAAAGCAAACAATTTCCTCAGAAGTCAGCATGCCTTAATTATCCTCTGCAGCCAAAGTTACATTTTATTTCAGAGACGGGAAAGATGTAGCTGAGATGCTTACGAATCAAGCTCAGAAGGAAGAAAGTGCTTCTGTGCCTCCTGGTCCCCCCCCCGCCAATACTCCCTACCTTGACCCAGCTATCACAATCCATTCAGTCTTTCTTCCCCCACCCTTCTGTTTTCTTTCCAGCTTTCCCTCCCATTTATTTTTCTTTTTTTTTCCCCCCTGTATTTGACTGGGTTTGCATAGCTTTAACTCCTACTGCTTGTTGCCCCCAATCCCTATAAAATGACACCTTGCTGAGTAAATCTACCCAGGGATGCGCTAAAAAGAGAAGCCTGAACCGATGGGCTGCCCGTCGGACCTCACACTCGGTAGTTCCCCTTCTTGCTCCAAGGGGAGCAAGATGCTTTTGGTACACGATAGGAGTCTCTATACAGTCATTCAAATACAGCAAACTAACTAAAAATAAGGCAGGAAAAGCAGCAGCACAGAATTTGGCTGGGTGATATGCATCGCTTTCTTCCAATGTACACTTGTGACATGGGCATATACGCACAGGTACACACGTGTGCCTGGGTGTGAAGATCGGAGCTTCTGTAGCTTTTTCCTCTTCTTTTTATGCACTCTCTAGCGGTAGCCGTCTGCTCCTCCATCCTTCCTCCAGAGCCATACAAGGGAAGCAGCACCTGAGCTTTCAGAAAGCGGTGGAAGCCATTTGTGATTTTGACAAGGCAGATCATTTTACCCTCGAAAGCCACGCAGTCTCTCCCAAGACAGATGTCATTAATAAACCTCAAACCATTGCTTAATCTGTCTCCTTGCTGTAATGAGTTTTGATAAAATCTCAAATGAAGGAAGAGTTGTCAGGACCCCAACCCCGTGTCAGATGGTAGGGCGTACTGGCAGGCTGACGTAAGCAGAAGTTTGCCTGCGATCCATCACTGTGTGTCACTACCTCATCTTGATGCGTTGCTGTTTTGCTTTAAGAAGAGGAAACGTCTCGCCTTTCTGCTGCGTGCTGTGTGAGTGTGCACTGCCAGATATGCTCATCTGAACCCACATTTACAGCGTCGACTTGGGGACAGACTGCTGCTGAGTTTAATTAAAATACGTCATTTACCCGCGCCCCAGGTTTATGCGAACAAACCATAAAAGTTATTGCTCTCAAACCCGAAGACAAACCAATGGACAACGGTAACCAAAGTATCAGTAGCTGCTCAACCCAGAAACGGCAAATAAGGAGTTTCAAAGATTCACATTTCTGCGATACACGCCTTTCTGCAGCTGACAGAAATCCAGCCTGTGACCACATGGGGGGCAACCCACCCCACCCCGAAACAGATCTCAGGAGGATGCTCCATCAGGAGCACTCACAGCTACGCATAACGTGCTGAAACTGAACGTAACGGGGGTTCCCTGACCACTGTCCTTGCAAACGGGCGACCGCCACGCTCACTAGCCACAGCTCTGCAAGGCAGCTGCACTTCAAGCATCTCTCTCATCCACGAGCTGGAACGATCGTATTGAACCCCCCCCCACCCCCCCATTCCCCTGCCAGAGCGCTATTTTGGTATTCGTAGCTTGCCACTTTACTTGCAGGCTGACAAGTCTACATGGAAATGTTGGTAGGCTCTGCTGCTCGCTTTGACAGTTGCTCAGCTTACCAACAGATGGAGCATGTTAATCAGTTTTTAAAGTACATACTGGAAGTCTGGGCTAATTTAAGTTCTGTATTCAAATGTTTGCAAAAAATACAAACTTGTAATACATGCAAAAAAAAAAAAAAAGCTTCATTCTGCTGCAGTTGGAAGGAAATAGTACCTGAGAATATTTAATGATATACTTTTAAAATCACTAATTTTCTGCAATGCTGAAGAGATTATTAAATCAGCAGGTTCCTTTACGCAGCATTCATTATTCTATACCTAATTATATATAAAAATTTTAACTCTACAGCGCTATTTCCACTATTTAAAAAGAGGAAAAAAGTCTGGAGTGAGTCAGAGCAACACCCCAGCCAAGACACACAAAACGCAGTCCCGAAAGGCAACTCAGCCCAGGAATATTTTCTTCAGGCTCCTCTTATTAACAGAAGAATAATTCAAGCGAACGGATAGAGCTCCAGCTCTTTGGCTACAGCAGGGTCTGGCACGCTGCACCCAGAGCTGATGGAAACGAAGGTCAGCCTCACCCAGGTGGCTCGGGGGGTGGCTCTCCAGTACCCCCAGCATCCACTGCCTCCTCCCGCTGCCCCGCTGCCGGGCGGCCATCTCTTCCCCAGGCTCAGGACCCCAAATCTCATTTTCTGATGGGCTTCGCTGAACTCACTTTCATAAAAATCCTTGCGATCTTCCTGGCCAAAGCGGCCACCTGCATTCTCTAAAATGGCTTTAATTGCCCCGCTCAGCCCCCCCTGGCACCCACCCACATCCTCCCCCTTGGCGTGGGAGCTCCATTTAAGCCATTCGAGACCTGGGTATCATCTGCTCTGCTGGGTCTATGCCCCGTGCACACCTTAGATCTCGTCTCTAGCTCTGCCACTAGACAATGTCCAACTATTGTCTTTCAGAGTGCCTTCTCCCTTAGCTTTGAGTCAAACTATGCACAGAAAATAAGCAAATATATCTAAACTTATTTAAAATGTTATCTAAACATTTAAAATGTTTAAACATTTGTTTAAGTTAGATACGCTATCTAAATGTTTATCTCGATGTTATCTAAACATTTAAAAACTTGCTTCAGATTCTGAAGGGATCAAAATACTTGACTAGAACAACAGCTCGGACTTTTGTGTCTGTTTAAATGATAAAAATGTCATGGCAGTAACAATACGAACGCTAGTTCTAAAAATACCACATGTGGGGCTCTTAAGATTTCCAACTCCACAGTAGAATTACCAAAAAAAGGGAAATAAATACCCAGCGATCCCTTTGCAAAGTAAAATGCCTGGAGGGAAAAAGAAAATCAAATGTATATTATGCATTTCATCGGTGAACCCATCCTACTTAGCGGATCCACCCGAAGAGAGAGCTGTGCCGGGGCCGCGAGTGCTGTGGGAGAAGACGACGGGGGAGCAGCCTCGGAGCAGCTCGCTGCAGGCACTCGGGAGCCAGCGCGCAGAGCCTGGGAAGTCAGCAAGCCCGCCAGGAACCTCCCCGCCTACCCTCATGGCCACGCGTGCCCTAGACCCATACAAGACCCAAATGTGCTTGCCCCCTCCACCCGCCTAGCCTGAGAGCATCCCGAAGCACCGCAGCTCCCAGTTACCCTTTTTACCGCCGTAGGCGTCTCTGCAGCGCGTGTCCGTTTCCCAGCGCAGCATGCCCTCAGCTCACAGGGACTCCTGCACGCAAAGGATTTGAAAATGTTTTCTGCTCACCACAGTACTGCTTAATAGACCGGGAGAGAGGCTGCATTTTTCAGGTTATTAGCATTCAGGCCTTGATTATGAAACACAGGGCAGGCAAATACATTGTTGGAGGCAGTAAGAGTACATAGATCAAACCAGCAGGTCCTTAGCTTATGAGGTTACTTTGAATAATTTCTTCGTTTGTAAGGGCTCACAGGCTGCAGCTTGTACCCCTCTGCAGTTACCACTCAGTTCTAACCATTCCTCCTTGGAAAACATTAACACCTTCCAGAACAACTGTAATTTTATATTATCAAATCTCTCCACATTTTTATAACGTCCTAGTAATGCTAACAGAAAATTAATTCAATTACACGAATTCATTTTTCCTCTCCGCGACTTACAAAAAAAAATCCCCATAAATACTGGCTTTTTCTTGATTATCTTAATGAATATGCTGTAAGAGTTTGCTATTTTATTACTGTTCTTTTGTTCAATAACACTTGTATATATTAATATTATCAGCAGCAGACACTTGGCCTGTGGAAGCTCAGCAAATGGCAACCCTTGTCTGAAGAGCGGCTCCAGGGTAAGTTCTGACTCTCCAGCTCCCCTCTTCCCCCCGGACTGCACAGCCTGGCAAGGAAAAGCTGTTCCAAACCGTACGTTTGGACTGCTGCAGCACTTACCGAGAGCCACGCTGGCCGCTGAGGGAGCCCCATCGAGGACGCTGTGTTTCAGCACCTCATTACGCGATGGCCAGCCATCGCCAATGCTCTTTACGCTTTGTTATTTCCTCCAGACTCTACGCTCCCCAGAACACCTCATTTATCCCCAAGAGGACCATGACCCAGGGGTGCTTTCCACAGCTTTCGCTTCGGCTCTGAGCACCCGGAAATACGTTCCTGTAGGAAAGGGAAAGGCCACACAAGGTCATGTGGAAGGCCCATCCACTCTCCGAGGAGCGAGGAGCAAATGCTTAGGAGCAGAAGCACGCAGTGATCCTTTGCCTCCCGTACCCTCCAAGTGGGTTAGGTCAGGAACAGAGTTTGAATCTCAACCCTGTGTTTAGCAGTCCTTGAGGAACTGCTCCTTGACCAATTTACGCAACACCTTTTAAAATTCATTCGTATTTTTGACCTCCACAAGACAGCGGTGGTGATGCACAATTAATTGTGCAGTGTGCGGAAAATGTATGTATGTCCTTCTCTTTAATCCTGCTGCCTGGTAATTTCACCCAGTGCCTGTTAGTTGTACTGGCAAAAGAAACACGAAATAATCTTTCCTATTTATCTTCTCCATACCATTCAACATTTTAAATACCATTATCACAGTCCTTCTCCCTGTCCTCCTTTCCAAACTCCCTTGCTATCTCCTCAAATAAAAGCCATTCAACACTTTGGCTCACCCCACACCTTGGCTCACCCCTCATCTCGTAACCTTTTTATAACCTTGTGATCGGAACCGCCGTGTTCATGATGCAGAAGAGCTGTGAAAATTCATACACTGACAGTATCGTCCATTTTATTCCTCATTTATATCTTGCCAATTCCCAGCATTTACTTCACATTCCCTGCCCCCTTTTTTTAACACCCATGAGGATAAAGGAGACGTTATCAGAGCGAGCTAAGAGCCCACTGCGTATGTGGCGTTGCGACCGTTTTCCTTCTGTATGCATTACTTGACATTTATCAAAATTGAATTCCTCTGCTGTTCTATTTACTCAGTTACCCGGTGTCATGCAACTCAGTAACCCTTTCTAGTCAGCTTCACTTTTGATTACCGTGAAATATGACATATAACGCCCACAAATTACATCGCCTTGCTATTTTTTTTTTTCCTGAGATGAGTTATGAGTATGCGGCAAAAGACGGGTCACAAACTGTCACCAGTGAACAAGCTACTTGCCCCATTCTTCCTAGCTTTTATCTAACTGCTAATCCATGAGCAAACCTCTCTTACTTTATAGCTGAATAGTTTCAAGAACCTTTGGCAAGGGACCTGAGGAAAACTTTCTTAAAAATTCAAGCGCTTTGTGACGATCAAATCAACCACAAGCATTTGCTTTTTGACTCCCTCAGAAACATCTGGCAAGATCTGGAGAACTGACCTTCCTCTGAAAGAGCTGTGCTGACTCCAAATATGCCACGTGCATCTGGTGATCGACGCTTTCTGGTACCCATGGCTTGGATCAACCCACCTGGTCAGGCTTCTCTTCTGTAGGTCTTCAGGTCATTCCTGGAGGAGATCAGTTAAACCAGCGTCCTGGCCACCTAGGTGGAACCACTGCTAGTAGCTAAGTAATGTCACATCCCAGCTCCTTTTAAGTCTTCTATTCTGGTCCTGAATATCTCAGCGGTCACTTCAAAGCTTTAACCCCACTGACATTTCCAGTTCCTCCGACGTATGCCCACGCCAAGACAAGGCTCTGCCCTGAGGAGAATCTTCTGCAGTGAACAGAAATGCGGCATCTTTTCTGCTACAGCCTTATTTCTCCCTGAGCACTTCTTGTTACGCTTTTGACGAAGCTGGTAAGATGGCAGGTGATCAGATATTAATTCTAATGAACGCAAACATTTTTCTACGCCTTCAGCAAGTTTCTCTTTGAGATCGTTCTGGTTGCCACACAGTAGTTCTACATTTGACAGATCGCCTTTTCTATTTTCTTTGTTTGGACACAACTTCTCTTTCCTAGGAAGGTGTTTTTTAACGTCAGATAGCCTCTCCCACTCTGTTAAAGGCCACTGTTATTTCTGAGATCTTCTTGAGTGTTTTGACAAGTGATGTGCCCCTGGGCTGCGTTTCTAATACTCGTGTCTTGAAGCAACCTCCACATTACAACCCCTTAAACACTCTTCTTTTGACAGACCTCCTTGTTTTGCATGGCTCCCCTTTCCAAAGTTAATTGTTACTGTTGCATATTTTGACTTCTTTTATTTCTACAAGAACGCTAAATTTGAATACCTTACGGCTACTCTGACAGGGCAGCTCTTCAACAGCAAGATCTGGGGGCATGTAAGGTTTTGATACAATCCCAAACAAATTTTCTTCTTTGCATCCTTCAGTTTCTCCAAGATAGGCATGGTGTTTAAAACTCTGCTCTTGTGCTTGCATCGTGTTTCACGACGACAACTATGCAACAGACAATGGCTCGGTGATGCGGTCAAGAGCCAAAGAAGCCAAGAGGCACCATTCTGAAGGACTAGCCACGATGCTGGTCAGAGGTTGAGCTGAAGATGCCAAGAGATGTGTTATTCCAACACACAACTTCAGATAACGGTCGAAAGCTCTGGAAGAGGGAGCAGGAATACAGCTGTTCCAACCAGGAGAAGAATAGACTAGGTCTGGATACAGGGCCTGAAACGAAATGGCAAATTAGTTGGAAAAAGAAAACTGCTTGGTATTGCCTCACCTCCCAGATACGCAAAGGCAACCCCAAAAACCCCTGCAGGGGCCGGTTCTTAGCCAGGCTCACACAGCCCCGGGGAGGGAGGCTGCCCGCTGCCAGCTACGGAGCTGGGAGCTCGCACAAAGTACAGGAACGGCTTCAACGGGAGAGGGGGAAATATCACCGGGCACTACCTGAAGGGAGAGTTCTCAGCAGGCTCTAGAGGTTGGTAAGAAATCGACGTGTGTGAAATCCAGGTATAGTTCTGAGCTCAAATTTGCTACATTTATACTGTATTTACATTACTTAGACAAACATTTCCTTTCTCAGTGTTCAGGTTTGCAGAGTAGCAGTATCCAGAAACAAAAAGCTTAACAGAGCAGACTTAAAATCCTGTAACTATCTAGCTTCACAGTGAAGTAAATTGTGCATCACCAGATTTAGAACGTGAATCTACACCGCCATCTGCAGAAAGCAGATTGGCAAATTAATTGGCTACCAGTATAGCAGCAATTAGAAGTGCCAAAATGCAAATATTGGGATGCAAGTATGGTACAGAAGCAGGTGGAAAAGTGGAAAAGAGAAAGGGATATATATACGGTGACACTATTATCACAGCTGACAGATTCTGCACAACCTATGCTGCATCTTGGGAAAGGAATGCATTTCATACTTCGTTCTTTCAATGCCATTCCTTTCCCTCCTTTTAGGAGGAAAACTGATCCCTTCCTGTTTCTCCCACATCCTCTCCACACCATTTTGCAACTCGGAGGTTCGGTGATGGGATCATGCACATGCTGTAGCTCAGGAGCTCACCCCACGCCCTTTCTCCCATCCAAGGTGCTTGGCCACAGGAGCGCAAAATTATCACTTAAATCCTATCACAGGAAAAAGGAAAAAAAAAAAGCCTCCGAGGCAGCAAACCTGTGTGTTCCTGGCTCTGTTACGATGCCTCCCCTGATGGCTCGTGAGGCAATCTGATCACGAGCAAAGGCTTTATCGGAGTATTTATTACAAAACAACTATTTTCTTCCCGCAATTCGAAGACACGCTGCATTTCCTCAGGAAACACCTTTCGGGAGAAGCGCTCCGCAGCCTCCTCTGCTGCTTCCCCCCCAGCCGCCCGTTATTTGGGCCCAGCCCCTACCTTGGGGGTCCCGCTGGCGACGGGGGGGTGTGGGGCAGTGTGGGGGGGGGGGGTGTGGCAGTGTGGGGGGGGGGTGTGTGTGTAGGGGGGTGTAGGTGTGTGTGTGGGGGTGTAGAGGTGTGTGTGGGGGTGTAGGGGTGTGTGCGGGGGGTGTGTGGGTGTAGGGGTGTGTGTGTGGGTGTAGGGGTGTGTGTGTGGGTGTAGGGGTGTGTGTGTGGGTGTAGGGGGGGTGTGTGGGGGGGTGTGGGGGTGTAGGGGGTGTGTGTGGGGTGTAGGGGGATGTGTGGGGGGTGTAGGGTGTGTGTGTGTGGGGGGTGTAGGGGTGTGTGTGTGGGTGTGTGGGGGGGGGTGTGTGGGGGGGGGGGGTGGGGTAGGGGTGTGTGTGGGGGGTAGGGGGGGTGTGTGGGGGGGTGGGGGGTGTGGGGTGGTGGGGGGGTGGGGTGGGGGGGGGGTAGGGGTGTGTGTGTTCCCCCTGCCATGCAAGCCCGGCACGCCCCGGCACGCCCACCGCCCGCCCGCCCGCCGGGCAGAAGATGGCGGCGCCCCCGCAGAGCGCGAGGTGCCACTCTCGCGAGAGTCGCGCGGCGGAAGGGGCGGGGCGGGGCGCGGCGGAAGGGGCGGGGCACCGCCGCTGCCGGCCGGCGAGGGGGGCGGGGCGCCGCCGCCGCCAGCCCTGCGGCCTGTCCCTCCCCGCGGGGCGGGAGCGGCGCCTGGGCCGGCCACGGCAGCGCGGGCACGGCCCTGTCCCCGGCGCGGCTTCCCCGCTGCCCTCAGCCCGCTCTCCCCCGCGGCCCCGCCGCCTGAAGGGCCCTCCTCCTCCGCCGCCGCCGCCGCCTCCGGGGATGCGCCCGGCCCCCTGGGGCAGCGCCGCCGCCCGCCGCCCGGCTCCCTGAGCAGCCCCCCCCACCCCCCCCACCTTCTCCCTTGCTTCTCCCCTCTCAGGTGTGGGCGGAGGCGGTGAGCGGGTGAAGCCCCCGCCCGGCGGCCTCCCCCATGGTGGGCTTCGGGGCCAACCGGAGGGGCGGCCGCCTGCCTTCCCTGGTCTTCGTGGGGCTGCTGGTGGTGATCGCCATCCTCGCCTTCAACTGCTGGAACGCCTCGTCCCGCCAGGCCCTGCTGCAGGAGGAGGTGGCGGAGCTGCAGAGCCAGGCCAAGCGCACCGAGGTGGCCCGGGGCCGCCTGGAGAAGAGGAACTCGGACCTGATGGGCAAGGTGGACTCCCACAAGAAGCAGCTGGAGCAGAAGGAGGCCGACTACAGCCACCTGAGCAGCCAGCTGCAGGCCCGCGAAGGCCAGGTGAAGAGGTGCGAGGACAGCAAGGTAAAGGGCCCGGGGGCGGCGGGGGGGGCCCTGCCCGGGGGACACGGTTTGTCCTCGCCCGGTGACGGCCGGTGTCCCTGCAGCCGAAGGACGCCCGAAGGCACCGGTCTCTAGAGCTGGTGCGTTGGCTTTGGTGGCTCTTGGGACGCTGGCGGAACGCCAGGCTTTCTGAATGCATCCCTGAAAGGAGCTGGAAGGGGCCGGGAAAGGCAGTGTCTGTGCTAACGGTGTGAACGCTGAGAGCTCCCTGTCTCCCAGACAGTGTGTTTTCTTTTTTTTTTCTTTTTTTTTCTTTTCTTTTTTTTGTGCTTTCCTCCTCTGCTGAGATTATTTGATCTTTTGTGATCAGTCAAAAAGCCATATGCAGCCTTAAAGCTGCAGTTTGTTTGGCCTGGAGGAAAATGAAGTAAGTATAGTCTTCAGGTGTAGCACCCTGCGCTTGTCTCTCTCAAAATGCCTGGCACAGCAGGGTCTGGTTCTTATGCAGACAGCACACAGCTGGAAGGAAGAAAAAAAAATCCTTGCTGCTGGCATAACGTATCATTTTCATTAGCCACGAAGGGACGGGGCAGTACACAATTCAGCTTGTCCTTTTATGTGGAGGTGGCCTGGGGTTTTCTTTTGTTGTGGAAGGGGAAAATGAGTGAATGCATCAACTTTCCCTGTTCCGCTTTCATAATCGTCACAGAGCAGCTAAGCAGGCGAGTTCTTCTACCCAGTCGGGTATGGTAGCGTGTACTCTTATTTGCATGCAGTTCATAATTCTGCTAATTGGGCGCTGTTTATCACAGTAGGATTTATGGAAATACCACACTCAGTCTTGCTACTGGCTGAGTTTGTTTTTCTGGCCCTTTCATATCATACATTTGATGAGTGGTATAAGAAAATGCATTTAATTGTCACAGAAAAATCTGAATACGTACATGTCTCCTGACAGAATTAGTCTACTTCAGACTGATTAAGTCTGTGTTAAAAGTTATGTTTTCTTTCCTACTGAATCACTTGTGTGTTCAGCAAACACGTTTATTTAAATATTGCAATTTTTTTGAGATTGGAATAAAAAGCCTGATTAGATATGTAATGGCGGATACAGGTGCTCTCCATTGGAAATAAACGCAACTAATCATTGTGATTGAAAATACTGTGATGCTATAAAATCCAATTTATAAATAAGTATGCTGTACAGATGTCAAAATAGTTAAGTCCGATGAGTAAGAGAAGCTGAACTCAGATTAAAGCAGGTTTTAACAAAGATACTTCCTCTTGTAAAAGAAAATTGGTCGTTTTCTAAACCAAACCAGGAACCCCAGCCGTTTTACATGCAAATAGAGGGCAAATAGGTTTAGTTGTTCATTGCCCTCTTCAATAAAGCAAGCACCCAAAGGTGGTGGAAAGCACAGGAGGTGGTCAGTTAGGGCACTGAGTGGGAACTCCCTTTCTCAGGCTGTTGGGGGTAGTAAAATAACAAAGAGTTCATGGCCGGGCTGGACAAACAAGTGGAGGAGGTCTGCTGAAGGTTGATAAACGCGGGGCAGCTGCCCCCGAGCCGCAGGCTGTTGGAGCAGGGGCGGAGGGTATGCGAGGGAGGTCATGTAGGTGGGTATTTGCAGCGTGGCTGTTCTTCATGCAGCTGAAGTTGATTCTGTGTTCCCGTTACGTAGCCTGTGTTCGTAGGGCGGTGAACTTGTTTCGTGCATTACTGTAACTGACTGACGAGCGTAAAACTGCACTGGGGGTATTCAAGTAAGTGATCAATTATTGGGCTGCGTGGCAAGGCTCGCTTTTAATCGAAGGAATTTGTATTTTTTGGAAATCCATCACGTTTTACTGTAGGACACCAGGAGCCAAAGTGCAAGTGCTACGTCAGGGTGTCTAGCGAGGGTTGCTGGAAGCCAGAGCCCGCTTTGATGCACGTGGTGCAGACTGAGGTGCTGGGGAGCTGCACCTGCCTGCTGACCACTTTGCTGTTCTCCATAAATCTGGCTGCTCTTTGAATGCTCTCAGAGCCTGGTGTCCCACAGGGCAGGGCGAGAGGGAGGGGAGCAAGGGAGGTATGACTAGTAAAGCGCACAGATTAATTTGATTGTTCATTGTACGCATGCTGCAGTATGTGCCCTTTATCTTCCTCCTTTGTTCCAGAAGCTGCTGCTTAAGGCCATGTGAGCTAGTAGCTTGTAAATACCCTCTCTTCTTGTGCTCAAAGTGTTCAACGTGCTGTAATAGGCAAGAATAGCGGTGTGCTTTATCAATACCCAGTAGCTGTCCCTTTCTCTCTTCTTCTTGTGTGAGCTACTGTCATGTTCTCAGTGGCAGCAATCCTAATTTTTTCAAAAAAACCCCCAAACCTTTAAGTGGCTGCACTTTAGAGAGCAGAGAATAAAGCTCTGGTTCAGACAATAAAGGTCTGTTACAAAAAAAAAATAGTGAGTAGTAGGCATAAAGTGTCTGACCAAAAAAGGCTTGTCTGACAAATTTTTTTCCTCTCTCAGAATAGAATTTGGCAGGGATGTTCTCTGAACAAACTGCTTTTTACCAACTATCTTAGTCCATTTGTGAAATGCAGGAGCTAGAATGGAAAACCAACTCTGGTGATTCCCTGGGTATCAAGTGATCACAACAGACCTAGGCTTATTTCACAGAAAACTCGTTTGAAAGATGCTTCTCTGGTGGTTATCATGGTGTCAATTCTGCTTCACGCTCCTCTGTCTCCATAAGAGGGTCTTTGCCTTGTGGTCACGTAAATCAAGCGTGCATTTCCCAGTGTTGAGGCAACTTGAATTTCTGCAGGCAGCTTCCTCCTAGCTCAGTGCTATCTGTAGTCAAGCCCAAAGCCTCGTCTCCCTCCTCCCTCCCCCTGCATGCGTAACGAGCCAGTCACACTGCACCAGAATATTGTTTGCTCTTATGAGCAAATGTAATGGCGTGACCTCGTGTCTTGTGCTAAAAAAAAAAAAAGCCTGAGTTCTTGGGAAGTCTCTTCTCCTATCACCCTGTGCTCACTTTGATGAGCTCCTGATGGTCTGCTGGACCTCGGAACAAACCAGAGTTCTCCTCTCGGGATGCAAACGGGGACAGTGGTTGCCCCAGTGTCTGGGCAGGTGATGCATGCAGCGTCAGCATTAGTTTCCTGAGGTTTCCATGCTTTTTTGCAGCATACTGTGAAGATACCTTTTTTTTTTTTTCTTTACCCATCCCTTTGCAATAAGCTCAATAAAATGACTGAATGGCAGGAACTTGTGGTGGAGAGCTTCCAAATGGCAGCCATCCAGTGTGCCGGGGTTCGCAGCTCTGTTTGCTATGGCAGCTCTCAGGAGCACGCCTCTCATTCCAAAGCTATTGCTGGCAATGCCAGGTGTGTAATACAGCCTTGCCCCTCAGCTGGTGCCTAGAAATGGTGCTTTGTAGGATGGAACTGTTGAGTGAAACACCCTTGGGAGCAGCTGGCTATGTTCTTTGTTGCCAGAACTCCTTGGGAGCCCCTCAGGTTGCAAAGCTGTAGCTTTACAGCGGTGATGTTGAGTGCGTCTTCCAGTCTTACTGCACAGTGTCCTCTCTGGCGCTGTACTCATTGCTTGATGATAGCACTGCCTGTTCTGAAAAAGGCAATTGATGATAGTAGAAAGACGACGGAATTGTGGCATTGTGCAAACAGATTTCTGAACAGCTTTCCTGTGCTGTTCCAGCCTGTGCCCTAGCAACGCACTGGGAATGCCCAGGCTCATGAGGCTGCACAGAGGGGTATGGACCCCTGCTCGTGCTGCTCCGACGGGCAGTTCGGAGGGTGTTGTTGCTACCTAAAGAAATGACTCTCAGGGAAATAGAATCATAGAATCATAGAATGTTTTGGGTTGGAAGGGACCCCTAGAGGTCATCTAGTCCAACGTCCCTGCAGGAGCAGGGACACCACTAACCTGATCAGGTTGCTCAGAGCCCCGTCCAACCTGGCCTTGAATGTTCCCAGGGATGGGGCCTCCACCCCCTCTCTGGGCAACCTGTTCCAGTGTTTTACCACCCTCGTTGTAAAGAATTTCCTCCTTGTATCCAGTCTAAACCTACCTTGTTTTAGTTTAAAACCATTACCCCTTGGCCTGTCACAGCTGGCCCTACTAAAAAGATTATCCCCATCTTTCCTATAGGCCCCCTTTAGATACTGAAAGGCCGTAATCAGGTCTCCCCGCAGCCTTCTCTTCTCCAGACTGAACACCCCCAACTCCCTCAGCCTGTCCTCATAAGAGAGGTGCTCCAGCCCTCGGATCATTTTAGTAGCCCTCCTCTGGACCCGCTCCAACAGGTCCATGTCCATGAGCTGAGGGCTCCAGAGCTGGACGCAGGGCTCCAGGTGAGGTCTCCCCAGAGCAGAGTAGAGGGGCAGAATCCCCTCCCTCGACCTGCTGGCCACGCTTCTCCTGATGCAGCCCAGGGTAGGGTTGGCTTCTGGGCTGCCATCGCACATTGACGGCTCATGTCCAGCTTTTCATCCACCGGCACACCCAAGTCCCTCTTGGCAGGGCTGCTCTCGACAAGGGTAAGGGTGGACATTCACAGTTTACCACTTATTTCATCGGGAAGCAGTACCACCTATGTTCTGCCCTGCTGTACATGGAGATAAGCTCCAGCATGTTTATACCTTTTTTCCTTACAGTGCATTTCATTATATGATGAGACTGTTAACAATTGACAGCACTGGAAGGTTGCTTCGCACGTACGTAGCTCCAGCATGCACAGGATTTTTGATGTGTTTTTCCTGTGCAGAGCTTGTTGGGCTTGTTGGAGAATTTCTTTTATGCATCCCAACTGCTTTGGAAAGGATGTGAGAAGCCGCTGAGAAACATGAACGGTACAAGTAGGTCTAGACTCAAGGAGGACACAGCTCAGAAAGAACTGGACGTGCGCCACGGTTTGTGGAGTGTGGTTTTTTGCATGTGTGGGCGGAACAGATCCCATGAATCATAAAAAAGCTTCTTCCCTTTCCATCCTTCAGATGAGGGACGTTTGCTGTCAGCTGAGCTGTTTTGGACATAAATTCTGTCACTTTCCTCTGAAACTCAAAATTGCCAAAATGAAAGATTTCGTGATAAAACTGATGCTATCTTCAAACCAGACTCCTGTTAACAGACAGGCAGCCCTCCCCCAGCCCATTGCAAGTCAAACACTTTGTAGGATGAGCAGAAGCAAGCCAGTGGGAAGGCTTTCAGTATTGTGAATTCTGATAGATGAAGGTTTGAAAACAGAACCCGCTACTTCCCAGGATCTCCTTTGTTTGCAGATTTGTTGGGTTCTGGGAAGGAACTGCATTAGAGTGGAAGACAGGAAAAAAATGTGGCGTTTCTTGCCAGTGGCTTTGCAAAATAGGGAAAGATACTTTTTTGTTACTGCTCGACAAATCACTCTCTTTGTACCTATCCCCTGTCCCGGCGTCCGTTCGATGCCGAGCTGGCAAGATGGGCGCCTGGTGGAGCAGAAGGGCTTGGGGGCTGCTTTTGTGTTGTGCTGCTGCGTGAAGTCCCCACCACAGGGGTTCCTTGTGCTCTTGCAATAAAGCACAGCAAATCCAACCCAGGCTTTCATTTAACTCAGCATTATTCTTTTGTGCATCTGTAACGGGAGAGCCTTAAATACCTTGGTGGGCAGAGCACACGTAACTGGTCCCGAAGTGCGTGGCTCTAAACCTGCTGGGAAGGCTCCTTCAGTGTCCCTGTCGGGTGGTTTTATTTTGCATGGTGTTTCAGAGCAATATGGTCAGGGTTCTCAGGTTACCAAAAGATTGCATCATCTGCCATTCTTTCTTTTTTTGGGAAAAGCCTCTGAAGTGGCCTATGGGCGTTCCCCACCATGGCTGTGGTGCCTCGCCACGCTCCAGAAACCCTCTTGGCTTTTGCTCCCTGCCCGTGCGCGCCTTGCTGCTAGGGATGAGCCAGGATACTGCAGCCTGGCACAAACGAAGCTCTCGACGGAGCCCCCTGTTTCAGAAGGAGCCTCTATTATGTGACTGGAGCTGTTGGCTGTGTGCCTCCGTGTACACCGTGTTCTGCAGAAAATCACGATTTCAGCAGTTCTTGTACGGCCGCAGTTCCTGAAGTTATAAATGCCTGCCTCAACCCATATGGGACAAATTGGATCAGACAGTCCAAGAGTTGGAGTTCCGCTTTTAAAAACAAAAACATTCCGTGAAACGTTTCTAAAGAAATGAATAATTTGATAAAAAGGAAGGTGGAGGAAGTCTTAAAGTAAGGGCGTGTGTCTTTTTTGTTTGTTTTGGTGGGAAATGTAGGTAACTGCCTCAGCCACTGAGCCTGTGTGGGACTGAAATACCTGTGTGTGTCCGCCCCGCGCCAGCGTCGGGGTGCCCGTACTTCATTGTGGTTTTCCGAGCGGTAATTCTGACCTTGCAACCCAGGAATGACAGCCCTCCTTCAGCACCCTCTCTAGAGTTACCGCTTATACCAGTTGCGAAGCTACGAGAAAAATAATCACAGCGTCAGTGTGGCCTCGTGGCGGTTGGGGATTTTTTTTCACCCTTTCTCAGTATGTTCTACACGCGCACCTTTTTAAATTTCTGCTATTTTTTGTCTTTATGTATGTCTTTATGTTAGAACAAGACAAAGCATCGTTACTTAATGACTTTGTGTACATGCATTTCTTGTTTAACTGCTAGTTTTCCTTACTAAAAATACCAAATTAAAAGCTGTTGTGGAAGTCTGCTGGTGTCAGATTCTCTCTTAAAAATAAACTGTGTGTTAATGAATATTAGGTAGCATCACATAAAAATTTATTTTAAATATACATTGGGTAAAATCTGGTTTTGCTAATGATGCTGAGTGTTTATTTTTATACACTTATGCTTTGACATTGGGAATTCGCTGTCTCTTCCTGCAGTATCAGAATCAGAACGCAGGGTGTTTCTGTTAGTCCTGACAGAATCTACTTTTTTCATAGAAATATGTTCTGGAAATAAATGCAAGTCCTTGTTAGCAGAGCCTAAATATGGTGTATGTGGGTGATACCACTTACGGATAACCCAATATACATTACTTAGATTTACAAGAACTTTGTATACATCGTTCTGATAATCCTTTACCTACTCTGTCTCTGCAATGGAAACAGATGCACCTGAGTCTTTGCAGTCTGAACCCTCCCTAACCTGCTGGTCGTCTCTATTTATATAAGCATTTCTTCTTTCAGATCAAGCTGCAGAACAACATATCCTATCAAATGGCAGACATACATCGTTTAAAGGGTAAGGAATTTATGGCCAAACAGTGATTTGGCAGACTGTGAAGTTGTGTATTTTTTAACTGCCTAGGTACTGCAGAAATTGAGTTGAAATATTATGCGATGTTCCAGCATCGCATAATGTGACATTTCATTACACTTGGTTATAACCTAGGCTGGATAAGTGTAGGGCTGGCTCTCGTAGACTTTCCTGTGCTGACTGCAGAAAGAACGTGCATTCTGGCCCTGCTTACTTCCAAAATATTAGAAATGTTTTCATGAGCAAACACACAGTTGATTATAGACTGGGTCAACAACGTTGTGATACTTATTCTGGGTTAGAAAAGGTCCAGAAAACCTCTCAAGGCTGTTATATACAGGTGTGATTACAGTGCCTGTAATCCTGCTGTATGGGTTTTGGAGTGACCTGGAACAGCTGATGCCAAAATTGGAACGTACCTGCGGACAACATACTTGGCATTTCTGCCCGTGTCTGTGGAGCTGCAACTTAAAATAGTAGGAAGCCCAATGGTTATTTGTAGCCTGAGGAGCAGGGAGAAGAACTCCTAGAACGATTGTGGAGACAGGAGATAGGTATTGGCTGTAGGGATAGTGTGTAGGTACCTGCTTTTGCACACTTACTGCAGAATAAGAATATTTGACCATCGTGCCTAAAGTAACCGAGTAGTACTTTTGTGCTACTCAGAATAACAGTCTCTTTCAAGAAATTAAGGAGATTTCCAACAGGTAGGTGAAATAGCACTGTGTGAGCCTTCTGAATGAAAAGGTACAGAAAGATTCAGGGGTTTTGGCATAGTATCAGAAGAATTGTTCTACAGTTAGTGACATCTGGCATACACGAGTAAATTGGCATCTTTTTCCAAGTTAGTTTAAGTATCTTTAAAATATATCTAGAAGAAATAACGTAAAAATTTGCTCAAGTTTTATGTAGCAATATTGAAAGCTATATCTACCATTGGGCATTTTTTCTTCTATTTCTGTATTCATGTTGATTTTTGCTTTTTGGTCTAGAGCAACTAGCAGAATTACGTCAGGAATTCATTCGCCAGGAAGATCAGCTTCACGAGTACAAGAAGAACAATACTTACCTTACAAGGAGATTGGAATATGATAGGTAGGTCTTCAGGGATGTTATCTGTGTGTAACGGAAGTCTGTATTTATTAAAAAGTGCAAATTAATCCTATTTCTGCTAATCCTCAAACTCAGACATACTTACTTGGTGATGCAGCTTTGACTTAGCTAGTTGTTTGATTTTAAAGTTCTACTTTTTTGTGTGTTGTTCTACTTCTCCCCCCCCCGCAAAGTGAGATACGATCTAAGAAAAATTTGACTTACTGGAATTGTACAGCGTTGGACGATCTTAAGCCAATGCATTTTTATAACATGGAGATCTTCGTTAACAAAGTTAACACAGTTCTGAAAGCTGCCAGGGTTGTTAATTGCTGACTTTCTGAAAGTGTCACTATATTTTTTTCAACTGAAGTTGAAAGCATTGTGTAGATTGGAATTTTAAGTTGACCTCAGGGTTTGAAGTTTATGGTGGAGAAGCAGGGGGAACAACTACTTCTGAAACTTCGAGGAATGAGGGAGGCTAACATTTGAGAAAACCTTTGAAACTTTCACACGCGCAAAAATATCCTTTATCTGCTATGTTGAGTATTTGCAGGTTTGTGGTGCCAGGAGTTGTGTTGAATTGGGTTGGTCTCTGTGGGGCTTGTTCAAGAAGCTGGGACACTTAACCTGTGTCATTCAGATCCTGTTACTGAGTTGGTAGCAGCAGTAGTTGTGCATCTTCTGTGTTGACAGCCATGGGAGATATATTGCTTTCCCAGTGGAATTCCTATAGGCTGATGACAGATTAACTGTGAAGCTTGACTTTTCGGTTGCTTTCCAGGTTTTGGAGGAAACGTGCTCAAGGCCATTCTGTTTATTTTACTGTTTTTCTGCTCTGTCCCTATTTTTTTCCAGTTCTGCTTTCTTTCTGCATTCAGTCCATTTCCACTCCATACACGTTCCCAGGACAAGGCTTTTTGGACAGACTATTCTAGTTATGTCTCGGGTCTGGCTTTTTGTGCCACTTCATACTTTTCCCCCTATTTTATTTATGGGAGAGCAGATACAACAAATGAAATATAACTAATGAAGTGTTTCTAATCAAGTCTGCAGTGTGGGCAGCAGATCAAGGAAATGAGGCTGCAACATGAAGAAAACATAAAGAAATTAATGGACCAAGTCGTGCGGGAACAAAAGGTAACGTGGAGCTAAGTTTGTTTCTTGAATTAGAAGAGCCTGAAGCCTGCTGTTTGTTTGACTCGGCGTTTCAGATATATGGAGGCCTTGGCCACTTCTCCCCTAACTTTTTGTTAAATATCGTCCTGAGCAGCCCTAAGTGGGTATTAGTGGAAGAACATCTGCCTGTTTTGCTCAGTCAGTGAACTGAGCCTTAAAGATCAGGCTTAATTCTTTGCTCTGCTTCAGCCTTCCTACACGACGTCATCGCTAAGGATTTCAGTTTCTTCGCTGTAAAATGGATATTACTTTATAGCTCTCCAGGGTAGGATCGATGTTCTTACAACCTTATATAGGTTATTGCAAGGGGCAACCTGATCTCAATAGAGGCCTCAAGGTGCTAATGTGATGCAAATAACAATGGTATTTGAAAGGCATCGAGGGTGTAATTATATGGTGCAAGCTGCCAGTAGAATATGGGCTTCTTTCCTGCAAACAGATGAAATAACCTGCTTTTCTTAATTTCATTTCCTTACTTTGTCTCTGTTTACAAACATTTCAAATAATAAGGCACACTTGAAGTAGATTTCAGTCGGGTCTTCCTTAAAATCCAGAATTGCTTCAAAGTCTCTGATGTGAGGCTTTTAAGGCCTTAACCTGTTTGCGTTATACTTGAGCTACACATGGCAATATGAAGGTCATACAGCCGTGCTGTATTTTATGTTTTCTGTTCCATTATGTGTCCATACTCTCATCTCCTACCCTCAGGATTCAGGTTTGTACATAGGGGACTTCTGCTGTTTGTGTTGGTGATCATCTAATCTATAAATGCTATTTTGCTTACCCAATGTAGTCTTGAATTTGAGGGGTTTTATTTTGGAACTTTCAGGGATGTGCTTAATACTGGTTCCTTATGGATTTGTTCTAACAGGCCACACAAAAAATTCAGTCTAGTAAAGACACTGAAATAAGTCCCAATAACGATGACCAGGCAATATCTAAGACTGTTCCAGAGGCAGACGACAAAAACCCAGTCAAGAATGAGCAGCCTTCAGATCACGTTGTAAATGGCAAAGGTATTTCCTTTTTTTCTGTTGTTTCTGATAGATAACGGGCCAGTTGTGGTCTATCTTTTGCTATTGTGCATTTCTCTGAAGTAGAACAATGACTTATTTGGCTCAGATAACTTGATTAGCTGCATGTGATTGTACTAAGTTAGAGTTCATGGGTATCCAGGGATTGCTGTGTGCCCCTTCTCTGGATCCTTTTATGAAAGTAGCTTCTTGCACAGTTTTGTGTTCACTTTGTTGGTTCATTTGGCATCTCCTTCCTCACATGGCTGGTTGTGAACTGGAGGCTGCCTCTCCAGTCCATGAGAGGTGTCTTGGGGTGAGCTAGGGAAGGGGCACGCTGTGGGAGAGCTGGGATCTGCACAGGGAAGGTGGCTGGAGGCGAGGAGCGTTGAAACCGCTGCGAGATGTGCCTAGCTGGGTAAGCTGGCAGGAACAGTGGGGACCTGTGGCTGTCAGGAGCTGTACAGGCGGCTCTCAGTGAGTAACTCACCGCTGTTTCCTCCCCGTAGGCCTCTCGAAAGGCGGATGAGTTCCCTTTGTTTCTAGTTCTTGTGCTGCTGAATCAGCACCTTTTTGTATCAGTTCACTGTCTGTTCTGGCCAGCTTCCTGCAGCAGGCTTTTCTTATGCTGCTACCAAGAGCAGGGCATCTGTTTCCCATCCTTTTCTGAAGGCTGCGCGCACTTCAGGAACACAGCTCCAAAGTGGTCTTCGGTGACTTTGACACTACAATATAAGGAGTGTTGTAATTGCATTATCAATATGGGATGTGTTCTGGGGATAAAGGACTTTTCTTCTGGTCTTAGAGCGTTCCAGAGAGGGAAATTCACTCTTCAAACTTAAAGCTTAATAAGGCAGAATATTCTATTCTTGTCTTACAGAGAAAATCAAACCAGGAGGAGATGCAGGCATGCCTGAAATAGAAGATAATGACCCTGCTAAAGCTGAAGATACTCCCACTGGTTAGGAGAAATACTCTAATACTTTCACATTCGGGTTCTTGGTGGCATATATATTCTGTTGGAATACCATGTGTTTCATAGTGAATGCAAAGTTTTAAAAAATCAAGTGGGGTGTGAAATCTGATAATTTTTACTGTGCTTTAGAGATTTGAATTCTCAAAACCGAATGCTTCTGATAATATATCCCATGCGCCCTGCCCCGCTTTTACCCCCAAAATCTTGTATTTCATGTTTTCCTCTATGGTTTAAAACCAAGAGAACAACAACAAAGTTCATAGGATTGTTAGACGAAGACCTGGTATTATGTAGTGTCTGTTTGTTTCATGTTAATCCTTTTTTTGTCCTTTTGTTTTATTTTAGCTTTAAAGAAGCCACTTATTTCAGCTCCTAAAAGTGAAGGTCATCAGCCTGTTATAAATCTTCCAACTGAACAGCCCCATGCTCCTAATCTGGCACCAGGTAAAATTCTTATTAGCGGGTGACAAGTCAACATTTTGCAGGAAACTCACCATTTGATGTCTGCTACCGTACCATAAATGTTAGGTGGCCATGGCCAGCCCCTTTTTCCTGTTTCATGTGGTTACAAAAAGAAAAACAACAATCAGTTTCTGCAGGGTACAAGACTGAGGCTATTCTTAGCCTGGCCTCCTGAGGCCCCGAGGTTGCTGGTTCTACGAGCACTTTTTGGCCCTCCTACACCCAGTCATTTCTGAGCCTTTTGACCAACTTCAGCCAAATTTGAGAGTAAAAAGTTTCAAAGGGAAGTGCTTCAAGATTTCTCTGCTGGACAGAGGAGAGTAATTGAAATTAGTACTTTTCCGTAGGGGTACTAATTAGGGTTGCAACGTATCATCGAGTTGATTGTTGATCTGTTGGTAGCCAGTTATATTTGGAGATTAAACAGCAGTACTATCACTTGCTCGGTGCCCTTCTATTTCTGTGAGCAGCTCACTTGGGTGATGTGGGGGAGGTTTAGGACATGAGAGAACTGAAAGTACTGCAGTGAAAGGGTTCAGAAGAATTGCAGTCAGGAAGGGCACAAATCCATAGAAAATCTACTTTAAAGCTCGTGGATCAAGTCACTTTGCTTTAATGTCAAAGAGAACACTGGGTTATACCTGCACTGCAAGTGGCACGTTCAAATACTGTCCTGCTAAAACCCATTAAATATAACATACTTGTTATACATTTCTGACATGACCAAACAGCTTGAAGTTTTTTGTTATGCCCATTACTGGCTCTTCTGAAAAAAGGCCACAGAAGCGTTTCTTAATTTCTTTCCTCTTGCAGCAGATGTGTCAGCAGATTCAAATACCAAAATTAGTGAGCTCACTGTCTGTATACACATTTAAAGTTTATTATTTCCAAATGTCAGATACTTTAAATAGTTCATTTCTTTTTTTTGTTCTGAGGTAGTCTTTCATTTTGACTGTTCTTAATGAGAAAGCACAGAAGATGGCAAGCGAAAGGGTTGCTTTGTTGAATTTAGAGCTTATCAACAGAAGGCTGATGAGGATTTCAAGGGGACCAGGGTTTTCTCTGTTCCGTGGTTATGTAGTCCTGTGATTCTGCTTATTATTTTTAGCATAACTTCTGTGACCTACTGCAACCTTCTCCTCAGATCGTAGCTCTTGAAACAATAAATGACGCTTAGTAGATTTGAAAAGCAGAATCAGCAGGAGGATAACAAAAATACATGAACATATTGTTCTGGGCTTCATCAAGCTCTTAAGTACATACAGAAAATCAGCTGAGAAGGTAATGACTTGGGATTGATTAAGTATTAAAATGTGATTAATTGTCTTTTGCGATAACATTATAGCCTTCTTTTAGAACCGTGTAAAAACTGAACACATTTGCTCGTTCTGTAGGTTTGCACAGTGACGATGATGGAAACGCTGACCTTGCGAAGCAGATACCTCCAAATTCTCTCCAGCACTTAAATTTTGAAGAAAATATGGAAAATCAGGAAGAACACAAAATTGAGACAGACCATATAAAAATTCCAAAGAGCAGAGTGAACGACTTGCAGAAGATGAAGCAAAGTAAGTTGGCCAGTATCACATATTTCAATACATTAAGAAAATCACTCCACTTTCTATCTGTAATAGTGCTGTCTGGAAAACAGGAACCGTTACAGCGGGTGGCCTTTGGGAGAGTAAGCCTGAAAAGAAACATGGCATGGTTCTGTGTAAAACATACGCATTAATGTGTCACCTTTCATCTATGTATTCAGTCGTTACAAAAAATTATTTGCTTATAAGAATTTAAAATGCTTTTAGAAATCACTACACATGTAAATAGGCTAAGTCAAGATTTGACACGTGCATGATACTGAGTTGCTTATATTCACACTCTATCACTTGACTTAAATGCAATGTTTTGGACAATATCGTAAGAATTCAGCCCTTCCTAGGGGGTCTTGGTGGTGGAATAGGTGTATCAGCCGGAAGCTTGTTCTTCTGAGAGAGGAGGTTTTCCAGAACCCTTCTCTTCCACCTCTGCTCAAGGAAGGAGCCTTCAGACAGGAGCATCTGTATTTGCTCACTGTGTGCGGTGGTGGGAATACTGCTGAGGCTTGCTGGGGCAGGCAGCACCCAAGAGCTTGCATGTGCACATGCAGTGCTCTGCCAACTGTTGGCTTTGAGATGCATCTCTGCGTTGCAGCTGATACCGTAACCCTGGGAGAGTATTATGCCTACAGCACTTGATTTAGCATCTTCCTGTAGGAACATTACACTGAAATGAGCTGCTTATAGTTTCAGTGGAGATACTATACTGCAAAGGATGGTGTAGGAGTATACATACCTTAACCTAGTTACTTTTCAAGAGCTCATTCCACTTGTTTAGCATTTGGGCGGGGAAGGGATATCTGGAAGAAAAAATGTTGTGCTGAAACATCTCCTCTTGTTTTTTACCCAACTAAGATTTTTCTTTGTTATATAGCGATTATAAATTCAAGTTAAAATTTCTTTGTACTCACAGCTAGGTAGCTTTCACTTAGGCTTTGGTTTCTGTGATTAAAATCTGTCTGTACTCCAAGTTGACAAGTTTGGACATCAGAGCAGCCATTTTCAGAGTCACGAAAATTGAGAGGGAAAAAGGATTCTATAGCTTCCTGCCAGAAACCTGTGTAATTCTGTGGCTCAGATAAACAGTGGTATAGAAATAGCAATTTTGTTGAAATTAAATAATTAATTGGCTTCAGTGATCAATGGAAAGAATTCTGAAAGCTGGGGTCACTCTCGGGAACATGAAACTGTAAATTCATTTTTGCCATAAAAGGTTTAGTTTGGAAAGTTCCCTTTGCTGGAGTTAAGTCGTTGCAATTTCTTTTCATGGTCTAGAACTTGACTGGCACTTCTATAGCTTGGAGAAATCGCAGGGAAAAAAAGAAGTTAACTTCTGGCAATCTCTTAAATATTCCTTGAATAATGGAGAATTAACTTTAATACTCCATTTATTCTTGTAAAATGGTTCCGTTGCTATTCTGAAGCAGAGGTTAAATTAAAACGGGGCCTGTGAGCATTTAGATTTACTAGCAGATAGCTGTAGGGTGTGAGTTGGCCTAGAGGGGTATATGGGGACGTGGGAGCTCAGTGGCTGCTCTCCTTCTCCCCCTGCCCCCTTGCAGCCCCCCAGAGGGTCCGGGCTAGCACCGGCTCTTCTTTGGGAGGGATAGGCAGCTCCCTGGAAGGGCTTCTGAACCCTTAGTAACTTTGAGAGAGGTACTGTCACCCCACAGGAAGACACGTCTTTAAAAAGTGAATGGAAAAGGGATTTGAGGAGTCCTAGAGACCCAGCAGCCAAGCTTTGGTACCCGGAAAGGTAACTGAAAAGATTCTCAATCGGTTTGAACGTAATACGACAAGTGGTTAATGTGGATTTTTCAAGAACAGGTTGTGTCAAAGCGATAATGATCTGAACAGTACGCATTGAAAGGAACGAGAGTGAAACAAGGAATGTGACTTTGTCGTAGGCAAATTAATGCAGACCAGGTCAGGAATAAATTGCTATCTGGTGGGCGTGCAACTTCAAGAATATTCCAGGCATAGGTATTGGTAACACTCTTATTTGGAAAGCTTCTGTGAAGTTTACAAAGACGCACCCTTTGCTCAGCCCTGTTTGGTATTGAGTGCTGGGTGGTAAACGATGTCTGGGATGTGGTTTCAGCAACATACAAGTTTGTAAATGTAGAAGTAGTCTGCAGTTAAGAAGGAGAATTACATACAGTGACAAACAGCAAGAGAGCAGTTTGGTCAAAACCGATGTGGTCAACCGTGGATGAGAGTCGCTAACAAATGTTTGAAGTGAGGTTTTTCTTCTGGGGTGTGTTAACAGGAATGTCAGCTAATACGATGGAGTAACTGACTCTGTTTTACCTGGTGCTTGTGAGGCCATCCTCTGGCTTTAAATAGCACAGAAAGATGATGGGAAGCTGGAAGGAATTCAGGGGAGAGAAAAAAAATAAATAAGGTTTAGTATGAAGGGGGGGAAAAAAAAGCTCTAAAAAGCCCAGGGCTGAAGAGGTAGGAAATGGCCATCAATTTACTGGAGTTCTTTAGGAACAGATCTTTAGGGAAGGCTTTGGTTATTTTAATATCCCTCATGGATGTTTCTGATGAAGTGGGGATAGGTGTATCCAAAACTGGCATGCAGCCTGTGCAAGCTGTTCTTCCCGAGTCTGTCCCGACACGTGCAAGACGATTTGGGTTATCAAAGGAGCTTCTTGAAGGTCCTGCACTTGTCTGGCTGAGTGACTACAGCTGAAATGACAGAGCTTCGTATTTCTGTGGTGGGGGGTTGTAAATGTCTTCCCTGGTGATAGATTAAGTGATGGGGGGCTAGCTCTGTAGGCAGGGGCAGGGAATGAAGTGTCTCCATGGTAGGCTGTGCACGGGTACCTACGAGTTGGTAGTCATCGCTGGTTAGTCTTTTCTCTTTGCTCCTTCGTATTGGGAATAACTTACATTGTACGTTGCCACGATGCAATGAGGAAGAGAATTTCTCTGTCACGTATGGAGAAATAGCTATAATGCAGGTTTGTAGAAGATTATTTCCTGCCTGACCAGCAGTGGGTGTTCTGAAAGGTCCCCTGGTGATAAACTCACCCCTCTGGTGTAGAGGAGCCCAGCTCTGGCACACAGCTTTCAGTGCGGGCAGTTCCCTGGCTGGGGTTTTGGTTACTGAGCGCTTCAAAACTTGCTGTGTATCAGCCCCTGGGACGAGACGAGTAACCATCACTGGTCAGGGCGTCTGCCATATTTGTCCAGTTTCAGAACTGGGGAACTTCTTCCCAAAAGATGTTTTCCTTTTTTTATTTTGATAGCATAGATTTAAAAAGTAACTTTGGTACTAGGTACAGAGATGGGCACGTCACGGCCGTTCAAAAGAAGCAGAACCTGAAAGTGGCTGCAGCAACGTCACGGTTTGTGCTCTTACCTGGCACCCTGGAAAAACCCCTGGGTGCAGCAAACCTCCAGTCCACGCTGCTGTTTAAAGCTGCCCTGTAAGTAGGTCCTTAGTGATGAGCGTGCGGACAGCTGCTCCGAGCATGTGTAAGGATCCAGCTTTGAGTAGCAAGTACCCCCTGTGTCTGCTCAGAATTCGTGTTGGCAAGCGTTACCTGCAGATTTTGGCATCAGTGACATCCTTACGGGGCGTCCCGTGCTGTCACAGACCTCCTGAGCTTCATGGCAACACGTTCCTCTGTGCCTCCCGTAGTCAGTCTGTGTAATGCCTGTGGTACGGACACTGACTCACGTTTGGAGGGATTTGAAAGATGCGTGATGCCGTCAGGATTCCAGCTCTTGTGTTTCAGGAAGCTCTTGGTGCGTTGCTGGCTCCAGCTACCAGCGACTCCTGGTCTGGTGTTTGCCTAAAGTCTTGGTATCCCAAGACCATTAAACGTGACTTCTGTTAGAGCCCCGATGTTCTCCTGGTGCGGTGCGAGAAGTCATCTGCTGCCTAAACCTTTTGTACGCCCGACTCCGCACGCACAGGCAGCGGAGGTGCTGTCAAGACCGCCTAGCCCAAAGCGACTGCCGGTGAGGTTTGTGTGCGCCCAGGCTCGCAGCCTTTCCTCCCCTCGTTTGAAGTAGCTTGAGCTAAAACACCAAGCGTGTCAAGCAGAACGAAGGACCCGCTGGAGCGCAAGAGTAGCTGCGTCCTGAAGCTGTGCTGGAAGCTGAGCTTGCTGGGGCTGTCTTGTACCCGGGGCTGCTGCGGCTCACTCCTGCTCGCAGGCCTGTATGGGCTTGCTGTGTTTCCCAGGGTCTCCTTCTAACACTTTAACCTTCCCTTCTGTCAGCTTACATGTATTCAGTACTTGTGTGTCACAGTATTGCTGGCATACCTATAGGCTCGTTTTTTCTGTACGTTAAGTGCATTCAGTTGCTTTTCCATAGCTTGTTTTGTATTTAACATGTGCAAATTGTACACCTCTGCCTGCTTTTTATATATAACGCGGTGTCCAAAAATGCAAACAATGATGGCAAGGATTACTCAAGTAGAGGCGAATAGAGAATGAATAATACATTCAACTTCTGATTTCTAAAGAGATCATAGTTTCTTCTTGCTTATTTTACGAAAACAACTGGAACTTTCTGTACACCTGAGCCGCACTGGATGGGACTCTTCTGCTTTTCCCCCCATCCAGCTAAGCACGGTTACTGTTTCTGTCCTGATTTTTATGTACTGCCCCATGTGATAGTTTTCATTGTTTTAAGAAATAATGTCATTTTTACATCTGTTCACTGTAACCCCAGCCTCCTTTTTAATCCTAATGTTGAAATCCTATTCTTCAGTTTTACTTCCCTGGTAATTGCTTCCACTGCGAAGCACTTAACATCTGCCTCAGCAGACTTTTTTTTTTTCTCGGTCCATTCCCAGTCGGTAAAGATGGTATCCTGCTGTAATGCTGGTTGGGTTTTTTTTTTTTCATGTATGCATAATCCTTGCAGGCTCGTATCCTCTGCAGGCTCGGTGTTGCATTCTTTAAGCAATGGGCAGGCAGACTGAACTGCACTGCACTGGACTGGACCCGATCTCCTTGTATCCCATTAAACACCAGCTCTGAGCGTGATGCTGCACCATTAATCTCTCACGGTGTGCGTGGCTGGCTGTCCGGAGCCATTTCATAGTTCCAGCTAATTCTCGCTTTTCTTGTGCATTGTCTCAGTATCTGGAACTATTCTTAATCCTTTGCTGGGAGACAAAAATACCAGATTCAGAACATTTGGAAAACTGTTAAAGCTTAATAGGAAACCAGAGTGTAAAGCCAATTAATTAGGTGGCTAAAAAATTCAGTTCAGAGCTGCAAGGCAGATCTTTGCTGGGTTTTTACCCTTGACAGCATGGTGCACGGTGCTGACGTTACCGTATTGCGCAGTCAGCGATGTATCGCTCCGTTGTGTGTCCAAAAATGCCGGTCCTCCTCAGAAAAAGGTCTGGATACAGAAGCTTCCACTGTATACTCCTCAGCATTTTAAGAGAACTTTGATTAGCGTTTGTAGGTAATCGGAGATGGAGCTGCTCGTTGGGATGCTTACTCCAGCGCTTTTCTCCAAAGAGCCAAGCTTGTAGCAGTCAGATCTCGCAAGATCCAAATGCGGAATGACCGAGGACGTCCTTTCAGCACAGGGGTGTTCCATAAGCCTTGTTGTTCTCCCCCTGCCCGAGCCCTCTCCCTTCTACCCCTTCTCCTGCAGCTGAAACTCCTACAAACGCCCGACTGTCTTCACCCACAGGCTGCTTTCGGTTAGAATCTTCCTGTTCCTTTCCTCTCTGCTTCTGACTTAATCCTTTGCCTACTTCACAGGCCGATTCTTTGATGAGAATGAATCCCCTGTTGATCCGCAGCAGGGTTCTAAACTGGCAGATTATAATGGGGATGATGGTAACGTGGGTGAGTATGAGGCAGACAAACAGGCTGAGCTGGCTTACAATGAGGAAGAGGATGGTGATGGTGGAGAAGAAGACGTCCAAGGTGAGCTTGGGCCTTATCTCCATCCCATTGTAATAAAATCCACGCTGAGTTTACTTGTTGAATTTGTGTAAAGCCTCGCTATTTTTAGCTGATCAAAAATTTCTAACGTAGAATAAATCAGCTTTAGGCAATCTTTAAAATTGGGTCTCGCTCTTCGTTTGAAAGCGACGTTGCAGCCGTTCCCGGTGAGAGGGTGCCCGTACCGTGGTTCAGTCCTGTGTACAGTTTCTGCTAGGAAAATCAAGACGCTTCAAATTTCAGAAATGGCTTTGTCTAAAACCCCAAATCTGGCTTGCTGGGATATGGAGTCTTTGACTTTATAAAGCAGTTGTCAAATACAGAAGCGTAGGGGCTCTTTTGACTACTGCTTTGGTCCCACCTGCCTTCAGGTGGCACGCAACCAGTCTCCCGTTAGCCATTCCAAGTGTGATTTTCGTGCATCATACACAGATTCAACAGGCTTCTGGTTTTCCTTGCTAACCAAACTTCAGAACTCGTTAACCCAGTGCTAGCCTAACCCTGCATATGCATGCTCCCACCTCTTCCTGCACGCCTTCAGCGCCTCGCCTCTCCATTGCTCGTCTGCCGTGTACCTGCCACCTCATTCACCATTCTCCATCTAGTCGTCCGGTAATGTTTTGTGAAAGGTTTGCATGTCTGCAGGGTGAAAATGTTTGCGTAAACATCTGTAGTATTTCCAATTAAATAAAGTGCAAAATAAAGAGGGAGGAAAAACAAAACCCGATTGAAGCTCTGCAGGCACCCTGATTTTGATCAAGTTTTTTAGCTGGTAGTTTTTCAGACATGTATTTAATTGGTATCCAAGCATAATTAATGGGAAAAGCTGATAAAAAGTGACTGATTTTTGTGGGCAGGCATCCAACAATGCAGTGTAAGCGGTTTTTTTTTTTTTTCTGGGCTGGTAGTCTGAAACTCATGAACAAGCAAAAGAAAAGTATGGATCAGAACCCTGGCCAATTAATTAACTTCCCAATAAAAACAAAAGCTGTGGCTGCTCCAGGAGCCGTGGCCTGTTTTGTTACGCTTCTGCTCAAAACCGTAGCAGCAGATTTTGGTCGCCCTGGCTTGCTAACGTCTGTTCCTCTGGCTGGGTTGTTACTGGGCTGTAATTTGCTCGTACGAGCCAGCTTCCAAGCGAAGGTACAAAAGTCGATCCAGCTGCTGCTGTCGATGCCGTGGAAGCAGGGGATCGCTTCTAACGATGATGATCTTGCACTGGGAAGGGCAGTGTGGTGGTGCACGTTTGTATGTCTGAGCTCTGCTCTGCAAGTGGAAGCAGCTGTGCGGGTCAGGTTTTTCAGGGGTTTTAGTTCAGTTCCCCGTTGTAAGCAGCGGGTGGTGCCTGGCCCCTCGCCACCATAGCTCCTTAACTGCCCTTCAGAAGACGAGCCTTCGAGTTTTAACCAAGGCCACGTAACTGTCGCTGAACCCGAGCTACCTTCTGCCACGTGCCTCGGCCAGCCTTTGGGCTCGTCTTCACCCGCGGCCGGGAGGAGGTGGCTGCCCCAGCGCGCTCCTGCCGCACGCGGCTCTGGCTGTAGCTCAGCTCCCTGCTGGTTTGCCTGTCGGCACGAATACATCCCTGGGGTGGCCCTTACAGGGGGACGAGTGGCTTTAGGCAGCGAGAGTCAGTATCATGAATGCTGTAAACTATACCCGGTGACAGGGACAGCGTTCCTCAGCGGGTATGGTACGGTAGTAAGTGGTGGAAAATTGTTCAAAACGGCAGAGACCGTGCTTACGTAGCTTGCTGGGCAAGGGATTTTTGAAAAAGTAAGAGCTCTAACTGGAAGCGGCCTCACAGAACTGCTTCCCATTTCCGCGTGGTACCTGTCAGGTCCTGCTCTGCTGGCTTTAAATTTGGACTTGGTGGAAATGTGTTTTCCTGACCAACCCCTCTGTATAGACATAATGGATTTCATATCTGGTGGTACGGATTAGAGTGACTTCTGGAAGCCTTCTCATGAGGAATAGCCTGGGCAGCGTATGTTACTACCTCAGACTTCATTTTCCAAGCCCTTTGTTGTTTTCCTAATAACTCCTTGAGTTGAGATACAGCACGGCAAGCGGTACTGCCAGAAGCAGCATTTTGGAAAAAGCGCCTGCTTTAGTCTTTACACTCATTTCTTCACGGGGTAGGAGAGGGTAGAATTGTGGGGGTTTGGAGGGGGGTTGGTTGGAATTGTTTAGGGAGGAAAAAAACCTTGAATTTTTCTCAAAACTATTAGAAAAACATCACATGGTTTTGCATCAGGCTGGAACAAAGCATGTGGCGTGCGCAAACAAAGCGATTTAATGAAACATGTTTTTCTGTTGCCACTAGAAATGTGTGGGCCTTAGACTGAAATCATCAGAGGGAAATACTCCAGCTTGGCAGAGAGGCTCACGTGGATGTCCGCATCCGTGGATGTCCGCATCCAATCCGGCATTCCCTCCTTCAGCCCACCTGTTTGAAACGCAAGGCGATGCTTAAGAGCTGTTGGCTGCTACTATAGTAAATGCGTTTCTGGGGTGGCTGGATGGTGGAGGGTTATCTCATAGAACCACAGAATCACAGAATGGTTTGGGTTGGCAAAGCCCTTCAAGCTCCCCCAGCCCAACCGCCCCCCTACCCCTGCCATCCCACCCCCAAACCCTGGCCCTCAGCACCGCCTCTGCCCGGCTGTTAAATCCCCCCAGGGCTGGGGACTCGACCCCTTCCCTGGGCAGCCCCTGACAGCCCTTTGGGGAAGGAATTTTTCCATCAAGGGATATCCAGCTGCTCCATCGGCAGCTCCTTCCCCAACAAAAGCCTGTGCCGTGCAGGTAAACCTCGGCCTTTTGCTGTTGGGAGCAGGTTCCATCGGGTACCTGCGAGTGAGTGCGGAGGTGTTGAGGAGCTGCGGGCAGCGTCCAGCGAAGGACTCGGTGAATTTGGTTTTCCATTCCCGAGTACAAGCACCTTTCCCAAATAGGAAGGCCCACGGCTTTGAAATGCAGCAGGAGCTTATTAATTGGAACACGCTGAAGCTTTAGGGCTTTTTCTTGTCTTGAGGGAGGAAGGCTGGGGACCCACGCAGGAGAGGGAGGGATTACGGCAGGTAGAATGTGGAATATTATATTTTAAAACACCACCTGAAAAAAATACCGACTGTGCATTCTTCTTGATGGTTTTTTTTGCCTGTGCTACAGTGAATGGTTATACTGGGGATGCACGAGGGGGGTTGGTTTGTGTTTTTTTTTTTTTAAATTTTACGATTTTTCATGAGGCTCAAAACCCAAGGAGCAGAAGCTGAGCAGTAGGACAGAGTGGTGGGGAGAGAGAGAGAGTGTCACTCTGGATCTGAATGCCAAGGTGAAACATCTTCATTCTTCCAGCCAAGGACAAAGCTGTAAATCCACTGTTAGAGGAACCAAAGGCAGCTGGGAAAGGAGCGGCGGGTGTGAAGGGGCCACTTTGCCACCGCATCGCCCCTGCCCTGCTCCCGGCTCCTGCCGTGCCTCCCGGCCCGCTGCCCTTCGAGAGCCGGCCGCCTGGCTGGGGGGCCGAGCGCTTATCAGGGAGCAGCCTGGCCGGACGGGTGTGTGTCCGTTGTGAAGAGCCACGGTGAAAAATGCGTTGTTGGTCCCTCAGCAGTGCTGAGGGAGAGAACGGGGGTTTCCATTGATCAGAGGTTTGAAAAGGTCGAGAGCTGCCTTTTACGTCTTTAAAAGCCTCTCTTCAGATTTTACCCTCGAGTCGGAGACGCGAGCTAGCAGCATGTAACAGCGCTGACACACAGGCAATGCCAGCATTAGTAAAAATCCCATCACGGGAAATTGTGCCGCGCCACGTTTGCGTGGAAGGGATCGTTGTTCGAATCTGGAGGAAGTACTGCCTTAGTCTGGAGGGGGTCACACGGGCTTCCCTGTGCCCGTCCCACGAGGCACCCAACCTTTGTAAGCTCTTGGACTGTGTTAACTCTAGAACGGGTCAAAAAATAGCACCGTAACTTTCTGAAGTAGTGGACTTTGCAGTTGGGTTTCCGTGGGAGAGTTTGAAACCTTTAAGGGGGAAGATTCTCAGACTGCAGTAGTGAGTTTAACTGGTTCCACAGTCTCTTAGGTCAGTAGAGCTCTGGAACACGGTTGCAGTAAAGCCCAAGGTATTACAGAGTGTGAAGCCCTAGTTTTTTGCAAGGGACAACTCCCCGAGCGCTGAGAGCTGGACTCGTAGCGCAGGCCCTTGGGCCTTCTCCGTACTTTCCCCAATGACTTCATTCCCATCACCAGGCGGGGGCTGCTCAGCATGGATGTGTGCATTAGCAGCGTGTTCTGGGAAGGGATGTGTACATAGTTTTTCGGTAGTATCACATCAGCCTTGATCTGAATATTTTAATTGCAGACGATGAAGAGAGAGACCTACAGAACGACCTCGTTGATTACGGCAAGCCACGCTTCAGCGACGGCGTTCTCTAGGGTCAGGTTTCAGCGGGAAACGCGGATGGGGAGAGATCTCCACGGAAGAACTCAAAGTGCTGCAAAACCGAACCGTTGTCACTTCAGGTTCTTACTTCCCAGGAAGCTGATAATTGAGTGGTGGGTGTACGCAGAGTCGGCCAAGTGACAGAAGGAAACCGTTCTGTACAGGTGTACATAGTTGTACTATTGCAAATTGTATTAAAACTACATTTTTGTTGTGACATTGAGCCAATTACTTAGACTGTACCTTATCTGTAATAATCTCTACATTTAAAACCGGTATTATAAATATGGGCTGAACTGTTCCTGCAATTTAGAAATCTTTGTAAACTGGAGAACTTGTACAGTTTGTATCTCACGTAACAAATACACTGTGGAAGCGATGTACAGCCAAAGGACTCCTTTTCTACAGTAACACCTGTATGAGCAACGCTTCTCCCGCATTTCTCATGAGTGCTGTGGGTTTGTATTTTGCTCTCAGTTTAGAATGAAATCTGAACGTTTCAAAAATTGCTCCTTCCTCAACGTAACCTGAGGAAAGGCTGTGAGAGCCTCCGGAAGCAAGTACCCTGTTAGTTCTCCTCTACAGTGACCAAATCTTGTAGCTCGAGCTGGGAATCGGCGATGCCAGAATTTTAATAATTTGATACCTCCTGGAAAAGTTGTGTAACCAATAGCTTATTTTAAAAGGTAATAGAAGTAATCCAGCACAGCTTGTAGGAAATCGTGTGTGTGGTGAAGAGAGCAAGCGCGTTAGTGAGCGACAGACCCCTCTGCATCAGCTTTGTAGGAGCCTTCGTTGAAGGACCAACCCTCGCCCTCAGCGAACATGTCAGCGCTTTGCTGCCTCCAGAGCGTCCATCCTGTGTCGCAGTCACTCGAGTTAATTTATGATTTAATACTTTGATACAGATCTCTCGCCATCCGCCACATTCCACGGTTTGATTTTCTATAGCGGAGGGTTTGTAAGTCAGATACTTTTTGTATTTGGTGCTTAAGCACTTTCTGGGTTGCATGGAAGCGATTCTGTTGCTCTGCAGTAGCGCAGATGCAGGTTATTGAGCCGGCCTGCTTCTCCAAAAGGGCTGCTGTGGAAAGAATTCTAGGGCCGACGACGTGGGTGATTGTACTTTATCTCTGCACTCAGGTTCCAATTCGAAGTAACAGTTAAGGTTTGCTCGATGCCAGCTCAGTGAACCTCTTAAATAAATTCCAACGGTCAGACACTTCGGTTCTGGCTACAGGGATCTCCTACCACTCAGTCTTCAATGCAGCAGAAACGAGAACGCCCCATGCTGGCCATGCACGTCCAGGTGGGTTCTTGTTTGTTGGTTCGTTGAAGGCTCGAGCTCTTCATTCCGTAGTGCTGGGAGGCAGCCGGGGGGCGTAGCCCTGTCATGGTGCGATGTGCTTTTAGTTGAAAACAAAACGCTGAACCTGCTCAGAATTAGCGGCCGTACTAAGACCACAGGATAAGTATGAACTTGTGCGGGATTCTGGGAACAGCAGTCTTCAGGACCTGCTGTAGTTAAGCACTGCAATTTTTTGCTTGTCTTAAAATGTAATTTCACCCTGGATTAGGTGTTAACTTGATTCTTCTAATGAGAGCAACATTTATGGGTTCTAATAAATTAAATTGTTTAAAGTATGGGAGGCTTCTGGCTTTTTTTTCCTTTTGACTTTGTAAAATTGGATTACTTCAGGCTTCACAGAAGTCGAGGCATTTGATGCACCAGCAATGGTGACCGCTGTAGGGGGCAGCGAGGGAGGCGAGGCGCCGGCTCCCTGCCTTCCAGCTGCTTTTCATCAGGGGCAGCCCCATTTCCAAGCCAAACGCCTGCCCCAGCTCCCGTACCGGCACGCTCAGCGGGAACGCGGGCAGCAACGCAGGCGGTGGGCTCTGAGCTGCTTCTACGGGTACGTGAGAGCCGCTTGGCGGTACGGTGAAAGTCTGCCTCAGGTCTGCCTTCGTGGATTATGTTTGTGTATGAATGGTGGTGGGGAACGCTGGGCAGTGCTGCGTTCCACCCCTGAAGCCCGCGAGGCCTCCGGTCAAACACGCAGGTGGCCGGGGAGGTGGGGCTGACCACGGGTGAGCTGCCCTTTGAGAAGCGCCTACGACCACGCTCCCGCACGGAGGTCAGTAACTCTGTTGTTGTGAAATAAATTAATTATCCTGGCTTACAGCGAGGAATACAACGGGCCAGGAGGCCGGGGCCGAGGCTCACGCCCAGCTCGGTTTTCAGTGGCTCTTGTGACCATACCCTGACTCAGCCTAGCGTTACCTTTCGTTCCCAGTAACAAGATGGGGAGATAGACAATAAAATTTTATTTTAGCTGCTTCTCATCTAGAATATTAAACCATTTCATGTTATTCCTTTTAGTCGGTACAAGTGTGGTTTTTCAAAACAGCAGCCCCAAAGCCCCTTCTATATCCAACACAGCTTTGCTCCGTCAGTGCCCTGGGCCCCTTTTGCTGCCTTTGCCATCACACGTGAGCTGGTGAACGACAAGGATTCCTTAACGCGGTTCTGTCCGGTCTGATTTTGCCCTGTAACCTGGTCATGTCTGTGTACGATACGGGATGATGTCATCTGGCATTCCTAGCCCACATCATTGGCGAGCTGACCTTGGGGAATCCGTGGATTTTTTAATTACAGTCTTGCTGTAACGACTGTGCATAATCCACTTCTTACCAAGCATAACTTCTGTATGCCGGGGGCTGCCTCTCGATATTTGGCACAGCCCCATGTTAAGATTCTTCAGCTCTAGCAAAAAAAAAAAATCAAACGCTGTTCGTCCCAGCTTTCCGTGCCTCGCTGACCCGTCGCCCCTTACCTGCCGCATCGGTTACCTCGCCTCTGCCACCACTTGGTCTGGAAGGGCCCAAGCTCGTCACACGGCCCTGCCTTCCAGCACGTTTGGGAGGTGGCACCAACCACGCGCCTGCGGCAAGCGACCCCACGGCAGTGGCCGAAAGGTGACAAAGCGCCCTGCGGCTCCCTTTGCTGGGAAGCATCCCCAAGGCTGCACCCCCCTTGCTTCCAGGCTAAAAGGCGTTAGGCAAGATGAGGAAAATGACTGTTTCTCAGGCTATCTGAAGGTGGTAAAAAGGCAAGAGAGCAGCCCAACGGCCACTTGGTCCCAGCCAGCACGCTTGCTTGCTGCTGGCGTTCTTCTGTTCTATTCCTTGAAAAACGGATGCCCAGAGTTTCACGGCCTATTTCATAACCGGCCAAGGAAGGGGGAAATACAGAGTTACGAAGGAGAGATGTGAGCATCCATCTCAGAACAAAATTTAATCTCTGGTTTGGTTGGCGCCCCCTTGGTGGAACGAGCAGCGCCGCTCCTGATGCACCCACAGCACTCGGTGACGTTTCGACAACCGGCACCTGAAAAGTGCAGGGAGACTCGGACAGCAAACTGTGCCCGGAACGGTAGGCTTGTTTTGCCTTTATAGTCTGGGAAAACACTTGGCTGAAGTACAGCCCCTATGGAAACACTGTTTGATCTTAGTGGGTATCCTTTTAAGGAATCTAATTTAGGTCAGCAAGCACTTCACCCTTCATTATTTAGTGATCCAATGTTTAAAGAATTTTATTTCTAAGGGGAATTGTTCTGTCAAACAAATTCCACTTTAGTGAAAAAAAAAAAAAAGTCTGCATTCTTTTGGGAAACTGCCAATGTTTTTTGAGCAATGTTCCTTGCTTTTTTTTTTTCCCCCCCATGGTCGGTTTGTTTGTAGGTGGCTTTGTTAGAGCCGTTTCCCCGAGCCATCTCCCCTCTTGCATACGGCTCCTGCCGCTTCCTCCACCCCCCCGGTCAGTCCCGTGCCACCTTCTCATTCCAGTTCCTCCTTGCCATTTTTCCTCGCTGCCCTCCTCCTCCTCACGCCATGCCAGCAGTCTCTTCCAGACTGCGTTGACAGCGGGGTCGTCCCCCGCAGCTCCCTGCTCCTACCTCGTCCTTGGGCCAGGCCTCCAGACCTGCAGCACCTCCTCTCCCGCTCCGGGCCTCCCTCCCAACAGCCCTTCACCCGCTGGGAACCGCTCCGCTGCGGGACCTGGGATACGTGATTGGCATTGGTCTCTAACCACTGCTTGGGCTGGAAAATAAATTCCGACGTCTGAACAGCGCAGCTGAAGATGCAAGACGACGATCAGAGGCGCCTTTGTTTGTCAGGAATTCCTGGAGCTCCTCATCCTCAACTCCATGCGAGATCCGATCACTGTATAATATCCTGGGAAGCAACGAGTCCCGCAAGTTGAATCCTACTTTTTAATGCTGTCGCAAGGCTGAGAGGGGGCAAAAGTGAGCGATTCCTAAAGCCAACGTGCCCAAAGGCAAACAGAGCAGCCCAGGGAAGCGGGGCTTGCTTCAATTTCACATGCTGCTGAAGGTCACAAACTCCAAGTCACCCGCTCGGGGTTTCATGAGCCACTTCGTGGTTTTTTTCAAAAAGCACAGTTTGCCATCGGCAATCCGCAGTTCTCAGTCAACACCTATTTCAGGTATTCAGGTATTTCAGGTGGGGGCCCGAAGAAGTGATGAAACTGTGGCTGCCTTCAGGGACATAGAAGAACGCGTGCTGAACACAACGAACAGACGCGGGTTTTTCTAATAAAGTTCTATCAAGCACTCGCTCACTTTCTAAAAACATTAATTTAAAATATTAATCACCGATCTGCCGCTTCGCGTGACTGTACCCCATATAGTCAAAAGACAGGTTCTGCTCAGCACCGCTATCAGGGCTTATGAGTAAAAACAAGAATGACTAACCTATCCTGATTTTGTTTTTAAAAAGCAATTTGGTAATCCCTGTGCCGTTTCTGCTGAGCCAATACCTGTTTCCATGGAAATAGCAGCACACAAAACGTTGACACATTTCAGCGGGAGCGAGCTACTTAAACATCTGCTTCCCTGAAGCCACCAGCTAGACTTCAAAATAAACCCGGCTCTCACATTTGGTGGAACTGGTTTACAAGAAAAATCAAACGAAGCAGCTTTAAATGTCGGCCCAGCCCCAGCCTTCCCAAACAATCCGGCCAGCCGAGGCAGCACGCTGCTCACCCCATTCCTGTTCTAAGGCTCCCGTTACACACAACTTCCAATCTACACGGCAAGGCATTTAAGGAGTCATCTCTGGAAAAAAGCAGCGAAGAGCACCAACAAACCTTTTCCTATCTTTTCATCCAGTTTTCCTACACACTTGGAAGAGCTTCACGTCCCCGCACAATTCTGCATCGCTGAGCACTCCACGTGGTCACCGGTAAGAGAACGTGTGGTGAAGATGAGCACCTACTTCTCACCGAAGCTGCACTCCTGGCTGCAGTGGTGTGGAAAAGCCAGTCTTTAAACGGAATTCAGAGGAGATTTAGTTACCAGCGATCGCTTTAGCCAGCCAGGCCCATTGCCTGTCCAGATGCCATCCTAGCTGAATTTTAATACAGTACTTTAAACTGACAGAAAAAAAAAAAAAGGGGGGGGGGGGGGGTGAAGGCCAAAAAAAAAAAAAGCAAGCATCCGCTGATAAAAAGGGTAGAGCATGCTTTGGCTGTGCCGGAAAACTAAAATTACTTCAGCTACTCCATTTTTTCCTAGAATGATTTCCTATCAGTGCCTTCTTTTCCCTACCCCTGCTTTTCAAGCCCATAAAGAAGAACAGCTCCACCCTCCCGTAACCCTGCAAACACACCACCCTGGCTTAAACGTCTTTATTGGAAAATGGGCTTCCTACTGACTTGAGATTAAAGGCAAAAAGAGCAGCACTATTCAAAAGCAACACGAAACGTTATTTACTGTCTTACCTTTTTCCCAATCTACACCTGAGCATTAACTTGTGAGACACTGCTGGCCAACAGCTTTGCTCTTCCTTAGGGACGTCACATATCTTGAAAAGTGAAAAACATTTCATTTTCACAGGGTTGAAGCAAACAGCACGTTTGGCGTAAAAGGACTTTTTCTGCTAAACCTCGATTTCTCCCTCTGCCTCCAATTCTCCATCACACCCCACCCCCCCGCCCCGTAAATCAGCTTCGTCCCCGCTAGAGGGGAGCGTGGCCAGAGACCACCAAACCCGTCCCTCGACCTACGCCAGAACTCCTGGTAGCGCCGTTCGCTGCTCCCTCTTTGCTGTCCTCATCCCCTGCGAGTGTCTTCAGCCAAGACAGAAACCTCAGGGATACAAATTAAAGTAACTTTTAAAAAAGGTAAAGCTTGGAAATCTTACCTGGCAAAACGCACAAGCCTGGTGTTTCATGAGGACACGAAGCAGCACATGATACAACGGTTCTGACCCGATGTGTTACAAACCATGATTGCTGACATTAATTATTACAACAGAAAGGTCGTAGGCTTCTTGCTTTGTAAGCTACGCACTCTTACCTCCGCCTGGCGCGCTGTCCGGATACATGGCCCTATGCAAGGATACGAGCCGCATTATTTCCGAGCATGCAGAATTTCATCTGCCAATAACCTTCACGGCAGACCTAGGAAATTGGACAAGAGAGAACAAATCATCTTGGGCTGTGCCTAACAGACGTTTTTCACGTGTTAAATATGCTCCCACTTGGAGCTGTGATGAAGGACACAGGAAGGACACTCGCATCAAGGGACTCCCTCTCGGAGTATCTGGAAAAAAACCTCAACTTTTAAAACAGAAGGAACATCCTAACACAATAAATTTTCCTTTTGTATTTATGCTTTGGAAGCAACTGCAGTGACATGTGAACCCCTGTCGGGGCTAGCCGTGACTCCACACGTAGTTTGAATTAGCCAAATCATTTTGCAGTACATCAAAACATTGCAAAAGTTTTATTAAGGGGTAGCCCAAAGACTTTATCCTCCCTTTCATTCCCTACACTTCCGTTTTTCAATCCACTGATCAAAACCGTACAGAAAAGTTGTAATAAAATGGAAGCCTGGTTACGTGGAGAACAGCAGCGCTGGGCTGATCCCTGGCACGAGGGCTTTGACTGACGCCGCTCAGTGTGACTCGTACTGTTCAACTTCAGGCGCGTCGCAGGGGTAATTTGCGAAGCATCTCCTTGTTCTGGGCTGCTTATTACAGCTGATGGGAAGGAACAGCCTTCTCCAAATGGAGATTCAACTCCCTCTCCTGTTTTCCATGGAGTACCGGAGTGCAGGGCTCCGATTCAGACATCTAGGCCGAGTGCCCCAAGGGAAGCGGGATGAACCCGGCGAAGTGAATGACCGGCCCCGCTCAGGTCTTGCTTTAGTAAGCTCATTTTGTTGGGCCCAGCTTATGATACCCATAGTGAGGGCATCCAGCAAACCAACTTCCACCGAAGGCACATATGCATCCTCCAAAAAGAGAGGCACAAGTAGCGTTTATCGTCTCAACACGTACACGTATTTGGAAGTCTTCCACGAAATTCAGCCCTCTTCTGCTCCCCGCTGGTGCCACTTCCAAAGCCACGCACAGGAGCTATGCCGTGACCGCCACCTACGGCATCCCCGCGCCGGAGTCGGGCTGATGTCAACCAAGAAGTTTTGGGGGGGGTGTGTGTGTGTGTGTGTGTGTGTGAAACCAGTGTTCAGAACCGCTCCAAGAATTCCGTTATCCATCTCCAAAACCAGTGTGAACTCTGAAAGCTGGTGGGTTGAAGGAACACACGTGGCAGTCGGTGTAAAGGCGCAAGGACAGCCGGCCCCGTGGCAGACCCTGGGGTGCCTGCCTTCGCTGGGGACAAGATGCAACCCCCGGATTCTGGGATCCCATAGAACAGGGTAATTAAAAATATAACAGCGAGTGGGGCAGCAGGGTTCCTGGATGAATTGCTTGGAATGTATCGTGAATTATCTGCATCCATTTAAACACGGTGATCTCTGCTGATTGTTTAATTAAAAAGTAACGACACTTCACAGCTTCAAAGCACCGTACAGCTATAAGCTAACGAACATACACCAATCACACGAGGGTTTAGGAAAATACTGAATTCCTCAAACGCTGAGAGCTGATACCATACCAAAGACCAAGAAAATTCTTGCAATTGTCCCACCGCCTAAAACTTTCAAATGCAAAATTACAAGAGAACAAAACACCTCTAACACTGCACGAATAACAAAACTTTAAATCCCCCAATTCGGAAAGGCTGTACTTTAAAAGCACTCACAGGTCCATGTAAATGAATGCTGGGGATGCCAAAAATATTTTGCCCAAGGTTGAACTGAGAAAATACATATTCCCAAGTCATTTTTGATCAGCAAGTGATCGCAGTACTTTGTTTTTATGCCCAGCCCTGAAGAGAAATCTGACTCCAAGAGCCATTAGCATACAGATGGGATGTGAACTTTCGAAGCTTATGCAACTGTTACTCCATTACAGACAGCTCAAATCAATTAGGTTGTTAAAAATCAGAGAATAAATCTTTGTTTCAGTTTAAAATACGAGTACTCCCTTATACCTCAGACACAGACATGAAATTCGAAGCTGGTGAAAATTCAGCTGCTTGAGGAGGGGCTAAAAAACCCCAACCCCAGAATCCCTCAGCGTTCTCTCTGCCACTGTTGGTTTGCTCCCTCCCCTCCTCCTTGCTTCAACCTTCCTTTCTCGCTCGCTCTCCCCCAAAAAGGCTGAAGAGGAAGACTAAATTTCCCTCGTAAGATGGTTTGATTCAGTCCTCAAACCCAGTAAGTGTGAAATCAGAGGGGTGTTTATCCTGCTTAGTGGGAAAAACCTCAGCATAGCCATGACTACGTGAATTCCAAGTACCTCTGTAACGAACAGAAGGAAAACAATTAACAGTAAGCTGAAGACTTTGCTGCCAAGACTGAAGGGTGACTTCAACAAGCATGAGAAATGCAGGCGCCTACAATGAGCAGTCAAAGAAATAACTCGGTTTAGTCTAGTTAGTCCCAACTGCCCAATTTTGCGGGTTTTCAGTAAACAGGCTTCGCTAAAGCTTTCTCAAAGTGACATGGATCCCACAAAAGCCAAGCCTCCCTGATGAACCTGTTTTGGTTTAAACATCAGGAAAGGCAAACAAACCGATGGGTGGCATCTCACCAGAAGGTAAAAAACAGCTCTGTATGAAACAAATTAAAAATAACCACATTTTTCAGGATTTTAATAGCCACAAAGAGCATTCTGCTTAAAATACTTTGAAGACTAAACTGACAAGATGAAAACAGATACCAAGTAACGAATGGTGTATGTATTTTATTAAATGTTATTGTTTTACATTTCCATATAGACAGAATCATAAACAGTGACAAATCCAAAGCCTGCAGAACAAAGGCTCTCTTGTAAGCAAGTATTTTGCAATAGAACGTTAAATGTTTTCGGCGAACGACAGCATGATTTGCCTGGAAAATGCACAAGGTTGACAAGACTTCACAGACGTTGTCAAGCGCTTCTGCCTCAGTTTAACATTAGCACATGCAGCAGACCCTCCGCATAAGCAATTTTGGAAAAACTCAGTCATAAAATGCCACATTAAATCTAACCCTGCCCAAATTCAACAGAGGGGCTGCCAGAGGCCAAACCAATACAAAAAGAGGACGAGGAGCCGGGTCTTTATCTGTGACTTTATGGTGCCTCCACTAATTAGCGCTTTTTTCTGCACACATAACCATTTACTGCTCACTTCCAACTCTCGTGGATTTGCCTGAGAGGGACACGTGTGGTTCTCCCTTTCCTGAATATCTCACAGCGACTCAAGAACTTCCACACTTGCACATACCCCCAAAAGCATGAGGGCTGTATTCTTCAACCTCCGCATGCCACAGGAAAAGCCCAAATTTTATTTGAACTCATGACTTTTTATGACCCTAAAGCTGTGTTTCTCAGGTAGCAACGACAAAATTGTGAATACAAGCAGTCCATCATTAACTGTGCTCAAACCATGGCGCGCGCTATCGGCACCGGTTGCATATCCTCCGAACAGCAAATCAACAGAACTGATTAACAGCTGCCAAAATGCCCTTACGTGTTCCCAAGGCAAAGAAATACACGTAATAGCGTGCATAAAAGGTTTTCTTCTACACAAATATATTTAATACCACTATTTTGTTTGCATATTGGAGAAAAGCTGGATTGAAAAGTGCTATTTTACTCAAAGCAAGGTTTTTGAGGTCCCGAGTTCTTCGCAGAATCCACTTCACTGTTCAACACTGGCCTCTGAAGTAATTCTGCATTGGACAACCTTCTGCTCTGTCCGTATTACGGAGAATTCCAGCATGCCATAAATCTACCTGTTAACTGCAATCCTTATTGCAGGATACATACAGAACTTTAAGTAAGCTGGGACCCTTCTTTGAGGAGAAAAACCAGAACAGCAAATAGGATTAAAAATCTTGCTGCAATAAACTAGAAAATGTGAGGTTGGGCCTTTGTATCATTGTGGAGAAACAGCACAGGGTTCTGCACTAGCTAGAGCTTCCTAGCTGACTCCAGGACTAAGGAGACCTTATTTCTCTAGTACAGCAGTGGTTTAAATACAACGGAAAAGGAAAAAAGAAAAACCCAAAACCAAAACCCAAACAATTGGGGGCATATATACCTACTTACCAGAATGCAGGGGAATTTTCAAGCCAGCCAGAAACAGGGTAATGATCTTTATGCAAGAACTTCATGCTGACACATTCTTCAACCTGTATCAAACTCTTCCCAGGTAGCCACAATGGGATTGCCAGTATGGATACTCCACAGTTTAACTTCCTACGACTGGACTTGACCTCTTGTGGATGTGTATTTCTGTCCCTAGAGGACTGGTTTACGACTGTAGATTGTTCAGCGATGCACTGTGCTAGATCAAACATTCGCAAAGGTTCATGTAAATTTGCGCTTGCCTTTGTTTCTGCAGGGGGGTGCAGTACCATATGAATTCTGATTCCTGTCAGCTGAAGTGTCAGCAGCGAGAACAGCAAGTCTATAGCTGTTCCCGGACAGACAGATTGGATCGCAGACGTCTAGGCACGAAGGAGCAAGCATAGCCTGGTAGCTGCTTCTCATGTAAGTCAAGTGCATGGCTGTTTACCTATTAAAACACAATTTATTCCCTTCAGAGAAGCAAAAGAAACAACAATTACTGGAAGTAGGTAAGTTTAAAAATATAAACCCAAACAAGAATTGTTTTGTTTATCCAACAACTCTCTCTCCCTCATGTCACAGCTGTTTTCACTTTGGCAAAACAAACTGGATCAAACTGCTGCGCTCAGAGTACCAAGTGGTATCTGCAAGAAGGATGCTGAAATACTAGAGGGAAGTTAGAGGAAGACACCGCCCCCGCGCCCCAAATTATCCAGGGAATTAAACTCTTTCCCCCTGAAAAAGCAAAGGCCACGGGGCAAGATTCGGGATTTTAGCTTATGAAACAGAATTCTGAGGGATGCCCTGATCCCTACACGTGGGTCTTGACACATGAAAGAGGAACTCCAGCAGCGCATGACTGTTGAATCTTGCTGAGAAGCGTCAGATGCGATAGCTGCAAGTTAAACTCAAAACTGAAACGAAATACAACCCCTAACTGCAGGTACTTGAAACAGCTTACCAAGAAAAACTGGCGGACTCACCAATCCTTGATCTCTACAACAAATAGGGAAGTCACACTAAAGCACGACATTTTAAATGAGTGTGTAAAAACTAATGGATCAGCAAGACCCAGGGGGGGGAAAAAAAAAAAAAAAAAAAAAAAGAGTTGGGAAGAAATCCTAAAATAGGAAGAATGGCCTTTCAAATGAACATTCACAATCTAACATTTCAGGAACGTGCAACGTTCTGGCAACTATACCTTTTTTTCCTTCAGTTTCTCTGTAAAGCGAAGAAAATGCGCACCTAGGATATCTCAGTCTGACAGAGCGCCTGAAATCCACCGTCAGGGGAAGCACCCGCCGCTGCCAACACACGGGCCTTTCCTTCGAACCGAATGCGCCTCGCAAGCTTCTAATGCTCCCCGTGCCCGCGGGCAGAGGCGGCGTTATTTAGCGTTTTTACATTTCACACACACGCAGAGCTAACGCTCTTTTCGTGGTGTACATTATCATGTGGGGAACAGGTTACGGCGGGTGGACCTTTGAACTTTTGCCTTCACCGCACCGTCAATTAGCAATGTGATGTTACATATGCCCAGCTGACGAGTGGCAAAGCTCACAATCCTGCTGGTCCAACGCGGCTCAGAACCAGGGGACTCGAGGACAGCCCAAGACCACTGTGGAAGCCACATTTTAATATTCTGTAACACAGGGAAGTACGGTTCTCATTCCCCTAAAGATTAGTTTGAACCCTGAGTCATATGCTTTAATCTCTCTTCTAAATGCTTTTTTGGCTTTCGTTATAAAGGCTCTAGACTGTTTTGGTATTCATACAAATATCTGCTTGCTTTGAATCTCGGTGAACGACTTCCTCTGGCAGCTAGTTCTAATTACATGGTTTAAAAAAGTATTTCCACCTACCGTTTTTTCAAAACTCCCACTTTCCAAGTATCAGTGAATGTCCTTCTGGGCTGGTACTATGAGACATCACAAAGTTATCTTGCCATACTAGTTCCTCTTACTGGACTGACAAACAATCTTAATTAAGTTTTAACATGTCCAAGCTAACCTTTTTCACAGCTGATCATACAAAAAATATTCAAGTACTACGGGTAATGAGGACATTTAGAAATACTTCAATGCTCTAAAGGAATAAGGCTACCTGTTCTGAAGGGGGACTACTGTTTCCACTGCCCTTTTATGACCTCTTAAGAAACCATGGTAAAATTAGCTTTATAATGTCTTCTGCTAAAGAATATTAGAGTCCTGCGATGGAATTCTAAAACAAATCTTGGCTTCACAGCAGCAGATGTGGTGCAGCAGATGTGGTTCAGTTTAACAAGCCAATAAATACTCTAAGTGACTAGAGAGCTGGGACTTTTATAATACGATCCAGGTTTAAAACCTAAGAAGGGAGTCAACAGGTACTAGAAGAAGAAAACACACAACACCTGTGTGGGTTTCTGCTAAACTAGAGGACGTGGATACAAGCCACGGCTGTAGAAACATTGCGTTTGCAGCAATACCTTGAGAAGTTATCCTACTGTCATAACACACGCTAACCTGGGGACTGAAGGCTTGCGTTTAAAAAGCTTGGCGGATAAAAGTAATCACCGATGGAAAGAAAAATTAGATCTACAAGTTCAGTGGGATGCAAATTACAGACCTAACCTCGCTACGGCCTCTTATACTTTACTGCATGAGGTGGTCAATCTGCTTCATTAAGTCATTCAAACACTAAAGCATGCAGCATCCTCAACATTTCACACCGAAAGAAGCTGCCTAAAAAAACCCAAAACAAACAGATCAACAAAACAAACAAGAGAAAGTGAAAATAAAACTTCACACTAGACTCCACAGGCGTCTTAAAACACAAACCACAGAACGAGCACTGTCCTATGCTTTGCAAAAGAAGGTAGCGCTACGTAAGCTGAGCAATCCAAACCACGGCAGGTCGAGCGAGCGGGCAGAACCGGGAGCGCCGCCGGTTCCACCCGCGGGCGCGGAGCCAGCAGCCGCCTCCGGAAGGCCAGCCCGGCCGGCCGAGGGGGGACGCTTCCCGGGTGCCAGGGAGGCCAGCACCCCCGGGGCCGCGGCAACGGGGCCGCGGCCCCGCCGGGCTCCCGCCCGCCCCTCCGGCTGCAGCGGTGGCCGCGCACCGGGCCCCGGAAAACGCACTCCCGCCCGCCACCGCTCCGCGGGGACGCGCGGCCCCGGCCCGGCAGCCAGCGCTCCCGCAGCCAGGCAGCCCTCGGTCGGGGCCGCCAACGGGGGCCCCCCCCCCTCGCCTCACAGCCCCCCCGGGCCCCCCCCGCTCGCGCCCCCCGCAGCTCTCCTCACAGCTCGCCCCTCGCCCTCACCTCAGGGGCGCGGCGGGCGGCTCGGCCCGGCGCCAAGCGGGCGAGAGGCGGGCGCTGCCTCCTCCGCGTGAGGCACCCTCGGCTCCGGCGCCTCAGGCGCAGCCTCCCGCCCCTGGCGGCGGCTCCCGGCCCGGGGGAAGAGGCGGCCGGGCCCTCGCCCCCGCGCTGCGCCGCGGCCCGCGCTCCCCCCCGCCCGCCGGGCCCCCCTTCCCCCTCCCGGCCGCCCCGGGCCGCCGTCCCCAGGCCCCCCCCCCGGCCGGGCGCGCCCGGCGGCCCCCCCCCCCGGGAGCCGGCGGCGGGAAATGGCGACTGGCTGCTGAGCGGCTGCGGAGCGCGGAGCCCCGGTGGCGGTGTAAACACAGCGGCGCCCGCCCGGCCCGGCCCGGCCTGGCCCGGCCGCGGGGGACCCGGACACGGGGGCCCGCCCCCCGGCTCAGGCAGCGCGGGGTCCCAGCCCGGGATCAGGTGGGAAGGCAAGGGGTGGCCGCTCCGGAGTGACCGGCGGGAGCCTCCCCTCAGGGCCTGCCCCGCGGCGGGCCCCTGCGCCCCGCGCCCCCGCCCGCCCGCCGGGCTCCGCCCCCCCGGCCGAGACAACCCCGTCCCCGCCGCCTCCCCCTCTAGGCCGAGGCCTGCGGTGAGCCTCCGCCGCCCCCCGTCCCGTCCCGCGCCCCGGGCGGCGGTGGGCGCCGCGGGGGCTGCGCTGTGCGCGCCGGGGGGCGGCGGCGGGCGGCGGGGGCGCGTCCCGGGCCGGGCCGGGCCGGCTCAGGGGGCGTAGCTCTGCGGGCTGCATCCCAGCCCCGGCTCCGCACGGGCGGGCCGTGCCCGGCGCTGAGCTCCCGCGGAGCGCCGCGCAGGACGCGCCTGTTGCTGGCTGCTGCTGTCGCCGCGCCGGGGCGGCAGCGCTGGACGTGCCTGTCACCGGCTCCGGGCGGGAGAGGGGACGGGGAGGGCGGGGGGCTGCCGCCCCGCTGCCCCCCCGGGGGATGCCGGGCACCGGCGCGACGCCGCAGGCTGCCCGGGCAGGGATCCCGGGCGGCGAAGGATGTCAGCGCGGCCGGGCAGAGGGGGATGACACCAACTTTGTCTGCTGTCACTTGTGAGGGCGGGGGGGAAGGCGGCCGCGATGGACCGGCCAGCAGCGTGCAGGGCCACCGCCATCTCGACCCGTTATTGGCATTCCCTGTCAATGCTGGGAACGCGGCACGAGATGTTAGCGTGTTGCATGCCACATTGATTATCTGCTCACTTCTGTGTTACTGAAGAGTACTGTACAAGCCTGTTGCTCAGTTTTATGGTACTGAGGCGCACATGAGAGGACAGGTCTTCTTATTTCTTTGTGACTGTTTTGCTGAGCTCTAGCCTTGACGCGCCTGGGATATCGCTTCCTCGGCGATGATAATGATGATAGCACTTGTCCTGATCCCAAGCCTGTTGTTTCTGGCGGGGGGTTTTCATAGTCTTCCAGTTGCTTAGGGTATGCTTTTAAAAGTAATTTTGAGATTGTATTTATTGACTTTGCCTTTCTCGGTAAGTTTGCACTGTTACAATACAATAGTCCTCAAAGAGGATCTCTAAGTCATAGCTATTACTCTGTTGCCTTGGGCGAGTCACAACCTCTTTTGCCATTTTTCCATCAGTAAAATGGGGATAATAATACCTTGGAGAGTTGTTACAAGAAGTAGTTAATGTTTGTAGAGGGCTTAAAGGACCTAAGTGTTATTAATTAAGCCCCATGACACATTAAGGTAAGAGTTAGTGAACCAGGTCACATGGATGAACTGAGGCAGGAAGAGATTATGATTTAGCTAGAGTAACATATTGGATCTGTGACAATAGCAAAAACAAGTTGTAACTACTTCATGCTGTAGGCACAAGCGAACGTTTTTAACAGATACGCTTCCTTTTTTGCCTGTGTGACTTCCAGTTGACTGGATAGCTCCAAGGACACTTGTGGCTTGCCCACTTAAAAGTGTTTCAGCAGTTTTCATAACAAGATATATGTTCTAGGATGCAAGCCAAATCCAGACTTAAATTCCAGAAAACATTCTCCGCTTTTCCCCTGAAAACATTGTGTGGAACTTAGTTAAGACTTGATCCCGTTCCAGTCAGTGGAGTATGCACTAAAGCTGACATTCCTGTTTCATCTGAAAAAAGTTCTTTCATTAAAGAAAAATTCTCTTGTCAGTCTGTCCCAGAGATTTAATGGTGCAGTTAGATCATTTTTCTAAAGATGTAAACATTCCACATATGCTGGAGCTGCACATGCATTTTCATCAGTTAAAGGTAATTTTCCATCTTCAAACTTCCACCGCAAGTGTTGATAACTTCCTTCCACTGTGTTGATTGCCCAGCACACTGACGTGACACTACTGCAGGCTGAATAGCATTAAACAGTTAAAAAAAAAAGTCTACTGAATTCAAAAGGAAACGTAGTCTTCATCTTACAAAGTTTTTCCATACCGTATTGGCTTTTATTTTCTTTGATCACTTGTAATGCTGCTGAGGTTGACACCAACAAAAATAGTGTTTGCAGAGGACTTAAGGAATCACATTTTCTCTTCTGGCAGTTTTCTATGCACATACTTCATTCCCGTGGAAGAAAGTTTTTCGTAGGTATGAGTGGAGTAATAACCCAGAATACTTGCACATTTTTGTGAGAACCAATATTGGTAGTCATACTGAACTATTTTGGCAAGAACTTGCAAGAAAACCTTGAACAGGGAGGTTGGACGAGATGACCTCCAAGTTCCCTTCCAACCTCAACCGTGCCATGAGTCTGTAAAAGCAGGATGTATCAAGTGGCACTGGAATTTGGCAGAAATTTAAAATGAATGGGCTTGAGACTTCTTGCCCTTTTGAAGGAATAACTGGAAGCTCCAGAACATCATCATGGTAATTTCAAGATCACAGCTGAAGCCAGTGTAACTGTGTAACTCTGAAATTGCCTTTTCCCGTTTATGGGTTTGCAGCTTTTCCCTATTCAAACCCTGTACAAGTTCTTCCCTCCCCATCCATACGCTTTCAGCCTGGTCTCCTTAGGGGAGCCAATTCCTGTATATCGCGGCTTCCGGACTTTGATAATGTCAGCACAGGACCATCAGAATTATCCCAGATTTAAAGGCTGTCATATCCCCCTCTACTCCCCCCCGTGACCGCATCCTTATTCCAGACTTTCTCAGGAGCATTCCTCTCGGACAAGCGCCTTTCCCATTCATTACTGTGAGTAGATCAGATATGATGGTTCTTACTCTGATTAGTCTGGAAAGTAAAGGGCTAAGTCTGAATGAAATTCTTTCATTTGCTGGCAGCTTACATTACCGCTAAAGTGTTGGCACCAATCTCTTGTAAATTTTAAATGGAAGACTGTTTTTCATCTATTGTATACAAAAAACTTCATTTGATGTTTATACATCCCAGTTAAGTCTTCAAAAAATGCAAATGTGCACTGTAAGTGCATAGCTGATTAATCAAATTCATAACGGATTACAATTTTTAGGGGGCAGAATATTTCACTTGAATCACGCTGCTCTGATCCTGTAAGGGAACAGTAAGCTCTTTACAAGCTTGTTTAAAAAGAGTAGCTGTCTCGGGCAGGGATTTTGACAGTGTCAGGCCCTACAGAGTACTTTAAACACAGGTTAATTTGCTCAAGTGCAGTGTTAGTTGCAGCACAGCGCATCTCTTCTGATTGCTTGGAGGAGAAACTCGCATACACTGAGCTACTTGAAAGCCAACATAACATGTTGTTTACGTGTTGAGTTGCCTAGATGGCCATTATTTAGTGTTTTAGAGAAATAAATATTTTACATTCACAGGTGAAGACATTCTCAATAGCACTTGAAAAATTAAGTGTGAAATCATCCACATCTAAAGCAATCAGTTTCAGAGGTTGGATGGTAGCTTCCCAGTTGGCAGTCTTAACTTTTTCTAAATAGATTACTTCCCAATCAGATCGGTTTCAGTAATTACTTTGATTAAGGTCCTCTTAACTATGGAAAATAAGGCGTTCTTTCATCATACCTCGTGATCCGAGGAGAACACTTGTTGGGACAGTCTGGTACAAGAAAATGATGAGTTGAGTATCAGCCTGAAGTGTATTTTCGCCTTCAGATGTGTGATCTGACACACGTCCTTCGTTGCCTCAGTTTCCCCGTCCGATGGGTCAGTGTTTATGGTAACGCTGAGGCCTGTGGGCAAGCCAAGGGGAGGGAAACGCGCAGCCGCTGGTGGATGGGATTAACTCAGCAGCCGCATTGATCTCTGCTGCATTGTGACATAAAAAATACAGCTCCCCACGGGGAAAGTTTTACGAGAGTCCAGCCCCGTCAATCAGATTTCTATGCATCCAGCTAAAAATAACCCTAAAGCCAACGTTTAGGAAGTCGCCTATCTGTTGCGTTAGATCTAATGCGGATCCTCTGTCCACTGAGTGATGTGGAGGCCAGAGGTGCATACAAGAGAGATGATGGGAATTGAAGTTATCCCTAAGAGTCCTAATGCCTGTCTGAAGTCAGAATTTCTTTTTGTTGGGTGAGGAATCTAGCTAGAAGTGCTTTATGCCTTCTAATTTCGAATTTGTAATATTTATTGTAGCAGTGTAACTTTAAGTATAACATTTTCATGAAAATAAGTTTTAACTAAGAGGAGCTGTTAACTCCACAGCATCTGGAAAATAAGCTACGAATACTTGCTTAAAGTAGCAGAGTGCTAAAAAATATATCCTACTATTCATTGCCAGTATACCAAGTGTAAGTAGGAGAAAAAAAATTTAAGACCAAAACATTTGGATTAGAATTTACCTATAAATAAATTATTTTATATATATATAAACACACACAGTGGCAACACAGCAGGAGTGTCATTATTAGCAGAGTAAGGCTAGGAAGGCGATACCGTAGGTCACGTTAGCATCCTTGAAGCCTCATACAAGCAAAAAGGAACCTGTCCTTATTTAGGCTGTGTTTAGGAATAGCTAATTTAAGTTCATTTATTAACAGGAACTCCAGTGAAATCAGAGCAGTTGTTCTAAGCAATTTCGCTTTGGCTGCACTGATTCAGTCTAAATCATAACGCAGTTTACTTTAGGCCGTTCTAAAACATGACTGCTTTGATTCACCCTATATATTAGGAGGTGCTAATTAGAGGAAGGTAGGTAATTCAATCTAAGGATTAGACTATACCACAAGGACTTTACTGGCACAGTGACACCAGCCTAGCTAGCTGTAAAACCCCTGCACAAAGGGGTGCCTTTTGCCAGCACAAGTTGCGTTTGCACTCACTAGCAGGCTTGTTGCCCTAGCTCTGTTTGCCCAGGGAAAAACAGGATTTCCCCCTTCCTTTCACATTTCTAGCAGGTAGCACTGTGCTGGTAAAGCTTCTGGTTTAGACAGAGTCCAGTATAGATTTCCTTAGTTCAGGTAGAGCTTCAAGGGTACTCGGTGTCTTCTGCTTAGTGTGCCAGGGCTGCAGGTGCAGGAGCAAAGAGTCTAATACAGGTATATTTATTTCTTACCCCCTGTGGTGGGATTTGGCTTCATCTGTTGTAGTTTCCTCTAGGCTCGCTTGTCTGTAGTTTACGTCTCATAACCAGTGTTTTTGAAGTAGTCACCATTTCAGGAAGGAGTGGGCTGACTCGAGGTAACAGCTAGGTTCTTCAGTCTCCTTTGTCCTCCCCTCATTTTCCAATACCCTTTTCATATGAGATAACACTACCTGCGTTGCTTCCCTTTTCTCCCTTTCCCAGGAACTTCTCTCATTTTACTATCCTAGGGGAGCTCATTTAGGTGCAGCAGGCTTCCTTTTATACGAAATAATGCCTTTGGGCTGCCGTCTGATGTCTGGTCACCTGATTCAAATCCACCACCTGGGAGGGAGATAAATCCAATAGGTGAGGCCTGAGTTCCTTCTCTTTTGAAAAGTGGTGAACTGTGACATGCTGCTCGCATTGCAGCTCTGTGTCTGTGGGCATGTCTGAGAGATGAAGAAGAATGTCTAACAGAAGTTAAGAAATAAATAAAGAGGATGAGAGAAAGTTGTTAGTAGTTACATGTGCAACAGTTACACTGCTTCTGTGTTTGCCAAACAAAAAGGCATGAACTGAAGCTTTAAGGTTTGTTTTGGGAGAGGGAGGGGGAGTATACAAGTAGTAAAGGAGGTAATTTATAAATAGCAGAAATATCTGCGAGAATGTTAAAGGTACTTGTGGCCTTTGTGTATACTAGACTTAAATATAGTATATTTGATTGAATTACCTAGCTCAATTTATTTGACACCTTAAACTCTTGTCAAGACTAAGAGGTTTTAATTAAATCACTTTAAATACACTTGGAAAAGCTTTTTTTTATTTTGCTTATCATAAAGTTAATCTTGACACTTTTTATTTATGTTCTTAAAAATACAGATTTGAAGAAACTTTTCTGAAGACTTGAATGTAGCTAAAGGGATAGTCTTAAACAACTGTCACGACTGGATTTGGAGTTCCTAGGGACCAGGAAGCTTACTGGCACTCTTAAGAGAAAGTCTTTGAGAGCTCAGTTGGAAAAATGGGCTGTATAGATACAGTTTCAGGTGAAGAGGTGTCATGCCTAATTGTTATGCTTAATTACCCTGTTGGACTTACTTGAAGATAATTCTGTTTTGATAGATCGGTTTATTATATACCTGGAAAATGTTTGATAATGTTCAATCTCAGAGATTAATAGTTAATATAAAAATGTCCTGAGTCAATTAACATAATAGGGTTCCAAACCATAAAGTAGTTTAAGATTAGAAAATAAACATTTGTCATCAGTGGTCCATGCTTTCAAAATTAAAAAGTGATTTCAAGAAGACTGCTCTTTGCTCTTTCTCCTCTTCACGTATTCTCTGCTCCCTTTCAGTTGAGGCGGTGCAAGGTTAGAGGAGGACACCTAGCTGTTAATGTGCCATTTACTTTGTTGCTGGGAATTTGAAAGGCTTTGTGCCTGCGTTCGCAGATAGCTGATATTTTGTCAGAATTACTAGGATAAAGGTATTTCTGTTTGTCTGATGGTATAGTTTTATTTTTAAACTAAAGTAACTATGCTGATAAGCCCACTACTGTTCTATCAGCTTACGCCGTGTTGGCAGCCTGGGTGCACTGTCAAACAGCGTGGTGCAGTCGGAGCAGACCTGTAGAATGAGTCTGCTGGCGTTGAGGGCTCCATGTCCGTGGTGTTTGCATTTCTGGAGGTTTCAGCTCGGTCTGGTCCCGTGCCCTTGAAGCGGTTGAAGTGTATCTGCCAGTTCTGCGGCAGTCAGAGGACTCCGGTTCGTACGCTCTGAGGCTGCTTTGCTACGTGAACCAAAGCACTGTAAAGGGGATGATGGTCTGTTTCAAAAGCTCACGCTAGATCCAAACGAAACAACTGCTGCAGGTTTATGCTAAGCAATATCTTGCCTTATGAGAGGGCAGAAGATGCCATGCCACTTTAAAAGCTTTTGTTTGTGTTAAGCTCCTTGTGAAAGGAGCGAGAAGCACCCGGCAGTTGATAGAAGAAGGGACAAATCTGATGTGAAAAGGCTGCAAAAGAGGGTTAAGAGCCTTCAGTCAACCATCAGAGGATAGCAGGAAATCACATAAAATCTGCAGAGTTTTCTGAAGGACTGAATGGATGCTTTTTCACCTGTTACCTGAGTTCCATAGCTTATCTCTGCTCTTCTCCCTGGGGCTAGGTGGACACTCCCCACCTGCTTCTGCCCAAAGTCTGCTGACTTAGGTGGTTGTTTAAACTAATCTGGGTGCTTTGTTTATCCTCTGGGTTCAAAGAGAGTTTGAAAAACTAAGCTCTGTTTTATATATGATACTGAAAAGATGAGAAGAGAATGATTTCACACACACGCTTTAATGTGCAGGTTTTTAAATATTACTCCATAGGAGTTTTGATCCACTGTAGTGCTCAGGGACAAAAGGTGCTAGCCAGTTACATCAGTGGTGTGCTTAGCATTTTTCTTCACACTCTGTTTCTGAGTTGTTTTATCGTCATATCGTGTCATAAATGAGGATTTTTCTGAACGAGATAATCACGAGCGCAACCTAAAATAATCGGGTCAGTTAGATGTTGTTTCTTGAACAGCAGAATTGATAAGGTCCGTTTTCCCACAGACTTGTATTCTTTTGTGCCTTCCAGCCCCCTTGTCTCCTGTCGTACCTCCAGACTCTATCCGCAGCATTCCAGGTCTCCCCACCGCCAGCCAGAGTACCCCCTGTTTGCTCTCCCTCCTGGTGCCTGAAGCGCCCGGGCTGGGTTTGCTCTGGCTGAGCTGGAAGCAGAGCGCACGGTTGTTCATTCGCTGCCCTGTCTCCGCTGCGGAGCTGACCTTTCCTTCAGAGGTAGGCTAGGAAGGGAGACACGGTGGAGTGTGTCTGTCTGTAGCCAGAGTGGACATGGGGTAAGGACTGGGCTGTGGCTGTCTTTCGCTTATTGGGGTTGCTACAAGGGTCTGTGTTACCTACATAGCTTTTGATTTTCAGAAAACTGGTAGGAGCTTAGTATATTTGGAATTTCTCTCCCTCTGTGAAACTGGGCTGGTATTGGTCAGTGGTTTCCGCATTTGCCAGGGGCGGACTGACAGACACAGACAGTTATGGACAATCCAATTGTATAAGCCTTGTTTTCTCTAGAAACCAGGCTGTAAAAAAAAATCAACTGTCATAGAAAAAGCTTATCAATGTTTATGCTAAAGAATACAGCTCTTCAAAAAGTACAATAAGCAAGTGAAACCCACAGCATAAAATACCGCTACTTTAAGAATTTGTGACCGGATGGTCTTTGTTAAAATAACGTGCCAGAAAATAAAAGGAAAATTTTAAACCTGAATAGTTTCAGTGATCACATCAACAAAAAAAGCCAGCCCCAGGGTTGATGCTGGAGCAGCTGAGGTTCCACAGCCGCTGAGAGCAGGCTCTTTGCTGCTGCAGTCCCACTGACCACTCAGTCTAACGGGCCAGGCTGCGTTCCTCGGCCGTGAGAGCAAGCGGTGTGACCCAGGCTGCATCCTCCCAGCAAAGCGCTCTTCCTCCAAAACAGGGTGACCTCCTCTGCCCAGCCTGTAGGGAACAGCCCTCTCCCGTGTGTTGCTTTGAGCTGTTCCTGAGCACCATCCAGGAGAACGCTGTGCCAGAGAGCATGCTGACAGCTAAATGGTCCTGTTAAGTTATGTAGTTCTACATGGACGATCATGGTGAAGTGCTTTAGCCCCATGCCCTGGGCTTGCTGGTTTACTACTATAGCTCTCCTTTCCCCTGCCAGGAGTTGTATGTTTTTATTCCACCCCTTGTTCCTGTGATCCTGTGTTGAAACATTTCAGTTTACTAAGCTGGCCTAAAAATATGGCTAAATGGAGGGTTAGCCGAGTGCCAACGCCGCCTCAGGGAGGGTGCAGGAGTATGACAGCAATGAGATTGGCTTCGGCTGTCGTGGAGCCCCAGCCTGTCAGAGCAGCAAACTCTATCATGCGGGTGAGAGTGAGCTGTGCCGGAGAAGGGAGGCTGGAACTCCCTGTGCCAGCTGCTCTGCAAGAACGAACGTCTTGCAACTACATGCTGAAAGGCAGCAAACGGCACAGTCAGTGGAGGAATGAATAGCTCCTTAAACTGCCATTACTGTCAGAGGAAACCTCGCTGAACTATAGCCTGCCTTTCCTTTCCCTCCCCTCCTACACTCCCCCCTTGGTCATAATGCACGGTGAGAAAGTACCTACCGAGCTGGAAGGGATGTGGAGGAAGGAGGTATGGAAATTAGAAAGCTTTCCTTCTATTTTCTTTAAAACGTTTGTAAGTGTCAAGAATTACTCTTCCATGATTTTGCTAAATTGCTTCTTCAGCACTTCTAGTGAAAAGTATCGTGTGCTCTGTCGTATGTGTCGAAAAGGCACAAAGGTGACAACTAACTTTCTTCCAAGTGTTTGTTTGGTATTTAAGTTAATTTGCATTAAGTTTGGTATTTACGTTAAATTATGTCTTCTCAGTATCCGGAAAGTTCTCCCAAATTATAGCGCAACTGCTTTGCAATGTCATAAATTAACCACTGTCAAGAAGACTTGCGTTGCTTTGGAACGTGGCGCGGTCATTTCTTATTCTGTGGGATTCCTGATGGCGAGGTTAGGTTTACTCCTGATACTGGGGAATGATTGGGGGAAAACAATCCAACAACCACGTAAGCTCACAGGTGATACTAGCACTTTTTGTTCTTGCAGATTTCTCTTGTTTTAAAATATATAGATAGAGATATATGGGACGAGTGTGGAGATTGGTGGGCTAATTAGTGGACTAAGAGCCGCCTCTCTTCCATTCAAATGTGCTAGTGCAGTGTATGAATCCATGCCCCGCGATACAGGTGCACAACCTCCCTTTTCTCTGACTCAAAAAGCCTCTCGGGTTGCCAGGCATGCTGAAATGCCAGCTGATTTTGCGTGGTTTTTCTTAAGAATGTAAACCTGTACCATACGGCATCAGTAACGGTGGTATTCACAGTTCTATAGCTCCTACCTTTTTCTCAGACATAAACTTCCCAAAGCAAGGCACTGGGCAAACACTGTCCTCTCACTCCGAGTGATTCCCTGCTTGTTTACAGAGCCCTATCTGCTATTTTACAGCCAGAAAGTGATTTGTTCATTACCTCTTGCACATTTTAAAGTGGCAGAGATATGTTAGACCAAACCGGAGGCAATTAGCCTGTGAAATAAAGAAGTAAAATTCAGGGTAGAATCAAAGAAGAACGGAAACATTACAGTGTGTATGCAGATCAGCTTTGGCTTACAAAACTTCTGTTGCTGTAGGTAACTTGTGCGTATTATACTTTGTATTACTGGAATATTGACCAAAAACTTCCTACAACTTTCCACTGAGTAGCCGATGAGGGTTGTTTTTTCTTGTGGATTTTTCACCCTAAATAAAATAGGAAAAAAAATTAATGAAAGCAAACAAAATGTGTAAAATAGCCTCATTGTGCTGGGATCTGTCTCAGTTCAGTTGGGTTTTTGAAACTGAATGAGATTCAAGTTCATAATGTCTTAATGTTATGGTTTTAAGGTTATATGTAAAACCATACCGCTTGCAGATTAGTAAAGCTGTTTAAACTTTAGCATTTGTTTTCATCTCAGTTTTAACTTGGGTACATGCACAAATTGGCAAATTAGTCTCAGAGACTGAAATTTCTAAGAATGAAGTTTTCCATGCAAAAAGTAGGCCAGAATGGGCTATGGAAAAGTCGGGTTTAAATCAGCATGTATATGTAATGGGAAATGTTGAGTTTAATGTTTGTATGGACGGTGACTGATAAGAATCTTGACTGTGATGGCATTTTCCCCATCTTTAACAACAGAATTGGTCGGTTTCTTGTTTTTTATTTGTAACTCAGGAAGGCCAGGTGCGGGAAGAGCAGAATAGCAGCCCTTTACAAGGTAGAGAGCGCAGTTTAAACTGTTTTTAAAGGTTTCGAAGCTACACAGTGCACCAAGGAAAAATGTTTTCCAGAGCAATAAGAATCATATTATCATCATAGGGGTTTTTATCCTACAACAAAAATAGTCTGCTATTTTTAAGGCCAAAGGAGCAGCCAAAAACATTATCTAGTTTTTTAAAAGATAGTGACCTGACCAAGTCCTGTGGAATATGTGATTGTGGTTCTGATCCCACAGGAAGATAAAGGTGAGGTAGAGCAAGATTAGCTTTCCTGGTGAAGTTAAGCAAAATGCAGCGCTCATGTCTGTGTAGACCTTGCAAAAATTGCTAACTACTTCTAACAAACACAGGAGTTACTCCATGGCTCCTGTAGTCTTGCACAGACTTACTTGGGCTTATTAATCTTGATTTTTTTGGTTGGGTTTTTTTTTTAAATTAAAAAGATAATGACTATGGATGAGATGAACAATTAAAAAAAGTAACTTGTGAGGATTTCTTTGTGGTCAGACAACATCCTGGAAGGTCCGTTCAGGAAGTGTTTAGCAACCTGTCTATGCCACGGGTTGTAACAAGAGGGAGATGACTTCCAAAAATAGGCTCCCCCTGTGCCTGGCAGCATGGATTAAATGTCCAGAGAGCCTAATATGTCTAAAGACAGCTGGTCCCTTCCAGAATCTCAACAGGAACAGTGCTGGTTCTAGTGGAATTTGTTATCTGCTCGTATAAAACTCGAGCACTGCAAACTTCTTTCAAAACGCCTCAGCTCTCTTGTGAGCTCCACAATATCTGAAGATGACGAATGTGAAATTCTTGTCTTAGCAACATCAGAGACTGTAAACAGTATCTTTCTTCGGCAACACGTGTTGGGGTTCTGTTCTGAGATTAACTCCTCCATGATTCACTCAGCTTTCCATTTTCTTTGTTGGTTAGTCGCCTGACCCAAACTGAAAAGGCTGAATTAGTTACAAGCCTGTACCCTCAGTCGCAAAGAGAAAAATGTCTTGGCCTGGAAGGGATAAACTTTCAGTTCCAAACGCATATAAGTATAATCAAAACAAAGCCTTGCTAGCTAAGCGATGGCAAAAGAATGGTGCCTGGAAATATGATTGCTAGAGCAGGAAAATAAAGTAACAGAAAATCTGTTTTCTGCTACGGCCAATTACAAAAAGCCGCCTTCATTCTTTGGCAAAACCTTTGTAAGAAAATGTTTCTATTAGGGGAGATGCAGAAGCTTTGGGGGTATAGAGCTGTGTATGTGAGCCCACGGCAGACGTACAGAGGAATCACGGTTAAAACAAGGGGACCGAAGCCCAGGGGTTTTGAGCGTGGTTTTATTTCAGGTTGAAATGACTTAGTAACCTGAAAGGACCGGGGGAGAATAAAAGGTGCGTTCAGTGAAACAAGGAAGATCTAGAGGTGCCATTCGCATTGCGCCTTTGATAGTTACAACTGCTAGCTACTGATTTGGTGGAACTTGTGGTTTCTTTATACATTGATCCAGATTTCACAACCAAGCACCAACATTGGAGTAGTACATTTTGTGTGTTTTGCTGTTTTTATAAAACATTTGTCTTTTTATTTTGCTTTTACCTGTACTATAGTAGCACTACTTCCAGACTAGGGTTGGACTAGATGATCTCACGAGGTCCCTTCCAACCCTTGCGATTCTGTGATTCTGTGATTCTTCGAATCATGGTTCCCCAGTGAATAGATGTCTCTGTAGGAGGCAGTTGCAGAAGAACACACCTGAAGATTTGAGAAGAGCGGCAAGTAATGCAGTACGTTGCAAAATATGAAATACATCATCTGGAATAACATGAAATTGCAGTAATTTTCTAGGGAAGGAGAGTAAGTTGGTTAAAGAAAGGGCAAGAGTCTTTGAGGGGGAAGAGTCTCAACATCTTTGAACTAACAAAAAGCATTTCCTTGAAGTTTGTAATGTGCTTTGGGGCCTGTCTGGATGAAAGACTTTATCTAGAAGTCATTTTCCTTGACTTTGTTGTGAGTCCGGACAGGTATATCGTTACACTGGGGTTATCGTTCACCGGTATTTCTGTCTCCCCACCAGGCGTAGGCTTATCAACTTTTTGTCCGTTTCCCGTGGTGACTCAGGCTTTTCTGTACGCTAGCGTAAGGTCATAGGTTTCTTGAAAGCGTCGCTGGTACCGTGCGCCTGAACTTCAGGCAGCTCAACGAACACGTCTTCTCATTGGGATGTTTCTTCATACTTGAAATCTGGGTCACATCGCAGTAATGAAATGTGCTGATGAAATGAGACCGGTATTATTTGTTTAGAAGGAAACTGAAGAAAGCATTTGTTCTTGGTTCTTCTTTCTGTGGGTCTGCCCACTGCGATCCTGCTTGTGCGTCCAGAAATACCTGGGCGAAACGAACACGTTTTCTCAGCAGTGAGGTCTGCATTATCTGAGCTGGTTGATAGTGGGACGCTGAACCCACCACTGGCAGCTCACAAATTCAAACGCAGGCATCAGTTGTCACAGCTGTTAAATTTGGTGACTGTTCACAGCGTTGTCTGTGTTGGTTGTGCATCCGTCATAGCTACAACGTAGATACGTACAACACTCTTGCTCAAAATCTAAGAAAAAGTACAAAAAAAAATTTACTGCATCCTTGGCTTTGTGTAGAAAATGTTTCAAGAACTGCTGCGGAAGCAATGCAGGAAGAATGTTGTGGTGGTTAAAATCGGATATATTCCACAGAATTTTTCAGTACGCTTTGTTTGGTAGCGTGAATTTTTCATACTTGCTGGTCATCAGCTCCATGATAGCAAAACCTGGTGTATGGGCACATACCCTCCGAGAGAGGGAGCGTTTTCTGGCTTGCTTCTGTCATTTGAAGGGAGGTGGCACCACCACAGGAGCTTCATGTAATCTGGAGCAGCAGAAGCTCTTGTGTAAAAAAACTGTCGAGGATCCCAACATAGCTGACACAAGTTTCATCCTTTCCTCTTCTCTTCCTGTCTCACCTCTTGGGAGGAGCTCACGGTCCCCCCCCAGTGCCGTGGAGGGCGGCCAGGTAGGCTCGCCAGCTCTCTCCCACGCTGTCCATCCCCTCCTTGGTGGTGGGGAGAGCACCACGTTCTGTGAGATCCGGCGAGGATTTGTAGCATCTGCCTGAGCTGCCTGGGAAAGGCCTCGGCATGATGTTTGAATGCCAGAGAAATTGACGAGAGAGAAAAAACCCAAATAAATGTAAAAAAAATTAAATTAACCTAATGTGTTCCTGTCGCTCACCAAGTTACGCTCCTGAAATCCATGCAGTTGTCCTAATCCTATAGAGCTCTTCTGGCATTCGGGCTTGGAATATATAGTTTCCGGTGGTGGCAATCCAGTGTTATTACTGAGTGCCAGATTAAATGTAGAAGTCGTTCAACACTATAATATTGAATTTTCTTGTCAGTTACCTCTTCTTACTGTTCACCACTCTTGTTCTTTTACCATCTTAAACTTTTTCCTGTATCAGGAAGCCTTCAACCCTCTAATTGTATGGGCCTTACCTAATTTGTCTTTTAATAGTTTTGGGAAAACCAGATAAAACAGTGGTACCGTATGTGGTGGGAAAATAACATCCCCAACTGAAAATTTCATGGAGGTGTGCTCTTAGAAATAGGAGTCATTCATGGGAGTTTATTTCCTGTAGGTACACTGTGCCTGTGCCGTGGAATAACAACGGCATTTGCAGGGGGGTGGGCTCGAAAATGCAGTTTATTGCAGCTGTAGCTCGTTCAGCTGCTGCTTTTCAATAGCTCCTTCGTTTCTTATTTTCCTGTCTCACAAATTGTTTAATGAGAATTCCATTTAGTCCCTCTTTGCCTTGTATTTCTCTTTCGAAGAATGAGGTTCTTCTTTTTCTTTTTTTTTCCTTCTTTTCCGACTTTCAGGGTTCATTACAGACGTAGAAGGAATTCAAGAAAAGTATGACCTGTATACAGTGCAGAAACATGGCTTCAGTCTTTAAATGTTCAGTGTATTTGCTGTTAATGGATTTAGTTGACTTCGGGTTCACGATGTTGCAGTAATACTTCAGTAGCAGCTTTTCGCGATGCGAAGGAATTACACTATTGCACAGAGAGAGGATTTTGAGCTGCAAGCTCCTGAAAAAGAATCTGCTGAAAAGAGAATTAAAGTACCAAAATTGCTGAGGATTGTTTAGCGTAATCCCACACGCCACCGACTGTACAACTGCTCGGCTTTGGTCTTAGTGCACCTCCCTGGCACGACCGAGGGCTTGACTGAACGTGGCAGGGGGAGATACGTGCTTACGAGTCGCTCCGTCAGGCTCTTCGCCGAACCGCACGCCGTGCTGAAACCCGAATCGAACGTCTCTGAGGAAGGAAATTCGCGGGCATGTTTAGACTTGATTGTTTTGACTGAGAGAGCTGTGAAGTGTTGTAGTCTGGTTTATGCTTGCTTCAGAAAGGAAACATGAATATAATTCAAGTAAAAACTCTCCACTGCCAAATGTGTCGAGCATTAGGAAGGCAAACTTCTGTCATTGAGAGGATTGTAGGTAACTGTTGCTAAGTCCATTAGAGATATTTATAACCCCAGGCTTGATACCCAGGATGTGAAATGAGCCAAAGAACTCTCTGGCAATAGTGTGCAGATGAGTTGAATGGTTCCTTGCTGGATAACTGCATACTTAGCATTGTCAAACATGAAATTGGTTCATCTTTTGTCTGCCTAACATTTGTTTCAGTTCTAGAAGAATCAGGCAACCTGTAGTGTAGCAAATTTTCAGTAATATTTTCATTCTCAAATTGCAATTTCACTAGTGTCAGTCTTCTTTCAGTGTTGTACAGTTTTGTCTATTTCCTTTTTACACACATTTGGGTTTTCTATAGTCCTGTTTAATTCCTACCCAGGAAACGGCAGTCCTCTTAGGTTTCTCACCAGAATATTTTAAATCTGCTGTTTTATAGAGTCACGTTGCAGGATGTTTTCCAGTTTTCTCAAAATGTGTTTTTTGATTTTAATGATTTTGATTTTAATGAATGTGGTTTACATCTTTGAATATACTAAATCCTGTTATATTTTAGAGTTCATTTACTTAATTCCTAATTCCCCATGGTAAATGGTTATCCACTGTCAATTAAAACCTTGAATTCATTCAGTGTAACTCTCTTCTTACCTTTCGGAGTTTTTTGAACTAGGTAAATGAGAATTAAGAATCTCACCTGTGTATATGTTTATATACTCAACATACATATTTTAGGGAGTCCTGACTATTTCAGTTCTGTGTAATACACCCTTTCCAGAGAGTTCATAGCACAGGTGAGTGAAAATTAGTTTCTGTAATTTGGTTAACTCGAAACCACAGTTATGAGCGGCACAGAAGCTTATGCTTAGGGACAGGGTTTAGTGGTGGGATGGCAGTGCTAGGTTAACGGTTGGACTCGATGATCTTAAAGGGCTTTTCCAACCGAGGTGATTCTATGATTCTATGATTCTATGATTACGGTATAGAAAAGGCTTAAGAACAGCAATGCTCAGGCCCCAGCTTTGGTGTTTAGGTTAGGGTATCCTCTTCTTGTGCTCTGCAGAGGGACCTGCCCAGGCTGGATCCATGGGCCGAGGCCAACTGTATGAGGTTCAACAAGGCCAAGGGCCGGGTCTTGCACTTGGGTCACAACAACCCCAGGCAGCGCTCCAGGTGTGGGGCAGAGGGGCTGGAAAGCTGCCCGGCGGAAAAGGCCCTGGGGGGGTTGGTCGACAGCCAGAATATGAGCCAGCAGGGTGCCCAGGTGGCCAAGAAGGCCAACAACATCCTGGCTTGTATCAGGGGTGGTGTGGCCAGCAAGAGCAGGGCAGTGACCGTGCCCCCGTGCTGGGCACTGGGGGGGCCGCCCCTCGAATGCTGGGGTCAGGGTTGGGCCCCTCCCTCCCTGAAGGCCCTGGGGGGCTGGAGCGTGTCCAGAGAAGGGCAGCGGGCTGGAGGGAGGGGGTGAGGGGGGGGGGCCGGGGGGGGGGCCCAGGGAAGGGGGGGGGGGCCGGCCAAGTTGTGCCAGGGCAGGGTGAGGTTGGCCATGGGGAACAATTCCTTCCCCCAAGGGCTGTCAGGGGCTGGAAGGGGCTGCCCAGGGAAGGGGTCGAGTCCCCAGCCCTGGGGGGATTTAACAGCCGGGCAGAGGCGGTGCTGAGGGCCAGGGTTTACTGGTGGACTTGGTAATGCTGGGTTAGCGATTGGACTTGATGATGTTAAAGTGTCCTTTCCAACCTAAATGTGATGGCATTGGCAGATGTCACGGAGATCAGGGGATTCTTGGACTGCAGTTGGTGGGACTGACTGTGCTCCATACCACTCGCTCGGTGCTCGGCTTCATGCACATGCTGCCTATTTGCTGCAGGGCATCGGGGCCACTTTGAGCCTTGTGCTTGATCCCAGTGTGTACTCTGGGAATGGAGCCTTTAGTGACTCCCAGCTTCCCTCCATCCATGGTTGGGCCCCTGTCCTACTCAGCTCTCCAAAATACACCAGCTCAGTAGGCTGTGTGATGCCTAGCTACATCACTCGTAAGGCGTGCTGTCTGTTCTTCTCCAGTGCCTGCACTGTTGCATTACTCGGATGCCCATTGCTTCCCTTTATAAACTGATTTAACTGGCATAAAAATGAAGTAATTTTTTTTTTTCATTAGCTCCATGAGCTAGCCTGGTCTCTGAGGAGGAGACAAACTCTGAAATGAGTGTGGGAAAGAAAGGAGGAGGCAGCAGGAGCAAGCCACTGGGTTCCCTTGTACCTTTTTTCCTGTATCTTTCTGATTTTATTCCCCTTTTACCACTTCTCCTCAACCTCTCAGCACAAACATGTTTCCTGTACCCAAGGGACCATCATGGGGTGTAGGCTGCCTCGTTGCTCTGTTCCTGTGCCTGGCTTCCAGGGCTTCCTGGCAGGAAGGATTGCAAACACAAATCCGTTCAACCTGTGGAATACCACAAAAGAACATTCTGGCTGGCACAGGGCTGGCTGGCTGGCACGCCAGAGTGTGAGGGAGCCTCGCTTGCTGGGGCTGTTGATACCCATTTGAAACCAGTGGAAGCTGGGATGGTTGAAGTGTTCCTGACCCTGCTGTCTGCACTTCTCTGTCTGTGATCTAAGACGTGCCTCCTTGCAATATACAGATGGAAGAATTTCCGAGAGTTACAATTCATCCAAATCAATTCTTAAACAGGTTGATAATACTGCTAATAAAATTCCCTTTCCAAAGCATGGAAGGACTAGAGCTCCTTGGAGAGTTTTAAGAATATTTTTAACATGGCAAAACAGTGTTTTTCTCTAACTTCATTCCAACATTGCTAACTATTCAATTAAATTTAAATGTTTAAATATTTGTTTTAAAAGTTTAATGGCCATTTTCTTCGGGCTGTTCCCGGGTTGTGATAGTTCATCTCCCATCAAAACACTGAGAAACCTTAAATGTAATTGTTCTTTTTTCAGCCGCCTAGGATAATATGATTTTGGTAAGTCTTTCTAACTTAAAGCACATGATTTAATCCGCATAATGTTGATAAAAAATATAATGTTTTCCTCGGTATTTCTGAAGTGAAAATACATTACACGTTTTAAGGTATCTTTGGACCATCCTGTCCATGGATGTTTGGTAATTTCTTCAATTTAGTAATGAGGTCCTCCTGATTTGTACAGAAGTACGATAGAAGCATATGTCTGTTGTGGATCCTTCCCACTATAAATCATACCCAAAAAATGAATCTGGCAGCGGTTTGTAAGAAAGAAAAGTCGAGATGCAAGTTCTGATAACAGGCATTTATTTTACATCTTTGTATAAGAATGTTATTTTTATCTTTTTATTTTTCTAGTGGCAAGGAGTAGGAACAGAAAATTGGATTAAAATCTTTGGGGATTTTTTTTATTATTCCTCTGCATTACTTTTTTCCACATACAGTAGATTCTTTTAAATGAAATGTAAATTTTATTCCAAATACTAATAATGAAAAGGTACTCTCATGGGCTTGGAGTTTTAATGCTTCTGTTACTAGAGGGCGCAAGATTATAAGGAACCAGTTTTTATAAATTTAGGCTGCCGTTTCTGTTGTCTTTCCTCAAACCTCACACACCAGTCCACTTTTGCTTTAGTTACTTCAGTCGTTTGAGATTTTCCTTGCCTGTAAACAGTTGTTTTATTAACTACTGATGGAAAATGCTGGACATGTGCGTACAAAAAATCAAGTCCCACGTTTGCTGGCAGTTAAAATAGATACTATGTGTAACTAAAATATTTCACTCTTGACAATGCCAATTGAGTACTTTTTGCTGTCTTCTAAAAATAGTGTCAGTAGTTATGTTATTCCTTATTAGCTGGAACACCTTTCGTTTGAGATTGGTTGCAGATAGATAAATCTCAAAGGCAACTGTGGACAGTTTTTGGACTGGTTTTGAAGCACATTATCACAGCATTTCTATGCCTGTGAGTCATACCAGTGCCACCGTCGCCTTTTCCTAAACAAGACAGCTGTTGTTACTTACATTTTAAATGTTACAGGTTATTTATCCTGTCTGTTCAGCAATAAGCTACATGCTAAATGAAGTTCAGAAAAGCCGATGCTGATTCTGCTCGTGATAAGCATATGCTTTTCTCTTAAAAAGATGCTTTTTGTCATGACTTCGGCTAGGAAATACATATCACTTTCTTACCGGTATTTCTGTGCATTACTACTCAGATGGATTTCTTGCTACTTCTTTTTTCTGCCCCCGATCCAGTATATGCATAATTTTAAGGGCAAGTAGTCCCATTCAAACCAACCCAAGTACGACCTTCAGTCAACTGAAGAAGGCATAGCCCTCGGTCCAGAGAAGCAGTTATATTTATGCACAAATTTGACCATACCAGCAGTCCAATTGAAGGTTGGAGATAAATGGCACGCATTCCCTGGAATGGCCTTTTACTCTGCTTTAATAAATATTGCCCTTGCATGAGTCTACCTGTGGTCTAATCTTATTCCCAAATACGGTTGTATCGAAGATCAATCTTGGGTTCCTTTGTCGAGCTGCTGTATCCTCACCCGTATTTAATGCATAGTCTCATTTATGATTTCTTCTTCTGTGAACACTTGGCATGAATTTAGATTTATGCCTCATCTCAAATTTAATGTAGAGACTTGGAATGAAGTATTGTGAGGAACACAGAGCTGGAAAGGACTGCCTAGGTCATTGAGTCTAGTCATTTGATGCTGAAGACACCAGGCACCATGCAATCCTTTTCATCTTAAAAGCAGGTAGATTTTTTTGTTCCTACTACTCGGATTGGAGGGTTACGCAAAAACCTCATTGATTTAATGGTTAGATGTATCCATGGCCAGATTATATTCATTTGTTCTTCTGCCAGTGTTATGCTTTAACTTAAATAGCTCTTCTCTTTGATTTAAATTAAGCCGTATATATGGATGTAAAAGCTCAGTGCATCAGAACACTGTCAGTGTTATATAATTTTTTGAATTCATGATCTGAAGCTTAATACATTTCTTCAATGACTAAGTAGTCTTGTTTTTTCCTTTTATAGCTTTACATGTGGTACACATGAAAATGAGGCTGAGAACACGGAAGGCTTCTCAGCAGTCGAATCAAATACACACACAACGTGCTTTGAGGGCAAAGAGGAAACATTCGGAGGTGGAAGAGAGCTTACCTGTTGGCGGAGGAAAACCACAGAAAAATGACACGGGCTTGTTGTCTTCAATCAAAAAGTTTATTAAAGGAAGCACACCCAAGGTACGCTATTTTCTTTTGTTTTTCAATCGGGTCATCTTCAGTTAAATTTGATTTAAAACCAATTCTGTTGAGAATAAACAAACGTGTAATGTGGTGGAAGCAAAACATTCCTGTAAAGAATTGGAAGGCAAGAAGTACCTGCGATAGTTGTGTCAGGTAACAGATTATTTAAAAAAAAAAAAAAAGCAGATGTTCAAACCCTACTGGAGTCAACTGTATTTAAGACAATCCAATAAATCACAGGATTTATTACCTAGGTATTTCTTTGTGAAAATGTTGAATAATAAATTCAGTAGACTTTTAATTTCGGTTTTTAGGATTCCTTGAATTTGGGAATTGCCAGTACTGGCAACTAAGAAAAGCAAGTCTGTAAGCATAAATTTGCTGAATATTTTTAGCAGTTTTATCCAAAATTGTTTAGGAGTCCATCAGTCAATAACGGTCAAACCTCACAAATTCAGCTATCATTAGAATCATAGAATCATGGGACGGTTTGGGTGGGAAGGGACCCCTAGAGGTCCCCCAGCCCAGCCCCCCTGCAGGAGCAGGGACACCTTGAACCACATCAGGTTGCTCAGAGCCCTGTCCAACCTGGCCTGGAATGTTCCCAGGGATGGGGCCTCCACCACCTCTCTGGGCAACCTGTTCCAGTGTTTCACTACCCTCATTGTAAAGAATTTCTTCCTTAAATTGGTTATTAATTGAAATTAAATTGATACGACTACTCAGTGTATCATTGCAGTGAACACTGCCCCTGTGTAGTGGATCAAATTCAACGTTGTTGGGGCTAAACCACTGAATATCACCTGTCTGCATCCAGGCAGAAATAAGAACTTTACTAATCTTCACATGGTAAAACCCATTGCATGTAAGTTTAGAGGGTGAATTATATATCTCTATACAAAACGTTGATAGGCTGAATATAACCTTGCAGTTGCTTCAAAAGCCTGTAGGTTTTTTCTGTAAGGGGAGGACAGTTAAAAAAACCCAAAACCTTCAGTCCCAGCAGTCCAAATATTGACATTATGTAGCTGTAAATTTTAAAGAAGAGTTGCCAGGAAGTCATAACTAAATGTATCCCAGATTAACTATATTATAAATAAAAATATGATGTAAATTCAGAAGTATTTTCTGAGTTTTGAAAATTAATTTTAAAAGCTGAAGTTGAAATAATTTTAGTTAAAGTAACAGTCTATTCTTAAATTGCCAAAAACGTAGTGTAATTTAATATTTCATGGCATGTGTTAATTACCTCTCATAGAACCACTGAGGTGCTGACAAATGTTTCAGTAAAAGTAAATGGTTAAATCCGCTTACATTTTGGTTTTCGTTAAACCGGGACAATTAATCTATTTTACATTCGGCGTCTATGTTGTAGCTCAGTAGTGCAACATTTTGGCTGCAAAACCCCTGCAACAAAATGCTGAAATCTAAGCAAAACATGTTATGCTGGAGTGTTAAGATAAGGGAAATATGTCTGGTTTTCCTTTTCTTTGTCTCTTTAAGGTTTTCTTAACTTTCTCTCTTCCCCTCTTCTCTCCCTCTCCCAAATCTTTGGATTACATTTCATTCTTTGTTTTCTTGACAGGTTTTTTAATATAAAATGTCCACATTTGTCTCCCGTTTCCTTTCATGTCCTCTCCTGTGCCTGTAGCAGGACTTGGAGTGGTTCCAGTGGCATTAGCATGGCATGATATTGATACTGCCGGGCTATCTTCCAAAGCGCTAATGACTTAACAAAGTAGTCCGTGGCTGCCATGGAAACGTTGCAACTCTTTGCGATAGTGTATGTGTACAACTTGCATAGCAGTTTGTTTATGGGGATGCTAAAATCCGCATCGCCACTGAGGTTGTATGGATTGATGGCAAAACGTGGCTGTGTGACAAGTGCATCTTGGCAATTTTCATCATAGTCACAGGTCATTTGTCTGGTGATGTAAGGACGGCTTACTAGAAATACTCCTTAAACAAACAAAACCTGAAAAAAACTTACGGCTGTTTAGTTAGAGAAACCAGAGACTGAAATGTGGCTCTTCGAATGTGGATGGTGATAGGTCTGATCTTGAGGTCTTCTGCTAACTCGTGGCCCCCATGTCAAGCCAGCAGTAGCATGCAGTGCACAACAGAATCTGTATTTACAAAATGACAAATCCGATGTACCAGAAAAACTGATGCATGTATGCGTACAGGAAGTACTATTAAAATTTTTAAATGTTATCATTGGAAATATTGTTGAAGTTGCTGTCGCAAGTTACTCTAAACTCGTTCGATTTTGGGGGTTCCAGCACTGTCAAGAATTGCGTTGACTTTGAATGTGTTGTCATGACTCCTAGTCTGAGGTTAGGCCTTTCCTTAATACATACATGGTTTCTGAAAACAACCTGAAAGCAGACAAAATGTTTGTGTCGGTGTGACATTGCCAATGTTCCTTATGGCACAATTATTGGTAATAATAGGTTATATTGAATTGACCACAGAATTCAAATAGGTTGTTGTATAAATCCGTATAATGGGTCCACTTCATTCTGTATCTGTGCAATAAAATTTTCAGTGTCCAAACAGAATAGCACAATAACATTTATATCTAATTTCACCTCTGAATTCTATAAACTAGGACAACATGGGCACAGCGGTGTGAGCTTTCCCACCACATCGTGGCAGCTCCTTTTCTGGAGGATAAAAGGGGTCTCCAGATTTAGTGAATTCTTTATGCCTCTGCTGCTACCATCAGCCAGATTTCCTGTTTGCATTGTGATTTTTGTAATGTTTCTACACTTGTTTTCCATAAAGTAGAATGAGAGCACAACTCATTTTTATGAAGGCCAATGGATAGCTTTTAGAAGTTAATTAATTTCTCCCATTTTTTCCCCAGTGTTGAACATTTGAACAAATTACCTAGAAGATGAGATGCCTTACTGTTCTTTTATCAGTTCAGTGAGCCATCCGTTCTCTCTCATTGTATGGATTTATGGTATATATGATATTGTTAATTCTAAGTGGTAGTAATTAGATTGTTCTCACCAAGGTTGTTGGTCAAGGATGTTGCCAGTAGGGAGCTTTTGGGATTAGCGGTGCTCACTTGTCTTCTGATATGGATGTCAATACATTTCCACGTTTGTTAGTATTTCTTTTAGCTACTGTACAACTGTTAGCATGGGCTTTAGATTAATTTTTCTAAAAGACCTATATACTTTTTTTTTTGGAGCACACAAACTGTTTTTTCTTTTTAAAGATGTGAAACTGCTGCTCCAGAAAGGTAATATTGTAATTCTAAAATTGAAATTTTAATTAACTTTGCTATGGTCTGTGGCCTTGTAGTTTATCTTCCTGTTTAATCTGATTCATTTTGCAGTGTCTCACACCTTACATTTCAGTGTACTCTCTATGGTCACGCTTTAGATTTCAGATTGCCCTTTTTTTAAGCTGTAGTAGGCGCTTTGGGGAAAAAGGGGAAGAAACCTGTCTTAAACATGTGTGCCTACACATACACTGCAAAAATCTTTGGTTCTATATCATTCCTGTAAGTGCCACAGGGAAGAAGAGTCATTTACTTAAAGATAAGAAGAATCACCGGGTCATACCCTTGCTTACAATATTTGTAACAGCTAAGTTTTGCCAGGTACTCTCTGATACGCATTGGTTAGCAGCACGTTATATACCTGTATACAGTTTAGCAAGCCGCTTTGTGTAGGGAGCATGGTGGGCAATTTCATACTGGATATTGCTGTGCAGTTTACTCCCTGGATATTTAACAGGCAGCCAAATCAAGTTTCAGATAATTTTAGTTGCCTTTTCTCTATATTTCCCCAACTACACAGCACTTAAATATTCATAAATTGGCTATCCAGTGAAATAGTACTTAAAGGCAAATTTTCTACTACAGAAGTTCCAAATACAGTTTTCTTTCCCAATACTTTGCTGTTTACCTTGAGTTGCATCGGTTTAAATGAGTTTAAAATTCCAGCTGGCCAGATACACATTGCATATTCTGCATCTGGAAGTGGAACAATAAATGGATCTTTTGTGAAACTTTCTCTAACAGCTCGCAGTTTCTGGTAGTATTCAGTGGAGAAAAGAGGCACTATTCACTACGTTTCCTTTTTCCCCCTTTTCTATTTTAAGGAAGAAAGAGAAAATCCTGCAAAAAGAAGTAGAATTGAACGGGATATAGATAACAACTTGATTACATCTACACCTCAAACAGGAGAAAAGCCTAATAAACAGATCTCTCGAGTACGACGGAAAAGTCAAATGAATGGAGGTTTGTAAATATTCTAATCGTACGTTGTTGCCATTGGGTGGTGATTCAGTAGTCTTACAGCTGTTAAGGAATACAGGACATTTCTTCGGTGGTGGAGGTTAAGGGTTTTGTGAGTGACTTCAGTGAGAGCTAGGCTGAGCTAATAGCAAAATAAGATTTCTAAGACAGTTACACTACTTCTCAGACACATCCACTGTATCTTTGTAAGAGCAATTTGGACATGTGATTGTGACCAGCTATTCTGGAATTAATTTAACTTTAAAAAAAACCTTATTCTAAAAAGTCAAAGATAATTATTTTATTTACCTCTTCTCCCATTTTCTCACAAAAAAAGTGAAATATTACTTCCCAACTCATGACCTTTGTGGAAGTAACCAGGTGTCCTTAGATATTGAAAGCGCTTGTCAAACACATAGATGGGTTTCTGTCATAGAATCATAGGAAAATTTGGATCGGAAGGGACCTCTGAAGGTCATCTGGGCCAGTCCCCCTGCTCCCCTCGCAGCAGTGTTGATCCACCTTGACGTGAGATCTGGCTTTGGAGTTAGATCAGGCTGCTCAGAGCCTTGGCCAGTCAAGTTTTGACTGTCTCTAAGGATGGAGATTCCACAACCCTGTTCCCTGTGAAAATTGTTTCTTTTTGAGTATCTCTAATAATGACATGATAAAATGGTCAATGCCATTTAAAGTATCAACTGTGGTTCCAAATCTGACTTTAAAAAAACATTTTTTAGACTTCTTTTCTGAGGAAACAAGACTTAATGTGATTGTGCTGCCTGTTGGTGTTCCTTCATTCTCCATTCCCCCCTAACTTGGGAATCCATTCTCCGGCTTCTGCCAAGTTTGTCAGCAAGGCAAGGGTCTCAAAGATTTCACAGTCCAACCGGGTTTGCAAAATCGGTAGCTAAGTATAAAGCTCCAGATGAGTGACTTCACTGATGGACAGGTTACAATGTGAGAGAATTTCCTGTTTGGTGGTTGTCAGATGTCTGTGTAACGTGGCTTGAGGAGAAAGCCCTTTTGCCGGTATTTGCTACCGTTAATTAAGGTTTTTGCCTCCTGGAGAGACAACAGATATGCACCCACTCCCAGTGTGGTGCATGCAGACGGTGCTCAAAGGTGAAAGAGGAACTGTTGGTGTAAATCAAGCGTGTTCTGAGATAGCACACAGAGCCCGCTGAGCCCATGTTACTGTTACGGCGCTGTGACGTTCTTCGTTAAAATGCTCCCTATTAGTGGAGGCACTGAGGTGCAGCTGGCACACCCTACGTTTTATATAGAAATGATAGGAAGTGTGAAGTACTTGTGCAGCTCCATCAGTCTCAGCTGACAAAAAGGTTCTCAGCTCATGTGCACAAAATACATTTGCTCACTTCCATATGGACAGACGTCTCAAAGACCTGTTTCTGTGAAGTAAATAACTTCTCTTTCATTTCAGTCTCAGAACTGCGTCTTGGATCTCAGCCATGAGATGGCAATTTATAGTTCTAGGATGTACTTTACTGCACATGCACATTTATAGAAAACCTTAGTTGTTACGTGTTGTGTTACGTTTTGTAATGTGAAGATTTATTTAACTCTATGTCCTTTGTTATCTGTGATAACAACTACAAATTATTTTACTTCATAATTGTATTTAAGCATATACATGCGTGTATATATGTGGAGAATAATAAATTATGGACTTGATCTTGTGAAGTTTGGAGGTTCAGCCATTGGAGTTCCACTGACCCTTTCTCTTGTTTCCATCTAGTGGAGTCCTGCTGATATTGACATCTATTTGTTGTGAAAGGTGCGCAGCATCTTAAAGTCCATCTTCCATCATCAAGCCCATTTAAAGGATTTAAACTTCTATTATTTGTTAATCTATAGCATACTTTGTATAAACAATCAATAGCTTGTAGTGTTAAACTTAAGATGGTGTTGAAAATTAACATTTCGTTTTTCTGTTGGTACTAAATTGCTAGCTCTTTTTTTTTGTCGACCAAGTTGACCCATGAGCAAGAGGGATCTTTCCTGTAGTAAAAATAACAACAGTAAAAGAGAGGATGTAACTGTGGCAGACAGAAGCGTGGTATCATACTTCATAACTTTTCTTTTACAGAAGCTGGAAGTTACGAAATGACAAACCAACATGTAAAGCAAAATGGAAAATTAGAAGATAACCCTTCCACTGGCAGTCCCCCACGAACTACATTACTGGGAACCATATTTTCTCCTGTTTTCAATTTTTTTTCACCAGCAAATAAAAATGGTGAGTATTATTTTAAAAGCCAATAGTGTTAAAGCTAAAAATGATAGATTTTTTTTTTTAAGAAAAACTTGTTTTGAGTGGCAGTGCACTTTTCATTCTGATTTACGGACCAAGAATTACTACTACCAGATAAAGGGCTGCTTAATTCTTAGAAGGGTTGATCGTTAATAAAAGAAGCAGTAAGTTTATATGCATTAGGATATTTCTTTCACAGGTGTAAGTAAGTATCTAGCGGTGCACCTTTTGTTTAAAAAAAAAAAAAAAAAGAAAAAATTGGTATTAAGTTCCTCATCCCAAACATAAAAGGCATTTGTCATGGTCTTCATTTTGGTTATTTATGTAACATGAATCAAATGCAGGTATCTTCAAGTATTCTGAAACTTTTTTTTGTGCGGTTAGTAATGACTATCAGTATTCTGATAGGTAACTCAGCTTAAAGATAATGAGTGTACTGAAATCTTAATTCAGGAACATCAGGATCAGATTCTCCAGGACAAGCTGTTGAAGCTGAAGAAATAGTCAAACAGCTTGATATGGAACAGGTAGATGAGATTACTACGAGTACTGCAACATCAACCAACGGAGCAGCTTACGCTAGCCAAGCAGTGCAGGTCAGATCTGCTGTCAACAATGGTTTGGAAGAAGTGGAGGAAACCAATGACCGTGACCTGCCGCCACTCACAGGTAAGAATCCTGTGCTTGCCTTGGACTCAAGTATCGAAGCTGTATGTGATTTGTACTCTTGGGGAAGTCCTAGCGCCTGCATTTTGTGTCAATTAATATTTCACATTTGCTTAGGGCATGCAAACAGTATTAATCTTGATTTTTGTGTTTAATAGACAGATCTCTCTGTGCACTAAAGACACGGTTTTGGCAAGTCTTACCTATTCCCAGTATAACTCAGTTGACCTCATAACGTTTCTTCAAATGAAAATGAAGGTGCCAGAAGAAAGGCATTTTTATTAACATTGAACCCTCACCACCCCACCCCCCCCCATTAAAAATGCACACCCTAGACTTGCTGATCATGAACGAGAAATTTCCAATGTTTTGATATCTTCTATTAGAACAACATAGTGAGGGGGATGAGAAGCATATAGATCCTACATTAATTTTCTTCAAAAGACTTATCATACACGTTTCTTGACAAAAATTGTATCTGTAAAATTCAGCTTCTCTTCTTTGTGGCTGGCCAGCATCAATTAACAGTTATCTAAATCCTCCCTAGACCCTCACTTAAGTAGTGCTGAGGTTTTTGAGGACGCCTTTCAAGGAAGTAAATTTAACCTCTAAGTGTGATCCACGGGTCCAGTCCAGCCCTTCTGATCTGCTCTGTGGCCTTGTTTGCGAAGGGCCCTCAGAGACGAGATGAGCTGCAGGCTGGAAGGGCTGTGCGAGCTTCGTGGGCTGGAGCGTGCATCCAGGTAGTTCCCATCATGAGAGGTGCTACGGATGCCTTGCTGTGTCACACGGGCACTGCCAGTTTGGCCAGGTTGTGAAGTTCAGCAGCATGACGTGGCATCAAGCTCTTGGGTAGCGTCCCGAGGAGCTGCGCAGGCTATTTCGGAGGAGTCGTGGGGCCTGAAAGGGTGGGGCTGAAGGAAGAGTTTTTTCCCTGTTGTTTGAGGCGCTCGTGTATCAAGTGGAAATTTTCACTTTTAAAAACTGCACTAATAAGACTAGCTCTTGTGGTTTTTTGTTTTATTTTTTGTTTTGGTCATTTTCGTTGAATTTTAGCACCAGTATCTCCAGACAGTGGCTATTCATCAGCTCATGCAGAAGCCACCTATGAAGAAGACTGGGAAGTCTTTGATCCGTAAGTGCTAATGTTTGTACTGAAAATATTAAATGGATCGCTTTGGGTGTTGGATTAAGACAGGGTGTTTTGGGTTTTTTTAGCTGGAACATTTTTATATTATGGTAATGAATTCCAAAAGCTCTTGACTTAAAATAATCAGTGTGTATTGCTGTGGGTTTTTTTCAATTTAAGACACTTATTTCTTGTGCAGCCTTAATTATTTTAAATATTAAGTTGGGCTACATTACCGGTTAGATAACGTATATACATTTCTAAGCAAATTCTGTATTCTTTTCAGATATTATTTCATCAAACATGTGCCGCCACTAACAGAAGAACAACTTAACAGGAAGCCAGCTCTTCCACTGAAAACAAGAAGCACACCAGAATTCTCATTAGTTCTAGACTTGGTAAATATCTTTATAAACACATACTGAAAGCAGGGGGTGTGTAGCATTTCATTTATTTTGTTTGTTGCTGAAATTAGCAATGTTTACTTTAAACAAAAAGTTGAATGTTACGCAATTTGTAGTATTTTTAGTTATAGTCTGCATTAAAAAAAATTAATAGTGGCAAGACCAGAATGCTTGCTGTATTTGTTGAATAATTAACATCATGTTGAAAAAAAAAAAGCATTACGATTTTTATCGTCTCAAACAAAGAGTTATCTGTTCCCATAAAGCTTTCCTAAACCCAGTGTGGAAAAAAATGAGATGTAATAAATAGGAAAATTCAGCTTCCTATGTCTTGCATCAAGGCTGATCAAGAATGAATCTTTTAATTCTTAGAACATTCTTATTCTTAGAGGGCACAAATCCACTTTTAAAAATAATCATAGAAAATATATTTGTCTTTATAATGATTTATTTTAGTCTCTCTGTTTTGAAAGTTGTTTCAGACCCTGTTAATGGTGTCAGGAACGTTATTTTATCCTGAGCAGTATCAGTTGGCATGTCTTCTAGTGGTCGTATGAATGGGCAGATTATTCAAACTGGCAGAATCAGATTTGAACTGAATGATAGGATAGCCCACAAAATTTAAATATGTTCTAATTATGCCCCAGCACACAATTCTAAGTGATTTTTTTTTAAAAAACTGCAAGAATAATGAATTGTATAGTTCATTCTAAGAGTTACTCTTCAATCTCGACAGCAGTTGCACAAAAATAAATTTTCCAGACTAAATAAACCTACCTTAAAATGAGCATAGAACTCCAGAAAACTACTTCTATTTTCAGCATTCTTTTCACAATCTTTTCTTTCCTTTATACCATCTTTTATTTTTTTAATAGGATGAAACATTAGTGCACTGTAGTCTAAACGAATTAGAAGATGCTGCACTCACTTTTCCAGTTCTTTTTCAAGATGTCATTTACCAGGTAATTAGCGTGTGTAGAAAAATAGATACCTTTTTATTTTGTTTAATGTATGGACTCTTGCTGTGTGTGTTCGTTACCGTCTTGGTTAAAGAGAGAGCAGTAACTATCTGGAATTTAACAACTGTCTGGGTTATAAACTGCAGGTGTCAGATTTTGTGAGGTGGATTCTCCTGTATCGGGAATACTGTGGAGCTGTTTATTTACACTGTTTATTGCTGCCACAACGTGGTAATGTGGGTCACTGGTGCCACTTGTAAACATTCATCGCTAAGAGAGCGTGAATGATCTTTGTAGCAGCAGTTGTCAGCAGCAGTGTTTCTCCTTGCCAGCAGGTGGAGGCAGGAACCCTGGAAGTCCAGCCAGGATCATTTCCCTGGCACAGCTTCTCACGGACTGTTAACTTTATTCCCTCAGTAGGGAAAACCAATCCATGTTGCTCGTTGGTTTCTTTCTATACAAAAGACATCTTCAGAGCCTGACATGAACTAGCTTCTGTCTCGGTCGTTAGTCTTGCTGTAGACTTTGCCAGTCCTAGTTCTACCTCTTTACTCCCAGAGAGTCTGCCGGATACTCAGAGTGATTTTTGATTGTCTTATGGAGACTGCTAGATTGAGGTTTTTGTTCTGCCTTAGGAGGCATCCTTAGTTGTGTGTGTTTCACACTGACGTACCATCGAGGAGCAAGCATGGGAAGGAGGAACTCTCTTCCAGCAACTACCAAAGATGCTGCACTGACCTGGGCTGCTGTTCTCAGGTCCTTTTGTGTGATGTACCTGGGAGTAGCAACAGCTTCTCCACCATGTAGTTCGCATGATATTGGACCCCACTGTAGGATCTATTGGAGAGTGAGCCAGTCATCAGGCACCTTAAAAGGACACTTGTCCAGGTATTTTTCCTGATTTTAAAAATGTTTTTCTTCGCTGTTTCATATTAAAACCCTTGGAATCGGAAAAGCTGACATAATTTTTAAACATGGGTTTATCTTACCTCTTGTTTGGTGACGACCATGCACAGTTTCCTCCAGGCTGAACTTGGAATGAGGCTTAGAATTAGTTCTTTGGAGGTTCTTGACACTGCTAACAGAATCAGGAAGACTAAAGCTTCATTTTTTTCCTTCCTTCTCTTAAGAGATCTCAGTATGATTTGAGGTTTTTTTCTGTCATAACTGTGGTCCTTCTAGTGATTGTATGTTTTTCTGAGATCTAACCGGGATTTTGCCTTTAGGAAATTGAAGTCAATGACTGACTCACAGTATTTCTAAAACTTTATTTAACGGCTTTGTGCACAAGGCTGTATAGCCCTTGATACAGCACAGTTACTGTGTGGGTCCTGGATAAGTTTTTTTTTCTTAGCTCTCTCTAGAGTCTGGCCTGGATTTGCCAAGCAACAGTAGCTTCTTGCAGCCTTGAGAAAGTCAGCCACTGTCTTTGAGCACACCCTCCTCATCACTGTGTTCTGTTTTGCTGGGTTTACGTCATGCTAGACACTGACAAAACAGTCACCTCTTACTAAGTAACAGGTAATAAGGAAGACAAATATTTTAAAGGTACAATTAAGTTCACGTTAACTAGGGTATAATACACAAAAAGACAAATAATCTCCTGTGATAAAAGTTGAAAAGAAATTTGTTGGTATTTCATACCCTTAACATTTTTAGTCATTGATTAGCTGTTTATCAGTCTTTAAACTGTATTCTTTTGCTTATCAATTTGACCATCACCTCTGGTATAGTCCTGTATTAGTTTCATATTAATTCATGTTCCTTATTTTGCTTTGAAAGTCATTTCAGCTGGCAACAGAGAAGCAGACACTAAACTATCTGAGCAAAGTCAGCAAGTTACTATAAATAAAGCATTGCATAATATAACCCTCTGAAAACAATGCTAGATGTGAAAGAGCCATTTCTGAAGATGCTTTCCATTAGTATCAAAATATGTACCACTTGGATGTAGGTTTTCCAGAAATATTGGACAACTATCTATTAATAAATTCTTAAGAAAGAGTAGAACGTAGCTCAGTGCTCATTTTCCTACTGAATATCTTATCTTTCTCACTTTAAGTCTGACTAATACTGCAAACGTGAGCCTGGGTCCACAGCACTTCAATTTTCTTACCCATCTGAAGGCATCGAGGCAGTGCTCTTGCAGTAATAACGTGATGATAAGCCAGGCACTTCTTGAAAAGATGCTCCAGAACTCGATGCTACAACAGTAAGAATTAGATTGACTTGAGTTCTAGAACGTCTGTTACAAAACACTTGGCCTGTGAGTCAAGCACAAGTTTCACATCCAGGAACTCAGGTCTGTTGTTGCTTGTTCCAGTGATTGTAAGTGATGGTCTGTCTTTAAAGAAAGGTTTCTAAAAGCATGGACTTGTTTGCTTGTAAGTTATTTCTCACAGCTGGCCCGGAGTTATGTAGAAGAGAAGAACTATTTAATGTCTGAGTATAAAGCAGTATTCTGCAAACTTAAAAATGACCATGCAATTCCAGCACTGACGTACAGGTTTTTTTAAACCTTTGGATGAGTAACTTACTGATTTCTGTTTAAAAATAAAAAATAATCTGTGAAATGGCTACAGTTGGGCTTACTTGCATCAGGCTTTTGAGACAACAAATTTGTTTGTTTTCTTGGTTGAAAAAAATCTCTTAAGTTATGCCAGTGTTTAAGTTAAAAGTTCAGCTCTTCAACTGTAGACTTTGGACTTTGTACTCTTTGTATTACTTTACATAATCAGATAAGCAGCTTATCTTATGAAGAAATGTATCTTTTTTTCTTGGTAAAGAGGTTTTGTTTCTGTTGCTGGCTTCAAGTCCCAGACATGAGATCATCTCACCCTCTGTTCCACTCGGAGGGTACCTTCTGTGCATTAGCAGGCCCTAGTCAAAGGGCAGATGTTTTCACTCAGTTCTTCAGTTGAAATGCATCTTTACTGATCTATCACAGAATAATTCCCTTTGATCTTCATGATCCTTGAATGATGTTCTGGAATGCCATAGGTCAGTTGCAGGTTATTGAATATAGCGTTACATGTGTTCCATCCTACTGTCGCCAACAACAACTCAGATGTTTCACTTTGTTACTGCAGTGGAATGAGGCAAACAATGCTTGTGAATTCTGTCTCTCCCTTCTAATGAACTTTCATCTCTTATATTTTCAAAAATTATCTGTCATTCTCTCAGCAATAACAGAAGAGCCATCAAGCTTTGGATCTGAAAGCCAAGAAGCTTTAGCGTATCTTGGGCAGCATCCGCAAAGAAATCTGGTTTTAGGTTGGGAAGATGTAATTTAAGTTCTCTAGAACCTCTCGAATTGCACTTCTGCCCCTTGGCCGTGGCATGGCTGGCTGTGCTTCAGACAGTCCTGTCTGGTTATGAGATGGTCTTCATCCTGAGTCACTTAAGACACGGTCCAGTTGGAAATGAGTCGGGCTTGTTCATCTGGCATGTCCCTCCTGCTGCCAGGTCTGGAGCAAGATCCAGCTCCGTGTGTGTCTCATGCAGTCTGCACTAAGGCTGTCTGCACGTGCCATCTGTCCTTGCAGCAGACCGTGCCAAGGCTATTTCAGGGAAGAGTAGGAGCAGTCGGGTTAGCCTGGTACTGGTGTCTGGCGTGCCCCAGGGTCAGGTGGGGTGCGTGGACGCAGTGGGGCTGGACAGCGGGTCTTGCCGTGCCGCAGAGTCATCATCTTGGAAGTGCAGTGGGTAAGTGCAGCTTCACATGGGCAAGTTAACTAACCTGTCTCTGGTTTTCACCTCGTAAAATGATGGCAAAATCATCAGGTATGGAGATACGTTGCAGGTCTATTGAAATTCATTATTTTCATTTCAGAGATTTTGACACCAAGTGGAACACATGTCTTTTGTTGGGGTTTTTTCATGCATGAAAGGAATAATGCTTCCTTCCAGTTCCTCCTTTGAAGAATTAAAGTCCTGTGTATTTTGAACAAGGAAGACATTGAACGACAATTTTGATTTTGCACATTTAGGTGTTGTTGCCATTGAAATAGCGAGATGTGATGAGCATCTAGGGGGAGATAAAAACAACAAACAAAAAAAACCCCACCAAAAAACTTTGAGGGGGCTTTTCCTACATGTCAGGCATTTATAAGTCACTGAAGTAGGTTACATCATCTAACTGCTGACAAACTTTCAGTCATTAAAAATGGTGAAAATTATTACTACACTTTATCTATACTTTAAAAAAATATCTTTGATGTTAGATCTGCTCATCGGAGTGACAGATGCATTTTGTTCTACTTTGGTAACTTAATTCTTCTACTTTGGTTGCCCAAAGTTCTGTGTCAGCTCGTCGTAGCTGGGTGTAATGACGCGGTTGCCTTATGTTGTGGCAGAGTGTCCCGAACCTGTAAGCACAGACCAGTGAGTCTGCCATCGATGTCATTAAGTTAACACGTGTGTGCAAAAGCTGTGATTAGCAATACGTTCGCTACATAGAAATTATTTTCCCTGGATTTCTTGTTTGCATTCACGTGTGAACTTCGTAGTGAAAGATATGAAGGTAGATATGAAGATAGATATGCACTTATAACGGCATGGCAGTAATCTAAAACCGAACACATGACAAAGATGCTGCAATTATCCCCAGGCTAAATAAACTAAAAAATAAACCAGAAAGAGTGTGCACGTGTGAGGAGCCCAAGCAGCCATAACTGTTCTCTGATCTAATTGAATGATTTTTAAAATTCTTTTAACTGGCCATTGTGACCAATATAATTCAATCCAGATTTAAAAGGAACAATAAATATTATAGAAAACGTTTTTATTTATATCAGTGGCAATTGAAATATAAACAGATACCGTAGCTTACTGCTTTGGTTGCCAGCAGAGTTTGTAGAAGCGATGATGAAGAGGCTGTTTGTGCAATGGCATCTGTGTTTCTTCCGTAACAGAGAACAGGCTTGTTAATATGAAAGCAAGCTCTTCAAGAAATCTTAGAACCGAGTACCATCCTCTTTACCTACCATTATTAGCAACTGCTATCTCATTGCGGTGAAAAATGAATATCCTTTCAGTGACGTACTTCTTAGTTTTGAAGAGAAGGATTTAGGTTGCAGTAAAGTAAATATTTACTCAGGAAGAAGGACACAAACAGAATAATCCTTTTGGCATTTGCAAAGAAAGACTTACCTTCCCTAAACGCAGGGTTACAGCGAGGGCGGTTGCTGGCTGTGTTACATGCTTGCTAGATACAGAGCAAACGTTCAGGGTGAACAACTTGCACTGGATTTGCCATCACAGACAACTTGAATGTGATTTAGTATCTGGTCTCCTGGAGACTCTGAGTTAATTCATAACACTTGTTCTTGTGGTAAGGTAAAGGCATCATCTAGCCTTTGAGCAAAACTTCACTACCTTATTATGGCACGACGAGGCGCCATTTTCACAGAGATTTCAGTGCCATCAGGAGATGTGGTGCAAAGACAGGCTTGTCGACTCTGTATTTAGGAAGGTGGCTTTTCAGTAGTTACCCTGGCTAAGCGCAGCCCGGAAACCTGCCAAGCACAGGCTGCCGTCTCTCCAAACGGTTCCTGATAGCTGATCTGAGGGATCAGCTTGGCAAACTTGGGTTTGCCAGAATGAGAAGGGAAGTGGACATCGTCTGCATAGTCAACGAATGTGTCTTCACGTGCTAGAAGCAGAGGTCCCGTTACCAAACGTGGTACGATTGTCCGCTTTTGGCGATTGGTCCTAGTGTAGAAAAAGAATGAAAACTTAAGTGTTACTGTAGTAACTGGTCACTCTGCAAACTTAAGTCAGAATTTCAGACGCTTTTAAGAAAGAAGGAAATAAAAGCCTTACCAAATTTTAAGCTAAATGACGAAATTCACGTTGGTTTAGAAATACATGCTTCCTTTAAAGGACTCAGATCTGTTGCAGCATGTGCTAACAGTATGAAATTTTGTACCCACTTAAACTATTCCCCTTTTCTTCTGCTCTGGTCACTTGGCTCTGTCCAGGTATCAATTTGATACAATTCAGTTCAAGTAGTACAAATCCTTTGTGAAGATTTACTGTGATTTGAAAGTAAATTTAAGCCTGTTCCTAACTGGCTGTTAAAAAATCGATAAAGCTGCAATCGTCTTGGTTAAAATGAAAAGAAGTTCCATAGACTCCCTTCTCTTTCTGGGTATTTTAGTAACTCTTTCCTCAGAACTGTAATTCTATATGTGGGCAATCTCTGAACCAAAAAGAAGGGTAAGCAGAGCATGAGGCTGTCGTTTTCACCCCTTAGCGTGTGTCGTCACTGTTGGTTTAGGTCAGGCCGGATCTGCGCCAAACACCATGCCAGGCCATCACTCAAATACAAGTTTGAATGTTGTACCCCAGGAATAGAACAGTGCCTGACGCGAGCCCTCCCATCTGCCGTGGCCTTGGGCCATTGCCCTGACGCTACGGATTTATGTAGAGGCCTCCCTGCGAGCCTGAGTCTTGTATTTTGAGTGAAATCAGAGAGAGACGCAGAAAGCTCCTGACTTGGCGTCACTTCTCACGAGTCTACACATTTTTACATGGAATAATTTATGTCTGTGTGCAGTTCTGTGCCAGTGGAATTTGAACTTACGGAAATTTGGAAACAGCTGAAGCTTTTTTTTTCTTTTTTTTTAAATCACTTCTGATACCCCCATATTTGATGTGTAATTCTTAGTGGAAGAAGGTTATTAAGATGATTATTTCGTTTATGTGCTGGCACACATTATCTAGTCATTGAACTGCTGCTGCCCAGCTGGTGAAAACAACCGGTTTCATTTTTTTCTTTAGCGATCGACCAACTTTTATGTTTTAAAAGTATTTCTAATTCCATAACATTTTCCAGTACAATTGTTAAGCCTAATTTTACCATCTTACGCTTTCACTTAGAGCTGCTTAGGCTGCAAGCTGATTTAATATTGGTTTAGGTGAGTTGTTATGCTGTAGGAAGTTACTTTTTGCTGTTTACATTGTTCATACTTAGTGATGCGGGTGATAGCTGAAGTATTTTGAGTCTTTAACCAAGTCCATCTCTGCTGCAGGTTTATGTCCGGTTAAGGCCATTCTTCCGAGAATTCCTGGAACGTATGTCTCAGATTTATGAGGTAAAAACAATTAGACGTTACCTTTGAATTTCATTTTTAAATTGCATTCACTTATTTCTATCTAAAATAATTGTTTTCCCCCCTTTAATCCACAGATCATTCTTTTTACTGCTTCTAAGAAGGTGTATGCAGACAAGTTATTGAACATACTAGACCCTAAAAAGCAACTGGTCAGGTAAAAATAAAAATCTATGGCTATACCTGTTGTAAGCAAACTGACTACTGTTTCCTAACAAACATGATGAAGAAAGTGTTTGTGATGTGTCTGTTATTGCAGTGGGTCACACTAAACTGATTCTTTGTGGTTTTGTCTGGTCTAAGAGTGAGAGAAAAATGAAATGAAGTGATTGAATTACTGCCTTGGTGATAAGATAACCCCAGGCAGCTTTACACTGCCCTCTGTGGCCAGAAAATGGACCCATTCATTCTCTGCTAGGCTTGCTCACAGAAAATGTGCTCTTGGGTATCAAAAAATGTGTTTGAGCTGCTTTGGAATACACATTACGAGTAAAGAAAATGAACGTACTGCGTTACTTTTAAACTATTCAAACCTGATGTATTATTTGTAAATTACGAATTCTGTAGTTATCTTTACAAGCGTCATGTTTTTATTTCTTACTCAATCACGACATAATTTGTTTGTGGGGTTTGTATTAGGGTTGGTTTGGTTTTTCATTGTAAAGTTCTTCAGTGGAAACCTGATTTTGTTTACACGCATAATAAAGTTACGGTTTGGACTGAGGCAGTGGTCGCATCTGTTGCTGTCGCTTGGTGGTTAAGGCACATGGTAACTCATTTTCCTTAAGAGCATAAACTGTTCATTAGTTTTCATGCAGGAACAGTCATCTTCTTGCTTGTTTTTATGTGGCACGCACAACAGAATCCTAGTTTGGTTTTGGTAAACTTACTTGCCCCCCTGCGTTTTGGAGGGGCAAACAAAACTAGGCTTTCCGAGACTTTCAGTCATTGGGCTGTCTAAGCCCAGCTGAGCCACGCAGCCAAACTGGGCGCATGAGCGAGTAAGATACTGCACTTACAGAAAATGAGTCTAAGTGTACACCCGTAGCATTGAAAATCTTTCTCCAAGAACCTAACGTGTATGATCCAGGACTGCAGTTTTACCAGCGTTAGGAACAGGAAAGAGCGAATACAACACCCAGCCAAACAGTATTCTAAGAATTTGCGGGCAGATTCATGTGATGCATGAACTTAGTTGTGATTCATGTGCCACTGAAAAGCTGACATCGAGGCATGATGAGTTCTGACATTAGCCTAAAGGTAGGCTTGTCAGGCACTCCACACGTGTGACTCAGAATCTATATATAAATGCATTTGCTGCCGAGGCATCAGCTTATTTTCCTCCATAGCAACATTAGGAACTCAACTGCTTTATGAAATTAAGCACACTGTGTACAGCTTCTAGAAAACTTCACTTACAAATCTAAGCAGCCTTAAAGAAACTGCAGTGTGATATGACTGTGTAAAATTCAAAACCTGTCTAGTCTACAATTCCATTTTAAATTATAATTACGTTGATATTCCATGAAATTTGTTTTATTCCTGGTATTTTTTTTAATCTGAGTTCTTTTAGTCTAGCCATCCATTTACAATGTATTTCTTCTGTAATAAATTAAAAGGGAGTCGACTAATGGGATAGGAAGAAGATGATGGAATGTTTTGGCCTCGAGGCTTTTTGCAAGCTCTAATAACTGAAGTAGGTTAATGGCGAGCAGAGGTAGCCTAAAAAAGAAAACATTTCTTCTGCTACTTTGTGTTCTGGCATGCAGTGGCATAGGGAGGCCGAGTACTCGTAACAGCTGGAACAAAATTAAGGGATAATAAACCAAATAAATTGGTTCCTGTGCAGAGCTAATCTCTGACTTTGGGGCCTTGCAAAATCGTTGGAGAATTGGGGGTCCTTTTGTCAGCCCATCTGCAAAAAGGGTTAGAAAGCAAGACAAATATTTGCTACATCTGAGCTGAGCTTTTCTGTTTAAATACAACACCTGCAGAGCTAGCCTAATAAAAAATCACCGTAACTAGTAATTTAACCAGTAAAAAGCTCACAAGAGAATGTTAAAAAGGGAACCGCTCTTTAAAAGGAGCTAAGGAGATCGGAAGAGAAAAAACCCGGATAACCTTTGGCAAAGTTAACTCTGCTTTTCCCCTGTGCAATGTAGATGATGTAATTTGTCTCATTAATTAGTATTTTACTTTAATCACAGGCATCGACTTTTCCGTGAGCATTGTGTTTGTGTACAAGGAAACTACATAAAGGATTTAAACATTCTTGGTAGAGATCTTTCAAAAACGATCATAATTGACAATTCACCGCAAGCCTTTGCTTACCAGGTAAGGAGGCGGCTGGCAGCTCCCATTTCAGAGATGGCAGAAAGCTTTCCCAAGGCAGGCAGTGCAACACTGCATTTTGATTTTTGTGCTTAAGTTTGTATTTAAGTTTACAAAACAAACTGTAACAAATCCTTCTGGTTTGTTTGCTTTTCTCTTATGTTTGTGAAGAGCTGGTCAAGAGCAACCTAAACGACATGAACAGACTGTGTAACCAGTCGGGTTTATTTCTCACCCAGCTTTTCTAAAGAAGCCACCAGTCTGCCAAGTCTGCTGCTTGGGCTCTATTGTGGATTTAGGTTTTTAATGCTAGTGAAATGATTAAGAACAAATCGCCGGTTGAAATGACGCACAGCTGTGAAAATTGCTTCTGCTTACGTGTTAGAGAGTTATACCCTGTGATTTAGATTTTCCCAGAAGTATGGTATGTACCCATTCCAGTTAGCCCTACTGCACAGATAAAGAGTGCAGAGAGGGATCTCTAACGCCTCACCTACGTTAAAGAAGCAGAAAACCCCCAAGCCTGTTTGACTCCGCCTCGTTTGCACAAACTGCGTGCAGCCAGTACGCTGCTAGTATCCACGTGTGCTTGAACATGAAATTTTCTCAAAACACCAATGCTTTTCAGTTCAGCAGAACTTTTAGAGCTACTTCTATTTCAGCTTTGATGTGGAAATTTTTGTAGCGATGTATGCAAAGGAAGGAGATACTTCGGAAGTGAATCATAATACAAACTTCAGAGGCAAAAAACATATTAATAAACTCTAGCTTGGAAACATTTTTCCCCAAAATGCTACTTCACAAGTCTTATTTTTAGATAAATTAAGTATAAATCATATGTTGATGATTTTTTTTTTTTTTTTCTACTTTAGCTTTCAAATGGAATTCCTATAGAAAGCTGGTTCATGGATAAAAATGACAACGAACTCCTAAAATTGATTCCATTTCTGGAGAAACTTGTAGAGCTGGTAAGTGTTTCCTTTATTTGGCTCTTCCCCAGCCCCTGCCCAAAAATGTCCATTAGCTCTTTTCAATAATTTCAGGTATTTTAAGATTTTTTGGGTCGCTGAGGTTTAGACTGCTAAAAGTCACGTGTGTCTCGCTTTGAAAAGGATGCTCTGGGCGGTAATTCAAGTATGCGTATGGACTTATTTACGTAGTAAAAGACAGAATGTCAGTATTTCTAACTGTGCTTTTAATCAAGAAATGGAGAACTGTAACATCAATTACCATGACATTGAGTCTGTAGGCATTTGGATTAAATAATGCCTATTGTTGGCTGTGATGCCTGCCTTTGTTCTTAAAACACAAATAAATTATTCCTTAGTTGTTGTGAGCATTATGTAGTGATTTAGTGATTTCTGTAAGCCTCTTGTAATTACATCTATTCATGGCTTATAGGTTGCTAGATTAAAACACCGGTGTTAGAAAATTGACCCTGTTCAAATCTGATTTATAGATGTGTTCGTTCTAAAACTGGCACCTTTTTTTTTTTTTCCTCCCCCCCCACAGAACGAAGATGTCCGACCTCACATCAGAGACAGATTTCGCTTGCATGACTTGCTACCCCCAGATTAAAGCCTTTTGTCTAGTTACTGAAGGGGGAGAAAATGCAGGACCCTTTTGGACTAAAACAAAACATTGCCATTACTGTTGAAATTTTGCATTTTTGTACCCTGTCTTGCTTTTCTTATCTTTGGTGCCCAACAATAATCAAGGGTTACAGAAAGAGACTTTCTATATCTGAGATCGAATACATTCAGTACAATACAGTACAACGCAGTAGGTAGGCTAGAACAGAAAAGTCTTTAGAACTAGTGCAACTCCGATGAAATTTTTTTATGTACAGGACATCTGCAGTTTATAAAGAATTCTGTTTCTGCCACCAGCAGTTTGACCTGTAGAAACACAGGATTTTATGATATAACAGAGATTGAAAATGGACTCTTATTTTCTCTCTGTTCGGTGCTCTAAGTGGGTTTGTAGCCACTTTTCTGTTACTTTTAAGATTCTCATTTCAACAGGAATGGCCAGTAAGAGTTGTTTTATTTTTCCTGTTAAGGTTTATAACCTTTTTACATTTTTGACCTGTATTAGATTAGAATTTCATTATGCATTCCTTTTAGTTGAGGCGCTTCATAGTTTTTCTGGAAATAGCCAAATTTTCTTAGTTTTTTGTTAAACAGTTGGATGGCCGTTTTCCTGCTTCGTCTGCCTGCATACTGTATATTTGTTTAAAAATACTCTCTAGTTTTAGTCCATGTAAGTTTCATTTAGAAAGAAAACCCCTGCATTTATATTTTCTTTCTGTAATATTCTACTGTAGTTGAAATCTTTTCAAAAATCAAGAGACTGGCTAGATAAGAAGAATATAAGAATTACTAATATTCAGAATATTTTAAACCATTGTGATGGCATGTACTCTGGACAGACAATATCTTGCAGTGGCACAAACAACTGATGGACAAGGAATACCTCAGACTATGCTGTGCATGCAGATCTTGAAAGGAGAACTAGGTCGGTCACCTCTTAGGTTTGATGCAATTCAGTTACTGCTGCCTTCTGTTTCCTCCAAGATTGAAGTGTTCTGCACAGTGGCTCAGTATTTTAAGATGTTTTGCATGGGCTGGCGGTACCTCTGTGACACTCGGCGTTACAATCAGTTTTAAACTCTGTGTGACAGCGAAGGTACCTGGCAGCAGCGATGCGTAATCCTGTGGTACAGTACACTCCCACGCCACCGGCGCAGTCAGTCTGCTATCAGAGTGGGTTTCTATGCTATATGGAAATAGTCTTTCAGCCTTGGTCCTCTAATGCAGCTACCACAAGAGGCTGATATTTTTATAATGGTGTGTACTCTCCTTTTCAGGAGGCTTTTTATGGAAGGTATAATTTGTAAAAGTTAGGATGCTTTGCCTCTCGACTGCATTAACACGCCATAGGCTCAGACTGTTTTTGTGTAAAAGATGTCACAGAACGGCACTTTTTCTAAAGAGAAGTTTGATATTTTGTATGCTTGTTAAGAAAGTACAGTATTGGAAATTAAAGGTGGACAACTGATAATTGAGAAGTATGTCAATTAATTTTTTATGTATATTACCTGTTTACTTGTACAATTTTATTGTACAAATTACATGCAGCTTCATTTTCAAATGAGTCCTTAAAATAAGGAAAATCTTTTTAGGAAAACATTTAATTTTTGTATTTTTGATTTTAAAAGGCATGAGTTATGTCAACTTTTTCCAGTGTATTAATGAAGATTTTAACTTTTCATCAGGTTGAGTGTTTTCTTACTATATTATCTGTTGTGTATGTAGCTAGCACATTGTGTCACTGAACTGTTTAAAAAACCTAGCATGTAGAGCAAGCCTGTTTTGTGGAAAATCCTTATTCATTAAAAAAAAAAAAAGTCATCATGGCAGATTTTCTGCAAAAAAGTGAAAACATTTGCAATTCAGAATACTGATTTTTTTTGTATTTAAAGAAAGGTATTTTGCTTGCAGGAAAGAAATACTACAGATTCATTTTAATGAGAATCTTTTAAATGTATTTATCTTTAGGGCATCTGGGCATCTTTACGCTGTTTGTCTTATGTCTTTATTGAAATAAAATGTACATAACATTACCTTTATATATGCTTTTGCGCAGACGTGTGAACCCTGTAACCATCCCCGCTCCCTCCTGGTTTTATGTCGATAAGATGGTTCTGGAAATATTTATAGATTTTGAAAATGGTCAGCTTGTCTTTGAATTGCTACATGGGTTGCCAACTGTTTTTCAGTTGTTCGTTAAAATGTAAATCTAAATCTGAGATTTTTAATCAGTTTAACAGTGAATCCTTGTTTAACGTGGAATTCTTCCAAATTTCTCCGAGTAATTGACATAATAGAACTGCTTTAAAATTCACTAGCCTACCAGAATGAAACGATTTTTGTTAAGTAGTTCATCGCTTTTCTCTGACTGTAAGAAGAGACGATTGTCTGTTCAGATGATGTCCTTAAACACGTGGGCCCTATCCCTGGCTAAAACCATTCTAAAAGTGCTTTCTTCAGTTAAGGAAACCAAAGCAGACCTTGCACTTTACAGCTGTATCTGTGTTGTGACGATCAGATCAGTGAGGGAAATCAAAATGTAAATGGAGGGATTTAGTTCTACAGAGATGCACACAAAAATAACAGAGACTGCTTAGTAAACATATTAAATATTAATATTGTAATGTGCTGCAAGTCTGGTATTTATCATTCTGAACTTCCCTTGCAGAATGAGTCTGCCTTCTTCAAAATGTAAGCTCCTAAAAATGTCAAACGCTTCTGGCATACATGGTCTTTGCACGAAGCAAAGTTATAATCCATCAGGTCTTAGTCTGGAGGGTGAGACTTAACCGTTCCTCTGACGTGAGTCTGGATCGAGCTGTGCGCACCACAGCTGACACTGACACCGGGGGAGTCTCGACTCCGTGCGTTCCTCGAGTCTTGAATGTAGAATTGCGCAACTTCAGCAGTTAATCCTGTAGCTGTATCATTTACTCCAATTTCATGTATTTTTAGAAAACACCACATCCTATTTCCAAAGTTCTTAACGATTTCATTTGTGGTCTTTGCTTGATGGTGGTAATCGTGTGTTAATTTCCCATGTCCGTATGTATTCTGTTCTAGGTTTGAGCATTCTTGGTTCTGACAGCAAAATGACGTCTTTCATGCATATTTTGGCAATACATGTGCAATCTTTTCTTTCCTTAAGTTGCATTATAGCTACAATAGCGTTCACCTCAGTATTACTGGCTTCCTTTCCACCTTTGATTCATTTCACCTTCCGTCTGTGTAGGAACACGTTTTTCCATTACTTTGTATCAGAAAGCCCGAATGTTCCAAGACCTGATTAAAAATCTCCCACAACCAGACTGGTATCAACCCAAGGCATGCTAAGGAGACACCTTCTCTAAACAAAGCACCTGAATGCGTCGTCAAAAATGCGCGGTGTGTGCGAGCGCTGTGCTGCAGGAGCGGGGCCGGGCCTGTCAGCCGCTGGCGGCGGGACTGCGGGGACAGTTTGCTCTCACTGCGAGAAGTAAGCGTCCTTTCCGCAGCGCATCGTCCCCCCTTCCCAAACCCAGCTCCTTCCGACACCCGAGTTCGAGGGTGGTCGTACGGATGGTTGGACCAGCGCAGCTGAGGAAGCATTGAGCCGCCATGGGGAGAGGGAGCAGGAGGGAGTGCATGAGGAGAAGGTGGAGCGGGGAAATCTCACCAACCCGTCTGCCACGGCAGAACTGGAGCACCGGCCCGCAGCCTGAAACAGCCTGTAACAGCAGGGCTTGCCTCTTCGGTAAGGAAAGCGGCCAGAAACACACAGATACTGTGACTCTGCTGGGTAAATACCCATGTTCCTTTATTTTCCCTCCTGGTTCTGGCTTCCTTGTAGCATTGCATTGCAAATCGTACCCTTTAATCTTCTTTGTCCAAACCAACTTGAAGCAACCGTGTATCATTAGTATATTAAAGTAGATGATGAGATTCATAGCTTGACAATTTAGTCGAAAACGAAGGCGAGCCCCTGCCTGTAAGATGCCTGTATCGCAGGGAATTGTGGCTACCGAACCAGTCGTGTGACCCGCACTGTCATTCCTCCTCCTCCTCCTGAGCGAGGACTGGAGTAGCACCGAGTACGCCCAAGTGCGGGGAATTCCAAAAGTTAACCGTGCCTTCTTCCATCCCCTCGCTGCGCTGCGCTCCCCTTATGAGCCGAGTTCAAGGACTCGGCGAGTGCACCTTTGCAAAGCTAAAATTTCAATGGAAAATTAATGCTTGCATCGTTGAAATGTACAGACAGCTAAATTAGAGCTTCATGGAATTCAAGAAGTCAAGGCCAGAAAGTAAAACATTCACTTCCTGTTGTCAATTTTAAAAACTGATGGTACCTACTGGTATGGTATCAGCTCGGCTGGACACGTTTGTTCCGGCAGGTGCCGAGGGAAAGGAACCACTCTGGTATTAAAATAATGTCTTCCACTGTAAGCAGAGCGTGAGGTTGCACAGGCGGTGCTTTCCTGGTGAAAGGACTTCCATGGATCTAGGTGGCAAAGACGACAGACGGTACCTTCCATCTGCAGCCATGCCAATTCCGTGTTTTGTGCCATTAAACGTCTTTAAACTCCTTATCAAAGACCGACACGAGAAGAAATAAACTGATCGCAGTCACACAGGCAGCGTGGCGAGCGTCAGCCTGCAGTGCACAGCTGGTTGGTCTTGGCCCGCACCTCCTGAGAGCGAGGTAAATGTCTTAATTTTTAGAAAACAAATGCCTCTTTCTGGGAGAGGTAATCCATCAGAGGTGTTCTGTCGGTATCTTCGGGCAAAAAGATTGGTTTGAGGATTAAGGAGACTTCAAAATCATTCTGTCAATAGTGTGAAGTTGGACTTGCAGCAGCGTTCCCCAGCAGCCTGGGCTGATGGAGTGCTGGGAAGCTTTCCCTCTTCCTCCTCCTCCTCCCCTCCCTGGTCACGTTTGTTCCCCACTTCCATCTGCCACGCTGGTGCTCATGCAGCTGCACGGTGAGCCTGTGCCAGGAGCTGATCCAGCCGAAAACTGACCGTGACGGAACAACGGAAGAGGGGAACGTGGGACTGTGGCAACGCCAGCGCCGGGCCTTGGATCGGTTAAAGCTGCCGTGGAGTGGAAGCTGAGTAAAGGTTCCTGGGAAGAGAGGTTTTTTGTGGAAAAATAATTGTCACGTTAAACTCGTTCAGCTGGAGAACAGCATCGCTGTGTGTCGCTAAAGGACGGTTCTCGAGGATTTGATTACACCAAGCCCACATTTCAGATTTGCATCTTAGGTTCTTGATACTTAAACCCTAAGCACGTTGGTGAATGGCTGATGAGAAGTAGTGTAGGCGCATCACTGTTGTAGCTAGTAGTCATCATTTTGTAAAAAAAAAAACAAAAACAACCCAACAAAAAAAACCAAACCAAAAAAACCCAAAACCAACCCCCATCGGCAGCAAGCTTTTTGGTTTGGAAGCAAGCACGGATGGTCTGCGAAGGATTGAACTTGTACAGGGTTCGTGAGGCACATCGCTGTTTGCTTGTCTTGACCGTGTAATGTAATCCCGTTGGCTTTATTTTTTTGATACTTGCAAAAATGTCATTGTACTGATAGGCTGAATCTTGTAAAATACAATCGGAAGAGAACTCCTGTTCTACAGATTTGTGTTTCTTCTGCAATCATTTCTAGTATAGAGTCATAAAGATTTATATTAAATACTTACGCTCTGGCTACTGTTTTCATGATTTTTAGCTGATTACCATCCTTCATGGAAGGCTTTTCTGTAACGCAGGGTTTGTACTGATAGGCTGAATCTTGTAAAATACAATCGGAATAGAACTCCTGTTCTACAGAGTTGTGTTAGCAGGGCATTTCTCGTGTCAGCTTCCAGCCTGGAAGACAGAAGGAAGAGAAGTGGGGGGGGGGCTGTGTTTTAACAGCTGAGGCTACTGGAGCCCTAACAAGAAAAAAAAAACAACCAGATGTGGTTTATGTACTGAAATCATCAGGGCAGATTCTTTTCAGACAGTCTTGCTTTTGAGTCTGATGTCCAACATGTGATGCATGTTCAGTGATATCTTCTGTGAAATGACCACAGGGCCGGATCTGCCTCATTTTTATTCATTTCTCCTAAGCAGAAACCTTTAGCGTTCTCCCAGACGAGAGCTGTTTGGTTTCCTGGAAGGCAGTGGTTCCTCGGACTCAGACCAGTGCTGAGCAGGGTTTTTTTTTCCATCGTGCCTTAATTTCCTCATCTCTACAATGGGAATAATGCTTATCTGGTTTAATCCAAATGTTTAAAGTACTTTAAATGTGCTGTGCAAATACGTAATGTTTTTGTAATTAACACATTCCCAACCACTGCGCGGTTTTGGCAGTTTCATGATTATCCTCACAGCATGCCGAGCTTGTGAAGCTCCGGTGAGGACACAACGTATGACGTTACTTGATCTATCGTTACGTCTGTTCTTATTTATATTGCCTGGTACATGGGTAGCAACAAAAGGATGATAAATTTGGAAGTAGTATTTTTTTTCTAGCTAACATATAGTATCGTGTATCATTGCACTTGTTATTTGAAAGACACATGTCCTAAATTTATTATCTTCAGATGAAATATATCCTCCTTTTGCACATAATTGCTCAGATTCTCACAGGACTCACCGAGTTGGGAGGTGGCAGTGAAGTAAACTGGATGAAGTGAATGTTTCCAGCTTTTGTGTATGTGATGCTGTTTGACAAGGTGGAAGGAAACGTGACCGCGGAGGCTCCCGAGGGCCTGGTCTGTGGACCCCAGGCACATTGTGGCTTCAGTGTTTAACCCCGAGACCAAGGTGTCCTCTGCTTCTCACCAGCTCCGTCGGGAACACCCAGACAGTGCAGAGCATCAAACATCATCAGGTTTTTGACAGAGGTCTGCTTACCTCTGACTGCATCCGAGCTCCAGAGCCATCTGAAGGGACAAGATGGGCCTGAGAGGTTCAAAATAAAACATTCCCAGGGATCGGTGGGAGGAGGTTGGAGAAGAGTGGCAGCCTGCGGCTGGGTTTGCGCCCTGGGGCTGGCTGAGAGCTCAGCCTGCAGCCTGCCCGTCCCCCACATCCGTCTCCAGCCTGAGGACCGAGTGTTGTGTTTGTGGGCACTTGCCTCTTGCAGGTGGTCCTTGCACTTCTGCTCCGTTTGGCTACGGTCAGTGACTGTGTTCTGAAGTCTGTAGTAAAGGACTCGCCTCTACGCCTCCGGTGGTCGCGAGGCCACGATCCCTGGGGGATCGGAGTTAAAAATCACACCCTAAACTGCATCGTCTGGATGAACCCTGAAGGTGCATTCTGGCTGCTAGACTGTCGCTAGTAGCTCCGCTCCAGCCATTCGCCCACGTTTTGTCCTGGCTGACCACGAACCTGAAGGCTAGGAAGCGACTAAATCATAACCTACCTTTACCACAAGCTTACCCTGTTATGTAGGGGACCGGGAGACGCTTTACCGCAACGTCCAGGCACCAGACTTCAGCTGTTTCTTCTCTTCTCTCTCCCACTCAGCCACACAATCAGTCCATTAAATGACTCGCATAACGCGGTTCCGGCGGGACTGTAAAAGGCGGCCGAAGGCAGCCAGCCCCGCGCTGCCGGGCGCGTTACCGCAGCGGCCGTGGGAGCGCGTCCTCACCGGGGAGCTTGACCAACTTCACTCATCGCTTTTGCTGGGCACCTGGAGAAACGTACCGCCGTGCTGCCGACACACCTCTTTGCTCAGCACCACTTTGATAACCAGATCTTGCGGCTTCTCACTTTACTAGGCTGCACCTTCTCCCGGCACAGTAACGTATATTATTACAGTTTGATTTAGATTATTTGCTGACAGATCCAGTCAGCATGGAAGATGTTCAAATAACAGTATTGGAGGAAGAACTTCTCCCCATCCTACTCCCAAAGTCCTCCGAAGGAGAAACAGCTGGAGGCAGAGCAGCGCTCAGGCAGACGCAGGCCTTGCCAGGTGGAGCTCCTGGATTTGTGGCTCTTCTTTCTTGTCCGGTCGTCAGTGTATCCATCAATTAGGAATTATTTCAGCATTGCGACGGAAGTGCGATGCCTTTGGGAGGAAGAGGTCCAAGACAGCACAACAGGGCTCCGGAGGTAGCATGTGCGAGTCCCTCAGCCAGTTCAGAGGGTGCTGCCAGGGTGCCTTAATGGGACGATGCTGATCTCCACATTATTGCTGCTGAACAACACTTGAAAACGGCCCCGCTTGTAGAGTCAGGCAGCCCGGGACTGACCGAAAGGCAACAAGCACGTTAACGCCTCGGTACTGCTAATGTCGTACGACTGGAAAAGCAGAGCCTGAGTCGGCTGCAGGAAAGCGAGCTCAGGGAGTTCAGCAGTGAGGGGCTGGGGTGTTTTCCCAGCCTTTGCCTTCTGCTCTGGTTGAATCGTGCATTAATATTTTTAATGGGTAAAGGATCTTCAAAAGAGCCGTGCTTCTCGCTTTTTCTTCCCTAAGGAAAAAAGGAGACGTGGCAGCAAAGATGAGGGAATAAATTCAGACCAGAGATGAGGGTAACTCCTAGATTAACTCCCTGATACATACTTTTAATGGGATTTTGTCCTTCTTAAACAATCTTAAAACTATTTCCCCCTTTTTTCTATCCCTTTATATTTCATTTTTTTGTCCGTTTCTTACATATTTGCAAGAATCGATACCTAGAAACCGAGCTTCTGAATGAGACTTAGTGTTTCTCTTACCCTCGTAGACCAGCCCGTCTGCGGTATCAGAAGATGAAGCCTAAGCAAGCAAGAACAGGGGGACGGGGTTTACCTGATCTGACCAAACCTTTTGAGCTTTTTGTACATGAAAGGCAACATCTAGCCCTTGGAGTGCTGGCACAGCGGTTGGGATCCTGGAGGCGACCGGTGGGATACTTTTCCAAACAACTCGACAATGTGAGTAAGGGACAGCCGGGATGTTTGCGTGCTGTGGCAGCAACAGTTTTGCTGATCCAAGAAGGCTCACCCCGCCGGAGGCTTCTCCAAGCTGATGCTGGTTTTTGGGGTGTTACGTCCAGTTGTGTTCCAGCTCTGCCATCTGCAGAGGGTGTGAGGAACCAGCCCAGGGCACCCCAAGTGTTACATGCATGAAGTTTCCCAATGCGCCTATAGATATGCATAACCTGTCCCCGCTTCGTATTAAAATTAATTTCAGGAGGTCATTTCCATAAATCCCTCCCCACTGCGCTTGCTCAGTGCCTCCTTGTGGTGGTCGTTGGGGGTCGTGGGGATGAAGGCCGCCGGCTCCTCTTCGTCACCGCCAGTAACCCCTTGTTCTGGCGCAGACTCAGCTGCTCCTTGGCTCTTGCCCAAACTGCAGGGGCGGTGTAGACCAGTTCTTGAGGCAAACTCCTGGTTCTTATCAAAACCTGTCCTTCGTAAGGAGCCACAAATCCTCCTGCGTCAGTTAGTTCTCATTCCTTCTAGGCTAGCAACCTTGGCAAACCGTTATTATCCTTTCGCTTCATCCCCTCCCGATTCTTCCCAGCCTTGAATAGGGTTCCAAATTTACTAAGTAACTATACTACGGACTTTAGAAAAACATCCAAACTAGACACTACTGACTTTAGCAAAGCATCCAAACTAGACAGTAAGGCCTAAATCTTACGCATGTAAGCCGCTTACATCTGGGCGTCTTTCGACCCTTAAGGTATCACGGTAGCCCAGCTTCTTCCCCCTTCGGTAGCGGGCGATGCACCAGCGCAGCGGGGCCGCAGTAACGGCGTGGAACGGTGCCCGCTTCTTTCCCCTCCCGGGGACGCACGGGAACCACCCCGCACCTCTGCGCCGAGCGCGGGCAGACCCGGCCCGCCTGCGGGGGGCAGCGCTCAGGGGCCGGGCCGGGCTCCCCTCACGCCGCAGAGCCGGCGGGGAGGCGGCCTGCCCTCGGGAGCGCGCGGGGGCTGAGGGGAGGCGGCCTGCCCTGAGGACAGCGCCCGCCATGGCGGCTGCCCCGCCCCTGGGCCCTCAGCCCTCCCGCCGCCATCCCCGCCCCGCCCGTCCCTCAGCCCTCCCGCCATGGCGGCCGCCCCGCGGCGGGCGGGGCTGGGGGCGGGCCTTGGCCCCGGCAGTCCGCCACCGTCCCGGCGTGCCCCGCGCGCGGCGCTGGCTGGGGACGCTCTGGCGCGGCTGCCTCCCCGTGCTCGCTGCCAGCGCCGGCGGTCGCGGCTCGGCGAGGATGAGGAGGACGACGTGAAGGTGCGGCCGGGCGGGCCCGGGCGGCGCGGCCCGGCCTGGGGCAGGGGCGGCCCGGGCGGCGGGGGAGGGAGCCTCCCGCCGGGCGGGTCGGGCTCGTCGGGCCGGCTGCGGCCGGGCCCTCGGGGAGGCGGCGGGGGGCTGCTCGGGCGCCGCGGGGGGTGGCGGCGGGGCGGCCCGGGCGGCTCCGCCCGCGGAGGAGCGGCTCCGCGGGGCCGGCGCCCCGAAAGGGCAGCGGGCGGTTGCGGATGACAAGCGGGAATGCCAAGTGGGAAAGGAGCCCGTCCCTGTGCCCCTGCATCCCCGCTCGGAGCGGGCGTTTCTGCCTGCGGTTCATTCCCGCTGTGCTGGGCCTTCCAGGGGAGGGAGGGACGGACGGACGGACGCTTTTCACGGCTGAAGAGGCATCCCCTTGCCCTCTGGGGGATCCACCTGCTGCTTGCCAGGCTGCTGGCTGCTTTCCTGCGGCCGGCTGGTTCCCCCTCGCTTTCTGTAGCCTTTCAGATTTGTAGCTTCGAGCCTGGTGCGCTGGGTGAGCCCTTGGGATGGGATTTAATGGAAGCGGCGCTGTATCGTGCTTCTGCTGTTGCCCAGAAACTTCTGTCCTGTAGCAGCCTGTCTTTTCCACCCCTTTTTCCTACTTCTTCACGCACCCCAGGCCCTGCGGCCACAGCCGGGAAGTGCAGCAGCCTTACTGTGCAGTTTCAGGTTTGGTAGTGCCCAGATCACTTAAAATGAGGTTTACTTAAGGCACTGCTTGAAACAGGTTTTTACCGTGTTTCAGAGAGCGATGCCTGCATGGAATCGGTATTGAAACGTGCAGGTGTTCATTTCTGGGGCTTATGAAAGCAGACCTGCCTTAAAAGCTGGATTTCTCCTACTAGTTCCAGCTGCCCCTTAGCGAGCCAGGGCAACCGAGTTGTGGATGCTGCAGAAACCTCGGTTTGCTCCGCGTTCACCCAGACAGTAATCAAAATGTTAGCGGGGTCACAGAAGGAACGTGCTTGATGAAGGTAAGGAGTGGAAGTAGGTCAACTGAAGAAGATGGGTTTGTTTCAAATGGAGCTGCTGTGATGCTGTAGTAGACAATCGCACGAGGCGGCTTGGGTCGTGCCGCCGTACGGTCGTGAGTATGAAGCTCTCTAGAGCAGAGTTGCTGCTTACTGGGTGAGGACTTGTTGGGTTTGTAACTTAGGCTGCTGACTGCGTTACCGGAATCTCTGAAACACACCAACGGGGTTGTCCCCGGAGCTGAGGGTGGTGTTCTCTTTATAAATGGCTTGAAAAAAAGTAGTTCATCCTCTCTTTAAAAAAAAAAAAAAAAAAAAGCAGCTAATTTTTGTGAGTTCCAGGCTGTCCGTTGTCCTTCATAACACCCATGCCCTATAGTTATCGTAGGTGTTGCCTTACAGCAGGCAAAATAAGTAAAGGCATCTCTGTATACAGTAGCTACAGTCATCTGTAAAGAGTGTGGTTAGGATGTAACATGATGCATATATATAAAATGTACATATGTGTATATATACACGTGTATCCTAGGCTCATTGTCTCTCTGAGGCTTGCTTTTCCTCCTTCCTTTGAAAGGGAGTTGCTTTTCTGCTACGATAGAATGTGCCCAAGAGCGCCGGACTCTGGAGCCTTATTCTCTTGAAGACAGCTCTGCTTTCTGTGGCTGCTCTAGTAAAGGAACAAAGCTTTCCCACGTGTAGGGAGAATGCAACCGCTTGCCTCTTTCTGAGGGATTATGGTTTCGGTACCGGCGCTGCATCTAGAGAGGGGGACCCGTCCAGCGAAGGAAGCTGCTCTATTTCACTTTGATTTGCTCTCCCTGTACAAACACTAAAGATGACAGAGCGGAGCTTGGGAGGTGGCTGCTTTGGCTCTGGGCACCTTGGTTGCAAGGGTCCACCTTGGGGAAGTACCCGCCTAAGAAAAATGGCGTGGTCTGAAATAGAAGCACAGAGTGTTTTCTGACGATGAGCTTGTCTTCAGGTTGGTATTTCACACTTTGGAGTGTGCTTTAGATATTCAGATCCTGTAGTTTATTTTGGAAAGTTTTTTTTTTAGTAATGGACTTAAAGTAACTGTTCAGTTAGGGAACTTTGACTTCCTCAGGTTTAAAATTAGCATCTTCATCAGTAACAAAGCTTCTCCCCAGTGTTACCCCAAACACAAGTTTCCCAGAAGACAGGCCTCCTGCCAAGGGATTTTTATCTATTTACTCTTGGGCAATTCTGTCCTAGCAAAGCCAAAACTGGGAGATGTGCCTGGTGTTACCCAGGCAGAGCCTTTGCGGTGGTGCAGCCGCTGCTCTCTGAAGGAAAGCATTCGGGTTCAGCTGGGAATCCAAACGCTGGAGTACCTGCCACTTTCCAGTCGTGCCTTCTGGTCTGGGGGGAAATAATGTGCGTTGCCACGTGTTCGAGGTACATCTGATGGAGCACGTGAAATCGGAGAGAGCTGCTCTCATCAAGGGTTTGTTCCCATGAAATGCAAGGTGTTTCCACCTTATTTTACTTAAGTATGCATAAATAAGGGTTGTTGCAACACTTTGGAATAAAGATGGCTTCTTTGAGGCCACTTGGTATCAGAGCACAGATACAGCACTAAAGCCATTTTCTTTCCCTCCAAGAGAGTTCCCTGGAATTTATAAAACTCAGAAATAGGTGGGTGCTTGGATGCTCCCTCTGAGCCCCCAGTAAAAAAAATAAAAAAGTTTGCCCAATATATTAATCACGTTCTATTGCTGTTTAAAAAGAAAAACAGCTTGGAGAAGCGTGAGACAGTATTGAGCGTAGCTGGGAGACCTGCATATCGCAGGACGCCAGGTTGAAGAGGGAATCCTGGGATGGCCACGTCTCCCAGGGTGCCCCCCCAGGAGCGGTGCTCCAGTGGTGCTGAGCTCACGGGTGCCTGTCCCCGGTTCCAGCCGGGTCGTTGTGCTGGTGGGGCTGTGCATGGGCTCCCAGCAGTCGACGATCCCTTCGGTTAAAGTCGAGATGTTGAATTCCACCCAGCAGCTCAGGGGAGGTTGGCGCAGGCGGTCGCGCTGCCCGCCGGAGGGGCTGCCCGCTGTTTCTGCGTTGCTCTGTCACCTCAGCTCTGCGCAAGCTAAAGCTGCCACCGTGCGCTGTCCCCGTGCAGGCGTGGCCAGCAGGGACGTGGTCGGCTGCGGGGAGGGAGCGCGTCTGTCGCCACACCGAAGTCCTTGCCCGTGTGCCCTCCGTTAAGTCCCCCAAACATAGTAACGACATGCAGCAGCTCCCTTCATCCCGGGAGTACCCGTACGTAACGGACAGGGTGCCCTTGCTCCGGGGTGTTGCACCGTAAAATACTTGATTTTTAAAATCTGTGAAGGGCAGGGGATAAGGCAGCGAGCTATATACAGCAGTAATGAGAAGAGCTATTTAAGAAGTGGGTGTAACAAACTCTTAATTAGATATGAGCTAAAGTAATGCTGCTCCAAATTCAAGTCAGCTTCTTGGAATGTGGACGGGAAGCTGAATCCCTTACAGGTGCCAATTAACTCGAGTGAGCTGGTAGATGAACCCGGGTGTCTTCCTCGCTTGGGTCAGCGCGTTGCACTGAAATGCCGAGTTCTTCCACCAGTGTCGTTTATTTTGCCGTGCCAGTAGCAACCCGCAGGAATTACTAACCAGCCTGCATGGCTGCTTGCATTGCTGTTGTGAGGTGGAAATCACAAAGTTCAGGATTGATGGGTTTTAAGCTTACCTGTAACAAGGTACTGACAGTACGCGTGACGTTGGTGTAAACGAGGTCTTGTCAAATGTAATCTCTTAAGCTTGCACGTTGAGTTGGAACAGGTGACTAAAATTAGATTCCTGTGACATGTCTTGGCTGGAACTTCGGGTGTGTACATGCTAAGTACCACATGATGTAACTTCAGATCAATTTTAGAGCGTTGATTCCCACATGGAGGCCATCTGCTTGAATTTGCAGTGGCGTTAGGACAAGACTATATATTGCCATAACCCTTACCCAGATGCTGTCAGGAGGAAATGGCAGAATTACTGCTGGCAAAGGCCGCAGGTGACATCACAGGTCAGTTCCGTAGAAAACGATGCTTCCTTGGTGTTTGGTTGAATTGTATGCAGTGTTTTGAACCAGGGATCATCCAGCTGGGTATGGGACGGCGGCCGTGTGGAGCAGGAGGTGGTGGGCGATGGCTGACGGCGAGGCGTGCGGCGCGGCGGCTGAGGATGCTGTGAATCCTGAACGTGCTGGAGGCAGAGTTACTGCAAACACCACCGCTGAGACTGTTTGGAAATACACTGGAGAGCATGCTGGCTGTTGGAGAACGTTTAAGTGATGTGTTTGTGGGCAGCGTCTTTTGGTAGCTCCTTCGCTTATTAAAAAACCAGCAGTCAAAAAAAGGTCCAAAATGTGGTCTTGTGACTGTTAAAGGTTGGCGTTCCTGCCTAAAGCTGGGCCCCCTGCATTCTCCTCTGCTTGCTGCTGCTTTCCCCGCTCCTGCAGCATGGCCTCATCTGCTGCACGTTGTGTTGGCAGCAGGTCTGGGTCAGCGTTCACCGTGGGTCGCAGCTCCCCGTGCGGCCACCCGCACGCTTTTCCCCGCTGACGGTGCCGGTCAGCTATGGGGAGCAGGCATCTTGGAAAGAAAGGGGCTTTTGGAGGTGGTGACGGCGCGTTCGGGTTGAAAATGGTCTCAGCCGAGTTGTCTGTTCCCATGGTGGCTGTACTACACACACGCATCCGATGACGTTCCCGTATCTTGTAGTGTGCGACACAAGAAATTATAATCAACCGGGTTTTACTGTGGGTGTTGGTTTGACTGCTCGTGATCTCGCTTTTGTAACTATATTGACGTGAGCTTTCCGAGCCTTTGAATAAAAGCCACCTTGTTCGTGGTAAGAACTGGTCCTGAAACATCTGGGTCCACTCCCAAGAGCAGTGCCCTCGTCGTCCGGCTCTCGTGATTTCTCCCTGTTTCCTCACTCCAGTACCTAGGATATGTCCGCCCGTAAGGAAATGTCCACCTTTAGGGGTTATATGCAAGCTACTGTTCTTTGTTACCTAAAAAAGTAGAAAGCATCTGTAACAGCATCTTAATTAAAACTTATTTTGTAGGATAACTGGGATGATGAGGAGGAAGAGGAGGAAGTAAAGGAGACAGAGATAAAACAAGGTAAGACTTAAAAGGACTACGTGGCTCTGCATGCAGCGCCAGAACAGATACTGGTTTTGTCCAGGGTGTATCTGAAGAATCAAAACCGCTTCCCAAATCGGGTCGGTTTTGCCTGTGACAAAGCACGGCTTTTAACTCCCTCTGTGTTTGGATTCCAGTAATTGAGCGCTGTGGCTTTTTGATTAATGTTTCTGTAATTGCTGAAGAAAAATAATCAGTAGGCCTCTTGAGAGCTGTTTGTTCAATGTTTTACAGAACCAAAAGTTTCAGAAAAAAAGAAAATAGCAGAAAAAATAAAAGAAAAAGAAAAGCTACAGAAGAAAAAGCAAGAGGAGCTTAAAAAAAGGGTAACTCCTTTATCTTCCAGGGCTCAAAATGTAGAGGGCAGGTTTGATTGTTGTTCTTTGGCTTGGTTTTTTGTTTTGGAGGTTGAACAAGACCTGTAAAGATCTTGACTATTCTGATAAAACAAACTGAAGTCTTGTATTTAGTAACATCTGGGGGACGTCAGCTTTATTTCTCCGTGATTTAACCGGGCTATTGAAATAATGCTATTGCTGTTTCTTTTGTCTGCACCTCACGATAAAACAGCAGTTGTGAAACTTGGAACGAAGGTGTTCTCCCTACTTCTTGTAAAATGAGCAATTCATTAAGCGGGTGGCGTCGTTACCCTGCGTTGGGGGGGTGGTTGTCAGGTTTGTGCGTGCTCGAGGTGCTGAGTTCGGGCAGAAGCGAGCTATTCAGGTGGCACGGGGAAAAACCCGATTTCTCGTCCTACCTCTGCTCAGGGGTAAGAGATGTAACGTTCTCCCTGTGTACGTTTTTTGATGCAGTTAGAGGCACCAGAGGAACATAAAGAACTTACACCAGAAGAACAGTTAGCAGACAAACTACGACTAAAGAAATTACAAGAGGAGTCAGACCTTGAGTTAGCAAAAGAAACCTTTGGTAAGTGCTGTGCCCGAGTCAAGCAAGCCTGTGCCGTCACGAAAAGCGCTGCATCCTCTGAATAAAACCTGTGGCTCCCCTGCACAAAGAGCTGAGCAGGATTTGGCTGTGGGAGCACGAGCAGGTTGTTACTGAGGATGGAGAGGGGGTTGAATTCAAACTGCTGGAGGCACGTCCTGGTACCAAGGGCTAATTGCAAGAACCACAAAATCTTTAGGGTAGAAGGTGCTTTTCCTTAACGTGTTGTGGTAGGGAGGTCATAGGGAAAAGATGCCTGACTGGGGTTTCCAACATATTGGTACTTCTGGTAACAAGATGAGTATGTAAAAAGGAAAAAAAGAAAAAAAAAGTGCTGTGTCTTAATGTTCTGAGGTGCTTTACAACACGGATTTAATGAGGCTTCGGATGAGTGTGGCGCAGCGTAACTCACGCACACTTTACTTGGGCAAGCTCTGCCCTAGGCTGGCTGTTGAGAAAGCAGCTGAGTTAGTGACTGAGCCTGTTGCCCGGCGTAGATGAAGCAGACTTCAAGCAGTTCGTTCTGGTTTTGTGCTTTGACAGAGCTAGCAGAGAATACTGATTCATAGCAGTGTTCTCCAAACATGAAAGCGTGTTTGCCTGATGACAGTGAGTGACACAGCTTGTTACTCAGAGAAAATTCTGCTCTGTGAGTCTGCCGAAGGAGTGCGGTGCCCTGGGGGGGTGCATTGAACAGAGCTGCAAAGGACCAACTGCATTTTGCACTTAGGGGCTCAAGCCAGGAATTCCTTATTGAAGGGGAAGGGGGCTTCATGGAGCACACGCTGCTCCAGGAACAGCTGGTTCAAATTACTGAGCTTTGCAGCAAAATCTCTTTCCGTACCCGGCAGTAACTCCGTCTGCTGAGTGCTTTTGTGTGGCTGAGGCCGGTGGGAAGTGAGCGAGCAAACCTCAGCTTTGGCTTTGTGAAGCTTCAGTGGGGGCGAGGAACTGAGCGTGAGCCAGGTTACTCGTTTCCTCTGGTGTCGTCTTCTAGGGACCACAGCTAATGTGTTCTGCGACGCCTCTGTCTCTCCGTGCAGGTGTAAATAACACTTGTGGAATAGATGCCATGAATCCCTCTTCAAAAGATGACTTTACGGAATTTGGCAAACTACTAAAAGAGAAAATTACACAGTATGAAAAATCGTTACATTACGCCGGTTTTTTGGAAGCGTTAGTTCGAGACGTATGTATTTCATGTAAGTGAAGCAGAAGGCATCCTGCAGTACCCTGCTACCAAAATTGCAGTGGGGTTGGAGTTGGAAACGTGCCGTTCTAGTAAATGTTAAACCCAGCTTGATCCGCGTCGTTTATACTAAACAAAGTACTAACCTGTTTCACTGACCAGCACCCGATTCCCTTCCCACTACCTTTAGTACCGACTGTGGGCTCCTCTAGGAGGTACTTTCTGCCTGTCAGTCAAAGACAGTCCTTTTATAACGTGTGAATTTTTATCCTGATCTGAATCTTGCATGTTTTTCCTGAAGCCATTTCTAATAATGATGATAAAAAAATTCTCTGAGCAGCTCATTTGGAAGGAAACCATTACAAAATCGGGTTAATGTAATTCTGGGACTGCAAATAAATTGGTCTGGAGTTCAACATGTAACTGTACAGAGATAAAAGAAGCTTCAACTCAGTCCTTGCCTTTGTTCTGGTGGGCTGAAGTACTTGGTGAATCCACTGCTTGAGATCTTCCCTGCACTGCACCCGTTGCCCGTCAGTGCAGCGGTGACGTGGTCCTATTTAGTGCTGTGTAAATACAGAGATCGCTGGCGGACCGGAGCTGGTAACTTAAATTTCAAACGGATTCCAGATCTAAGGGGAAGGACCCACAACCCCTTGGGCCGTTTGTTGTTAATCCTAATCATTTACTGTTAAGCCACTGCTCCTCCTGACGCTTTACTGTATTTTACTGTGCCCATATTTTACTGCTCCAGTTCCTCCTCATGAAGGCTTCTGTGTCACTAACTCTTAATTGGCAAGTTTTACCTTCCGCAATATTCAGGCTGCTTCCTAGGGACCATCTGAAGTAGTAACTGTGATTGTAAGGACCATGAGTACCCAGTCTGTGTTTTGCTCGTTTAAATCAAATAATTGCCTGTCCTTACTGTTAATGCTTATCTCTAGTTTTTAGAGAATGTTGCTGTTAGATTTTTTTACTGCCTTCTAAGAACAATATTGATGAGGAATCTTTTGTTTGTTTGTTTTTCCCCTGATGCAGTGGAAGTTGATGATTTGAAAAAGATCACAAATACTTTGACAGTACTATGCAGTGAAAAACAAAAACAAGAAAAGGTAAGCAGTAACGCCGCCTGCTAACGGCGCTAATCGGGACAACGGGAATAGATCTCGCGCTGACTTGAGCGCTGATTTTGTTAGAGGCGGTAGCAGGGGATTAAATTATAACCTTGGATACTGGCTTAGCGTTAAATCCTCTTCGCTGTGTGAGGTACTTGGGAGTTGATTGAATCTGGAGCTCACAGGCAAAACCTTGATGAATTTCCATCCAAGTTTCCCAGGGGCTGACCCTGTTACCTTGTACGCTGTCCTGGAGTTCAAAGGGCTCGTGCCCGCCTCCTGAGGACAGAAGCCAGCCTCAGCTGGAGTTAAATGTCAGTGTAATACCTGTCTGTGGAAGCAGCTTAAATCTTTGCCAGGTGTGGGATTTTGAATAGCAGGTGACTGGGATTTTTATGCTGTCATGCAAACTAAAGGAGCATAGGCAAGAAAGAGTTAAGTTTTAAAAAGCGAGGTAGTAGCTTAACCGATGCTTACGTGACGCAAAACACTGTGGTTTATCGCATGGGTCTATGTCAGAACTCGGGGTGGGCTGGAGTTCAGTGATTAATTAAATTGTTAGCATCACAATCAAGCAGGAAATACGACTGGCAGTGCAAGCCTTGGAACGTTTTAAATCGGACTGGAGGGTTGGTAGGAACCAACGGCAGAGCGTTGTCAGTGTAAGCAGTACCCCGTGAAGGGGGAAGCCCCTCCGACACAGACTGTGGGGTGCCTGGTGCTCTTCTGGGGGCCAGCTCCAACTCCCCAGGCACGAGTGAGGCACCTTAATGCGGAACAAACTTAATGCGTTAAGTCTGGAGTTTGGCAAATGTGATAAAACTTGTTCTTTAATACGAGCTGCGCTTTGCAGGGAAGCCTGGGACGTGTCGAGCCAGACAAGTTTAAAACGAGAACGCATGTATACTTCCTGCCTTTATGTTCTGCTCTCCTGGCTCTTCATGTAAATTAGTTTGCTCGGCCACTGTTTAAAGCTCCAAGTACACTGAGCAAGTCAGGAAGCACTTTACTGAGAAATGTTCTGTTTGTTGTTCAGGACTGCGGGGTTTTTTGCAAGGAAGACGTTCAGCCGCTACAGTGATAAAAGCCACCTTAAATTCCTTAATTAAATTAGTGTTTACTTTGGTTAAATTACCAGACTTGGAGTTTATTCAGTTATTCTACTTGTTTGGAGTCTAGGAAGGTAGGAGGAAAGACAAAAAGGGGCGAGAGTGTGATGCAGGGAGCTGTGGGACGCCTGGGCAGGTCGCAGCTTCGCTGTGACGAGGCTGCAGCGGGGGGGAGACGCAGGGGTAGGAGTCGCCGGCAACGGCGCGCTCGCCGCATGGGCGGGCGAGTGCTCCTACAAAGGCACGTGGCACGACTCTAATTAGAGTAACGACAAGTTACTGTGGATTTTTACAGTAAGCATGCTCTTCCTATTTAAGCAGAATAAAGCCAAAAAGAAGAAAAAAGGTGTTGTGCCTGGCGGTGGTTTAAAGGCTACTATGAAAGATGACCTGGCTGATTACGGAGGATACGATGGAGAATACGTACAAGACTTTGAAGACTTCATGTGACATTTATCCCCCCTTCTGTTGTCTTTCTGTTGCCCATAATCCCTTAAACATGTAGCACAACTTTTCTTCCTTTAAATTCTGCCAAATGCTACAATCAAAATCGCAGTATCGCTGTGCTGGTGGTTTAACTCTTGGCGGGCCCGTGCGGAAGCGCGGGGCGTCCTGTTCTGTGGTTGGGGGTTAGAATGAAGACATTGAAAAGCTCTGTAAATCGCAGTTACAACCCCCCCCAAATTCTGATAACGTAACTGTTGCTGTGAGGTTTTAGAGTAACAGCCGCTAAATTGGAAATGCTTTTCAACGAGGCAAAGTATTATTACCAGCACAGTCCAGTGACATGGCCTTAACTGTACCTCCCTGACCGACTTGTTTGATGAACAAAAGCAGTTTGCAGCAAGGGCGTGGTGTGCACTTAGTATTTACACTTTGCTTTGTCTTAAGTTAGAGCTTGAGGTTTTCAGTACGTTGTGAAGGGGAACGGCGACCTTGGAGTGAGGATACGGCACCCGGAAAGGCATCACTTGGGCTGCCCACCGCTTCAGGGCTTCAGCTTGGCACCCAGACGGCACACGCGGTGGGTCAGGACAAGAGTTGCTTATTTGGAAAAAAGACGACTTGTTTTGTGCGTATGAAGTTTAGTTTCCATTCACCTAAATTTCTACTAATGCAGCTGTATGGGTTGGGTGTTCTCTAACAGATAATTGCCTGGTTTAAGTGTAAAAAAAAAAAAAAAAAAAAAAACCAACCATAAAACCAAGCCCAAGACTTCTTTTGGTCTCTCACGGGTTGTGGTAGATCTTTCACGACTCAGCCATTTTCTTTCATTTAAAAAAAAAAAACAAACAACAACTTGCTTGGCAAACTGCAACAGTTACTACAGTTGGGCAAATTGTTATGTTAACAATTATGACATCTGCAATGTTTTATAAAGCAACTAATTTAATAAAAATCACTATTGAGGACTTCACTACGGCTGTCTTTGGACCTGTTCTTTTAGTATCTTGCAATATTTGAAATGACAGCGGTGCAGAACAGCCGTGTGCTGGGCGTGTCACTGGGCCTCCTTTTGCTGGGTCCCAGCTTAACTGGTGGTGGAGGGGCAGAGTTTCCTCCTTGTGAAATGGCTGTTCCTTATGATAAGGCCCTTACAGCTGCTGATGGTAAAATACTTCTAGGACTGCCATAATCCAGGCGTTGCCAGGAGGAACGTAAGCTCTTCTGTCGCTGGAACTGCCGCGCTTGGTGGCCTGTGCTTATCACAGGAGTATTTTGGGGTGGCCCTTACCAGCCTGAGCTGTCACTTTACTCCGGCTGGCAGCCGCCATCGCCACAACCAGGCCTGCGTTCACAGCTTGCGGTTTGCTCAGGGGTGTGTTCCCAGTGTGGACGGGGATATGTGTGCGCTTCCAGAGCCTTCCCGGTGTTGGCAGGCCCACATTTTGAAAGGCTCAGGGATGGTAATTCTCAGGATAGACAGCTCGAGGTTCCCTTTCATGCCAGGAACTGTAATGGTCAAGTTAAAAGCTTGCTTGCTGTTATTTAACTGGGATGAACCACAGCCAGCTCTGTTCAATTTGGTCTTAGAAACCTGACTAGAACTGGAATTTTAAATCTTGTTCTGCTCGGGCATAATCCTCCCTACAAAAAAATGTTTTATTTATCAATCACAGGAGCTGCCCTTGCGGAGTTGAGCTAAACGCTGCGCCAGTGAGTCGCCGTCACAGGCAGCAGTTGCCAGCATGGAGCTGTTCAGCAACACAAAGGAGCGTGTAAGCTGTAAAGCCAAGTTAGCATCGCTTTGCTAATTAACTGACTGGGTTGCTATGGCAATTGTGTTTTTGCTAGGATAACGTTTAGCGATAGCGTGGTATCATTGCTTCATTTTAGCTGAAAGCTGTCTGTAAGCTGCTGTCAGCCCTCCCCTCCCCTTTTTTGGACAGGAGGCGGCTGCTGTGGGGTAGCTGGGAGCTCCGCAGGCTGTGTTTATTTTGGGGAGCATCCAGGAGCCAAGCTGAAACTGGGTTTCTGCCTGACGCAGTGTCCAAGCCCTATCCTCCTCCCCAGCTAAATCAGACCCGAGCCTGTAAACCTGCCAGACTGTCCAAGTGGCAGACGACGCTGGCTGCTGCCTCCTGGCAGGGTGGCGATGCCACTGGCTGCCCACTAGGGCTGTCTAAGCATGGAAAGGAGTTAAAATTTAATAACCATTAAGAATACTTAGTGCTTGCTTACTTCTTTTACTCCAAGCCAGTAGCAAGGTAAGTATATGCTGTTTGGAGTTGCACAAGATTTCACTTTATCACTAGGCTAGAAAACAACCCCAGGCTCATCAGACTGGAATCGAAGAACAGACTATCCCAGCATGGACCTAAAACTTTCTGCTACTCATGTCACTGTCAATGTCCTGGACATTCTGCACGTTCTGTTTCAGCCTTTTGTTGGTTTAGATGCAGTTCCTATGGCGATCCATCATCCACACCCCTACTTTAAAGGACTGCTGGCTCTCGGTGGTTCGTTATCGGCTGCGCCGGTCTGCATTTGCCCGTTAGTCGAGTATTTTGTAAACAGGAGGATTTATTATACAAACCACACTTTTAGGTTAAACAACAGTCCCAGCATTTTAAATATTTACAACCCTCACCAGTCTTCTGGCGTAACTTCCACATAGCAGCCTATCATTGTGAGCAGGTAATTGATAAAGATACCTGTTAGAGACTCAGTACTGACCACGCAAGAAGCTGGGGGACTGGTGCTTGCCGGAGTCAGTCTCACGGCGGCTGGATTCTAGTTTGATAACATATCGTTAAGACAACAGCCAGTCTGTGCGTCCTTCAGAAGCGTATTTACCACATCGTAGAACTTGTTGTCGTAAGCCAGCCTGTAGTACGTGTAGGTATCTTCACAGTAAGCCAGCAATTTCTTCAGGTTTTTCAGTGCAGCGTCAGTAGGTGGGTGGTGTTTAACTCTGAAAGAATTGTGTGTATAATTGAAACAGAAAGGCTTCGCAGACGACGATTATAAGACTATCGTGCTACAGTTCTTAAAGAAGCTGTGCTCAACACGCACGTTGCCTCTCTTGGTTGTTCATTTTGCTCTGATTCGTTTTAAAAAAGATTTGCTCTGACAGCCCTAAGGCACCCTTATCCAGCTCAGTAAAATGGGCAGGCCCAGTGTTACTTCCACAATATGCTTAAGAAACTGAATGCAGACCTCCAGTCCCTATACCCTACACGTTATCACATAAAACTTTTTAACAGTTCTAGGACTTGGATGCTATCAAACACGCGGTTGCTCCTCTGAAGCAGCCTGTGGCAAAGTAAGTTGCAATCCGACCACAGGACTACTTACTTCTTCGCAATCTCCTCAAACATGCTCGGCTTCAGTGGTCGTTGTTGTTTAAATTCTTCCAAGTAAGTGAAGTCTCCCTTGGTGATCACTTGTTGATACAGAACTTCAGCCCAATCTGGAACAAACTCATAAGCCTCAGCCACAATAGCCGCCTGCAGGGAGACCAGATGCTGGAATTACTGAGCAGGAAGAGTTTTATTCTTGCACAGAAACATTCCTATGCTTAGAGTACTTAAAATATTCCAGGGCTTCTATTTGGCCCATCTCTTGATGCTGTTCACGAGAGCAGCTACGTCACAGAGGAATACAAGGGCAACAAAGTACTGCAAGTAGTTTTCCTTAACCCCTTAACAAGATGCCGGGGGGGGTGTGTTCGCTCTCTTTAAAAAGCCCTTTTCTAATTTCCAAGCTTTCAAAATGAGGGATGCCAATGCAGATTGGATTTCAGGGCTCCAGTGTAGCCTCACAGCAGCATGAGAGCTGCTGGGTAGCCAGGTCCTGGCTGCACGATGGTAGCAAGGCAGCAAGGACTGCTCAAAGCCATCAGCCCGCAGCGGGATCGACAGCAGTCTGGTGGGTTAATAGTCACGGGACCCGGCGGCCACAATGGAGGAGTGAGCATTGTGCTCACGGGAGCAGAGTGCGTCAGTACCTGCTGTGTGAAACAATCGTTTTCAGAAAAAACAGCCGAGGAAGCCAAGCTTACCTGGTAGAATCTAGGCAAGGCCATGATGGAGTCCATCAGGTTCTGTCTGCTCAGGTTGATCAGCATCGTGCTCTGACCAGTGTTGAGAAAATGCAGCTGGAGGGTTATCAGCTTTGTTAGCCGACTGCAGCGCAAGGACTGGCGGACGCACGAGTCCTGTTCAATAAATCAAAGACAAACACTGAAGTGGAAGAGGAAAGCAATAAATACTGCTGAGAGCAACGATGAGGTCAGAGTTGCCTAGTGTTTATCTTTTAGATCACTGCAGTTTTGTCATCGATCATGTTCCACTGGTTTTATATGAAGCTTTACTCGCCACAAACTACTTTCGTCATAATCACGCCAGTTTTTAAACACCCTTCATATTGTTCTATTCTTGCTCGTTAAGCTCACAGTCACTCCTCTAAAACCGGGGAACCTGACTGCAACCCTAGAGGCACTGCTCTTTGATACGGCAGTGCTGAGCCTGCTGGGATGCTGCTGAGCTGACAGAGCAAGAAACTCCTTTGCTCCTTTTCCGCTGGGACAGGGTTCTGCACACCCTCCCTAGGGCAGCTTTGTTCTCCCAGATCAGCTCGCTCCCTATGTGCTCCCAACACTGTACAGAAGTTACACAATTCCACCTTGTTTTACCTTAGAATAACTTTCTGCTGCATCAATAAAGAGAGTCAGAGCTTTCATGAGCAGTTTCTTGAGATTTGCAACATCCTGAAGAGACTCCTCTGAAATGGGGGAAAAAAAAAAAAAGAATAACCTATTATTTATAAAGGTGACAAAGTAAGTTACAAAAATACCTCCCGGTACCGAGTCTGTCCCTAGTGTGTTTCAGACAGCAACAAAGACTAAAAAAAAAAGTTTATATTAAAAAGGTGTGAAGGAACGGTGATGCCTGTTCAGTTAATGGACCAAAGCTATTGCTGGAACCTAGTGAAGCAACTGAAAAAGAAATCCAAATCACACATTCGTGGTAGATACGAGCACTGCCTGTTGCCAGATGAATTCAGAAAAACGTCTGGCATAGCTTCCACTCCAGGTGCCATTCGGGTACTGGCTGACTGCTCCGCAGTGAGACCTCTCTGTGCTCCCCAGCATTTTCCCAGCTGCACAGAACTCGCTCAGTTTAGATGCTAACAGGTTACCTCGCACAAACACAAAACCCCCAGCACTCTCTATAAAAAACCACTGTGTCACATCCTATTAAAGTGAGGAAAACAGGCACATGCCCTTACCCCCTCCCAAGCACGGCACCACAGGAACATTGTACTTGGCGAAAGCCAAAATCCTCAACTCTTTGGAAAGCACCAGAGCAGCCAGATACACCGCAAAGTGTACCAATACCCCGAGCTTCGCAGACAGCACGAGGACAATGGCAGCTTAATGGGTGTTACCAGGGCAAGGCAGGCAGTCGAAACTGCATCTACCCATCCTGTCTTCCTCCTTAAACAAACCCGCTTGTCTCTCTTGGGCGTGCAGCTTCCACTCACCCCATGGCTGAGACTCGATGAGTTTCAGCTGTATGCAAGCAGCGGCCTCATGATTCTCCCCGATTTCTCGACACATGCTGAAGCAAAGGGCTATCATGTTGTGCTTTTCACTGTCCCCTGGGCGACAACGCTTGATGTAATCCAGCAGCGCTGTCTTCAATGTCCCACTCTGGTCAGATGAAGGAATATCAGATTAAGATTTGAAGAGCATTTTTTTTCATTCACATTTCAGTACCCACAAGCAAAGCTCTTCCAGTACAATTTTCCAAAAAGAGATCGTTACACTTTGAGGTTTCTCCATACTATTTTAAGACACAGTGGTAATATTGTACTTGGGCTTAACGACGTGATGTCAGGTAAGAAAATCCAGCACCTATGTGTTTATTTATTTACATACAAATGTCAAACTGACATTTGTTTACGACTTTATGTTACAAGAAAGCTATAAATATTTATGATTTTTAAAAACCCAGGAAACATTAACTGGAAATAAACTCAAAGCAGGACATGAAAACTCTTAAGTGATACTCCCAAGCTTGAAGTTTCAGTGCTGCTCTAGTTGCGGCACTGAACTAATTAGAACAAACTTGTTAAACTAAAACCAGAATAAAGCCTAGAATTAATTTATTACTATGAACTCGAGTAACACTTCCTACACTCCAGTAATGGAAATCCCCCGACAATTCCACCTTGCTGTGTAAATACCAGCTTCTGATGTAGCCACACAGTTCTCAAAAGTTTTCTCCCCTCTGTCCCCCTCCACCTACTGGGTCTAACTTCTTCCTCATCAGCACTTCGAAGTAGTGTTTCTCATGCAGCAGCTCAAATATGTAGGTCATTTCATTGTACCTGCCGATTCCAGTGAGAAGACGAACCTGTGGGAATATGAGCGTAAGTGGGAAGCCCAAAGGAAAGCAGCAAAGCAGTCAGTGCCACGGCAGGGAGCAGGCTGTGTCAGGCCAGGGTGCTGTGCCAGCCGATACAGCCACAGGGCTCAGTGGGTTGCCTTAGGCAGGCAGATACTCCCTGAGAGCCACAGAGGTTTTATTTTTAAACCAACCTAACTGCATCTTTTTTACTGTGAGGTGAAAGGACATCATTTTACCAAATAAAAATATGCAGTGAAGCTTTTAGCAGTGACAGCGTTATATTGGGCATGTCTCAGACTCCAGGAGTCCTTTTGAGGCAGGACTTAAGGATGCACAACAGCCCGGTAACACACGTCATGGCATTTCACCAGCAGCTGAATTACTTTGACATCCCCGTTCTGATTTACTACACTCTTGCCACCTCACCATTCCACTAGCTCCACCTCTATTTTTCCAGAGAAATCTTGTAAGAGCTTCTGTGACATAAAAATCATCACCTGTGCACGTCAGACCAAACACCCACTTTTAGCCTCTAGGGACAGGCAGGACAAGACCAGTCAACCAGAGGTGAAAGTCTGCTCCGTTCCACCACCCACCTACGCCCCTGCACTGCTCACAGGCAAAGGTATTTGCTGAGGGGGTCACGGAAACCTTCGTACAGCATCTGGGCAACCACAGAGGGCATCAAAGACCCGTACCACAAGTCCGTACTCTTCATTAGGTGCCAAATGTTCATCTGTGAGAAGCCGTGCTGCTTGGAGGACTCTGGTGATTCCTTCCATGTGGCAAGTCAAGCTAAAGCAGTTATGGGCCAAAATCAGCAATTCTGTAACTGAAGAATAGAAGAACTCAGGTATGTCAGTTAATAAGCTGGGGAAGTTAATTACTGTGCCTCTCTCCAAAAGCAATGCCATCTCCACAGAGGGTACACAAACCCTTCCAGTTGCAAACAGCGGAAGTGGATTAGAAAGTCGAGCTGTGATGGCTCTGTCCTAAGCAATTTTAAGAAGTTACAGTTTCTGTAACAGTGTGCGTTCAGCCTGGCTTCTCAATCTGGGGGAAAGTCTGGGGGGGTTTGGATCATTTTCTGAAACGCTGTTTTATTCCACACACAAAACTTCCAATCGCCTCCACCAAAAGCTGACTGACGGGCCTGCAATAGCACACCAGCACCCCACTGTTACCAGTCAGCTCTCCAGTTGAAAGAGGAAGGCCACAAGTTTTGCATCTGGGCTTGAAAAATCATTCAGAAATTCCAAACGCTAAATAAATGGGTTAAACCCACACATCTTCGCATATTCCACTTTCCATGGAAGGCCTGATCTAACACTGCACAGCAGTCGTGACACAGTCCCAGACCGCGCTCTCAGCATCACGCACCTCACCTCAGAGAAGCAGCAGCGTGGTACGAACTGGTACCCAGCGCATTTAAAACCGCAGATTTTGAAAAGAACACAGTTAGTGACACAAACCTATGCAACATATTTTGGAACAAACCAGTTATACCTCTGCCTGTAAAAGGTACTCTAGCAGAGATTCCGTTCAAGGAGAGGTAGAGTCCTCCAGCACAATTTGGTAATTCCCCACATTGATTCCTCAGGGTCTTTTCCTTGCTTTAGTTGGCCATACATGAAAATACTAATATTCCCCCTTATATTGCATAACCAGACAAAATAAGGGGTAAGTTAAGATCTGACAAGAGGACAAATGTGTTAGGGACATAAAGATTACACGGAACATAATACTTTTAATTACTTATTTTCTCACAAAGGTTTTCCAAATTTCCAGCATTACAGCTGGATTCTAACGGAACAGTCTCAGCATTAACTTCAGCCACGCTTTTGCTTCTGCAGAACGTGTTCTAGGAGGTGCTCTTTGCTCACCACTCTGGACAAAACAGCGTTGGCTGTTCTGCCACGCTAATACTCACGAGACAACTCACGCTAAAACCTCATCCTCATTTGCTTTCCTCAGAGATGAACTGCCCATAATAAATCTTTTTTTTAAAAAAACCAGTCTAAACCAGCAGCTTGCCGCTGGTTAGCAGTGGCAAAATGGTACCAAAGTACCTTGGCTGTGTTTTATAAACTCAATGCAACACCTTCATGGTATATAAAGCTGCAAAGTGTAAAACGGACTTCAGTAACAAAAGATCCAGAAAGTCAGTTTAACAAATGGATAAAGAAGGCAATTTCTAATTGTGATTAATAGGAAGAAAGTCACAACACCCTCCCCTCTGTCACACAGAACCGCAGAAGTTCAGGTAACTCACTGACTGCATTTCCCAGCTGTTGCCACAAAAAAAATAATCTGTGATTTGTTTGGAACGTAAACCCAAGCAACACTTAAGCAACATGCTCACTTACTGCACATACACTCAGCTCTATTAATTTAATATCTAATTTGACATCAGGAATAGATGCTTCCATCAGCATTCAAAGAATAAAATTCTTTGTGATGCGATCTTAAACCAAGTAACGCCGTGTTTAGCAATGCACGAGTTACATCAAGTAGCATTTGCCATTTACTTACTGCATGACAGTTCCCCACATGGTACAGAGGAAATTTTATCCAATAACTTCATGCCAACCAATGTATGATCCTGGCACAGCTTAGCAAGCTGTAGGAATGCCTGACTCTCAGCTGCTGGGTTCAAAACGTGTTTCTGTCCTGTGTCCACACAGAGAGAGAGTTATGTCACGAGTGCTAATTGTTCAGGAGAGATGAGCTATGATAACAGAAAAAACCCCAAACAAACCAATATAACTTCATCCAGACGGACCTGGGACTTGGAACTACAATTCTAAAGACACTTTTGACCTTACTGATTAAATTTAAGAATCGGATCCTTCTTCTCTGCCAGTGCAATTCATTGAAATCCTACTGAACAACTGCATTGCTACTGTAATTACACCTATAATTTCACAAACCAGTAGGTTGCTGCTGCTCCTCTTCCTTGCACAACACAATCCTAACCCATCCCTTGCAGTGGCTCTGGTCCATACTCTTCTAGAAACCACTTCAACTCATGAACTCAACAGAGAATCTTCCGGATTTGTCTTCTGCTGGGCTAGTAAGTGGACTCTTGAAGGAGGCACACCACAACATCTGAGCTAACCAAGTGAACTGGTGCCAGGGGAGCAGCAAGAGTGAGGGGGAGCAGAGCGGAAGACGGTAGGAGCAGAGGAGAGCACCCCCAGGCTCAAGATCTCCATCCGACAGCTCACTGTTTCTCATGGAACTTTGTTGTTCATGTTGTGGCAAAGTAGAAGTTACTCAAATAGAAAAGCTCCCAAATTCCTGCTGTTTTGAGGAACATCCCTCATTTCACAAAGTAAATAAAAAAAAAAAGGAAAAATCCTCTGGCCACGCTTTTCACAAAGAAATTAGTATGAGTCTTTCCACGTCAGATGATGTGGGGCTGCAAAGATCATGATTACAAACCCCAAACAACCCTTTTTTTTAACTACCATTAAATGTACATCCATTAAAAATTAAACCCTAACTACTGCAACACCACAGTGGACACAAAAGTAACTAAAACCAGACATTTGTATAAAACCTCACACAAGGTGTACAAGGTTTACACACCTTATACAAGAGCTGCCCAAACATAACTGACCATAATTAGCACTCAAATATCTCGAGAGCGAGGACTGGTTTTCAAACAAAAACCACACTTACAAACCAAAAATGCTAAAATACAAGATCAAGGCTCTTTACCACCTTTCCCTTCTGAAGATGCCAATAATTCCTGCACAATTTCCTCAGCCACTAGCTCTGCCACGGTTTCAGGCTGGAGACCCTGTGTGGTGACGAAGGCCTGAGCTTTCCTGCATCTGTCCGGCTGATGGGACGACAGAATTGCTCGAAGCACTTTTTCAGGGTCGTGGGCTGACATTTCACTGTAGGAGCAGTTCAATTCCTAAGAAACAAAACATACACTTAGAAGATTCTACACAGCCAAAATTCCAGTCCCGAACACATATTGCCTTGCAGTACATCTTAATGATGAGCTGATGTAAGAGGGGAGTGCTGGAGAAGCAGACAAAACTCAGTTCCAAAAAACGCAAACATGCTCTGTCCTTGTGTCAGTTAACAGTGCCTTCATCTGCGGATCTTCGGTATCGATGTTCTCCAGATCAGGGTGGCATGTAAGCACTTTGTATTTGAAGTTTAATACTCACAGAGCTGTCGCCACGGGCAGAGAGGCTTTCCTGAACCAAATATAAGCCTTTAACACCTAAAATACCTAGAAGAAAGACAGGAATATTTCCTCCCAAACGAAGAATTGTGTTTTACTGCTTAAGTTTTACTTACAAAGTTCCTTTTCCTCTTCTCTACATACCACAGACTCCCGGTGAAAAAGATATACTGGTTTTTACATTTGCTACGTTTGGAAGAGGATTTGGTGAGGCTATGTAAATGCTCTGCTGTAACATACTCCAACTTTACAAATTTATAAATTAATGGAAAAATGTACCTCATAAAGACAACTATCAACTCTTAATTCAAAAGTAGGGACATCCAGCTTCAGGCTAGAAGTATATGGGTATAAAGGGGGACAAGCCAGTTCTATGACGACTTCCTAGTAGCTCAAACCTAAAGCACTTGCTCAGAATATTCAAGACATGAAAAATCCTGTAGGAGAATCTAAGAACCTCTGCGATAAAGACAACACTAATATTTTCAGCACACGTGCTGCTGGCTTTATTCAGAAAAAACTAACGCTACCTTCCAACAATACGGACCAAGTGCCACGGAAAGGGGTTCTGTACCCTGAAAGAAGCATGCAGCAGCACCCCCTGGAGAAGGAGAGGTGGGCTGCTGGCAGTCACGAAGGTCAAGAGCAGAGAGGCAGCAAACAACAATCTGCTACTTCTTCCATCACTGTCTGGGTCAAACCACTTGGAACTTATTAGCCACACCGCTGAGCAGCCTCTGGGTAAAGAGCTGGCACCGTGTGGAGCCTGCAGAGCACTTCTGTGCTAAAACTTCTAAGGTGGCTGCTATCTCTTCGTCTGCTTCTGGGTCGGTGTCGATTATGAAGGCATCCCACAACAAAGGCCTAAAGCAAAGTGCTAGATGAACAACATATGCCTGGAAGATTATAAAGAAAGCACATCAAAGAGACACAGGATGAAATCTGGCTTCGTGGAGTCAGAGGTAGGGGCCTGGGGAGTCTGGGAGTTGGGCTCATTTCAACACTTCATGCCTAGGAAGCATCTGGCCATTTTTCCACACCAACGCTTGAGAATTTCACCCTCTGAAGATTGTTTCAGGCACCTAAATGCGTACTTTCACCACTCTATCCTTTCCTCCACAAACTTTCACAGCACAGCTTGATACAAACCACGTGTTTCTTCAGTAATGTTACTGGAGACATACCTTAGAAAGTTCATATAAACAGAGAACCTGTCTGCAGTAGTTTCTCCCATGGACACATTCATCTGTGAGAGCCTTCAGACTGATAACAACCTGATCATCTGGAGAGGGAGCCGCAATGTGTGTCCAGTCTTCTAAGCTTGATGCTGGAAACAAAAATACTATAAATTCCTTTCTCATGAAGATGGGTAACACCAACAAGCCTTATACTTGGAGCAAGACCCCAAAAATATGCAGCAAATACATAATACTTTCTCAGTCTTTTAACACTGAACTCTTGATACCTGTGATTTTTCTTTACGTTTTAGGGTACAAATAATGTGACAGAACACAAATGAGGCAAAATATCCACAATAATATCTCAGGCGTAAAATTCCTAAGCATAAGAGAGTGTAAGGGTTCAGCAGTCTTCCTGACGGCTTAAGCTTCATTTATTCTCTTCTATTAAGCTTCATACATGTTAGTATTAGAAAGTAATGTTCCAGTTGACAGCTTTCTCATTCAGACTTCATAAATACGCAGAGAGTACTTTATATATAAACATTATCAGCCTTGCTATCAATAAGAAAGACTAAACCCTTTATAACGTACAAAGAATTCAGAGGAAATATTAATTAGAGCATTTCCATGCTTCAGCTCCAGAAACACACTCAAAATTTACTAGCGTGTGTACTGCAAAAGCAGGAACATAGATGAAGTTCAGTGCTATGTTACCGGAACTGAATTGTGAACTATAAAAAATGAAGAGTTAAGAGACTACAGAAACTGTACAGAAACACCCTGGCTGAAGCACATACAAACAATGTATATTGCAAGGCCTCAAATTCCTCTCACTAGAGGATTTCTGAAGCAAGGAGATAACCCGCTGCCAGAAAGAGCTTATTACCTGCAGGAATGTTGGAGGAAATTAACACTGCAACAAAAGCAGAAGAGTCCAGTGGCACCCCAACAACAGCATTATTTGTCAAAGTGGCTGAACTGGCTCGCGTTACTCACCACTCGGGACTCTGCCTTGCTGAGATGCACTGCTTTCAGATGGCTTCTCTCTTGCTACAAGGAGAGTCTGAATATCTGTGTGTAATTTGTCTAGATCAGCCTCCCCGGCGGCCAGCACTCTGCAGTGCAATACCACTGAAACGTCTCTGTTGTAGAAATGGAAATACTGACAAACACGGCTGGCTTCATGCACGCTTCCTTCATCGAGGAGGCATCCGACCAGAAACTTCAGTGATTCCTCCTCATCTTTAGTCAAGGTCTGTTGAGACTCTCTGAATGCAAGACCCTCTAGCTTTAAGTACTTTGGTGTGTTCAGAGCAGGCAGCTTTGAAAAGGAGAACTCCTTAGCTAAGTTATCAAAGGTAAGATCCCTGTTCACTACAACCTGGGAGGAAAATCTCGACTTGCCTGACCCTTCATCCGTGGACAATGTTTGTTGTGCGATGCGACAAATCCAGATCTGCTTCTCTATTTCTTCTAATTTGTGCAGTGACACCGAGTCACTCTTGGCTAGCCAATGGCCAGCTAGGGTAAGCAACAAATGCCTCTCCATAATGCTGATTATCTTCTCATGAGCTAACGATTCAAATACTGTGTTTGCCTGATCAAAAAAAAAATCAGATGCAGCTTTGCTGGAGATTGAATTTTTCGTGAAGTTATCATTACATTTTTTCCAGAATTCAATTCTTGTCTGGTTTTGATGCCACTGTCCGATGTCTCTTAAATGATGTAGATCTCTTAGAACCTGCAAAATTCACAAAGGTCTTAAATAACTGCCTTTCAAAAAAGAAAAATCATACTGGATGGCTAGAATACTGAAAAATTGAATTTAGATTCAGTGTCTCAATATGCAACAAACCCATCTACTTTTCTCATGGAATAAAAGTGATTCTATAGCAAGTAAAAACAGTAAGAGAACAAGGAAAGCTACACTGCCCTTTTCAGCTCAGCACTTACAGGCAACTTGTTTGTTGTACTTGCATTTAAAATAAAAAGTGATTTGAAAAAAAAATTTGTGCTTCAGGAAGACTGAGAAGTAACATTCTCACTCCTGCCAGTAATAGGAGTATTAAGAGGTGAATAGCATTATTTAACTGTGCTGTACCTCTTGGGTAACTACGTTGTCCACGGGCAATTCAGCTAGCACTGCTACCTCCCGAGCCAGTGAGAACATTCCTTTCCCTTGTAGCTGCTCCAGAATTGATCTGCACTCGCTCTGAAACGTCTCCATATTGTAACTGGTTAGGATGGAGCGATTAATGGATATGGAGGAACTCTTCAGGGTCTCACTGAGCGCACAGAGTTTCTTCACGTAAGGGCCTGTTTTAAAACAGCATAAACAATTAAAGGCAGCTGGTTTTTAAACCTGAGGAAATCCTGCTACTTATTTCAGCCTGCAACCCTGCCAGAGAAGGAGCACAGATTTTGCACTCTAAAGCTTTCATGGGACAGAAAATAAGCTCTAAATCCATAACTAAAATGCTTCTGTAGATAATCTGCGCGCTCCTCATCAACACTTGCACTCTCCCAAACAGACTTACACACACAGTTACATTTTCACCACTGCAATTCACCATAAGGATCAGCTCTCGTTATATAAACTCTTATACAAAAATAAACCAGTATGAATATGCTTAAAGTAAACATTTTCAGTCACTCCAGAAACATTGTACGTGGTCTTGAGATTAAAGCGGTAATATCATCCAACAGGGGAAGCTGTATTTACCGTCAAGTAGAAGGTTATCTGCTGCAGCAAACAGCTGTAAGAGCTTTCCTAACTCATATTCCGTTCTACATTGCTGCATCATCAATTCCAGAAGAGCCAATGCTTGTGATTCCAACCATTGCACAGGTAATTCTGAAGCTGCTGGTTCACCTTCAGTTTTAAGCTGTGTAGATAAAGGTTTTTAAGTGGGAGAGATAAAAGATTAAAGAAGCATCAGAAATGGATAGATAAAATAAACGGCTAGATTAATAGCTCTTGTCATACAGTTGTATACTTGATAAGTATATCCACTCCGTGTGTGGCACACAGGAAAGGAAACTGAGCAAGCCTTAACTTGAATTGCAGGAAGGAAAGCCACTACTGACATGGAATGTTAGTTACCAAGATACTCAGGGAACTAGAAAATTGTGATGGAAAGGAAAGAACTGAAATGATTTGTGAAAACATCTGTATGTGACAAACAAGGAACACTGCATGAAAACACTTTGGTCCTCTCAAAACCAACTGCTAAACTGGTGTTTTAATCCAAGCGTGTAATTCAGTTCACTGCATCATTTTCAAAGAAAAGTCTACACAGCTACCAAAACTAAAGCAATCTCACAGACATTTTCAGGAGCTTTGAAACATACTCAGAAAAGCAATAAAAAGAATCTGCTGAAACCTACTGCTTCACAAATCAGCTCCTAGATCATTCTAAGCACTCCCTTTTTCGTTATTTGCATGCATGACATCAGATGCCTATCACATTCTAATAAGGGAAGATGCAGGCAAAGACAATTAAGAGAAAATGGATTTGCTTACTTTTGTGAGACTTTCCTGAAACTTGTCCAGTTTGGTTTTAGCTTCGTTGTATTTTTTACAGTTCATACATAGTTCATACATCTCCAGTATATACAGTAAAGGGGAATCCTTTAAGACATAAAAATAGGTTAGAATTCTTTCCTAAAGGTACCTCAATAAATGTAGAATTTGTCTTCCTCAGGACGAGAACAATAAAGTTGTCATTTATTAAAATGACATGCAAGGTTGATGTATGATCTGCAAGTTTCTAATAATTGGAAGAACTTCCATGCAAAGATTTTCTTACTTGACTGGAATCTTCAGTGGATTACACCCAGGTTATCTAGGCCACAAATAATGAGACAGAGGAGGAATCTACAGGCCATCTCCTCACTGAGATGATTTCAGATACCACTAAAAAGACATGATCTTACCTTTAAAAAGAGCTGGAAGCCATTTAGAAGTGTTTTATTCTTTTGCTTTCTTAAAAAGACTTTCCAGATAACTGATAGGTCATGAAGATCCCATTCATGATTTTCCACTGAGCTTTCAATATGCTTTGTTGCTTCAGCTGTGGTAGCATCATCCACAGTAGTAATTATCCAAACACAGAGACAATGAATAATGTTTGCATCCTGTCAAATGACCAAAATGATGGTTTTATAATAACCAGAGACAAACATCACCTCTTTGGCCAAACGTGTCATATTATTCACAATTACTATGAAAACTGAGGGAAAAAAATAAATAAAGTCAATGAATGCAACATACATATCTATCATTTAACATAATGATGCACAAACATCACTTTTTTGTTACTTATTCCTCTAAAAGATAACTAACATCATCAATACTCACTTGGGAGCACGCTGCTAAAACACTCAGAATGGGAGCATGCTCTCTCAGTCCTTCAGTCAAAAGGTAACGCGAGGGGTTGGAGTTCCCCTGACATTGAAAAAGGATTTGAAAGAGACTATCTGCACATTTGCTCTTGAGCACACCAGCAGCACTGTTTTCAGGACTCCCTGCATCAGGACACAAAAAAGGTAACTTCTCCAACGCCAGCATCAAGTGATCTTGTAAAATGGGAGTGAAATCTTGAAGGACAGAAATGACCTAGGAAAACAGAACCAAAAGCATCTATACAGAGCAAGATCCAAAGAGAACGAGGGGGAAGAAGGACTGAAGCATTAAATACACAGAAAAGACAAATAAAACATTCTTCAAATTCGATTTTTTACAACAATTTTTGAGACCTAGAGAGGAAGAAGTGTTCTGTAGGTGTGAATTATTCTAATAAAATATTGAAGCTCATCCCTTTACATGAAGCTAAAATGCCTCCTAGAGACACTTGGTTTTGTCACATCTCTTTTACTGCTAAGGGTATATCATGAAAAGCGTCAAGTTAGTTGCTGATGTGTAATTATGTATTTTTCTTTTCAAGAAAAGAACAAAAAGATCCAAGTTAAAATCCAAGGCCTGCTAAGTATCATCGTACCTGGAATTCTCCAGTTAGCTTCCTCACATTGCTTTTCCCAACTTGTTTTTCATGTTTACATATTGGTAATATTTTATTATTTTTTAAACTACTTTCAAAACCAAAAATGGAAAATTTGGATTCTCAAAAGCTTAAGTAACTCTACACAAAAAATCAATGTAAGTTTTGAAAGGAGAGATTAGTGGCTTTATAAAAACTTACATTGAACATATGGTAACTCTCCAATAAAAAATCCAGTAACTAAATGATTTTAAATTAAACTCACAAACAGTCTGAATATGTTATAATTTTAACTAAATTTAAAATGAAAATTAAGTCCCTTCTCGGCAAATACTTCACTTCAAAGAGACCCCCAAATCACTCCTCTCTGAAAACTGTTTTCTCCACTAATGATTAATAATATCACGTAAGACTTTTCAAACAGGGAATTTTTTTCCTAATCTTCTCCTTTCATAGGTAGCTGTCATGTTCTTAGAAGCAGATTATTGTATCTGCTGAACAGTCAGCTCCCTCCTTTGTCTTGTGTTAGCGTTTCAGAGGGAGGGAGGGAAAAGTAGAAAAGTTGGGAAAAGCAGCTATAAGAGCAGGGCTATCATAATCAGAGGATACTGAGCATCCTGAGACAGCTTCTAACTCCTGGAAACTGATGAGGCTTCAATTTTATGTTGGCTTTTCTTTTTTGAACATCACAGACAATGAACATTCTTGATAAACTCTTATCTTCATTTAAAATCATACACGGATTGCTTACCTTGTCTGGCTGGTAGCTGTACAGCTGGGTTTGGATGATGAACTGCAGCCAGTCGTTGGATTTGGCACATTCCTTCAGGTAAGATGTACTCAGTCCAATATTATGGAGTTTACAGAACTGCATTACCAAAGACCACTGCTTTCTAGACTCACTAGATGTCCTGCACGGAATTTAAAGAGCTTCAGCTGTAACAAACTGGTATTTATCCCAGATGTATAACGTATAAACTCATCACATGCCCTGAGATCCACTGCCAGCAAATGGCAACACCAGCACTCTCCCCTTGACTTCACTACCCATTAGGTCACATTCCACTGTGGGACCTTCCATACTGCTCCCTGTGGACGCTCCCAGCCAGGCAGGTACATTGTCCTGTCTTGACAATGTAGGCTTTGAAAAGAAGTCAACAACCTTCACTCCTAAGCATGCTGCAAGAGCTCTGTGTCACAGTGCATCTAACACGCTGCCTGCGCTTCCTTATTCTTGCCAATATGCATCCATTACCTCCACTATTTGAAATGCCAAGTCTAGATTCTAAATTCAAATATTGGTGTTTACTGCCATAAAATATCATCTGAATACACGAATGGTAAAATTCAGTGCTCAATCTCAATTTGCCAGCATAAGCCTTTAATCATGTTTTACTCACTTCTTTAGTCCTTGATGCTCAACTGCATCCCAAAAGGCTTCTTCTAAGGAGATAAGAACTTCTGCTGCTGCTGCTTTTTCACCATCAGCCAATTTTGTTAACTTTTCAACTGTTTAAAAGAACGCATTACTATTTCTGAGATGCTATTTGGGATTAGGGTAATATTTTCAAAAGTACCAGAAGCAACAAGCAGAACAAATCCTATTAATGTGAATGTTTCATTAACTAGGCCACGTCTGGCACCAAAGTGGCTACATGATTTTTGAATGAACACGAATTTTTGAAAAGAATTTCAACTTTCAAATTGCATAACTTTTTATTTTTTAAATAAGCTCTACCTATAGTTTAAAATAACATGTATGTTTTTAGAATGACCAGGAAAATATAAATAAATGCCAGTAATTTCCTAGCTAGGACAAAAAGACACCTGTGGAGCTATGGTTAGAAATTCAACTTTCTAAAGTTATTCCTAGGTTATTTAATTTCCTTACAGCTTCGAACATCTAATTTCACTGCAGCTGTAAGAGTTTTCAAGTACGAAAGAGAAAAGAGTCTCAGTAATATCCCGTTGTTTAATTCTCTAGCTGTATTATTACAACATTAGGCTGACCTTTACTAAATACTACGCTGAGCCTTAGGCAGCTGTTGAACAGTGTCTATTAGCTACTCTTGCAATTCTGGCTGCACGTCGTATTACAGCCTTCCTGCCTTATTTGGTATGGTTCAGAATTCACCTTCAGGTTCAAAATGCACCTTCAGAATTAGTAAGAAGCAGGAATAAAAGAAGAGCAAAATTCAAAGGACAGGACGCTTTTCCTGCATTCCTGAGAAGTTAGGCACCATTATTCAATCTATCTCTGCTTCTCTTCCCAATAAGTACACGGTACCCTCCTCTAAACCAAACAAAAGACACCCTTACCCAAAGATTCTCTTATTTGATTGTAGTGAGATTCTTCATTTCTAGTTCTGTAACTGAAAATTATGTTTGCAACTTTAATATCAACCCTGAGTTTGAGGCTGTCGAGACCGAGCAATTCTAGAAAACACACACAGGCTGCTCCTACTGAGGGCACACTGAAGAAAGAAAGACCTAAAATATAGGCTTCATTTCCTGCTTGCTGAATCCTGAAACAAAAAGAACACCTGTTAATACACACGATTTTTAAACAATTTTCAAACACAAATATTCCCCATGTAAACAAGCAGCTTTGAGGTTTACCAAACTCCCAGACTTTATCAGCATGAAAGATATTTACAAAGCAAAAGTTTCATCTTTATAAAACAAAGGAGGTATGAGAATAAAGCCTCACGCATGATAAGCACAGAGTTTGCAAGTCAATAAACTTTTAATAAAAACCAAAAGCCAATGCATTTGATATTGTAATTAACAAAAACCACCTGTCAGCACTTTTAGTGGAAAAGGTCCCATGGCAGAGTTTACAATCCAAGCAGGGTAGCATCAAGAACCTGAAACTGATCTGCGGCTTGCTCTAAGCAAAAAAGGTACCCTAAGGGGTTCTGCAGTGGCTGGTGCCTTGGTCAGCTGGAATTTTTCCAGGGTAGTACCTGAAAAAATCACGCATGTTTGACTGTCTTTTAAACTGCTAAGTACTTCAGTCTACATTAATGTATGCTTTCCTTTTTGCCCAAATCTTAGCTGTTCACGAAACTGATTTGTATAGAAATGATGAAAAGAAACAAATAGTGACTAATACACAAACAAGGTGTTCTAGGAACAGTGATTTGTTTTGATGTAACTCCTACTTAATTTTGAATAAGCTTAATAGTAAATTTAATATATTCAAGCAAGATGCAGAATTGGACTGTTTCCTTTTGAACACGATTTTGAAGCTTCAGCCAGAAAATGTAATTCCTTCAATCTCCAGGACATTATTTCTCTTATTAACTTAACTAAAGAAGTGTCATCCTTCGGATGGCATCTGATCTAGAGGCTCAGGTCCCTAGAAGAAAAGCCCACCTGTGTTTTATATGACTGGAACGTTTTTCATTCCTTGCTTTCATTGTGCAGATTTTATTTAGGTAATTCAAAATCAAATTCACCTTCTTTTAGGTGGTATTTTATTTCTATCCTACTCGATGCAAGACTGAATAGACCCCTAGGACACCTAAAATGTCAAGTAATGCAATGCACACCCCTTATTTGCTGTTGGGGAGGATTAATGTTACTCCACGTGGTAGACAGTAACTTCAAAAGAACTATCCAACTGTCATTTTTGAGAAGACTTACAACTGTTTGGGGGATTTGCTCTTTACTAACTGCTGGACCAAAAATGTACCAAAAGCAAATGACGGACGTCCGTGGTGCAAATAGTACAAAAAATCCAGTCGTTCCATTATAGCATATTTGTTCACCAGTTCAGGGGATGAAAAATGAGGAAAGTCACTTGATGCATCTAGAAAGAATATCATCGTTTTTATGAGCTGATAAACAGTTGCATTACACACAGAAAATGGCTTTCAGCCACAAAGCATGAGACAACAAGCAAATACCTCTCCTCTTGTTCTAATTCAAACCTCAGCATACCCAAGGCCCAATGAAATTCCAATTCTCATTGTAAAATCAGAATGCCAGAACACTTCTTAGGGCCTCAACTTGCTTTTAAAAGAAAATACTGCTTTTCTATCTCATTATACGTTTAGAAAAAATTCCGTGTGCAAAGAGCTTAATAGGAAAAGGTAACCTTTTAATTTCAACCCAAAATTTTAGTAAATTAGGCTATTTTTTTTGTAGAAGAAATAGCCTTTTGAATAAGTTTATCTGCCAAATCATTCCACTGGAAGGTATTTTATCCTAGGCTAGAAGAGCGTGTAAAGCTTGAAAGTAACATACCTGACACAGCAAGAGTATTTGTTGACTGCCAGCCAAATAATTTAGTGGGATCAAAGGGCACTAATGACTGAAAGATTAAAAACAAGATATATTGAGACAGCTTAAGATTTGCACATCAGACCAGACTATAGAATATTTAGGGAGCTACAGTAGCAGACAATCAGGAATGGCCTGTGCTGCCACCAAGCAGTGCAGTTCTCTCTCAAAGGTACACATTTACCTACTCCATAGGATCAGAACACAAACAAGTGCAAGGAAAGGTAAGCCCTTCCTTTTCCTTTGGTCTAAGGAAACAGGGAAAGAACATGCTTAAGTATTTTGCTAAACTGTGATCTTAGCAAAGTTAATGCTTTCCTAATAATGAATAATTCACAGCATTTCTTCCAACTCTCAGTTTATCTCGTACCACAGATCTGAAGTAAAAGGCATTTGCCCAGAATTGTGTCATGACATTCCATGAGGTACTATCCTCTAATTCTAAATTTCAATTTCCCTTAGGCAATTAAAGACATTTTAATTTTTGTAATACTAAACAACCTGCCCACTGAACACTGTAAGAATATCACTTCTCTGACACTCCAGAACCGCTGAAGTTAAACACTGCAGATGTCTTTACATGTCTGGGGGGGGCAGACTCACAATATTTAGATACCATTTTAAAAAACTGTTCAGAATGAAGCTACAAACTTTAGCTCCAAATTAAGGATTCCAACATATGCTCCTCACCCTCCAGGCTTTAGCTGAAAACAGGCTTCTCTTAGTTTATCATTCTTCCAAAAAACACTACTGAGAAGCATTTTGTACCTGAACAAGATGGTAAAGAGAGATGTCAGGTGGCAAAATTCCATGAGAAGTACACGGGGGAAAGAGAGCAGCTTTGAGTTTGGGGTAAGGAGTCAAGGCCATTTTTAAGAGCTGTGGATCAACTTTCTTTAGAGGTTTTTCCACATCTTCATTCTGAAGAACCTACATTGCAAGGAAGCAAAATTATTTCATTGGGAAGAAGAAACTGCATTAAGATAATAATAAAACAATCTTTGAATGAGCCAAACAAACTGCTTCATGGGAATTTGACATACGGTGACAACACAGAAGGCATCATTTCTTCCTGTAAAATTCCTTTAAGTTATATTAGACATTTCTTCAGCGGTACCTGATGTTGTAGGTTACTGTGCTATGTATCAAAAAATTCTGTCCCAACATGTGGTTTACCGAACATTTTTCTTTTAAAAGTATAATTGTTTATAATGTGCTTTTTGATCTCTATAGCACAATGCAACTGGTTAACACAATGTAACCAGTAAGTTTTTGATGTGTCCAGATTTTCAGCCTTTAAAAATAAGAATAGGGAGGCTGGATAACACCTGTACAGATCCAAGCAGAAGAGCCGTCCAGTCATCCATTGCTTCATTTACTTAAAAACTACAAATGACCACAAAAGGGGATAGCTGCCCTAACAAATACAGGCACACTATTTTAAGTTTACTGTAACCTTTAGGAAGGAGTTAAATACTCCAACTCACAGCCGCTGTGCCTTCTATTGCTAAACCAGGTAACCTTGAAACCAGATTTTTATATGGTAATAAATTATATGATGGCATTAGTATATTTATTTTTATTAGCATACTCCTTTGAGTTTTCAACACCATGTGAGGACTTCTCCAGAAGCTTATCAATAATTTGTTGCACACAGTACCTGATCAATACCTCCAGGTGCATACATTGTAGTAGCAAGTGCTAATAGTGTACGTCCTTCCAGCAGCATGCTACTCACACTGGCTTGATTACTGGGAATCAAGATCTGAGCATTTGCTAGACTGGCCTGAAAAATCATCTTTGGATCTGAAAAGAAAAAAAGTGAGATTTAATTTCATGCAAAACAAGTATTAAAACATTAAATCATGCATTAAAACTGTTCAGTGACTATGAAAAATATTGAATTTTCCATTTTTTGTTGTTAATAATGATTCTTCTCAATTTACTTATAAATACAGATGAGCTGTTCTAAATTTTACCAAGCTTTCCCCCATTTCAAACCACGGTTTTACCTACAGAGATTGATTTGGATTGAGTCTCACTGTTTAGCATTGTACTGGTTCAATTCTTTATCCTATACTGATCACGCTTGCTGAAAAAGCTCCCCTGGGCTTATTTTTATCATTTGTTAACGTGTGATTCTACAAAAGATGAAATGTTTTAAAAAAAGTGAAAAGAGTTAAGGGCACAAATTCTACTGATTTTCAATGACAATAACAAAAAAAAGCAAACACATAATCCAAGGGGCAGAGAAGTCAAAATGCACCCCAGGAACCAGAGGAAGCTTTAATAGTATATGCATTATGTTATGAATTCTCCTTCTGTTCAACCTGTTGGCACTATGATCAAACTGAAGGCAACGACGATCATACACAAAACAATTCTGACGTATCTACAGCCTCCAAATCTTTATGTACAGTTTAAGCAGGAATTATAATCGACATTTTAGAGATGAGGAACCAATGCACATGTAAATGATTTGCCATGGCCGAAAAAAAAAAGCTTGCAGCAGAGCAGAGAATTAAAGCCAGCTGTGCCAAATATTCCACCAGCAGCATCAACTTTGGACCACCTCTTGAATGAGGCCAGACTCCTACCTCGCGGATTACTGGCAACCCCTCGACACTGCACGAGGAATTCGAACCAGGGATGCGCTTCATGCAATTCCTTGTAATCCAAAATAGGGCAATTCGAAGGAGTTAAACTGGAAACAAGATGAGTAGCAGCACAGTGAAAATACAGTATTGTAACCCTCCTCTGCCCCAATATAACACTGTATTAAAAATTGCGAGCATCTGACTTGGTGTTTCAGTGCCTCGTTTCATCCATTCTTATCAGAGAGTCAAATCACATCACTCTTCTTGCTTCAAAATACAGCAGGAAACCTAACACACTGCCCCACAGCTTTTCATTAAATGCCACTGTCGTGACCCAAGTAGTCTTTCTTGCCAGACAGGAAGGGTCGTGGCAAACTCTTACTGCCAACTATGAAAATTGTGTTTCATTATTTAAATCTGCATGAGATTTGAGGGATGAAAAGCATTCATACCTGTAGTAGTCTAAGTAAGTGTATAACAGATACTGCAAATTATGTTCTAAACAGTGACGGACAAAACGAGCATGGAAGTCCAAACCACTTGCAGCACTGTACTTTGGCACAGGGTGAGGATTTTGCAGTACTCCCCCAAGGTAAGACAGTCTTTGGAGCAGAAGTTCAAAATCTTCCAACTCAGAACAGACAAAAATTCCATTTCTATCAGAAAAGAGAAAAAGCATACGCACTGATTAGGCAGTTCTCTCTTTAACAAGTTCTGAAGGGTTTTTTCATTTAAAAATTGTAACGCAGACCTTTCCTTCTAGGAGACTACTCCACTACTGAGGCAAACACAACATGCCAACATATGTTTGATAGTGCTCAAACAATACCCTAGCTACCACAGTTCACTGCAGAGAATGAGGAGTGAAATGCTATGTGCTTAGAATCTTCTCCCTTGCATAGGCATTGGGAATATAATCACTATGAAAGAGCCAGGGGCTGGTAGAGGATTTCTATTGCTCTCGTGTTTCTTCCTGGTTTTAGATAAGAGAAAGTGCAAGTACAAGACTAAAATTAATTAATTAATGGATTTGTGCTGTTTCAAAGAAGGGCACTAAATACAATATAGAAATTAATACATATCAAAGATTTCATTAACAAGTACCTCCGTAACTATCTGATTTTGGCTTCACATAAGATAGAAAGTTAGTATAAGGCACTAAGGGCACATACCTAGCCAGCTTGTTTAATATATCATTTCTCATATAGCTGCTACATAACATGTTCCGGTCAATAATGTCTGCAGTAAGAGGGGGCCAGTTAGCTTGTCCGCACAAAGTCCGGTTGGGCTCAGATTCTTCAATCCATGAACAAATGTTGAGCCAATCATGCTGGGCTGTCAAGTGCATCCAAAGAACCTCAGGATTACACGTCTTGAGTTCTGTGTTTCAAGAAGGCAAACTGATGAAACCAGCACAAACAAACACTACTTGGGGAAACAGTGACATTTCTTTATACACGTACACATTGTTAATCAACGGTTGCAAATACGATGCTGAGATTAAGTATGCTGTTACAGCTCGTTAGAGCTTTACCTTGGAAAAGCTAAATGTAACACTACAGTGTAATGAGCTTCACAGAACATAGCAGAGCATGACATTTACAGCGAGTGGCCATGTGTTAGACAAGTCCCTTTCAGCCGGCTCCAAATTTTTCTCTACAGCCAAAACACAGATCCCTGCCAGAATGCAATAGGATGAAAACACATTGTTTACCTATTTTCACTGACAAAAAATAAGTGACTTTAGTTATATCAATGCCACTCCCACACAATTGCAACATACTACGTCAAAGACAGGTTTTTAATTCACAATTTCTCCTAAGTCCTTAGTACCAGAATACTTGCCTTGGCGTGGTTTTCGGGGGAGAAGAATCATTTCCTGCACAGGCTCATCCCACCACCGAGCCCAGTTAAACATCACTCTGACTCGCCTGTTGTGAGCCCGCTGCCTATCACAATTCAACAAGGAGTCTAGAACAGCGGTATGTCTGGAGAAGTCTTGGTCCTTTCGCCAGTTCTTGAAACTGCAATGAAGTATTGCATTAGGACGTTCCCTAGAACTCTTTTAAAAAACTGTCCACAATCTAAGAGATGATGATGAAAGGATCAACAAATTTTGCTAGTCTGTTCTGAAGAGAGTTCTGGAAGCGGTAGAGGGACTTAGTTCAGCTAAAAGTTTCAGAGTGCATATGAGAGTAATGAGCAAAGACTTACCTCATTTTTCCAAAACTGACATAGCAAATGGTAAGTATGGTAACAATTTTACAATTATTTAACTGTAAAATGATTTTCTAGGTCAATTTAGTTTGCTGTATTATGGATATCATATATCAAAACCAGAGAGAACATTCCATCTGAACACATTTCATTTGATTAATAATTCTAACAATATAATTTGATATTAAAATACTTCATTTATGGTGATGATGACATGAATAGAAAACCTCTGTTACACTGACGACAGTACGTCATGATTCAGTCTGGAAAGAACATGACAGCAATTGTTATGTTAATGAGAAAAGTAATCAGCTCCCACACTGACCCTTATTTCTGCAAATGAAGACCAGTGTGAAATTAATGAAATTACAGAAGCCTGTATTTATTAGTGCAGCAAATCATACGGAATGTAGAAGACAGCATATTTTAAATCTTATTAACATTATTAATTAATAGCTAAAACCAATAACCCACATTACCTGGAAAGAGACTGAATCTCTCTCTTTTCTTGGAAGGATTCCGAGTACAAGCTTTCAACCTGACGCACAAAGTCTATCATTTTCTTCTCTTTTTCAGACAAATAATTTTCTTCTTGTAAAGCTTTCACCTTTAATTAAAATTAAAGTATTACTTCCAATTACAATTGTTATCTACTTGATATTAAATTGTAAATGATGCTCCAACAGTAAAGACTTAAGCAACTGTAGGAAAAAATGCTGGATACACTGAAGTTACAAGAAGGCCAGGACTTCATACTGTGTGCAAGCAGATGAAGACTAGATCAGAGCTAGAACAAAGAAATGACATTTTAACCCATTTTTACTTTAACTGCAAGTACAAAAGAACACAGGCATGTCAGTGACGTGTTTCAGCAGCTACATGGCAAGGATGCAGGGACAAAACTTGTTTGTTCTTATTCTGAAAGTGTGTTCAATATAACGTTTTCTCTCGCACAAAACACATCAGGCTTCAGACCTGAGAACGCCAGCTAGACAAAAAAAGCCTTTTCTACACTTACCAACAAATCTCGCACGCGTTTATCAACTGTGTAGAAGCATATCTTATGCAATTCCTCCTTCGCATCAAAGCCCTGACAAAAAAGGAGATACTCATTGTATGCAAACTGTACAAACGCAGCTGGTCATTGATGGAATCAATGCACCGCCTTCCTTTCCAAACCACAAACCTTTTTACAAGCATGTTTGTGATAGTTGCTTCACCACTCACTAGAGATCTCATAATAACCCAGTGATCTGCGTCATGTCTCCAGCATGCCTGGATGTAAAATGTGCACCCTTTAATACCTGACTTGCCAGGATCACCTTTACACTTCACTGATCATGACATCGGTCGATACACATTCATAAATAATAATCAATTTTCACTGTAATATATGTATGTGGCATAATCTATACATCCATAACACACCTAAACACTCCCCATACTCTTAGCAGTGATTTATTTCGTTAGTCATAAAGAAGTATTCATTATTATCAGCATGCTTAATGAACACCTCTCACCATATTTCTTAAAAGTTCTGATGCCTCTCTGGTATTGTCCTTCAGAAGACGGTCATAGACCAGATTCAAACCTCTCTGAATAAATTCTTGAAGATGTTGAGCAGGATGCTGATGCATTCGGAAGAAAGTCTGGGCCTCTGGCATTTTGTTGCTTAAGATGGCCTCAGCAATGACTTCCTAAAAGAGGGAAAAAAAAAAAAAGGAACACACTGATCTCAGTAATCTTCAGTGTTATTATCTTTATAATTCCTCTATGGATTTTTTCCCCAATAGTCTAAAGACATTTCCACATTAATAATTTCCTTAAATACATTTAATAAGAACAGTAAAAAGTGGATTACTCATTTTCACCTCTGGTGTCAGTTTTTCCCACATGTGGCTTTCTTCTAATACAGGTAGGTCTTCATCCAGATCACGTCCTGTGTGTACCATATTTATTTGTGGTTGAGGATATTTTCTCAGAAATTTTCTAAGTTTAATAATGTAATCAGTTAAAATATCTGCACTCTTCTGCAGGAATTCATCAGGTTCTGTCAAAAGCATGCAAGATATCAGTTAAATAAAAATTAACAATAGAGCATTTTTAATGCTTAGCAACATTGAATGCATTCTCCTGACTAATAAACAGAACACGCCTCAGAGGAAAGAGCGCATCAGCTCTGTACTGCAATCACTGCATCACTATCAGCACACTGTCAGGATACAGTCACAATCCTACCACTGCTCCAGAGAGGACCCTCTGTCCTCGCTGTTGTGTTTTCCCCTTCAGGGACAAGTAAATGAGAACTGAAATTTTGTATTAATCCACGCAATGATTAGTCAGATAATGCAGGGACTTTTAAACATAACATTCATGTAGTAAGAGACATAGACTACTAAAAATCATGTAGAAAAAATTATTAGGACTAACAGTTCATGGTCTGCACCTTTCACTACCAGAAGAAATCAGTTCTGCTTTAACACATATAGGCTGTTGGTCCACAGACTAAAAAGTATCACCGAGACAGCAGTTCAGACCCAAGCAGCGGGAGAGAGCACTGTATGTTGGACATGTCACCCCACTCTCCATAGTTTTCTCTAGCAAAACAAAATTGTCCTCTGGAATTTTGTTGTTTTAATACTTCACTAGTGTACCAGCTGTTACTCTGTTCTTGTACCTTCTATGTTGTAGTTCAAAGAGCAACATCTCAGTGACTGTGCCAGGGTAAGCAGCACTGCCACATCCAGTCTGCAACCCCATCGCCCACTGCTTCCTGCTTCTGTGCCACCCCTCGGGTTATACTGGGATGTGTGACCGTGTCGCCACACGGTACATCGGACTGGGAAGTGCTCCAGAGAAAAAATAACCTGGTAGGCTATTTTTTCAGCTGTATCAGTTTCTTAAAGTAGTCTATTCCATTCCACAGCCACATAAATATTTGTGCCAGAATAGTCCAAGTGGTGGCATTGAGAAAAGAACAAGCAGCTGAGTGCTGAACTCAAGCCATTTAACTGCACCACCATCAAGTATCCAGCAATGGCCTAAAGGTCCCATTCTGCCATTCTTATGCATCCCAGAACGATCCCATTGACCCCCTCCTGTCTGACCTGAGAGCCTGATCATAGTTGTTTGGGCTAACACGGATACTGTACTAAGATTAATTTTTCTTGTTTCCCCTTAAATAACATCTTTAATTCAATTAACTCTAGCACATTTTTTTTTGTTAATTCTAGGCAAATTTACGCTTTTAATTAAAAAGATTAGTTGTTCTTGCTTACCTAAACAATAACACATTACATTACCACATACGATTCAAAATGAGCAATCTTACCCTCTGTGTGCACAAAAATTTCTTCAAGTTGCTTGCTAAGGAAAGTCAACGTGAGGTTTAGCAGCTGCTCAGAAAAGTGTTTACTGTGAGGCTCCATATCATTTTCTTTGATCGCTGAGCAAAGCAAGTTTAAAGCTGGCCTCAGCTCTTCCAAATCTGCAATATTTACATAAAAAGTTAAAACATCTGCATTGTACCATATGAATGATCACATAAATTCAAGTTAAAAATCATAAAGGTATGCTACAAAAATCTTCTAAAATGAGTCAAACAATGTACGTAACAGGCTTTACTTCATATCAAAATGCTTGTAACACGTATGCCAAAAACCCCCCACACATTATGCACCATTTCTCTCTTATTTTCCAGAAGTAGAGAAGTTGCAGTATAGCATCATCCAAGCGTACAAGAGCACAGGCAATCCAATCTGGTTTTACAAACACATAGCCATAAACAGCAAGGCAATTAAATTTAAACCTCCGCATAGCTGAAAGCAGTTCACTTACTTTTCAGGTAAGACTGGGATATGCTATCAGTAGACTGCTCAGGTCCAGAGCAGGGTTCAGACAGATTGAAAAGACTTTCCTTGCTTTTTAAAAATAAGTCTACTGTGTCTAGTTGACGATTTTCCAAACCTGCCTAGACAAACATGCAGTAGAACAATTACGCATGTATTCTAAAAATGTATATTGTACTGCTAGTATTTTTACTTCGTACTCAGCGACAAAGTATACACGCAGAAAAAAAGAACTTTAAACTATGTGTGCAACAACCTGTAGCCTGAAAAAACAAGGTGACCTGTTCAGCACCCGCCATGCTCCTTTAATAGGCTTTGCAGAAACCCCGCCCCGTATCTTTACAGACAAAACGTTAATTCAGCAATTACAGAGTTTGATTTGGAATATAAAATAAGTACTGTGAAAATCACAACCTTGACTAAGTTTACAGCAACTGAAAATTGCTGCGACCCTCCCCCCCATCAATTCACTTTCCATCACGCCCTTCAGATAAAACCAAAAGAACCCTACCAAAGGCTTCATCTAAGCTCCCTCCCTCCAAACACCTCTGAAAACAGGCTGACAGTGTACTGAGCGATGGTGCGGACAGACTGTTGCAGAGTCCCAGGCTTTTGGAACGATATTTTTTTAAACAAGGATCTCTATCACCTACAAGTAGAACTAGAGCCCTGGAAAACCACAGAGACACAAGGAGATTTGTTTTGATTTTTATCACCTGTTGTTAAGGGATACCAAGCAACACTTGGTAGCTTTAAGTTCTCCTTTTGGTGGTGGTATGATAAAAACAAAAATCTAGTTGCGAGGATTTACTGTAATACTTGACATTTTGCAAGAAGACAAAAACTGCTGCAGAAATTGGCAAAAGTGCTTTTGGGTCCAGTTAAGAGGCATTCTTGAGCACTGCTTGGTTTAAAAAAAATGTATTTTTTTTTCTTAATGTGCATTAACTTTGTTGCTGCGTTTCCTCTTTTGGGTAACTCATCTGGGTTACTGAGGTTTTACTCACCTGGGTTACTCAAGGTTTTTATTGTTTATTTAATAACTAAACCACTACTTTTTGCCCCTAGGTTTACTGAGGCATACTTATAATCGTGCCTAAAACCACCATTAACATTGCTAAACTGCATTCACTACTTTAAATAATCATTTTTGTTATCTGTAAGACATGAAACACATTTCTTTACCTCTAGTGCATGTATCGGAATCGAACATCGTTCCCATCCATTGAGATGACAAACAGAATCTACGACTCCAGCGCTGCCGTAGATCATCAATCTATTCAAAAACTCTTCTTGAGTTAAACCAAACAGAACTAAGGAGAGGCCATGCTCTAAATAAAAGAATTAAACCATAATTAAAAATATATGAGCAAGTTGCTTACACACCAACATTTCTATTTACTGCCTCTCTTCTGAAATAATGACGCAAAACTGCAGTGGCTCCATTTGGATTTCACCTCAGTGAGAAGGCATTAGAAATTAGCCACCAGCAGCCGTGAAAGAAGAGCACTACAAAAAAAGGAAAAAAAGCTTTTATCAGCAGGCTCCATCAGAACTACTATATAAAAACTGCCCTCACCTGTCAGAAGCAGACATAACGGCACCTCGTCACTGCAGTCCACATAAATGCTATTTTTGCCAAACTGGTAATGCGTCACATCTTGCGACTCAAAATCCCAGAGAGCAAGAGTCAATCCTTTGTCATTTGTTACTATGACAAACAGGGCTTTAACTCCGGTTACCAATTTACACTCCAGTTTCACCACTTCTTGTGGTGCTTCTCTGGGGATTTGTTTCCATTGCTGTCTTGCATCGCTGAGGTTTGTACCATCGCTTTGCAATGGTTTGGAAAGGGCCCACGTAACAGCCCGTGGAACAAAAGCCACCATCTTCTCAGAATTTTCATAGATTTCAGGATCATGATCTTCAAGATGGGTAAAAAACTGATACCAAGGTAAATTCAAGTCATTCACCAAATCTGGAGAACCTGGTCGTCTTCTCCTTACTGTATCACGTAGTGAGGATAAGTGTGCCTTCCAGGACCTGGGGTGAAGAAGGAAGTTACCTGTAATACCAGGTATTACTCCAAAAACAATGCAGAAAAATACATTTTTAAAGTTTCCTCAGTTAACTAATATGCATGTTAGGCTTATAGATTCCATCCAGCATCTTGCATTTTAACCTTAACATGTCCTGTTTATTTCTATTTAAATACTGTTTGCGGCCAAGTTGAACAATCACAGCTGCATTAGCTGACAACATCCACGGAGCTGAGCATTTTTAGTAGAAAATTTTCTTTTCCTCACAGAAAATGCCCCACCAATTAAAAAAAAATGTAGAATGAAATTAATTCCAGAATTGAGTATTTATTACATTTACATGAAGTTATAATTAACGTATTTTATCAGCATTAATGCCTCTAATGCGAAGGATCACAACATGGTCAAAAGGTTTTACATGAACCCAAAATATTTTGAAGTGCACAGGCACTCATCCATGCTGAACACGCAACAAACTGTAAAGTCCTTGGAATACAGAAGTCTGTCAATACTGGTTCAAACTAAAGCTAACACCCTAAACAGCAATAACTACTTGGAAGCTGTTCGATGACATCTGTAAAGTTGTCTCGGTCCACTTTCTAACATCATCCTAACATGCAAAAGATTTAAAGCAGAAAGAGCTGATTTTACTTGCCACAACTACAATTAAAATAATTCAGCAGTTTATTAACCAGTGATCTAAAGGAGGCAAACCCCAGCCTGTTTTATTTTCGTTAGGTACCTGTCTGTGCGGAAAGGCAATGACAAAAGCTCCATGCTGTAGTCAGAACTAGCAAGGTCATCCTCATCAAGTCCTTCAGGGGGCTTCACCGGAAGATTTTCAGAATCTCTTTTACAGAGCAAATGCCCAGGGAACCGTCTGTAAAGAAATAAATACTAAATTTCACCTCCCTCAGATGATTTAAGATTTTTTTTTCCTTCATTTTTAACTCCTCCAGGAGCTATCAGCAAAGGAGTTTTCTCTCAGATTAATAGCATCCACAAAAATGTATCCAGCTAAGCCATCAAAACCCAGTGCTACTTCTTTTGAGATGGACAACACCTCTAAATCACAACCTAGTCCTAATTTATCAAGCAAAGTCAGTAAAGCTGTATCAGAATGCTTTCACAATCCCACACCCTACGGTATTTCTAGAAGGTGCTACCAACCACCACGGGCATTAACTGACAGCACATATCCTAACCTTCCTAGAAAAAAATATAAGGACCATTACAAAGGTTTTCTATTTGTTAAAGTGACAGAGAATAAATTGGAGCAAATAAGGGGCAATCTTTAAACAAATATGAAATCGCCGCTCTACCACAGAGCCAGACCTCAAAATAAAAAGCTGACAGCATCTCAGCTATTACAGGACCAAGATTAGGCACTTCTTAACGTTAGTTGTACTCAAATCGTTCATTCTGCTGCAAACGTACCTGAAGTACATGTTTAGATCCACGGAGATGGCATAGTTGGAAGAATTGATGACAACAGCAACGCTGAGATCATGCGATACTTTCACGGCAGTGAGTGGTGATGTGACGGTTGGAATCCTGTCCTCATCTGGCACATCTCCCTGGCAGAGAGCTACGTTGACATTTGCTAGATTTGCACCATCAAGAGAGTCAAATATGTCTTTGAACGGCATCAAAGAAAACACGAGGCCTCAGATTTGTCCAACAAACAAGAAATTACATAGAAGGGGAAGACAGTGAATTTCTTAACTTTGTGGTCCAAGCCAATCTCTGCACCACAGAACATTTAGAATTGTTTGTTTTACAAGAGCATTCTAAGCTCAGCTAGGATCAAAGTGAATTGTACCAGGTGGTGTAGAAACATGCAACTCGTTAATTTATACTTAGAAGTGAACAGGGACAGATATATATTGGCAGTTACATGATTAGGAGGAAAAAGTACCCTGACTTTATTGCATTTTTTTTACATACACATCAGAAAAAAATTGACAAAGAATAGGTTGAGCACCTTGTCTGACAGGTCTAGGCTCCTGTTCATGAGAAGACAGAAGCCAAATATCTGGTTCCCAAGCTGTGATTCCCTGCGTATCTGTGGGTAATTTCTAAAGGACCGAATTAAGAAAAGAAAGGCTAGTGACAGTAGATGTAAGCCTTTATACACAGATCCACATATAAAACCACTGAAAACCATTACTCCAGTGTGAAACAGATTTCCAGTGGCATGTTGAGAAACTCCGCTAGATACATGACTACGGCATTTTTTAACTGCATTAACTAGCACTTTGCTGCACAACCCCTTTATTGAAAGCATCTTCAAACCAGACACCTGAATGTCTTTCAACAAATTTCTGCTTCACCCTGGCAGAACAGAAAAACTACTTTGTTCTTCCAGATCATTTACACCGAGAGCTGCTCTCAACTGCAAAGGATACAAATCCAGCCAGAACTATCTAACAGGAACAGGAGCCCCCTGCAGAAGCCTGTATCTGTTATTCTTTCCAAAACTTGCGGAGGCAAATCAAGGGTAAAGCAGCCACGTGTCTCTAAGGGCGAGTCTTTTCCAGGAAAGGCAAGATGCACAACGATAAAGTTGTTGAGCACAAGTATGCATTTGTTGTTTAAAAAAGACAGTATCCTCAAAGAGAAAATTGAAGACAGACCTGTAAATTTAAGGATATTTTTGGATTATAGTAATCTGGTGCTTTTGATTTGTAAAGATATCTCAAGAAAATTACAGCTCAAATTCATTGCCTCTGCCACCCTAGTAGAAGCTGGGATTGGGTCGGGGGGTTCTTTTTTTATTTAAGGATATTTTTGGATTTTTTTTAAGTGGACAATACTATGAAGAACACAAAAAATCATCACAAAATAGTATTTCAGCCAGCACCACAAATAAAAACTACAATCTTTGGAAATAAAAATACTTTAGCAAAGGAGACGGTTTAAGAACACGTAAAACATTGGAGGTCTAGTCCTGGCAAGACTGCCAGTTCTATCTGTATGCTTGCTCATCACAGAACACAAGGTTAAACACAGAATTAGTCTTTGCAGGATTAGCGAGGAGCCCCATCTCTACGTTTTCTTCCCATCAGTTCCAATACTAAAGGGAAAGTCTGAGATAGCAGGGTTGCATGAATATGTTTTATTAAAGTTTATTTTTACCTTCGTATCACCTGAACGCCTTACCCTACAACAGTTTAATTCCCTTGAACAATGGCATCTTTGAATACCGCAAAGTGGCTATTATTTTTCAAGTTAAACAATACTGGTACTTATCACTTTAAATCAGCGTGAAAGTATCTGACGCTTCCCTAGCGTTCAATCCTACTGCCTCGATTTGTTTCACTAGGTGAAGCAGAATTAGACCTACAATAATTTCAAATATGGAATACACATTGAAATTTACTCACTAATGTTTTTAACTTCAAGGAGCTTTTTAAGTGTATCTTCCTTACAACTGTGCAGGGAAATTGGGTTGTATTTTCCATCTTCTACACTGAATTCATAGACAAACAGTTCGTGACTTTTACTAAGAGCCAGTATTTTTGTCTTGTTTGCTTGCAGATCACCATCTTCTGTATTCTCCCACAAGAAGCTGAAGATACAACATACAGTATGTTTATTGACCTCATGCTCTTTCCACATTTCATACACTGAACAGTTCTGGAAGCGTGCAAACAACAGACAGTATAACTTTAATCTTCTGCCACTGCCCCCTCCCAATACTAGAACATATTTCATGCCCAGCAGAGATTGCAACACAAGCCAGTGTTTGAGGAATCCCTACTTCTCTTCCTCTCAGGAACACAGGGTTTTTCTGTCCTTGTGTATTTCTTTCCTTTAGTCATCCATGCCACGTGAGTGATGCTCTGCTTCAGAACTTCTTTTAAGAGGAGGAACACCAGCACTGTCAGCTGGGGAGAAGCGGAGCGTATTGCCCATTTCCGTATGTTTTGCCTCCCCGTTGCTCAGGCTGAGCAGCTCTTCAGCTGGCTGACTCCCCAGCTTCTCGTACGGAGAGGGGAGCAGGCAGAGAGGGAACAGCCAGAAGGCCACTTAGGATGGTGCAAAGTGAAACAGGAGACCAGAGCACTGTAACAGTGCTGGTATTGCTTGACACTGCAGATGTTTAGAAATGCGGTGTGACTGTGGCTTTGACTCATCATTAAAAGCTGCAAAAACATCTTGTGATCACCGAATGTCACGCGTAAGAGCTTGCCCCTGACCAGCAGACACGGAAGTCAAGCAGTCAGTCCCTATGAAATTTTAAGCCAGCAACTCGACAAAACCAGATGAATTTTCTTTTCCTTTTTGTTTTTTTGATCTACTGTAATGAATACGCCCACAACTAAACAAATAAATAGATATAAATCCACATCCCCTCCAGCAATGGGGTTTTCCAAGCGGAGAGCATCCATTTCAAGGCAGGGTTTGAAAGTCCCCCTCAGTCTCCTGCAGCTTTCAGGGCCTGCCCTCGCCTCTGCAGAGCTGCTCCCTCCCGGGGAGTGCCCGCAGCCCCGGGGGTCCGCCCGGCGCCTCTCACCACAGCCAAGCCACCCCCCCCTCCGCCCCCTCCCTTACTCCCCAGGCTCCCGGGAGGACCCCGGCCCCCGCGCCGGACCAGGCCCCCCCGCCGGCCCCAGGCTGCCCCGCAGGGAGCCCTCCGCCTCCCCCGGGAGGGGCCAGCAGAACGCCCCGCCCCCCCTCCTCCTCAGGGAGCGTCGCCACCCCCGGCCTAACGGAGGCCCGCGCCCCGGCCCGCCGCCATCTTGGCCCCCCGGCTGCCCGCTGGAGCTGAGTCCCGCCAGCGCCGGGGCGCCAGCACCTTGGCTCCCTGCGGGCGGTGAGATCAAGGTGGGGCGACGGCCCCCGGGGGGCTTCATGTTCATGGCGGGACGCGGCTCTGAAGAAGCGCGAAACCTGCAGCGAACCAACCCTTAATTCCCGTTACCCAACGCGTGCCGATTCCTATGAAACGTTGCCGCTCTAGCTTGGAAAGGAAATAATCATGGGACGGTTTGGGTGGGAAGGGACCCCCAGAGGTCCCCCAGCCCAACCCCCCTGCAGGAGCAGGGACACCTTGAACCACATCAGGTTGCTCACAGCCCCGGCCAACCTGGCCTGGAATGGTCCCAGGGATGGGGCCTCCACCCCCTCCCTGGGCAACCTGTTCCAGTGCCTCACCACCCTCACTGGAAAGAATTCCTTCCTTAGATCCAGTCTAACCCTACCCTGGTTTAGTTTAAAGCCATTACCCCTTATCATGCCGGCTCCCTGCCCCGTGCTCCTTTAGAAGCCTAGTGGCTACCGCTGTTTGGAAGGGGGGGGGCTTTCTCGGGGCAAAGCCCGGCAGATCGGGGGGGTTTGTGCGTGTGTGGACGGACCCACCGGCGCCGTGGTGTCACCGAAATCGGGAAGAACGAACCTCGTAACACCAATGTAGTGTTCAAAGGCAGGCATTCTTTATTCCCGGCGCCGGATGCACGGGGATCGCTCCACCCAACGTGCATACCCATAAGTGGCAACTTGCCCCATTTATACGTAGCAAAGTGTTACATATGCATAAAGTTTCCTGATATGCCTATACATATGCATAACCTGTCCCCGCTTTGTATTAAAATTAGCTTCAGGAGGTCATTTCCATAAATCCCTCCCCACTGCGCTTGCTCAGTGCCTCCTTGTGGTGGTCGTTGGGGGTCGTGGGGATGAAGGCCGCCGGCTCCTCTTCGTCACCGCCAGTAACCCCTTGTTCTGGCGCAGACTCAGCTGCTCCTTGGCTCTTGCCCAAACTGCAGGGGCGGTGTAGACCAGTGCTTGAGGCAAACTCCTGGTTCTTATCAAAAACCTGTCCTTCGTAAGGAGCCACAAATCCTCCTGCGTCAGTTAGTTCTCATTCCTTCTAGGCTAGCAACCTTGGCAAACCGTTATTATCCTTTCGCTTCATCCCCTCCCGATTCTTCCCATCCTTGAATAGGGTTCCAAATTTACTAAGTAGCTACACTACCGACTTACAAAAAAACCATCCAGGCTAGGCACTATTAGAAAAACATCCAAGTAGACACTACTGACTTTAGCAAAACATCCAAACTAGACACTACTGATTTTTAGCAAAGCAACAGCAAATTAGACAATCATAGAATCATAGAATGAATCATAGAATGGTTTGGGTTGGAAGGGACCCCTAGAGGTCACCCAGTCCAACCCCCCTGCAGTGAGCAGGGACACTGCTGACTAGATCAGGTTGCTCAGAGCCCCGTCCAACCTGGCCTTGAATGCTCCCAGGCCTAAATCTTATGCATGTAAGCCGCTTACATCTGGGGGCCTTTCGACCCTTAAGGTATCAGTGGCAGCTCCACAGAGGTCGGGCACAGCCGCCGGTAGCCCGAGGGGACTCGGCAACCCCGGGCAGCTCGGTGAGACCCCCGGCAGCAGCAGCAGCAAAATCCCGCCAAGGCGGAGGGAGCGGGTAGCCACGCCCACTCCCCGCCCCCTGGGCGGAGCCTCCGCAATAACCCCGCCCGCTGGCTCCCAGCAGCCTGTCCCCGCCTCTGGGCGTGGCCAAGGCTTGTGAGGCCCCGCCCCCCCGGCCTGGCCCCGCCCCCCCAGCAGCCTCCCGCTGGCGGCGGCGGCGGACGGTGGCCGCGAGGGCCCGATTCGCGTTCTCCCATGGCGGAGCGGGAGGATGTCGCTGGTGCTGGGGCTGCTGTCGCACACGCTGAGCAGGGTGCTGTGGTACTCCGGGCTGCGTAGGGGCTGCCATGCCCCCCGGAACCAGGCCATGGAGCAGGACAAGGCGCTCGGGTTTCGGTGACTGTCGTGGGGCTGCTGAGGGTTCAAGGGTCGCCCCTCGGGGAGGCCTGGGGGGCCGCGGGGGGGGGGCCGGGGGCAGCCGGGGCGGCCCGGGGGGTGGGGGAAGCCAGGCCCTGCCCCCCTGAGGGGGGCCGAGAGCTGCGGCCCGGGGTGGGAGCGCTCGGGCGGGGTCCCTGAGGGGCTGGGGTGCCGGGGGCCGCTCCTGGTGCGGGGCAGGCGGGCAGCCCGGCGCCCCGGCCGGGGTTTCCCCCCGGGGGGTGACCTTGGGATGGAGCGTGTGCCATGGGCACTGTTGGGATCCCGAGCAAGGAGCGCGCTGAGCTGCACCGCTCGGCTGGTGGGGCTGCTTCCCAGCTCCTCGGCCTGTGGGAAGGGGGCTGGCCTGCTGCTGGGCTTGCTCAGCCCCTGCGCTGGGGGCAGTTACCGCCGTGTGTCATCACCTTAGACGGAAGAGGGGCTGGATGCACCTGGACAGGCAAGAAATTGCAGAAAGGTCGGCCACATAGTCCAGCGAAATGGAGATTTCTGTTACTGAGTGACTGAGGGTTTTGTATAATACAGAGAGATTTCACCTCTGGAAATGCTGCATGGAGGATCTGAGAGGCTTCCAGAAACACTGTCAAGCTTCAAGGCGCTGTTATTTTGTAGGCAATAAGAGTAATGTGAGGACCACCCCTGGGGGGATTTAACAGCCGGGCAGAGGCGGTGCTGAGGGCCAGGGTTTGGGGGTGAGATGGCAGGGGTAGGGGGACGGTTGGGCTGGGGGAGCTTGAAGGGCTTTGCCAACCCAAACGGTTCTATGATTTTATGCAGCACTGTACACAGTTTTGTCTAAAAAGAATAAATGAGGAAACAACGTCAAACAAACTCAATTTTAAAACTGGAGTGGTGTTTAAATATAGGTACATTAAAACATCAGTGGTTCTAAGTAATAACTTAGGTTATGAACCTTAAGCATGTAGGTAGTCCTGTTGATTTCAGTTCATCCATAGAGTGGTGTGTGTGCATGATCTTTGCAGAACTAAAGCATCTGTCTGTGTAACATTTAAATTTAAAAGACCAGAGACATCCATGAAGAACTGCTGAACTAAATCAACTTCAGTGTTCCTCTTGCTGCTTGGTGAAGTAATTGATTTCTTCTTTAAGTGGGCCTTTTCACATAGAAAGAGGATAAAATTTAAAAATAGAGGAAGAAATTTATGAGCAATTACACGTAAATGTGTATGTGAAGGCACTTCTGTTACATGTATATATGAAGTCATTTCAGTTGAACTAGATGATCGTTGTAGGTCCCTTCCAACTGAACTATTCTTATGGATAAAACATCAACAGTCACTTCAGTGAGAATTCCCCTGCTTAAAATCAAGATATTGCAGGATCAAAACCATTTTCTTCAAGTAGTCTTTCTGTTTTCCTTGAGATGCTTTGTTTGGCTTAGACTTCTGTAGTTGTCTAAGACTTTAAGCAAAAAGCGATACTAGAGACCGAACAATGGAAAAAAAGGTGAAAATACTTTTTAGTGGTCTGACAAATGAGACAATTGAGCTGTTTGCTGGAAAACGTTCTAATAAAGCTAGATAGTTTGTTTGCTTGTTACCATCATGATCCCAAACGTAATTGAGGGGACAGCTATCAATTCTTGGGGAACACAGAACAAAGAGCCTTGTGGCATCTACTGTGTCTTCTAGGTTTGTAATTAAGCAGCATCGCACGCTTATGACGTAGGCAGGGGAACAGAGGATAGGGGCTTCAGAATGATTCAAGCAATTGTCTGCTTCACTGGAAATCAGGGAATGGTGCTAAGTTCTCTCATTCATCCCAAATTTTGTTTTATGGTATGAGTGACGACAACTTATTTTGGACAGCAAGTGTTTCCTGGCCCTGCTGAAGGACTACCTAGGTTTAGAGAGCAATTTGAGTGGCCCTTGCAGGAGGGTGAGAGGTTCTGAGAAGGGGAGGTGAGTACCAGGAGTGAAAGCTTATGCAGCTATACAAATCTAAGTCTTTTCCTCCCTCACAGGTCAGAGACTTTAGGCTATGCCTGCACGGATGGAGTCCAGACAGACATGAACTACTGTTCCTGCCCACTGCCTGCCTGCTTCCTTCCTGCCTGGAAACGATACATAGCAATCTTAGTGCCATGTTGTACTATGCCTGTGATGCCTGCTGAGAGGCTGGGCCTATCAGCTTAACGGCAGGAATGCGCCGAGAGCAGCTTTGCAGCTCTCAAGAGCTGGGTGGGTCTGTCTGTACCTGAAGATAGGCTGAAGTAATTTGCCGTGGTGAAGGCTGGTGTCACGTTTGCTTTTGCAATACAGCTGGCTATTGTAGTAGAGCTATTGGTAGGGCTACACTAGAAAGAAAATCACTACAGCAGCTAAAAATACCTCCCCATTCTTTTTCTTTAACCTTGTGGTTTGGTTTGGGTTTTTTTAAGTGATCTTAACCCGTATCCCTCTAGTTACCCTGTTTTTACCAGAAATGCTTGTACTTGCATTTCTGAGAGGCAAGCAACTGCATACAAGGCAGAAGCGAGTGAGAGGTGACAGCTGGGAACTTCCCAGGTTTGGCCTTCACTGTCAAAATTCGTGTCTCTTCAAGTTACGCCGTGCACGTGGCCCAGATGTGAATGGGCTAGAGACCTCGTTGCCTTGCCTTCTGTGCTGCATTACTCAGCAAAGACACTGAAGTGCAGAGACTTATTTTTTTCAGGCTCTTAGGTAATTTACTGAATTCATACCCTCTCTTGTGTGTTATTTTTTGGTGCCCTGTCATCACATATGGTAGCTTTTGAATATTACTTTAAAACCTTTTGCTCTATGGAAAAAGCAACAAGAAATGTAATTCTGCTTCATTGTACGATGAAACCTCCTTAAGCTAATCCAGACCACGTTGCTTCTATAAAAGGCAATGCTGCTTATCATTTTCTATGCAGGTATATTAAACCGCTGATTTCATTAAAACTAGTTGATTTCCACATTTTACAAGCTAAGGAAGCAACCATTGATACAGATAAATATGGATTAGTGCGTTATTTTTGTATTGGCTTTCCTTAAGATGGCTTCAAAAATCTTATCTGCGAGGCCCAGGCTGGGAAGCGGAGAGAAGACGATGAGAAGGAAATCTGGCTTCTCTTGTTAATAAGTTAGATTTTGAAAAACCTGAAAGGCAAGCAAACCGATCTGAAATACTACATCTGTGTATATCTTTTGGCTAGGTTAATGTTAAATGGCCTGTAGTTCCAAAGGTGAGGCATATCCTTTGATAGGCATGTTTTGATTTCTGTTTATTATAATGGGATTGTAAAAATAATAGCAAGTTTAGCACCGGAATGTGAAAAATATGTGCACAGTGAGCTATAAATGCTTCAATTTGCCCGGTTCTGAAGCAATTTGTGAGATAATGTGTCACTGATACTTCCAGCTCTGCCTGTTCTGAAGAGGAGCAAAATAAACAATGCTGGGAAGATGGTTTCTGATAAAAGTACCTTTTATTAAATTCAGGAAAGCTACGTTATTGTTGGTCACTTGTCTTCTATTTTAGATATAATCCGTACTATCCGGGACCCGGAGAAACCTAATACTTTAGAAGAACTGGAAGTGGTAACAGAAAGCTGTGTGGAAGTGCATGAGATAGGTGAGGATGAATATCTGGTCATCATCAGGTTTACACCAACAGTACCTCATTGCTCTTTGGCTACTCTCATTGGTAAGATTTTTGTTTCATTAAATCTCTAACAATGAGCATAGAGTTCATTTTAGGTTGTCGGAATAGCATCAGTCTTAGTTAAAATTCAGCATTGCTTTGCCAGCAGTTTGACCAGGAGTTTCATCTTGGGAACCCTAGTAGCAATATAAACAAAAAACGGAAGAAATGTGGGGACATTCATCTGTTTGTATCAAGTTAGGGAGACTCTTCAAAGAGAAGCTCTCAAAAATCTACTAGGAAGTGGTACAGAGTTCCTTTATATTTTCCAAATTATTTTAGTAATGTTAAATTAAAGAAATTGTCAGCTCTTAAATTTAAAAAAAATGTTAAAACTTTATGATTGCTTCCCTTATCTTTTCCTTACCTTATGGACTGTTCTCCATTCCCACATATGTACAAAAAACCCCACACGCAATCCAAGAATACAAAAAAAATTCTGGATTGTTCGGCGTTTGAAAGCAATTAAGTTGAATGAGAATCTACACTGGCTTATTTTGCTTTTTTCTTCCTTCTTAATTGTGGTGAGATCGCATCTGAAAAATCACATCTGAGATCTCTGAAATGACTTGTTTAAATGTAGCAGGTTAGCAACTCTGACAGTTATATGTCAGTAGTAAGATTTATCAGTCTATTTTAAAGATTTAAGGGAAAGCAAATCTTTAATTTAATGAAGAAGTACACGTATTTTGATTGTGCAGCGTTACCAGTAGTGTGTGACCTCTGAAGCGCAGTTCCTCAAACCGTTGTTCCGGGAAAGGGTTATGGTAACTGTTTCAGATAGTTGGGTAGTATATGTAGGCAGTAAGCAGGTTTTTTTCTCCAAACTTCCCTATCTGTACAGAGTACTCTAAGCCGGCAGTCCTTCCGGGGAGTATTTTCTACTGCTGTTACCACTGGCTCAGCCTGAGGACACGCTGGGGCTGCGGTATGGCTTTGTCTGTGCGTAGCTCATCGCAGAGCCAGGCCTTGTGGGGAAATTGCAGTGGGCTAGTGGTAGGGATGTCCCCAAACTTGGATCTCACTCCCAAAGATGAACCACAACGCTCCTCTGCTCGGTCTGTACGTTAGATGTTAAATAGTGAAGTTACGAGCTTGAATTGCCCCCAAGGTGTTGCAGGCTTGTGTTTTCCAAGCAATTTATGTTGCATGTTTTTAACAAATGTTAAAAAGCAAAACAAGCATTCTTCTCTGTACAGATGCAGCCACAGTGACAGCCAGGACGCTCTTTCAAAAATAGAAAAGCAAGTTGGAAATGGAGGAATTTGTATTTAGTGTTTCTAGGAGATGTTTAGAGACCAGAGACCTCCTAAGCTTGTAAGGCAGGTATGAGCTTAACTGAGATGCTATGTCCTAAGGGTCAAAGCACAAATTGTTTAGTCTCCTCTGTGGCTTGTGCTGCTCAGAATACAAAAGGAGGTTGTCAGTTATATTGGTGGGTTTTGATTGTTAAATATGGATTCTCTGAAAACGCATCTCAAACCTTGCATTTTACAAGGAAATCTCTTATCTGTTTTGTTCGAACAGGCCTTTGTTTAAGAATAAAACTTCAGAGATGTTTGCCTTTTAGACATAAGGTAAAGTATCTGTTCTGGAACGTGCTTTAAACTACGTGAATGTATGCCAGGTTCTCTTTCGAAGAGTGTCTGCTGCAGGATCAAGTAACTTGCAAGCTGTGATTAAGGATGGGGTCCTTATCTAAGCTAAGCTTTTTATAGCTTGTTGTTTGCCTGTGGAGGGAGTGACCACTGCAGTACAGTGTAGCGCCTGAAGGGATCGATGAATCACGGTGGTTCTTCCTTTCCTTTACAAAAGACCATTTATTGCTTCACTTCTGAAATACACCATGTTTCAAGGGATTTCCTCATCAGCTGTCATCGGGGTTCTTGCTTGGTGGAAGAGAGGGTGTTTTCAAATCCAAGGTTACAAAGAATTGAAGTCATACTCTGGCCTTGGGGAAATTGAATTTGGCCTTCTGCAATATTTCAGTATATCTAGGCATCATAAATATAAAGTATTAATAGTTACTGACTCTGCTGTACTATTTGGAATATCTGAGAGTTGTCTCCAGTGGACCAACCCTCCCTGAAAGCAAGAGCGCTACCCTGTCATCAGTAAGAAACCAGTTAAGGGGAGTTCTACTGCTTGGTGTAGGCGTCATTTGGGAAGCAAAACCCTCAGAACAGGTTCATTAGAGTTCAGAAGAACTGCAGAATTCAAAACTGGAACTGCACTGAGGGAATCTTTATGACCTGCATCTTAGGAACTGTTGTGTAGCTAGCATACAGGCCTGACCCGGGTCGATATACTGTCCCTAAGAGGGGCCAGCCCTGGCTGTGCTATACAGGAAAACAGGGGGTTAATACATCCTTAAAGAAAGCTGTTTGGGTCTTAGCATGAACTAAGGGTAGACCTTTAAGGACAAATACAGTCTCTTACAGACCTTTAGAAACTTGCCTGAAATAATTTAAAGTATAAATTCATTAGTTTAGGGTTTCTGGTGTTGATTTTGTTCTTGTTGTTTTGGTGTTATAGTTGCTAGCTTCATCTTTCCAGCTAAACAGTGTAAAGCGAGACTTGTGTTTCTAGTAAATTAGGTAGACAGCGATTTGTTATGCTGGACACATGGTAACAAATAGGTTTCGCCTCAGGAAGATAAGATAAAAGGCATAGGATTTGTTGACTTGGTTTTCCTTTGGTAGGTCAGTTTTATGAGATCTCCTTGCAGCTCAACATGTGCGAGTGGGTTTTTTTGTTGTTGTTTTTCCCAGGCCTGTTGAATGCATCAAGGTGATTTAGGTCTGTTTAGATTCTAGTCTTAGAATCTGTTCCCACGCAGGACATAGACACTGCGTTACACGACCATTTTCAAATCGAGTATCTGTGACTCTCATCATCGAGCGCTAGGAATCCCTTCCTGAGGAGGTCTTTTCAGGAGTGCTTAGCCTGTGAAAGTGACACTTGCAATTGCGGTGGCTTGTAAACAAGTAGTTCCTGAATTGTGGCCTGCAGAGAACTTTCTGGGAAAGGAGTGCCAGTTCTCCACTCTTGTTTCCAGTAGCCTAATCGCAATTATTTTTTCACAGAAGCTGTTGATATTGGTGAGGAATGAATACCTCCACAATTTTGAAGGAAGATTATTGGGGCCTCTCTGGAATGGGAGAGGAGATTGTCTTGTGATTGTGTTGCAGTGAAATCTAAGATCGGCTCTTGTTATTGATCCCTCTTCATTGTCTGTGAACCTTTTAGAAGTACGAATGACATGCATTGTGTGTGTGTTGTACAATTTTTTTTTTTCTTCCAGTAATGAGTATATTCAACTGTTGATGTACGCATCTAACATTAACCATCTCTCCTCTAGCTGGAAATCTACATATCTGAAGGTACACATTCCACTGAAGAAGACAGTAAGTAGAGCTTATGAATGAGCGTAGCTTTAGACTGTGATTGTGTTCTTTTGAGAGGTCCTTTCTTCCCCTACCTTGCTGTCCTTTTCAGAAATGAATATGCTGTTAAAGCTTTACAATGAAACAGGCAGTTGAGGCTGTTTCAGAAGCTGTGTTGGTGCTGTGAATATGTGCTTCTTGTTGTTGGTTTTGGTTTTTTAAACAAAAAACCCCACAGTTCTTGCAGATGTTGAGTTGTGTTTGTAACAAAAGAAGTTGCTGCTGTGCTGCTGAATAATTAACATTAAGAACTTCCTGGCTGGTTGATCTCGCTATCTTAACATCATCGTAACAAAAATACGTTGCTCAGTCAATGTTTAAAGTAAAACTTGCAGGACATCAAAATTCTTTCAAAGTGATGGCCAGTCACTGGCTTAAAGAGCTGTTCAAGCCTTTGCCCAGGCAATGTGCCAGGCTTTTTTGGTCTTAAGCATTAGATACCTCTGTAAGGGGAAAATCGGTTCTTTTGATTCAATGATTAGAAATTCAACCTGGAAAACCCGGACTGCTAATTTGTCGCAAATTTCACACTTTATTTCAAGACACGTCATTAGTGCATCTTACATTCTTTTCCTAAACTGGAAAAGTAACAAAATGTTTGGTTTCTGATGGTTGTTTTTTTGTGACTGAGCTTTCATTTGCTTTGTTCTCAATTTCCTATTGATCCTCTGTCCTTTGACTACTGGCTCTTGAGCACCCTCATATTCTTGTCTTGTCCTGCTGTTGCGTCTGGCACAGCCTTCTTATTCTAGGCCATGCAACTCAAATGCCTGCCTGTACAGTGCTTTGTCAGCTGTCGTACAAATTTCAGTTTTGGATATACCTTCCACCTAAAAAGAAAATTGAAAAGGAAGGTGACAGAGTGTACTCCTACTGCACAGCCGTGTTTCCTCAGCCTTTGAGCTGGCCGTTCACGCGGTTTGGAAAATCCTCGCTGCAGTAGGATATCATGCTACTGGTGCAGATAGTGTAATGTACCACCAAAACCAGCTTCTGACTTCGCTTTTCATGTGTTGTTTTGCAGTCAACAAGCAAATCAACGACAAAGAGAGAGTAGCAGCTGCGATGGAGAATCCAAACTTGCGTGAAATTGTGGAGCAGTGCGTTACAGAGCCTGACTAGTAGCTATTATACCCAGACTTCTCATTTTGATACATTTCTTAAAATATCTTTGTTTAAAAAAAAAAAAAAAAGAAAATAATAATGATCAAGGCCTTGAGTTTAATACTTGAGTTCTTTTTATCTTCCACATGTTTTTTAAAAGAAATTGTTTATAAGATAGATTTAAATTATGATAAATTAGTCTCTAAAATAATGTGAAGTGTATAGTGTTAAGAGTTTGTAATTTCTGGTGTCCAGAGAAATATTTTATGATTAAAAACAAAGCAACACATATATATTGCCTTCTGATAGACATTGTGATATAAATTCAGTTTTGCAAGTTAAATTTCTACATTGTTTCAATCACTGCACTGTAAAAATAAAACCGATTCTTGTACTGAAGTGTTGCTTTCTGGGTTCAGGAGTTTGTTTGTTGTTTTTTTTTTTTTTTTTTTTTTTTTTTAAGCTTGGGTTTAGATTTCCGTTAGAGACAGAAACATTTCATTCAGCTTCTTTGTTGTTGATAAATACATTAAAGCTGAAATGAGTTCAGAAGAAGAATTCAGAACCAAGGCACTGGACTAGAACAAAGTAGATTTTTACTGGGACGCTGTTCCTGCTAAGTATGTGCATTTTTTCTCTGTAAGTACGTGTTTCTGATTCTGAAGGCTTTGCTTTATAATTATCCTGGGGGTAATGTTTTCCTACGGACAAGATCTTGCCAGTTTGATCCTGCTTTTTCTTACGACTTACCGGCAGCGTGGAAGGTGAGAGAACCCCGCAGCCCTTCATCCCCGTGGTTCCCACTCTCCTGTTTCTTTTTGCTGCTCCCTCGCTAATCTTATCTGGGACGTCCGTAAAGTTGCCAGCTGTCAGATGTTTTCTCGCTGGAGAAGTTCCCTCTGGTTAGTTCCCATTGCAGCTGTGGATTTGACCATGGATTTACCTTTCCCTGAAGAATTAGGCAGATATTCCTCGCCCAGCTGTCCTTCTCCCAGTGGAAGTGACGGTCAGTGTCTGCCGTGCAGCCACAGGAGGGCCTCAGTGGTGAATGGATGTGCAGGGGGAAAGGCTGGTGCCACCCATCTCAAGCCCCAGGGCACCTGACAAACTCTTGGGGTGTCCCAGGGGAGCGTTAGCTGGTCAGTGCTTTGTAGTTATCCCCCGCAGTGGCTCATGAGAGATTTAGGGAGCTGTTCCTCTGTGAAGCAGTGATCACTTCAGTGGGCTTGTATGTGCTTAAGCAGTGAGAAATCCTTGGAGTTCAGCGCAAACATCTGTTGAGATTTCGGGGATTTGTAACCATTTTAATAATAAGCCACATAAAGCTTTCCTGAAGGCATGAAATGATTGAATGGACTCCAGCTAGGCTATGCATTATAAGCGGTGGGGGAAATTTTTCCCTCTGTGTCACAGCTGTGCCAACAAGCTCTCGCAAGCTCCCTCCTTCCAGTGCCAAAGTTATCTAAAAGAAAAAAAAGAAGGGGGGGGGAGAGAGAACAATCCCTTTTTCCGCAGCTTACGGCACATCTCCAGAACTGTCGGTTCTAGCGTATGTGTGGCAAATTACTATAACTTCAGTTACTCAGCTTTAATTAAACTCCAAGTAAATTTCAAAAGCCTCTGTGTCCTCGTTGCTCGCTCTGAATTTAGCTTGAGGGAAGTGCATGTGCCCTTAAGCAGCACTTTCTACAGATGCTTCTCTAAAGTGTAATTAGATGTAGGCTTAGACGTGGGATGCTGCTATGTCCCCTACCTCAGGTGTTCAGCAGAATGTGAAGGGAATTAGCTGCTTCATGTTTGCATGGGAAACTGAAAACTTGGTGCTGTTCCTAAAACAAATAATGAAGCAATGGACCAATTTTTTTCAAATCCCACTTTGGGCAAAACCTAAAACCTGTGTATTTAGACTCCTGCTGGAATGGTTTGTCATGAAGTGTCCTAAAAGATGCATTTTGCAAGGTTTTCTGTTGGGGTTTTTTTTTGGTTTTTTGTTGGTTTTTGGTGGGTTTTTTTCCAGTTGGGAAGACTCATTAAATGGTAATTACTTCTGTAAGATGATTTCTTTTCTATGAAAAGCAGGTGGAGATGTTTTCCTACGATAAGGTTGCCAGTTTTGCTGTGCCATGCCATTAAACAGAAGTATAGAACAAGAACAATGTTTTGCTTCCCCACTGTTTACTCTTTAACAAGCTAGTTAGACGGTAACCATTGCAAACTGCAGTTTCAGTAAATGCAATTAGCAGTTCAGTTCAATATGAAGGATTTATTCCGTGCAGGTACTTGTTGTCATCAGCCCAGCACTTCTAATACAACTCTTATTCCAAAAACTTTTTCATTGCTCGACCGTGATGTAGTGTGACACTTCTACTGTTCCTTGCAACTTTTGTTTTCGTGTATTGCTCCGCGAGATGGCTGCCATGCGTCGTATCCAAAACAGCTTCAAGGCAGCGTCTGCAAGTCTGCACAAAGTCAGGTTAAAAGAGAATAATACTTCATACAGAAGAGTGTCTGTTTCCATTTTAAAATGAAATCTAAACTTTTCTCTCTGACGGGAGAAGGTGGCATCCCTGCACAGAGTGCACTTTCCTGGGGGGGCAGCCTCTCTGATGTTCTGAAATCGGGGGGAAAGGAATGGGGTGCAGCACTGCTGGCACAGGGGGGGCACACGTCCTGCGTTATCCCCTTACTGTTTTGGAGGGGTTACTATAGGCAGATAAATACCCTACAGAGGTGCGTTAAATGAGCCTGCGAGCGTGAGCTGGTGTTATCTGTCAGCTGGAACTTGCTTTATTTCGCTTTCCTGCGAGGGGGTCGATGTTTTCTTTTCAGACTGAAGATACCTGCTGGGAGCGATGAGGTTTTGTGAAATACCGCGCCCATGAGATACGCAGCGCCTCGTCTCGGGTGAGCCGCCTGGTAGTTTGCTGGGTGCCTGTGTACAGCCTCAGGCTGCACCACCAAAAGGTTATCAGGATTTGGGGGGTTCTGAGATGTCCACTTAAAGCCCCAAGACCCTAAAGACAGCTTCTATTCTAGATTTGATTTTTAAAAAGAAAATTCAGAAATCAAACTCCTTTGCAAAAGGAAATGAAGTGCACTGCCGGCGGGGACGGGGAGGTGGCTCCCAGGGCTGGGCTCCAGCAGCTCCAGAGCCACTGCACTTTTCAGCAATTCCCAATTAAATTGGGGTTGGGAGCCTTGTTCGTCCCCGTTGCTGCTGCCCTGCAGACCGGGGTGGGCAGAGCCTTTGCTGCACTCCCGCCATGGCCACGGATTTTTGGAGTCACCGTGTCGGAGAAGCTGTACCGCATGGCAGCGGGGAAACAGCCAGCGAGCAGGTCATGCCGCCTGCGTGCGAGAGGGGGGAGAGGACAAGGAGGGTCCTATCGGGCAGGATTGCAGGTGCCTGAGCACCACACGAGGTTTCTCCAAACCCGGGAAGACAGGCACGTGTCCTCCCTTCCTATCATCAAGTAATAAAATTGTCCCTTTGTATTATTAATATTTTGCATTTACAAGAAGGAGAAACAACTGCAGAGGGCACCAGCAAGCCACAGAGCGATATTGCAAGCAGTAATTGTCTGCTGGGTGAGGAGCATCCCTGCCCCGGGCTCCGGCTGCTCATCTTGGGCTGCGTGCTCTGCCAGCCCCCAGCACTGGGCTGAGAAGGACAGGAGAGAGCACAGCAGCCCCCGCCACGCGTGGAGCCGTGGGGACCGCAGCCAGGGTGGATGCTGGCACGGCACCTTCATCCCAGCCAGATCCCAGCAGGACGGCCCTTCCCGAGCCCAGGCCCAGCTCCAGCCCCGCGGTTCTGCCTTGCCCTCAGCCTCAAACCACAGCACAAGTGCGGGGCAGGCTGTTCCCCATCCCAAATTCCTCTAGGAAGAGCCGGAATCGTCCCTTTGCCCCCTTGCTCGGCTCCTGTTGCATGCAAAGGGATTTATAGCAGCTTCTGTTCCTCCAGGCAGGACATAACAGATCCAAAATGATGTTCCCAATCCCAGGTCACTGGGCTGCGAGCCCTTGCAAGCGGGGTGTAAGCCCTGACGTAACGGGACCTGGGAGGTCTCACCCCTGCCTCGATGGATCACGGGGCTCGTTTGCAGCAACTCTGCACGGGGGTGTAACTATCGGTCACTAGAGATGGCGACAGCATCCAGAGGCAAAGCAACTTTTAGCACATAAATATTGCTAAATACTTGCATCCAGTCACGCTGAGCTTTTCTTACAGCGCCAATGCAGGTCAGCACCTGAGGGCCCAGGGAGGCGAGCGGTGCCTGTATTCATAGAATCATAGAATGTTTTGGGTTGGAAGGGACCCCTAGAGGTCATCTAGTCCAACCCCCCTGCAGTGAGCAGGGACACCACTAACCTGATCAGGTTGCTCAGAGCCCCGTCCAACCTGGCCTTGAATGTTTCCAGGGATGGGGCCTCCACCCCCTCTCTGGAACCTGTTCCAGTGTTTCACCACCCTCGTTGTAAAGAATTTCCTCCTTATATCCAGTCTAAACCTACCCTGGTTTAGTTTAAAACCATCCCCCCTTGTCCTGTCACAGCTGGCCCTACTAAAAAGATTTTCCCCCCCTTTCCTATAGGCCCCCTTTAGGTACTGAAAGGCCCTAATCAGGTCTCCCCGCAGCCTTCTCTTCTCCAGGCTGAACAAGCCCAACTCCCTCAGCCTGTCCTCATAAGAGAGGTGCTCCAGCCCTCGGATCATTTTTGTAGCCCTCCTCTGGACCCGCTCCAACAGGTCCATGTCCTTCTTGTGCTGAGGGCTCCAGAGCTGGACGCAGTACTCCAGGCAAGTACTTGGGCCGTGCCGGTCCTCCCTCTCTTGCTCCCCTCCTTCAGCAGCTTGCTTTATAATTTCTTGACAGAAGCGATTGCTCTGGGCGAGCAAAGCACGCAGTGCCTGGGTATCAGCTACGCGGCCAAGCAACCAGGCAGCTTAGTTCTCTCCCCTTGCTTTCCTCCTCCAGTTTGCTGCCACTTTACTTCCCGCTGGGAATGTCCCTCTGTCCCCCGCTGCCTGCAACGGGCAGCCCCGGGACGGCCGTGACCTGCAGCACTCGCTGGCGGTGCTGGGGCTCAGCACCCCGAAGCAGTCAGACGATGGCCATTCCCCTGCCCGAGCTCGACGCCCTGAGCAGCCAACAGCCACCGGCTGCTGTATAAAAGCCAATAAAATACAAACCAGCTAAACTCTTCAAACAGTTTCCTTGCTGACCTGCTTTTGCTTTTCTGACCCTCGAGGCTGTGCTTGTGAAACCTTTCTGTCTAGCACAGGGGCTGGAGGTTTGAAGAACAAGAGAAAAATAAAAACATCTCCTATGCTTAGCTGAAGAGGCAGGGTTGGGTGTTGTGAGCTATTCCTGGTCCATCCAGACTGCGCTGCCTCCTCACATGCATGGGTCACTGGTGGGACCACATCCCTCCCCAGTCCTTGCAGCTGATGAAGGACTGATGACCCCTCTGGCTCTTTGGGGATTAACACACTCCAGCTGAGCTCATCTGAGCCAGACAGAAGCACTTGGGGAAGATCTGAGAGCCTGCAAAACACAGGTGCTCTGAGAGGGCAACCCAGCTGCTTCTGGAGATGCGGAAGCATTTTAAGTGGTGGTGTTAATAAGGGACACAAACAGTCTCCTCCATAAAATGCCTGCTGCTTCCCCAGTCATGAGCTCTCAGTTCCTTCCTGTCCCCAGCTCTGGAAATGTCTGGAGGTGACCAGAGGAGGCACAAGGTCTCATTTCTAATCTGAAGCCAAAAGCCTCTGACTCCTCCTGGAGAGGCTTTCAGGAGATCCCGATGAATGAATAGAAGCGACTCCACAACATGAGCTACAGGTTATTGCACTAACACCTTCCTCATGCAGGTTCTCCTGCAATGCTGCAATCAGCAGGAGCCTCAAAGGTTTTATGAGCACCATCCAGCTGCTGATTGCTGGGACACTGCTCCCAGTCACCCATCTCCCAGTGACCCAACTCCTGGTCACCCATCCGAGGCGGCCGTTTAAAATGCTCCCATTCCTTCCCACCCGCTGGAGAAAGAAACCCTGCAGGATGGCCCTACCCAATGCTGGGGCAATCGCAGCCCGGGGTGGCTGTGGGGCTGGGGAGTGCCCAACACCTCTTCCCACTATCGGTGATGCCGATGCCACTGCTGAGCGCCTGCCATGCCCCTGCAGCCTCTCCCTGCTGCCCAGGCTGAAGATACCAGGCTTGTCGGCACGTCCCCAGAGCTTCAGTTTCAGCAGGTCCACATCTCCTTTGGTTTTCCAGGTCTTCCCTCGCTTGGTGAAGCCTCTCCGGTGGAGCTGGCTGAGCTTAGCACAAGTTTCCACCGATGAACCTCTGCGAGCTGCTTCCTTTGACTAAGCTGTGCTGATGGAGAGGACCTTGGGCTCAGCTTCTTTTAGGCAGCCTCATTATTTTAGCTACATCTAATAGTTCTGCTTGGCACTTACCTTTCCAAATCTCTCCCGTCGCCTGTCCCACCATCTGGGGGACCAGACCAGCCTTGCCCAACCAGCCCCAAACACTGGGCCAAGTAATGATGCAGACTTTGCCGCTGCAGGGCAGGGTGTTGGGTCTGACCACCCCCCCTTCCACCTCCCCCTGGTTTAACGCCACCGGCCTCGGTCTCCTTTCACAGCCACAAGCCTTCTTCACAAATTTCCCGCTGGATCCTAGCTCATTTCTTTCCCACATTCTTTGTTGCCCACTAAAAGGGAGCTCTCGCATCTTGCAAAACTTTTTCTTAAAATCACACCTGCCATCTGTCTCCAGAACCTGGGCTGGACCCAGCTCCCCTGACAGACACGGTGTGGAGATGGCAAATTTATCCTACCTCTGATGGGGGGGGTGGGGGTGAGAAAAGGCTGCTAAGAAGATGCTGGATGGAGGTGGGAGAAGAGGGGTGGAACCTGGTGCCTCCCCAGGGCTGAGTGGGGCCGGCCTTGACCGCGTCCTGTTGTCAATGGTTTGCAGGGCTGACCTGTAGCAAAATCGGGTGTTTATAAATAAAAGCACAAACCGAAAGCCTACGGAGAAACAAGAAATGTTTCAGGGAGGTTTTATATTTACAATTGGTCCTGAAAAAACCCAGGTAAAGTCCTTTGGAAGTTCAGTTCCATGGCTGGATTGAATGGGAGCTGCAGCTGCAGGCTGGAAAAGGGCAAGATTTGGGAGGAAAGGTCTTGAATCAGAGTCAATATTTCTGTAATGGAAATAGCCACCTGGCCAGGTTCAGATATTTCTCTGAAGGAGCAAGTGGCCTGGCTAGGGGGGTCAGTTTGCCCTGTTTGCACTGAACTTGAATCGTCCCCTGTTTTCGTCTGAGCCACCCGAGCAGCCCCTGTGCATCCTGAGCCACTCCAACAGCCTCCAGCTGCCAAACCCCATCCGAGCAGAGCATGTAAACCCCCACTTCAGGGCTGATTGGCTCCGGAAACCAATTCTTTTAAAATTAGCTTAATTGACAGTTTCTCGCAAAAGAAGCCTGCACAACGTGAGGGTTTTCCTTTGTTCCAAATCCGCCTTCTGTGGATTTATCATCCGTTAGTCCCAAAGACGGCGAGTGAAACCCATGAGCAATTCTTTCCCAGTTTGGTAATTACCAGCTGGAGATGACAATAGATTTCAGGAAACTTAGCCAAAATCCTCCTTTAAACACTTATTGTTTGTTCTCTTTCCTCTGTGGAAAATATAGGAAAAAACCACTCAGGAGCGTCTGGCGGAGCTTGGAGCTGGGGGTGCTGGGGCCTGGGGTCAGCGGGGCACCCTGGGGGCACGGGGAAGGCGGCGGGCGAAGGACGGCTCGGCTGGGCCATGCCTGCTGTTATTTGCTAAAGCAGCTCAGCCCGACGTCCAAGGCAGCTTAGGCATGGGATTGCTTTGGGAACGGGTGAAGTGGACAAATCTAAACTCTAGAAGCTGGGTGCAACCTCTTAGGAAACTTTTGGAAAGGCAGCGTCTAGTCACTGTGAAGCTTTATTTGCCTACATTTCTGGTTTTAACCTTCTATATTTGGGTTGTGTTGGGCTTTACCTTTTTCGCCTTTTCCCATTATGCAGAATTCTGTCTTCCCCTCAGCTCTTCCCTCCTTCACGAGCTGCTGAAACGCTTGGGGTTTGGTTTTTGGAGCAACACGAAGGCGGCTGCCCTGGGATCGATACAGCCTGGAGAGCCCCGCGGAGGGTGCTCTCAGATCTTCCTCGGGCACTTACAGGGCGTTGAGCTCAGGACCCCCTGTAGTACCTGCACATATTAAACATAAATTTGCCAATCCCACCGGAACCATTTTAAGACAGAGCTTCACAACTTTGGGCCAAAAAGCCACGGCTGCTGGGGGGAGCAGGATCCATCCGGGTCCCTCCCGCCTCTCCCTTCCCAAGGCCCTGGGGACGAAGCCATTTGAATGGGCAGGGACGGTTGTTCCCAGCTCCAGCACAGCTGAACATTTACCAAAGGTCTGGCTCACGGGGGAAGCGCGTTGGGGGGCTTTTCCCAGCTCAGCAGCACGGGGGGAGCGAATGCGAGGAGGCGAGAGGCGTTCGCGTGCAAAGGCCAAAGAGGGAGGTGCGGGACAGCAGTAAATTATCCGCCTTCTGCTGCTGGTTGAGCCACTTATTTCCTTGAAAATGCTCTTAAACATAAAAATAAATTCTATGTCTGTCTTTTAGCAAATAAAAGGAATTATTCTCACCGGCAAACCAGCTCGATGACTCCCAGGCAGCCTGGGGCTGGAAAGCCCGCCGAGCCCGGGACGATCGGCAGCTCTGTGCTGTGGATCGCACTGCTCAGGGCTGCCCAAAGCCGCTCAGTTCCTTCCTCCATCCTCAACATCCCGCTGATTTCTGCTCTTTTTCAGCTGCAGCCCCCGGTCACTCCCCCCAGCGCTGCAGCGAGTGGAGCCCAGGGACCCCCCCAGCTGCTCAAGCCCACTCCCTACACCAGGCTTCTGCTCTCCCAATCCTGGCAGTGATGACACCAAGGGGTCTTGCTGAATATACACCGCTATATGTGTGCGGATGTATGTATCTATACACACGGATGTGCAGAGACAGGGGCCAGCTGGTCTCAGTCAGCCTGAGCCGCCTGCAGAGGAAGGCACAGTCTGTGCCACGCACCCAAAACAAGTCCTCAATGACACAAAATTTTAAGAACTCATTTGAAAGAGGACACATAGCTCTGGCATCAGTTGCTGTTGTAATTAAGCTTGCCTAGATTTGTATAAATGTACATTCCTGCCTTAAAAAGCAGCCCACAGCTCCCATTAACCCAATGCAGATGCCCAGCCCGTGCTGGGAGGCAACCAGGCTGCAAGAACAAAATTCCCTGTAGCCTCCGAGAAACGGAGAAACCAAACGTTTTTCAAATGGGCCAAGTAAAACCGAGCGGCCAGAGGTCAGAGGGGCCGGCCCCCCCACTGCGGGGGTTCACAATGAGTGGGGAGCCCCCCCTTTCCTGTGCGCCCAATGAAGCGTGCGCCTTCTGCGGCGCTGGTCTCCAATGGGGTCTTTCTGAAGTAATGAACCAAGAGTACCTTAGAATGACAAAGCGAAGGCATCCTGGGCGCCACGCATCCTGCAGCGCTAACGAAACGCGGGATTTAGGGCTTTTCTTCTGCCCGCGCCGGTCATGGCCAGGGCTCTTTGGGAGGCTCGGAGGGGAGGGCTCTGTCGGGGTCCCTGCTCAAATGCACGCGTGTTCTCGGCGTGACCGGTGCGTCGCCGGCAGGGAAGGCAGCGGTGGCGGGGCTTCCTCCTGCTCCACCAGCGGCCACACCGGCCGCAGAGCTTGGGGACCTCTGCGGTGGGGGGGGTGACACGTTCTTGCTTTTCCCTCTCTTACTCTGCTCTAATTAACCTAGCAAAAAGGATAAACTTGCTTTCCTGGCAAACTGTCCTTACATACCCCAGGGGAAACATCTTTCTGTTTCAAACATCTTTTAGATTCATAATTACCTTCCTGCTTTCCTACCCACACTACTGCAGCAGGTATTTCTGAAGAACCATCCATCTTGTGTCGATGCATTAATAAAAGTGGCTTTAAACGAAGGAAAAAAGGCATTTCTAGTTAGTTCCTTGGCTATAAGGAGCAAGCGAATGCATGGATACCAACAAAGCTGGGCAAGTAGCTCTGCCCCCGGGAAGGGTCTGGCTTTGCTGGGCGAGGAAGCGAGGAGCTCTGCACCCACGTCCTCCTGCGTGGCTTAAAGCAGCTTCTGCCACCAGACACGTCCCAGCTCGCGACGGCGGGCGCAGCGTCAGCACCGCGCCGGTGCTGCAGAGTTTTTCACTCACGGTTGCAGCGTGTTTTCCAAGCTGCAGGTGCCTCATTGAAAAAAAAAATGTTGCGGGTATCTAAGCAAAAGGTGATTATTAATTACAATGCAACTGATGTGCTTGCAGGAGGCCTGGCTTACTATGTGGCTGAAAATCAGGCGAAAAGCCCTTCCAGTAGAGATTCCCACGCTGCAACGCAAACGTCTCCAGCCTCAGCACCCACCAGGAACCTCCGTGGTCTGGGAGCCGTTGGGTTCGGGGGCTGGCCACGCTTTTGGTTTCCATTAATTCCTGCTGCTCTCGGTTGGAGCGCTTGGGAATCCGCTCAGCTCAGCCCTTCCCAGAAGGACACCCCGGCCCCGCCGCTGTGTTGTGACAGCTGAAAGTCATCGTGGAGCCGGGGCGCCCGCCTCTGCTCTGCAAACCCCCGAGGCTGCAGGCGCCTCAGGTCTGGCCCTTCTTGAAACAGAAAGGTTTGCCCTGGCTGCTGCGGTCCCCTGCGCTGCAGAGACCCAACCCGGTCGTGACATGAAGGCACGGGTGGGCATCGTGCCCTGGCCACGAATCCCCTCCTGTGCCCCGGGGGCTGCGGCTGTGCCGGCCGGGGATGCTCAGGCACCGGCTCAGCTCCAGGGTGCGTGAAACACCGCCGGGCTAACAAGAAATCCTGCTTGCAGCACAGCCCCGGGTGCGCGGAGCTCTGGCGGCAGCTCAGCGCCGATGGTTCCTTTCATCAGCACAGGCTCCCGTTCGGCCAGGCTGAGGCGTTTATGAAACAGCCGCTGCCGTTACAGTGTCCCCCTCGGCTGCAATCGCGTCGCCAGCGTTCCCAACACGGTCGCCCAGACGGCGCAATGGGTTCGGCTGGGTCTCCCGTGGGAGGGATTATCCCGTGCTCCTGTCCTGGCCGCGGATGGGACCCCACGCACGGACAGGTACCACGGGAGAGGCTCCCCTGGCTGGCCTCGCACTGAATTGAATTGATTTGCAAAACCGGCGTAGGCATCCACACAACCCAGGGGCTGAAGCCCTTCGATCCGCCCGTCACCGGCAGGCTGCCAGCATCCCCCCCCTCCACCCAGCTCGCATTTTAATCGCACAAATCCCAGTTGCAAACGGCAGCCTTAAAGCATTTGCCGATGCAAACCGATTGCCCCTTCCTGCTGCTGCTGAGAGAGGAATCACGCCCCTGCCAGCACCTAAACCCTCCCCGCTTCACTGCGTTTTCAGTGAAAAATCCCTCAGAATTCCCCAAGGAGAAGAGAAAATATGAAACCCTACCATGTCCTTCAGTAACTGTTTAATTTAACATGCTCGTGAGCTATAGCCTTTAAACCCCAACGCATTTAGCAGCTATCCCTTAGCAAAACCTGGGAGCATGATGGAAGCCTGGGCCGGGTGGTGCCGGCGGGGAGGAAAACAGGACGGAACGCAGGCTCTCGAAACATAAAAATTTACACCATGTTGGAAAGGAATAAAACACAAATGGTGAAGTCATGGCTTGTGCTTTACAAACCAGTTCCACACGGGCATTTCCCCTGTTATGGGACTGAACGTGGCTCCCGACAGCCCAGGGGCAGAAATGCGCCTGCGCTGCACGCACGGCGCCGCCGGTGCTGGGCTCCAGCCTTTCTTCGTTCAATGCAAGCAGGATGGCCGTCGTGGTCCCTCAGGTTTTGGGCATCCTCCATAGCCTGAAGAGTAATATGGAAAGGAATTCCTACGGAAATGCTCCTGGCCCTCCTTTGGGGACCAGCCTCACAGCAAATCCTCCCTAAGGCAGGGAGCGACAAACCTACGACAGCAGCAAGGGCTGCGCCAGCCGAGTGCCTCTCCTCGTACAATATCGGATATTCTAGCCAAAAGAATCAACTAACCTTAACAGGGATGAATCTATATAAGCAGGAAAAAAAGGTTTTTACCTTGTAAGAACACAGAAAAACACCTTAACCAACCATGAAACTGCTACGCCGTAACTGCATACAGAAATCCAGGTGTGTAAGGACTTGGCTGCTGGCGAGGAAGGATGCAGCGGCGGGGATGCTGCTCAGCACCGGGGCCAGAGCAGCTTTCCCTCCCCTTCACAAGTACGTGCCAGGGAATGCGCCGCTTGACTCTAACCCCAATGCATCCTCTCACTGGTGCCCTGGCATCCCTGGCCACCCCCTCTGCCCGCAGTGACACGGGCAATGGCTTCGGCACGCAAAGCCGGCGGCGAGGAGCCGAGGGTACGGGGCCTTCACACACATCGCGAGCCCTGGGCTCGTGGGGTAACTAAAGCCGATGATTTATTCCTCTGCCCTGTCTCCATTTCTTAAATTATGGCTATTTAGCTTCAGTGCGTAAACATTTTAATGAAAATTACAGAAAGAGGTTGCCAGCTTCAAGTCCCTTAAAGAAAAAAAAACCCCAAACCCCAATCCAAACGGCCGCTGTACTGGTGGAACGCTAGATGCTCACTTCATGTGTATAAAAATAATAATAAAAGTCAAGGGTTTCGTGCTGGCCTGCCAACACCATCAAGAGGCTGAAAATGTCAAATGATAGCACCATAAGCATTTCTGAGAGGTCTCCCCCGAATTATCGCTGCTTTTGGTTCCCCTTCCCCAAAACGCTTCCCCGCTGGTCGCCCAGTGGCAGTGTGACCCCGAGGGAGGGTCCCGGCTGCCCCGGCATCTCCCGCGGGACCAGCGCACCCACCCCACACCAGACCTTTCTTTTTTTTTTTCAGACCGATGGTTTGAGCACCGTTATACTGTAGCACAAATAAAAGAAATCAAGCCTTCCCCGTGGTTTGAAAGAGCACCGCGCGGCTCGCGGGCGGCACCGTCTGGCGCTGCCACGGGACGAGGCAGAGCCGCAAGTCCCAGCCGTGACCCAGCTCCCTGCTCCGCCGCCGCGCTGCCCTGGGAGCCGCCGTGGGTCCTGGCGCTTCTGGCCCTTGGGGACGGTCCTGTCACCTCCTGGAGGCCCGCTCGTCCCCGCGGTCCCGGTCGGGCGCGGCGTGGTGCCCGTGCTGGCGGCAGCTTCGGCAGCACTGGAGGTGGACCGTCGGGAGGTGGCACCTTCCCAGGACCCGCAGGGTCTGGCAGAAGCCGAAGGTCAAGCGGTCGCGCTCGCAGACGAAGCCTGGAGGGGAGGTGAGAGGACAAGGACAGCGTTATTGCCGGCATCGCCGGCACGGTTATCAGGTGTTTGACGCGAAAATCGGCACGCGGTTGGCAGAGACAAGCAGAGACCTCCCCAAACGCAGAGGCAAGCAGAGACCTCCCCAAACGCAGAGGCAAGCAGAGACCTCCCCAAACGCAGAGGCAAGCAGAGACCTCCCCAAACGCAGAGGCAAGCAGAGACCTCCCCAAACGCAGAGGCAAGCAGAGACCTCCCCAAACGCAGAGCCCACCTTCACCTGGGTACCCAGCGCCCTCGCTATTTCTCGCTGCCGGCAGGAATAACGCCTGCCTGCTGCCTACGGTTCTGCAGCACCTCCCCGGGGTAGTGAAACCATGTGGGCAAGTGGAGCTGAGACTGGGGGGGTCCACGCCAGAGGCCTGGGAGAGGTGACAGACATCCCCCCCCCCCCCCCGCCATGACGTCCCCTCCCAGACCCTCCCCGCAACGCCAGCAGGATTTGCATTGTGTTCGGATTATTTCGAGAACCCGCATCATCCGATTCGCTTCCTGCAGGTGTCTCGCAAACCTCAAAGCAACGTCGGCGTTGCTCCGAGGACGGGCTTTGTTTTGGGACCCGCTGCTCCAGCACCAGCGCCCGGCCCTGCTGAGGGGGGCAATGCCGGGACCAGCTGCAGCGGTGGTGGCCGCGGGTCGCAGCCCGGCCGCCCCGGCTGAGTCACTCGCAGGCTGAGCAAACTGTTTGCAGAAACCGTTTCCTCTCTGCAAACAGTCTGGAAATCACAAATCCCTCTCCGGGGCCGGGAGCGACGCGTCGGGGCGTTTGGTCCAGCGCTCGGGTCTGCGGCGGGGGGAGGCGTGAGAGACCTTGCCCTCGGGGTGCGACAGGGAGGAACCCCCCACCACCCCAAAATGCCCTCACACCTACCGGCGCAGGCAAACCACGCTGCCTTGCGAGCCACGATGCTGTGCATCCCGCGGGGGGGCGGGGGACATGGTGAGGGGGGGACACAGCAGGGGGGGACATGGTGAGGAGGGGACATGGCGAGGGGGGGGGACATAGCGAGGGGGGGACACAGCAAGGAGGGGACATGGCAAGGGAGGGACATGGCAAGGGGGGACAGGGCAAGGGGGGACATGGCAAGGGAGGGACATGGCAAGGGGGGACATGGCAAGGGAGGGACATGGCAAGGGAGGGACATGGCAAGGGGGGACATGGCGAGGGGGGGACATGGCGAGGGGGGGACATGGCGAGGGGGGACATGGCGAGGGGGGACATGGCGAGGGGGGGACATGGCGAGGGGGGACATGGCGAGGGGGGACATGGCAAGGGGGGGACAGGGCAAGGGGGGACATGGCAAGGGGGGACAGGGCAAGGGGGGACATGGCAAGGGGGGACATGGCAAGGGGGGACATGGCAAGAGGGAGACATGGCAAGGGGGGCCATGGCAAGGAGGGACATGGCAAGGGGGGGACATGGCAAGGGGGGACATGGCAGGGGGGAAGGCAAGGGGGGACATGGCAAGGGGGGACAGGGCAAGGGGGGACATGGCAAGGGGGGACATGGCGAGGGGGGGACATGGCAAGGGGGGACATGGCGAGGGGGGACATGGCAAGGGGGGACATGGCGAGGGGGGGACATGGCGAGGGGGGACATGGCGAGGGGGGACATGGCGAGGGGGGGACATGGCGAGGGGGGGACAGCCCCCCCTGTGCCGTCAGCAGAGGCTGCAGGACTCAGCCCCAGCAGCTCCGCGCTCCAGGGCCAGCCAGACTGGGCTCCATCAGGCTGCAGCTCGGCTTAGCTACAGCAACAGCGACCCATCACCAAATAAATACCCGGTGTCTGTAAGCAGCGCCGGCCGGTTTGCTTCCATTTGTGATTTCCTCCTCTCCTACGCCAGATGACAACACACGTGCACCTCGCTGAGCCTCCAGCATCTCACCCGGTTGTATGAGACTCGTTTAAATAACACCAGCGCTGTTTAATTTCACCTCCCATACAAGCGATCAAAATAAGTGACAGCTCTGCTCTGGAAGAGGGCACAGTGGATGCTCCCCGGGGCAGGCACGCAGGGCCGGCAGCCCCCAGCCCCCCCAACGCTGCCCTTCCCTGGGGCACCCTCCGCCCTGGACCACATGGAGCAGACACAGAAATGGGGCAAGCAAATGGGCTTTTCTCTTTCTCAGGACACTGTTCTGCTGGGGGAACACGGGGAGGGAGCAGGGGAGCTCTCGCTGACCACCGCCCCTCGCCATCTCCCCTCTGCAAACAAAAGCTTGGCTCAGGGAAAGGCTGCTGCCTCGATTCCCACGCGGATGAGCCGACCCGCAGCGGTCGATGCAAAGGACGCAGCAGATGCAGAACAGAGACTTTTCCCCCCGTTTGGGATTTCAGTCACAGCCCCCACCTCCCCCTGCCCCCCAGCCTGTCAGTAAGATCACTGCACTGGCCTAAAATTAATTTTCTATTTCAGTAGAGGTATTTCCTCTCTTCCTCTTGAGCAACAGCTATTTCTGCCCGGCAATAGCGTCTCTGTGCCCTGAAGAAACCGTTTAACACAGAAGCCACTGCCTGCCAGTGCTGTTAGACCCGAGAGCTGCCAACAGACTGGGACCAAGGGCCGGATCCTGGCCCCGTGTCACATCCCTGGGCTGGGGTTTGGAATAACCCCCTGGGTGCCGGGGGACAATGCGGATTTTTCCTGCTGGTTGAGCAAAGCGGATGAGAAATTGCTGTGAAGCCCAGAGAGGGACGGGCTGGAGCGGTGCACGGCCCCAGACCTGCTGTGGGAGCAGCCACGCCACGCCACAGCACCAGAGCCGGCCGGGAAAAGGGGAGAGTCTACTCGTGCGATGCCCCACCGGGGTCTGGGGGACGGTCTCCCCTGAGAGCAGCTCTGTCGCTCCGCACGGCCTCCCCCGAGCCCCCGGAGCCCTGTCGCATCGGGACATTCCAGCACACGGATACACGTGCTCCCGATTGCAGGAGCTGCAGGGCAGGGATGTTCCGTGTCCCTTGCAGGAGCTGCAGGAGGGATGTTCCCGTTTGCAGGAGCTGCAGGAGGGATGTTCCCGTTTGCAGGAGCTGCAGGGCAGGGATGTTCCCGTTTGCAGGAGCTGCAGGATGGGATGTTCCCGATTGCAGGAGCTGCAGGGCAGGGATGTTCCCGTTTGCAGGAGCTGCAGGATGGGATGTTCCCATTTGCAGGACAGGGATGTCCCAAGCAGGGACCCTACACCACCTTGGGGGTGTCTGATGAGAGAGGAAAGCCCGAGGGCCCGTCAGACCCGGCAATGCTGGGGGGCACCAGCTGAGCTGTCCCTTCAAAGGCACCGGTGCCCAGCTCCAGCTGAGCACGCTCACCTCAGCCCTCTGTCCCCTCGGGCAGGATTCGGTAATCATTCACGCTTCGCTGGGGCACGACCGCTGGGTCACCCCCACCTGCCCAACACGTGCTTCCCGCGGGGTTTATAAACCCATGGTGTTCCGAGTTGCTGGTTTTGGAAGCGATATTGAGTAGGCGAGATGGGGAATGCAGCGGCGGCTCCCGGCAGGCACGGAGAGGGGCTGGCGTGCTCGGGGGGGGGTTCATTATTCACTGCATTGCACAGAGCAAGCGCAACAGCAGTAAAAACTCCGTGGCATTTAGAAGAACTCAGTTTAAAAGCCTGCACGGGTGGATGGGAATGTCGCCGGCATTCCGGAGGGCAAGCGCCGCAGCGACGCTCCCGGGGGATGCCGTGCTGGGGCAGACCCCCTGCCGAGCACCTCGGTATTTTTAGGCCGCTGCCGCTGTGCCTCGCTGGGCTCGTTTGTGTTCACGAGCCTCCTGTTATCGCAAAGGTCTTCCTAGAAAGCTATTTAGGGATCCCAACCAGGTTGCCTCCTGCCTTCCCTTGAAAGAGCTGGGAAGCCAAGGGGCCTCTCACCGGAGCGTGGCTTTGCAGGACCGGAGGGAAAGGTTTAGCTCTTTTCTGATCCCTTTCCCATGGGTCAGCACCCTGGGTGCCGGCATGGAAATTCCCCCTGCCTGCAGTACCCAGAGCTGTACACAGGCACAAATAAGCCCAACTGCCAGGGGTTATTCCTCTAGGTACCCCGTGTTATCCGCAAAGGTGTGAGCCTACTGCGGAATCAGAGCCGGGATGGGCTTAGTGGAGGGCGAAGAGGCATCGCCCTTGGCTGCAGGCGTTGCTGCAACCGCTCTGCTGACCTGGCCCGAGACCCCGCAGCGGGGCTCCGGCTTTCCAAAGCATTTCAGTAAAATGAAGTCAATGGGAGTTGCTGAGCGCTCCTCAGTTTTCCAGCTTGGGCCGTGCTTGGGTCTGGTCTAGCATCTCGGCGTGGATGCGTGTGAGGTCAAGCTCAGGTCTGAAAATCTTGGCTGAGCTCGTGATCCCTCCCTGGAGTTTGGTCTTGGGCAAGGGAAGCTGTAATAAGCACTTAATTTGTCAGCTCTTCAGCGAGAGTCCCTACAGAATTGACCCAATTTTCATTTAATCCTTTTACTGTTATTTTTTTCCATTAACGATTTTTTTTAATACAATCCTAACACTTCATTCGAATGTATGCTCCAGTGCTCAAGTCCATGCCAAATTTTAGTCTAAAGAAATAGCTTAAGGCAGGGCTTTTAAAATCCAGGCTAAGTCAGCATATTAGAAACTGAAAACCCCCACTTTTTTTTTTGGTTGTTTTTTTAAGTTGGCGTGGAAGTCGCTTTAAATTTCATTTAAGCTTCTGCCATACAGACCTAAGCATTTACTTTTATGCTCGGCAAAAATAAACTTCCTGGAGCAGGTTTTGTAAAAACAAGGAAAGGTTGAGCTTAGAGCTGAGCTGGCAAAACCAGCGCATTAAGCTGCTGACCTCTGGCCTTCGGGATGCTCTCAGAGCCAGCGCCCAATTTAACAAGGACGACCCCAGGCTCCGGGGCCGGCGCTGCCCGCCCTGGGAACGAGCACCAGCGAGGGCAGCGCGCGGCATCTGCTCTGCTGCCAGGTTTGCCTGCACAGGCAGGCTCCGACACGGCCACAGCTTGGAAAACTGGGAGGAAAGCACAAAACCCCGCCAGTTTTCAGGTCTCAGCCCTGCTGCTCCCGGCACGTCTCGCTCAGCTCCAGCACCGTCGCGGAGCTCCCACTGACACCCCCTGAGCATCCAGCCTGGGAATTACAGACCAGAGGGAGGAAAATGCCAGTGCTCTCGAAGAGGTTCAGAGGAATTATCCATTTTTTTAGAGTCTCTGGATCCCACAGAGAGAAATTCTCATTTCCGAAGAGCCACGGCAGAGCCAGGACTCTCCCTACACCCTGCATCATCTTCCCCTTCTTTCTCCTGAGTGCAGCGAGGGGGAGAAAAAGCCAACTCGGCTGAAATGAGTCGCTGAACACAACCCCTGCCTTCCTCTCCAAAACCCAAACCTGCTTTAAACACGCCGTGTCCAGAGCTTCCCACAGGCAACCCTGCCAGGAGCGATGGGGCTGGAGCAGCCAGCCGGGTCACATCGATGGTGACTTTGCTCGGAGGATCTCGCGGGGTAACGGTGCTTGGCAGCAGCGCTGAGCCCTCCCCTATGTCGAGACCGAGGGAAAGCGAACCCCGGCAGGACGCCCGGCGCGTGACTGCGGTGGCCGAGCGCAGTTGTTCCTCCCACCACGGGTAAAGCGCCGTTCCTTCATCTCTGTCCTTGCTTTCCCCCATTTTTAGCACTGCAAGGCCAAGGCCAATACCCTCTCTGCTGAAGGTCTGCCTTCTGCCTTTGAGGTATTCTGGAGAGTTTTCCAAAAAGTTAAGTAAGGGTTAATATTTTGTTGTTGGGATTAGGCTTTGCCTCCTCCCTGCCAGGCTCCCTTGGCAAGAGGCTCCTGGCAGAGGAGCACAGGCTGCAGCCAGCGGGTCCCGTGGGTGCCCGCTCAGGGTGTCCCGTGCCCGCACCCATGGCAGGCGAGAGGCAGATTCTCACGCCTTCCTAATTGCTCGCACTGGGCACTGAGGTCCATTGCAATTTACACTTTCTAAAAGTTAAATCTACTCCAAGAAGGAGGAAGGAGAAGCATCTCCCACTGCCAGACGAGAAGCATCTCCAACCCCTGGAGGAGAAGCATCTCCCACCGCCGCTCGTCAAACCAAGGCCATTGACATCAAAAGCGTGCAGCACCGCAATAAGGAGACCCCACCAGTCTCGTCGGGGCGAGGACATGTGCCTTTCCTGCTCTGTCTGCCTGCTGGTTGCTACATTTTTTTCTCCCATTGCCCAGGTTTTCCCGGGAGCCGCTGTGCAGACACGGCAGACACGGCGAGGGGGGGACGCGCACAGCACCCTTACTGCTCGGACCTGGCATTTGCACCGCGCCGTAGGAAGGGCCAATACGGGGACACCGGCACCGCCTCTGCCAGCCTGTGTCACGGGGAGCCCGTTTCTCCCTAGGGTTAAAATGTGTAATACTCGTTTTGCCTACATTTAATAAAAACAGGGAATCCTTTCCCATGCACCCGTCTCCCATTGAGAGCTGCTATTAATGCAGTAAATAAAGGGCACTGAACGACTTGCTCCGCAGCACCCCCCTGCCTTGCCACTTGGATGCAGGCTTACATGCTCAAATGACAGAGAAAATTGGAATTGGCTGCAATTATTTCTAGCATGTCTCCCTTGCGGACAAATTCAGCCACATGCAGCACCACGAATAATTTCATTTCCCTACTCAAAGCAAGAAGGAATAGAACGCTTAATTGCCAATTAATCCTGAGGCAACTAGAAATACAACCAGACCCTGGGTAATGAGCCCGGAGCAGCGCAAACGGCAGCAGGAGAAGGTGACGGGCGCCTGGGATTTGCCCCTGCATGTCCCCAGTGCGGGGGGGGCTTCGCCCCTCGCTCCCCCCCAAGGCATCACCCCTCTCCCAGCCCCACTGACCAGGGTCCCCTGTGTTGGCTGCTCCCGGGACACCAGGCTGAACTCCGTCCCGCTCCATCCCTTCCCGTTGGCTGGAAACCTGTCCCATTCCCAGAGAAACCATACCCACGGCCAGCGCATACATATTTGTTCTCGGGCCAGCTGAACGCGCTACCTTAGTTCCTTTCCCTCGCTGGTATTTAAGGGCTGAGACGCTTGCGGGGAGCAGTCGCGTCTGCTGAAGTGCCTTGGCCAGAGCCAAGAGCCAGAGCCAAGAGCCAGACCCGTCACCTGCTTGGTGTGACTTTGGGGAACTTGCAGACCCACGGCTCCAGAGAAACAGGCACGAAGAAGATGATTTGATTTATGACATTTAGCACAAAGAGCATCCGCGGTCCGCGCGCCTTCAGTCCTCAACGGGGTCGTTCCACCCACCACTGCCGAGGTCCGGCCAAAAGCCATCGTGCAGGCACAGCCACGACACTCGCAGCAGCGGGGCGACTTCTGCTCGCTTCGCCCATTCGCCCACCCGCCCCCAGTACAAAGCAATTGCTGCTTTTGTGTTTTAAGACTGCATGACCTGCTGGGTAAACCGGCAGCGGTTGCTCCGAGCTCTCAGGCAGGACCCGCTGCTCAGCTCCTTTCCCAGACGGCCGTGAACCAAAGCGCAGTACTGAAGCACAGAAGCAGGCACGGTGTGAGGGGGTTTTTCCAGCTTTCTGAGATACAAGAAACGATCCGGTAACAGGAGTGGCTGGCGTGGGTGTGAGAGCACAGCTCAGGCTCGGAGCTCGGCACGGGTGGGAATCGCAGGGCAACAGGCTCTCCTGAGCCAGAGGCTGCTCTTACCTCCCCGGCAGCCCAGCAAAAGGTTAACAGTTGGACTTGATGATCTTAAAGGTCTTTTCCAACCTAGACAATTCTATGATTCTAAATCTGCTCCCGCTCCTAGCACCCAGGCCGTGCTGTCCCCCCCGTCCCCACGGACACCAGCAAGCAGCCCCCGGGCTCTCCCGGTTGCCTCGGCTCGCAGCCCCCGTGCAGATTTCCCCGTGCTGGAGCCAGTCTGTTTGAGTTCTGTGCCTCAGCCTGCAGTAAGGTGACCGGCCCCAGCCTGGCCAGGGCATGCGACGGAGGCAACTGGGCACCCAACGGGCTCCGAGGCTCCCTGGGACATGGGACATCTGCATCTTCCCCGCTCACAGCTGGGTGCAGCTGTAAAACGACAGGCACATTTAAAAATAATCTCTGTGCAATCATCAATTAATTTATAACCTGGCGGCAGAACAGGATTGTGGTTCTAATTAATTCCGACCTCCTTTAACTGAAGAACGCTGATGGCCGGAGAGATGTTTGTTTATGTTTGAGCTGCTCCATCTCTGATACAAATTCATCTGATAATGGTTTTAACATTTAAACTCTACCGGGGTTATTCGCATTTTTGTGTCCAGTGAGAACACGGCAGCTCACAAAGACAAATCCATGTTTTTTCTGGTACCCATGCACTTCACGTTAGAGGAGACAGAGGCTCCTTGTGCTTCTAACACAAACACAGGAATCACTCCAGCCCGCATTCATCTTGTGCAGCGAAGACCCTTTAAAACACAGGAAAGGGCTGGGGTTTACGTCCATGCCTTTTCTGGGAGCCTCTGCCTGTGGATTTACACATCTGGGATTTCCTGCCATGTGAAAGTTTTGTTCCTCTTCATGGTTTGGCCGGGAATGTTTGTATTTCCAAGAGGCGTTTCCTGCCCTGGGCTACAGCCAGAGCATTTATGTCATTTTTAATCCAGGTTTTTACCATTTATTTGTGTGCTTCCTACACATCTAAGCGGTTATTCTGGTACAACCTTGGCTACGCGGCTCCCATCGCCAAGCCCGGCATGGAAATTTTCCCTTGACAAAAATAGCTGGAACCGCACATCATTTCTTGAACAAGCCTGACTAATTATTTCCTAAATGTTGAACTTCTCAGCAGACTTGCAAATGCAGGAGGGTCGTGCAGCTGCTGAAAGCTTTCCTGGCTGAAAGCCTCCCAACGGCCAGCGGTCAGTCTCCAAATCCCAGTTAATCGAAGCCAATGCTTCTGCCCTCTCCAGAACAGGTTTTAGGAGAAAGGCGGGTGAATACAGGACAAATACAAGGAGCTGAAGGGATGAGGGTGGGTGTCCCAGGCTGCAGGGGGGGACCTCTGCAGAGCAGCCCACGGCCAGCGCCTGCAGCCTGGGCACTGGCCGTCCCCTCCTGCCCACCCACCCGCTCCGGCTCACAGCCCTCGCTTTGTCCGACAGACCTCCCGGGGGTCTAACGTTTCATTCCGGGCAGACAAAAAAGCTTTTATTTTTTGTCCAGACCCATGAAAAAGATAAGGCTGATTAATGATTAACATGCTAATATGAATGACATTTAATCCCCTCATTATATTGCTTTTCCTTTTAAGTGCTGTTAACCCTTGCAGCCCACAGATTTCTGGCTTACAGGGAACTGCCGGGTGCCGTGGGACTTATTTCTATGGGTGAAGCTGAGAGGAGAAGCCAAGCGAGTGCCCCTGGCACGGCCGAGCGCCACGGCTGCAGCCAAAGCAGGTTCATGGAGCTGGCAGGCGGTCTGCACGGTTAGGACGGGGCTGACTCGCTGAGGCATCGTCTGGGACATACCCAAAGCTGCCGGAGAACCCGCCTTTTGGCTGACTTCCTAGCGGTGAGCCCAGGCTTGTTTCAAAAGGTTTGTGTTCTGGGACTTTATCACTAAACAGCTTTCTGCTGGTCGGAGCGCTGAATCGCCTGGTATTTCCCCCAGCCTTCTGCTTTCTGAAGGACACCTTACTTCTGAACCAGGTCCCTTCGCCCCGCGCCGCCCCGCTGTGGTCGCTCAGGTGGGTGCTGGCGGTCCCTTTGCTGGGGGATGCACATCCCAGCTCGCATTCGTGCCAGCAAAGCCACGCTCGGCTGCAGGAGAGCCGAATGCTCTGGACGTTCACAGAAGGTTACAACATTCCCACTTCGTTACCGATTAGCCAAGCCAGCCTTACACAACTCACGCACAAAACACCCCCTCCCTCTTCCCACCGGCACACTGCTGGGCTGACTGGTTTTTCCTTCCTCCCCCATCTCTCCCCTCGCTGCGGTTGGCAGCAGCTCCCAGGTCAGCAGCACCGAGAGCACCACGTGCCCATCGCCCTTCCCCGTGCCCGGCCCCCCAGCTCGCCCCTGGCACCCAGCCCATCCCACCCCGGGTGCTGCCGTGCCGGTGCCGGCTGCAGGGCCCTTCCTGGGATCCCTTCCCGGGAGCAGGACGGTGTCGCGCCGCCGGCCAGCTGGGAGAGCATGGGGCACGACCTGCCCGGGAAAAACTAATTGAGCGTAGCTCGTCTTTCGGCACGGCCAGTTATGGCTGGCGCCCTCCTCCAGACTGTGCGGGGGGAGCAAGAAGTGAAAGGTGGGGGGAAGAAAAATAAAGAACGAGTCTAAACTTGGCCAGAAAAAACATCCACAGCTACTGGACCCAGAAATGGGTCGTGTTCTTCCACAGCCTTTACGTCGTTGCACAGCACAGCTCCAAAGAGCCCGAGCAGACCGCCCAGCCGGGCACAGCACCACCGCCCAGCACCCACCGACACGGTGCCATTGGGTGTCCTGGCCAGCGACACCGCGCTGTGACCCGCGGCGAGTGGCAGAACCCTGCACACCCGGGCTCCTGACCGCTGCTGGGTGGTGGAAAAGGGTCTCCAGCCGTGGCAGAGGATGGTGATGGAGGAGGAAGCATCGCTCCTCCATAGAACCGGTGACGGAGGAGCCGCCTGCTCTGCCGGTACTGTTCCCTAACTGAGAGCCTGGGTGGTTTTCACACCAATTTCCACAATTACCGCCACGTCCTCGACACGCAGCATTGATCCCAACCAGCGCACGCAGGGTGGGGGAGCGCGACCGCAGCAAAGACAAAACATTCAGCCTTCAGGACGGGCAGGACAGTCGCTTACCCGACTCGGAGCTCTCGCAGTCCTGCGGGTTGCACTTCTGGGTGCTCTCGGGCCAGGGCTCGTGGTCGCAGAGGCTGCTGTCCTCCTCGGCCACCCCCGTCTGGGTATTGATGCACTTGACCTGGCGCCGCTGGATGCCCCCGCCGCAGGGAGCCGTGCACTGCGGGAGCGGGGCAGCCCCGTCAGCCCCGGGGGGGAGGGGGACACACACACGTCCCCGCACCCCACAGAGCCACCCCCCGACGCCGCGCTGTGCCAGCAGCACCAGACCCTGGCAGGTTTTTACTGCAGTAGCCCCCAGTTTGGTTTTGAGGGGTGGGTTTCCCCCCCCCCCCCGATTCCTTGCATTTCGTGCAAAAGCCCCGCTGAGCAAAAGCTCACCTCTCCCCAGGAGCCCACCACCCAGGTGGTGCAGGGGTGCGTGTTGCAGGGCCGGGTGGCGTTGGGCCGCAGTGCCTCCTCGCAGCGGCCCGGCTCCGGGCACGTCACCAGCCGCTCCTGCTCCCCGCCACCGCACGCCTCCGAGCACTGCCGAGACACAAGCCGTCGGAAGGGGAAACGCGGGAGAAAGGCAGACACACTCCGTGCGCCGGTGTCGTAAGGAAATACCCCGCAAACCCACCCTACAAACACATCAGCACCCACAAAACCCGTGTCCCGGCTGGAGCGCCTGCTGGGCTCCCCGGCTCAAGAAAGATGAGGAACTCCTGGAGAGAGTCCAGAGGAGGGCAACGAGGATGATGGGGGGACTGGAGCATCTCCCCTAGGAGGAAAGGCTGAGGGAGCTGGGCTTGTTCAGCCTGGAGAAGAGAAGGCTGAGAGGGGACCTCATCACCACCTACAAATATCTCAAGGGTGGGGGTCACGAGGACGGAGCCAAACTCTTCCCAGTGGTGTCCAGCCCCAGGACAAGGGGCCATGGGCACAACCTGAAGCAGAAGAGGTTCCAGTTGAACGGGAGGAAGAACTTGTTGACCGTGAGGGTGCCCGAGCCCTGGCCCAGGCTGCCCAGGGGGGCTGTGGAGTCTCCTTCTCTGGAGATCTTCAACCCCCGCCTGGCCGCCCCCCCCCGGGTAGCCTCTTGGGCAGGGGGGTGGCACTGGGGTAGCTCCCGAGGGCCCTGCCAGCCCCTGCCACTCTGGGATTCTGGGATTCTGTGGCAGCCCCTGCTGCTGTTAGCGGGTGGTTTCCTTCCCGGTGCTCCAGGCTGGCTGGGAGGTTCCCAGGGGCAGGAGGATCCAGCAGAGCCGCTGCAAGGATCTGCTCAGATTTTGCAGGCGTGTGCCCAGGCGGGCTGAGCCCGACGCCTCCCTGCCGGCAGCGATGTGGGGGGCCCCGGTGAAATGTCTGCATGGCTGCAGGCAGCTCAGCCCCCCCCCCCGCCAAGCCGTGTGCTTGCCCAGCAGCGGCCACTGAACATTTGCTCTGGGCAAGCAAATGCCGAGCACTGGCCAAACACGCTTCCAGGGAGAGAGAGGAAGGATAACTGCGGGGCAGCCGGGCACAGGCACGCACACTGCGTGTCCCCAGCCAGGACAGAAGCCCTGCCGCCATGCTCGGGGGCCGAGCGTGCCCCCCGCGCGCCCCAGCAGCCCTCACCTCTCTCCAGGAGGACGTGTACCAGTCCAGGCACGGCGCGCTCCGGCAGGGGAGCTGCGCGGGCGGTTTGTAGAGGACAGCCTGGCAGTGGAAGGGCCGAAGGAGCCTCTGGTCTCTGGTGTCGACACAATGCACGTCCCGAACCTTCATCCCCCCGCTGCAGCTCCTGGAGCACTGGGAAACAACAAGAGCATCACGCCAGGGAAGGGCGGCAGGGGCCGGCGCGGGGGAATCCCTCCAGCAACGGGAGGTGACCCCCGAGACACGCTCTGCTCTGGGTGGCGTTGAGTTGATGCCCAACCTCTTTTCAACTCTGTCTCTAATCCAAGCTGGAGAAAAGTCTGTGCAGCTCTGAATCTGCCATGAACTTCCCTCGGAAAGCAATCGGCTTCCAGTTGCAACAGCAACGATGTCTTTCCTTACAGCTGGTGTCCCCCCACCCCCACAGCCACGCAACGGCGCCCGCCCGGAGCAGGGGGGGTCGCTCCCCTCCACGGAATATGCTGGATTCACCCAACCCAACCGCAAACACCCTGTGGCAGTGCAGAACGGCAAAAATGATTCCAGAAACTTCCAAACCCCTCTTCGTCTGGCTTTTGCAAATTCCTGGCTTTTTAACCAGCCCAAAGGCAGGAAAAAGGAAAAGATTATTGTGGGATGAAGTAGCTTAAACTCTGTGGCAAGTGCCAATCTTTCCCCTCTGCTTTTGCGAGCCGTGGGGCCAGAGCCCGCCCCGAGAGCAGGCGATGCTCCAGCCGCAGGGCAGGCACCACCTGAGCCATTTTCCCGTGGGTTTTTCGGGATGCTCCCTGCCAGCTACACGCCTGTTTACCTTGCTCCAGTTCCCCACGCGCCACGCCGAACACGGTCTCAGGGAACACCTCCGAGCAGGGACGGGTTTGTTCGCGGCGGCGCAGCCGTCGTCGCTGCCGGTGCTGCAGCGCACGGTCCTCCAGATCGCGCCCACGCCGCAGGTGGCCGAGCACTGCAAGACACGAGGCAGACGCCTGCTCCTCTCCTCTCCCGCTGCCCCCGCTGCCCCGTGGCTGCCTCCCTGCGCTCCCAGCAAGCTCCGTTCCGTGCCCTTCTTTCACAAGCACTGCCTGTCCCCTGCTCTTCCAGTGTTAAAAGCTCCGGTAAAGATTTCTCTCCACCTGAAAGGCAGCACCTCCACCTCCTCTTTTGCACCCACCCCTCGCTGCCTGGACCCATCTCATTTATTTTGTAGCAGCCTTTCCATCTTAAAAGCCTTTACGGGGCTTTCAAAACGCAGCCCTGCGCCCCCGTGCCACGGCGCTGCCACCGCTCCCATCCCCGCGGCGGAGCTCCCTCCGGCGCAAGCGATGCTCGAAGCCCTTTCCCAAAGCCCGCGGGCGGGACCGCAGCTTTGCTGACGTTAAGCACTGTCCTGGCTGCTCCTGGGTCCTTTGTGCAGCCGCCTTAAGAGACTCCCCCAGCGCTCGGGCTCCGGGGCTCCGCCACACCGAAGCCTTGTGATTTTTGTGCTGAGAAAAGGCCGTTTCTGTGAATTGCAGCAGCCGCCACTGCCAACGCCCTGCAGAGCGCCCGGGCCCAGCAAGGCAGCAAGAGGATACCCGGGAATCGCCAATAACGCCCCGCTCCCCGCGCTCAGCGCAGCCCCTTCCCTTTGGTAACCTGCAGCCTCGACGCGCCTTGCACGCGACATTCAAATTTCTGTCATTTTGTGGCATATTTTAAGACACTCTCTGCTATAAAATGGCAGCAGCTTGCTTCCGTGCCAGGGCATCTCCCTGGGTGCTCAGCCCCGGCGCGGGGGCTCTGGGCTTGCCCAGGGCGGGCAGGGGTTTGGGTGGGGAGCGTTTCCCTGCCACCACCGCCCGAGCACCCGCTGCCCCGGGACCCTCCTGCGGAGCAGGGAACGCTGCGCTCGGGGACACCAGCCCTGCTGGAGCCGGGTGCCGGGGCTGCTCGGGAACGTGCTGGGCTGCTCCGAGCCCGGCACTGCGGAGCGCGAGGAGCCGCTGTCGGGGCCGGCGCCCGAGGGAGCAGGATGGGACGGAGGGGCAGCTGGAGCATGTGTGAGCCGTGCATATTTTTTTTGCATGCAAAGAGCCGTGCCCCAGAGACCAGCTGGGAGAGAGAAGGTCCCTAACCTCCGTACTGGCCACATCACGCTGTTAATGGGACTCCACACCTACCTCGCTCCAGTTCCCGACCTCCCAGCTGGGGATTGCAGTGGCTGCCACCGTGGCTGATGGCAGAAGCAAAGCCTCCTCCTTCTCCATCTCTTCCTTCTCCCAGAGCGGCGGGGGGGCAGGGGTGGGCTGGGACAACTCGTGCTCCCCATCACTGAAAGCAAATGTCCCCGGGGGTGCCCACGGCGAGCGCTGCCCTGGCACGGTGCTGCTGAGCAGGGTCCCGGGGGGGGTCTGCTGTGCATGGGGTGATGCTGGCTCCGGGTGGGGGGACACCCCTATGGCCCACCACGCCGGGGGGGACTCAGAGGGCGATGCCCCCACTGGGTGCATGGGAGGGCTGTGAGCTGGGGCGGGGGGGCCAGAGGGGCCGAGGTCAGGACGTGGGGGTGTGGAGCTCTGGCTGGTGCCCTGCCTGCCCCGTGGATCCCCCGTCAGCACCCGTAGGATAGGGACGTGCAGTGGGATGGGTGCTGCCAGCACGCCTTCCCACCTCCCACCCTGGTCCCCACGGGGTGGGGAAGGAAAGATCTGCCTTCTCCGTCCCACGGGCTTGCTCGTCGGCCGCTGACGCTGCATGTGTGCCCGCCGACCCCTCCGGCATTTCTGCCCACCCTTCCTGCTCCCTGGCCTTGGGGACAGCGCTGTTAGCATGACCGGTGATGACAAGACCCATTTTCCTTGAGTCTTCGTGGCTTCTCCCCGCAGAGCCGGCCACGTGGTGCTCCTCACTGCTGGCGTTACCCGGCCCCTCTGTGCTTGTATGCCCATCACCGCTGCTCCCCGGCTCTCCCAGAGCATCGGATGCGCCAGTGCTGCCCCTGGCAGCAGGCAGCGGTGGGGAGGGATCAGCCGGGTAAGGAGCCCAGGGAGCAAGGCCATGGGCTGGAGCATCCTGCCCAGGACCGGTCCTCGTCGGCACGGCTCCCCAAGGTTCATCTGGGGGGGGGTGGTCATGGCTGTTTGCAGAATTGTGACTTGTGGTGCTCAGGGTGGGCGGGTGGTCCTCGGAGCGGGACACAGGCGTTGGGTCCTCCTCCTCACCCACGAAGTCAGGGATGGCATATCTGGGAGTGGCTGTCTCAGCATCCTCAGGGACCATGGTCAGGAGGTCATTCACGGCTAAACCCCCAGGCTCCGTCCCTCCTTCGCCGTGCACAGGAGCAGGATCGGTTGCTTCGCCGGTCACCAGATGGTCCTTGCTTGCTCCTCCTCCTGGCTTGACAGTGTGCAGGACACCGGCAGGCATCTCCCGGGACCCCTCCACGACGTTGGTGCTCAGCTCTGGCTTATGGCCCTCGCCTTTGGTCTCTTTCTCCGTGAAGGGATAGTAAGACAGATCCTCGTGGAAGTTGATAAAATTATAATCGTAGTAAAAATCATCAACAAAGACATTTCCCTTTCTGGCTGAGAAGTCCTCCTCGGTGATGACGTTGACATCGCTGGACTCTGGAATATTTGGAATCAAGGGGTTAAATTTAGCAATGTGGTTGCTGGGGACGTAATGTATTTCATTAAATATCTCTCTGCTGGAGGACCCGCTGCCAGACCAGTCCATGTTGGCGTTGTCTAGCTTCTCCTGGCACTGCAGCAAGGAGCAAATAGTTTCCGAGCTGGGTCTTTCTGCAGGGTCACAAGCAGCTCCAGTGCTGTTGCTGCAGTAAACTGGGCGCCTCTGGGTCCCGTTGCCACACGTCGCAGAGCACTGGGAAAGGAAGAGAGACGCAAACGTCAGGGGCGGGAGCGCGGGCGAGGCAGGAGGAGTGGGGAAGGGGCCGGCAGCGGTGCCGTGGCAGCGCCCGTGCCCCTCGCCGGTGCTCCCCTCCAAGCTACCCAAGCGGGCGCTCAACCGTCCCATGCGCTGCGATGCTTTGGGCACAGGAGAAGGGGCTCCGTGTTGCTCTGCCGTGCTCCCCTATCCCCACCCAGGTCTCGAGGCGTCTCCCGTGCCAGTCCCAGCTGGGGCATGGGGTCCCCTGTACCAGAGCGTACTGGTCACACTGGTAAGCAGCGCTACTGCTGGCCCAGTCTGGCTCCGGGGCTGTCCCCCCATTAAAGACCATCCCAGTGCAGGGCTGGTGTTGCAGGGTAACTTTGCTCGGGGTGATCCCTGACCTGCACTCCAGCCAGAAACAATTTTTCCCGGGAGACGGACATTGTGAAGGGCATTGGGCAAGATGACCTCTTCTGTGACCTATCGCCATGAATTCCATCTCTTCTTCTAGAAGAGAACTTTCTGAAGCAGGGGATAATAACATGGGTGTTGTCCTAGCAGGGAAAAAGCCAGGGTCAACGAGGAGCTTTGTGGAGGACACCCCCTCCTCCACCATAGTGGTCTCTTTGAGATTGTTCAGTACAAAAGAAACCCGCAAGCTGGAAAGAAGGATGGCAACATTTTCTGCAGGATAAGCAAATCGTAGCGCTGCTGCCATCGCACGTGGGCTGCGCAAGCCGCAGGCCGTGGTGACAGACACACGGAGCGTCCCCCACGAATGTCAAAGTGCCTTGTACAGCCCGGCCAAGGAGAACAAACCGTCCGCAAGGCAAACAGACCCGACAGCGGGGGCTGCTGCTGAACCCCCAGCTATTGGGATGACATCGGGTGGGCTGAGGCAAGGGTTCGATGCACAGCACGGGGGAATGAGGAGGTCAAGGTGGACGGGCAGAGCTGCCGGGCTGGGCTGGCCGGGAGATGGGCTCCTCAGACACCGTATGCTCCTGGATCTCGAGCCTTTCTTGTCTTTGCTCTGGCCCCGCGAGGTGCCGGGGGCCTGGATGGGACCTGCCCCGCTCCCCACGCCGGTGCTGGTGGGCTCCCAGGTGGGTGCCCACCCCGCGGGACGTCTCCTCCCAGGCAGGGGCTGTCCGGAGGAGACGCTGACCCGGCAGCCGGGGCCCGTGCCCTGCCAGCTGCAGCCTCCCCAGCTCTGGGCAATCCCAGGTCGGAGCAGAAGCGACCCCGAGGACCGTGCCCAGCCCGAGGGACAGTCCCTAACATCACACGGCCGCCGCCAGGCATTTCCACCAGCTACGCTGCTCAAATAAAACACTACCACACACCAACATCTGCAGAAGGGGTGCAAGCAAGCTGCTTCTCCTTACCGGGCTGGCCAAATCGGAAAATTCCTGCAGTGTGCACCTTAAGCTAAAATTTCTCAGCAAATGCTTCCAGCTCCACCCAGGAGATAAATTCCAAGTATTGAAGCTCTTGCAGGGGGAAGGGGGGGGATTATTTGCTGAGGCTTGGTTATCAGGAAAGCCTCTGGGATGCAGATAAGAAACGATGGTTGTTAGGAGCCTCACGGAGGAACACCCAGAGCTTGAGAGAGTTCGGCACCGAGCACACGGCGGCGGGAGGCACCGCAGCAGCGTGCATGGTGGGACGGGCTCCGGCCAGCAGCAGCCCGATGCTCCCGTACGCGGACCCTCGCGTATTAACAGGCAACAAATAACGCCTCTGCGGGCACCGATAACTTCTTTGGGAATCCCACGGAGCTGGATATCCATTGCCTTAAGGTCCTTCTGAAGGCACCAAGTCCCAGTGCTTAAGCACTTGGTTGGGCTGCCCAAACCGCAGACAGCCCCTTCGGCTTCACAGGCTGCCCGGGTGCGGCCAGCGCCAGAGCGGCGTCCGTGCTGCCCGGCCCGGGGCTCTGCGAGTGTGAAAGAGCCAACAACCCCCTGTTATTAGCGCTGGACAGGACCACCACATTTCTGGGAAGCTTCCAAGACCCTCAAATTTCTCTACTGACTGGTGGTGGTGGAAAGGGAGAAGGAGGAGAGTTCTTGCTTTAAGCGTCTTGCTCTGAGGGCAGAAGAATTACAGATCTCTCAGAATCTCGAGCACATTTTTCCTGGGCTCACAGATCCGATGCCAACACCACAGAGGACGCCTGCGAGAGCTTGGGCTGGCTCCGTGCACAGCACAGACCTGCGGGCAATCCATGATTTTCCCTTTAAACTACCGCAGCCTCCTTTCTCAGCCCTGCAATTGCGGCTTTTGTGGGCCCCTCGAAAAATATTTCTAAATAGCTCTCATTTAGCCTTCAAATTTTCTGTTCGCATTTTTATTCTGTTTGTAGCTTAGCAACCAGCTCAGTTCCCAGGCGCTCTCATTTCTCTCCCAATACTCGCCGTCACGCTGAACCCTGTTCTGAAACCGCTGCTTAAATTAGGAGTGGTAATTTTCTGGTTAAACCCCTCAACCTGCGGTGAAGCTGATCCACAGAAATACAAAAATAAATAGAGGCTGCACAGGGTGTCTCCACAGACCGTGGCATTTTATACAAGGGGATTTTTTTTAGTCTCTCGCTCTCTTTTTAAAAAAAAAGAAGTTCAAAAATCCGTGATGCCCCCCCGTCCCCCGGGAGTGTTGCTGAGGGGGGCTCTGCCCAGCCCTGCAGCAGACGGGGCAGCTTCGCCCCGGTGCCAGGTCACGCTGCTGGGGAGCGGGTGCCCCCCGGCCAGCACACGCACGTACGGTGTGTCCAGACCCCGGCGTGCCCAGACCCCGGTGTGTCCAGACCCCGGCGTGCCCAGACCCCGGTGTGTCCAGACCCCGGCGTGCCCCTAACGCCCTGCTTCAGCAGGCAAGAATTGCTTTCAGGGCTTCTGCCAAACAAAAGGGAAGGCTCGTGGTGCTGCAAAACACATTGAAAGGCTGAAACCCCCTTGTTTCTGCCCCCCCTCGCAGTCAAGCGTGGAGCATCCTTCAGAGAGGATGGGGCAGTCAAACAGCTCGGTGCTCCTCCCTCGTGCCGAGACCCCCCCCCGTGCCAGGGAATTCCCACCCGTGTGAGCTGGTGTTACAACGCGAGCCCGCAGAACCGCGTCCACGAATTGTCCCCGTAGGCAGGAGCACGGCCATCACCCTTGGGCAGGCTGAGGATGCCTGGGGGCACTTTGTCCCCGGCTCCTGCCAGCTTTGCAAGACACTGGGACCTCCCCGACGCTCCTTCTCACCTCGGACCAGTTCCCCACGGCCCACTGGGAGGGACAGGGAACCTCCCGGTGACAGGGCGCGGTGGCGTCTGGCTTGGAGAGGTGCTGGCAGTCTGCTTGCTGCAAGGCCCTCTGCTCGTCCAGCCCCACGCTCTGGATGCAGAGCACCGTCCTCTTCATCAGCCCCGACTGGCCGCAGGTAGCCGAGCACTTCTGCCACTCGCCGACCCACCACCTGCGGAAACGCGGGAGGGAAAACTGCTCAGCCGGAGCGAGCGGCCGCGAGCCGGGCTCCGTGCCGTGCCCCCCCCCCCCGCCGAGCACTGCGGGGCGGTGGGCTTCAGCCACCGGCAGCCGAGGGGCGCCTGGGGCCGGGGGCCGCACACGAGGTGCACGCAGGCTTCGGCAGCCTCCAACGACTGGCGGGGCCAGGGTCACGGCGGAATTGGGATCCCGACTGCGGCTGGTGTTTCAGCCCAAGGTCATGGCACCGGGATGCAGGGTGAGGGACAGAGCGGTCCCCATGTCGTGCCGGGACGGTTATTTGCACAGAGGTGGAGAGGGGCTCCTGGCCCTGCCAGGATGGTGCTGTCCCGTGCAGCTCACAGTCTGCGGACAAGCAATGCCCTGCGGGGCTGGGCAGCCACAGGGATTTGATCCCATGGACCAGGGCAGGGTCTGGGACCCATTCTCCAGCACGAAGGAGAGGAGAGGTGCAAAAGCAGGGGTGCAGATAGCTGCAGGTGGGCTGCTGCAACCCGGGCACAGCAGCGACCGAGGTCCCCCTGCCTCCGGTCACCCCCGTAGGGCAGTTTGGAGATTCAAGCTTTGCTGAGGAGCGAGGGGAAATCCAGCAGACCTGGCCGGGCAGGGCTCCTCGCTGCACGTCCTCTGCTGGTCATCGGGGCGGGTGAGCGCGTCGCAGTACCGCTCCTCCACGATGCCGGCCAGCTTCTCCACGCAGTGCACGATCTGCCGCTGCACCCCTGCGGACACAGGCAAGGCCTTGGCTCGCGACGGGAACCGAACCGAACCACCGAGCACCCTCTGCCAGCCGGCGAGAGGAGGCCCTAAGGTAAGCTTGAGCCTCCAAAAAGAGGGGAAAGAAAATGAAACCACTGCTGAATCTGGAAGCTGAGCGCCCACTTCTGCTGAGGTACCGATGCCCTCATGGAGCCCAACGGTACCAGTGCTCCCTGTGTACTGGGGTGGGAAAAGCAGAGCTGCACACTTGGGTCTCAATCCGACACGTGTGATGGGACCTACGGAGCTTAACTGGGCTGGAAAATGACCCTGGATATGCAGCTGCAAAGCAGGGACACCTGGGACTGGATGGATGGATGGATGGATACAACACTGGTCCAGCCAGGACACAACGAAGAACCAGAGTAAATGTACGTAAAATGAGAGCGTAAATGCATGTAGAGCACCCTGCCAGCTCCTGCTGCACCACAACCCTCCTGTTCCAAGCCAGAATCCACACCTATCTCCCAGGAACAGGCAGAAAACATCTCCTAGATGTGAGTGTGCTTGAATTCCCGTTTTTTCAGTGGCAGCCGCTCTTGTGGAAGCGCTCTCTGCTCCCAGCCTTCCCCCTGCAGCGTGCCTGGACTGTCCCCCTCCATCAGTTGCCACAAAAGCTGCCCTGGGGACACCAGGACGCCTGGCGGCAGCGCAGTGGGGTGGGAGGGAAGGAAGCAAATGTCCAACACCACGGGGGGCAGCGTGGGACCCCGGTGCTCTGCCCGCACCGGGCACCCTCCCATCTGCTCTCCGTAAAACCCTGGAAATGATCCCCCTGGAGAGGCCCAGCCAGGCGGGAGACCAGCCCTTCCACACTCCCTGGATTTCCCTACAGCTCTTTTGTCTCCACCACCCTGAGGCCGAGGAACACCCGGCACGGCACGGTAACAGGACACCAAGCGAGGAGCAAAGCGCTGATAAAGCACGGGGTCCGCGGCGGGGGCACCGGAGAGGAGTGACCTCGGCAGATGCTGAGGTTTCCCCCCCCCCCCCCGCCCAAGACCTCCTGAAACCAAAGTCCCAGGAATTTCTAAGGCATCCCTGTGGTATGGGGATGCTCTGCCCGCTCTGCTCCTCCACCACGGGCAGCCGAGCCCCGGGGTCCCGTGGGAGCCAGACTCACCGGTCCCGCACGTGGCGGTGCACGTGGTCCAGGAGCCAAAGCGCCAGAGGAACTCCGCCTGCTCGATCTCATTCTCGCTGTCCGCCGGGCGCTGGATGGTGTACTGGTACCGCACGCCGGGGTTGGTCTCCTGAAACAGCAGCTGTGGGGAGACAGCGGGCGGTCAGCGAGGTGGCTGGTGCGGAGCAGTTGGGGTTGGCCATTGCACCCCAGGGGCTTTTCGGGAGGTAACAACCTGCCCAGCATGGCCATAAAGGTGTCGTTCTCTGTCTGGCTTTGTACCAGGGCTGCAATACCTGTACCCCAGCAGTGGCACATGACCATTTCGGAAACAGGGTTAGTAAATGGCTGAAGTGGTGTAGGAGCAGAGGAGCTGCCCCAGTTGCCCCCGCTCAGAGCATTGGGCTTGTGGAAATGTCGAGTAATAACGAAAAATAACAGTGAGAGCATTGAGAACCACCAGGACTTTGGTTTTACGTCTCCCCTGTTAATCCCGTCCCGTCCCACTGCCAAACGCAGCCTCCTCCAAGGATCTTCTCCAGGTTCAGCACGGCAAAGGGCCCAGCACGGCCAGATGTCCCCTTCCCCGCAGCCGGCGGGAAGGTTTTGCATGTGCCACCAGCCCAGCTCGGGGTCTGCAGCCCGCGGGGCTGGAACAACCCTCCCTGCAAGGACAGACCCACTGCTCGCCCCCACCCGTCGGGCGCACGCTCAGCCACGTCTGCCGCCCTTCACCGCTCTCCCCAAACTCTCAGCGAGGGAGGTTATGGCTGGAGGGAGCTCTGGCTGCTCCCAGCCCCTGTGTGCTGGACGGATGGCGGCTGGCCCGGACAGACGGACGCTCAGGTGAACATCAGTCACAGTGTCCTTTGGGATGGTGGCAGAAGGAAGGGAAGGGGACAGCAGCCAGCGTCCAGCCCCACCAAGGAGGAATCCAATCTCCTTGCCTCCACGTGTCCCAGAGAGCTGCAACCGCTCCAACGCTGCCTTGGGGAAGCACCGCAGCGCATCCCGGCTGGAGATGCCGGCTCCCCGCGCCCTTCCCTGCTTGCACCCCCAATCTGCCACTGATGCGCCCCGGCAGCACCAGGCGAGGGGCTCGACCGCGTTGGGGCTGCAGCCTGGGGGGGCCCCCCCGGGGGTCGCCCCCACCGCGCGAGCGCTCCAGCAAGGGCTGATGGCGACACACGCCTGCAGGATTTTCCTTAATTGCTCCCCACTTGAAACGTGTCCCCGCTGCTCTCAACACGCGCGAAGCAGCTCCTGTGGTTGACACAAATCCTGCCCACAGCACCTCCCGCACCGGCGCTCAGCAAAGGCCGGGAGTTTAACCTTGTTTTTCTTAGCCTAAGTGCTCCCATTATTGCCAAAGCTTTGTTGTTCTTGGAGCTTTGGCGGGAGCCAGGGAGCCTTTCCAAAACCTCTTCATGAATATTGAAACATTCTCGTCAAAAGGTTTTAATTAGGTTACAAACCCCAGAAAGCGATTTGCTGGTGCCGAGCACGCCAGCGTTCCCGCGAACAGCAGCACTTGGTGGCAGACGAGCCCTGGATCCTGCTCACTTCTTCCTGAGCCTCTGCAAACGGCGAAGCCTTTGGCTGCTCAGCGTGGCTGGGCTCCAGGGCGAGCAAAGGGAGCCTCGGGACGATTGCCGGGGGGCCCGTGGGATGTACCCCCGTGGCGGTCACCGCCCCTGCCCCACAGGCAACTTCAGCCTGGGGCTGGCTGTGCCATCGCCCACGGGACTATTCCCACCGGCTTCTCCGGGGGAAAGCTTGGCCTCATGGGCACGAGGATGTTGGCTCCCGACAGCTTTGCATTAACTGGCAGCTCCCTCGCTCCTGGCGGCCATTCCCGGGGGAAGGAATTGCACAGCCAAGCACAGCGGCAGCAGCTCCGGAGGGACCTGCCCAGCAGGGACGGCCCCGAGCCCCCCGCTGCCTTCCCACCGCCCTCCCCACCGACAGTTACAACCCCTGCAAAGCTCCTTAAAACATAAAGCCACGCTGAAAAGTAACCCCGCAGGCAGCTCTTTTCCATAGAAACAAGGTGAAAATTAATAGAGGGGGATCAGTTTGCAAAATAAGGCAATTTCCAGACAAGAGCTAGAGCAGTGGAGGAGGGGATTAGCGACGGTCGCATTGGGCTCGTATTAAAAGTGTTTGCGGGATGCGTGAATTGGAGAAGGGGCTTCCTGGGGAGCAGGGGCAGTGGCCGGGGGCTTGGACCCCCTGCGCCAGCCACGGGGCAGCCGCACGAGCCCAGGGACGCAACTGGGCGTTCCCATCGCTGGGGCAGAGCCTGAGCCGCTCTGGCCGACCCGGAGGCAAAAGGACCATTCGGGTGAGCGGGTCACGTAGGAATAAATAACCCCTGAAGTTAATGATCTGCTAAGGCTGCTCTGCACAAAGGCTGCCTGCAAGAGGCAACGCCTGACTCCTGCCCGCAACCCCGCCGTCCTGCAAACACACTGCTGCCACGCAATTTTTTGTAATTTCCTTCTTGTAAGCCCTCCTGCCAGACCCGCGCAGGCAGAGCAGCAGCCCCGGGTGCCCACCCAGGGCATCGCTCTGCGATGGGGCTCGCCTCCTCCCAGCCTCGGGGCTCTGATGAAAAATAACGACTTGTTCCGGGGAGGGAAGCAGCTTTATAGAACTTCCCACATGCAAAAAAAAGAGCAAACCTTGAAATTCCTAGTTGTTTCAGAGGATTTCAAATGGTTCTTTTGCATTTTTACCTTGTGCCTCAAGGGTTTTGCGAGGGAGCAGAGCCTGAGCTGCAGCACCCTTGGGCAGCATCACCCGGGTTTGGACCACGGAGCAGGACCCCATGGGTCGAGCTCCTCACCACGGCACCAGGCGGCGCAGAGGGGGACACGGGGCCAGCGGGAGCGCTGCAGTGCCGAGGGGTGCTGGTGGGCCACCCTCTGCCACCGCACTGCCACGGCTCCCGGCTCCCCCCACCTCCGCCGGCTGCTCCAGCCCTGCCAGAAGCATGGCAGGCTCTTCCCCTGCTGTTGATAAGGTACGGGAAAGGCCTCGGGAAAGGGGCTCTTCTCCTCCCACTCTCTCTGCTGTTCCTCTATTTTGAGGACGAGGCTTGGCTGGAAGCGGTGTGGGCTGGAAATGCTCCCCAGGCCGGCAGCACGTGTTCGGCTGCTCCTGACATTGGCTCCCGGATAAATGCAACCTCATCCCTCAGACGGTGGGCAAGCGCCAGGACAGACCACGGCAGCTCAGCCCCGCATGGGAAGGCAGGAGAGCCGGTGGCTCGGTCCCCCCGGTCCTCCCCTCCAGCACCCAGACCACCCGCAGAGCCTGGACCGTACCTGGATCCACACGGGCTCCACGGTGGGCCCTGGGGAGGTGAGGTTCTCCCAGTTCCCCGTCCTCTTGTAGGTGAAGGTGGTTCCCGCCACCCTGTAGTCCCCGTTCCACTGGATGGTCCATCCACCGTTCAGGAAATATTTCTCTGGGTCCTCGCTCCGCAGCGCCAGAAAATTCCCGGCTTCTGCGACTTCTTCAATCCGGATCTCCCGGGCTCCCACGGGGATAATCCCAATATCGACGTAACCTGGGAGTGGAACCAAGCATCACTCTCAGGGGAGTCGAAGGCATGGCAGAGACAACCCACGCCCTCGGGTGGGTGCTAGTGTCCCTCGGGTGGGTGCTAGTGTCTCTCGGGTGGGTGCTAGTGTCTCTCGGGTGCCCTTACATTTTTGTCAGGCACCAGCAGGCACCAAACCCGACCTTGTGCTGAGCCCAGCTGCGTTCCCTGCTGGGAAATCCCATGGCAGAGCAGGCACACGGGTGCTGGCAAGGCATTTACCACACTTTCAACATGTCCTCGTCAACCCACAAAATCCCTTGAAACCTCTCCCAACTAGCTCCAGTGTGCACAGATTTATTTTCAAGCCTTTAGACATGAAGACCAGTTAGGGGATATTTTTCTTCCGAGGAGTAAGAAGTGGAACAGCAATGCCACGTCTCCCTGTGCTGCTGCTCAGGTCCCATCCCATCCAAACCAACAAGTTGTGATTTAGGATGAGGGGAAACGGCCTCAAGTTGTGCCAGGGCAGGGTGAGGTTGGCCCTGGGGAACAATTCCTTCCCCAAAGGGCTGTCAGGCACTGGAAGGGGCTGCCCAGGGAAGGGGTCGAGTCCCCAGCCCTGGGGGGATTTAACAGCCGGGCAGAGGCGGTGCTGAGGGCCAGGGTTTGGGGGTGGGATGGCAGGGGTAGGGGAACGGCTGGGCTGGGGGAGCTTCAAGGGCTTTGCCAACCCAAACCATTCTGTGATTTCATGATTTTATGAAAAATCGCGCTGCAAATGAGCAGCAGCAGCGAGCCCGGCTCCCAGTGGGACAGGCAGCTGGTGTTTCGGGGACGGAGCCGAGCGCCCTTACCCAGCCCCTCGCTGTCCTCGAAGGTCTTCTTGACGGTGTGGCAGGTGGAGCCGTCCCCGTGGCAGACGCCGCACCGGTCCTCCACCGCGTTGGAGTCGATCTCGTAGTCGCAGCCCACGTTCTGCAAGGCAGCCCCGTCAGTCGCCCGCGCCCCGCACGCCCCCGGCCTCGCACCGCCGGCTGCCAACGCGGGAGGAACGAGGGGGAGACGCAACGGCCCTAAATGGTGGGAAATAAGGAACACGGATGGGAGAGGGGGGCGAGCTGGCGCCTTTTTGCAGGATGGGCAGCCATACAGACACCTTGGCTGCAATACGGGTTTCTCTAAGATCTCCCTGTGGTCCTGCTGTCCTCTTCATACGCAGTGAGGAGCACAACCCACATCTCATTTTTACCTTTTCCTACCCGAGTCCCCAGGCAGCAGAGCCTGCGGCGTGCATTACACGCTGAGCCGAGCTGGGAAAGCCCCTCGGTCCTTGGCCCTGCTAGTCCTGTTTCAAAACAGTTCCTGAAAACTTTTTTTATATTCTGCTGAAGCCTCGTGCCAAATCGCTCAACCTGCGCGGAGCAAGAGCCTCCCTGCGATTTTGTACCATAAAAGCTGCAGCCAAGACCCCAGCGGGAGCCGGCAAGCCGGGCTTAGCGCTGCCGTCGCAGCCAGCAGCAGGCTCAGCGGCGGCGAGGGTTTGGTGGGCAGCGAGCTCTGGCTAGAGGTGCTGTCACCTGCGGCGAGCCGCTGGGTCGCACCCTGCTGTACGCGCCAAGCAAACCCCACGACCCCCGCGCCGTGCCTTGGCGTGCATCGGCGCGCCGCAGCCTTTGAAGTAACTTGCAGCCCATTGCAGGAGGAAGCGGGAGCTTCCCAAAGCCTCCCGTTGCCGTCAGGGACCTGGCCGCTGCTGCTGGCAGCATGGTCAGCGAGAGGGGGAAGTTTCCATGAATGGTTTTTATATAAGAAGCTGCAAGGAAACTTGTTGACTGGTTATTTCCCCTCTTTCCTGCTCCTCTTTGTGCTGTCCAAAAAGCCTATTTTTTCCCAAAAGCCTTTCAGAGAGCACCTTAACACTACGGCAGAGCCGACTGTGTCCTGCCTGCTTGCGCATGCCCCTGGTGACACATGGCCATCAGCTTTGCTCCAGCGTGGCCTTGGTACATCCCATAGAATCATAGAATCACTTTGGTTGGAAAAGCCCTTTAAGATCATCAAGTCCAACCTTTAACCCAACCCTGCCATCCCACCACTAAACCCTGTCCCTCAGCACCTCATCTGTCCTTCTTTTAAATCCCTCCAGGGATGGGGACTCAACCACCTCCCTGGACAGCCCATTCCAGAGCCTGACAGCCCTTTTGGGGAAGAAGTTTTTCCTAATGTCTAGCCTAAACCTGCCCTGGCGCAACTTGAGGCCATTTCCCCTCGTCCTAAATCACAACATGGTTGGCATCTGCCCCACGGCAGCTCAGACGGCCGCCCACCCCCTGATTTAACAGAAATCCAATGTCCTGCACGTGTGCTTATTCTATCCTAAACCTGGGCACCGCTTCCCTAGGGAAAGGGAAGGTGTGACCGAAGGGACTGTGCTCGCTGCCACCGAAGGCAGCTGGAGGACCCAGGGCACAGCAAAGCCTCCCCAGCCACGCCAGCAGCTCCCGGGTGATTCACAACGCCAACCGCGCCATCTCCACCGGATTCCCGTGCTTCCCGCACTGGGAGATGCCCTCCCCGGCCAGCAGCCAGAGCAACGCCGCCGCGCATCGCCGCTCATTTGCAGGGAGCTTCCGAGAAGTTAAAAGAACAACCCAAAGGGAGGAACAAATCCCAGCGCCGGGCCAGGCTGCCAAGCCGAGGGAGGCATCTCCATCGCTGCAGGTCAGACCCGCAGCTGCCAGCGCTGGGCTGGGCGTCCCCTCTACGCACCCTTCCATACCCCCCACTTTATTTTCAGGTGAAACTGTTCTTCCTTTATTTCTTTGTTTCCTTGAAGCCAGCAGAGAGGCTGAAATACGGCTGCATTGCGCACCTCACGGAAATGAGGAGAGCTTCCCGAGCGGTGGGGGACAAACGAGCAAGCTCAGCCTGGCGGTGCACGCCGGAGGGGACGAGGGGACGGCGCTCGCCTGAGGGGTGGGTCACGGCGCCCGCTTGCATCTCCCCCAGCGCAGGGGGTCCTTGAGGTCCCTCCCCACGGGGCCCCGGCGTGGGACCCACCTTGCAGATGCCGTTGATGCACATGTCGCGGCTGGCGTTCATCTCGTAGCACGGCGTCCCGTCGATGACGGCGTCCCGCAGCTTTTCTGCAAAGTATTCGTCCTCCGGCCGGCAGTGCAGCTCGCAGGGGTTAACTGGGGAGCCCAACAGGCAGAAACTAAACCCAAGCAGCCACTTAACCATCTCCGAAAACAGTAATTAACCCTGCAAGCCCAGCCACAATTTAAAATAGGGCATAAAGACGCTGCAAGGCAAATCTTACGGACACAAACAGCAAAACCAGGCTGTTAGCAAGACCGTGTTTCGGGATTTTCACTGGGGCTGCAGGCAGAAACCCGGCAGAGGGCTTTGCCCTCGACTCACTGTTGTTGGGCACCGGCGTCCACCTGTAGAGCTTCCCTTTGTAGAGCATGGGGTTGAACTGGCTGCACTGGACCTGGCGGAAGGAGGGCTTGTCCGGGGGACACGGCCTGACGTTGCAAATCCGGAACCGCTTCCGCTCCCCCAGGCAGTACCTGCCCCCGTACTTCGGCCTGTCCGCGGGAGGGAAAAGGGAAAAAATCACAGAATCACAGACGGGTTTGAGTTGGGAGGGACCTTAAAGATCATCCAGTCCAACCCGCCTGCCAGGGGCTGCTTCCACTGGATCAGGTCGCTCAAAGCCCCGTCCAACCTGGCCTTGAACACGTCCAGGGATGGGGCATCCCCAGCTTCTCTGGGCAACCCGTTCCAGTGCCTCACCACCCTCGTTGTAAAATCTATCTTCCTTATGTCCAATCTAAACCTACCCTCTCTCGGTTTAAACCTGTTATCCTCTGTCCTATCAAATAACGCCCTACCACACAGGAGGGCAATCTCCCTTTTCATCCACAGCTAAGGGAGGGTGGGTCGGTACCTGCTGCTAAGGTTTGATCTCATGAGGCTGGGTCAAGCCTGAGCCCACCTGGGGTGAGCGGGGACCTCTCCCTGTTATCACCCCCCCTCATGGCTCTGCTGCAACGTTCATGTAAGGACGCTGGCAATGAACCCAAGAGCTGCTCCAGAAGGATCCCCACTCCACAGAGCGAGCTTTTGAAACGTGCGGGAACCATGGCCCTCCTCCCTCCTCCTTCTCCACGTCCCTCCAGCACCAGCTCCCTGCGGCTGCTGGGCTGCCCCGCGGGACCATGGCAGGGTGAGACCGCGGACCAGAGGCAGCTTTTGCCAAGTGAGGGCTCTCAAGCTGGGCGAGCTACACCTTGGGTCTTGTCCCTCTCGGCAGCCTCTCCTTAATGTCACCAGTATGGCCAGCTTTATAGGCAAGTGCATGATGTTATAAAACCAGTTACTCAGGTCAGGTGTTCGTATCTGCAGCCCCTCCACCTTCTGCAGCCGGGCACCCTTCCCCGGGGGTAAAACACCTCCTTCACCATCCCAGCCACCACGGCTGACGAGGCGCCAGCGCTGCCACGAGCCAGATCAGCCTGGTCCCCGTCCTGCGGCTGCGCCGGGGGAGCTGCTCTCTATCCCGCCTGGGATGCGCTTCCAGCTCCGTTCCCCTACTGCCCACGGGAACAGCAAAGCTGCCGCCGGACTTTGTAAAGCAAGAGGGACTTTAAAAGCAACACCAGTTTTTGCTCAGATGCCAACAGACTCTCAAAATACCGCCGCTGCCTCCCGACGCGTGCCTTTTCCTTTGGCCACAGCGCTCTCCGTGGCCCACATCCCCACGACCTCATGAACATTATTTTTCCCCTGATCAGTGAAGTCCGGGCACACTTTGCTGAAGAGAATAAAGTTAATTATTATTTTAGGGTTGTATTTACATACCCTGTCCCGAGGAAATGCCTGCGGGGGAAGGACTGCCCAGTGCTCACATTTGTTCACTCCATCCAAAAGGCAAAGCTGAAGATTTACCTACAGCGGCCAAAGCAAACAACTGCCCGGGGAAATCCTCCTGCGTTCCCCGTGCTCGCTCTCCTGCCCGCCCGCAGCTGTGTTTAAAACACTCCATGAACTACGGCTGCACTTCTGCCACACAACTCCTGCCAAACACAGCCCCAGCTCTTGACCTGGAACCGCGATTACACCGCGCATCTTGAAACAGCTCAACAGCACGGGCTAAAAGCAGCGTGCCCGAGGAAAAGGCTGGGCAGAAGGCACGCCTGGGCGCGTTAGAGAGCCTGCTCCCGGGGCCTGCAGACCTCCCCAAGCCGCTGAAAAGTCCCTGCCACCGGAGCACTGCTCCCAAAGCCCTTTTCTCACCCCATCCCAGGGCGCTCCGACACCCAGGCAAGCTGAGGGCTCTGGCTGAACCCAACGCAACAGCGATTTGGTGACCAAGGGGACATCTGGGGAGCAGATGGGACAGCCCAGAAATCCCGGGATGGACAAGGCTGCTCCTCCGTCAGCACCCGGACGCTTCCAGGCGAGAGCCAGCGCTGGCTGCGGCACCAGCAGGCGGGGGGGAGGCAGCCTCTGGCCGGGCACGGATCAGAAATCGCTCATGGAATGCGATGGGGTGATAAACAGCAGCAGGATTTTTCAACACGGCTCTGAATCAGGCTCCAAGGACGCCTGCTTTGCTTTTCTGCCATTAGAAGACACTGGATATGTTTTACGTCTACGAGCGTGGAGTCTTTGCTCTTTGTTTGCGCCACATTGCAACCGCTCTCAGCCTCCCTGGAGCAGGAGCCACTTATCCAGGGAAGGAGGTGGAGTAAACTCTGCCCCTCCAGAGGCTTTCGCTGCCCGGCCGCTGATAACCCCGTGAAATGAATCCCCCGAGCGTTTCAAAAGCGCATTGTTCAGACCGACAACGGCACCGCAGCACGGTTCTGCCCTGCGATGCAGGCGGGGGTAGGACCGCGGTGGCCTGACGATGGTCCCTGGCTCTACGGGGCGATAAGGGAGCATTGGGTTCCTCTCCTAAACGGGATCCGGACGAGCTCCGGGGGAGCAAGCGCTCGCTTACGTGGGGCTGCTGCACTGCCGCTCCGCGCTCTGCACGCCCGCGCCGCAGCTGCGCGAGCAGGCAGCCCACGAGCTCCAGGCGCCCCAGCCGCCGTCGATGGCCTCGGGGCGGTAACCCACGGGCACGCACTCGCCGTTGAAGCACCACTGCAAAGGGAGAGGCCAGAGGAAGCGAAAACAAGGGTTAAGGATGCAGTGATTGATGTTGAGCCAGAGAGCCCGGCCGCGGAGAGCACTGAAGCCCAGCACCCGTACTGCCCTGTGAAAATCCGTGCTTTGCTGGCGTGGAGGTGCCTGGGGGTCAGCTGAGCTCTACCAGAGCCCGGTGCACCTCTAAGCAATGGGAAACTCAGAGATGTTGGGCTGTTTGAGGATTTGCCCGAGGCAACACACCCAAACCACCAGCGAGCCCCCTCTGCAAGGGGATTCATAGCCTGATCTCAGCCCGGAGGGAAGGGTCAGCGAGGCATAGCCACGGACAAAGGCACGGCGGGAGGTTTCGCCGGGAACGACGGCTAAGCCCGGGGTCATCCCCGGTGCTCTGGGGCCAGGGCTTCGGGAGGTGACACTGAACTAACAAGGGGAGATGTCTACAGATATTCTCATAACTCTACAGTCTTATGCCACCTTGAGCGGGAAAGCCCCGTTCTGGTACATCACCCCATGCAAGTACGACCAGCGCCAAGCCCCTCCCCGTGTGCCGGAGCCTGTGAAATTCCCTGTGTGCCGGGCGCGGAGGGGACTGTTCCCCGGTACCTTGTTCTCCCCACACGCCGTGCCGTCCACGGCAGCGTCCAGCTTGGAGTGGCACGTGTTCCCCACCGTGCACCACAGCGTGTGGCAGACGCTCTGCAGAAAACACGGTTGCAGAGGACACGTTTACTGTACCCGCCAACCCAGCGGCACAAGTTTAACTTGGAGGGAGAGGATCGCCCCATGCAATGCCCCCCCACCCCCGGAGAGCCCCCCGGAGCCACATGAGCCCCTGTTATGTCGGGGGGGACCCTGGCTTACGTCCATGTCGTCGCAGAAGGTGGAGTAGGCGCCGTACTGCAGCCGGCACTGGTGGCCCACGTCGTAGAGGACGCCCGGGGGCACCAAGGGGTAGTCCAGCACCTCCCGGGCAGGGGGGTCATCCAGGCACAGCCCCCAGCCCCGGCTGAAAGAGAGAGGTCAGAGCGGAATCAGCACTGGCCCAGCACACCCGAACCACGCTCCAGCAGCTGCTAACGGAGGAATCGAAGAGCTCGTTAACGTCCCACCGCGATGAGAAGCAATCAGCATTTCCAGCTGATGTCACCCTGGCTCTCCCATCAGCCCTGGAGCTGCTCCGGCGTGCAGGCAGGCATGTGCGGGTACCCGATTTTTGGGGTGGGTGCCCACTCCCAGAGCGATCGCCCCGCAGCCTCAGGGCACGGTGGGTTATGGGGAAGGCGAAGGGGCACAGCTTCTCCACGCAGCTGCTCGGCCCGGCCCCGTGCACGCTTCCCCTTTACCCCTGAGATGCCCCTGTCCTGACAGAAAGCCAGAAATGTCATTTCCCCCAGGAATAATCCCCTGGATTTTTGCTTTTGGAACAAGGTCATCAGCTCAGCCCTCAGCGGGGACCCCGCGTTCACCATTCAGGGTGAAGGGTTTCACTGAACAGACATTTCATTGCCAGGGCACAGATGCCGTCCCCGCGTTCGTACACCACGCCGACCCCAGCAACGTCCCTGCAGACCCCGCAACCCGTGTGCCAATGCCCTGCTAATAAAGGAGATGGCCAGCAGCAAAACGCACCCACCCTCGAATCTGCCGCTACAAACCGTGCTCAAACTGTGCTGGAGAGGACGTCTTTAGGAAAGGGATATAAAACCCGAGCCGTCGAGGCGGCCGGTGGCGGGCAGCCAGGCTGCGGGAGCCGCAAGGGACGTTCCCGGCCGCCCCTCTCCGCTCCGAGAGCTTTTGCTGCGATGCTTCGCACACACACACGAAATCGTCACCACTTGAGCTTTCAGTGTTGATTTAAACAAACTTGTTTCCAGCAAGGCAAAGTCTCCGCCGAGGGTTTCTCAGCAGATTAGATTACTTGGGCTTGTTGTGATTGGGAACAGGTCTAAATTAACTCAAAACAAGATTCCTTCTTAACCCAAAGCAGCAACAAGGGCCAGCAGCGCGGGAGAGCTCCTGCTTTGGGGTGCCGGCAGTGCCACGGGGTGGCGCCTGGCAGAACCCGCACCCCCTACTCCCACAAAACACCGTGTAGATATATTTTTATAAGCAGCTTCCCTATCGGAAAAATCAGCAAACAGGTTGCTTCAGGCCGCCCAGGGGCTCGAAAGCTCTGTTCCCAAGTCCACAGCAGCGGGAGCATCCTGCCGCTCCCAGCCCAGCGGGGAGGGAGGGAGGGATCACTGCGGGCGGCGCAGGGCTGAGCTGGGGGGAATTAAGCGTGGATTAGGCAGCTGGACACAGCCCCATGGCGCAGCCTGTTTCAGGCATACAGAGAGGCCACCGCATTGCACCCCCAGAGGTATTTTCTTTACCTGCTGGTGGAAAACACTTAAAAACAGTATTTTTGGTAAAAATGGAAAGAATGGTATCTTTACTGGGGGAAGTCCAGGGTTAAGCACTGGGCTCCTGCATGGGCTACATGCATGATACTGGTGCTCCTCTGGCCCAGGACCAACTGCCTATTCAGGCACCAGCACATGGGGCCCCGCACGTCACCCCAAACACCCCCCCCAGCCCTCCTCACCCGCCGATCTGCTCGAGGCACCTTCTGCCTTGCCCCAGCTTACAGGAGAGGTCCCTGTCCCAGTACTGGGGGTGACTGAGATTTGCTGTCAGCCTTCCAGTGCTATGCTCAGAATCTATTTCTTCATTAAATATTTTACAGTCGTCCTCCTGGTGTCTCTTCAGTTGGCCAAAACACATAACGGAGCCAGCAAAAATTGGCGTGAGCTCCCCTCTGGCTTTGCAGGGATACGCAATAAACTGCACTCGGCAATAAAAACACACAGGGGCCTGCGCTGCGGCCGCCTGTTCCAGCCCATCCGTGAATGAGCTGGATGATGGAGTGGATGGTACGGTGATTAAATCCCCATATGCGAGCAGGCTGGGAGGATCTGCAGATACATTTGAGCGCAGGATTAAAATTCCAAAAGCTCTCAGAGAACTGGAGGAAGGGTCCAAACAGCCAGGACGGAATTCAATAAAAACAAAGGCAAGGGCCGGAGCTTGGGAAGAATCAGCTGCACAAACAGGGGCTGCGGCAGCGGAGGATGAGGCAGCGGGCAGGGCTGCAAAGGCAGGGGAAGACCAGGCTGCGGGGAGGTGGGGATCAGCTGGAAGGAGCCCATGGGAGGAGGATGGAAGACGACCTCCAGCACTGTGTAAAGAGGCTGAAAAACTGGCTGGCTGATCTAGGGAAAACACTGAAGGGAGAGGAGACAACCTGCAGGTGTGCCAAGGCTGCTGGATGGAGGGAGGCTGCTCCGCGCCATCGTGCAGGAGGACATCCATGAGATGCCAGACCCCATTTTACAAGGGTACTCCACCAGCCGGGCTGGGCAAGAGCTCACGTCGTGGTGAGGGGTGGAGAGCAAAGAGCCTTACAGCATCTTCCAACTCCTCCGAGGGTTAGAGGGGAAAATCACGGCACGCCAAAAAGGGTCCGGGTCTGGAGCAGGGAGCGGCAGAGCGGTCCCACCGCCGCAGGAGCATCACCACCCGCCCTGCACCGGCCTCCCTCGTTAGCCTGAACAAGGGGTGCTCATTCCCTTGGGGGACAGTGCTGCCGCAGCAGGGAGGTGACCTCTTCCATCGCCCCGAGCGGACCAAGACCCACGGTCGCGCCACGAGGGTCGCCCAGCCTGGGCTGCACCCAGGGCCTGGCCTGCAGCACCGGGGCCGCGCCGCTGTCAGTGATGGGAATCATTTTCAGATGCTTAAACATTCGGCAGCGTTTGTAAAACAACCACCTTTCGTAAAACAATAATCCTCATCTAAGAGTGCTTTTTTCCCCCCCCCCCCCCCCCCAACATGAGGTCTGTTCCAAACACATCCAGCAACCCCAGGTCACAGGGTCTCATTTTCTGGCTCGCTCCTTCCCATTCTCCTGCCAACACCGTATTAGAATGCACTCATGTCTGTGCTGGCAAGGGGCCTCTCCCTCGCCTGGGGGACGCTGCAGCCAGTGAAAGACGCTGCCGGGCTCTGCTCCGCTCTTAAGGAAGAGCTGCCCCTTCTGGGGGGAGCCGAGAGACCAAAACCCAACCAGAGAAGCCTCCAGCTGCTCCGTTTCTTCCCCATTGCAGCTCGTAGCAGCCCAAGGTCATTGCAAGCAGGAAATTCTTAATCCAAAAGTGAAGGTTAAAAGCAGAGGGCCAAGAACGCTGCAGATATGAGAAAGCTTCATTCCACCAAAAGCCAGAAATAAACAATAATTTACTCTCGGGGGGGGGGGCAGGAGGGGGGCCAAGCCCACATGCTGCAGGCTGGGAGTTAGAAATGGGAGCTCAGCCCCACGCGGCCCCCCCGCCATGCAAGCGCCGGTCCCGCGCCCAGCTCTCCCCGTCGCCGTTTCGTGCCGATGCTCTCACTGCTTCCCAACCGTCCCGCAGCAAGGAAGGCAAATGTTCCTCCAGTGCAAGCCACTGGCTGACAGACGTAAAACCCTGGGCTGTGTTCCTAGGAACTTAATAACAACAGGCTGAGAAATCAGCCACAGGGTGCTAAAAATAAACAAACGCACGGAAGAATTTGGCTCGGTCTCATTTCCTCACGTGATGCCTCCTGCCTGCAGGCAAACATCATCTGGCCCTTGCAGAGCACCGAAGAAAACTGCACAGAGCCTCGACGAAAACCGCTCCGGCTTTATTTGTTCGAGCCCAAACACTCGTGCTGCTTTTGTGTTCAAACCCCCCATCCTTCGGAGCAAGGGCCGGGGCAACCCAGCGAGACAAAAGCATCCCCACGTGCCCGGGGCTGACGTCTGAGCGCCATCGGCCGGGTCAGTCCCCAGCTGCAGACCCCGAGCCACCCCTGCACCCCGCCAGCGAGGAAGAGGAGGAAGGGAGGAGGACTTACTCGAGGAATCGTGTGATGTACTCCCGGCTGCAGCGGGACCAGGTGAGTGGGGACGTGTCATACAGGAGCTGTGGAGACATGATGAAAGGTCTTTTCCCAACTGGCTCACAGTCATTGCTGCTTCCATCATGCTGAATCCCAAAACTGTGTAAGAGCACAGCCCCACAAAGGAGAGGTGAGCCGCACGCCGCTACAACCGCGCAGCCTCTCTGCTTTCCGGCACAACGACGCACGACGCCGGACAGGGCAAAGCACCCTGGCTCCACAGGGACTTGGGCATTAACAGGCACCGGGGGATCGGGCTGCGTGGGACCTCTTAGTGACACCAGGGACGCGGCCCCCAACTTTGCCCCATGCTTTTATTTCAGCTTTCTAACTGAAAAACTCAGCCAAGAAAAAAAGTAATGAGAATATGGAACAAGATCAAGTTAACTGAGCTTCACTGGGTGCGTGTTTTTACCATACAAGATACTGTTATGAACTGTAATGTTCAAGTGATCTTGTCAAAATTGAATTGAAATTAGGGCAAGCAAAATTCTGTCGCTGATTCTACACACAGACCCTATTTTAAAACTCCTTAATGGGGAACCCCCTTCTCCAAACCCTTCAGCATCAGCAACATAGGATAATATAGAAAAGCAATTTGTCCAGGTTGCCTTGGATGATGTGATTTTTGTTTAACCTGGGGCAACCAAAAACTTAACTCTGAAACGAAACTCCCAGGGGTAAATTCCCCCGGAAGCGGAGGAAGGTTTGCACCAGTGAGGAACTGCTCAGCAATCTTCTCCCACCTTCCACCCGTGCCTTCTCAAGCCCCGACTGAGCAGCGCAGAGGACCGAAGTCAGAGAGGAGGAGGAAGCTGGTGGTACCTGTGTCCGAGCTCATGGGCCACGGTGAAGGCCAGGGGCAGTCCCGTGTCTTCGTTGATGTTGCAGCTCCTGTGGGGCTGGCACATCCCCGCCACGTGGGACAGACCCAGGGTCTCGCAGGGTCTGTTCATCGCCGCGCAGATGTCCTTCCTTGGGCGATGGAGACGACGAACACACAGACACAGAGCAAAGAGGGGGTTTGAAGGCGGCAGGACCCAACGCGAGGCGCAGGAAGGAGCACGGGACATGTCCCAGCCCACGGAGGAAGACACACAGACACCAGCCAAACAGAAGCGAGAAGGGAGACATCCAACATCTTTCCGCGACGGAAAGATTTACGACCTTTCCTTTCCCCTTTACTCTCCCAGTATCCCCAGCTTATTACTAAGCCTGATTAATGGGAACTGCTAGCCAACCTGGCTACGTTTACTCCATTGTATAAATAAAGCTGATGCTGGGAATAATTAAGCAATTACTCCATTGCTTGGGGAAGCACATCCCGGGGGTGCTGTGGTCCAGGGCAGAGGAGCTCCAGCCACCCAGGAAGAACAACTCCATTGAAGCACACGGCCGTAAGTGCCTTATTTCTGCTACAAAGCAAACTTCCTAAAGAAGATAAAGCTGTTGTGGGCTGTGAATCATTCCCCAAACCACCACGATGCTGCCAACAGCCAAGCTGCTGCAGCCCGAAACCATCAAACTACATTTTGACCGCAAGGTATATAAACTTGGCCAGAGGCCTGAATTCCTGTGAGCTTCATGGGAGGTCAGGGGCCCTTCTCAGAGGCTCCTCTGCCAATCCCAGCATTGGCCTCCAAGGGGAAAAGGAGAGGTAATCCCTGTCTACATCTCCCAGGAGGATCCAGCCGTTCTGGGGCTTGGCAATAGGGCCACGGTGAAAACTTGGTTTGGAAACCTCCACTGCTAGTCAACTGGGAGCCGTCTCCGGGTTTAAACCTGAGGTTTGAGAAGGGTTTCAGCCATTAGGACCAGGTTATGTTCGGATTTCACGTTACATATCTTATGTGCAGGTGTCCAGGCAGGGCTCGGGCATGGAGAGCGAGATTCAACAGCTCCCACTGGGATGTTCCCCCGGCTGCCCCGCTGCCGGCAGACGTGTTTCCAGCCGCCAGCCTAGCCCCTACAGCGTCAAATCAGCAGACGGGCACAATACCTGGTGAGCAGGACTGCGACGTCGTGATGCAGGGGATGGGAATCTCCTTTAATGTTGATGCTCTTCTGCCACTTGCAAAAGCTTTTCAAGGTGTTGTCTGCGTGGTGGGAGATCTTCAGATCCTCCTGCCAACATAATTAAAAGTCCGCTGTCATATTGCTGCCGGGTCTGTTTGGTTTTTAGGATGCAGTGGGGAGGGGCCTGATCTCAGACACATCGGAGCGAAATTGGGAGCAACCAGCATCCAGATGGAATTGCTCCGTATTTATAGGTTGTAGGCTGGGTGGGAAGACAGTCCTTTTCTGCCTTGTTTTCATCCGCGATTCAATCGAAACATTAAACCATCTGATAACGGGGGTTAAGAAACACTGCGGGAAAATATCCCGTCCCGGCTGCTGGCGAAGGACGCGGCTGGGGGGCCCGTCTGAGCGGCGTGGGGCTCCCCGAGGGCCACTGCTGCAGCTGGGAACACCAGCAACCAGCGATTCACAGCCCTCTGCCACCGGCGGCGATGCCGAGTTATCATAAATTATCTTAAGAATCAGACTCTACAGCTCCTCTGCCCATGCCATCCCCTGACTGGGGCTGCAGCCCACACAGAAGGCAGGGAAGCAAGGCACCGGTGTCTGCGTTTATCTTACCCAAATTCACCCGGGCCACGAAAACAGCGCAAGAAAGGGCTTACGGGCTCTCAAGGGCAGCGCCCCGTGGATCCCAACCTGGCTGCCAGGTTGGGAGGGTGAGACACTGTGTTTTCTCCTTACCTCCTCGTCCTCCAGCAGGATGAGTCGCACTATCGCAATGTTGATGGGGTTCCCGATGCTGGCGTGGTGGAACAGACCCGCCACCTGCAACAGGCAAAACCCAAAGAAATGGAGCCCGAGAAAGGTGTTGCCCTGTGTTGCTCCTGGTACCTGCATCTGCAGGGGAGTGCGAGCTCGAGGGGAAGCTACTCAAGGTTGTTGACAACATCTCGGAGAATTCCCCAAAATGAAAGACCAGACCAGATGCAGACCTGGAGTAAAGCATCTGAAGTGTGACGAGATCCATTTAAAATTGATATAATCTGTGAGCACATCGAAACTCAACCAGAAGCGCCTGGGGAAACACCTCTGCTCTCACTCCTAATAGATGTGTTTAGCATCCCAAAGGAAGCCTGTGCTCTCCGGGTGCCTTCACCAAGCCCCAGAAACCCAGGGGTGTTACAGGTCCCCTGCCCAATCCCACCCTCTTTTCTGGCCATCAACCAAAGCTCTCTTCCGAAATGCAAACAGGAGCCACCGCGGCAGCAGCAGAGTGAACGGCCTCAACCAGCTTCACGCTGACTTGTCCACTTGCATTACGGCACCAGCAAATCCCCCCCAGATTCCCAGTGGGGGCTCCCACAGCCTGGTGCTCCTTCCCTTCCCTGTCCTCAGCAGCACCTTCCCAGGAAAGCTGTTCATGTCTCCTGCTAACCCGGCTCCTGCCGGCACCGGCTCCGATGGCAGCTGCCCCGGCGCGCTCCCTCTTGGGCCAGCCCCGCATTCCCAGGAGTCCGAGCCAAAGCTCCCAGGTCCCTGCAGGTCTCTCCTCCTGCGAGGAGGTTTCCTTACCACACAGAGGGTGGTGGGTGGCCCTCGTGCAGGCTTTGGGGTGGTTCCAGCTCCAGCTGCGTCCCCATGCCCAAGCTGCCTGCACCGGCAGCAGAACGGTGGGCAGCACCCACCACCTCCCTTCCCTGGAGCTGGGGCGCAGGAGGAACAGCCCTGTCCTTGGGGTATCCCCCTGGGAGGCCACGTTCTCCATCCCCATGGTGGGAAGGAGAAGGGAGCAGCCCTCAAGCCCATGGAGAAGGTGAAACCGCTGCAGGCTGAGCTGCTCCTGCCTGCACGGAGATTTTGCCCTTGGGCTTGCTCACACCAACCCATCCTCCAGCGGCGGAGGGAGCACTGAGCAATGCAGAAAAGCCAACGTGTGGGTGGGAACAGCCTGTCCGGTGAGAGGTTTGCTGAGGTCCCACCGGGGACGAGTCCCAGCAAGCCCCAGTGGTCCTCGTGTCTCATAGCCACGTCCCCAGGGACCGGGCAGCTCTGCTGTTGGGAGGACCAGGACTCACCATGTTCATCACGGTCAGCACGTACTTCTCTATGCTCTCACTCCCGTGGTATTCTATCATCTTGGTGTCTGCCACCACCAGCGTTTCCACCCACTTCTCCTTGCTGATGGAGCGCTGCTTTATTCTTCTCTTCCTGTGCTGCTTCTGTTCCCATCTTTCCCTCCGCTTCTCAGACCTCTCCAGGCTTTCCTGAGATTCTGAAGGATTAAAGAGGGGAAAAAAGACTTTTTTTTTTGTAAAATGTCTGCAACTTTGGTAAAATATCATCAAGGCCTTTTTTTTTTTTTTTTTTGTCATTCGAAGAAATAACCTTTGGTGTTGAGAGGGAGGCTCCACACTTAAACCCATAACCTACGTGTATTTTACGGTGCTGTATGTTCCAAAAAAATCCCTGGGGGTGAAGACTCTGACCTTGGTCTGCACAGCAGCATTAGCATGATAGAAAAAAAAAATAAATAAAAGTGTTTGAAGTCATTTCTTTGACTGGAACAGGGTTTGCAATATTCCATGAGGAACACGGAGCCTCCCAGAGCTGAGCGTGTAGGGCTCGTAGCGACACCTGAATTTTAGAGGCAACCCTGCAGAGATGCCTGCGCACGTGCCGCTGAGAAACAACCCGGTGGCCCAACATTTCTGGTTATCATCACAAATCTGTATTGTGCAGGGAGAGACAGCTCCCCAACACGATAAACTCTGCGCCCCCGAAGCCAGATTGATGTCTGGAGCCAAATCCCGAAGACCATCAGCGTCCTGGGCAAGACCAAGATATTGCAGGACCGCACAGGAATTCCCTTGGCCACACGGAGACTGAACTCTGCTCTTTCCCGGGGAGAAACAACGGGAACATTCATTGGGCTGAAAAGAGACAGGAGGCGGAGGAGAGCTCGGGTGCTCCGCACGCACACCAGCAACTGGGAATTCTCATGCGGAGACTTTTCCTGTGACGCTGCTCCAAGATCAAGGTCAGGGTCAGCCCCAAGCTGGGCAAAGGCTTTGCAAACCACATCCCACACAGTGGGAATTGCTTTTATGTCCAGTTTTTAAGGGCTCAGCCTTACTTTGCTAACAAGGGACTTTCACATTTTATGGACCATAGCGTACTTTAACCGTGAAAGAGTGTTTTATCCCCCAGCCCGAAAAATCCCAAGTATCTGGATAATTTGATGAATTGCTAATACCACCGCGACAGATTCATCGCAACAGCTTCCTTGGAGCCTGTTCCCATTCTGCCCTTTGGTGCTGAGCTTCCAGCCGGGAGGTGAAGGCACTGCAGAGGGGGTGGGTGCAGAGGGCTCCCGGGAGCCCCGGGGGGGCTCGCATGGCATTCTCCCTTTCAGACCCCTCTTAAAGACTCGCCCAGCTGTACACACAGGCTTGACAGAAGCTAAATAACACCTCACAGCCTAACACCATCTGGCTGTGTTGGTGTTTGGCAAAGAAAACAGGCATACATCAGTACGAAATGAAAGGCTCGCAGTCACTAAAACCCTACAGGCGTCTGGTTCCCTTTCCAGGGCGTCCACGTCGCATCCGCTTTGCGAGCCCGGGCTGCAGTAGAGACCCACGTTCACGAGGCACGGGCCGTATTACACCCCGTGAAATTCATTTACAACAAATAGACTTCAAAGTCTAGAAGGAGCCGTTATGATCATTACCATAGATTCAACGATTAATTTAGATTAACGGAAGAATGCCTAAAGATAACCATATTATAGGAAAAAAAAAAGTTTCCAAAAGCAGAGAGCTCTAGGAAATGGGCAGAACAAGACGCCCCGCCTGGAAGATGCAGCTTCATGGATGCAGACAAGGAGCAAAGTGCCTGGAGCTGCTGGGAAAGCGCTGAATTCCTCGTTACTTGAAAACTTGGAAGTTTCTCCAAGCCATCTGCTCCAGAGAGAGGAGAAGGACCCGGCATGCACCCTCTGCCCTGCAGCAGAGGGACTCCCGGGGCAGCGACTGGGTCCCACTGTGGAAGTCCAATGCCCCGGCAGGTCAGAAACCAATGTTTGCAAGGAAATGAAAACAAATACTTGGTCTCTGCATCACAAGATGCTTGCAGCAGGGCCGGGGAAAAAAAGATGAGGGCGAAAGGCCTGAGGTTCAGCATGCACTGAGTTGTGTATGTGAGAAACATAAGCAAACACAGAAAAATTGGCAGGGAAAAAAAAAAACAAACAGTGATTCCCAGTGACTTGTGGGCTCCAATCATTAATGCCACAACCCCCCCGCACCCATGGGAGCCTTCCCGTAATAAAAATGCCTGTGGGAATGGTTGCATGGGCACCCTTGTGCCGCAGCGAGCAGCTCCAGGCTGTCAGACACCCACCCACCAGCGGCATCGCGGCGCTGCCGACCGGCACCTCCCATGCCAAACACCGCCCCGCCGCAGGACGCCCCACAGCCCACGGCCCGTCCCCTCCCCGCTGCTGGTTCGGTTTTTCGGTCCGAGGGTTTTCTTTCTTGCCAGCCTATGTGGCAAGAGGGACCTCCAGCCCAACTTGCAAAACTCTAAGAGCGATCGGTGTCACTGACAGATGCTGGGAGCTTAAGACGGGAGCCGAATGCGGGGGTTTAAGACTAATGAGTGCAGCGGCGACGCGGGGGGCTAACGATCAGCGCTGCTCCCTTCATCTTTCTACCGTGGGCTTCAAACTTGCAGAACTAAAGATACCAATCCCGGGTGAGCTACTGGCTCATCGCAGAACGCAGGAGAAGGGACCATACCTCGCACGCCACAGGTTTCCCGTGGAGCTGGTGGCCTCCTGCCTTGCTCTGCCTCGTGCTCGGGCGCCTGGCGCTTGTATATCCTGTGGGGCTGTGCCGCTCCATCCTCCCGAAAGCTGGTGGACACAGGTTCGATGAAATAGTCCTCGTTCATGAGCCGAAACACACCTTTCTGGCAGGGAGAGACAAAAGTTGTCACCGTGAAGCCATCTGCATCTAGCACAGACTCACACCGAAGAACCAGGGAGTGGGAGAGGGTTTGCAACATTTTCCAAGGAGGAAACAGGTCTTCTCTAAAGAAACTGGTTTTATGGATACCTTGAGCTCTAGACTCCCAGGCAGAAGAGAACAAAGCCGCATGGAGTGATCATTAAGAAAGCAAACAACTAAAAGAGACTCCACCACAAAGTGCAGCTGGGTGGTGGAGCCAAGGGGTGGGCGAGATGCTGAGATGGAGAAATGCCTTCTCCAGAGAGCCAGCGCACACCAGGAACAGGGGCAGACGCGGTCTCGGACCGTGCTCACGCCACCTCCCTCTGACCTTCCTGGAGAGGCTCTGGGGAGGCGGGCAGGCAGCCCGACTGTATAGGGTCTCACCCCCATATGACACACATAAACGTGATATACTGCCCTAGCCCACCGCTCCATGCTTCCCCACACCGGTCGCGTGTTCCCTGTGATACCGACCGTGCGCACCAGCGGCGTGCGAGTAATTCCCTGTAACGAAGCAGCAGCTCAGAGCACACTTTTTAGCGTTCTCAGAACACATTAGCTTTCCCTAATGATCACGAGACACGCGGCACATTGCTAAGCCCAGTTTTCCACGGTTTAGTACCTGTCTGACAAAAAGCCATGGTTAAGACTGAGCAGGGAAGGTTTAAAGCAACTTCAGGCTGAGTTTTGCTCGCGGTTTATGGGCTGCAGACCCTCCCGCAGCGTTGTGCTAACGCCTTTGGTGAGCTAATGATTTTTTCTGCTTCTTAAAAAACAATACTAATCCACAGCATTTGCACAATACTATTAATTTTCAACACACGTTACAGGCCTTAATGACGGGTTTGCCAACCACCACTACGAAATGAGTGTTTTCAGGTAACATGTTACATGGATGACAAATTATTTAACAAGCAGCTTCTTTTTTTGCTCTCCCGCCCGTGGTTAATTCCCGAAGAGGTGTTTCGTTCTCTCAACCAGAATGTCTTTCAAATCACCTGGGTGAGCCCGTTCACGGTCAGCAGCTCGGTTCTGCCTGACTCACGGATTTCTCAGCCTGGCGCAGACTTCGGCTCGCTGGCAGGACCAGGCCACGCAAACACTCCCAGAACCATCGCCTATGACCAGGGGTGCCCAGGCGTAAAGAGAGATTCACGAGAGCGTTCACCACACTTTCTCCTTCTGCACACACTGCAGCCATCACTGTTCCTCTCACAAACATTCAGAGAAAATCAATCAAGAGGCTGCGGGTTCCCCCCAGGCGCATCGGTCTCTTTTTTATCCGCATGATGGGCCTGGGTGTTTTCAGCAGCCTTCAGCCCCCCTGGAGGCAGGGGTGCTGCACGAGGGTGCCGAACACCCTTAGCTGCTGTTAAATTTAGTAGGAGAAGAGCAACCCACACCTTCCAGGTCGTGCCCAGCTCCTGTCCTGCCAGTCCTGCCCTGCCTTCAGCCACGGCGGGGAAGGTCTGGGCTCTCCTCTTGCGGCTGCAGGGGATGGGGAGGCAGCAGCGACGCTCCCCGCTGCACGCCCATGCGCTCCGCTCCCCTGCCTGAAATCCAGCGGCTCGCTCCTGCGCCGCCAGGCAAAGCGCAGTGATCTGGGTGGCCTCTGCAGACCTTCCACTTAAAAGCCACCCCGCTCCACCGGGCATACTCCGCAGACAGACACACACGGCCTTTATTTAAACACAGGAAGCTTGGAATGCAAACACAGCCCCCAGCCGAACGAAGCCACCTGCGGCAGCCCGCAGGCCGATGATCCGATGGAGTTATCGTCCCTCCAAACCCAGAGACCCCCGGGCGTGAGCACTGCTGGTGATCCCTCCCTCCGCAGCGGCACCTGCCGCTGCCCCACGCCCATGCTGGGGACATGGGGGGGTTCCCAGGGTCCCTGCCAAGGAGAACCCCCCGCTACACCCACCGCCTGCGGGGAACCCCCGCGCCTCTGTCATCCCACGGCCCCTGCCGGGAACCCCCCCCCCGGGACCCCCGGGGACCGGTCCCGGGAGCGGATGCCAGCGAATGCAGACGGGCACATTTACACCAAAATCCCGAATTTGCCTTGCTGACCGCCGGCACAAGAGTCTTATTTGTGAAAGTCACTTCGCTTTTCGGCAAAACTTACGCTCTTACAGGTCACTATCGCCTTCGACAACATTTGCAGTGGAGTAAGGTAGGGGAGGTGTTCACAAAACGCAGGGAAGGTTCACGAGACGGGAGCTGCGTTACCACAAACACCTCCAGGTCTCACACACCTTGTTTTCAGATGTGTTTCTCATAATCCTACGTTTATGTACTAGAGGATGGAGGCGACGTGAGAATTGCTCTCTTCGGGAATTCAGACACAAACAAGTAAACCCAGTCCCGGAGAGTTCCCAAACCACTGGAATCCATGGGAAATTTACAGTCAGCTCATCCACGGCCGCATCAAACCTACGCGATGAGATCCCGACTCCGCTGCTGTCGGGAGGAGTATCGCTATGGCTTTTAGCAGAAAAAAGGATTTCACACAGCTTCTGCTATTTGCTTATTGACTAAAAATCTCTGTACTTACCAGGCCATCACACGTGCTGAGCGCGGCCAGCCCTCCCGTCAGCACCCGGCTCCGAACCTCCCCGATCATATGGCAGGAGTTGTACGTGTGAGACTGGATCTTGGCCCTAGCGATCCCCCCGTATCGCCTCTCGCTGACGAACCCGGGCGCCAGGAGGTTGTTGTTGAGGCTCAGGTTGAATTTCAGGGGTTCTCCTTTGTAACGCAGTTCATAGAAGGCGAGAAACTTGCTCCTGGAGGAAGGCGACCTTCGGTGAAGCGCTCGGTGGGACAAATCGTAGGACAGGAATGATCCGCTCTCATCAACCTTGATGGGATGAACGATGTCGCTGCTGGAGTACGGCAGTTTCCCTGGGAAGAAAGGGGTCCAGTGGTCAGCTTTAGGGTTGATCGCCATTCCTCTCCCACCCCTTCAGCTGGGCGCCGAACTCCCAAGGCAGCCCAGTGGGGTTCAGGTACCCAAACACCAGTTGGATCTGGTAACTGGTGCCTGCTGCTGCTGCCAAAGGCACGGCAGGGAAGGGCAGGAGCCCCAGGGCCGTGGGGTGCATGGGGCCCCCCGCTGCCCCTCCTGCCCCGGGGGTGGCAGGGGCTGGGATTTTCCCTGGGAGAGGCTTTGGGTAGGGAGGAATGGAGGTGGGTAAGGGGGGGCTGCCCGGCTCCGGGGCTCTGCACGCTCGTTCCTGCTGTTTAATCACAGCTGCCGCGTGGGGGGGGGGGGGGGGGAACAAAAAACCCCACCAAACAAAAAATTCCCCAAATCCCAGTTTTGAAACGGTGTTCGGAAGCCGCCTCTGGGGGCAAAGCTCGAAGCGCCCCGGAGCTTCCCCAGCCGGGTCCGCAGCGCTGCGGCCACGGGGGAGCCGGAGGGAGCCGGAGGGGAGCGGGGGGGGGGGGCCGGGGGCCCGGCCCGCGCCCCGCCGGGCCGCGGAGCGCGCGGCGGGGGGCCCGGGCCCGGCCCGGGGCGGCCACGCTCCCCCGCGGAGCGCCCCGCCTGCACCCCCGCACCCCGCCTGCACCCCCGCGCCCCGCCACCGCCCCTACCCGCACCCCGCGTCCCCCCCCCCCTCCCCGCGGACCTGTCCGCGCGGTCCCTCCGCCCGCCTGCGCGCCCGCGGCCAGCGCCAGCGCGGCGGCCAGGAGCGTGCCCGGGCCGGGCAGTGCGCGCCTGCCGCCCCCCGCGCGGCCCGAGGGCGCCCCCATGCGGCCGCCGTGAGGGCGGCCCCGTCGCGGGGCTGCGCGGATTTCGGCGACAAGGGAATCAAGGGGGTTGCCCGGGGGGCTGCCGGGGCTCTGCCCTCGCCGCGTCGTGCTCGGTTTTGTGTTCAGGGTGAGACGCGCGGGAGATGCAAACCCGCGCACCCCGGCGCCGTGGGGCTCGGCGGGGCACGCGGGGACCGGCAGCCCCTTCCCCCTGCGGCAGGCGGGGTGCTCCCGCAGCGCCGCCCCCTCCTCCGCCGGCCTGAGCCCCAAGGGGGGGGGGAATGTCTAAAAACCAGCAAAGCCGGTGGGGTGGGCGCGGGCTGACAGCGCCGGGCTGCGGGAGCGCCCGCCCCGCTCCCCCGTGGCTCCGCCGCCGGCCGCGGGATGGGGTCAGGGCCCGGGATTGGGGGCGGAGGGGATCTAGACGGGCCCGGGGGAAAGGAGGGGGGTGCCTACCCAGGGGGGCAGTGGGTGACACCTTCAGGGGCTCCCCGAGCCCTCGCGTCCCGTCCCGGGCGGAGGGAGCGCAATAAGTGTAGAAAAGCAGAAAAAAAAAACAAAAAACGTTCTCTCCGCCGCCCCGCGCGCGGCAGGGCTGCTGGGGGGCCAGGCGGCACCGGCAATCCCGCAGCTTCCCCGGGCGGCTGCGGCTGCACCGCTGCCGGCCGGGAGGGCGGGTAGTTAATTACTGAAGCGATAATGAACTATGCAAATGAGCGGGCAGGGGCGCGGTCGAGGACAGTGGAGGGAGACCTGTGCGCGTGGCGCCCGGCTAGCTCAGTCGGTAGAGCATGGGACTCTTAATCCCAGGGTCGTGGGTTCGAGCCCCACGTTGGGCGCATTAGTTTTTCTCCGTCCACGTTTTTTTTTTTTTTTTTTTTTTTTTTTTTTTTTTTATTCCGTTTTTCCACTGGCGCTCCTCACGGCCCTCAGCAGCCAACAACGGACAACCAAACCGATACGTTATCCCCCCGGAGTGCGGGGGGGGAGTGGGGTGGTGGTGTCTGGACGCGGGGCGCTCCGCCCCGGACTACAAGTCCCAGCATGCTCCGGGGCAGGCGGCGGGGCGCAGCGCGCCTGCGCGGCGCGGGGAGGCGGGGGGGGGGGCCGGGCCGGGGCCGGCCGCGCTAATGCGGCGGAGGTGGTGGGCCCCCGCGGGGAGGGGGCGGGAGGAGGGAGAGTCACTTATAAATGGCGCCCAAGCAGGACCCCAAGCCCAAATTCCAGGAGGGTGGTGCTGGGGGGGGGGGGTGAGGTGGGGCGAAGGCTGAGGTGGGGCGAAGGCTGAGGTGGGGCGGCCTGGCGGGGGGGGGGGGGCAGAGGCCTGGTCGGGAGCGGGCGGCGGGGCTGGGTGGGCCAGAGAGAAACAAAGGGAGATTTAAAGGGGAAAGGAAAAAACCAAAAAACCCAACAAATCGCGCTGGCGCTTCTGAAGAGCCGGGGTGCGGCGTGTGCTGAGGCCGCGGGGGGTGTCCCTGCGGCGGGGGCATCGGCCCGGGGCGGCTCCCAGCGGAACAACGGCTGCCCCGGGCGCGGTGGGGCCGGCCCCTGCCCTCGGCCAGGCCGCTCCTTTGTAATCAAGCGGGGGGTAATTACGGTGCTCGGCCTGGCAGCGCTCGTGGCTCCGGGGCAAGCTTTCGGTGAGGCCTTCAGCCAGGCCGGGCTCGGGCTCCGGTGTTCGCCGTCCCTCGTTGTTTGGTTTGTAGCTGTCGCCGCTCGGCCCTCGCGCTGTGAGGCTGTGTGGGGAAAAATGAGTTCCCGTCGTCTTTGTCCCTTCCTCTTCCTCATCTCCCCTAGCAATAAGACGTGGGGCTTGCCTGTCCCCCGTTATTCTAAGTACGCTTCGTTTTCTCGCAGGCGTGGACGTTCATTGGCATTAAACCCGTTGAAATCTCCCCAGTCTGTCAGGATTTTTATTTTCTTGGGCTTGAAACACGGTTATTATTTGCTCTGCCTTGCAAGGGAGCTCAGTGAGGGATGGTCATGCGGGAGGAGTCGCAGGGGCAGTGCTGGAGTCCATGTTCACAGCAAAGCACCAGATTTTATTTTAGGTGAATAAGGGTTAGGATTATGCTTTTCCTGAGACTTATTTCGTGTACATTTTGATTTTTAGATAATGGCTGTGGTTGATACTAATACAGGTAAATGAAAACGCTAGACAATGGTAAATGCAAACTTACTTCCCCCTTCCTCTCTTCGGCTTCGAAGCAGGGCTTTCTACATGACTCTGATTTATCTTTAAAAGCACAGTTTGCAGAAGAATGACTGCAAGCCAGCCATTCTGGGCAGCTTAAACACTGCTGTGCTTGTGCCCACTTCATGGCTGCTTGTGTCGGACACGTGCAGCAGTGTTCTGTGCCATGCATTAATACCAATGGTATTATTAACCCGCAGAAATAATCGAGGTTTTGGCATACAGTTCAAGTAATTAATGTGAAATCAAGTGAACTGCAGAATTCCAAGCTGAAATTATGTTCACAGCTGTAGGAATATGAGCAACCTAAGTTTAGTACAGCAGTCAAATCTTTTAGGCTTTTTTCCACAACATAAATGTGTTTGTGATCTCAACTCTTACATTAAAAGGGAGAAAAGTGCTGTGAATAAAGCTTCCTGCAGGCCTAAATGCCTTATTGTAGCCCTTCACAGTGTGACAGATGAAAATGATTTTAATCCTAGATTTTTAAGCTAAATGTACCAAGAGTGGTAGGTAGACTTAAGTTATCCGTATGGGCATTTTTCACAAAGCAAAGGGTGAAGAGGAGACTGAGTTTATTGTGAAAGCCTGTAAAAGCTAGGGAAAGCTAAATGTCAAGCTAGAAGTGTGAGTATACCCCTCGCAATGAAGGGACTGATGTATTTATGCAGACATGAGAGATGAGATCGCCATTGGGGCAACTATAATTTAAGAGTTGTAGGTGTTTAAGGTGTGCTGCAGCTCGACACTGACTTTTTTAGAGCAAGTACAGAAGAACCTCAGAAATCTCAACTTCTGAGTCATCTCAGGCAGATTTTTTTTTTTTTTTTTTTTTACTTCTATGGATGAGATTTCTGTTTTCTGGCCTGTTCTGAAGATGCTCGTTAGCCTGCCAGTCTGATGTCGATGGGAAGGCTTCATCGGCAGGTGTATCCTTGATCCACAGATTGAAAACCTCTTCTTTCTATAAATGCTCTGCATGTAAAACACTCAAAGGTGTGGCCGTTTGGATTCTGACTTCCAGGAGCTTTTCCTCATGGGAAGCTTTTGACGGTGCAGTGGGGCCAGAAGATGTGCCCGCCTGGAGCCGAACCGATGTCTGAGCGGCACACATGGGCCAGTGTGGCGGCCATTCGCAGGCAACAGAAACGTTCTGTTGTAGCTTGGTGTTCGGGGCTGTTAACAGAGCATGCGCCGATATTTTCTACCAGCTATTTCAGCTAAAGAGCTGTTCTCCTGCAAATACTGCCTTTGGGATAAGGAATCGGCCGTGGGTGTTTCGCCGGAGCAGCGGCAGGGCGTAGGCCGGAATGGTCGGTGGATTCGGAGGAGAGGCCTTGTGCATGTCTGCGCCCAGCTGGGAAGGAGCGAGAGATGTTAGGTTATCATGAAAAGAGAAGAACCCTTTCTGCAAAACTGAGATTCATGTTGTGGTTTTTCAAAAAAATAAATAAAAGGAATTGTTGGTAGCTGTGGACATCTTACCGAGAAAGACCTCGCACAATAATTGAAATAGAGATGTGTTTTCCAGTAGTGCTAGTGAGCACTATGATGCATGAGGATAACAACATAACTTCTGGTTGTCAGCCCTGATGATAAAGTGATAAAGACATTTCTTTTTAAAATAAAAGTACTGAGTGTATCAAAGCGGGCACTTCAGTAAGAACCTTTCTAACCCTTTTTCATTCTTGATCCATAGAAGCATTTTACCAGTCGAAGTACATTTCGGACCCAGTTTTGTGTTCTTAGACTTTACTGTGAATACTCCTTTCAGTTCTATGGAGGGCATGGGATCCTGCAGATTGGATAATAATGAAATCTTAAAACATGAGCAGTTCTTTCTAGTCAGCGTAGGAATAAAATAGTAAGTGTATAGTTGTGTTGTTCAATTGGAGCCTGGATGTGTTGGAAGAAAATGTGACCAGTAGCTGTGCTGGTTGAAACAGCTGTATCTGCTTGTCTCCCAGTCTTGGTGGTGGTGGCATCCGAATCTTCCCTCACCTGCTTCAAGTGAAATCGGTTTTGGTTTGTCGTCAGCCACCCGACAAACTGCGTAACTGCCCTGCCCCTGCCAGAAGTGTGTTTTGGGAATGAGTGGGGGAACTGCTCTGTCCCCTCACCAAAAAAAAAAGTTGAGATGTGGGGATGTTCTATTTCTGTTTGCAGAGCAAATGTCTGGTTCAAAGTTTCATTAATGTCGAATTATGTGCCTGTGGGGTAAAAAGAGGCAAATTAAGCCAGAATGGAATAGGATTCCAGAGGGTCACAGTTAACGGTACTGTGTGCCACTGACTGTATTTATCACTTGAATATGCAGAAAGGGATTTTGAAAAGTAGCGTAAATTTACAACGGAGGGTACTTCTAAGCCTGTAGCCTGTGAACGGGTCATTCCTGAGCTGCTCACAAGGCAGAAGGTACCCAGAGCTGTGTTACTGGTGAGACAGCCCGCTTCTGCGGGCCTCCCCCCAGCCCGGTCGGGGGGCTGAGTGAATACCTGTGTATGTGTGCTGCACAGCATGCACACGGTGACTGCGACGGCTCTCTCCTGTCCTGGGTGCCCTGCAAGCAGTGGCAAGATCTGGATGTGTGCTACACCCTGGAGTGCATTATGCAGCTTGTCTCTCTGAAAATGTGAGGTACAGCAGCTTTCAAGGAGGAAACATCTGTACTCGGATATCCTGTGCTAAATTCCCACAACATAAGCACACAATAAGACCTTGCCGTTAAGGAAAAACAGACTGAGGAACGATTTCTTCCTACTTAAAAACCACAAAGTGAACAATTTTTCTTGCTGTTGCACAAACCTGGCATTCTTCTGCCTGCAAGTCGGATGGGGAAACAGTGTCGGTGTGTCTCTCTCTTCCTGACTTCATTGAACTAGAATGACCAGGTGGTGTAGTTCCTGCAGAAAAAGGAGTGCTAATAGCAATTGTTCTCATTTGTGCCAGGAGCTTAAGATGCAGAGGTGACATCTTTTATGAGCGCTAATTTCCTGCTCCCAATCAAAACGCAATGTCATGGAGACTAAAGAATTTCTTAAGGCAGGACAGTTTTACTTGCCTACTGCTGGAGTACTAGGGCTGAAGTAGTCCATTTGTATCAAGCCAGTGTGTTTTGGTGTCTGTGTCTGAAATCCAAGGCTTTGAAAAAGCTCTCCGTGCCAGCCTTGCAACAGGATGCAAGGGTGTCTGTAATTTGTGTGGGCAGTGGCTGGAACTACGGGCAGGGATGGAAGTTTTGGTGCCAGTTGTTTGCCGAAGTCACCAGCCGTTCTGCAAAACGCTGGGCATTGCTTGGGCATGGTTTGCATGCAGCTGCCCTCGCGTGAGCGCTCTTCAGGGAGGTCCTCGGGAATCTTTGCTTCATGGCCTTAAATAATTGGAGCTCTGATCCTCCTTTGTACGAGAGTGAATCTGCTTCTCGAACACCAGCCTGCTTCTCAAATCAGTATCTGCCTTTGAATTTCTTTCTAGGTTGACACTGGATTCATTCAATGTTGTAACTGATGACATATTTTACAGAAATGGCACATTGGTGGTGTTCTAAGATGTTTATCTGCAACTTTCTTTCAGGTGAACGAGTGCTTTGTTTTCATGGACCTCTCCTTTATGAAGCAAAGGTATGTGTGGTTGCGTATTGCTGCATGTGGTTCTGACTGTTCCCCAAGAAAATAAGGAATTGTATTAGTTTACCTGCTGTGCCTCACTAGATAGGATTAAGGACTGAAACTAAAATGAAGGAAAACATGATAATGTATGAGATTAGTTTTAAATCCTGGAGCTCTGTATTATAGAAAAATATCAGAAAACCCAATGGTAGTATGCAGCTATTCTGGTAAACTGGGTGGTCTTACGTGTTGAACATCTGGTACACCTATGTTCCCGGAACGCTGGACAGCATTTGTGGCCGTAGGCCTTGGTGCTGGTGCTAATGCATGAGCTGGTAGGTTAGCTGTGGTTTGAGCTTCCTCAGAGGTGTAGGTGGCTGAGTACAGTCAGGGTCTTCAAATGGGACAACGCTGCAGAAGATAATGCTGGATTAAAGCGACAAAGGAAGTGGCATTCTCAGTTCTGCCTTTTTAACTGCAGAAACCATGCATTGCAAATTTGTGACTTGCAGGAGTATCCCTACTGCTTCAGCTGCAACACTTTCAGTGGTGTGCTTACCTTGGGGGCCTTAAGCGGATGTCACTGCCATGCCATCTGTTTTACTGAAGGGATAGCTCCTGATTTGACTGCCTGTTTCCACTTCCTCTGAAATTGAAACAAAGGGCTTTTGTAGCTGTGTGGATTGGAAGACTTGCAGAAATTCCTGGGGCACCTTAAACAGAGATTTAAATCCATTAGGTTTTTGTGTCAGTAAATGTTAACTGATGGAAGAGCTGCAGAGAGGTGGTAGTAGGGAGGCAGCTAGAAATCATAGAATCATAGAATGTTTTGGGTTGGAAGGGACCCCTAGAGGTCATCTAGTCCAACCCCCCTGCAGTGAGCAGGGACACCACTAACTAGATCAGGTTGCTCACAGCCCCATCCAACCTGGCCTTGAATGTTTCCAGGGATGGGGCCTCCACCACCTCTTGACACCACTACTTGACATATCATCAGGAAATAGTCATTGTAATGTTAAAATAACATCCAAGGCATTGACAGGGGATGGGCTGGTCTAAATCACTTTAGTGATTCTACTGTTTTCTCCCGTGCTCTAGAGCTGGAGGACAAGTTCATTGTGAGTGCATGCTCAGTGTTGTCTGCTGCCAGTGCCTGCCCAGGTGCTAGTAAAGAGAGGAGAGTCATCAAGGCTTCTAGTTTTGTGGAAACAGACTTCTGTTGGCAGCAATCTTAACCCTTTGGTCAATTAAACAGCCCGGAGCTGCTACGGCGGTGTGCTTCTCCATGCTGCGCTGTGCCCCTCTTCTCCTTTACACAAGGGTGGAATGAGTGGTGTAGGAGCTGGCTCTGCCAGCTTGCTGTGCTAGGAGCTATTTCCCAGTTGGTGAGATAGCTTTTGGCTGGCTATTTATTTTGAGAGTCAAAATGAGCCACTGGTGCAGTAGTATATCAAACAAGATTAGCATATCTTTACTCCTAGTTGCAGGCCTAGGTGAGTTTAAGGCATTTTGGAGATTAGTACTGAAATATGATGTTCCTTTCTATGCTAACAATTAAATCTTTCTTAATTGGAGAGGAAGGAGTCACCACAAAGGTCTTGAGAAAATGCTGTACAGCAGAAGGCTCTGCCCTCTCCAATACTTAAAAGATAACTCAATTAGCATGGAAAGGAAATAGCAATTATGACTTTAATGAGTCGTTTTTTACTTCAATGGAAAAAATCCTTTAAAAGGGACTAAAAACTAGAGCCAAAGAGGGTGATTCTTCATGTTTTACAACAGCCTCGTTATTTCATCATTGAAGTGGTATGGTGACATCTGTACCTTGGTGTATCCAGAACAAGACTCGATACCTTTCTGGACGGAGTGCCTTATCCAAGCTGAAGTTGGTGGATTTAATTTGTTGTGGCTAAGACATTCAGGGATATGGGTTATGTAGTTTCTGTTCTGGGCTCTGCTTTTGCAGGAAGAGGCATGTCTCTGGCTATGTTTTTCTTTCAAATAGATGTGGTAGCTTGAGCTCTTACGTGCCAGACTGCAGGGGTAGGAGGAAGCTGTGTTGTTACTGGGCAGCGTGCACGGTTGTTCCAGCTCACCTGGATGAGCTGAGGCAGGGTCTTGCAGGCTGCAAGTAGGGCTACATTAAACTTTAAGGCAGAAAAGATTGGGAGGGACGCTTTTGAGTCTGAATGATACTGTGGAGTGGCTGGAGCAACCTTGTTATTTATGTGTTCCCTCTTGTAATGGTCTTGCCTTAATATCAGTGTATGAGGAAGTTACTGTGTTCATAGGCCAGTCTTTTGATGGAAATAACGTTTTTATTTACCTCATGTATACATTCTTAACCTAGAAAAAGCCCTTACTGCAACTCTTTCAACTGAACATAATGCTCTCTCTGTGGCTGTAGAGATCCATATTATTTATTTTACTTTTGAAGACTCCTCTACTTCAGCCAGCTTACCTGTCTGTGAGGTAGGGGCCTGCATGTGAACAAGCTCTCTAGTGAATGGCTTTTGGCTAACCTGGGGGTAGTGAAGTGACTGCTTGTTTACTCTTCTGGTCATCCTCAGGGGTCTCTGATCCTTCTTGTGAAAGAAGGTGTCCCTTTGGATAGCTGAGCAGAGTTGCTTGTTTGCCTAGCCCTTCCAAAGCCATCAACAGGCAGTAACTTGTGTTAGAGAACTTACTTTCTGCTGTGAAACAGCTGCCGGTATTTCAATCGCTTGCATGGAAATCTCTGCATGTTTATGCTCCAGAAGCTAAAAAAGCAAAACTCAGATCACTCTGTTCTCACTGGTACTGACTGAACTTTCTTCTCTATTCCAGTGTGTAAAGGTTGCCATAAAGGACAAGCAAGTGAAATACTTTATCCATTACAGCGGTTGGAATAAAAAGTAAGTATTGCATAAAATGAAAGCAGTATTTAATTTTCCTTTATGGGGAAAATGCAAGCTTTGTCAGTTTGAATGTGAGCCTGGTGGACTAGCACTGCCATGTCTGTGTCCTTAGGAGATTGTTTCTGAAATCAACCTAAATGGTTTTTTTTATACATAAGCCAATGATTTATAGTAACACAAAGAAAACATTGCCTAACTAACTGTTTCCTTCAGAGCCTCGGTTGTATAGAGACTAGCTTAGGTTGTCAGTAGACTGATGGGAATGCTTTATAGCGCTCTGTTTGTTCAAGTTTGAAAATAGTTACTGTAATTCCTCCCTGGCAGAAATACCTAGTACAAAAACTTCCTTGTTTATGTGTTGGTAGGAGAGGCAACCCCTGCTGAGGTGGAGCAAAACCCTCTACTCAGATACACAGTGTACTTACTTTTATACCACTTTTGGCAGCAAAGCTTGGTAGCAAAGATTTGGAGAAGTGTCCCTTAGCAAAGGCTGTGGTCAGAATGGGAAAGCCTGTCTATTTTAGTCCTTCACAGGAGCAGGCCTAGCCTGTATTTCAGTTCTTGCCTCTTGTGCTAAGGTAAAGTCAGAGATAATTTTCCCTTCTGCAAAAATGGTAGGATTCTAGGTGAGAAATTTCTGAAGAATAAAGACGTCTCCATGAAATAAATGTTCAGCCTATTAAAGGTGAATACTTCCCTGAGATTATCTCATTTATGTACTTGTCTTTTTTCTTTCATTTTAATTCTGTGCTGTCACTGGGCTTTGAATTCAGGAAAAGTGGGGTTTTTTTCTTAGCAATTAAAAGCTTCAGCTCTTCAGACTCCAGAAGTCTTTCAAAGAGCCCTTTTTCCCATGTTACTTGGTTTTGTTTAATTTCAGTGTTGCAGACTTGAGTGAAGACTCCTAGTCACTAGTATCTTGATCTCACTGGCATGACTAAAAGCTGAACTTCGTGGTTTAATATGTAAATTTTTTAAATGCATCCGCACACCCTCCCTGCCAAATGGACAGATAAATGTTTTGTTGTAAACACCGACAGTTACAGGAAGTGTAATTGGTTCTTATGGTGGCTGCTGTATATTAATAAGGCAGCATAAATTTGATACTTCCTTTCCTTGTTTATCTCTGAAGGGTGCCGTAAGTGATGTCGTGACTCCTGCTTTTCTTGCTTGCGCTGTTTTGAGTTCTTTTGCCTTCAAGCTTCCAATTAACTACATTAAAAGTGGCGTTGCTGCAAGATCTAGACAACTGGGGCAATATGACTCATTAATTTTGGTTTCTATAATTATGGTCCTTTGTTACTTGTTAATTGCTCGACTTCCTAATTTTTTTTTTTGCAAATATCAACAGTTAGGATACCAAAAAAGTTTCTTCATCATAGAATATAAGGTGCCGCACAGTTATACAGCACTTTCGAAGGTCTCTTGCAGCTGTACAGGCAGGAGTAAGATAAGTGGCTTAAATATCTGACCAAAGCACTATCCTAAAAACATAGTCTTAGAGCACGTACAGCTGGACATGTGTTTCTCTAACTTTTGGATGCTAAGCTTGCCTTGTCGTAACGCTCGTGAAGACCTTGTACTCCTGTAGTAGTATTGGGTTTGACACCTTAATGCTCTAAGACTGGCAGCTATTGCCATGAAATGAAAATGACACAGAGCTCTCTATACATAGAGCTTTAACTTGCATACTTTAGAATAACTGGGCCACTTTTAATGTGTTTTATTTGAAATAAATTGTCAGATTGCTCAGATAATCCACTCTTTGTCAAAGTGGAATTCTTGCTCGTAATGGCAATTTCCCCAACACCTGTTCTCTTAAATCGTTCACTTCAGATTCTTCAAATATTCATGCCATCTTGGTTTCCTTCACAGACAGAAATCAGAGCTCTTCTTCTTACAGTAAGATCTTATTGCTGAATTTGTTAACCTATAAAATGTTGGAATAGATAAAGGAAACTTGCTTCATAATATAGTTACGGCCACAGGTGTCCCATAATTTAGTAAGCGTAGAATTTTATTTTTTTTCCCTGAGATGCTTCTTTTAAATTAAAGACAGTCCCCTCCCTCCTAAATTGCTCATCCTTCAAGTTTGGGAAACTCTTTGGAAATGACTGAGGGTTACACTTCCCTAGAAAAAAACGTTACAGCTTCAGTCAGTGGGGAATGTGTTTGGTAATTTACACTTCCAGTTGTGCCAGTCCATGACTTGACACAAAAGCAGAGTTCAGTCTCAAATTCTGTGAAGCTTTTAATTGTCTGTTGTGTGTAGAATGCAATTATGTAATGTTTTTGAGTGATCGTTTGATTTTTTTAAAATTTTTTTCAGCTGGGATGAATGGGTTCCAGAAAGCAGAGTGCTCAAATACGTGGATACCAATTTGCAGAAACAAAAAGAACTTCAAAAGGCCAATCAGTAAGTACTTTTGTTAGAAGGACTTGTCAGTAAATAATTTTTTTTTAGAGAGCTTCAATCCAACAACTATATATCAAGGGAAGTCAGTGAGGTGTTTTTTTTTAAAAAAAAAAAAAAGCAAAACAAACCTTCAAGAGGTGTTCATATGTTCATTTATTTTTGAGATGCTTTGGCTTAGAGGCGTTCTGATCTTTGGCCTCGAGCAGTTTAGAAAGAGCAAGTTGCTCCTTATTTTTAAAATTGTGACTTGAGGTTTTGAGGAAGAGTAGGTTGATGAAACGGAGAGGCAGCCTAACTGCAAGTACATCCTGTAATGTGGAAACTGGGTGGCTAAAAACATCCCTTGTGCAGTGCAGTATCCTTAAAATATATTGTTACGTGATAAGGATCTTCCCAGACAGCTTGAGGATGCCTACAGATACTTTTATTTTTTTTTTAATGAGCGCTGATCTTCTGTTTCTTTACTAGAAATGCTTTTATTGAGAACTTGTTTCATATTTTTCAGAAGCAGTGTGCTGCTTCCGCATGATTCAGAATAACAAGGATGGTGGGAGGGATAGGAAATGGGTGTTTGCACCACTAAGTGTTGTATGAAGAAGCCTAAATCTTCTTGATACTGAGTTGAATATGTTCCTGCTCATGACATATATTGATTCACAAAGCCATTTACTGGACTTTCTCTAAATGTTTTTCATAACCTGTTACCCTTTGAAGGAAAGTAAGATTCTTTTTCCATTAAAGTCTTACTGATTTACTTTTTTTTTTTTTTTAAAAGGGAACAATATGCAGAGGGGAAGATGAGAGGTGCTGCTCCGGGCAAGAAGACTTCTGGTCTGCAGCAGAAAAATGTTGAAGTGTAAGAAGCTTTTTATTTAAAAACAAAACCAAAACAAGCCACCCCAAACACCTCCCAAGCTTTTGCTTGTCAGTTTTACTACTGATCTTTAAATAGTATTTTTCTTGGAAAGGTTCTGCAGGCTAAACTTCATGACTTCTGACACAACCCATTCAAAAGTTATGTTTAACTTTCATAAAATCAAAAAGGCCTTTGAAGCATTTTATTAAAACTGCCTTCTTAGATCGTGCAGTGTTTGATACTGCATCAAGGTACTGGGTAGACACTAGCACTCTGTACTTTTTTGCACTCTGTTCCTCTTAAGCTAGTGAACTGACACTCAAAAAGTGTTGAGTCCATGTAGGACTCGTGCATCTCAGTGAAACCAGTTTCTCTACAGAATTTTACAGTTCTTCCAAGCTGTGCGAGCACTTCTGAATAAAATCTTTAAAATGCCTTGCCTTCTTACTGTACAATTGTTAAAACAGCATTTAAGGAGTCTTTGTTTTGCTGTTTCTGACAAAACTAAACCTATATGCTATTAAAAATGGTTTTGCATCTTAAGAGACCAGAAGCAAGCTCAGACATCTATTAGAAAAAGTAATTTCGGGATGTAACTTGTCAGTTTTCTTTAATTCCATCCTTTTTGTTTTTCTGAATAGGCTTGTATGGTGTTATGTTCAGATTCTCATACAATCAGTACAGCTCTACTGCTTTGCTCGTGTGCCATGAAACTCTTCTGTTTGGGGTAGTACTTCACTTAATTATGAAGGTGGTCATTACTAATGTGGTGTTCTGAACTCCTAACTTCATTTATGATTCAAGTCTTCGTGAGGACGCTGCTGAAATGACATCAATTCCTAAGAAGAGCATTTGGCAGCAGCCTCAGACTTCATGTCTCATTTATGGGCAACTTTGTTATGAAACCTGTATCATTGATTTGAGAAGTGCAACAGTAGTGGTACGGGTTTTTTCTTTTCTCTAGATCCTGAATACAGATTTCACTTTGGGCTTAGTCAAAGCCTAGCCAAGGCTGTAAATTGGCTCTTGGTCTCTGGAACAGGGAGTCGATGGATCTGGCCATAATGCTGCATGCGTGCTCCCTTGTGGTCTGTAGCTGTAGATTCTGAGATGCTTTAACGCCACCCGTTCGGTGTGCTCTGTCAGCTCAGGATGGACCTCTGACGGGGACCTAGTCGCCTGTTTGTCTTCATTTGGGGGTGAAAAAATCCCAAACAATATGTCTGTTTAGACAGTTCTTAATGAATGTCATTAAAATCTAATTAAAACAGATCTAAATCATGACCATTACTAATTCAGCTACTTAAGGGGTTGTTGCACCAGAGTCGTCTTGCATTTTAGTCAGTGGGAGTAGAATTTAAACTAATGTGCAACTTTGACTCAGGTAGTGATGACTCAGTTGTAAATGTCTACAATTTGCATTATAGAGAACGTCCCAACAGTAACTTCAGGATTAGGTTCCCCATACTGTCAGCTTTAGTCATCTTGGTAGTTCAGGCTGATGACAGCAGGATGAGTTGTTCTCTCTGGCTGAGTAAATGCTAAATGTTAACCTGTGCTTGAAATGAAAGTTGGCTTCATCCTCTCAACCACACCTAATAATGTTGCATCCAAGGAGACCCACACAGCACAAATGACTTCATCTTAAGCCTCTGTGTAACCCTAAAGCTTGAAAGGACGTTACCAGGTCTGTCTTTACTCTCTGGTTGAAACCAGTTGGGGAAAGGGAGTGGCTTTGCTTTTTGCTGTCATCACTATCCTAAGCGTGGGTGGTTGTTTCTAGCACAGCAAAACAGACAATAAGCTAATTCTCTGAAGCTTCTGTTTCACATTGATTGGAAAAATTAATTCCTTGATGGTGGATTTTCAGAGTTGTAAAGGGGAAGAAGGAGAACTATTGTCATTAGAACAGCAGTCTTGCATTATGGAAGTTATTTACAACAGGGTCCATATGCTTGTTGCACTGATCTTGCTCCTAGTCTCTAGCCATTACCAGCATCCAATGCATCCTTCTGAATTAGACCTGTGCTTCTTTCAACAAAGTCTCCCTATTTTTCTTCCCTGTTTGGAGGCTGAGGGAGAGGAAGTACTTTGACTCACCCTAGCAGTGATGCAGGGTTGTGATACTGATTTATTATTGACCAAACTACTGCTTCTCAGATCCTGCTTACAGCTAAAGGCAAGATGGCTTCTGAAAAACCTCAAAATACAGTTCCAAAATAAAGCTTCTGGATTGTTCTCATGTTGTAACTCTAAGGTCGTTGCAGATACACGAAGTACTGATGGTGGGGAGGGGGAGAAACTGATCACGCAACTATTTTAAAAGGGTAACGCTGTCAACCTATTTGGGCCTCAAAATTTACCTTTTGTAGCATTCTTGGAGGATTGGACAGAGGGGAAGGTAACATATTTTGAAACTTACTCTTCAGATAGCCAAACAATAATGGAAAGGAAATCACAATCTAAGCATAACTTATCCTCCAGGAATGTTCAGTAAGACTATAATATGCTGCTAAAAAGGTAAATTTTTGAATCTTAAATAGATTCTCTTTAAGGCTAAACACTAGGTCTGACATTCTTTCCTTAACTCAACCCCCATTGTGCCTAGATTTTTCAGACGAGATGGAGCGCATACTGTTTGCTGTTTGGAGACCCCTACAATATCGACGCGGTGAGTTAAGGATGGATTGTCAAACCAGGATTTTCATCCTGAAATCCAAATCTCCTTGCTTTCATAGATTTCTTTTAGAGACTCTTAAAGTCCTCAGTTGTAATAATATAAGCTTTGGTAGCAGTTCAGTTAACAATTGTAAGTACTGCAGTGTATCGTTTTGGTGATCTGTTTTGCTTTTAAAGCCGGTATGGACTACCGTTTTTTAGTTTCTCTGAAATGTATACCTTTCCAGGTGGGATAGGGTACCATGTGAGCAGTCAAATGCATTGTGTGTCCGCTCTTTAAAAAGAAGTGGAGGACCACTGACTTCAGATTTTTGAAACTAGAAGGCTACAGTTGATCTGCATGCCTGGAGTTCTGCTTCCATGGAAATCCGTAACAAACCTCACTGTGTTCTGTAAGTCTTGGGAGTGAGGCTGCTACGATAGATGGTGTTAGAAATGTGAGGTTTGAACCCACTCCTTAATGTGTTGTATTTTTATTGTTGGCTTGAGTCTGAACAGAGTAACTGTTTCTGTAAACTGCAGCAACTGGCTCAAAGCTTTTGAGGCTATTTGTAAGCAATATTTGATTGAATAGAAATATGCATGAAACACAGGTTGTATACACTTGTTTTTTAAAATAATTATTCATCTTATGATAACTAGAAGCTATCATTTAAAAAAATTGTATGGTTATAGCAGGTTGCCAAAAATGAAATACAACACTACAGATACTGGCCTCTCCAGACTGTTTTATATATAGCTCTGCTGAATTCCAGCTTCCAAGTTTACGCTACCTTTGATGGACCTAATATGATTAACTTGCAAAAAAATCAGTAAACAGAGTTAACGGGTGCTTGGAAAATAAAAGGGCAGCTGAGAGTGTTCTGGAGGCAAGATATGGCACTGGATAACAGATTTGAGAGTAGCATCTGGTTTTAAATGAGGTATATGCAAGCACTCTCATCAGAGATGCTCTCAAAACAGTGTCTTAACTTGGGACTTACTGGTTGTTCTTAATCTGAATGTATTACTCTGAAAGTATATGCTCCTGCTGCATGTCTCTTGTGGCATCCTCTGCTATCTTTGGCACAGCTAGTAGCTCCCTCACAAGCTACTTCAAGTCCTCTAAATGTCAAGCGGCATGTGAACACTGCCTACATCTCAGTTGTCTAGGGCTGTAACGTTGGAATGGCAACACGGGCTCAAGCTGGAGATTCTCCTAACCTCCTCTGCTGTCTGATGGTCACCAGTAACATGTGCTTAGGGGCAGTCAAGTGAGTCAAGTCCAGAATGCTGGTCTCCCCCACATACCCTTTATTCTTCTAGCAGTCTGTAATTAAGGGACTTGAGAGCTGTAGGCTGTATCCATGTGATGGATTTAACAGCCCTTTGTAGGACTGTCTTACATTTATCTCATCACTTCTGAACCATTTGGACTTCTGGCATCTCCATCGTGCTGTGGCAGCACGTTCTCATTTTAATGCAGCACTGTGTTGAAGAAGGGGGGAAAGAGGATGACTCCTCCTGTCTTTTAGTGTCTGCTGCTTTGGTTTTTTTGGTCTTATCAATCTTTCCTCAAGATAGATGAAAATGTTCTTTGAGCTTCACCTTTTATCACTAGTGATACCTCTACTACATTTCCCTTCTTCCTCCCCAGTTGTCAGCTTGAAAGTGCTTGTCTGCCTGGTTACTCCTGGTATAGCAGCTGTTGTACACTACCAACTATTCTTTGGTCTCTTTACCTCTTCTAGTTTTTTTGTGTGCCTTCTACGGCCAGGTTGCCTGACCGGGCACAGGAGACATACGTGTATATAATCCAGACTTTGGTTTTCATCCTTTTGCCAATAATGTTTGATGGTTTAATTGAGTTTTGTTAGGAACGATGCGTCTCACAGCTGAGTTAATGACCAAGCTGCTTGAGCAGTAGTGGCTAATTTCATACTTTTTTCCAACATTTTCTTTTCACACTTGAATCTTTTTGTTTACTTTTTTATTAGTGGTCCCCTTGTATTAGGAGAGACATAATGATTTATTATAGCTTAGTTACAACTGTTTTATCAGTAAACTGGCACCTAGTCATCGTCTTGCGGCATGTACAAATATACTAAACTCAAATGCCTGAGACCAAGTGGTAGCTACCTTCATTCTCTGCTCCTATCTTAACCAACTATCACAGGGAGGTTCTAAAAGCCCCCTAAGTCCCTTTAAGAGGCACATGGATTTTGGGAAAGTAAAATGCTTGTTATTGTCCACAACATTTTTATGTACCTGGTCATGAACTCCTAACTGTTGTGGAGTAAGTAAACCTTCCAAAGTCTTGGTTTTTTCCTGATGTAATTTGTCTGCATTGAATTCTATTTTCTAAGCTATTTTTATTTTCTACTGACAGTCTTCTAGACGTGTCCCAGAAGATACTCCAGTCTAGAGCTCTGAGCCAACTCTTTTGTGCAAAGATTGCTGGCCGCTTGAGGCGGTACCCAAGGTTCTGTGACAGATACTTGATTATCGTTCTTCTGATGAACGTCTGTGGAAAGGTGAAGTGCAGCCTTTCAGTAGGTTGTCTTCTATGGCATCCTCTCCAGTTTCGCCGTTTGATTGTGAGCACAGTCCTGTTTTGGATACTGAGGTTGGAAGTTCAGTATTATGCTCTTGTGTCATGGACTGCTTACCTTCCTTCTGTCGCCTTTGATAACAGCTCAGTGAAATGCTCTATCTGTAAGCTGTAATACGGTTTGTTTTCTACTGATTATCTTGTTTCTACACAGTTTCCTATGGTTATGTCACTAGTTCATTTATTTTCTGGTTTTCTAATTCTGTCTCGTATTTTGATCCCAAATACTCGAATATTCTTGTTTTAGCTGCGTGTTCTTGTTCTGCTAAAATAAACCCCTGCAATGGGGGCTGGGTTAGCTTCTTACCACAACTGATTGCTGGCCCTGCTTCTTTGAGGAGGCAATGTCTGACTGCAGTGGGACGCATCCTTTAAGTTTGAACTACGAGATCTTTAGCACCTTGCAGCGCTGTTCAGTCTTTTAATTAAAAAACACTTTTCACAGAAGCTTCCTTGAAACTTCCATGCTGTTTTTAGTTGTGTTGTCAGTTTTTAGTGCAAAATGCCAGTCAATAGGCAAATATGTGAATGAAGAAAAGCATCTGGGCTGTGCTTGCTGTATAAAGAGAAGTCAATGAAAGCTTTTACACTGCTTCTGTACAGCGGTATAGGGCTTGCTGTTCATAGTGTAGTTGTGAAGTGGCACAAAAGGATGGGTTTTAATCTATCCTAATGTTTCATCTTTTTGTGTTGCTTCAGGACTTACATTCCCTTTGTCCTTGCAAGAAGGTATTATTTGCCATCGTCGGGAACATGTGTGGTGTTCTTCAGCTGTGTGTCTCAAAATGAGTCTGCTTGGTCTGACTGATGGAATCTAGCTGCCTAAGATGTGCTGCTTGTCTTGGGCTACAGCTTCTATCAGCAGGGCTGTCTATAGCCTCTGTAATAGAGATGCTGCATCTTCTGCCTCTCGAGTGCACTGCACACTTCAATTGCTGTACACAACAGCAGCACTTCACCTGCACAGCTGCCTTCACCTAGAGAAGAGGGTTATTGCAGACCGTCTGCTGTACAGGCCATCAAAAATCTGCCAAATGCTAATCCTTTGTCTCTAACCTAGCTCTTTGTGTTTGTTCCCTAACTCAGATTTGTCTTTTAGACTTTGCAAAGAGATGGCTGCTTTGACTTGAAGCAGAGGCATATGACTTGAAATGTAAGGAATCGGGAAATAGAAGGAATGAGGTGGGAGAGCACAAGCAACGACCTTGAGTGGTTTATGCTGGACTTTGTGCTTTAGTAACATAGATGTGGTTTACTGTCTTAATTGTAGTAATTTAAGTGATTTTATATTGCCTGTCTGTTCCAGTTTTTTAAGACTCAGCTTCTAGACTAATGCTTAACATTATTTTTATCTTGTGATTTTAATTCTGGAAAGAACTCCCTGTTCCTCCTTGTTTACTCTAGGTTTGGAAGAAAAGACTTTCTCTTCAATACACAAGTCCATTATCAGTGACTTAACTTGGCAATTATTCCTTCTTCCTGGAGACAGATGATCTTTATTCTGCCCACAGTCTAAGCCTAATGCTTGTTTGACTTGAAGCTTGAAAAAAGCCTTACTCTTCCTATCTTCAGACCTTCCTAGGAACTCTGCCTACTTCCTGACCCAGATAAACCCAGGTCAAAGCCTGAATACAAGAGTCACTTAAGATAGTGGTGAATTTCCAAGGAAATAATCTTGTGCTGGTAAAGAGTGTTATCCGCATGCTCTGTGGTTTTTTTGAGAGGTTTAACTGGACTCTTCTAAATAGTGAGCAAATTGCAACATGACTAGTCGTATTCTTAACTAAAATTTTCTGAAAATGGCTAGTAAATATACAAAGTTCAGATAATAACAAATACCTGTTAGGACAGTTTACTTCTGTCATTGATACTTTTGATCTATCTGAATATTAAAATGTCGTGTGCCTTATATTTCAGGTGTCTTTAAAATTTTTGGAAGTACAGCATTTCATCTGGAATGAAAATAAGGGCTAAGGATAGAGACTTTAAAGTGTGCAGTGTGTAAACTAGAGACAGTGAGTGTTGAGAGAAGCATTTGGAAGAAGATAAATATTGGGGACAATGCTATTTAGCGCTGTTCCAAAGGTTTCTAATAACTGGCAAGTATAATCGTGGTCTCCCCTAGAAGTTACTGATGGCGTAGGCAGTCCATGCAGCTTCAGGCACAGCTCCCATAGTGCTATTCAAACTTCTCTCTACTGCTGGAGTGGTAAAACCGTGTGGTTTTTCAATACTTCACTGGAAGTTAATTCTGTTGACTGAGACTTATCCAGTAATCCCCAGCACTGCTGTTTGCCTTGTCCCATATTCTGTCTCTAAGGGATACCTGAAATACACAAATAAAACACCTACAAATCTAGTGGAGTTTCCCAAGAGCCCTTGGAAAGTGTGAAGCATCTGTAGGGGTTACTTGCATAAGTGTCAGTCAGTCCCGTTCTTAAATACTCACGTGTTCTTGGCATGTCTTCTGCAGTTTTATAGGTTTAAGTTAGTGATTCCCCCCCAAAATGGTGAATTATAACCTGTTAAGTGAAAAATCTTGTAGTATCATAACTGTGATGCTAGATCATATCTGAGATGTCTTTCGTGCACTTTTGTTTAAATCCTCTGTAGGCTGCTGAGTATTTGTTCTCTGTTCTGAACTTGGACTCTGAAAGTGGACAATTTTTCTGGCTTTCTACTTTCAATTCTTTAAGTACCACTATCTATATTTGCAATAATTTGTGTTCTTCTTGCAGGAAAACAAAAAAGAACAAACAGAAAAGTAAGTATGTCTTTATTTTGTATGTAAGTGGATCTCCTTAGTGAAGGATTTTTAGCTGAAATAAGGCCTTACATCTACCTCAACTAAGTTTACTTACTATCACCTTGTGTTGTTCCTCTCGGACTTCAGATGTCTCTTCCTCTTGGTCAGGAGGAATGCAGACTTTTCTGGTTTGTACACAAACAACTTGTTTCAGTCTGTCGAGATTTTGACCTCTTGCAAATTAAAAACAAAGCAATATCTCCATGGAGCCGTTGAAATAATTTAGTAAGTCCAACTTGTGTTTTCTTATTGCGATGGAGATGTGACGTATCTGCAAAGCTGAGCTGCTGGTTCCAAAAATTCTTCTGAAGAATGTTACAGATACTGACATGTTGGTTTGTTTTTAATGCAGAAACAGACCTCTTCAGATAAGTCTAAATATAGCAGTTTAATCTGTCACAAAGATGTGGAATTTACAGAATACAAGATCCAAAACAAAAACAGAAAAACAAGTGAAAAGGTGACCCCAGAGAAGTCTGAGCCTTACTTTTAAATGCATCTAAATCTTTTTTGCTGTTATCTGGTATTTCTTACTGACTTCCCAGACTTCTTAAGCAGCGTAATGTCTTTTTTTTTTTTTTTTTTTCTGCCCAGCTCCAGGAATTGGAGAAGGGAGCAGTACCAGTGAGACTCCTCAGCCTCCTAGGAAGAAGAGGGCTCGAGTAGATCCAACAGTTGAAAGCGTATGTATTTCTGATTCTCGCAGGAGTTTTGATAGGGAACAGGAAGGCTGCTTCGCTCAGAAATACAGACAGCAATACTTTGTCCCACAGTATGGCAGTGTGAAATGTTACAGCTTGCAAAACTAAAGTTCCCAAGTGGGCTTGAAAAAATGAAGCTATTTTTCTTGTTCCCTGTGGAGCCTACGGGGATTACTGTAGTAATTCCTCAGTCCAGTGGTGTGTTTCAGTTGTGAAACGAGGAATATGGGTGACTCTTAGTCAGTTATCTGAAAGTAATTGGTCTGGCTTCACTTTTTTTTAGGAAGAAACATTTATGAACAGAGTTGAAGTAAAGGTGAAAATCCCAGAAGAGCTGAAACCGTGGCTGGTAGATGACTGGGACTTGATCACCAGGCAAAAGCAGGTAATTTGTCAAAAGAACGATCTGGCCATGTATAGGTGAGGATGCTTAAAACTAGAATCTCAGGTCCTCCAGTGCAGTGTAGTGAAATCTCTTGTAGGGTTTGACAGCAGCCTGATGGCTTACTTGACAGTTCTCATTCCGGTTGGATTTTAACCAAAGGTCACCTGTGAGTAGGGCTGTGGCTCAGCAGAGTTGCATCTGAATTTGTAGAATAGGCTTGGTCTAATCAAGCATAAGCCAGAAAGGTAAATAATTTAAAAAACTTAATCTAAGCTTTAAGTGTGGTGTTAACTCTGTGTATGCTTGGCCTGCTGGTATGTTTTGAACAGTTCACTTGGTTGGTAAAGAACTGGTCTTGTAGGAACGTCGCATGTGATGCATATTTTACCTCAGCTCCTTCCTGCCTTGTTTGTGTGTCACTCGATGCCCAGCTCTGCGAGTATCTTAAGTTGTTCTACAGCTCTGACAGAATGCTGTCGCTTAGGATAGTGATTCTTAATTCTGCCAGACTGGATCCATATAAAGTTTCCTGATACAACAAATTAAACTTTGCTTTCCATTTTAAAAGTATAAAATATTTTCACAAACTTAAAATGTATTAATGGATCATGACTTGATTCTTGTGTGAAACTGCTTACTAAAATCAGCGAGAAGCATAGAAAATAATACTGTTAAACTCTTTGCTGTTTGGTAGGTTGCAGTTGCATGCAACTGTAACTTACTGCTACTCCAAGGTACTCTGTTCTTTCAGTCCCAGACATGTAAAAATCTTATTCAAGTCCTACGTGAATAAGGCTGACTTCTCTTGCTGAATACAGATCTTAGACTTGCATCAGCAGTAAAGGTGCTTAAGCACTATGTTACACTGACTCCAGTTCTGGAGAAATTTTCCCCCCCCGAATGTCTTCAGACTGTAGTGCTCCTGTGAAAGGAAATAAGTGAACTGGGGCCCATGGCTCAGGAAAACCCCAAGTATGTGAATTCAGTGTACTACTGAGCCATGCTGTGTACTGCAGAACTAGTGTCTGGGTACTGATGATCGGTGTATGGTATTAAAGATGGAATCTAATCCTTGATGAATCAGGGATGGAAATATTTGTCTTCAATTCTGTAAGCTCTGATGTAGCTCTAATACTCTTCAGACTGTGCAGGCAGTGAAACATCCTGGCAGGTGCTTGCAGGCCGATTTGCTTCGCAGCAGCAGTAGTGCCAGGTGCTGGACTGTGGATGCAGCAGGAGGAGCAGGCAGAAAAACGGGCAAAATGGTCACTGCTGCTTTTGTAACTGCTGCATGGCCTGGTGTAGGCGGGTCTGTAGGGGCATGCGTGTGCTTTGCTGCGTACCTTTGACTCTTGGGGTGAGTCTAGCAGTTCATCAGGTTGCTGTTGAGCAGCATGAATGTTAAATGGAAACATGGATGTAGTTGCTGTTACAGGGTGGGGTTGTTTTTTTTGGTATGCACAACTGAAACAGTTGGGTGTTCCTTTAACATCTTAACCTGTAAATTTTATTCTAGAAGTGTCCTTATGTATGTTGATTTAAATAGCATGCAGATATAAATGTCTGCATAAATGAGACAGTTTGTATTTGTTTGGTTTTGCTTCTTGTGCAGCTCTTCTATCTTCCTGCCAAGAAGAATGTTGACTCCATTTTAGAGGATTATGCAAACTACAAAAAATCACGAGGAAATACTGATAACAAGTAAGTAGTGGTCACTTCAAACCTGAAATACTACTTTTGCTGTTTTTGTTGGACCTGCATTTCACAGCAAATTTAGTAAGGTTGTTAAACATATCCCAGCCCTATGTCCAGCTGCATGTTCCAAGACCGAGGTGATCGAGGAGCTTAGAGATCTTTGAGGAGGTAATTCAAGAACGCGGTTCTGCTTTGTGGATCTTATTTCTGCTTCCCCCACTTTCCCTAAGCCTCTTCCTAAAGGAAGTTGATATAAGCCATGTTAATAGTTCTCCACCCCTTCATTCTGGCTCAGGCTTCCTACGTTGGGTGAATAAACTCAGTGGCACTTGCTATGCATCAGCTGAACCAACCATCAAAAAAGCTACCTAGCAGATGAGCAAAGTGTTACTGTGTGGGTGGACTCTCTGATGGAGGTAGAGGGGTGGGGGACAGGGAGGTAGACGATGACTTTTCAAAGAATCAGATGGGCAGAGCTATTCAGTGTGAGGTGATAGCTTTGAAGATTCTCGTTTGTAATTACCCCAGCAGTCCAGCCCTGACAACAAGCAAGGTGTGTTTATTCTTGAACGAAGCTTTCCTGTTCTAAAGGGGGAGAAATTAGAGATCTTCCACTCAAGAGGAAGCGAATTACTGACTTGTCAGGACATTTTAACATTCTTTTATGTAATTGTCCTAATGGCTGTTCTAAATTTGTTTGCAGGGTGGAGTGAGGGTTGTGCTTCTCAGATTTGCAGTGTCACTGCTAATTCCTACAGTTATTCTGCAATTAGTTGTGAAGTTGGAGGTCTGCAGGAGTATGGCAGTTGAGGCCTAGTTAGAAAGGGTCAGTTGCCTGAAATATTGGGTGGATGTCCTTTTCCGTTAAGCCGGCGTTCAGTCTGATTACTTACAGTATTGTACTCTTAAACTGATGTGAGTTGGGATTAACTCTGGTTGAAAACACAAGAGCTGGTAAGTGTCCTTAGAAATACCTGAGTAGATGACTAAAAGCAAGGCTTTTTCTGGTTTGCCTAAATTCTTGCTAAGTTCAGAACAGTCCATTTTTAAAGGAGGCTGTGAAATCCATCGCTTCCTGCAGCTCTACATTTTAAGGCCTACAGACAAATTTCCTTGAAAAATCTGAAGGCTTATAGAAGATCTTTACGATTTTGATGGACTCAGCAAGCCAACTCTCGTGTCCCTCTGGTCGCTGAACAAGACTTGCAGTGTTTTCTCTGTTTACCAGGGAGTATGCAGTCAATGAAGTCGTGGCTGGAATTAAAGAATACTTCAATGTCATGCTGGGAACACAACTACTATACAAGTTTGAGAGGCCCCAGTATGCTGAAATCTTAGCAGATCACCCAGATGCTCCGATGTCTCAAGTCTATGGTGCCCCACACCTGCTGAGGTTGTTCGGTGAGTATGACCTCCAGAGATTGAAGAGCAGTCGCAGGTATTCAAATGCTTCCTTTTCCTGTCCTGAACCTCAGTGGGTGTGAACTGCAGAAATTTGTCAAGCAGCTGTGAAACATGGCTTCATTCTTTCCTTATTCCACGTACCTAAAATGCTCAGAGCCACTCAAGGACTTAGAATGGAAATGGATTTTTAACAGCCCAAGTATTTTAGGTGGGCTTTATATATTGAAATGGATTCCTGGGCCGCTTTCATATGCTACTGTAAGGTTTTGACTCTACAGAAATACTTGTTAAAGTTGCTGTTTATAACTAAAAGTGCTGCTTCTTTTGAAACAGTGCGAATTGGAGCTATGCTCGCTTACACTCCTCTTGATGAGAAGAGTCTGGCTTTGCTGTTAAACTACTTGCATGACTTCTTAAAGTAAGTACTTTTAAAGTCTTTCAGCAAGAAAGAAAAAGTGAAGTAAGCACAGGCTGTTGCACTGTGGCCTCATTCCAGTGGACAGTTCTATAGCGTGTGTGTATGTTACCTTGGGCTTGTGCAGGGTATGGTCACCAAAGACTGCAGCGAACCTTTCTCAGACTCTGCTGTACAATAACACGAGTAGGACTGGTTTTAGCTTCTCTCCAGCTGTACTGAGGTTATTGCTAGTTAAACATGTGTTTACGTATCTGTTGACTGCACTTTTAAATTGTCCCAGTCTGCTAATTGTTTCAAAATAAATGTTGAAGCATTTATTTGTAGTTGCTATAAAAAGCAGATGACAATTACAGCAAACTATTAAATTACACAACAGTTAGTCAACAAACAATTGAGCAAATGTTAAAAAATTTATGAACCTCACTAATGTTATTTCTGGGACAAACTGTCATTGTAGCCTTAGTGCACTGCACTATGCTGTGGTGCTGTAAATGTGTTACATTTAGGATGAAAACCTCATCCTAAATAATGCAAGACTTCAATGCCGAATGTTTCTAAAAACCAGAAATCGGACATTTGATTTGAGGCAGGTGATAAAATACTTCCTCACTGCGATAAGGAGCCAGAGTCACTTGCTGCTTAGCTCACCTGTAAATGTTTCTTGAATGTGAGATTCTAGATTCTTAATTCTAAAATAGAATTAAACTTCAGTTTAGTGTCTGAGGTGTCATACCTGTGTTCCCCCACGCGTATGTAGGAGCGTGACTTCAGCAGCTTCCATGCATCTGTACTGCACTGGAGGAACTCATTATTAGGCTTTTGCAATTTATTTACACATATCGGTAGGGTCAGGTGTGTGGTGTGAAACTACGCGAGCTCTCAGCATCAGTGCAGCCCTCTGCTTTTGCTGTACTGGCAGATTTTCTTGGACAAATTTACTAAAGCTGTAAACTCCCATTTGTGATTAGGTCATGGAGAAGAGAAATGTTCTGTCTCTCGTCATCCAAGACTTTAGTGGTCTACTGATAGTGTTTGGAAATACTGATTTGTAAATACTTAGGGTAACACAGCACTAAGCTGTTTTGCCATAAATACCAGCTTTTAACCTGTTGGAAGAAAACCCTCAGCATATCCAAGACAGCTCTGCAGCAGAACTAGAAATGGATCAGCCAGGCTTCCAGGGCAAAGTCGCCTTGGAATAGTCCTAGGGTCTTGAGTAGATCGTAGTCTTTTGGGTCAGTCTGAAGTAAACGCAAGTGCTAAAGAACTTTCAGCTGTCGAGATAGAAGTGTGAAGCCAGTGCATTGACCAGAAATCCCTGAATGCATTCCTTGAGAAGTCATGGCACATAATGCTTGACTTCTGCTGTCACACTTAATTGACCCCTGCCCACTTTGCTCTAGCCATCTCTTATTGAGCCATTTCAGTTCCGTATTTGTGCAGACAGAACGTCGTGGTGTCCCATTCCTTGTCCCTACCTCTTTGAGCATGATCAGCAGTAAATTGATTTCTTGGTACAGCAGCTGACTGAACCTCAATGTCAGCTGTTTCATCCTGTTAACCTTAACCTCCCTGTGCTCACTTGGAGCCAGGGTTGCTTGACAACTTGTTTGGGATTGATTTTTTTTATTTTTTTTTTGGCATGAGCTGTCGATCTTTAATTGCCTTCCCCAGCTGACTTTTTAGTAGATGCTTGTTAGATTTGTACTCTTGAAATCATGTTTTTGATCTCAGCAAATGCCTAATGATCCACCCATGATGCTAAACAATGGAGGCTTGAAGGTAACTTCATCTTTTTACTATTTTCCATAGGTATTTAGCAAAGAATTCCTCCGCACTGTTTAGCGCCAGTGACTATGAAGTAGCCCCTCCTGAGTATCACCGAAAGGCAGTATAATGCTGTGCTGCTTTACAGTGAAGTGATAACGGCATCCCTGTAACACTGTCCACTTCTGCATCTTGTTCTTCACTTTCCTATTGCACATGTCTCTATTGCACAAATTATGTAAACATAAAGTGAATAAAGTTGTGTGTTTTAAAATGGAACTGGCACTTGTAAGTTCGGAAGATTTCTCTTGTCCCAAAATGGAAGCTTGGAGTTTAACAGGAACTCTTTGGTGTTTATGGCTTGCTACTGTTGTTTGCATCAATGGAATGTAAACGGAATGCATTACGAGATTTCATTGTGTGAACTCTTCAGTGCTCGTGGGTCTGTTTGGACATTAAGGTTTGCTTCACTCACCCGCTTTCTTGCATCGTAACGACAAACGCAGACTCAGGCCCATGGGGGTTGTGATCACCTGGTGTCAGTGCTATTGATTTAGTCTGATTTTCAAACCCACTTGCTTTCTTTGGTGTTGGAAGTAAAATGTTTGGTCCATAAACGTATGCTTTCATTTAGATAGTGGAAGGACTGTGACTGTTTTTTATATTCTAACAATAGGACAATGCATTATCATCCCGTGGTGTCTTGGAAACGTTAGTCTTTCACAAAGCTGTTTTACAAATCTTCAAATAAACTTTTTTAATTTCAAGCCTTGTTCCTCACATTTGTATTTGCCTCGGTCGCTGCCATGTGACAGTGTCCTGTCAAGTATGAGATACCTGTACGAAGTGTAGCATAAAGTCCTGCAATGTTCACTCGGAGAGGCTGTGTTTCTTTCTCATTCTAAGGACTGACAGTTGAAGCCCACGCACCCAATTCCAGTGGGTGAAGTGGATTCTCCTTCCTCTGGGATCGTTATCTAGTGCGTAAGTAGTGATAATGCAGTTTCACTTCATTTTAAGAGGCTTGTTCCTAAAAGCCTGAACCCTGAGACCGCGCTGTGCCTGGCTTCTGTCAACCACTTCCCTATTCCAATGCAACTTTATACGCGTAGTAGCATCTTAAATGGCAGACTGGAGGGCAGGTGAGGTAGGTGTGCTGCGAGCCGCGCTGCTCGCTCGGGTTGATGGCTTTAATGTCTCTCTGGAAGCGGTTACAGTTCCCCGTGCTCCTGATTCTTGTCTCGAGACCATTGCAGAAAGAGCTGTGGCAAAAGCAGAGATCGGTGGGAGAGAGATGGTTGTGAGAGATGCGGGCTAATGCCGGCAGGAACGGGGTCTGGCGCTGCAGGTGCCTCACGTGTATTATTTTCATGGGCAGATTTGTGTTGTACTTGGGTTTGGCCTCCTGGTATCTGGCGTGTAAAGCTTTATCTCTCTTCTTGATGTTGCAAGTTCCCTGCAAGTTTACGTGCTTTTTCTGGGAAGGTCGCTAATGGCTTGAACGCTGAGCTGCATAATGTGTGACTTAAGCTATTGTGTAAATCTGTCCTGCCAAGCTTTTGTTTCTTTTCCTTGCTTCCCTATGTATTTCCCCAGGCAGGCTGGCTGTGCTCAGGCATCACGAAGGTACGAGCTCGCTATTCCAGCCCTCTCAGGCAATTCGGTCTGGGAGCTGTGTCCTGTTCACGTCCCTTGTCTGTGTCTCCTTCTGCCCTTAGGTCTATTGAGAAACTCTTCTGTAACGGCTCCTCTAGACCGATGTTACAGTAACTCCTTCCTGTTTGTAAACTGTGCGCCTGAGCGCTTCATTAGGAGCTGATTCCCCAACCCAACGAGAAGGGAAGCCAGCTAGACTGAATTCAGAGCATCAGGTTTGCTTTGTGTCCTGGTTTCAGCGGGGATAGAGTTAATTTTCTTCACAGAAGCTAGCGTAGTGCTGTGCTTTGGATTCAGTGCTAGAAGAATGTTGATAACACGCTGATGTTTTTAGTTGTTGCCAAGTAGTGCTCAGACTACTCGAGGACTTTTTGAGCTTCTCCTGCTCGGCCAGGGGCATAACAAGCTGGGAGTACAGCACAGCCAGGACCCAAACTGTCCAAAGAGCTATTCCATACCATAGAACGTCATGCTCGGGGGGGGGGGGTTGGTGGGTCGGTCGGTCGCGGGGGGAGTGATCGCTGCTCGGGGACTGATCGCTGCTCGGGACGGGCTGGGCATCGGTCGGCGGGTGGTGAGCAATTGCATTGTGCATCATTGGTTTTGTATATTCTGTATATTTTGTTATCATTCTCATGATTACTATTATTATTATTTTCTCTTATTAAACTGTCTTTATCTCAGCCCTCGGCTCTAACTTTTTTCTCCTTCCTGATTCTCTCCCCCATCCCACTGAGGGAGGGGGGGGAGTGAGCGAGCGGCTGCGTGGTGCTGAGTTGCCAGCCGGGTTAAACCACGACACTTTGTGTTCTCGCTTTGATTCTGTGTCTGTGGGACAGGATTTAGAGCCCCCCTGCAAGCGGCTTCATCTGGGGATAGCAAAGCATTAAACTCCGTTCTGCACCCCTCTGCCAGGAGAGCAGCGCTGCCTGGGGCGAGCACGGGATGACGAATGAGGGTTTTGGTCGCATCTATTAGGTGTTGCGTGACTTGGCGATAGTCTAATAGCTGCTATTTCTAGGCAAAATACCAGGTTTTAATCACAGATGTTATTGCCGGAAACCACAGGATCTGGGGATCTGAGAACCTGAGCTCTGCCAAAGGGCTGGTCCGGTGCTGGCGGGTGCCAGCGTGCCCTTCCTGCAGGAGGCTGAGGGGCCGTCCCGCGCTGCCGTGGCCTGCAGGGAGGCTCCCGAGACATCCCACGCGCTTCCCCAAACACGGGGTGCGCCCGTCCCACCGCACCTCCTTGCGCATGAAGACGGGAGTGGGCTGGGCCCAGGGAAGCTGCGAGCAGGCTCAAGGGCTCGGTGGGCGTCTCCTGAGGTGGGTGCCCAGGCAGGAATCCAGCCGGGTGACGTCCCACCCTCTGCCCTTCTGTACCGAAGCACCAACCCTTACTGCACTGACTGTGCCTTGTACGGGGCAGTGCTGGCTGGGGGTGCTCTGCTGCAGCACAGGCGATCATCAACTGTTTAAAGGAGCAGCAGGGATCTCCTGTTCAATGGAAAAGAACAATATTGAGCAATGATGTGAGCTGAAGTTGCCATGGAAACTGAGGCAGTGCTGGGGAGCGGTTGGGGGTGGATTCAAATGTAGGGATCCTGTCCAGGGGAGCAGAGAGTAGCCAAGGGGGCCATGGGTGCCCTCGCCCAGCTCTGGGCTGGTGGGAGGAGAAGCCCAGTGTGGGAAGTGCAAGGGGGTGTGGGAAGATGCGTGCTCCACTTGCTGCCTGGTGTTGCTGCAACCCCTGGTGCTCTTCTCTCTGTTTAATGAACAGCTTCGTGAGGCTAATTAGCTGCTGCTCTTTATTTATCATGGCCATTACCCAGACGAAGAGCCAAGTCTGTGTTCTGAGTCTGAGCAATGGGTTTATCCTTTGCCAAACTGCCCCAAGAGGCAGAACAACCTTTTGCCGTCAGTGTGCTCGTGTTGGTAGAACAGCAGTTGGAGCTGAGACCCCTATGGATCTTCTGGTGACCCCTTGGAGCTTGCGTGGCTCCCTGGTAGCCTGCTGGGAAAGCGTGAGCAGGACAGCCAGCGTGAGGGTGGGAGAGGGAGCTGGAGGCAGTGCCAGCCTGCAGCCCCCCTTGGGCAAGACCTGTGCCCCAGCAAGGGTCACCAAAGCTTCCCTCACGCAGGGTGGGAGCCTGCTGCGCTTTCCTCCATCGCTGCTTCTGTGCTGAATTCATGAGAAACGACCCGTTCCCGTTCCCCGGCTGCGCACGCTGCGCTGAGGGGCTGTGGGGGGGAGCCAGGCGAGCGGGCAGTCGGAGGCGCCGGCCGTTGGAGGCTCAGCCAGCATCGAGGTTTTGTGAGCACTGCAGCCCTGTCCCCAGCCCAGGGTGTTTCGGGTAAGGGACGCTTTGGCTGCAGGAGAGGAAGGTTCTGGGGCTTTGCTCCCGCGGTGCTCGGCCTCCCCGGGGAGAGGATGTGCCTGGTGCGGTGTTGCCCCTCTGAGCTGGGCAGCCTCTGCTCCTTACCGCTCCTCCTGGGAAGGGTGAACTCTTCCTGGGCCGAGGCATTAATCGTCTGCTTCCCAAGAGCCCTGTCAGGCTAAGCGCGGAGTTAAATCCCTGCTGAAGTCAGGGCTGTGCCTCAAGGGGAAGGGTTACAACGCGTGCCTTGTACCCGCTCAAATCGAAGCACCCTGCCCCAAATGCTCTAGGGTACACGTGGCCTCTCAGCTCCGAGGCCGGGTCACCGGTGGGGACTCATCTCCCTCATCAGTGGAGTCTCTTTTGAGCCAGATCTGGGAAAGAGCGCGGGAGTGGGGCTGTGCCGGTGTATCCGTATGGCTGGCTGGCTCGTGCCTCCCTGGAGGGGTGGGTGGTGAACCGAGAGCCCTTGGCTCATGCTGACCCCGGGGAGGCTGTGTGTGCTCACAGGGCCGGAGCTTCGCCTGCCCCGGTGCCTCTGACAGGCGCTACCCCCCAGAGGAGCTGGGGCAGCGCTTGTGCGGGGGAAATGCAAGCGTTGGCAAGCGCGGAGTGCTGGAGCCCAACCCGGGCGGCTTTTGGAAGTGGGGCACCACAAGCCCCATGCTGAGCCCCCGCCGCCCTCCTGGCACGCGGCAGGGGGTGACCGAGCCTGGAGGAGCCCAACGGGCCAAGTTCTCTCCTGCAGAAATTGCTTTTACAAATTGAAAATTATTGAGGAGGCTGTCGATGAGCAGCGATCATCAACTGTGCTGCTCGGGCTGACCCCGGCTCCGTGGCTGTAAGGTGGTGCTGCGCGGCGGCCGGCGTTTCGCCCGTGTGTCCTGCCCCACGCATTGTTTCGCCTTTTTCCTTCCTTTGCTCCAATCTGAGGGTGATTTCCTGCGCCGTGGGGTGCGGAGGGCTGGGTGCATCCTCGCCTTGTTTTCCTGCTGCCATTTAGAGTCCGCTCAGCACAGCAGCGTTTGCGTCGGATGAGATCCTAACGCTCCTCCATCCTCATGGCGAGCCCTCCGCCGCGAGCTCGCCTGCCTCGGCCGCCGCTGCGACTGCACGGGACGGACGGGAGCGGAGGGGAGGCAGCCGAATGCTTCCTGCCATTTCACCCAAGCTCAGCCGTGGCATCCTCCCAGGTGAGCGCTTCCCCAGTGCCCTCTGCGGCCGTGGCCGGCGTGCGTGCTGCCCCTGGTGCTTTGGGATGTGCCGGGGGCAGCGCGTGCCCTCCTCGGGGAGCCGTGCCCCGGCAGGTTGGGCACACGGAGCCGCCGGCCCCGCACCGTGTCTCTGCTCTCGGCGCAGGCGCGTCGCGCGGTGGCACCGTGCCTGGCTGCGCCCGTGGGGCAGCGCTGCCTCGCTCCGCTGTGGCTGCCTGTGACCGCCGGGCTTGTGCCAGCGTGCGGGGCTCAGCCCCACCGCGGGCGAGGGAAGGAGCCGGAGGTGCTGGAGCTGCCTGCGTTGCCTCCGCACGAGAGATAAGGAGCTTACACCAGGGAGTAAAGAGCTAACGCGTCCCCCTGCGGGGCTCGAGCCAAAGTCCATTAAACCTCCGTGTGGCTCCCTGTTAACCGCAATAGGCTTTTGCGTGCAGGCGCTCGCCGGGCTTTACACGCGCTCTAATGCCACGCGGGGATTATACCAAAGCCTTGCCCTGCTCGCTGCTGTTCCTTAGTGACACAAAGTGGAATTAGCGAATTGAGCTGAACAGTGGAGAAAGGCCGAGAGCACCTGCAGAGCACGCTCCCCGAGCGGCCCCAGCCCATCGCCCCTGGGACCCCCTGGTGCCCACCGGGGAACCACGGCTCTGAAGCCTCCCGGCCCCACCGTGGGGTCTGCTGCCTGCCTTGCCTTCCTGGGTGTCCGGAAACTGTAATCGGCTTCTCTCCAAGTAAATCAGATTTCTGCAGCTGCTCTTGGGCTGGGATGGAGCAGGGGGTGCCTGGGCCTGCCAGAAACCATGTGTCCCCTTGAGGATCCACCAGCTGCTGGGTGGCTGGCACTTCCCGGGAGCTGTGGGACGCAGCACCCTGCTGCACTCGGGCCAGAGCTGTTTGCTGCTCCCCAGCCCCAGGTGAAGCTCGGGCTGGCTCCTCCGTGGCGGTGCCTGGCCCCCTGCTTGCTTCTGTGCAAAAATCACAGCCTTTCTTCTCTGTTTTCACGCTGTGAGACTGGGAAGGCAGGGGGTGGTGATGCGTGGGTGTGCCTGCAAGGTTTAATGCTCTTAAAAATGCAGCCCTGCCTGGGTCAGCCTTGGGCTGTGCCTCCTCGCCCGGGTGCAAGGAGGGATCCCCGACGCGCACAGAGCCGCTGTGGCCAGCGCCGGCTGCCTGTGACTTGTTTCCCAAATGGCTTCGCATCACCCTCGAGTCCCACTTGGCTGCTCGTGGGTCTGGGAGCCCTTGGCCGAGCAACACCAACGAGCAGAGGGTGGGAGTCCCACCGGAGCTGCACGACCCCGTGCAAACACCCGCCCTTCGCAGGAGGATGAGGAGCGCCCGGCGTGGCGAGGCTCGTGTGCGGCGCTCAGCTCAGACGCTGCTCGTCACCTTTAATTTGCACTGAAGGGTTGCTAAATCCAGAAACGAGGGCTGCTTGCTAATTAGTTTATTCTTTAAAGCAGCCTTTGAGGAGCAACTCAATCATCTTGGAAATGCTTCCTTCTCCTGGGGCTGCAGAGAGCTGTCATTACTTCCTTAGCTCAGGTAATGGAGCTGGAAAAACCAACCTGTGCGTGCACTCCCTCCCTCCTTCACCGCTCCTGCAGACTGCGCAGATCAAAGCCCGGGTGACAGCGTGCGGTGTCACGGCTGGAAGTGGCGGCAACTGGCCCTCCTTCCCCCCGCTGTTTTCCTTTAGAAACAAGCAGCAAAGGCTCCTGCGGGGCCACGGCGCTGCCCGGCCAGGGCGCCCCGCGCTGCAGCCCTGCTTCCTCCAGGACGTGGCTCGCCGCTCCTGCCGTGAGCGTTCTTAAGAGCAGATGCTGAGAAGTCACAAGAACTCCCAGGGCTGCTTGGGATTCTGCGGAGAAGTGTGAGGAATTTTGCGAAAGGCTGTGGGCAAACTGTGCATTTGAAGAAATTCCGCAAATGAAATACGGTGCCGCGCAATTTTCAGTTCTCTATGGGACCGGCAGAGAAGCCGAGATGTTTTCTCTCCAGTTGTCCTCTGGGAAGCAAAAGCTTGTCCTTGTTTTAACTCCAGCGTGCAGGAGCTCTCGGACGCACCCCGGAGCTGTGCACCAACCCCCCAAAGGCCTCCAGCAGCCGAGGACGCCTTGCGCCAGCGTCCCGGTGCCCAGACGTGCCTGCGCATACCCTCTCATTAAAGGCTCTGTGCCCTGTGACATTGCCGACAGCTTTTGTGTGGGCAGGGCGAAGTTTTGTGCCAGGCACGCTGCTGTTTGGGCCTTGGGCCCCCTCCTGGCAGCTGCCCCCCGTGCTCTGGCACAGACCATTTGCCCCTTGGATTTTGGGTGCTGGATTGAGCTGCTGGCCCTGGGAAGGAGGGAGGCGGTGTGCGCCGGAGAGCTGGGGCGTGCAGGGCACCCCGGAGCTGGGGAGCGGGGAAGGGGCCACCCAAACCCCTGCGGGCTTGGAGCCCTGTCCCTGGAGGAAGCCAGAGCGCAGGAGGGGGCTCCTTCCCTCTGCCCCCCAGGTTTTAGAGCTGTAGTTGGTGAACGCGGACCCAGCTGAGGAAATCATGAGTCTCTCGATAGCAAAATGAGATGATGCTTAAAAAGACAGAAAACCCCTCGAGCTGCTGTCGTTTTCTCGCTTTGGTCCCTGTGCCATTTCGGCACAGACCTGCTTCGTTGGCACGGACCTGGTTCGTCGGCCCTGCGGTTCTCCCCCTCACCCAGGCAGGCGCAGCCGGGGACGAGGGCGCAGCGCACCCAGCCTGCCTGCCCCGAGCCTCCTGCCCTGACACCAGAGGGAGAAGCTGCTCAGCCGGCACCGGGATGTGTCCCCCTGGGGCCACGGCTGTGCCCTGGGAGGGCTGGGAAAGGTGCTTGGTTGGGGGGTAAGGAAGCGGTCCCTGCCCGGACGCCGTGCGGAGCAGCCCTCCTCCTCCTCCTCCCAGCCCGCACAGGCTTTGCCGGGAGCGATGCCTTGGGCAGCCGCAGCTTTGGGTCCCTGCCCTCCCCGTCTTGTTCTGCTCCTGCCTGGAGGCGTGTTTGGGAGGACTGGGGGCAGCAGGCGGGGAAGAGGCAGGCGCCTTGCGGGCCTCCCGGGGCTGGCAGGGATGCTGGCATAAAAGCAGGGGCTGGCGCTACCTCGAGAGCCCGCAGCTGCCTGTCCCCAGCATCGGAGCCCTCGGTGGATCAGGGACGCTGAGGTGAGGCTGGAGAAGCTCAGTGGCTGAAAAATCTCTCCACAGCATCCCAGATGGTTCGTGCCACTGGCTGAGAAACGCCCCAAAGGGCATCGGACGGGAGCTCCCGTGGGACGGGGCAGAGGCTGGTGGTGACGTGGCCCCAGGGACGGGCAGTTGATGGCCGTGGTGCAGGGGGGCGAGGATTGCGCAGGGCAGAGGGGCACGGGGGGACCAGAAGTGCTGCCAGCGTGTGCTCCGGGAGCAAAAATACCAGCTGGTCCCTAACTGGGGACGGTTCCTGGCAAAGCTGCTGTTTTGACTGTCCTTCTCCTGTTGTTGCGTTTGTTACTGCTGGACATTGCTGCCATCGCTGTCGAGCCTGTGGTCTCTCGGGCTGCAGTGCACTGGTGATTGTGACTCCTGCTCGTTTGGGGTGAAACGCGTCCCCCTTCCCGCCTGCTGTCCTCTCGCTGCTGTTTCCTGATGCATTGGCCCCATGGAGGCTTTAGCAGGTCCCCAGCGCGGGGGGCTGCAGGTCTCTGGCAAGGTACGGGCACGCCGGAGCCTGGGCCATGGCATGGGGCGACCGCCTGGGCTCCTGGCCCTGCCACAGCCCCAAGGGAAAAGGAAAGTGGCTTCGGGCGGTGGCCGGCCCCCGGGGTGTCCCGCTGCGAGCTGGCGCTGCGGCCAGGGCAGCCGCCCCGCCGGGCTGCGGGCGCGTTATCAGCCGGACGCTCCTGCAGCTGCAATCACTGCTTTTGTTTTTTAATTGGGTGGAGAGTGGAAACCCGGGCGTCCCCTTTCTGTACAAACAAGAGGGATTTATTATCCAGGGGCCCGGCTCTCTGAACGGGACTAGCGGAGCTCCCACCCCTCTTTTCATCTCGGATCTTCGTTGCTGAGCTCTCCATGGAGATGGGCCGAGCATGGTCCCTGCGAGCAAAGCCAGGGCCAGGGCAGAGGACCCCGAGGGTGGTCCCCAAGTGGCACCGAAATGGCACAGGGGAAGAGGGCTGCGTGCCACCGGGCAGCTGGCACGGCTGGAAGAGTTCAGCCTTATTAATCAGTGGAAGGTAATCAGTGATTTCCGTCCCATTCCCTTCCCCACAAAAAACAGAAAAAATCTGCCATCAGTTTAAACCTTTTCAAATGTTTATTTCAAAATACCCCTGGAGGGGTCAGAAGGGGGCTCTGGAGTTCCCTCCTGTGCGGTTACAGCTTGTGAAAAAACCCCGCGCTCTGATTTCTTGAGGCTCCAACAACAATTAATCCGAGGAGCGAAGCGCTGCTTCCCGGCGGAGCGTACCTGGCGGCAGCCCAGCCCCGCAGACATCACCGGCTGCCGCTGAAGGTTCTCCTCTCCCTGGCTCCGCCGCTGCCGTACCCCAGGCCGTGCCCCCCCCGCCACCGCGGCGAGTGCCGAGGACTTGTGCCTGGACGCTGCTCGGAAGTCGGAGGCAGAGTCGGGCCCCGGAGCAAGCCCCGCTGAAGGCGCAGCTTCTGCCTTGCGCAGCTGACGCACGGAGTCATGAAAAACAGGAGGGAAGGGGAATTTTTTTCCGAAGAGCTACCAGCAGTAAGGGGATTTCTTTCGTCCCCTCCCAAAGGCTCTCTGGAGCACAAAGGGCAGCCCTGTTCCCTTCTCCTCTGGACGGAGGGCACATGCATCTCCAGGCTCTTTTCCCTTCTTTCCCCCCTCTCTCGTCCCCATTTCTCTAGACCCCCGAGGAGGGCAGCTTTCACCGGTGGGGCCCCGGGGGCTCTGCGCTCTCGCCCAGCTCTGCTCCCGGTCCCCCCCTGCGCACCGGCTTCCTCAGCCGCCAGCCCCGTCCCCTCCCCAGGCTGCCGAGGTGCTCGGTGCCGAAGGGACGGGTGGCCCCTTCGGTGGCGGGTCCGGTAAAACTGCAGGGCGGGTTCCGGGCGCTCTCAGCCGCCCGGAGGTGCTGCCCCGACGCCTGTTGAGAACTTAGGGATGTTGGGGCAGAACGGGAGAGCTGCCCGGCAGGGACTGGGCTGTGCTGATTTTCACGGGATTTCCACTTTTCCCTGTTTACTCCCTGGGTTGCCTTAAGTGCATGAGTGACCCCCGGGGACCCCAGAGTGAGGGGATGCCAGGGCTGCCTGAGCTCCTGCTGCCGCCGGCAGCCCTTGCCGCTCCTGATGTCCTGGTCCTGCCGCCAGCCCAGCCCAGCCCAGGGCTGGCATCTCCACCGCACCCAAACCAGCGCCACGGGGCTGCGGGCCGGGAGCCCTGACCCGTGTGAACCTCCAAGCCGCCGCTTGAACCCGGCTCAGATGAAGGCGATGATCCTCCTCCTCCCGAGGCGGGATAATTAGCTCGGGCCTTCCGTGCCTGCTTCTTGGTCCATCGCTCTCAGCAATGAGCCCTTGGGAGCGGCTGGGGAGTAGCTCCTGGCCTTCGTTCTTTCTCACGGGACTTTCACATGGGCGGCTCTTCCCCGTCCTTCGCTCTGATGCCTCTCTCTGCCCCAGCTGAACCTGTGCGGCAGCCGTGGCCTCACCTGCCCACGCGCCAAGATGAATAAAACGCCGGTCCTGCCGCAAAGCCAACACCCGCAGGGGGCCGCAGAGCTCAAGCTGCGTCGCCTCCCTGCTGCTTGCCAGGGTCCCCCTGCTCCCCAGAAACTGCTCTGCTCATCCTCATGCAGCAGGGGTGCCTCTGGTGCCCGAATAATGTCTTACAAACAGAGGCAGTTACACGTGGTTTGGGGTTTTTTTCATCCTGGGAGAATTAATGATATATAAAAATTAATTTGGATTAAGAACCGGTGCGTCACACTTTGGGCTTCCTGTTGTGTTTGGTTTTTTTTTTTAAATGAGGGAAAACCCAGCTGCCCCAGAATAATCCCAAACTGGTGCCTGAGCCAGTCCTCTGAGCATCTGAGGAGATGAAATTAGCACTCCTGCTGCAGGAGCAGGGGAAACTGAGGCAGGCGGAGGTCGGAGGCGGTCGAGCACGCCGGTGCTGGAAGGAGAACGCGTGGCCTGTGGTCTCGGGGAGCTGCCAGCAGTGGGGCTGGGGACCCTCTCGCCTCCGCTCGGCTCCCTGCATCTCTCCCCGCCGCGGCTGCGGCGATGCCGACGGGCAGTGCCCACGGCTGCGGGAGGGACGGGGCCAGGCAGAGCTGAGGCAGGGAGCACGGCAGGCTTGCCCGGCAGAGCTGGCGTTTGGCAGGGGCAACTGAAACTTCCGGTGGTCAACCTTCAGACCCCCTCCTCCGGATGCCGTCCTTTCCCCAGGGAGCGGCAGCCGGGGGCTGCTCCGGTCAGAGCCCCAGGCAGCGCAGCACACAGCGCCGTGCCGGGGCCCGCGGTCCCACTGGGTGCCGTGTTCGTGCCGCGCCGCCCGAGCCACGTAACCAAACCCTGTAGGTGCCCCCAGGCAGCGCCTGGCATGTTCCTACTGACCCCGAGTGGAAACGGGCTGGAGCGATGGGGCGAGGACCTTGCATCCGTCGGCATGTTTCTACTTTTAACGTGTTACGGATCATGTCTGTAACCTGCGCTAATTTTAGGCGGCTGTAGCTCCGCACTGAGTTCCCAGCGCGGAAGAATGGCCGCAGGTGTAAAATTAGATGTAGTATTTATGGGCTGGCGGTTACCAGTGCTCCGTCACTAAAAAGCGCAGCGCTCGCTTGTGTGTCCGCACTTTGCCTCCCATGCTCCATACCAGCCGCCCATTTCCCACCCCAGGATTAGCCTGTGCTCAAAACCTTGTTATCCCGGCGGGGGTTTATAGGGCAAGGACACCATTCCTGCCTTTAGGAATCGATCCATATTAGGATCAGCTAAACATAGTGGCCTTTCATTCTTGGTGGCTTTAGCTGGCAAGAGCTAGGAAAGCACGCTTAATCGGAGGCCGGACGGGTATAAATGGCGTGTTTCTAGTCCCTGCCACAGCTGGAGAAAAGATTAGGTGAGATAACTCACCGGGGAATGCTAATCAGCATTAGCTGCCGTCCAAATTCCATTATCAGGAATGCTAAATACAGAGGAGGAAAGCACTCGGATTAGGGTGGCTTGGCAACGGGCTCTCTTCCCCCATGTTTGGGTCTTGGCTTATTTCTCTCTTCCCCCATGTTTGGGTCTTGTGCTTCAGGATTTCTCTCTTCCCCCATGTTTGGGTCTTGTGCTCCAGGATTTCTCTCTTCCCCCATGTTTGGGTCTTGTGCTCCAGGATTCTTCCCCCATGTTTGGGTCTTGTGCTCCAGGATTTCTCTCTTCCCCCATGTTTGGGTCTTGTGCTCCAGGATTTCTCTCTTCCCCCATGTTTGGGTCTTGTGCTTCAGGATTTCTCTCTTCCCCCATGTTTGGGTCTTGTGCTCCAGGATTTAAGCTGTTATTTAAAATACAAAGAATTTTCTTTCCCTCGTCAGTCCCAACACCAAAAATGTCAAAACATACAGCAGCTGTAAGGCAGCGTGGCCGCGTGCAGGCAGCCTGGACACTCCCGGCGGACGCGTGGAAGCGGCAGCGTGTTGGGGTTGGGCTCAGCAGCCCAGCTCAGCCCGGCCAGCGGGACGCGGCGTGCCAGGCGTGCAGCGTGGCCGGGCGGGCGGCTGAACGGCTCTGCGTGGGACGCGGTCAGCCCACGTGGCTAACGGGACTCCGAAAATGCACCGGGCTCTTCTCCCGGCCTGATCTGGGTGAGCAGTAACCGAGTGTGCAAACCAGGACACGAATGCCAGGCTCCCCCCGCGCCCGTGCCCGCAGAGCGTGGCTGTACGGAGCCCTTGCGCTGGAGGGACCTGCCTCCCGGCGAGGAAGCTGGCGGAAGGAAAGGCTTTGCGCCTGAACGCAGTCTCCTCAGCTTTTGATTTCTTAATCAAAATTATTTTTGTATTATTTTGTTTGTATTATTTGAGATTATTTCGTATTAGACTGCGCAGGCCCCAGCTTCCATGCTTTTCCCTGCTTGCTTTACCCTGACCCTTGTTTTCCAAGTCTTTGTAGTTAATATTTCTGGAGTAACTCAGGCTCCCGCTGTTTTCATTCGAGCTGGTAAATGCAGGGAGGATGTGGCCAGGGAGCTGTCTGCTCCTTAGGGGAAATCCTTGCGGCAGCGTTCACCCCACTCCAGCACGCTGGAACTCAGATGGATTTGCCCGTGCTTCTACCCCCGTGCACGAGCCGTGCGAGGCTGCCTGGCCCCGCCGGGGAGGTGGGGAGGGAGCGGGGCCGTGCAATCGCACAGGCGCGGGCAATCGCTGCTGCCTGTCGTGTTGTTTAAGAGGCCCTTGCTGCAGGGGCCGCTCGTGAACGCCTCCCGGGGGGTACGCGAGGAGGAATTGGAAAGTGGAAGCTGCCCTGCTAGCGGGACAGAGGTTGTTTTATCGATGGAGTTACAACGCAGATTGCTCACTCAACTTGGGTAACCGAGCAAACAAGTTATGTTCAAATGACAAAATCCAAGAGAGATGGAGGCTGATGCTGTTTAGCAGGGCTGGAGTCTCACCAGCTAAGCTGAGCCGTGCTTTTAGGCAGCAGGTCTAGGAGCAGCCTGGCCCACGTAGCCAGGGAAGCGTGCTCTCCGAGAGCCCGTGCGGGATGGGGAGACGCGCCACCCCGCCGCGCTGGAGCAGCTCTCGACTGTCGAGACAGGGCCTGGCGTCTGCTGCGAGGGTGCCCTGGCACTTGGCAGACGCAAAAGCACGTGAAAGGGGCAGGGAAAGGGCTCTCTTCAGAGCAGTTCTCAGGCTGCTTGGATGCTTTGACCCACGGGTATTTTTTTTATTTTTTTTTGTCCTCTCTCTTGAAATGACAAGACTTTGAGAAAATTCACCCTTGAATAGCTCTGGCAGCGCGGCGGCGCAGGGAGCGGGCTCATGTTTCGTGGCTGCTGAACCGAACAGGCAGGTATTTCAGGCAGGCTCTCGCTTTGTCCAGCACGCCGCGGCGGGGCACGGGAATTAGGACACAGTGTGCCTGCCGCCTTCTCCCAGCACTGCTCCGAGGGCTGAGGCCTCTGCTCTGCAGCCAGAGCAGCTTTGTGCACGGATTGCTGCCTAGCACGAGCCACAGCTCCCTTCCAGAGCTGAATCCCGTTCACAGGGAACTCGCCCCCCGTTTACCATCGGCCAGCACCCAAGAGCGAGCAGTAAATGCAGGCGGAAGGTTTATTTTGCAGGGGTGTCATGAAATCGGTGGGTGCAGGAACTGGGCAGCGCCGGTGCGGGCTGACAGCCGCGTGCCAGCCTCGCAGGTCCCCCCAGGCGCTCCCGTTCTCCCCGCGTTACCCCGGGATTTGTGTGTCACCCAGCCGCCCCCCCTTTCTCCTCTCCTGCAGCCCGGTTCTCGCTCCTCCTGCGAACCCCAGGCTGCCCCCGGTTTTGCTGCTGCAGGCTCAGCTGCTATCTCAGCACAAGGCAGGGATTTCAAACCCCGCTGTTTTCCCCACTGATCAGATGGAGAGCAGACAAAGCATGGCAGAGATAACGAAGCTATTTTGTGAGGCTTGGAGGGCCGTGTGGTGTCCCCCTGGCTGCAGGAGACACTGCTGTTCAGGATTATTGTGGGAGACGCTGTGGTTGCTATTATTACATTGCAAATCCATGCCTGGATGGTTGCTAACCTGGGACCCTGCTCGCTTTGCTCCTCGCGAACCTAAAAATGAATCAAGGATCTCTCCGGTGCTGACAGGAGTTCCCAAGCGGAGACACGGCGTGAGGGAGCTGCTGAAGGTCAAGGGGCTCCGGTTTCACTGTTGGTCTATTTGAGCTTAAGCAAGGCTCCGAGCTGTTGATGGTCCAGCCCCAGACATCATACATACAAGGATAAGAAGCTCAGGAAGAGCCTTTGCTACTGACTCCACTGATAAAGCTTTGGAAACTGCGACTGGTGTTGCCTAGGAGCCCTGGTTTCCAGCATGGCCAGCCAGCAAAACCCATCCAGCGAGGATGGAGAAAGACATGCTAATGACAAACAGCCATGCGAGATGTCTTCCTCTGAACCTGCTGCTCCCCGCAGACAGAGCATCGTCTCTCTGAAAGCCTGCCTGCAGCTCCAGTGTTCAGGTGGAGTTGCACACTATACCTTCCCACAGAGACATTTCTCTCTCCCTCTTTCACTGCAAATGAATCAGTCATTAAAACGGAGCAGGGTTACTCCCTGGCAAGTCTGTTCCATCAGCCCACGAAGGCATGCAGGTCTGGTTAAGTTCTTTCTGATCTTTACATTCCTTTAGTCTCCTTATCACTTCTCTTTATCCCTTCTATTTGTCTGTCCTCCCTGTTACCGTATTTATGGCAAGGCTTTGTCTCTGTGACCACACCAGTCCACGGGCGAGGGGGTTTGTCCTGCCATTGCCATATTTCACTGGGTAGAGCCCCAGAAGCACTGGTCCAGGCACGGAGGTTACCGGTGTTCCCTTTGCCTCTGCTCTGAGGGGAGGCAAAGCTCTGGCTGCTGGCAGCCGGGCAGCTTAAGCCCCTGCCAGAGCGAAACAGCCCCGCGGTTCCCCTCGGCGCGCTGCTGCACGCCAGCCCGCGGAGGAGTTGCTTGTCAGGGAGTTCTTACAGGATGAGCTCAGGATCTCCACGCTCCCACATGCTTGTTTCACGCTTCCCGCCTCCACGGCCATCCCTGACCTGCTCTGCTAACCCACTGGGCCCTGCGGGGCGACACCAGGCTCTCCGCTTGCCCGGTGTGCGCTGTTTCGCTCTCTGCAGGTTTGCCCAGGGCACCGTGGCACCCCGGGAGGCCCCCGGGCAGAAGCTCCTGTCTTGCAGGAGCTGTGTTATCTCATTGAAGCTCCTGCCTACTACTGCTGACAGAGGCAGCAGCAAACCCCGCTTTTCTTTGCAGCGTGGGGAACCAGAATCCAATGGTGATGATTCCCTGGTGCGTGCGTGAATGCAAAAGTTTTTGGTTTGTCTCTTGCACCCACTTCTGCTTTAATTCTGGCTACGCAGCATTCAGATCCTCAGGTTCGACCACCGTGTGTGGTACCCAGAGTTCAGTCACAGCTTTCTGGGGTGAAGCCTGCAGTCTGTATGTGCCACGCTGCCTTTAGATTCACTTGGAAATTCAGCTCCCTTGCACTTGTTGGAAGGTGCTGCCGAATTAATGTAATTTATCATGCAGATGCTGTGGACCACAGTGCTAAAAATACAGGCTCCCTGGCTGTCTCTCAGTGCTGTTGCCTCATCACACTTTAACTTCCATGAAAATGTATTTGCTTTCTCTCAGCAGCAGAGGTGCTCGGCAAGGCCCGGAGACCCGAGATAAGATGCCTTTACATGTGCATCTTCCCTAGCGGTATTTCAAAATCTTCCCCTTACAACTGGGACTAGAGTCCCAGGCAGTCATGAAAATTAAATTAGCCATTTCAGGGAAATGGCTGTCCTGGTTTCAGCTGGGATACAGTTAATTTTCTTCACAGAAGCTAGCGTAGTGCTGTGCTTTGGATTCAGTGCTAGAAGAATGTTGATAACACGCTGATGTTTTTAGTTGTTGCCAAGCAGTGCTCAGACTGCTCAAGGACTTTTTGAGCTTCTCCTGCTCGGCCAGGGGCATAACAAGCTGGGAGTACAGCACAGCCAGGACCCAAACTGTCCAAAGAGCTATTCCATACCATAGAACGTCATGCTCGGGGGGGGGGGTTGGTGGGTCGGTCGGTCGCGGGGGGAGTGATCGCTGCTCGGGGACTGATCGCTGCTCGGGACGGGCTGGGCATCGGTCGGCGGGTGGTGAGCAATTGCATTGTGCATCATTGGTTTTGTATATTCTGTATATTTTGTTATCATTCTCATGATTACTATTATTATTATTTTCTCTTATTAAACTGTCTTTATCTCAGCCCTCGGCTCTAACTTTTTTCTCCTTCCTGATTCTCTCCCCCATCCCACTGAGGGAGGGGGGGGAGTGAGCGAGCGGCTGCGTGGTGCTGAGTTGCCAGCCGGGTTAAACCACGACACCCTGCAAACGCGTGTGTGTGGACAAAACTGAGGAGCTGTCCTGTCTCAGTCTTCACCCACAACCTGAGCTTTACCCGCTCCCACTGCCGAAACGCATTCCCTTCTTTTGGGGTGTTACCTTCTTCTTGGGGCGTGTTTTCATCAGTAATGAATACGTGGGACAGCCTGTTCTGTCGGCTGTCTTGGCGGCAGGCAGCAGCCCTAGTTTCTACACCCACTCCTGACCTGGCGCAGGGTTTTGGAAAGTTGTCCCCCACCCGCTCCCGTTCCCGTTGCTGCCCTGCTGGTTACGCACGGGCAGTTCTTCACGCCAGGCACGGCCTCGTGCACGGTCTGGGCACCGTGCTTCATGTGTGCAGGGCTGAGTGTTTCCTGTGGCTGCCAGGCACCGCTCTGAAATAGCCACTAGTGATAACTGAGAGCAGCCAAGCTGGCAGCCCAGCTTTTGTCAAATCCAGCTCCCAAGAGGCTGGCACACGCTTTGTTTTTTCCTAAGCTCGGCGTCGTGCCAGGCTGGTTCAGGAGCACGGTGTGTAAACACTGGTTGCACGGAGAGGTTACCGTCTAAACATGCTTCCTCCCTTCTCCCCTTCCTGGAACCCAGAACAAAATGGGGGTGAAAGGAGTAAAAGGGAAGCCTGGACGCTGGGTTGCTTTGGCTGTGCGTTGTGAAAGACTTCCCACGGCTTGCTTGTTCGTACCTGCGGCCGTGTCTCCTCCCCGTCCCCAGCGAGGCGTGCGGGCAGGTTTGTGCACACATGGCCGGCGGCGGTGGGGGGAAGGCGGGAGTGGGCAGCAGGCAGAGCAGCCAGGCTCTGGGGCCTGCCTGGCACACCAGTGACCGTCCCTGTGCTCCGGTCGCGTGTGGCCATCGTCGCCCGGTGTGCGCCCAGGGTCCAGCTTGGAAAGGCACCGGAGGGAGACGGGTGCCTCCGCCGGGTGCTCTGCATCCAGCTGTGAGCTGGGCATGAGACGGGGTGTATGACGCCCTTGGAGAACAAGGCCTGGGTGTATCCTCGTGGTGAAGACTGTGACTCTTCTTGGGTTCAAGAGCAAAGGGAGATAAAATTATATCCTCCTCCATGCGTGTGCCTGGCGTGGAGATTAATTTATCTGGATGATTAAGGCAGCAAATGATGCAGGAAGTAGCTGGGTAATTTAATGACCCAGGTAGAAATAGAAAGCAAGGAGCGCGTTTCCCTTTCAGTCATGTTGGGTTTGATATTTCTGTCCTGTTAACAAACTGGTTGATAAGCCAAATGCCTGGAGAAGTGCAATATATTCAGACTGATCCGCTTTCCTATCTTGTAAAATAGCTGAGAGAGAACCAAAGCTTGTTGAGACTCTTGCTGGACACAGACATTGCCATGGGGGGGTTTGTTCGGAGGGCGCTCCCCAGCCAGCTCCCTATGTGGCTGCGGGGAAGGCGTCACTGGGCGGAGGTGGGGGTCCCGGCATCCCGGTCCGTATGGAAAACGGCTGCTCGAACAACAGACATTTCAAATACTCTGATTCAAATACTTCTTGAACTCTGGCAGCGGGTAAGAGGATTGCACACATGGTGCTCTTCCAATAGAGCAGCAACGCCGACTTTGGCCCTGTAACTCTGAAAAAACCTCCACCCCGGTGAAGCTATCTCTTCCTCCTGTCTCACTGTACCGCTTGGCTCCCGTTAGTTTGTCTGGACTGCTAGATATGCGGGCCAACACTGCTTCTATTTCAGGGGAACTTGCCAGAGATTAATTAGATCCTGGGCCTGTTAGAAGACCAGCCAGCAAATTTTGTGTGCCATTAACTCGGTGCTTATCACACAAACATTGTTGGAATAAATATGCCCTTTGTTGTGCTGCTGCATGCAAAGGTTGTCACAAAAACGAAACGTTTGAGCAGATCCAGAGTGTGGCAGTTTCTGAGCCACATAAGCGGCTTGCTTAGATCAGATTTTAGCCCGGGTCACTGAGACGGCACTAAGCGCGTATCGGTGCGTGCAGCCCTGCAGTGCTCAGCAGGACGCTGGCAGTCCCTGTGGCTGGCCACCCACAGCAGCGGGGAGCACGGAGAGCGGCTACCGTCTGCGCAGAATTGCTGATGCACGAGCGTCTGGTGGGCATCCACCAAACCCTGTGTCTGGACGAGGAGACGTACACTCAGCGTCAGCCACTCTTCCAAAGAAACCTGTGGTTTGAAGGATAAAGTCATAGAGAAAGGAAGATGTGGAGCTGGGGAGATGTTGGAACAACTCTCCAGCAAGAGCTGCAAATTTCCATTTGGTCTCTGTTTGTCAGCAGTGGAGGGACCTTATCTAACCTCCCTCGGGTTGTGCTCTACCGTTTGTGCCCACGCAAAGCAAATACAAGCCATAGCAGATCGGCTTGTATTGGCTCGTCTCACTAACAAGAGAGCTGGGAGAAAGTCTAGCCAGACAAGCGGGGAACAAGGCGGCAGAAGCCAAGAACCAGCAGTAGAGAGATGGCGAGAGCACACTGCAGAACAAACGAGGGTATATCGAGCTGACAGGCAGAGAGGGGATGGGATGTGGAGAGGGGTGATGTACTGGGGACGAGGTGCCAAGAATCTTAGCAGCAGCAGGTTGAATTAATTTGGAGAGCAAAGTGAGAAGTCCGGAGAAAAAAGACTCTAGTAGATGTGTCCAGAATCAGGGAATAGTTCTGGCACCGTGGCCAGGGGAAGGGCCAGAGCGTGGACATCTGTCCAGCCTGCACCACCATGGCCCGGCTTGGGCGGCTGCGTCAAAGGGGAGAGCTGCAGTACGTGCTGCTCAGGCGTAAGGTTAGCTGGGTTCCCTCCTCAAGCTCTACAGCCTGGATGCCAGTCAAACGCACCAGTCAGTCCCTAGTAATTCAACGTGAAACATCTTGTTCTTGTGCTGACACATGCAGCAGTAGGGCTGAGAGACAGTGCTCAGGCAGGGAGCTTTCGGCTTTGACCGGAGTGAAAAAAGGGGAAGGCTCCGCTCTGGCGGATCCGGCTGATTGCTTTACCCTTGCACAGAGCTGGCTAGTGAGAAACGCAGCGCGACTGGGACAAGCTTCACCCTCGGTCGGCTCCAGCAGGAGGAGGCTGGTTGACAAGGCAATGCCATCTCCCCTCACTGCAGTGGCTGCTGAGCCGTCAGAAGAGCAGAGACCCAGCTGGCTGGTGCAAACGCACGTATGCGTGTGACTATCTGGGGACAGGGAACGGCTCAGGAACTGGTTGAGCACTTGGAACTGCTGTGTGCAGCTTCTCAGCACTGACACAATAGCAAGGAGTTATTTTTAAAATTCTGCTTTCCCTCGTACTGGAGTGACTTAGAAGGAGCTTCCTTTAAACTGCATAAATTCGGTGGAAGGAGGAGAAAGCTACTGCTGTTTGCTTGGTCCTGAAAGTCAGAGAACATTTTGTAAAGCTGAAACTTCTGGTAATAAAAACTTACTTTTAATGAACCAACTATTTTCTGCGACAACTCGGCAGACAATAGTTCTGATTTGAGCAACTCAAACCAGTTCACCTGCCCCAGGTTAGACTGGTGCTGGGGCTTAGCTTTGCACTTGGGATTCATGAGTGGACATGAATGCTGTCGGCTCGTGTTTGTGCAGATCCTTACGCAAACACCCTTTTGAGGTGCTGTGGCTTGGGTGCGCTCTAGGAATTTACTTTTTCAATCCTGAACCTTCAACTAAAGGAAACCACTGCTCGTATTGCCATGGGTAGAAAATAACCAGGGAATGCAGCTGCTGCTGTCATTTTTACCCACCACGTTGCTTTGATTTGTGCCAGGCAGGGTCAGATCAGCTGTGCCAGCGGCGGCAGGGCGGCAGTACCAGGCTGAAGTGGTGGGAGCCAGGGTTTAAAGGGGATTTACAGGCCTTTGAGAGCTGGAGTGGTGCTGGCTGGCTGAATGATGGAAGTGTCGAGAGGTGTCGAGGTGTCTGCTCTGAGGGGATGCTGGTCTTGGAGTTTCCGTCAGCGCCTTGAAAGCGTGGAGGCATCCACGGGGGAAAGGAGGTGGCTCCTGGAAGGAGAGAGGCTGCCTGAAAGCACGGCTCTGAAGAGGAGGAGAGCACCGAAACCATTGAATGGCAATCAGAGCGTGAACACCTTTTCTCCAAAGAGTTTAAATCTGGGCTTAATCCCTTTTAGATGAGGTTAGGTGTGGGGTTAGACTCATCTGGGGACAGTTTACATTTTGGAGACGCTGCTACTTCCCAGTGCCCCTGATGTGCACAAAATGCCAGTACGCATTTAAAAACACCAGGTATCACCCCTCTAAACAGGATACCTATAGAGAAACCGAAGTGTTTGAATACTGATTAAAAAGCTGTGACATTTACCTCGAGCTCTGCTTAGAGAGATACACTGATTGAGTAGCTCCGGTCCGGCTGTAATAAGCAAGGGTTTAGGGTTTAAACGCCACCCATGGGTTGTAATTAAATAGTCTCAAAACTGTGCATGACCTTAAACTTCCCAGTGCTGCGCCACTGTGTGTGACAGGGCTGTGAGTAACGTGATGAAAGGGGACGTTAAATGGACGCGGGGCTGAGCAAAGCTGTGACCGGGACAGCAAAGTGCCACCCTCAGCCATTCCTTACGCAGAAGCAGGGGGTTAATTACACCGTTTTAAATGATGCCTCCACTCAGCTTGTAAGATCTCCTGTGAATAAACGCCTCCTTTATTAAAGAGGGAGGAGGCCTGCGAGCGGTTTGCATTTTCCACTCCTGGCAAGCGTGCGCCGGGATCCTACCCTCTCCCTCCCGCCATCGGGCCTGGGAGCTCTGCCCTCCCTCCCCAACCCGCCAGGGCTGGTAGGGTGGAGGTGGTGACTTCCCGGGGGACAGGCACGGGCGGCGGGGCAGCCGTGGGGCAGCCGTGGGGCAGCCATGGCCGGGGCACCCATGACCGGGCCCCACAGCGCAGCAAGGCCCGCCCGCCCTCTCTGTGGTGCCCCCGAGGGGCTGCCCCGGCGCCAGAGCGGCGCACCCCCTGCCGCGTGCCTCTGCCCCGCCCGCGGCGCGCCCCCTGGCGGGCGGGCGGCTCCGCACGGGGTAAGACCCCGCCCCCGCCACGCCACTCCCCTCCCCTCCCCTCCGCCCCCCCCCCCCCAACGGAGATCTTTAAAGCGAGGAAGTCCCTCCCCTTGTTCCGCCTGGTGATTGGCCGCGGCGCCCGCTGCGGGGCGGCGATTGGCTGCCGCTCCCCGGGGGGCGGGGCGGCGGGCTAGGGTTGCTGCGGCGGGCGGGGAGCGGCGCGTCCCGGCCGTGGCGGCGGCGGCGGGTGCGCGTCGCGGGGCCGGGTCCGGTGCCGCGCCCGCCCGCCCGGGGCCGCGCCATGAAGAGCCTCAAGTCCCGCCTGAAGAAGCACGAAGCGGTCATCGGGGGCAGCGCGGTGGGTGCCGGCAGGGCTGGTCGGGGGGGCGGAGGGGAAGGGGAGCCCCCATCCCCCCCCGTCACATCCCCTCAGGGGGCTGAGGGCGCGGGGCCTCCTGTGAGGGCGGGGGGGCTGCTGGGCTCTGGGGGCCGAGCCCCCCCCGGGGTCACCTGGGGACGGAGCGGTGGGGCTGAGCCCTGGGGCGGGCGGGCAGCGGGCCGCAGCTCCGGGTGGGGGGGGGGCGGGGGGGTGCTTGGGGGCGAGGCCGGGGAGCTGGGGCCTGCGGGTCTGCGGAGAGCCTGGGAGCTGGGGGGGTGGGGGGGGGGTGCGGGGGGTGGGGGCCCGGGGCGGGGGGGGGGAGCGGGGCTTCAGCGAGTTGGGGATCTGCTGGCGGAGCTGAGGTCCCGTGGGGTTTGAGTGCCAGGGCGTAAAGGGCCGCCCCGTGCCCGGGGAGCGGGCGCAGCAGTGCGGGGTGGGGGATGCCCCGCACCAGGCGCCCAGCCCCTCGTTCAGGCAGCCTGAGGTGAACTGCAGCTCGGAAAACAAGCGTGCAACTGCATGTTACCTCGGCTTCGGGTTTGCTTTCTGGCCCCAGCAGAAATTAACGCCTTTTTTTTTTCTTTTTTTTTTTTTTTTTTTTTTTTTCTTTCTCCCCCCTCCCCATAAGAACCTTGGGAGCCAGTGCTGAGCTCTGACTGGCAACCTGCCCTGGGGCTTGCCGAGATGCTCATGCATGGCATTGGCAGTAGCTTGTTCAAAGTTAGTAATTTTCTGTGGCAAAATTGGAGCACTTACCCCAGTGCACAAGAAGGAGGATTTACTTAGGAAGTGGACAAAAAGCTTTCAAAGTGGCTACTGACTTTACACAGTTGTGATTTCTGATCATCCAGCCTGGGAGTACTGTGCCTGGGGGAGTTGCAGCCTCTGGAAATGAGATGCCGGTGCGGTTGTGTCTTGTTCTCTATATGCCTTCCGAAACTTAGGCTACTCTTAACTGGCTTTAAATGACCCTGTTGGTTTCCTTTTTTTACTTTATTCGTCTCTGCAGATGACTTTTGATGAGAGAGGTCTTTGTAACTGAAGAAAACTATATTCGGAAATCACTTTGTGTGGTAAATCATCTTTAATTGTGCCGGTTCAGTAAATGCTTCCCTGGGAGTCTACTGTGGCAGCTGTGCTGCGAAGCATATTGCTGTTTTCCTGCACTGATTTGCCAAAGTTGCCGCTGGCTACGTGGAATAGCGGAAAAGGGCAGGTTAATATGATACACTGACTTTTTATCAGTCATCTTTTAAGATATTACCCATCTTTTAAATACTCCTGCACATTGTCTTGGATCTGAAACTGCTACTTGAAAATAATAGCTCATCTGAAAGATATGTAGCTCTTCAGGCTTGTGAACTGCTGACCGAACTCCTTTGAGAGCTCCACGTGGAAGCGCATCGCTGTGCCGAGCGTGCCACTGGGCAAAGGGCTGATTCAGAAGTCTGTTACGATAATTTGTAATGTGTAGGCTGGCGCTGGTTTGTGTTATTCATTAGTCGTCCTATACTTTAGAACTGTTTGTTATTTCAAAGTAAGCCTACAATAATTAAATTCCAACACTTACAGCATCCGTATTTGGTTTTGAATAGACATGGAGATTTTTCACTTCCATAGGTGAAGGCTCAACAAGCCTTCCTTTCAAAGTAGGTTTCAGCAGTCTTAATACTTTTAGGAGCTGAAGCTTAGTCTGAAATATGTATGAAGGGAAACTACACTCACAGAGATCCTTTCAAAACTGGGGTTTATGCCCATGGTGTACTTATTTCCCCTGCTTATGATGTATTTTGATTATGTGATCGCTCCAGTAGCTAATCTAACACCAACTCATAACCTTCTATGTGTGGAAAAAAAAAATTCAACCGCATGGGTGGGTGTCAGTAGTGAGGCCGAAGCGGGGGAGGCTGGGGTAGAGCCTGGTCTCTGTTTCTGACTGCTGGGGAAGGAAGGGAAGTGGGCGGGAATCCTGCCAGCGTGAGCTTTATAAATCCTGCTTGAAAGGAGTGTAAAAGGGTTGCCTGTTTGAGAAAGCTCATCCCTCTCTCCTGTCCCCACCCAGTGCTATTTCCTGGGGGGTGGAGAGGAATGGAATCCCTTCATCACGCTTCTGAAACTTTTCTTCCAGGTTAAGGTAATAGATAACTTGCTCTCTGTCTTCTGATGGTGATCGTTTGGGAACGGCTTTGCTACCTGTCTCACGATGGAGGGAAGCCATGCAAAGCAGCCGAAAGTACAAATGATAGTTATTACCAATGCCACAACTATCCAGAATGTTGTGTCTGAAAATGGAGTTATCTGGTTTTGCCAACTCTCCAGCTGGCTGATGGTGCTTGGAAAATAATCTGAGCAGCCTGTTCAGTGGCTTCAGTGCTCTGAATAGTGAGACACATGCTTGTCATTTGCAGTAGTGTGGGCTGGAAGTTTTAACACCAGGTTCTGTGGAGCACGAAGCCTTGAGGGCATGGTCCTCGCTTTCAGGCAGAGATGACGCCTTGTTCACCCACATTTACAAGATAGATTTTAATTAATGTAGTTAGCGTAATCCTGTTGGGGTGACCACAGCTTGTGTTTCTGAGATTCCAGAATATGGGCTGATCTGATCTTTGATCTAGGTTGTGTTTAGGAAATGTGTTCTTCAGTAAAGTTGCAAGTTCTGTCCGTACCTGTATGTACAAGAAGCAAATATGGAATGCTCACGGGTTGGTTTTTCTTGAGAAGATGGTTGGGGAAAGATTGGTTTATTGTTCTACAGAGTTACTTTTGTCTCAGACACCTTTGCAAATTGACTTTCACTGGTGAGATTTGAACCGTTGGCCTCTGGGGAAGGGAAAAAAAGGCTGCCTACTTCTTTCTGTAAGACTTGGGGAAATAGCCATACAGGTGTCCTGTTAAATTTGGGGTGCATAATCTTATTCATGTGGGGGTTTTAACCTTGCTGTCCTTTGTCACGAGGTCTGGAATTCGGGGAAGGGGGCTTCTGGACTGCTTGCCAGAGGATGGCTGCTTACTGTGGCACGTGGGGCTCTTGGTGGTGTGTTGAGCACAGCTGAAGCTGTGTCGCTGAGCAGCGGCAGGCCTGCATCCCTTCGGAGTTGTTTGCATCCCAAGATACGACATCAAAGGCAGAGCGGGCGTGAGATACGCACGGGCTGCAGAAATGGGCAGCACCGCCTGGAGCACCTGCGAGTAATGAGAATGAGCAGATATGAAACCACGTGAAAATGTCTGTCAATCCTTTCTCCTTTGCGAAAAGCGATGGTGGATATTTTTTTTTTTAATTAAGAGAAACTGAACATCATATATAATTAGTGGAAACCATTGTGCAAGGAACAAAGGTAGACGTCTGAGCACTTGGCCTGGTATGAGGATCTGCGATTATTAAATTAATATCTGAACAGGTTCTGTAGTTAGTGACAGCTGGACTTGTTTAAGGTTGTTAGCACTTATTTTTTCCTGTGCAGGCTGCCCAGTTCTGTTCGATGGATGACTTTTCCTCTGTGTAAGGAGTGGAACTTTGTGGGTTGACCCAATATGCAATTAAACAGCTATTACTGCCCTGTCAGCAGCAGGGAGGGGAGGTACCACCCCGCGTTCTGATCTGGCTGCTCTTACTAAGGGAATGGAAGACTACTGTCTGTTGTCTGAATTTGCACATTAATCAGCAGCACTATATCTGTGTATGTACAGCAGAATAACTTTGTCAAAAGTGCTGTGTAGCTCCAGTGTGCTGTAGAATGCACGTTAGTAACTGAAGTGATCAAGTAAAAGATAGATGATTGGTAACTTTAACCGAAGATTCAAGATCACTTCTGTCTTGAACTTCTTAAATGAAAGAAAAAAAACTTGTGCTGCCGGTGGCACACATCAGTTTGTAAAGGAACAAGTTTTTTTGTGGTGCTTTGTCACGACTCTGCTTTGTGCAAAGACAAAACGGCTTTTGTCAGCCACGCTGATCGCAGTGCTGTGACCGATCAGCAGAATTTTTCCAGCATTGCTGCTGTGGACCAGGACAGAGTTACTCTTCCCCCTCCCCTGCCTTCTTCGTGTCTGGTGGGCAACCGAAGGTGACTTCCCAATGCCGTCTTCAGGCGACGCAGCCCAGAACCAGCAGCACTATAATATTCAAATGCCAAATCCGAGACTGACTGTGGTTATTCTTTAGCGTATGTTTGGGTTCCAGGAAGCTTTATTAAGGCTCGTGCTAATGTGTGTGTTCCTTGGGAAGAAAACCGCTGTGATTCATTTGCATTTAGTTAAATAGAATTGGGTGCTTGTTTGTGTCATGTCTGTGGCTGGTGCTGGAGAAACATGAGGTTAGTCAAGGTGGGCAATTTGTGGTTCAGCAAAAGCTTTGTGGCACAGCCTGTTTACAGGTGAACTGTAATCCTCAGGCTCCTTAAAAAGGGGTATTTATCAGTGCTTTGTCATTTTGGAATGTAGCAGGTAAAAATATTTTAAAACTTGGAGGTACAGTGAGTGCCTGTGTGCAAGTTAAATGACCTTAGCTGATTTGCAGACATAATTATGAGGGTAAGGCTGTCTGGTTATCTGTTTTAAGTTGATCTGACCTCTTGCTCAGATACAACTTGCGTAGTACTTTGTCAGTATTTAAATACTGATATTTATTAGCAAGCAAATGCTTGTAACATCTAAGATGCTGATGTTGTCTCTGTTTTTTCACTACTTAATGGTGACTGAACAGGATCCACTGGGGCTGTAATGTGGTGTTCCCTTCTCCATACGTATGTGCTTGAGGCTGCTTCCCTGCATGATGAATGTAAGAGTCGTGTTGTGTTTCATCACCCCCTAATATTTTCTGATGCTTTGTTATTAATAAATGGAAGTAGACAAATCAATCGTTCCTCGCCTGAGAGCTTGTCATTTCAAACTAATGGTTTTTCCTGAGAATGGCAGTGTGATATGCTGCTTTTAATGGCAGGCACAGGCAGCTCTGGACTCTGACCTTGCTGCTGCCTTCTCCCCATTTAAAGGGGAAATACTGTCTCCTGGGCGCGCTCTGGTTGCTGGGCACTTGCGGGAGCAAAGCTGGGCTGCAGCAGGACCTGGGCTTCCAAGGCTCCCCATTAGTTTTGTGGTGAAAGCTGTGATGCTCTCGTTGCCCTAAAAGGGTGTGATGTTCTTTGATGTGTGTAAGTCTGGCCCCGGTTACCATAAAATGTGCTTAACAGACTGTTTTGAAACACAGCTGCAAAACCACTGCTTTGTTTCCAGAGTGTGTAAGTAGTTCTGATCACTTTTATTAGTGTCCAAGTTGATCTGTATCTAAGGGCTGAGAATTTGGGTATGTTTTATCAGTCAAGTGCACTTGATTTGGCAATGAGAGATGAGGAAGTTGTGTTTAAAAACAAAATTGAATTTGTTTTTTATTTTAGCAGCCTTGGCATCCTTCGGGAGCTCACGCTTTCACTGTATCTTGTGTGCTGCTGCAGTTGGTGCTGGTGTTTTTTTCCCCTACCATGGCCATGCAGAACAGAGAAACTGGCTGGGCTGTTGGGTACATGTCACTCCTTGCAGATGGGAATGCCCTATGGGACGCAGGTTTAGAGCCCTTATAATGGTTTTGAGAGGACTATTTGACATGTTGCTTAAATAATTAGAAGTGGATTTGAATACTTGCTTGGTACTTAATAACTTGATCTTGATGGGATATGGTAACTTGTAGTGGGAGGGAAAATGCCTTAAGAACAGGGTGAAATCAGGTATGTTTCTGATGAGGTTTTAGGTGGTTACGGTTTGTTTTGCTTTAACCTGATCGTTAGGAGACTATTGCCTCCATTAATTACAGGATGCAGTTACATATAAACAATATATAAATATCAAGAGCAGCACAACCGTTAATACGAATTCTTGACAGGAGCATTTTGAGAGCAGCCCCAAACCAGAGGGGTCCTGGGAAGGCTGTTATTTTTGATCACTATTTAGACTAAGCCTCTCCCACTCCGCAGCATTCAACGGCTGTTCCGACTGTTCCGTATATGGAGGAATTGCAGTGAACGAGGTGATAACCTGAAGTGCTGCATGTGGGAACCTGCTGGGTGAAACAAGAACCCTGTGTTCAAGCTGCGTCTGGTTTTTCCCTTATGTTGACTCAACAGCACATCTTACTCCTGCAGTTTTGAACTCCAGAACATTTGTATGTCAATACAGACATATCCTGATAAGCAAGATATGCTTACAAAATATAAAATGCCGTTTCCCCCGTTTGAGCTAACACTTTCCCAAACCTGGTATCTGCCGTATTTTCTAGGCATCCGCAGATACGCAAAAGTCTGGTGTGCCTCTGTGCTGTAGGGGGGAACTACACCTGGTGCCTGTCTTTAAAAAATAGCTTTGGTAGTCTAACCCGTCCTTTCATTTTGTAAGTCTGTGAAATATTTAAATAAATCAAACTAATTCAAAAGCAGTCGTCATTTTGTGCCATATAAAATCGCAGGGTGTGGCTGTCCAGGTGTTAGTTTTGATCACAAATGTACTCTGACCTCTGTAGAAGGAGCAGGAAAATTAAATGTGCAGGCCGGTAGATGTGCTGAGCCTGCCCTTCTCACCGTGCTCGGCTTATGTGACACGCTCACGTTTTCCAGGTAACTCTGCTTTGTCACTGAGCGTCTGCCCTGCTCTGCAGGAGAACTGCATGAGACCCAAACTGGAAAAATTAATGGCAAAGATGGGCCTAAAATAATGAATAATTCTCAGTCTCTTCTTTGACAAGAATTGTTCTATCTAATGGCCCTCACAGACGTCAGAAATGGCAGTGTTTGTTTTATATCTATTTCCATAAGAGCCTGAGGTCTGCGTTTTTGTCTAGATAACTTTTAGGACCGTTCATATATTTGTGAGCACCCGCTGTATGCGGTGATGGCTGTGTTTTACCAGAGCTCTTTGCTCTCGGTGTGCTTTATGTGCTTATGTCACCCGCTAATGGCATTAGAGGAGGATGTGTCCCCTTTGGTTTTTTTCCATTAATAGGATTATCTGCCTAGCCCCGCGGTGCCGAGGAGCTGTGTTCACTTTCACAGGTTTATGCCAGCTTTCAGGCTGAAAGGTTTAAGAACTGCTTTGAATTACAGCTGGTGGTATTCCTGAAGTGAGTTAGGTGACTGCTAAGGGTTGTCCATGTTTTATTTAAATACACTCTTTATTTAGGTAGTTGGTGTTCTGCAGCTATGTAGGCAAAAGTGCTTAGAGGCTCTGGAGGAGCAATTCCCAGTTCAGGTGGAAGTTTCCTGATGGATGCTTCTGTTTTGGCAGTAAGTTAACTTGTCACAAATTGTTTCACTGCAATATTAAGACCAGCATTACTTGTGCCCCTATGGTCGTTTTAAAAAGGTTGGTGCGTTCTCATGTGGGAGTCTTACCTCGTGGATTGTGCTCAGACTGGTGACCAGAAATCTCTTCTTGGGGGCTTTTTGCTGGCGTGAAAAGTCTTGAAAAGCCCCTTCCAGCTGCTGGAATTTCACTCTGGACAGTATTTGGGTTGAGAAAAATCTGAGCAGAAGAGCTGCTGGGATTAAAGGGTTATGGATTGCCTTCCAAAGGCCTTCAGGGTTGGGATCTTTGTTTTGTCTTCCATCTGTCCTGTTTGGGTCCCCATAGCCCCAGTATTACTCTGCTTTTGTGCCTGGGGATCGCTAATGAAGCCCGCCCTTTGCTCGGCGTCCCTCGGTGGGGACACGGGGTGGCTGGCAGGGTGTGCAGTGATACCGTGCGTGGCTTCAGGGACTCCCCCTGCTTTTCCTTTCTGGTGGAGAGGGAGGAGAGGCCCAGTGGCTTCAAGCTCATATTCCCCAAGTATGGCACTATGTTTATTTATTGATAAATATATATCCTATAACAATAATAAACCTTAAACGTTAACTTCGCTAGTTGCTTCTCAGGTTGTCAGCAGTGTACAAATACGTATAATTATTTTTGTAGCCTGTCAGAACTGCCCCTGCTGATAGCACCACATGGCTTTCGTTGCCAGCAATGGTGTGCCCTTTCCACTGCTTTCAGCAGCTAGAACTGCTAGATCTTGTCTTGCTTTGCTCAGAAAAGTGAGAGTAATTAGTCTGGGTACCAAATACGCCCTGAGTGTAAATACCTCTAGTGCCCATCATTAATGCTCTCTCTGCTCTCATCTTTAAATACTTAATTGTAGTGACAGATGAGGAACAGGCTTGCTTTCGAAGGCTGTGGTTTTAAAGTCTCCTATAAACTTTGAGCTACGCTGTATACTCTTCTCAGTAAGCAGCCGAGAGCAGTGGTGTTCTTTATCTGCTGCCCGAGTTGGTGCTGGTTGAGAGTACTGCGGCGTGCAGCGTGGGAGGGCGTAGCGATGTGATGCGATGGTCCAAAGACATCTACAACAGGAGACCTGCGGGTAGGTAAAGTGGCTTGACTTCTGATCTGCCGAGTTTCTGCTAAGATAAGGGGGGTTGGGTTCAGAGAGAATAAAGTAGATAATTGTTCATGCAAGGTGTAGGTAAGTTGTTCAGTCCCTTACCGAATGTTGAGGATGCTAAAAGCTTACCTGGACTTGAGGAAAAACTGGGTAAGTTAATAGAGCAATTAATTCAGAATTACTAAGGATGCGGGTAGAATCCCTCTAGCCCAGGAAGTTTGTTTAAATGATTGATTGAAAGCTAGGAGAGCTTTTGGAAAAGCATTCTGTGCTTGTTCAGTTTATGTTCTTTGAGCATGCTGGTGTGTACGTATATCTCTGTGCCACTCCTGAAGGCGTTAACGATACCAGATGGATGTACAGAGTGCGTGCAGACACCTCGTGTGTCTGCTCAATGTAAAGCCCTTAATCTGAGAGCACACCAGGTACTAGCTGATAGGAACAAGTGCTGCATTTGATCCTAGCCAGATGGTGGAGCTGGGGGTACTCCCTTATCTTTGGAGACCTGGAGCCTGGGAGGAATTCCTGGCAGGCTGAGCTTAGGTAAAGCAGGTGCTCTGCATTAACAGAAAATGGGCAATATTGGCCTTAGCTAGGCATGCGGGGTATGTTCGGCTGCTTGGCACCTCCAGTGATCTGCGCTGCTGCTGTATGCAATGATGGTCTTTGTTCTGGAAAACCGAATCTGAATTAGGTTCCAAACTTTGGTTACGCTGAAAGAATGCAACACAAGCGTGTTTCATTAGCGTCCACCCTTTGAGGTCTCTGAGATTCGGCTGCCTTGGAGAACAGTTTAATGGGTGTGAGTTTGTAACTTGTGCTTCTCGAGAAGCTGTGCTTAGTCCGAGCCGGGCAGGAGTGGGGAATGGGGTTTAGCAATCCTAAACCTTGTGGTCAGGACTGTCCTGGGAGGATCTTCAGGATAAAGGGGCTGCAGGATGAGTGCAGCTCACCAGTCACAAGCAATGTCTGCAGGCAGATAAAATGCAGACAAGTAAAAGCTTTGAGATAAATTAAAGACTGTTCACCTGGAAGGCACAGCCTTACCTACATGGTTTCTCACTAAACGGATTTCAGTTAAGTGGGTATTGGTTTGGTTTTGCTGTTGCTGTCACTTGTGAAGTGTATTTCCCCCCCCCCCCCCCCCCCCCCAAAATGCCATTTTTAGCTTGAGGAGACAGACTTGGTTCTGGAGCTAATGTGAGATGACAGAGTCATTGCGCTTTTTTGGAGTGGCTTCGTCACATGGGCACTAATTGCGGAGAAGTCTGGGAAGGTTCTGCGAAACTCATTGGTGCTGGGAGGCGAAGGGCTGGTGCTCCCAGCGAGTGATGGGCCATAGTTCAGAAGTTACTGGGAAAGAGTGAATTTGTGCAAATATGAGTGATTTTAACACCTCTTTCCTGAGAAGACCCATTTATTAGGTTATTTCCAGTCTCTCGTGCGTGTCCGCCAGGGTGTGCGCGTATGTGTTTTTTTCTGGCTGCGCACCACGTTTATCTTCTGCAGACAAAACAGTGCATTGCTTGTAACGTTGACCTAGCCCTCTAAATACGGCACTCGGGAGATCTCCATTTAAATTTAAAGCTTGAGAGTCTGCATCTTCCCCGCTGTTAATCATTATGCTGTCTATTTAATGTTTTGACAGCCCCTGTGCCTCCTCTCATTTCACGTGCTGGGAGACAGACTGGCAGCAGCAGAAAGCTGAAACCAGGTGCTGTTCAGAACGGATTTCAGAGCTGTAAAAGGAGATATTTTTTTTTTTTTTTTTAAAGCAGAGGCATGTGTGTTTTCTAATTTAAAATCAGTTACATTTCTGTCAAAATAGGATCATGCATTCCATCTGCTCTGCAGTTGTAACTGTCTGAAGTCTGATCGTGAGTCTGGTTTCGGCTTTGGGGTGGTGGAATGGGAAAAAATTACTCCTGCGAGTATTTCAGTCCTGTGTTATTAGTGGGGATAAGTATGACCTTCATTAATGTCAGTGGACAGTTAATTTGACTAACGTGTTTGTTATTTTAAAGTGAGTGTTTGCATGTCTGCAGAACATAACACCATAGTGGAGTTTCCTGCGTGCTTCTCTTGTTAGTTAACGTTAAATCTAAAATGTGTTACTCAGGGCATGAGCACGCGGGGAATGCATGAATAGCTATGGCTTTCTATCGCTTGGCTATCAAGTACTGGATTATCAGAAAATAGATCTGGGCTGATGAGACTGTCTACGTATTGTTTACAAGATATTTTCTATCTGGGCAATATTTACGTGTGAGTCCGAGTCACTCTGGCAGTCTGTTGCAACACAGACACAGCAGCTCGGGAGGGTTTTCTTGGGGATCGCCGGGGAGGGACGGGCTGAGCAGGCGGCCGGATCCGCGACGGGCTGCGCCGGCCGGGCACCCTCTGGCCGGGGGTAGCCCATATATATTTTCTTTTAAGAGTTATGAAGTCTGAAGATGATCCTGAAGATGGGGAGAATATACTCAGGGATCCAAGCTAAGTGAAGGATGGAGCAGAATGAATTCAGGGCGGTGGTGAGCGTACACTTCTTGAAGCCACCTCTTTGAACTTTGGCTCGGTGCTTTGTCAGCTGCGGCGGTTGGGAACTTGATGTGAGATAAACTGATCGCTTCTGGCAGCAAGAAGCTGTGAGCTCTAGGATGAGTTGCTGGTTTTCTTGTGCAGCTAAAGACACAGTAGGTATCTTAGCTTTCATGGCAGTGGTTTACAACGGCAAACATGTGAAAGATTGAATTTCCAAAGTGTTTTGTAACTCTTTATTTGTAATTAACGTGGGTTATATCTGTCTTTAACAACTCTCCCTGTGAGGAATTTTTTTTTAAATGTGAAATGCTCAGGTGACAATATTTGATTTACTACATCACAAGTGAAGTGCATCCGCTTCCTAAGTGTTACAAGCAAAGGGGGGAAAAATATATTAAGATGATAGTAATTAAAAAAACCTGCTCTTGTTAATCAGAAGATTTACAAAATAGGAGGAAGGAATGGCTGGTGAAGGGTGTTCCATAGGTCTGAGTGAGCTTGGGCTAGCAAGCATAAGCTGCAAGTGTGAACCTCGGCAATGCAAACCCAGTTGCAAACATGCAAGATGGGCTCGCTTTCCTCTAAGGATGTGAAATATGCAAAAGAATTCAGAGGGGACGGAGCTCGATGCTATGTGTGTATAATTTCTAAGGTACTTAAAAATAAGACCTAAACCTTGCATAACGAGGCAGCTTACAGCTGAGGAAGCTTTGCCCAGCTGCGGAGGAGCGCTGTCTCCTCTGGCAATGCAGGGAGCTCTTGCTGGGAGCAGGAATGTCGCCAGCGTGAAGCCTTCCTTACGCCAGGCTGGCTTGGCTTTTAAGCTAATGGGTGTTTTAACTGATTGACAGTTGGCACTGCCCTCCGGCAGGGCAGCGCTCGTGGGTGTAATTCCATTAGCCGTCTATTTCTGTTACTTCATGTCACTTCTAGCAAGTAGTGTACCGAATAAGCTATTGCTAAGGCTTTATGATTACTGTAATCTTGTTTATATCATGGCAATGGGGAATAAAGATAATCACGATTACAACTCCATTACTCAAATCTTTCTACAGATGCGGGGTGGTGGCAGTGGGTTTTAGGTTTTATTTGGGTTTTTTTCCTCCTCTTATGTAGCAAAGCCTGGCTCTGGTGCAAGGTTAGGCCTTGCTTGCTGCAGTGCTGGGCTCTGATGACTTTGAGAAGCGGCTGGCTGGCACTGGTGCCCTCCGTTGTGGATGTTCCAGACTTTATTACATTAAATCTTGAATAATTTTGGTCTTTGCTAGTCAGACAGCCTTAAGGAAAAGGTAGTCCTGTCTTGCTAGAATGTAACTGTATTTTTAACATGAAGATTGTGCATGGCTTTTGGCTTTTATTTATTATTGTACTTCTTGCTTTCACATGAAGACTGCTAAGACTCTGGCGTGGTGGCTTTGGTGCTTAAGGAGGCAGAGGAGTGTGTTGTGGTGAACCCAATGTGGAGGATACGGGATTGATAGGCTGCTTGCTTGCTTAGAGACTTGGCTGCTGTATTTTGGAAGGCATTAGGTTTACCAATTTTAATGTTCTTTATTCAGTGAAGCATGGGACTCCTGATGCACTGTGAAAAGTAACTTCATGCACCTACAGGCTGCTTATGTCTCACTGGTAGCAGTAAATTCTTTTGCTATGTAGAGTTAAATTTGAACATAATACTCCATTATAAACCTTTTTTTTTTTTCCTGTTAAAAGCTTCTTGAATAACAAGTCATCAGTGTCCAGCTTGGCCTTGAGGTTTCTGTCACAGAACAGAATTTCCTGAAAAGCGTAAAGCAGTTCAGAAAGGATGGTTTGGCAACAAAGAGAACAAGCTCTGCGTTTCGGGATGGGGTGCTTGGCCTGTGGCCTGGAACTCAAAATTTGAAGTAAACAGGGAAAAAAGTGGGGGGTGATGAACGCGTGAGACTGAGTGCGTGGTGGTCTGTTTATAGCTGGCTTGTACTTCCCTTGCACTCTGCATTGCTTTGGTAATTGCAGGCAGCTTAAAGCTATAGACTTTGAACATCTTTCTTCTATGGCTCAGTAGATGTTCATCTCTTGAATACCACACTTGGCTAAATTTTGACCCTTCGAACAGTCTGCCACGGTCAGGAAAAACTGTGTCCTCTTGCATATTTTTAGTGAATCCATTTGATGTTAAAATCTGAAAACTGCTTGGGACCTATTGGAGCTGGTTCAGATCTATTTTTAAGAATGGCCAAGTTCAGTGAGTTGAGTTCCTGTATTGATGTCATGTGTGTACCTACGTTGACTTGTGGTGTTTCAGCATTTGGTTTGGTACCATGCAGGGTTGGGGTACGGTCCGGTGTCGCACCAGACCCAGCGCCGTCCCCTGCCCTGTGCTTGTGCCTGTCCTTCCCTGGCACCTGGCTGCAGGCGGGTCAGGTCAGCGAGCCGGGGCGATGGCAGTTCTCTCCGTAGGTGTTTTCTTATGGATCAAGGTGTTGGGTGGCCACGGGGCGAGTGTGCTCCCCTGGCCCCAGGCACGTGAAGCCGAGGGAGAGTGGCTGCAGAGGGGAGGAGGGATGCTTTCCTTGGCAGCAGCCCGCGGTGGGAAGCAGCGCCCAGCTCGGCACCCCTGCTGGTGGGTGAAAGACTGTTTTGAGGAAAAGCAACTTGTATGAGTTGATGAGGTGAAAACAGTCTCTGCTTTTTGCTTTTCTGCTGATCTTTTATCAGTTTTAGTTGCACATTGGACGTGAAAAACAGTGTATCTTCCAGTAAAGCTGGGAAGCTCAGCTGTTCTTGGTACATGTGAACTTGGTTTAGCGAGGGCTAAATTTAGTACATATTTCATGTGTTGCTGACTGCTGAATTCATGAAAACTGAAGTCTGCCATTGATCGCATCTCATAATTGTCCTCTTCAAATATCTCTCCAAGCTTAATCTCGCCCTGTTGAGCACCTTTCCTATATAATGGTTGATAGAGGTGAAAGTTGCAGCAGCTGTGTCTTACCTGCTCACTTCCTTGTGAAACAATTTCTTTAGGAATACTGAAAAGCTTATGCTGGAGATGATTACTTAAATTGGAAGTTGTTAGCAGTACTGCTTGGGGCCCTGTTACTTGTCATTCCTCACTTATTTGTTCATTTGTGTTGCATCTTCTTTATTAATTTGTAATTTCTGAGACATGGACAGATATTTAGTATGTAGAAATGAAACACTTGACTGTTTTATTTATACAGTTACAAATCAAATGATTGACAATAAAGATAGAATAGACTATTTCAGTTGGAAAGGGCCTACAATGATCATCTAATCCAAACGAGATGACCAAGAAACTCTTGGGTTTTCATACATTAATCGAGTTAATTGCCTTGTTCATGTGAGAGGACACTTGATGTGCCTTCCCTACAGGGCATGAGACTGAGATGAGCTTGGCAGATATAGGTGCTGCAGAGAAAGGGGGGGGGAGTTCTTAATGTGCATAGTGAAGAGAATAAGATGTGATAACTAGGCATTAGGAGAAATGTTTTCTGATACGATTAACGAAGGACTGAACTGCAGATCCTCTTGGACACTCGCCCTTCCCTTCAGTGGAGCTTCCGAGAGCTAGACGAGTGCCAGGACAGCAATGCAGAGCTACAGCTGGTCTTGTGTGGGGCTCCCTCTCTGACTTCTGAAGTCCCTTCTAGGCACGCTGTGATGTTCTTGAGATGCTACAAGTGGCTCGTCTATGAAGTGTGTATGTGTACAAGTACCCATGCTAGCCCTTCCTTCGTTGTGTGAAGTCCTCGGTTTATCACAGCCCCCTGTAGCAGGTTTTTTGTTTGTTAATCAGCCCCTGTGGGGGGAGAGACTTATTTTTTGGTCAGGATTGAAGCATCCACGATGAGAGAAGAGAAAGTAAAGAAGCAGTGAAAAACTAGCTGTTTGGGCAGCCTCATGTGCAGGCAAAGGGGGGCCAGCAGGAGATGTTTAAAGCCAACCTAATATGAGCAGCTGTCTGAAAACTTCTCATTTGAGAATGAGGACAGGGAACTACTGTGTGTGGCTTTAGTTTTAGTCCTGTTAGAACAAAGCAGAAAGATGAAAACCAAAGAGGTTTGGTCCTAAAGGTCTCATTTAGGACCAAAGTGACTTAACCAGACTGTCTGGGAACAGTGTACACTCAATGCTAACAGCCTGATTGGAATGCTGCAGTGTTACTACACATAAACATCTTAACGGGTACAACTCCATCTGTAAACCAAGATTATTTTTTTTTGTTTTACCACCCTGCCAATTGCATATGATTCCACCTTCTATTCCAGTTGCTTTAGTAGACCAATACTGTACCATAAACTCACTTGCTTTTCTAATTCTCTTATTCAGCTGAACACAGACTGGAACAAATATGATGACAGGTTAATGAAAGCAGCTGAAAGGGGCGATGTGGAAAAGGTTTCATCAATCCTTGCCAAAAAAGGAGTCAGTGCTACTAAACTGGATGTGGAAGGGAGATCTGCGTAAGTCACTCCCACTACTCCAATAATGGTGTTGGGAAGCTGCTGAAAGTGATTTGATTCCTAAATCTTGCTGCTGCTCTAAAAGCTTTTTAATACGTAAATCTACGTAGTGCATCATGTTAGATTCTAGCCTCATCTAAACTCGAATACCAGGTAGCTAGAATGTCAAATTCTCATAAACAATCTTCGCTTCAGAGTGAAGATCAGTATTTAAATACTTGCTCTTGCCAGGTTTGAATGTTAAAGAGAAATGGAAAGCGTATTGGTTTTTTACCTGGTTCACTGATTCAAGGTAAATAATTACTATTTCTCCAAAAAGTCACTTTGTTCCTTAATGTAAAATCTGCAAAACTCCGAACTGCATTTGGATGCTGTCCAGAGCTGTATTTGTACTCTATAATGCTTTCAGTATGCAGCTGTTTGCTTTGACTTTCCTGGTTAATATTACCTGTTTTGTCTATAAAACAGTTGTGCTTAAGCAAGGTATTTTCAATTTTTAGATTCCATGTTGTAGCGTCAAAGGGAAACCTGGATTGCTTGAACACCATCCTTGTTCACGGAGCTGATATCACAGCCACTGATGCTGCAGGTAGGCTCCCTCAAATGTCCACCTGCAACTTGCAAAAGTTCTCAGCTTGTTTTTTGTTTTGGAGTGGGATTAAGCTAAACTATAGGATAGGTATTCTTCCTTTCCATGCATTTCTCTATGGCTGGCAAAAGAATTATCTGTGACTCGCTGCTGAACTTAGAGGAAACCAGTTGTGGCCACTAACAGAAGTTCATGCATGTCCCTGAGATGCAGCAGAACTTGTGAACTTTGGCTTTGTGCTGCTATAACTATATAAAGTCTGCTCCAGTCTCACTGGTGAGATCAGTATTTCTGGTTGAGAAAACCACTATAAGAACCGTTTTAAATGAATTTGTGTTCATTTAAATACTAAGTGTATTTCACTGAGGCTTGTAAAGTACTGTACACAAGGAGGATGAGAATTAAAAGATAGGTAGGTGTTGGTGCACCCGTACTGAGCCTTCAAACCTTCAGAGGGCCTCTGCATGCCTCTTGGTTTGCATGTGAGAGATCAGAGTTTATGTGAAAGTATTATAAAAGAGGTAATTAAAAACGGGTGCTGATTTTGCCTCCGATTGTTTACCTCGTAATTTAATGTACTTAACAAACATTGCCTTGTCTTCAGCTTCATTACAGAAATAATCCAGCCTCCTTCCATATGACAGATTTTTTTGTAAAATGCTTATGTGGAGTTGTTCACAGTATTTTGAGGTTAACTTTGCTGTTCATGAACTTGAATCCTTGGTTGCAGTTTGTCTAGAATAAGAAAAGTCTGTTTAGCAAATAGTGAAGTATATAGGAGAGATGGCTTGGTTATAGTACTAGTGGAATTAAGGGGGGGAAGTGACCATTGTATCTAAACAGATGTGGCTGTTGATCTAAACTGTCTCTTGCTGTGAAATCAATCTAGCAGTCTAAAGACATACGTGTATTGCCCGTGTATTAGATGTATGAAACACAAGATAATGAAGTGTATGGAATTACGGAGGAAGCAGAAGACAGTTTGTTGTTGAGATGAAACTAACTGTGCTAATGCTTTAGTGAATAACAAGTTAATTTCTTACGAATTAGTGTTATGTGATTAGTAACAGAATTTGAGAAACAGCATAGGTGTGTTGAGTTTGTGTGGTGTTTGTAAATGCATGTTCAAAATAGATCCTGAATGGATGTCAATCTCTCTTTTTAGGTAGAAACGCATTGCACCTAGCTGCAAAATATGGACACGCTTTATGTTTGCAGAAGCTCTTGCAGGTACTGAGAAATACAACTTGTCTGTTGTTACGGTTTTTATTCTTGAAGAAAAAAGGTGCTCTTAAATATACTGGTTTGAAAGTGGGTTATGTCACTCCTCTCTCTGTTTTTTTTTTTTAAACAATTACATTCTTTTTAAAAAATAAGATGGTCCTGGGGGAAAGACCTGTTCATATTGAATAATGAGTTGTGGCTGAAAGATTGCTAAAATAAAGAAAATAAACATCTTTTCCTCTCTTCACATAGGCAATCAAATCCATTTGTAGTTTCTACCTCAATGAAAATGGAGTTGAGTGTCTTAAAGACTAGCGCTCCTTCTATGAATACACTTGCATTTCAGAACAGTAGCACTGAAAGATCTGCTCACTAGGAGTGTTTTCTGCAAAAGATGGGCACTTGTATCCATAATCATTCATTAATGAAACGATATTGGGTGCTTAGGTTTGTGCGATACTTATTTTTTACCTCATTTATGCCTGGTCAGTTTATGCTCATTTGATTTTTTTTTTTTTTCAAACTTTCAATGAGTTCATGTCATCTTCTGTTTATTTGATGCATGTCTTCACACACATCTAAATGGCACGCTTTCTGTGGCGTGCCAGAATGAGTAGTGGTACTGGTAGCGAAGGAGTAATGACAAGTAACGGAGAATCTGAGCCACAGTGAATGTGCATTTGAATGTGTTTGTGAAAAGCCTGTGATGAATTGTGTGTCCTCTTTGCATGGTTGTAATTTACGTCTACGACTTCTGATCAGTGTGTTCAGAACACTAAAGTGCATGTACCCATAGCTCATGCTTTCATGGCTATCAGTATATTTTTAAACTACAAACTTTTTCTTAAATCACTTTTTATTGCTTCAATTCAAACCTCAAAACGCTTCATGTTTTGTAAGTGCAGTGTGAATCCTAACTGATAACTGGGGTCACTTATTTTAACAGTACAATTGTCCAACGGAGAATGTGGATCTTCAAGGAAGAACTGCTCTTCATGATGCAGGTAGAAAGAAGGTTTTGCTCTTCTGGTAACTGTAGTATGAAATCTAGACTTAATTAATGGACTAATTTTCAGATGGGCTCTTTACTTTTGGTGACTGTAGTAGGAGAAAATGTTTTATGTTGTCACGACGTTTGTCCTCAATAAGAAACTTAACAGCCTTAGCAGAGGTTGTAGGTCTGAAGGTCTCTTCTGATGCTCATAAATTGTCTAGTAAAGTCTTAAGCCAGTATCACAAGCAGTGCTTCAGAGCAATGGTGTTAGTAGGTTAAGATACCTTTACTTTGGATTGTCTGAAGCCTTGTTATGCCATGTGGTGTCTTGAACAGTAGCATTTGATTTCTTTCATGTGCTTTTGAGATGGTTGTGTGAGAACACAAAGCCTTGTCATGCTTTACCTTAGTTGCATGAATTTTTGCAAAACAAATACACCCAAGGAGGTGTTTGAGGTTCCACTCAGGCTGTTTTCAGCTGTATAACTTGCTCTTTCTTCTCTTGAAAGCTATGTCAGACTGTTCCTCAAGCATACAACTACTGTGTGACCATGGGGCCTCAGTGAATTCAAAAGATGGAGTAAGTTGCTGGTTATAGCTGTCTCCTGTACAAACCCTTCTGGAGTTCTTGTGCTTTTGCTGCTTTTTCTCCCCTTTCTTATTTCATTCCCCCTCCCTCTCTTCAGGACGGGAGGACACCGCTAGTGCTGGCCACTCAGATGTGTCGTCCCACAGTTTGTCAGCTTCTGATAGACAGAGGAGCGGATGTTAATGCCAGGGACAAACAAAACAGGTAACGCATGCAGAGGCTTGTCAAGAATGCCTGCTGACATTTAAAGGGTAGAAAGCTGTCCCTTGGCTTTCAGGCTACAGAATAAATATGCTAAATTCAGTGGAAAAGAACCTGGGATTTGGTTCAGAAGCAGATGTGCCAATTCAATAATGCAGATAACCATGGCCTTTTTTATTGCTTTTTTGTTACTGCCAGCAGAGAAACTGCAGCTGGTTTGCTTTAAGGGTTTGTCCAAACTGCATCTTGCACTCTTTGGGATCAATATGCAAAATGGATCATGACAAAAAGTGGTACTCTGTCAAGAAGCACTTGAGTCCCACTGGAGCTCCAAAGGGACCTAAAGGCCTCGAAATGTTTGCTTCTACATTCATGGAAGGCGGTCAGGGGAAGGGTTTTCTATTTGTAGCTGCTACTTCTGCCAGTTATTTCTTGGAGGATGACTGCCTGGTGACCAATGGACATGAGGCTGCTGGGGGACAAGGCATGGGTACTTGCATTGCATGTTCTGGAGCTGGCAAGTGTTTGGAAGGCATCGCCGGGGTCCCAAGCACTTGCTCCCCCCAACTTTGTCTAAACTTCTTGTCTTGTGTGTGTTGTGTCTATTGAGACTTGTATCTAAATAGAGAGGAAGCCAAAAGTCACAGGAAGCTTCAAAGCACAGAGTGGCTCTCTCAAAGGCAGTGGGTTTATGCTGGGTTTCATGAAAATACTGCTATTATCGTGGTTTTGTTTGCTTCTTAACAAATATTTAAACATTGACTAAATGACTCTTTAAAGCTTAGTTTCCTCTCCTGGTAGAGGAAAGATTCCTTGACTAGAGCTTCCATGATTAGACATACGTGTACAAAGGATTATTTCTGTAAGTGATCACTCCACTAAAGTGCGAGATCCCCGAGTCTCTGAATGCAATCTTTCTCCCCATCCTCAGGACTGCCTTAATGTTAGGCTGTGAATACGGCTGCAAGGATGCAGTAGAAGTTTTGCTCAAAAATGGTGCGGATGTTAGTTTGACTGATGGCCTTGGTCATGACTGTGCTTACTATGCCAGAATTGGTGACAATATTGACATTTTGGCTTTAATAAAAGCTGCCGTTGAGGATTCCAGCAAAGGTATGAAGAACATGGCTATAACAGTTTGCTGTTACTTTTTCATTTGAATTGTGTATCTTCCCACTGCTGTGTCTTCGGGAAGTGTTTTTTGGAGGGCAGTTGTAGCCTTTTGAACAAAAAGGTGATGAACTGCCTGTTTGGGAGGGGGAAGAAGGCTTTTAGTTTTGCTTGCTTTATTAAAAGCTTTTAAGGTTAATGCAGGCTCTGATGCCTCAGAGTATTAACATTGCTGAACCTGGCATTGCAGGATTGATCATAGGAGTTATTTAGCCTTATTTATAGAAAGACTTTGTACTTGTGAATCTTTCCAGATCTGATTAACTGGGGTGGTGGTGAACCTATTTCTTGAAATGTACTCCTGAGAGCGAAACCTGATAGAATTAGCTGAAGGTGTTGCATGTGTCCAAATGAAATGCATTTTTTTAACTTCCTATTTTTCTGGTGCTTTTTTTAGCAAGAGATACCATGAAGAAAGGGCAGCCCGAACGAAAGGTAAGGCTGCTTATAGCACCGACCTCCTAAGGCAGCGTATCGCTGGTATTGTTGAGAGGGTGGTGAAGATCGTGCTATTGTGCAAAACCAGCTCGGTACTTTTTGAATTCTTAACTTCATCTGTAGCTGAGAAGGTTCCCACTGTACCAGATGGTGTGTCTATCTCTATTTGAAAAACACCTGATGATGTGCATATTCGGGATTAGAATTTTGATGAGCATCCCATTTACTGTCTGGATGAGATCAGGAATGACCTCTTGCTGAGAAGCAGTTGGTCAAAATGTGACTGTTGGTAGTATCGCCCCCCAGTGGAAGCCGAAATAGAGGCTGAGAGCAACCCACTGTCCCCAGAAAGGGATGTCTGCAGAACATAACAGCAATATAATCGAGTATTTTACCGTTGCAATAACAGATTACTAATATGTCACAGAAGTGGAATCGGCTGCATGCGCAGGAGGAGGTGAATGCCAAGCTGTATCAGAAGGAACATAATGCTCAGGTAAGCGAGAAGGATTTCTATGACTGGCGTGTTCCCGTATGCATAATGAACCAGACATGCTAAAGACAAGATGTGCTTGTAAGTAAGCATTAGTGATTCTATTAGGAAAGGTCATGTATTGCTGTTTACTTAAAACTTCATTGCATGACTGTGTAATGTGGCAATTATGCAGATAAGCTGTAAACTTTTCCAGGAGAAAAAAACCCCAAACATGTTTGTGTAATAAATAGTTGCAAGTCTCTTCACGTCTTACCTTTTCCTATCTCTTAACCTTCTGTCTAATACTTTTGCCTGCAGTAAAATCATAGGGTCACAACCCAGGAAGACTTAAGCACGTATCTCTTAATAATGTTAAAAAAAAGTTAAGTGTCTTGCTGAAAATAATCTGTGTCATAATTGCTCTATTAACCAGTATTTTCTCATCTCATTGCTATGTCATTATGATTTTCAAAAAGTTAAACACTGTTTTAAGCTATGGGAAACAAACAACTGAGAAATTGCGGCCTTTGTTCTGAAATGCTTTGTAATAGAAAGATAAAGATCTCTAAATACAGCTCTTCTGGTCTGAGCTGAAGTAGTTCACCATGGTTAAGGCGGCGATTATCAGGCCAGAGTTAAACATGCTTTGTTTGCCTGTGAGCGCTGAACTGATGGACGGGGCAAAGACCTATCACTTCCCTGTGTTGGATTTATTATACGTTACCAGGGTGATTCTTGTGGCTGCTGGAGCAATTAGCAGCACATTTAAAGGTTGCTGTGCTTCAGGCTGGTGAGGCTTTTTCATTACGCCTTTGGCTGCAGTGGTCGGGTTTCAGGAAATGTTTTAATATGAGTTATTTTTACTTGGTAACAGACAGCAGGTAAGCAGCCTCTTGCATGCTGTCAGCATTGAATGTACCTGTGTGTAAACTTAGATGAGATTTCAAGCTTTTCAGTTCTAGATAGCTCAGACTCTGGAGCCTGTGCTTTATGTAAACCTTCAGAATGAAATGGAGCTGGAGTAAGGCCAGAAGATCATTAGAGGACTTGTTAGGCAAGGCTCGGTGTCTTTAACGACTGCTAAAATTGTTGGTTCAGATTCTTTAGTTTTCCCAGTCTGTGTGTAGTGTGGTGGGTTTGGGGTTTTAAATTTTTTTAACTTACTTTTTAAGGAGTTGGAGTTAGAAAATCGAGATCTGAAAGATCGAATGAGAGAAGTGCAAGAAGAGCAAAGGATGCTGCTGGATCGAATCAGTGGGCTACAACTACAACTGAATGAGGTAGACCTAGAGTTGGAATAACCTGACTTGGCAGCTGTAATAACCACCTGGTGCTGACAGTGAAGGCTGGTAGAAGTAAAAAAAAAGAAAGCACGTGTAATTAGGATGTGGTCTTCACTGCTTCCCTGTGAATTATTTCTGTGTCACTGTCATTTTCTTCTGCTGCAAAAACCTTTGGTCTTGTAACAGTAATCCCAGAATCCCAAGAATGGCAGGGGCTGGCAGGGCCCTCGGGAGCTCCCCCAGTGCCACCCCCCTGCCCAAGCAGGCTCACCCAGAGCAGGGGGCACAGGACAGCGGCCAGGCGGGGGTTGAAGATCTCCAGAGAAGGAGACTCCACAGCCCCCCTGGGCAGCCTGGGCCAGGGCTCGGGCACCCTCAATTCACATTCAGAATGTGAGGAGACATGTTACAGCGTCACTCACTGATACTTGTAAATCTGAGCAATAGCATTTATGGCTATCCTTTGCAATGTAACGTGAACCATGAGGTGCTCTGGTATGTTGTAGTTTGGAGAGTAAACTTCATCTGCACAACTAAATGTTGGTGTTGTGTGTCAGTAGTTTATCATAGCCACGGCTTATTTTCCAGCTGTTAGTTTAAGTGTGAACACGGAGAAGAATCTTCAATTAGCAAAAACGGAAACGAGGGTTTTTAATAGGGAATTTCTCACCCAGATTTGAAACCCTGTTTTTAAAAAATGTTCCCACTTCTTAGAGGCCTAAATGACCAGAATAACTGAAGAAGAAAATTAAAGCAGGATTTATTTTTTTTTTTTTTGCTTGGTGGAGGCTCACATTTGTTCCTTCACTGTATTTTTGGAGAGGTGCATTTAAAAAGTATATGCAGCTTCCTCAAAATGTTGCATGTGGATAGAAAGAATATATCTTCTTGTAATCATTGGCTTGTCTGAACTTTTCTCCTTAAGCATTGCCTTTATAAAACAAACAAAACCTACAAACTCCTTAATACTTACTTTCCCAAATCAGCAAACTTCTACTGAAAAACTGTACTCTTCCGCCTCAGTAGCATATGATCTAGATAATTGAAAAGATATTCTGGTTCCTAGTATACATGGCAAGAGCATGGCTCTGTCAAACATCCCTAACTTCTGTTGATTTTTATTTCTCTTGCCAGTGGCTAGATGGTAAATGGAAGGGGATGTAGCATTAGAAACTGGGGTAGACTTGTCAACTAATGAACTGTGTATAAGCCCCTTAAACATTACTGAAAAAATGATTTGTGGGGGAATTTCTTTGTTATTTTTGCAGGAGCAAATGTTTGCAGATGATCTTGAAAATGAGGTACGATACATCACCTTAAAGCGTAATAGAACTGTGAAGTAGGGGAAGTGGCTGTCGTGTTTAAGTAATGGGATTTAAAACTAGAGAAAGAGCTGTCTGTAAATGCTAAATAAAATATCTACTGATGCATACTCAGTTTATGCAGCAGCACAGCATTTGCTACCACAAATAGTAGATGTAATCCCTATATGGTACCTTTGAAATGGACTTAATATTACAAGTATCTCTGTAGTGACTTTCCGTAATGCAAGACCAATAAATGCAAACAAATTAAACAATAGGAAATTATGTTGGTGCATATTCCCTTGACTCATTCTTCAAGCCTCGTGTTGTAGATAAGCAGTGGTGTGGAAGAACTTCAGAATCAAAAATTGAGGCATGCTTTCAGTGCTGATCTTGGTCGAAGTTCTCCCTAAACTTTTTTAAAAGTTGCTTGAGATCTTATAAATTGGGCCATTCCTGTGGCTTTGGCTATTGGGCGCTCTTTCTCTTTCAGAAAGATGAGCTGAAGAAAATCCTATCTACCAAGGAAAAACAGCAGGAAGAAAGCTTAAGAACTATTGAAGCTCTCAAAGCTAAACTCAAATATTATGAAGTACGTTAATTGATTTGAAATGTAATGTAGCAATTGATACTTACAGTAGTAAATACTTAAGCAGTGCTAAATTGTTGAAAGTCTTAAATGGTTATCTTGCTGTAAAAGCTTTCCCTGCCCTTTAGTCCCTAGCTTAGCATATAGTAAATGAATTTTCAGCTTTATTTTTGTCTTTCTTGCTGTTTGCTTTTAGGCTGACTTTGTGGGATCTGGAAGTAACTTTGGTAATAGTAAGTACATTTAATTCTTGAACTTGCCACGCATGCTGCAGTGTTAGAATACAGAGACAAAAGGGGTTTTTTTCTGTCATCGCTTCCTGTTGTTGGTCTCAACTGTAGCCAAGCGTAATGTGTCCACACTCCAAGCCTCAGAAAAAAGTCAGCTGGCCCCAGTTGTGCTTGTACCCGAGTGCTAGGGCACTATTGATCAGTCTGAGTGATTTGGTCTTGTGAAATGGGCATTGTGACTCTGCTACATCTTCTAATGATGTGAGAAACAAGCTGAGCAAGATCTGCGCTCCAGGTTGAGTCTTCCGCTTTCTGTTCTTCTTATTGTAAGCAACACTTATGTAGCTCACGACAAGAAAGCTATGGTCATCGTGAAAGCTTGAGCGTAGGCAGGCTTGAAAGCAACTTTAAACACAAGACCTCAGCTTACACTTCTGTTAGAAAGAGTTCAATTTCCAGAAACTGAAGTCTTTTGCATCCACCTTGGTTACAGGCTTGTCTCACACTTGTGTACCTGAAGATGTTACTTAATATGTCAGGAGCTGTTGAGAGTGCTGTTTGGCTGCCTGTCAGGGAGGATCATTTATTGGGGTGCAAGAGGGTGCTTTTCCCTGGTGTGTTCATATGCAGACATGCAGCTTGCTCGAGGTGGCTCTGATGGCTGTTTTGCAGAACGACACCTAGCCTGGCATAGTAGGGGGGATTTTTTTGTTAGTAGGAGCTTGTCCAGACTTCCCATGAGACTTAATTAAGTTGTTGTTGTTTTAATACCAAGAACTTAAACACCAGCCTGCAGCCTAGTGCAGTCCCATTGAACGGAATAAGATCAGGAAGGTTCTTGTGATTGTGTTACTGTTTTTACACAGATACTAAATACTGTTTACTTTGCAATTCTAGGAAAAGAAGATTTATTACTTAAGCAAGGCCAAGCGTTTGCTATGGAATCACAGGTAATAAATATTTTGCCACTTGAGAGAATTCCAAGATAGTTATGCTTGGGGAAGCTGAATATAAATAACACGTATGTTAAGCATTGCTTCTGAATACGATGTTGCCTGCAATACTGCTTTGCTATGTTTATTTTTAACCACTGGTGCCCTCTAGAGTTACATATGTGACATAGCTCTAAATGCTGTGAAAACGTCCAACACTGAACGGTCTCTTATAAGCGTTGTTAAAACTGAATCAGCAGACTGCTGGAGAAAAAGTCAGGGAAGCTGGTTGTTCACCTCCGTAATTTTTTCCTCTTTTAAATTCAGCTAAAGCTCAGACTCTTTCCTGCCAGCTATATAATCATTACCTGCCAGCTTTGTTTGCTGATAGCTAGCTTTTTAAGCTACCTTTTAAAACCATAATTCAGATATTAATAAGGCCCATCAGGCTCTTACAACAAGTCATACATGATAGGGATCAGTCCTAAGTGACAAACTGTTCTTACACTTGAGTATTTCACCTGTAATGCTTCCAGAAGTGAGCGGTGGCTAGAAATAAATCTTAGTATCCTATGCTTTCTTGTCAGATTTCACTGATACATGTATTTTATATGTTCTGATGGTAACATAGAACAATCCAGGCTCTTCTGGCCTGTTCTACGTAAGGTTATCCAAATGGTTTGGTTTTTTTTTAGTTTTTTAAAATTTGATGTGAATTTTAAAAAAAAAAAAAAAAAAAGGGGGGGGCAGGCTGGGTGGGTGGGCAAAAGCCAAAGAACCAAAACCCAAACTATGTCCCAGTTAGGAATTAAATGGCTTTAAGGTAGTCGTGCCTGGAAGCTCCATACTGCTCTCTGGTCCTTGGAAGATGAATGAGATCGTTGGAGCAAGCCTGTGCCTTGTAATAGCATCACAGCATGTAGCGAAGACACGTGGCAGGAGAGCAGCATTGTTTTTTGAGACAGCCTTTACTGGACAGTGAATTAAATTACTGTTTTCCTCAGTCTTTTCAGAGAGAAGGTTCTGCTAACCATGACCTACTCCATTCTGATTCCTTTTCAAATTATTTTTGCATGCTTGAGGGACAAGGGAAATCTCTTAATGAAATTTCTTCTAGCAGATGTGTGATTAAATGATTAACAAAGGAAATGAAATGAATATACTATACCTGCACTTTAGTGTCAGTGGGGTCTGATGACTGAGAAACAGAAACTTAGAGCTACGTTCAAGATTTTTACTGTTAAAAGCTGAAATACACATGTTGCACTATGCACAAGAATAGATTAATGTGTTTCTGAGAAAAAAAACTCAGACAAATTTTTATGCTCATATTAACACAGGCTTAAGACAGTTATGTATATCACAGCTCATATGTATGTGAGTTGTCGAACTTGTAAACAGTTATCAGATTTGTCCCAATTTACCTTCAGTCTAGGTCTATGCTGAGACCCCTGGAGCTCTCCCTGCCTAACCAATCATCCAGTTCAGAGAAGGAAACTTTAAAGAAAGAACTTGACAACATGAGGACCTGCTATGGTGCAGCAAAAGAAGAAATCAGCAAATTGCAGAGAGAACTGTCTCACAGGGTATCTGAATGCAAAGCTTTGGAATCAGAGTGTGAAAGAACCAAGGCAGAATCTGATGGACAGATAAAACAACTGGAAGATGCTTTAAGAGATGTACAGAAAAGAATGTTTGACTCTGAAGGCAAAGTTAAACAAATGCAGACCCACTTTCTTGCTCTGAAAGATCACCTGACTAATGAAGCTGCTTCGGGAAACAGTAAGCTAACAGAGGAGCTGAAGGATCAGTTGAAAGAAATGAAAACGAAGTATGAGGGAGCCTCTGCTGAAGTGGGAAAGCTAAGGAACCAGATTAAGCGGAAAATAAAAGGTTGCAGAAGGAACTTGTGAAGTTGGAGATGGAGCGAGATAAAAGGGGAAGAAATGTCATGGAGTTAGAAGGGCAGCTCAAAGAAACGGCAGCAAAGTTAGCCCACTCTGTAACTTCAGAGAAATTTGAAAACATGAAGAGTGTGTTATCAAACGAAGTGAATGAGAAAGCAAGGAAGTTGGCGGAGATGGAAGGAGAGCGTGAAAAACTGCAGGCAGAGATTGTGCTTTTAAAGAGGGAATCTGAGAGCCAGAAAGCTAAACTTGTTCAGCATGTAAAGCCAGAAGACCATGAAGAAATGAGGAGTAGGCTTGAGAAAAAAAATGAGGAGCTTGGGAAGACAATTTCTGAATTATCACAGAAGAATCAGTCTCTGCAGAAGGAATTGGAAAGCTTGCAGATCGATAACAAGATGCTTAAGCAGCAAATCCAAATGCTAAAAACTGAAATTAAAAGCCAGAATGTGCCTTTAAAAATTCACGAAGAATTGAAGAAAACAAATGATCTGACTGTTGGCGACCTGACCAAGAAGCTTTTTGAAATAACAAAAAAGTACAATGAAAGCAAAGCAGAAGCTGAAAAGTTGCTGGCAGAGAAGAACAATTTAAGTGAGAACATTAGCCGCTTCCAAGCTGCGTACCTGTCTCCGGAGCAGCACAAAAAAGAAGTGGAAGCTTTAAAATCTAATGCCGTTGAACTTGAAAAGCAGCTTGCTGAGCTTCAGAAAAAATACGACGATGAACAAGCAAAAGGGTGCAAACTAGTCTCTGAAAACACAGCCATAAGAGAGACTCTCAGGGATCAGTATGTGTTGGGTACAACACATGAGGAGATGAAAACGGTCTTGACTAACACGCTAGAAAAGACTAACAGGGAGCTGTCAGACCTGAAGGCAAAAACTGAAGAGCTAAAGCAGGAATTCATGGGGGTAAATGAAGAAAATGGAACTTTGAAAAGTAAGGTGAAACTCTTACAGAATCAGTTGCAAACTGAGTATATAAGCGTAAAAGATCACGAAACCACAGTGACTGCCTTAAATAAAAGCATGCAAGACCTTCAGGAGAGCAATGTTGCGATCATGGCTGAGTATAAGAGGGGTCAAGAAGAAATTTCACAGTTGCACGCAGAAATTGAAGCCCAGAAGAAGGAACTTGACACAATTCAAGAGTGCATTAAATCAAAATATGCCCCAGTTGCCTCCTTTGAAGACCGAGAACAAAGCTATGAAGCCACTGTGAAAGAATTAAAAGCGCAGTTGCAGGACCAGGTGCAGAAGTACAGAGAAAGCGAGGAGGAGAACAAGAAGTGCAAACAGGAGAATGAAAAGCTCAAGAACGGCATTTTGTCCATCCAGAATGACTTGCAGCAGAACTATATCCTTGCTGAGAAGTCCCGTGAAATGGAAAAAATGTTTGCAAACAAAATGGAGGAGTTGAATAAGCAGTTGAGAGAACTGCTGCAGAAATACACAGGCCAAAAAGAAGGGACAGATGAGCTGCAAGAGAGTACCCAGCAGCCCATAATTATGCAGGCTCAGCATCTTCCAGTGGAACAGATTGAAGCCTTGAAGAAGGCTCTTGGTCACACTGTAGAGGATCTAAAGGAAGCCCTCAGAAGTAAGAAGGAATGTTACGACAAAGAAACACTAAAAGTAGGAGAACTACAGCGGGAATTGTCAGATCTAAAAACATCTTCAATACCTTTGGTTGAATATACACAAATGAAGGAAATGCTGGAACAAGAAATTGTAGCAACCAAAAACAGCTTGAAAGAAAAGGAAGAAGAAAACCAACTTAAAAGTGAGGAGATCTTGAAGTTGCAGTTGGAGATTCAGCTTACTCAGCAAGCTCTAACAGACCTGGAGAGCAAAGAAGTGATTGACGTATCAGAATACAAATCCATGAAAAGTACTCTGGAGGCCCAGATTAATAGCATAGCTGAAAACTTGTCCAATGTGAATAAAAAGTATGAGGAAGCATGTGAGGAGGCTTTGCAAGCTAAAAAGAGTGAGCTTGCTTTAAAGGATGAAAAGGAGTTGCTTCAGTTACGGAGTTGCAGTATTGAGCAAGAAATTAAGGACCAGAAAGAAAGGTGTGATAAATCATTGACAACGATTATTGACTTGCAGAAGAGAATACAGGAATCGGCGAAGCAGGTGGAAGCCAAGGATAACAAGGTAGGATGTGTCAGTTAATGCTCCTGACCCTTTCAGTTCAGCAGTAAAGGATGAGACTACAAATACAGCTACTTGGGTATTCCAGCTTGACGTTGTGTGCTGAGTCTTAGGTACCCAGGACTGGCCCGGATCTGCTAAGGTGAAGTCCTGGTTTTGGCAGCATTATACTAAGTTTTTCCAATTCCTCCTATGTTTCAGGCTTCATTTGTTTTTAAACTCTAAAACTTTGAAGCTGAGTTTCAGACTTCTGGGGTATGAGCTAATTTTTCCATCAATTTGGTTACTTGAATGTTTTTAGCTTACTTTTAAATACAGAAAAATATTCCTGGCATGGTTTCCATGTGCTGATAAACTACTTCAGCACTTTCCATGTGAGAGATGCTGTTAGCCTGATGTAAGGAAGATGATGATTTTGTGACCGATTAGCTGTTGAAATGCATAAATGGGACTTATTAATCTCAAATACGTCTGGTTCACTTTAGCAGATTGTTAACATGAAAACACTTTCTTACAGTAAAGTCTAGGAGTAGGAAAGAGTACTAACCCTGAATCTGGAAGATATTTGACATAGATGTTAGGCACTTTGTTTTGAGAGCTGTGCTTTGTATTTATGTTAAATGAATGCTGTTTGTACTACTTCAGGTCGGTTCTATTTGCATGTAGTTTAGAGCTGTATTTGTTTAGCATCTCTGGCTTGCCTTCTGACTGTTCATTGTCCTCTTTAGAGATTAGACCTGGAATGTCTTCAGAGCGTAAGTAATTTGTGTCGTTGTCTGACCTCCGGGGTCTACACCTCTGCACCTTACAGATTTCAATGCTAGGAAGCAGAATGTGAACCAGTGATAGCGTGTCATGGCATCAAAGTCCTTTATCTTTGTGAGGTCTCTTAGCAGATGCGATGGCAAGCTGGGACAAAGACCCTTCAATGCTCGCTGATCTTCATCAGACTTTAAAAAATGTTAAAGATGATTAGTTTTCGGTAACTGAGAAATCCTTAATGAGGTTTTTGTGTGCTTTTTTTAAAGATTACAGAGCTGCTTAATGATGTAGAGCGACTAAAACAAGCTCTTAATGGCTTGTCTCAGCTTACATACACCTCTGGGATTCCCTCAAAAAGGCAGAACCAGCAGGTTGAAACGCTCCAGAACCAAGTGAAGACACTACAACAACAGCTAGCTGTAAGTAATCGTGCAAGGTGTTGTCTGAAATGCAATGGCATTGCTTACAGCTTCTTGCATAAAGGAGGTCACTGGAACACTGGGGTTGACTGCAGGCTTAGACTTCAAAAGTAGAGTGTTCATCTTTTTTATTTTTTTTTAATTTTTGGGAGCTTTTCCAGATGAAAGGGACACAAACAATTTAGAGAGAACTTAGCTTACGATGTATGCCACTATAGTTCATGCCACGACCATTTCTGTATGCAAGTTCCACATTAATATTTTCTTGCAAAAACCCCCCAGCCGTGTATTTTCTCACTTTGAAAGAAAGTGAGGTGGTCCTTTCTTAATTTCTTTGACTTTGTGTTCCCTTTTCTGCAAACAGTATGAAGTCTATTGCTTAAGTACTAACAGTAGAGGGGAACACTTTAAGGGAAGTACTGTGGTTTTGTGCACAAACACATTTGTGGCCCCTGTGACTTCAGTAAAGCTCACAATTAAAGCTATGTATGTGAGCAAAGTTAGTTATTTGTAAATCTGCCCAGAAGCAGGATACATCTTTAATAGGATTTTCAAGGTTGACCCTTATAAGGCAAAGTGTTCTTAAATTGGGTAGTTTTAAACAAGTAGCTAATGCTGTGGATGAAACAAGTTTTATACTCTGCACCTGGGCTGACACCCTGGATCAGCCTGTTGCTGATAGCCTTTCAGTAAAATTGCTTTGCTGTAAGTAAGCAATAAAAAAAGTGAAGCAGTGACTTTTTTCTTCCCTAATGGAGGGGATATAGCTAACTTTAACCTTGAAATTCTGCTTTGGCTAGTCTGTAAGTGCACAAACCAAGCCCACAGAGTTGGAAATAGGCAAGAGTAGATGTTAAAAATTTGATGACTTCACCTCCTCTTCTTATCTTCTTTTTATAGGATGCTAAAAGGCAGCATCAAGAGGTAGTTTCAGTTTATCGGACACATCTTCTTAGTGCTGTACAGGTATGATAGTCCCAAGTTCAGGTTGGTTTACTGTGTCATCTCAGTGTAGAGATTCTCGAGACTTGTTTGTAACTGCCATTGTGGAAGACCATGAATAAACTTGAAACTAGCATCAGGTACCTGTTTCCATGTTGAGAGTTTTGATCTGGAATGGACTGAGCCAACAAAAAAGTAAGCACACACCGCAGCCGTAGTCTTGTTGTGTACGTGTAACTATATAGAACAGTAACCTGCTTTGAAGGGCGATGGTGCCTGGTGACATGAGCATGCTGTTAATCCTGCATCATCCCAGGTAATGCTGGAGAAAAGTAGAGCAGAAGTTGGAAACTTAATGCAGAGGCTTATCCAGTCGCTGAACAAAGAGCTGGTCGACTAATTCAAGTCTTGTGACTTCAGACACTTAAGCGTGCAGAAGAGGGAGCATGACTACAGCAGCAGGCTGTGGAATCTGGAGGATAGGAACAGTCACTTTTCCCACACCATATTTTCATGAAGGAAACTGCTGCGTCAGAGAGGCAGATCCTTCTTTCTCTTCTGAGGGGGAAAAAAAAAAGTATTCCTAAAGTATTTCATATTTTCCCCAAGACTGCTGAAAATACAGCAATGATTTTTGGGTAATTCTGAAGAGTCTCCTAATGTTAGTTAGTACTGGTTGGTTGATACTTTATGGAATTTTTAATTTTTCTTTTAACTGAGTGTCTGCTTGCTCTAGGGTCACATGGATGAAGATGTCCAAGCTGCTTTACTACAGATCATTCGAATGAGACAGGGACTTGTTTGCTGATGTGTTTGGTGCCATTGCTCTTGAAGGCTGCTGCATCTTGTAGGAGTGCCGTGATTACGGTAGTGATAACCTTCATGAGATTTATATAAGTATGATAATGTAGCTGCAATTAGAACCTCCAAATACAAAACAATGTACAAAGCTGAAGTATTTTCTTGTAAAACAGTAAAATAGGGCTACTAAATTTCAGATCTGACACTTCTTTCATTAGATTAATAAAGGATGTAGAATGTCTTAAAATTGGTATACAAGCTGACTGTCGAAATGATGACATAGTAGTTAAATTATTTTAATGTCTGATTGACCACTTATTAAAGCAAGGCCTATACCCAGTAACTCCAGTTTCTCCTATAACTTGAACTCTCATGACATGGTTGAAAATAAACTATGTTCAAATGGGCTTGGCTAAGTATTGTAGCTGTATATCTCCTTTAATGATTAAGAGAAAGTGGCTATTTTGTCATGTAAGCTGATCAAGACATACTACAATGTGCTTAGTAAACTAGCTGCAAAGGTAGATGGAAGGTATTTAGGTCTGTAGTGTAACTTGGCTGGCCAAGTTACAGGCTTTATTTAAATAGAAGCTTAAGATGTAGTGCCTTTGCTCTTTGCAAGACTTAAATCAGGTTTTCCATCAAAACACTAACTTTTATGTTTGCTTCTCCTTCCCTTGAGATTTTTTCATGAATGCTTTGTAATTTTGATTACTGTAGGCTGAAATAGTAGGACTGGAGTGTCATGGTTTGTAGAGCAGCATTTTGATCTAAATGCAACAGTCCTACTTCTGTATAATTTCATTCTTCATTAAGCCTAATATCAGTATAGACTGAGCAGCTCATTAAGCTGTACGCTAGATAATTCAGGTGTTGGATTTTCAAACACTATCTGATGGAACTTTAAGGTATTTTCCTCTTAACTGTAAATTATGTACTATAATCTTATTTATGGGGAAAGATGCAAATAATAAGGATTCATGAAACGAGAATTTTTATTTGCTTGGAATCTACCTATTAAACAAGACACGGCTTCATTTTTAACTGAAGGGTGATGTTCCCATAAGTGAGTTTTATGAAAGAAAACATGAAATTTGGGACTATTCAAAGGAAGGAATTGAAAAATGAGCTTGTAATGCATGTGGCTGTTTTAAGAGCAAAGGGTGTCGGTGCTGTCGGTACCCATGTTAACTTCGGTCTGCTTGGTGGAAAGCTCTTGCTTGCAACTAGCAAGTAAAAACCTGGTGCCCTGATGCAGAAGAGACAAACCTCCTCTTCCATGTCCCTGAAAAATAAGGGCTTGAGTCAGAGCGAGTTCTCTGCTTTGTGGTCGCTGGGCTTCCCAACAAGCTGTACCTCACAGGCTTGGGCCTCTTTTTTTTTTTTTTTTTTCATAGTATTATGTTTGTTTTGGGGTTTTTTTCGTCCCTTTTTGGGTAGTCTTGTTGTAGCATTGAAGAGATGGCTGCCACATAGAGGAGGATGCAGACTTAGTGACGAATGTGCGGGGCAGTTTTTATTATATAAATATACTTAATATATTTACTAAATACGTGTCTGTAGTTAAACAGATCTACTGCTGCTTTCCTTTAATTTCTTAGAGGACTATTACAGAAAACATCTCAGTATATGTATACATGTTACTCTTTAGCCAAATTCTTTTATGATTGCATTACTTGAAACTCTTATTAGAGAGAATTTGTTTTGATATACTAACTCTGGCGTATTTTGATATTGTACGTTTCCTTATTGAGGGAGTTCTATGTATGTTTTTCTAAATTTCTCCCATATTACATTACCAATAAAATGTTTTCTTCTTTTTTTTATTGTAGTGGTCAATTCTGTAAAAGGTAAAAAAAAGTGAATAGTCTGGCAAAATAGCCTGGGGAGTGGAGGAGATGGAACTCGCTTGAATGCTCTCGAATACCAGGGCACATTTGTGTGGTAGATGTCTGCCGGGATTATTGAGTTTTTCTATCTATTTCCAGAGTTCACGATTGGTAAAATTTTGGCGGCGTTGATTGAGCCTCAAAGCTTCTACCAGTCGGTTCTTCGGAGTAAGTCTGCTCTGGCCACTTCCACACCGAACAGGGCGAGCTGTCTCTCGTGTCGGCCGTTGGGTGCGGGGCTGAGCCGCTGGAGCTTTGCTACTGCTTGTAGTGGAGGCGTATTCACTGGGAGCCTCACGCTGCTGCCTGACTTCACGTGAAACAATCTTTGCAGAATAATTCCTTGGCACTACCAAAAGCCATTCATTTGGTGTAACTTGAAAGCAAAGGGCGCTCTAATTTCACCATTAGCTTAATTTTTGGTGGCTTACATTATCTCATCCAGCCCATGGGACATGAAAATGAGAGAGGTTGTTAAGTTGTTAGGGTACGGGCAATGCAAGTGAAACTTTACTGGTCTTAAACAATGACTGGAAAAATGGCTTCTGCCTTGCACCTTTGAGGGCGTTGCTTGCGTTCCGAGTCAGTAAGCAGAGGCTGTCTGTAGGGTTCTTGTAAATCTCTAATTCAACCCTGGAAAAAAGTATGTGAGTGTATATGCGTTTAAGTTTTTTCTGAAGAAACTTGCATTAGAACTGTTTCAAGATCTTGTATATCTAAAACTTCCTTTTGCCGGTAACTGTGTTCTGTCGGCTTTCCTGAGCCCGCTAATCTATAGGGCATCATGAAGTGCTTTTCAGTGATAATTTTCTGATAGCTTGATATTTTCTCAGGTGTGCTAGCTGGGTATTTTGGTCTCCAGCCATGCTTTTTCTGCAGAGTGAGGCTAATTATTTAAAAGCTTTTTCAATTACATTTACATCCTCTTTTATTTTTTTAGTAGACAAAGTAATTTCTTTCTACTAGAGTATCTTACTTTTGCCATCTTGGTTTTAAGGAGGGCGGGCGGGGGAGATCAACGTGCCACTTCAACACCAGCTTGAAACATCCTCAAAAGCAAGCTGCTAGATGAAAATGTGCACTGTTATTCTACTTCTTGACCCATACCATAACAGCTACCTGGAAGTGCTGAGATCAAGATTGCTTTTGCAACTTCAACCCAAAGCCATGTTACTTAAAGCATGAATACGATTACTGGCTTCATCCATTGCAGTAAATTTTTTTAAAAGGAATAATTAAAATTAGCATTTTTCTATGAAATGTGAATTGGTAGCTGGGGTTGGGAAGTTGTGTGGGGGTGTGTTCTTTTTTAAAAAAGTTTCCTTAATGCTCCCCTGTATTTCCTGCTAATATGATACTAAAAAGGAGATAATTGAGAAGTTGCTGTTTCTTGTGGGGGGGGTGGAGGGAAACCCACCAAGCCCATTTGCACAGAATCAGAGAATGTTTTGGGTTGGAAGGGACCCCTAGAGGCCATCCAGTCCAACCCCCCTGCAGTGAGCAGGGACACTGTTAACCAGATCAGGCTGCTCAGAGCCCTGTCCAGCCTCTTCTGTAGTAACCTTTCAGTGGCACATCAGCAAGTGGCTTCCTCCTGGAGGAGCAGGGCCACAGAGCTTTTACCAGCTTGGTGGCGGTAGGCGGTTGTGGAGTTTTAATTGCACTTTGCCTTTTGCATAACACTGTTCTTAACAGCAGGACTGTACTCGGGAAGAAAGTCCTACCTGGACTTCCAAGTACTTACCTGGGAAGGAAGTCTTGCTTTAGAAACAGATGCAAGATAAAGAATGCCATAGAAATGGGAAACTAAATCTGAATTTCCCTGGGAACGCTGTAATTTGATATTTCATGTAATACATGGTAGCTCGGACTCTTTTGTTGCCTTGCTGTTGGTGATAATACAGAATCGTAGCGCGCAAGAAAGTGAGCTTAACGCTTTGAGTTTTAATAGGTGTGGATTGTTTCAATGCTGTACACCATGGGGATGTTTCCACGCTCAAGCCAATGCCCTTGGCAATGCTGTATGTAAGTTTGGGGTGGTTTTGGCTCGATTGACTCATGCAGGTGACGGTAAAATCTGGACTGTGCCCACGTATCGGTGAAGTTCCCATGGCAGTCACAATCCACATGTCTGGTAAAACCAACCATGAGGTTATCACCTGCCTAGCGAAGGCAGCGTTCAGTATTTACGCGTTCATGGACAAACATTGCTGATAAATGACAGGAAGAAGTGGGAGGTCACAAAAATGTCAAACGTAAATGGAACGCGTCGAAGAGGTTTGGGGGGTGCTTCCCAAGAGGCATTTTGTGATCTGTTCCTGAAACAGTAAAGCAGCCTTAATAAGGTAACGCAGCTTATAATTGGTTGTTGGCACGATGTTCCCATTATGTAACAGCACTTTTTAAAGCGAGGATGTGACTTCTTTTTTTGTTTTGAGTAGCTGACTTGGAAACGCCTCTGAATCCTGGAAAGTTTATAGAGATTACTGCTTTTTTAATCTAATGCTTGTATTGCTCTGCCAACTCAGAAAATTAACTTTTAATAGAAAAAACATACATGTAGTTCAGTCACAGCTATTAGATCAGATGGATTTTACATTAAGTGAAAAAGATGTTGAGCATTTAAGGGCCATTAAATTGTGAAGCTTTTTACTGTTGCACTTGTAGCCTACAAGCCAGCACTCCGCTGTGAAGAATATTTATTTTTACATTTGCAAAGTGTGCTAGATGATGGGAAGGGAATACATTTTAAAGGAAAATAGGACATGAAAATGTGATGGTTTTCTGCTTTGTGAACAGCTAGTTTTATTTCATAATAATTAGTTTTACACTTCATTAAATGTTGGGGTTTTTGCTTATATGCTCTTAGAGTACAGTGGAGAAAACTAAAAATTCTCAGCAGGGTGTCAAGTTAGAGTTTTATAATCTAATGGGGATGTGCCAAAGTAGGATGGAATCTTTCTGAAGGTCCTTCATATCTTGAGGGTCAGGTGCAGTATAAGAATTATTTTGGGTGCAAAGACACCCATCTTGTCTTGCCAATACTACATGCTGGAGTTCAGGTCTTGTGAAGTATTGATGAAGTTTCAAACGACGAGTATAGAGCAAGTAAAGCTGCAGGGTGACCTGGTCATGATGTGGGACAAGTGACTCTTGTCTTCAAGCTCAGAGGGGCTTGATGGGCAGGAATACGTGTGCCTTTTTTTAAAAAAAAAAAAGTCGTCTATAAACATCATGGCTATGAAAAAAAGTGATTTGCTGACCATGCAGATGTATTCTGACTCACAAATCCCTCTGGAAGTAGTAGTGAAGGATATTTTGAGGGAAGCAAGGATGGGAGAGGCAAGGCAGGTGATATTTGTGTCAATGAGAAATGCGCTAGGAAAAAGTCAGAAGAGAAGCTGGGGGAAAGTGCTGGTTGTGGGATACCAAAATAAAAACCCTTCCAGAACATGAAAATGGCTGGGGCTTCAGGGAAACAGCCAAAGATGTTTTTTCTTTTGTGTGTGTATAGGAGGCCAGGGACTTAAAAGGAGCACTTGCTGCAAGCAAGAATAATGGACAGGTTTTTAAAAGGATGGGTTGAGAAATACCCATTAAGTATTTATGGGCCTGACTCGAAATTATGAAACTGGAATATGTTCCAGCTGGTGAGCTGTTACAGGAACATACTGGAAATGGCAGAATGGGTGGTGAGGTATGATATTAAAGCTACCAGTGCATGGCCTAAAATCAGAGAGAACATTGCCCTGCAGGCTTGAAAGCTACAGCAGGGAGGGTGCTGTCTGTGGGTGGACTCCTGCGAGTTGCATCACATTCTAAAAAGTCTTAATTTGAACTCCAGAATGAATTAAGAAGCAGCGGGCCTTTCCTGCTGGGACGGCTTCCCTGCGCTCGCAGCCCAGAGGAACCTGTGAAGGTGCTGATTTCGGTCGGTAGTGGTTGGGTTAGGAGCTTCCGAGAGACCTGTCAAGTTGTCTTTAAGAAGTTGGCAGCACCTATCTCTTGGAGCAGGATGCCGTGTTGGCTTGTCTGGTGAGCAAATACATCGCTCCTAGTGCGGTAAAGCTGGAAAACATGGACGTTCTCAGCGGAGCTTTATCCAGGAATAAATAATAAATACTGAAGTCCTTGATTCCTTTCAGTAGGACAGGGGAGTGCATACACCTCTGCCTTTTGTATTTCAAATCTGAAGGGAAAATTGCTCCAGAATATCTGCTTCTGCCCAGAAGATGCTGAAGTGATGTATGCAGAAATACTTTCTAACGCTAGTGTGACACGTATTGAACACAGCCACAAACCAAATCAGTGCATCGTGCTGGGTGCTGGTTGAGGCACAAAGCTGGCAAACTTAATGACTTGGGGATGTGTTCTTGAGTGGCTGTGCTGCCCGACAAGGCACGGCGCTCCCTGCTCCGACAGCAGCAGTTCGGCAGGGCACAAATTGCCCCCTGTCCCCAGCAGGGTCTGCGTTTATCGTGCCTTCTACCGGGTGAGACGTTCAAAGAGCAGATTACAGTTTGAAATGGAGCGGGGAGAAAGCACATGGGTAAAGAGGGAGCTAATCTTGTGTGCCCCTACAGAAGCCAGGCATCTAGAACAGCAATTGCTTGCTGCCAGAGGGATAGGAGACTTGAAGCTTTCGCAGTGGATTGCAAGAGGAAGTGTTTGGCTGCAGAAGTGCAAATTTAAAGTGTGGGTGATAGGTGCAAGACCTTTAAATGCTGATCTTGCAGGAGCTAGGAATTCCAGCATCGACTGGCTTCCAGCAGTAGGGCCTGGATTTTCAAATGGTGATATTCCCTTTGTCTTCTGCCTGGAAGGAAATGACCATGTCTCCTTTCAGGATTCCTGGACTGTTGGCAGCTCGCTCTGATGTGAAGCTCAACCGAGTTGTCAGACTCCTGTAAGTCTGACTAAAGGACGACTGGGTGTATGCGTCTCAGCTCTGCAGTCTGACACCCCCAGGCTGTTGGAGGTTTTTCTGGAGGTGCTGTGTTGGTACCTTCTGCGCATACAAGGAGGGGGTGTGATGTGCTCGGGAGACGCGGGACCTCTGGTGTTCAGGCGTGGTTTTGTACGAGAAATCCGAGGCAGAAATCAATATGGTAGCCCTATCCCCGCAGTCTCCTCCCAGCCTCGGGCAGTCCAGTCTCTCACGTCCTGCTGTTGCTATAGAAGGTGAAGAAAATCAGTGGGCACTTAAGTAATGGCACACTGTGATAAGAGGGAGGTCGTTGGTAAAAAGCAAAGGTTAGGGTGGAGGGAGAGCAGGGCTTGAAAGAAGGGTAACAGGGCTCTCTCAGGGCTTCAGATTTACCTGGGGAGAGTGAAGGAAGTGCAAACCCATGTTAATTTAGGCAGCTTTGAAGAATCCTGGCAGTCTTCTATTTTTTTTCCTCTCTTCTGAATGAGAGCATACAGAGCTGAGGGAGGAGGATTCAATTCCCCTGTGTGCAGGAGAGGACTCTTGAGGCTCCCCGAGATGTCCCCCCGTGTACCCGTGGGGAAAGGGCTGCTGGTGGAAAGGATGACAAACTGCTCGCCCCTCCACGAGGGTCCTCAGGGAAGGAGGAACTGCACTCTGGTGTTTAAAGATTTGCCCCAGCTGGAAGGGTGAAGACTTGCTGCTCAGACCTACCTGGACAGGTCACCAGCTTCAGATTGCACAAGTCTTGTCCCATTTTATAGATGCTTCCTCTGAATCTCAAACAGTCAAGGCTGTCTGTGGGCATTCGCTGCTGTCCTTGCCAGAAATGTGACCTTGGGAAGCTGGAGGGAGGTTATTTAAACACCCCCAGCACAGCCCCCGTGCCCCTGCTCCGCACACCATGCTGGCTGGCTGATGGCTTGCTTGTGGCATCTGGTAGAGCGTGCAATTTAAAAACTTCCCGGGTCACCTTTGCAGTATCTCAGATGCAATTGATGGGGAATCCAGGGACACATTTTAAAGTAAATTACATGGAACAAATAAACCAATCTGCTTCTGAAGTGCTCTCGTGCCTTTGAAAACACTGACTCTGACTATCTGCTGGGGTTTTTTTTTTTAAGGGTATTTTTATTCATTCTAATTGAGTTGACCTTAAAAAAAAAAAAAAAAGTCAACAACTGAACAAGAAATACCACCCCAGTGATGTGGGTGTCTGTTTGGGAGATGTCTGCTTTTACTCTACACCAGCCTGCTGGGACAGCCACATGGGTAAGGACGCTGCAATTACTCCCTCCGAAAGGCTTTGCTGTACCCCGGAACCTGGGTTCTGGTGGCAGGCAGTGGTGCCTCTGCTGCGGGGTGCGTGGTTGTGTGCGTGGCCCAGAGCAAGCCAGGAAAAGCCTCTTTAGAGCCACTTTTGGTAACTTGCTAGCCTGGGAGGAAAGGAAGCCCAAGGGAGCATCATTCTGGTCAGGGCAACCTGATCTGCTCTTCTTTTGTCTTCCTGCCTTTTAAATCTAACCTTGCTCTGTCGCAGAGGTCCGCCGTTGCTGATGTACAGGCCTGTTATGGGTGTCTCCTGGGATTAGGTAGAACTTGCAGCCATAGCTTTGCACCGTGGGCTCTGTTCCCAGTGTTTCCGACTGCGGGTTAGCGATCATTAATGGCGTGCCCGCGTGCCAGCGGATCACCTGGCAGTACAAATTTGTCTACCTCAAGCACGGTCCTGTCATCATATTTGTCAGGCTCGCTGGAACAGGCAGTCCCCCAGCTCATGCTGGCGCCGTGGTTTTCCTGCCAGCCGTGGGATAACAGATGGGACCTGCTCTGGCATAACCTCCTCGCTGCAATCAGATAAAGCTGGGCTGGGGACAGAGGTTACCTGATCTGGCGCGGAGCCTGCCAGGACAAAGTTGATGTGCCAGCGCTTCAGGAATGTGTTTGAACTGGCTCAGGGAGTTTATACTGGATCAGCACTTCTGGGCTACGCGCTTACGACATGTTTTCATCCTGTATCAGACACCTTGGAGCTGAAAAGTGATTACAACACTTAAAAGGGTGTCTCGGGGTAGTCCATCTCCGGCTGCTGTGTTGCAAGCTGGGTTTGTTCTTGCTCTTGCAAGCTGAGCGAGATTTGGAGATGACGTTTGCTCCTGTGCGGGTCTGGGTTTGGCCACATGGTTATTCAGATAAGACTTTCTTATGCCGATGGCAGCTGGCTTCTGGGCATCCTTTCTGGGCTGGGGAGGGAGAGCGGGAAGGCCGTATGGTTTTCTAGGCAAGACAAAGAACCAGAGGGGGCTGCAGACCCCGGCTGGCAAACCTGCTACTTCAGCAAGCGACTGCTGGGGGAGAGAAGGCGCCTCGCTTGCCACGTCAAGGCTCCTATCAGACTTGTCTCCGAAAGATGCGTACTTTCCCCGGGTAATTTCAAAGGCGTTTAATTACGGTGTACTTACAGAGCTTCTGCCTGTAGGCTCTGGCAGAGGCGATGTTTTGCCCTGTGGCTCTGAGGTTTTTTGTGCCGGCTGACTTTCCTAATTGACAGTGTTCAGCCTGCACCATAGGGCAAGTCGTAAGCTGTATAACAAGTGTACGGGGGAGGGAGAGCTGGCGGGAGGGTTCTGGCTCTACCTGGGTACAAAACACTTGCCCAGGAATGTGCTTATCAGCTGTATTCCCATCTCGGGCGTGAGGTGCTCTTGTATTTCGGGTGAAATAGAGGTGCCCGGGAGAGGTTAAAAACGCTGCAGGTGGACTTCCCTTGGGCTACGAGAAGGTGTAACGCTGCCTCATCAGGGCAAAGTACATGTGTGACTGTCGTAGCTGTCCTGAAATTCTGGGAGTGTGCTCTAGGGGATAGGAGAAGCAGAAATGCACCCCACAGGCAGTCTGGAGCGGGACAGTAAGACGGGTTTAAGTTCTTAGGTGGGCCAGTGTTTGGTCTGTAGGCTTGTGGCTGAGTGTGGCATCCCCTGAGGCTCAATAGCAGGGAATGGGTGGGTATGGGACCGCCCGGCCCCCTGCCCCGTGTCCCTCCCCGTGCCTGTCTGCCAGGCTGCGGCTCCCCTGGACCCGGTTAGTGCTCAAACTGCCAGATTTCTGCAGCCTGGGCTGCTACCCCGTGCTGCCGCTGAGCCCATCATCGAACGTGGTACCCCAAGCTATCGGGCCATCGAAACAAACCTGAAAGCTGTGCGTTGATGCCGCTTGTGGAAGCGGAAAGGAAAGCAGTTCCTGTTCATTAATTGCGGGTCACGGGAAGCGCAGGCGAGCGAAGGCCTGGCTGTGCGAGCGTTTCCCAGCTTAAAGCTGCTGAAATGAGCCAGGTGGGTGGGTTTGAAATGAGCCAGGTGGGTTTGAAATGAGCCGGGTGGGTTTGAAAGTGCTGTGAGCGTTGCCTAACACGAATATCAGCCAAATAGCGAGGCGGCGGGTGTCCCGACTCCCGTCAGCATCCAGGGTGCACGCAGGAATGGGGAACGAATGCTGCTGGGCAGAAGCGTGGCTGGAGGGAGGATGGCTGCTGCCTGGCACGCTCGTGCCGCTGGCCAAAGGCGCCCTTGCCCGGGCGATTCTTCTCACGAGCCTTTGCGGGGGCACCTCTTCGGAGCTTCCCGTGTTTGCTATGGCGATGCTGCGTGGCACGAAGAGATGGGTGGGGGGTAAGTGGGAGATGCGTTCTTTTCTAGACATTAGGAAAAACTTCTTCACCGAGAGGGTTGTCAGGCTCTGGAATGGGCTGCCCAGGGAGGTGGTCAGGTCCTCATCCCTGGAGGGATTTAAAAGAAGGAGAGATGAGGTGCTGAGGGAGAGGGTTTAGTGGTGGGATGGCAGGGTTAGGGGAACGGTTGGACTCGATGATCTTAAAGGGCTTTTCCAACTGAGGTGATTCTATGATTCTATGAAAAGAAAGAAGTCATTCTAAAACTTACCTTAAAATGAGAATTTCCAGAAATAAGCAATTTGGGGAAAGAAGGACTTTGGAATACTTATGCTTAGGGGAAGGCGTTGCAATTAATTCTGATTTAAAGGTAGTTCTCCCTATCCTGATGTGACCGGCTTGCATTGGACAAGAAGGGGTGGTCATGCACTGGCTGGGCAGAAGCAGAGCTGCTCCGGCCTAGAAGCAGTTGGGATTACTCACGGTTTTTAACACTCAACGTGTATTTAACAGCGGAATTGTGCACGCTCTGACACGTTCCCCGAGGCTGGGCCTTGGACTCCCACAAGCCCTGGAAATGCCGCGGGGAGGATCTGGAGGCCGAAGGCTCCCATTCTGTTCTGTAAATTCCTTAAAGCTCCGATTTAAGTCTCCCTGCCCCGTTCTGTGCGCAGTTTTCCTTTGAGCGTTCCACGGGGGTAACTCCGCTTGCGTGGGGGAGCTTAGAGGGGTGCTCTGCCAGGACTGGGACCAGCACCTTGGCCGGCGCCAGCAGCTTGCGTGGGCTCCTGCCGGGGTTTGGGTTTCGGCACGCCTGGCGGCGCGGTGATCACGCTTGCAACAGGCGTGGGTCGGATGCTTTTGTCACCCCCGGAGCCTTGCTGCTTACGTGGCTCTGGTGCCCATCACTTCTGGCCTGAACTGCTTCACGGCCAGCGTTGTGCCTGCTCTGGTCTCGCACAGCGTTGTCCTTCAGCGCAGACGCCGTCCCGTGCTCGCTGCCTTTATACCTCTGCGCTTCTGAGCAGCGGCCCGGTGCTCGCCGGGGGGCGAGGCTCTGCCAGACCGGTGCGACTTTGCTCTTCTGGGCGCTGGTGCTGGCTCAGCATCATCTCCTCGGTGTCTCGAGCATGCCCCAAACAACCTGCTCTCTGCGAACCCCTCTTGACCCTCAGACTGATCCGTGGAGGCCTCCGGCGTGTGCTAGGAGCAGTCTGCTGCAGCCGCTTCGATGCCTGCTCCCTCCTCTCTTAGGGTTCCTTACGCTGCCTTTGCCACCCAAGGTATTCCCATGGGCTACGGCATCGGGTGCCCTACAGCTGGGACTCGCCGCTGTCCTTCGGAGGATCGGGGCACCTAAAGCCAGCCTTCGGGGCAGCCCCGCACGGCCTCCCCGTGTGGTTCTCCTCCGCTTTCCCGCTGATCTCCATCGCATCAGCCGGTCTTTGGAAGTTGCTCCGCAGTGCCCCGTGGGAGCTGCCCTGACCTCGGTGCGTGCTCGTATGCTGTCACACGTGGGTTTGGCTGTATAGCTTGGGCAACGGAAATAAAAGTGAGTGGTTTGGTTTTTTTGTGTGGTGTTTTTTTTTTTTTTTTAAATAACCAAAACACCCGGGTTCTGTAATCTGCTTTGGAATCTGACGAGCAGCAGATGGCTCTGTGCTCTTTGCAAGCACCCATCCTCCCTGTATCAAGGAATAACTACGTCATGGTGCTCAACAAGCCACAGAAAATAATATTTTAATCCAACCTTGCCTCCCCCTTCTCCCTCCCCCCGCTGTGGTTTGTTGTTTCACTCAGTAGCTTGCCATAACGCGTTTAGCCCGGCCTGCCTCTGATTGGAAACACAAGACATGGCTTCATTACAAGCTCCATGGCTTCCCCCTACACTTAACATACCGTACAAATTGTTTGCTCAACTTTGGCATCTTGCCTCAGAGGAATTTTTGTCATTTGAAGGTTTTAAATCGGCTATTCGAGCCACTCGCAATGGTAAATAACAGGCTATTAGTTTATAAGAGACATGCTGCTGGCATTTCGAACCTCTCGGAGGGATCACACTGTCCTGGAAGCCCTGCAACGCCTATGGAACCGAGCGCTGTTAAAAAGAAACCCCAAAACACTGCCCTGGGAAAATTCATTTATAGAAAAGCAGCGAAATGAATAGACGTTTTTAGCCACATGTTACTCATTTTCTTTTTATTGCTTTAACATGTCTTCACTGGAACACGTTACCGGCGGGGGCTGCGGTGCCAGCTGTACACCTGGCTCAAGCTGGAAAGAAACCGAGCGTGGCCTTTCATCTTCTCTGCTTTCTGTTATGGTTGGAACCCAGGGTTGGCCCCAGATCAGACAAAGGGTGAGCTGAAAACCATCCTCGGAGCTGGTTTCTAGAGGAAGCCTTATAGGGCTGTGTGTGGGGGGTTTGCTTGGGTTTTTTTTCTTTCTTTTTGGAGCTCTTGTATCAAGTTTATGCACTGGCAGAGGCAGGAAACCATTGTGTACAATATGGCAAACAGAGCTCGCAGGCAGCCAGGCCAAAGGCTATAAATTACTATTTTAATTTCTTGGTTTATGGTTTCTTGTTGACTCCAGATCAATAGGAAAAAGGTGCATTGAGCCACCCCTTTTAATTAAGAGGCTGCTGTGATTCGGCTTCGGTGAGGGATGGAGAGAAGTGTGAAAAGGATACGCCTGGAAGCAGATGCTGGGTGCCAGCCCCGGGGTGCCGCTGGGTTCCTCTTTGCTGTGTGTACTTGCTCAGCTTTCCCAGAGGCCAGGTTTCTTCGGGAGGAACCCAGGGGCAGCACAGCACGCTCTACGAATTTCCCTTCCAGCCAGTTTCGCGCTTGCGTTCTCCCATCCGAAGCCAGTGGACCTTGTTTCCCATAGAATAAAAAGGCAGCATGTTTTAGTGGAATCTTCTGCTTATTTTAAAATAATTCCAATTTCATCTCGCCCTCCACTTGGGAGACTTCCCCCTGGTGCTGAGCCATCGTTAGCGTTTTGACCTAGCAGGTGCAGCGGTATTTTTCTTTCCGAAGAATTTCCAGAGCGGATTGCACATCTGTAACAAAGCTTGTATTTTTCTGCTCATCGCCTTCAGACATGGCCGTAATTAAATGCAGATATTAAAATGGAAGCCTAGTTTATGTTCCATAATTCTTAGGAGAATGGCCCATCGTATGATACTTGTTTGAAGTCTTAGTTAACCTTTAATCGTTTGATGCCGAGTCTGGCTTTCATTTTGCTGCAGGGGGGAAAAAAAAAAAAAAAGTGTATTTTGCAAAATCTTCAGGAAGGAACCATGCCAGTCCTGCGGTGTTCCTTGCTGTGCCGGGAATGCTACGTTTGGAATCTCTTAGGTGATAAAGTCTGTGGAATGAGGGCTTTTTTTCCATTTCCATGCTTGGGCTCTGCCTCTGCTAAGGCTGGTATCCAGCACGGGAATAACAACTGCGAAAGCCAACACGTGTGCTGGAGACCTGGGGCAGCTGGGCAGGGTGGCTTGGTGCGGGGCTTGGACAAGGAGTTCCCTCGATGCTGCGCTGAGCAGACACTTGGGGAAGCACGTACAGGTGTTGAGAAAGGCAGAACTAGAAACGTTAAATCTTCAGCACGTTCCACGATACAATCGGAGCCGGCAGCCCTTGGGAAGCCTGCCTGCTTGCTTGTTTGTGCCTTGTGGGAGGTGCTGTTCTCCTGACATGGAGCTGTTGGATAAGCCAGCCCCCGCCGTGCCAAAGAGCCGGGGGAAGAATTCCCCTCGCCCGCTCCCACCCGAGCACGCGGGGTGGGAGCTGGAGCTGCCGCCTGCACGAGTTGCTGGGGAAAAGCTGCCTTCCACGGTGGCTTTGGTTCGGCACCTGGGGAGCCGGGCTTCCCCTCGGAGGTGGAAATCCTCGGGCTGTGTCGCTGCTTGTGCAAGGTGGGCACGGAGCCAGATGCCCTGGATCAGCCCAGCCTCGCTGCACCGATCTCCCGAGCAGGGTTTCTAGCACTTCTGACCTCCTGAATTATTCATCCCCGTGCCAGTGGTTGCTTTTCACCGCAGTTCCCTCCCTGTAACCATCACAGCTGTTTCCTTCTCCAAAGAATGGGAAATAAACTCCCCTAGCTCCAGCCAAAACCTGATAACCACTGGTAAGTGGCTTGTCAGCGGGGACCGCGACAGGCGATGGTGCGAGTGAAATGGCAGCTCGTGGAGGCAGGGACGCGTGCTTCCAGCTGGAAAGTGGGAAATGAGTTGGAAAGCTCATTCCCTCCTCGTTTTAAGAGGCTGAGCCCTGCATCTGCCACGGAGCAGGTAAAGCTGCCGGGCCAAGGGGAGCGTGGAGCGGGCCCGGGGCCCCCTGCGCTGCGGTGACGTCCTCGGTGTTGCCCGTGGCCATGGGGCGTGCGGCTGGTGGGCAGCTCAAAGCGAGGGTTACGGTGGGCACGCGCTCCCCACCGCGTTTTCTTCCTGCTGTGTATGAATACTTGGCCGGTTCGCTTGCAGTTTGGACAGGACGATAGAGAGTGGTATTGGGGAGGGAGGTGGGGGAAAAAAGCTTGATTTGGAGAATTCGGGCTTTATAAGTTGGTACGTTCTTTCCTCCCGGTGTTTGTTAAACCTCGTCGGGACATCTTTCAGCCCTGGCTGAAAACAAGAACTGCTCTCGCGGGCTTGCTTTGGCCTGCGGGCACTTCTGAACCCTAGCGAGAGCTGGGCACGTGCCCGCGAGCACGCGGGATCAGCCCGGCAGTCCCACGAGGCTCCTAGAAGCCAGCTTAAGCTCCCAAGCTTTGAAAATGTTGACTCACCCCGTGCTGCAAGATCTGTGCGGGCAGTCCTACCCCGAAAGACCTCGCCGAGGTAAAGCTGAGGGGCTGGGAGAGGCGCTTGGCTTTTTGGGCTCGCCGCAGGCAGGGTTTGGTTTGGCCCCCAACTCTCTCTTTGCATCAGCTTTCCGCCTGCGTGCCGATGATAAAAGCCCTGCTGTGCCTCTCCCGGGGCTTGGGAGGATGAACGCGGCAGAGATCTGCGGAACGTCGAAGGCGATAGAATCGGGGCTGGCTAATGCGGCGAGAGCTCTCTGCTGACAGCTCCACGCTGCCCTTCCCACATCTACTCTTCCCAGTTTTCTTTTGCTTCCCGGAACGAACTCAGCGGAGCCGTTCTCCTGCTGGTGGGAGAGCCAATGCCACTGCGTGTTCCAGCACTCTGCGCTGGCCGGGTGTCGCGATAGCAGGCGGGTGCTGCTCCCCTGTGGCTAAACACAATTTGGGAGCCCCCTCTGCCTCCCCTGCGCCCTTCGCTTGCCCCTGGGGGTGGAGGGGAGCCCGGGGGTGCTGATGGCTCTGCAGCCTGCAGATGGTGCCAGAGCCGTGGACAAGAGGGAGCTGGTTCCCAGGCCCTGCCCAGGTGCTATTTTTGGGGGGGGGGGGGGGGGGGGTGGTCACCCAGGTAATGCCAAGGCAGTGCTGGGGTGCAAGTGAAAGCTGGGAGGGAATCTGTACCAGGAGGGAAAGCTGTTACAAAACCTTCAGGTGGTTGAGAATGTTACCTTGAGGCAGGAGAAGTGTGGCGAACAAGACTGAGATGTAGAAGAGGTCCCCTACTCTTTATAAAAAATTCTTTATAGCTTCATTCTTTATAGCTTCATCATTTTTTGGCGCTGTGTCTGCTCTAGCCCCCGCCAGGTCTGGTCCAGGGCTCCTTGTGCAGTGAAGGATGATGGATGCAGAGAAAGCAGCCAGGCTTGCTCCCGGATTGCCCTGTGAAGAGGAGCATCTGAAGGAGGTGCGGATCTGCTGTCGGCCTCGTGTGCCGGAGCCGGCCTGCCAGCTCGCTTATCCATCCCGCCCGCTGCTTCGGCTGCTCCACGAGCACCTCCCCTGGGTCTGAAGATCCTTGAAGACATTTTCATTAATCTCTCAATCTGAGAGCGTTTAACACAGTTTAAAAAAAAACCCCTCAGGATAGTCAGGCAGGCTATTGAATTATTCTTTCATTGAGAAAACAAGGCTGTCTGGAGAGCAGCGGTCTATCTGCCATGGCTCATAGCTATCACAGGGCTGAAATACTTGATCTCTTAATTTCCAGAGATGTCAGGCTGACTGTTTGTTTCCCTGTTAAAAGCACTTGTAGTTGGTAAGAATTGGGGGTCAACTGCAGGTTCTAATGAAAGAAATCCCGGATCCCCCCCGCTGCAGGGGATGTCCGCTCCCAGCGCAAGCCTGGCACAAGAGCTCTCTTCACGCTGGAACCAGCTGGACTTGCTCTCAGGGAAGCATCGATTGCACGGAGCTGGGATGCATCTTTCTCATCTGAAAGAGGTGAAGCGTCCTGCTGTGTCCCCCAAGGCCAGGGCCTCTCCTGACTGACGTCCAGGAGCAGCATCCCTGGGGGAAGCTGGGACCGAACGGCCGCTGCATGCGGCACTGGGCGAACTGGTCATGGGTAGAGCCCAGCCAGCCTCTGTGGACTTGGCAGCCTCTTGGACGGAGCAGCCCACGTGCGGACGGGATGTGAGCGAGAGGCAGGGATGGACGCTTCTCTGGTGTTGCAAGAGCCTGTGGACCTAATTAATTTTCTGTGGGCGACCCAGCTGGTTGCCGAATGGGCTAGCATGGACAGCACTTTCCTTTTCAAGTTTGGTTTCTGTGGAGACCGGTTTCTTCGTAGGTGATAACTTTACGGAGGAGCCTAATGACCGTGTGCTGACGAAGTTCTGCTGTGCGCCCATCTGGAGCTGCCCCGCGCCTTTGGGTCACAGCTGGCGAGCAAAGACAGCAGAGGGAGCTGCCCTAGCAGAAGTGGAAGAGGTTGACCCCTTTTCTCCCTGACAGGGCTGTTAGCTTTTTAGGATCAAAGCTTTTCACATTTGGTCCCTGTACTTGAAGAAGCTCAAGTGTTTCCACTGCAGACATTAGTGATTCTGGCTCTGCTCCCTGCCACCCATCCCCAGATCCACTTTGCGAGCATTCTCCTTGAAACTGTAGTTTACAAAAATAAAACCTAGATTAAAGCCAGTACAGCTGCCCTGAGGTTTGAATCAATGCTGGTATGATGTGTTGCCAAAGAGAGAATTACTCAGGAGTGTGGATTAGAGCTGTTTGTCTCCAGGAAGACCTGGTCTTCAAAGCCAGGGAATTTTCCCAGCTATAGCTGGTGCATCTTCAGCCATGAGGCTCTGGTGTCCTTCTCCATGGGCACCAGGCTGTCAGCTATCTCGTTTTTATCTCGGCTTCTCCATCTCCTTTCCTCCTATCTGCTTCAGTATTCTCCCATGCTCTTCCTTTGGCTAGAATTCGCTGGCCAGGGCCTCCCTCCAGCCTCCCCCGTTGCTGCCTCTCACCAGCTGTAAAAACTTCAATACTTTAAAAAATATTTTTCTTCCTGTTGGGAGAGAGGTTAGATTTTTTTTTTTTGTTTTGTTTGCTTGTTCTAAACAACCCATGCTCCTGCAGCACTGCTGAGGGTCCAAATGCTCGAGGAAGGTTTAGAAGCCGCGGTGCTCAGCAGCTGCCGGGGCTGGGGAAGGAGCTGCTGCTGCTGAGCTCTCGCCGATCTGTCTGTGGTGCCGCATGGCACTGACACCGAGGGTTTGGAAGAGCAAAGGGCTCAAGTCAAGGCTGGTGTTCAGCAACGCGCTTGGGGCCAAGTTTTCCTCCACCCGATGCCCTGACAGTGGACGTTGCCGCGGGACGTGGTCTGTAGCAGGGCCTGCCCGTGCCACGGTGAAGGCAGCCCTGCACGGAGGCTGCTGGCCTCTGCCCGTGTCCCGGCGGCACAGGCTGGGCTGAGCGTGGCTCTGCAGCAGACCTGGGTGGCTCTGCTTTGCTTGGGTGCCTTCAGCTTCCACCAGAGATGGCCCTGACCAGGGCGTGAGCTCCCGACCTGGCTCTGAATATCGGCTCTCTGTAATTACCAGGTATTGGATAGTCTCCCGGGAATTGGAGGCGTGGAGGTTTGGAGTCCTGCTCTGGGTGGAAGCTCCTTGTTGACGTCCAGCGCTGGTGCACCCCATAGGGCTAGACCAGAAGTGAACGCTGGGTTTCTGACTGCACGTCGGACCAGATGCTTTTAATAGGTGGGCTTAAGGGTGGCGTCGCCGCACTAAGCGAGTTGTGCTGCTTCCCAGCTCGGAGCCCAAATCCCAGCGCTGCCAGGCATGCCGTGGAGCCTTGCCCCTCTCTCGGGGCAGCGTTTGTTCTCCAGGGACTCTGTGTTCTTGGTTTCTAGAGCCAAAGCTCTCCGTGGCTGGGGCTGCTGCCTTTGAAGCGAGCTGAGCCTTCCCAGGGTGGTCTTTGGACAAGCTTGGGCTCTGGCTCAGCGCTTCCGACACGGAGCGTTCTCCACCCCTGGTATCACCTGCGTTGGTGGGGATTTGTTTCTGAAATATGTTAGAAGAAGGGGAGGAAGATGGCAGTCCCAGGGGACTTCTGGGTGGTGCATCCCATCGTGCCATCCTTGGGTCACACCAAGCCGAAGCCATCGGAAAGAAACGGGAACGCGTGTGGGTGTCCGATGGGAAGGGAGTGGGTCCTTTGAGCAGGCTGGTAGGAGATGGTGGAGAGGAAGGTGCTGGGGAATTCTCCGGTGTGTTTTCAGACAAGGGCTGATTGCAGCGGCAGTGGATGTTTTGATGGATTCCGACTTTATTTATTAATGTTCCATTTTTGGCTTGTTTGTCCATCTCCTTAGCAAGGTCGTGGCTGTAAAACAAAAATAGCATCCATGATGGATCTCAGTCTTGCCTATTAAATCTCTTTTAAAAAGGCAGTCTGGGTCTTTAAAAATAAAAGCCCAGGCTGGCATGGAGGAAGGGCAAGCCACCCGATTCCCCCCTGAATAGAGAATTTCTTCCAACAACTGAGGACCTGCTTCCTTCTGGTCGAGACCCCAGGATGGTTTAATTTCTGTGTCAGCGCTAATTGATTGGAAGCAACAATTTTGCCAGACAAAGCTGTAAATTAGTTTCAAATGGGGGAAACAGGCCACCCACTGCCCAACTATCATATTGCAGTAACAACATTAAACACAGAGCAAACCATAACCCAGGGAAGGAAAACCCAAGTGAAACCAGATTTCCACTCATTCCCTTTCCCCGGGAAAGTGGAACCAGATGGCTTGTGGCTTTGATAATGAGAGAGACTGATTCTTTCAGATACAGCTTAAGCTAAGTATCACACAAAGGGATGGGCTGAGAAGCAAAACCTCACAGGCATGAATTCTGCCTCCGGAGACCATCGGCATGTGAAACCCTCCCAATAAAAACATTACAGAAAATTGTCTTCCTAATTGCAACTGAGCCCTTCTTGCTCGGCCGGCCCTTCTCATCGCCTCGTGCGAAATACCAGCCCCGCTCCCACAGGTTTCAGCCGCTTATGCAAATCCCTCCTTGCGTTTCATGCGAGGCAGTGAGCGCCCGCCCTGGCTGGGAGCATTTGCCGAGCGCCTGCGCGGTGGGGCCTGGCTTCGGTGAGGGGTTAGCCACGCTGCCCGGGGCGGCCGGCGGGGAACCAGCGCCTGCACCCAACTTCTGCCCAGGGAAGGGGTCGAGTCCCCAGCCCTGGGGGGATTTAACAGCCGGGCAGAGGCGGTGCTGAGGGTGGGATGGCAGGGGTAGGAGAACGGCTGGGCTGGGGGAGCTTAAAGGGCTTTGCCAACCCAAACCATTCTGGGATGCTGTTCTACTCTATGATTTTGGACTGAGCCAGGGACTGTCGGGGCGAAGAGTGCTGAGCAGCTCTGAGGTTGGGCTGCAGCTTGGTGGCGGAGCTTGAGCTGACTCAGAGTCTCCGCTAACTGGGAGCTCTAGCTGGGAGCTCTGCCGTTTCCCGTGCCGCGGCTGGGTCGGCGTGAACGGCCCGGAGGGCTGCTGGGGTTCAGCCGCGGGCGCTACGCTCCGGTGAAAACTCACGGGTCCTTGGTTTGCCTGTGCTAAGTGGCCAGCTTTGCCAATCCAAGCTGTCTGTGTTACCTTCGGGGCTGGCTGGAAACAACCAGCAGGTCCTTCTGGAGACCAGGTGGGCTGCGGTGAGCACCGGCACCCCAAACCCCTTATCTGACCCAGGGCCAGTGCACTGGAATTCAGGAGGTAAAATTTGTTGTGGGTAGAGATCTCTTTTGGCTTATTGTCCCCTTGTCAGGCAGAAGGAAGGAGCCCGTCGTGGGGAGACTCTATCGTGCCGAAGCTCTCCCTGCCGCTGCCTGCTCCCTCCCGTCTTCCCTGCCCTAACAGGGACGCTCCGGCGGCAGCAAAGGCTGCGGGGTGTGAGGGAGGTCCCCACCGGGATGGGAAAGCGTGAGACCCGGCTCCAAGTTCAGTGCAATTTTGCCATTACCTGCGTATTCCTGCAGGGTCTGGCGTTCTGCTCGTGGGGCAGCACGTTGGTGTGCTGGGGACGGCCGACAGCTTGGTCCCTGCCCTGGAAAAGCCAGTGGAAATTCCTTAGGACTTCTGGGGGCTTTGGTTTTGGGCACAGAAAGCTTCGTCTCCTCTGGGAAGCCCTCCTTGTTCCAGGCTGGTGCCTCCTGGCTGTCACAGCCTCTCTGGGCTGGGGGGGGACCTGAGGGAAAAGCTTTCTGCCTTCTTCCCAGTCTTCGGTTTTAGGCTTGGTTTTAAAATATTTCTTTTTTTCCAAGCCAAGTCTTCCCGCAGCCGCCCTGGGACTTGGCTCGGCAGGGGGCTTTCCTCCCGCAGGTACGTGGGGAGGCGAGCGGTGGGGGAGCAGAGACGGCGAGCGCCCGCCGGCGGCTCCGGGGGGGCGTACGGGCTGCCTGGCGGTGGGTTCGGGGGGCGGGGGGGGCTGTGTGTACGTTGTGCTTGGATGAGGGCTTTGAAAAACCATCAACAAATAATTGCAATTTCCTCTTCGCCTTGTGGTAAGGCTAGATCCGAGCCTGAGAAACCGCTGTTGCTTGCCGTAACGATACACAAAACAGAAATCTCCACCTAACCCCGTAGAAAATGCTGTGCAATCACTTCTAAATCACTGTGGGTTGTTTTAGCCACAGATGCGAAGTCTGACATCCAAATGCACAACAGAAGGTGGGTAGGAAGTGCTACGCAGACCTACATATGTGCGTGTGCTGGTCTCTCCTGGTTCCAGAGGGGTTTTTCTTTCTCTTCTTCGCCCAGAGTAGCCAGGGAGAAGGGGAGTTGTCTTTGTGCATGGATCCACTGGGCTTCTGAACGTGGGCTGAGGCTGGAGGCAGGGTGGCTAGCCAGGCCTCGAAGAGATGGAGCGAGCGCGGGTGGCTGGTGTCTGCCCGCGGCTGCGCTCGTGCTGCTCCGCAGGCTTCGCTCCAGCCACGCGTGGGTGGCAGGGGCAGGACAGGGCTTGGGTCCGCACCCCCCAAATGTCCTACAGCCCCTGAGGGAGGGCGGTCTGGCGGCTGGGATCCAGGGGATGGGTGCTCGCCTCGGCCCCCGTGGGAACAGGGCACCCCATCTCTGCGCGCTCTTCTGAAGCGGGGCAGGACGAGAGACAACAGCTTCAAGTTGTGCCAGGGCAGGGTGAGGTTGGCCATGGGGAACAATTCCTTCCCCAAAGGGCTGTCAGGCACTGGAAGGGGCTGCCCAGGGAAGGGGTCAGCCCCAGCCCGGGGGGATTTAACAGCCGGGCAGGGCGGTGCTGGGCCGGGTTTGGGGGTGGGATGGCAGGGGTAGGGGAACGGTTGGGCTGGGGGAGCTTGAAGGGCTTTGCCAACCCAAATGATTCTGTGATTCTATTCTAGGACACCCATTGCCAGTCACGCCTGTCCGGGCGAAGCCTCCTCCTGCCCTCTCCCCAGAGCTGGCTCTCGCCGCGCTCGTGGGCGCCTTTTAGCAGTTGCCCGTCTGGCGGCCCGGCGATGCCCTGGCTGTCGCACCTCTCGCCTCCCAGCCTCCGCGCCGCAGCCGGATCGCGCCCTTGGGAGCAGCCACCTCCGAGTGCGCTCGTCCTGGTGGCAGCTGGGGCTGGGCTGCGCCCGACGGGCAGCAAAGCTGCTCCCCTGCTCCTTTGGCAAAGCGCTTGTGAAACACAGGGCGAGACAGCCTGGGTAGGAAATTCCCATCACAACCAGCGAACACCCCGCGGTCCTTCAGCGAGGACTAGCAGCGATCATTATGCATGCGGCATCTTCCCCCTGGGTGCCTGCAGAATTACAATGCTGGGTTCTCCCAGGCTAATCACTGTTTTGAACAACAAGATTGATTGCTTTCGCTTTTAATTATTTGCAGATCACTGAGGCTTTGCAAAATGCTCCAGGTGACATAAACCCCCGCTTTAGTGCGTTAGCATTTGCCCATCTTGGGGATTTTTTCAAGCTCAGCCACCAGCAGGGCTGTGGGAAAGGAGGATTGCGAACAGCGCTGTCCTCCGATGCCCTGCCTTGCGTGCACGCGTTCTCGTCCGCCTCGACGCCAGGCTTTGGGGAGCAGGCTGGGTGTCTCCTCCCCTTCCCCAACCCCTTTCTGGTCACTGTGGCTGAATTCAAGCACTTAACGGCTTTTGGCTGGTAATTTGCAGCTCGGAGCCGTTGGTAAGCAAATGAGATTGTGCGGGTTTGTGTGAGACTGGCAACCCGGGTTCGCGCTGTTCCACGCGCCGCTTCCAGGCGGCAACACCTCCGGCACCATCTGCCCGAGGCGGTGGGGCTCTCGGCTCGCCCGCGCTCCCCGTGCCGCCCCGGCGGAGGGTCACTCTTCCTCCTTCATCGCCGCTGACCTGGAAATTGCTTCTGCGAGTGCTTTGTGTGCGCGTTGTCTGGCAGCGGCCCTGCCTGGGAGCCTCTGTGGCGTGCTATTTAAACCTCGCCGATCTGCGCCTTCTTAAAAGGTCACGGTATCTGCATAGACTTTTACAGCTGAAGCTGCTGGAGGGCTGGGGAAGAGCTTGTGCTTGTCGAGTCACATTCGGCGGAGAGCAGCTATTCCCGTCGTCGCGCAGAAATAGCGTTTCTTGTTCTGGGGAGGATGCTTCGCTCCCGGGCTCCTTCGCCTGCCAGGGGGCACGCGGGCGCCCAGTCAAAACGTGGGGCTCGTCTGAGGCTTCAAAGCCGCGGCGATGCCATCTACTCCAGAGCTCCCGCTGAGCAGCACGGTGCGAGCCCTGTAGCTGTTCAAGTGCCCGAGTCCCTTCCAGCATCTCGCCTCCATCTTCTGGCTCCCGGGAAGTGCGGGAAGGGGGCTCAGCTCCCCCTGGGGTGGCCCCAGCTCCCGTCGGGAGCGGGAGGACCCGTCCCAGGCTGGGCAGGAGGATGCTCAGTGCCGCCTTGTCCTCGTGGCTGACGATATTTTTGTGCTGAAGAAACAAATGAGCTGTAGGGCGATGTGCGGCTGCTGTATATTTCCAATTAAAGCACAGCTTGGTGCTGATTAGATCTAGAAGTTACATTAAGAAAGGCGAAAAATGTAAATAAGCATTTTTTATTTTTTTTTTTATTTTTACCCCTCATCCTTTCGACAGATGGAGGCGCGCTGATTAGATTATCTGATCTCTTTCTAAAGAACAAATTGTTGATGGGAAGCTGTCTTTGCGGGTTCGAGGTGCGCCCGGTGCTGACTCTGCTCCGGCTGCGGGGATGACGCTTTGTTTGTTCCCCGTGTGCCGAGCCGCTTCCGCCGGCCCCGGCAGGCAGCCGGCACAGCCTGGGCACCGTCCCCACGCCGCCGTCCGCAGCCACCGGCCGCTCCTGCTGGTGACGGGCTGGCTCCGTCTGCTTTCGGGGAGGAAGGTTTTTTTCTTAAATGAAATCACTTCCTCGGAGTAATTACATCAGCTAATTAGGGACCTAATTGGCTAATTAGAGCAAAGTGACAGTTCCTTCGCTGTGCGGGGGAAGGAACACCGCGTAACGGCAGGAAATCTGCAAAGCTCCTCGCTGCCAGCGCCCGTGGTGGTGGAGGCAAGCGGTGGAGGAGATGCTGGGTGAAGCCCTCAGCCCGTGCTCTCCTTCGGCTGCCTCCTCCCTCGCCTGGAGGGACACGAACGCCGGGCTCCGAGAGCTGCCCTTGCAAGCAGGCAGTCTGCTCGGCCCGGGGACACGGGGACACGGGCAGGAGCTGTGCCGGGTGGGCGCAGGAGGTCTCGTGGGGAAGGGGGACATCGGATGCCATCAGGCGTTGTCAGAGGCAGCGACCGGAGCGCGGCAGGGCGCTGCTGGCTTGAGCCCACGGTCCCTTCCACTGGGCTCGGCTTTGCTGCTCTATCTCCTTGGCAGAAAGGTTTGGGAAGGACTGAAGGGAAAGGAGGGATTTTACTTTCAGCATCTTTTTTGTTTGCTTCAGACAAATGGAGACGCAAGCGCTTGCCGGAGCCTGTGGTTTGGTTTGGTGGTGCCTTCGGGAAGCCGTTGGATGTGGTTTGGTTGTCGAGGGCCTGGGGTGGGAGCTGGAGACCTGGATGCCATTCTCTGCCCTGGCACTGGTTTGGTGTGGCCTTGAGCAAATTTCCCCACAGCCCGAGGCCACTTTTTCTACTCTTTTGCCAGCCTTGCCTTGTAAATAATCTCCTCGGAGCAGACGTGTGTCTGTGTATCCACAGCCAAGCCCTGACCTTGCTTGGCGCCAGGTATGCTGCATCCCAAAATGACTTGGGCATCTAAATACTGCCTTACTGCGAGCACCCAGATCTGAAATTTAAGATCTTGTTCATGTGTGATCTAATGGCTAAAGGACCTCAAGGCTGGGCTGGGCTGTGTGCTTCTGCCAGCAGGGTCCCTAGGCACCGAGATGCCCGTGACCTGTCATTCCCAGCGCATCCGAGTGCTCTGTGTGTGGAATACCTGGTGTCTGCCTCCATCTCGGGATGCGTGGATTAGGAGTTCCTCAGTCATCATAACCTTGGTTCGGTGAGGTCTAAGGGGGCCAGAGCAGCCCTCCGGGTCAGCTTCTGGGGGAGCAGAGGGTGGACGGTGCCTTCTTACCAACTGCAGGTTGCAACAGGCGCCCGGGGCAGGACCTACCAGCCTGAGATGCCTTCAGCCTCCTGCTTGAAAAGGTCACGCTTTGGGTGAAATAATTATTTATGGTCAAGGCTGGAGAGACTGAGGGTGTCTCAGGTGTGCGGGGGCCAGAGGGGAGCCCTGGCTCCAGCCGTGCCCATTGCGATGGGAATAACCAGCGCAGCCTGGTGGGTACCCACGCATTCCCCTGCCCGGCGGGCTCATGCCCATGGCTCGAGGGCGTGCGGTCTCCTCTCTGGAAGCACCGAGGATTTTCAGGGCGTGTGGTGCCAACCTCTTTGTGCATTGACGCGTTCTTTCATCCCCAAGTTCTAGATGAGCCGAAATCGCGGCCCAGCAAGAGCCAAAGGTGCTCCTGGAGTCCCTCCTTCCATCCCTCTCATGTCCTGGAGCTGTCCCAAGCCGTGGGTCGGTGCCGGTGTTGGAAAGCCCGGCCAGCGAGGCTGCTTGGGAGCGGGATCAGAGCTGGGGGGCTGCCGCTTTCTGGCGAGCCCGAAGCCCCGAGCAAGCGTGGCTGAATTTCACGTGAAAGCCCTGCAGAGAGGAATTTCTCACCATCTTCACCCGACGCTAAAACCAGCCGGCTGAGAGCACTCGCAAACCCCATGCGCCCTGTGACGGGTAGAACCTGAGACCACAGTCTGCACCGGGGGCCAAAACCAAGAGAATTTTGCACGGTTTTAAGTTTATTGTGACCATTTCACGAGGTTCTAACATACGGTTACTTGTTCTGGTAACTGCTCGCTCGGTATTTAAATTACAGCACGGGATACTCCCTCGGACGCCGTCACGCAGCCTGCAGTCCTCCTCCTGCTTTATGTACTTGCCACGAGGTGCCGTGCAGCAGCGCCACAGCCCTCCCGGGGGGAAAGCTCAACCTGCTGCGAGATGTTTTTGCAGCTGGAAGAAAAAGGCCTTGTAACGCTTAAGGATAAATTGGTTTCGAAGTATTTTTGTAGTGCATGAAATAATATTTTCTATATATAGAACAAAACAGGCAAGGAAAGGATGTTAAATTCCTCCGGAAAATTGCTCGGGGAGTTTTTGTTCGGCTCTGTTTCTGCCGGAGGAAAAATCTGACCATGATGGCGATGTTCAGTGCCAAGGGTGAAACTGGGCGCAGCCGGGTGCCGCTGCAGGCGGGGGCTGTTGGGGGGGGGGCTGTGGAGCGAAGCATCCTTTGGGCAGGCAGGGGCTCTCGTAGGGCAGGGGGGGTTCGGGGAAGCATCCAATTCCTTTGGGCAGGCAGGGGCTCTCGTAGGGCGGGGGGGTTCGGGGCAAAGCATCCTTTGGGCAGGGGGGGCTCTCACGGCAGGGGGGGTTCAGAGCAAAGCATCCTTTGGGCAGGCGGGGGCTCTCAGGGCAGGGGGGGTTCGAGCAAAGCATCCTTTGGGCAGGTGGGGGCTCTCACGGCAGGGGGGGTTCAGAGCAAAGCATCCTTTGGGCAGGTGGGGGCTCTCACGGCAGGGGGGGTTCAGAGCAAAGCATCCTTTGGGCAGGCGGTGCCTCCCCCCCCCCCCAGCAGCGCAGCCCTGGCATTGAGCAGGGGGGTAGAGCTTGGCCTGGTGCCCACGGGGATGATCCCAGCCCCCTCGGGTGGCCCAGTGGGTCCCCCTTCACCTTCACGGGATGAGGCGAATCGACTCGGGAACCAGCGTCTTCCTGGCAGAAAAAAAATTTAAATGAAAAAACCTTTCTTAAAACCGGTTGGTTTTGGGATTTGGGTTTCCTGGGGAGTTCGCTCGGCTACGCTCGGGGAAAGCAGCGCTCCCGAACAAGCCTTGCTCTTGTCTCTCTTACAGAAATAGAATTTTGGTTTCTAAAGTAAAACAAAACAAAAAATGAGCTTTGAGTCGACATTATGACTTGAAATGTCATTTTGTTTTTAATTGAAGAACCAGCGCGAAATGACATTTCCAAGTCAAAATGTTCCATGTTTTGTTTAGGCATCTCCCATGGGAAAATGTAAATGTTTCATCAGAGCTGACATTTGCCTGTTGAAGGATCCCCAAACCGGGGGTTTTCTCCCAACAGGGGTGAGAAGTTTTTCCAGGCTGGGTGTTTGAGCGGGCTCTGCCGCGGATCTGCGGGGCAGGCAGGGCTGGCCCCAGCGCTGGCGGCTCCTCACCGCAGCGGAGCAGTGGGACGAGGGCTCCTTCGGCGGGGGCGAGCGGGTCACCGGGCTAATGCCGTGCTATTAAGCTGCTGCGTCTCAGCGAAATCCTCTGGCACTTGAAATAATGAGCTCTGCTAATTCCGTGTGGTTTATACGCCCTTGCTCAGGCGGAGAGATCCTGCCTTCCCTCCGCTCACCAGGCTGAGCGGTCCATCCCCAAACCTGTGCGTTTTGCTAATTCTGTTTCAGGGAAACGCTCAATTACTGCACAGGAAAGCTTTGCCTTGCTGGAGAGCCCCATCCGCATGAGCACCCACTTGTGCGGCGGCGAGACGCCCCTGCGGCAGGGCTTCAGCCGGATTTTGTGGCGACTTCCAGGGAGAAAGGAACGGAAAATCAAAGGCCCTGAAGAGGATTTCTCGTCCACGTCACCCCACCAGTGCTAGCGGTGAGGTTTCCCAATCCCGTCGTGCTCCTGTGGCACGAGGGCACCATTTGCTCTCGCTCCGGGGATGTGTCCACGGCGAAGTGGCTGCGGTGTGCGGGAGCGGGTCCCGGGCTGCCCTGGGAAGGGCGAGGGTCCGGGGTGAGATGGGGAGCGACGCCTCCCGCGCCTGCTGGAGCCCATCGCGGGGGGGAGCGATGCCTTGCTGCCCGGGGTCGGAGCAGTGCCGTGAGGCTGGGAGGGCTGGGGAGGGTCTGGGCCTTTGGCCACCTCCCCGGGCTGCCCCTTGCCGGAGAGGGAGAGGGGGAGCGGACGCAGGAGCTGCCCCAAGCCCTGCCTGGCGTGGGGAGAGCATGGTGGTGCATGCCTGGGCCATGGTGGCCGTGCTGAGGGGAGCAGGACCCCAGCTCCTACTGCGTCTGGAGCGCATCTCCACCTCCTCTTCCTCCCTGTTGGGTAGAGGCAGCTCCGAGTCAGAAACTGCGGGGCAGGAGTGTTACCCGGGAAGGCTAGAAGAGTTTTTTCACCAAGCAGATCACCTCACAGAATCCCAGAGTGGCAGGGGCTGGCAGGGCCCTCGGGAGCTCCCCCAGTGCCACCCCCCTGCCCAAGCAGGCTCACCCAGAGCAGGGGGCACAGGACAGCGGCCAGGCGGGGGTTGAAGATCTCCAGAGAAGGAGACTCCACAGCCCCCCTGGGCAGCCTGGGCCAGGGCTCGGGCACCCTCACAGTCAACAAGTTCTTCCTCATGTTCAACTGGAACCTCTTATGTCTCAGTTTGTGCCCATTGCCCCTTGTCCTGTCACTGGGCCCCACTGCAAAGAGTCTGGCTCCATCCTCGTGACTTCCATCTTTAAGATATTTGTAGGTGTTGATGAGATCCCCTCTCAGCCTTCTCTTCTCCAGGCTGAACAAGCCCAGCTCCCTCAGCGGCAGGATCAATGAACTGGAAGTGTTCAAGGACAGGAGAGGGAAGAAATGCTCCTGGGGAAGGGGCTCTCCCGTGGGACTGAGAGCTGCCTGTGCCACTGGCAGCCTCGGGGCCGGGCTGCTCCGGGTGCAGCTTGGAGCAGAGGATGGCGAGATGCACACCAGCACGTCCACCAGCACGGGCTGGTTCATCGCCGCGGCGCCAGCGCTCGCTCCCTTACGTTTAACGCCTTCGCGCGGGCGCCGCGCTCCTGCGGCTGTCGTGCTGCTGGGGCTGCTCTCCCTGCCGAGGGGACAAACCGGTACCGGGGACCTGGCCTGAGGGCAGGATTCGAGCTGGCCAGAGCATCTTTAAACCACCAGCTCAGGGGGGCGTTTGCTCGGAGAACCTCCATCTCGATATGTGCTCTGTTACCAGTATCAAATGAAGCGAAAAACCCAACCCAAAACAGTACAAAAGGGGACCCTTCCCTGCCACGTGCTCTTCTTCCTGGCCAAGTTTGGGAAAATGCCATGAGAAGACACTGAGCAATGGCTCCAGCAGGAGAGAAGCAGCTGACAGATTTTCCCGAGTCCCCTGAAACACCCGAGCCCTGGCCGGTTCAGGTGGTTTTGTTTCTTTGCACCCAGGGATAGGTGAGCAGGCAGCCTGCTGGCTCCCAGGAGCTGCGGACAGGGCTGAGCCTCTCGGGAGGAGATTCAAAATACATCGATCCTTATTCTCAGACATCTTGCCCGGGGTTTAATGCAGTGTCTGGTTTTTTTCCCCCCTTAACCAAAAAGAAAATAACTTTCAAAAAGCTTTGGGGTTTGCTTCTGCCTTGGCAGCGTCTCTGCCTTGGGAGCGTGCTGGAGGGGTGGGCTTGGTCTGTGCCGGCCAAGGGGCTGCTGCGGGGAGAACGCGGGGCTGTGGAGCTGCGGCAGGGCTGCCTGAAACGCTGGAGAGGCTCTGGCCCTGGGGATGCTCCCGCCGGCTGGAAACCGGCAGAGCTCAGCCTCCCTCCCCCTGGCCGCAGCTGGGCACGGGGAGCGCACTGTGCCGGCAGAGATGCTGAGGAACGGCGCAGGGACAGGGGACTTGGGCATCCCTGCAGGGCCCGTCTTCTGCACAGAAACCCACCGGTAGCCTCTAAATGAGATTCCAGTTTGGAGCTAACGAACGCTGCTGGTGCAGAAAAAAGCCATTTCCCAAGTGCGCTTTCCAGGCTCGCCCCGGCCGCGCTCGTGCTGGGCGCTGTGGCGCATCCCGGGGCGGTGGGAGTGTGGCCGCCCCCTGCTCTGCCCAAGACACAGGTTTTCCACTCCTTTTCCTCTTTTTGTTGTGTGACAGTAAAATCCCTGCGGCGGCGCAAAGCTCTGCAAGCAATCCCTGCTGGCAGAAACGCATCAATCTGCACAGCCCCCGCCGCAAGCCAGGGAGATAGTGGTGTGCTTGGTCTTCACTGTTTAGTTTTGAGGTGTTTGCAAATACTAAAATTATCTTTAATTATTGCTCAAAACCAAAGAACCAGCATCTCCTGCGCGCGTAAAGCCCCGCCGCGCTGGGCTGCACCACAGAGCTGGCTGGCGGGCGCTGCGGCGTGCCGACGCGCGGTGCATCCTTGCTGCCAGCAGGACCAAAACCCCTGGAGGGGCGATTAGGAGGCGGATTTTGGCTTGTCCCTTTGCTCTTGCGGGTTGTCAGCCTGCTTCCCCTGCCTGTTTGCATTCGCCCGGGGGGTTTTCGCTCCCCCTCGTCCCCGTGCGGTGAGGCTGGGAGGAAGGCGGCGGCGGCGCTGCGGCGGTGCCGGGGCGAGCGCCGGGCCCTGGTGTGCTGCTGAAGGTTGCAGCTGGGCAGTCGCTCCCTTTGGCTGGGGCACGCGTCTCTTCAATTCACTTGAAGGTCCCTGCGAGCGGGCACTCGCTCTGGCTGCCAGCACGCGACCGTCAGCTCGGATTAATAACGCAGCGGGGAACGTCGCGGCTCGCACGGAGCATCCCCGGCCGCGGCCCGGCGTTTCGGCTGGGGGAGGCCAGGAGGGCGAGCTTGGGCGAAGTGCGACGTTCCCAGCTTGGGCTGGACAGTTCAAGCTTCCCATTACCCAGGGAAACCGCAGACCCGTCTGTACTTTGGTTTAATTGCTGCTTTTCTGAAACACTTCAAAGAATGTTTCTAACCGCGGTATGTGGCACATATTATTAGATTTGTTTTTGGAATATAATGATAAACTGTTGCCATTATGGAGGTAGACGTAATTATCTGAAATCTATTTTAATCTATTCTGCCTTTTAAATATTCTATGTTCCCTTTTAATAAGAGGTAGCATCCACCCTTTGATGTTATAGTGGAGGTGTAGAAAGCTCTCCTCTCCTTGCCGCAAATGTTAATTGAATAGCCTCCCTTTCTCTTCATTAGCTGCATTAGCTTGCATTAACACCTTTTAATATCTCTTTAAAATCTTGTTCAATTTACTTTCTTTAATCTTTTCCTTTCCCAGAGTGTTGCATCACTTTGATCCTCATCTTCTGCTTTTCTTTGATGACAACTTTGAGTTTAATTTGTATTTGAATTGAAATGGAAATTTCCTAATTCCCCAGAATTCAGCATGCATTTTACACGCTTTTGGCATCTGCGTTAGCATTTGGTGCTGCCCGTGCGGGGAGGGGGCGCTGGGGCGGGGGGTGGGGGGAGCGCGACCATCGAGGCGGCTGCTGCCCGAAAACTCGGCGGCTGCCCCGACACCCCTCCTCGTGCCCGCAGCGGGGGGTGAGCCGCTCGGCTGTCGGGTGCCCCGAGGATCCCAGCCGAGGTTCATAAAGGGCTTTCTGCGACGCCGTGCTCTCAGGGGCCCGGCTCCCCGGCTCTGGCTGCTCTTGGGCACGCTGTGCCGTGCCATGCCACGCTGCGCCGAGCTGTGCCAGTGCTCAGCACCGGGCAGCGCGTTGCCATGAGGTGCATTGGCAGGAGCAATGCTCTGCTCCCTCCGTGCCGGCCGGGCAAGCCTGCTGAGCTTGCAGAAGCCCCCCTCGCTGCTTGGCAGCCCCCAGCTCGGGGCTGGGCCGGACGAGGGCTCCTGGGCACGGGCACGAAGCCACGTGTCACCGCCTGCCCTGCCGGTGCAGCAGGGAGATGCTCGGTTAAGCCCGGTGTGGGTTCTTGCAGGGGAGCAGGATGGGTGACGCGGTGCTCTTCCTCTCTGCCAGCCCCCTCCTCGCTGCTCCCGGGGCCGGCGGGGGCTGGTGGGGGTTTGGGCAGGGGATCCGGTGTGGGCAGCGCAGCCGGGCCCCATCCGCCCATTGCAGAGTGCAGCCTGCGCCACGGAGGAGCTGGCAGGGGTGCACAAAGAGCCCGCTCGTCAGGTGTGGGCATTTTGGTGTTCGCCATTTAGTGACCTGAGATAAACACTGTGGCCAAGGGTGCTGACTTCTCCCCTGCCTTCCTTTCCCAGGGAATGGGATGGAATGGGACCCGGGAAGCACTTCAGCCCTCAGCCTTGCTCACGGGTGAGCCGCACCTCAACTTGCCTTTTAGTCCTGCACGAGGTGCTGGGGAACAAGTGGTGGCACCTTCTGGTTTAGTGCTCAGGGACCTTTCTTTGTGGCTGCCCCGGTGCCTGGGGACTCACCCGCGGTGAGTTTCTGCTCCTGGGCTCACAGTGGTGGAGGACCCCGCTCCTTGCAAACCGTTCCCGCTGCTGAGTATCGCTGCATCCTGCCCCTTCGCCGGGGGTGGATGTGCTCGTTCCAGGTACGTCGTAGCCCTTTAGCAGGGGCATCGGTGTCCTTTCTGCAAGTCACCTTAGCATCGCCTTAACCTCAGCTCTTCCCAAGTCATTTGGCCAACTCATCATCAGCAACAAACTCTCTCTGATGCTGAGCAGCCTTCAGCCGGGACGGATGCCTGGATAACGATGCAGTGGTTTCCCACTCCTCTGCGGATGCGCCGCACTTTGTGGATCCCGACGCCCGTGAGCCCCTTTCTGCTGGGGGCCGGTGCCGTGAGTGGGGCAGGGCGGCAGCCGAGACTGTGGCGTTCGGCAAAGCCGGTGAGTGTCACCGGGGGCTCGGGGCCACCAGAAACTGGCACCTTCTCACTCCTGGCACTGCCGAGTACCCAGCCCTGGGGAGCTCCTGCGAGCCACAGGCTGGGACCCGGAGGCTGCCCGGGGCTGGCGAGGCTGCCTGCAATGAGAACCCCATGCGTGTGTTATGAGGCCAGGAAGGTTCATTGCCCTCTCTGCAATTAAATTAAACACCAGCCATGGATGCTCAGGGTGCAGATGGACGGTTAATTGAGTTCTTCGTGCCGACCGCCCCCACCATGCTTCCACCCTACGGCTGCCCGCGTAGTCCCCAGGCCCTGTGGCTGGCTCCGGCCCCGCAGAGCTCCGTCGGTGGCGGCAGAAGTGGGGACCCCGGCATCCTGGCACGGGGCAGCCCTGCTCCGAGCCGCTGCCGGCCCAGGAGCTGCTTCGGCAGGGAAGCCGAAAGCTTTCTGACTTGTTAAAATTTTGGTTTTTAGGATTAAAGTATACTAAATCAGCGTAGTCTTCAGAAAGGAATACTAATTTTTAAAGACTTTATTCCTGATGCTTTTCATAGAGCTCTTGATACCTATTAAAAACAAATTGGCGTGGATTTTAACCATAACATCAGGGATGAATCACTTTTTTCTGAGTGCTTTGAGCAGTACTTGGTGAGTCCGAAAGGAGAGACTGTTGATTGATGCATTATTCACAGCCTTGATTTCTTGATTGCCACAAATATTTTCTTTCTTCGTGTGCATTCGTCCCGTCCATCAGATGAGTAACTTTGATATGGGGCTGGGTTACGTGGCTCGGGTCCTGTTTTGCAGTGGGTCGCTTTGCGTGCAGAATTAATAAGGAGCAGAGAGGAGCCTGCGCTCCTCCCCCTGCCTCCCCGAGCCCCAGGGTCGGAAGCACGGGGTCGTTTCTGGCGGATCACTCGTCTCTGCATTACCCATCCCCGCAACTGCCCTCGCCGCGAGGCGGGACCAGCGGCCCCGGCATCCTCAGGACCCTGGTGTCTCGTGCGCTATCCCCAATGTACAGGGGGCAGACCCCGCGGGGCTCGGCACCGCTGCCCGCCGGCGGCTGGGAGCGCAAGGACGCGGCGAGCGCGTCCAGCCACGCCGAAGGGATGCTCGCTTTTCAGATGAAGCTGTGTCCGCCCTTGCCGCCGCCCGGCAGCGGGGGGAGGTGGCGTCGCCCCTTTTGCAGCTGACAAATGATCTCTGTCGCCAGTATGGAAACAAACCCATCCCAGGTCTCCGGGGAGAAGGCGTTCCGGTGGCGGGGGGCTGTGCCGTGCCGCGCTGCCCTTGTCAGACGGCTGCGTGCTCTCGCCTCCGCGGCTCTGCCTCGGGGAGGTGGGAACTGATGGGATGGTTTGCATCTTTTTCCCTTTTAAACCCTGCAAAGGCAGCTCTGATTTTTGAAGCATTGCTCTTTTCCTTCTCTGCCTTTTCTGGGAAGAGGCGTTTTGCTGGGAGGCTCGCGCTTCGCGGATGCTCCTGGGGAAATGGGAGATTTGTCGCTTCCAAATAGCTGCGCTTTCACCCGCTCTGTCTCATCCTCCATTTAAACTAGAGGCAGCGTCTAAAAGCACCTCCCAGGCTGGCAAGGAAGAGCTGCATAAGATGGAAGGATACAGGGAAGTGTCTTTAAGGGATCGTAGCTTATCCGTGCGAATGATAAATTCCCCGGCTTGGGAGGTGCCTTGATGCCAGGTTACGGAGCACGACCTTCCCCCAGGCCCCTGTCCCTGGAGTGGCAGCGTACCAGCACCTAGCAGATGCCATTGTGAAAGGATGAAGCCAACCCTGCCCGAGAGCCAGAGCTTCCAGTGCTTCCAGTCCCTTCTCAGCCAGAGACCTGCTCCTCCTCCTCACCTTAGCTGGGGCGCATGCTCCCCCGGGGACACATGTGTGCATGCTCCCCTGGGGACACGTGTGCATGCTCCCCCGAGGACACTCCCCGGGGACGTGGTGCATGCTCCCCCGGGGACACAGTGTGCATGCTCCCCCGGCCCGTGTGCATGCTCCCCCGGGACACACGTGTGTGCATGCTCCCCCAGGGACACGTGGCCTCTTGGATGAAGCAGTCTGTGATTGTCCCCATGCCAGGCTGACGTCTTCACACCTCTTGTGTTGTTTTTTGGCTGAAAGGAGCCCAGGGATGTTCCTTACCTGGGTGTCCTCAAAGGGTTCTCGGCAAGAGCCAGTCAGCAGGGACGTGCCATCGCATGCCATGTCCCCTCCCCAGGGGGGGTGAGGACCCATGCCCAGCGTCACCTCCAGCAGATCAGGCAGTCGCTCGCCTCACTCTCCTTCGGCCCAAGGGTGCAGGTTGTATGTGGGCAAGGCAAAGTGCCTTTTCAGTCCCAAATTTGGAATGAGCCTGGTGTGTACGACGCTGTTTTGGCTTGCTGTGGTCCTCTCTGTTGCTCCAGATCCCTGGGAGAGAGAAATAACCTGGAGCATCGATGGTTTTCCTCCCTTCTCACCTCCTAGGAGAGATCTGTCTGTGCACTGCGCTCGACCGAAGTGGACTTACACCTTCCTGCTTATTTTTCCTGTTTCCAACCCCCTTGGTAAGCCTCACGCACTGGCAAAAGCCTCCAGCTGTGAAACCCCAGATAAAGCTCAGCCCCTGTGCTGGGGCGGCGTGGCAGGGCGCGGGGATGGAGGCACCTCTGCCTCGCTGAGCCCAGCCTGCTCCGTGGGGCCGGGCACCCCTCGGGCTGCCCCTCCCCGAACACCAGCAATGGGGGCTGCTTTATGTCCCCTCTGGAAAAAAAAAAAAACCAAACCCAAAACCCACACCCAATGTAGCTTGTGCAATGTCCCATAACAAATTACTGCAGATCCCAAACCCCAGGCTGGGAGCCTCCCGTTCCAAACACATGTTGCTGCCTGATCCTGCCCGCCGGGGCTCCGGCGCTGCGCCTGGCTCTCGTGGGAGCTTCGCATTACGGAGGCCGCGTAATTCCAAGCAATTTCATTATGATCATTAAGTAAAGGTCTGATGACTCCGTGTCGTGAGAAGCTTCCCTTGCGATGCCGATGCTGCTGCTGAGGCTGTGCGGTGGGGTTACGCTCAGTGGCATTTCTCTTACGATTTCCGATAGAAAAAGGCACAGAATCTGAAAACTTTCCTCGGTTGGGTTTAATTAGTTTCTAGATTTGAAGAACAAAGAGCTCTGAGGTGTTGAGGACCATGCCAAATTAAACCTTTGCTCACCATAGAAGCGATGATGGGGCGATGGCAAGCTGGACGTGCCAGGGACCACCTTTGGTATTTCTGTGCTGCCGACTCATCTCGTGGAGGGGCGATGGGAGCAGGCGAGGGACGCGGCTGCGCGGAGGCAACGCGTGCTCGCAGGCTGCAAACCCCCCCTCGCATGTGGGTGATGGCGATGGGCGATGGGCGAGGGGCAATGGCAAGGGCTCCCCGCGGCCGTGCTGCCCCCAAGCCCCACTGCCCTCCGCAGCCCTGCAGCCCCCGAGCTGCTCTCAGGCGCCCTGATACCCCTCATTGCTGGGCTTGACTAAACCAGCATGGGATCGTTCTGCGCCCGTGAACCCACGGGTGGGATTTTCAGCGCTGGTAGCCCCTGCCGACCTCACCGTGCTGGGATGCTTTTGGGGGTGGCTGGCTTGGGACCTGCTTGAAAAAAGGCTGCAGCAAAGCAGCTCCTTGATAATTTTTAAGGCTGTAAAGAACAGAGGTTTGAACACTGCCGTGAGATTGTGCCCACGCGAAGGGAAAATAAACCCGGTCTTCCATGTGCTTTGGCCCAAAGAGCAGCAAGCGTGCAGCACAAACTCGGCTTTACTGGAGGATGTCTTCTACCAGGGTGGTTTTACTTCAGAGGCATATGCACAAGAATGATGAATATTTCCCATTATTAAATCCAGTTTTCTTTGCTTATAACTTCGCAGTTAGCTTGGGGGGAAAACTTTCTGTGGGCAATGTCTGCTTTAGGTTGAAACTTTGTATTTGGGAAGTTTTGGCGAAAACAATTCAACCACATCTGAGAGCAATGGGAGGGAAGCAGTCTGCTTTGACATGTTTAAAAAGCAAAATAAAACGCACGCAACAGCGCCACGGACACGCTCGTTGGCACGGACGAGGCGGGCGCCCGGCTCCGAGCCGGCGTGAGCTCCAGGCTCCGGCTGGGCGGGCAGGGGGGAGCTTGGCTCTGCGGCCCGCCGGACTCGGTCCCCTCGCAGCTGGGACGTGCCTGTTTGCTGCTCGCGGTGACAGCGTCCACCCCGGTGTGAGGCAGATGGGCTGAGCTGGGCCCCCCCTGCTGCAGTGGCCATCCTGGCTAGCACTGGCCCTCTGGGCGGGTGCCCAGGCGGCGAGGAAGCGAGCAAAGCAAGTGGAAAGCAGGAGGCTGCAGGAGGGCAGGGATGGGATGCCAGGAGGAGCACTCGGGGAGTCAAGCTCCTCCGCCGTCCTTACCACGAGGCTCCTAGAGGAAAGTGTAATGGCACTGCTTGGGCGCGTAGCGAGGAGAGGAAGTTGCTCCCAGATCTGGGTTTCCATCTGAGAGAAGCGAGCGCCGCAAATAACCGGCCCGTTGGATTGTGTGGGGTTGGTCTCAAACGTGCTCCGTTTCCCACAGGGTTCGGGTCAGCCGCTGCCTGCCCGCGGGAAGCCCCTTGGGGCTCCGGTTTGCGGGAAGCCTCTCGGGGCTCCAGTTTGTGGGAAGCCTCTCAGGGCTCCGGTTTGCAGGAAGCCTCTTGGGGCTCAGGTTTGGGGAAGCCCCTTGGGGCTCCGGTTTGCGGGAAGCCTCTTGGGGCTCCGGCAGCCCGACGGGGCTGGCAGGCGGCGGCGGGGGGGGATGAGCCTCCGGGCACGCTCGCGTCCTGCGCCCCTTGCACCCCTGAGCTGCTGGTTGGGGCGTGCACTAGGTTAGCTGTAGGGGTGATGCTGATGTTCAAAGCGCCAGCCCCGTTTCCTCAGCTCCTTGGGTGAGCTCCTCATGGCCCCGGATCCCCTCGGCCTTTTGTTCTCCCTTTTGCTGTTTGCTTTATGTGAATGCTGGAACAAAAGGGACCGCGCTGCCCTGCACACATGCCCTCCCTGCAGGAAGGACCAAAGCGAAGCCCTTCGGGTTTGGACACTCCTACACGTGTCCCATGGGATGCTCCAGCCCCCGCCCGCTCAGTGCTGCTCTCTGCTCAGGGCGCTGGGTCTGCTGCAAAGCTGTTTCCGTGCATCTCCGGCACCTGCGTGCCCCATCCCCACGTGCACGGGGGTACCCGGCTGTGCTAGCCCTGCCCCGACACCCCGTGTGCAGGGGACAGCAGGGTTGGGGTGGGTTGTGCCATTGGAGGCTCTGCCAGCCTGGAGGAGGGCGAAAATCTGCTGTTGCTTGCAGCGGGGTTGTTTGGTGCTGGCCCACTTGTTTTGTCCCACTTTGCAGTGGTGGAAGAGTGGGGTTTCTTAGGCTGTAAGGTTGGGTCCTGCAGCTGAGGCGTACCTCTCCTCCCGGGTACCACGCTCCATCACCTGCAAATGCAGCCACCTCGGGCCTCTAGCACCCTTAATACAAAGTCCAAGAGCCGTCTGAGCTAAAACATGCCCGGGAAAGAGCAGAGCATCCCCAAGGGCAGTGTGGTTTTGGAATCAGCCCGGCTGCCCGGAGGTTGGTGCACAGCAGGATGGACCATGCTCACCCAGCACCGCTGCTCCTTGCCCTGGGCAGGTCAAGTGGGGTTTGGTGGCTTAATTTCATCCTTTGGCCTGGGGGGTTTGGGGATTCTGCTACAGCCTCTTGTGAGCTGGGAGCCTCTCAGGACCAGCTTCACTGTTCTGCTGCATCGCTGCCGGCCACGGCCCCAGGTCCCGTCCCTGGGCACGAAACCCTGGCAGCGCTGCTGGCTGAGGGAGCTGGGGCTCAGCCTCAAGAGCAGTTATCAGGGGCAGGTACCTGATGGGGAGTGGAGGGTGGAGATGCTTGGGCTGCATCTAAAGAGGAGCACATCAATGACATTGAATTTATTTCATCTGTCCCAAGCTGCTTTTCCTCCCTCTGCTGCAGCTTGGTCCTGCGGTAGGAGAAAAGCACTTTGCCATTAAAAGTTGGGCTAGGTTCTGTCTCTCTGCAAATGCGGCACTTGCATTCATCTGAAAGGCTCATTGACCAGGGATCCATTTCTTTCCAGATATTTAAATGGAAATCCGGTAGGGTTATTAAGCAGAGAGCAGTGAATTTATTCTGGTCATTTATTATTGATAGGTAACATGACACTATTTTAATAATGTTCTCTGATCCTGCTGCGGCACAGCGTTGTGGGGATGGGAGCAAGCTCCGGGGAAACCAACCCTCTTCCCCATGTTGCTACGATGTACGGGGGCATCTGCGAGCCCGGTGGGACTGCCGCTCCATCCAGCTGCCCAGGGTGGTCTGGTTCATGGAGCGAGCCGGGGGCTGGGGCAGAGAGGGTGCTGCCTCCATGCTGAGAGCGGGATGTGGCTCAGGATCTCTTGCACTGCAGCCTGCGAGGTGCTGCAGCCTCCTGGGCCGAATCCTGACCCTGCGCCATGCGGCGGCTCTGCAGGAGCTGCAGCGCTGGGCTGGGAAGCTGCGGGTGCTGTGGCTCCTCGTGTGCCTCCTCCCACCGGCCGGCCGCCTGCAGAGAGCCGGGGTTTGTCCAGGAACGGGCAGATAACCCCGTCGGGTTGGGGCTCTTGGTCGTGCATGGGTGAGGGGTTGTGCATGGCCCCCCCGGGGGCGCAGGAAGGAGAAGTTGCCTGGGGTATCCGGACACAAAGCCCGAGCGGCTGCGGGAGACCCCCCCGGCCCTGCCCATGCTGCGTTAATCAACTTGCTAAGCCTCGCTAAAATAATCAAACCTCTGCAGGGAACCCCGACTCCTGGTGCAGCTCGGCCGGCCATGGGCGCAGGCGCTGCCTGCGGAGCCTCAGCCCCGCCAGCACCGAGCCCACCGAGCCAGCGTGGGCAGGGAGAGGGCTTTGGCGAGGCACCAGCGGGGCTTCATTCGTCCCACGGATTTGCCTCGCCTCCCACTTTGTGGCCGGTTTGCAACCATCCCTGCGAGTGAGCCATGGCCTCGAAAAGCCCCCGCGGCTCAGCCGTTTCCATCAGGCTTCCTGGTGAAGCGGGACCCTGCTGCTCCCGAAGGATCCCACAGCCTGCTTGCTGTTTGATCCCGCTATCGGCATCCTGCTGCGTGGCAGCTGGTCCTGCCCGGGCACAGCGGGGTGCACAAGCACCCGCAGGGCTTTGCCCACCCCATGCCTCCTCCCCAGCCGCCCTGCTGAACCCCACGCCTGGCTCGCTGGGCACGGAGCAGCTCCCCGTCCCACTGCCAGCCTGGCCGGGCACCCCGCAGGTGCAGGCTTGGGGGGCAAACCCCATCGAGATGAGCAGGGATACCCCCAGGACTTCTCAAAGCAATTTATTCCGACACCAAGCCACAGCATCGCTGTGCAGCTCCGTGCGGAGTTTGCTTTGGGTTATGATGTACAGGGGTCTGGAAATGAAAGGGAATATTTTGCCTTTGAAAAGGAGAGGGATCGTGTCTGCTGTGTTAAATTCAGAGGATGCGAAGAAAAAAAAAAGTGCGTGCATGTGATGAAAAGCTTCCTGCGAGTTCATCCCGTGTAATTGGGATGCGAGCTCTTGCGTTGTGCAAAATCGTGGTGTTGGGCACCGAGGGGCTACGCCGGCGGAGGGGTGTGCAGAGGCGCAGCCCGCGACGGTGTTTGAACACTGCCTGCAAATCCCAGAATGGGCCATTAGAAATTAAAGAGATGCTGTTAATCTGAGTTGGAAATAAAACAGGACACCCACGAGCTCCTCGGCTCAGTCTGGGCTGCTGCTGGTGTCAGCTTCAATTGGAATAAACAAGTCTTGCTCGGCTGTACCGAGCCACTGGAAGGCAGAGCGTTGCTGGGAGCGAAAGGCTGCTCCGCTCCCAGATGAGAACCACTTGCCCAATTTCTGCTCATTTTTAAACATAGGCAGTTGTGAAACCGAGAGGGTACTCAGGGGTACTCATTACCACTTCTTCTTTGCGAGAGTTTTCCTCCAGCGCCCATAAAAACACTTCTCGCTCTCACAAGGGATTCCACATCAAATATTCAAGGCAGATTACAGCGAGAACCACACAGGAGAAGGGGGAAGGAGAGAAAAAAAAAAGTCTAAACTGTTCAGTTGCTTTAATAAAGGAGCCAAAAAGGTTAAGAGAGAGAAGGGGAGGTGGGAGGGAGGGGAGAGGCTCCTCGGTTCCTCCTCGGGGCAGCGCTGCTGTTGATGGATACCAGCGCAGCCGTGGTTTTGAAGCGGGTGCTGCTCCTGCTGAGCCAACTCGGGGCACGGGTTATTACCTGCAGCCAAGAGCAAAATCCTCAGCAGGGATAGCGTGCATGTGGCCGTTCCCAGAAACTCCATGCGGTGCTGCTTTAATAAAGAAAAAATGGGTGGTGAGTATGCCTGCCCTGGAGGTGTTGGTGGCCCGTTTGAAACGGGTTGGTTTGCTGTCGGTCTGTGCGGAGAGGTCTCGGCTGTCCCTGCTGGGTTTTGGGTGGCACGGCTGGGCGTCAGCGTCCGGCTGGGCTGGGAGAATCCAGCCAGGCTGCGGGGTGGGCTCCCGCCTCGCACCCCTCAATTGCAACAGGGCAGGAGCCAGCCCCCGGGCCCCCAGCCTTGATGGAAGGCGCGGGTGGTTGGCGAGCACCCTGGTCCCTGCTAGCCGGGCTGTGCCTGCTGTTTGCATCTCATTTGCACCTCAGTCCTGGCTGGCCACGTGGCTCGGGCCACTTGGCTTGGGAGCCTGGGCAGTGCCAGCTTTGGGGGCTGCTGGGGTGCAGGGAGCTCCCCGTGCCGCTCCTGGCCCCTGCGCGGTGCGGGTCCTGCCAAGCCTCATGAGCGCTGGTCGGGCACCTCTGGCACTGACGAGCGCTCGTTAGGGAAACGGCCCTGATGAGGAATCCACCTGGCTGAGCCCAGTTCTGCCTTTGCTCGAGCAGGCGGGGCTGTGGCAACCCAGAGCGGGCAGAGGACTGGCCCCGGCGGGGTAAACAGCTTCAGACTCGTGAATTTTGACCCTAACACCAGCAGGCGCCAGGGCTTGTCCGGCCACTTGTTCCTGCTGTGATTCTCTGAATCCTCTCTCCCCACCTTAACCTGTGATTGCTGAGCCTTGCTTCGTCCCAGGAGATGGGCGGGGGGCAGGGATGGGCGGGGATGCAGGATGGGCAGGGATGGGGGCAGGGGATGGGGCCAGGGGGATGGGTGGGCAGGGGATGGGAGGTGGTGAGCAGGGGATGGGGCAGGGGATGGTGAAGGTGTGAGAGGGGATGAGGCAGGGGTGAGCAGGGGATGGGAGTGTGAGCAGGGGATGGTGAAGGTGCTGAGTAGGGGATGAGGCAGGGGTGAGCAGGGGATGAGGAGGGGAGCAGGGGATGGGGAAGGTGCTGAGCAGGGAATGATGCTGAGCAGGGGACGGGGAAGGTGCTGAGCAGAAGGGGAGGGGGGGTGGGCATGCTCGGTGGCTCTGTTTTTACAGCGGGAGGTGGGGAGAGGTGGTATCTCTGATGGCAGGGATGTGGCTTTGCCTGGCAGCGTGGGATTTCTCCGGGTGATGTAGTGCCACAGTAAAACATTCAAAACCTGTCAAAGCTCCCGGGAGTGCGGTTTTGCTTCACGGATGACAACTCCCCCCAGAAACATGCTTTGCTCTTTCTCTCGCGTGTTTTTCTACGGCGTAATTGTTTTTCTCCCCCTAATTGCACTGCAGAGCGTAACCCCGGCTCGCAGGGAGGAGAGCGCCGCTGCGTTGGGTGACCCAAGGCCCGGCTTTGGGGAGGCTGCAGCACCCCGGCTGGCAGCAGGGAGCGGGCACGTGCCCGGGGGTGCCCGGGGGCGCTTGGCTTCGTGGCGCTGAGCAGCACCCAGGGGTTATTCCCCTTCTTGTGCACCCTGGAGGGAGGGTGTGCGTTGCATGTGTGGTCTCTGAGCCTTTCCCACAACTTCTACGCGTTCATTAGGGGATGTTTTGCTGTGCTGGTGCTTGGACCTGGGGTGTCTGCGATGCCCAAAGCCACCCAGACCCTCCCCAGGGCTGCCCGGCTCCGTCTGGCTGCAGGGAGATGTCCCGGGAGCGGGAGCTTGGGGCAAAGCCACCAAACCTACCTGCTGTGGAGGGCTGTTTGCAGCAGGTGTGGTTTGCATGTGGTGATGAATTGGTCATGTTCCCCCATGAACAGCCCCGGGGGGGTCGTTTTGCAATGCCCTGGGGGCCTTTTGCACCGCTTGTGCCTCACGGGCGGCGAGGGGTGGCCCAGGGTGGGCGTGCGGTGCCACGGCCGGTTGCCATCGCACGAGGGTTCCATGGAGGAAGCGAGGGGGGACCCCCAGCATCTCCCGTGGGGTCCCGGCCAGCCCGTGGTTGCAGCCTTTAATTGCTCAGGATTTTCCTTCCCTCTTCCAGTGCTTAATTGCTGGCTCTCCCCACGCTAGCAGCACCTGTAGCGCTCTGCAGCGGAGCTCGTGAGTCACAAGCCACCCACGTCGAGTGTTTATTAACCCACAGGGGAAAAGCACCGGGCTTTCAAAACGCTGCATACCAGGAGACTTACCTGGTCCCAGCCTCCACCCCACCCAGCCCCACACCGACGGGCGAAGGGTCCAACCCTGCCCTGTGAGGGTGGGGGCTGCGGGGGCACGGGCTGGCCCTGTTTTGCTGTCCAGGTGCGATCGCGCCGGGGCACGGCCGATGCTCCGTGGGGACATTGCTCCACCGAGCTGCGTGGCGATGGACCAGGGAGCCCAGCGTGCAAAACTGGGGTGCTGTGGGGCAAATAACCTGGGAAGGGGGGGGGATGGCACCCGGCACTGCTTTCCTCTCCCAGCTTGCTCCCCCCTGGCGCTGGAGGGCTCAGCCCCCTCGCAGCCGGCCCTGGATGGGGCAGGGGGTCCCAGCCCCGGGGAGCATCGGGGTCAGCTGGCGGGGGTTATGGCAGCGCGTCCCACCGGGCAGGGAGCAGCTCGGCAAGGGGGGCAAAGCGGCAGGCAGGTGGTGGCACACGTGGTCCTGAGAAGCAGCACGGGCTGCTGTGGTTTCGTGCTCATAAGCAAATGGATTTGCGGCTTCAGTCGATTGACTCATAGCTGAAGTGTTACTTGGCAAGTGGAGGAGAGCTCCCGCCCCCAGCACTGCTCCCCGTGCATCCTCGCCAGCAAATAACACATCACGAGCGACAGTTTAAGGCAGGATGTGGCCGTGGTTTCTTTTTCTTTTCTGTTTTTTTTGGGGGGGCTTTTTTTCCCCCCCCCCCCCCTCCTTCAAGCTGAGATCAGAAAACAAAGAAAACACATCTCTGTGGTCGGGCAGCGGCCCCAGCCGGGCAGCGATGCTCTCGCTGCCGCCCGCTCCCTGGCCGCAGGTGGGGTGCAAGTGGTCCCGCTTCTCCCCCCTGCTGTCACCACCGGACAAGGAGCGCGGGGGGGCGGGGATACAGGGGTGGGGACAGGGCGCTCTGCTCCCCCAGGGCCCCGGTGTGGGAGCCGATCTGGTCCGCAGCCACCCGAGGGCTGGCTGGAGTAAAACTGGCTTCTGTTGAGTAATTTGAGAAACTCATCTGGGTGCTGAAACAGCCCCGTGTCCCACTGGGTCCTCGGTCCTGCCCCGGGTGGGTGACAGGGATAAATCCTGCCCTGCGGCCCCGCGTGTCCCATGCAGGGCTGGGGCCGGGGCAGGAGCCACCGGCGATGCTGCTCTGGGGCGGCCGGTGCCTGCAGGCTCTGCCCGTGGCCTTCCAGTGCCGGGGGCCGTGGGGCTGCGGGGCAAAGGCGGTTGTTTAGCAGGGTGACGTTGTCTCATTTCGCTCCCATCCTTCCGCGCAGGCTTTTGCTGCGCCGTCGCATCAGCCCAGGAGTGCCGGGCCCGCGACTGCCCCCCCCGGCACCCGTGAAACGCAGGGGAGGGTTCGTGCCAGCATCGCCGTGCTGTGTCCCTCCTCCCGGCTGTCCCAGCTTTCACCCCGGCTCCGAGGACCTGCTCATCACGGGCAGCTCGCATCCTCAGCCTGGTGCCACTTCTGCAGCAGCGAGCTGGGCAAACCCGTGGGGTTTCCCCCCCCAGCCCCACGCTCTCCGTTTCCTCCGAGCATCCTTCAAGTTCTTCCCCTTTTTCCTTCGTCTGCTCTAAATTTTCCTACCCCAGCTCTTGTGGGGTGGCGGAGTGGTTGGGATTGGTGCTTTGCCTCGGCGAGTGGGCAGCTTTGGCAGATGGGGAGCGGGGCCAGCGCGGGGCGGGGAGGAAGGGGAAGGGGAAGAGAGGAGACGAGGGCAGCGGCGGGGCGGCAGTTTGCTAAACCACCAGCCGACAGATACAGCAAGGTGCTGCCCTTTCCCGGCCACAGTGAGCTCTTACAAAACGCTAATTCAGGGTGCGAGCGTCTGGCTGGCTGCGTCCGGGGTGGCCGCGATGCACGGCTCCTCTGCCGGTGCTGTGCCGTCCCTGGGACTCGCCCGCACCCAAAATCCCGTTTGTGCGAGCTGAGGGTTTGTTTCTGCAGGGAAAAGCAAGGAGCTCGAGCACGGTGGTGCTGGGTTCACGCCAGCAGCTCTGGCTTGGAGCTCGGTGCTGAAACCCCTCCGCAGCGTGCCGGCGCGGCGTGGGCAGGCGGTGCCGTTGCATGTGCGGCACGCCGGGCTCTGCCTGCCCCAAGATGCTGGAGGTCAGCATCTCCGGTACCATGAGATGGAGGGGAAGGTGGCAGAGCTGCCGTCACCGTCAGACACCCGCGGTGGCTCAGCTCTCCCCGAGCTCCTCCAGACTTGCCCATAAAAGCCCATTTCCCCCAAGAAAGAGGCCTCCTGGATGGGGGTTGTGCTGCCTGGGCTGCTAAGGGAGCCGGATTGGGATCTGCGGTCACCCCGGCGCAGGACTGGGGCCGATGTGACCAAACTCCTGGTGAGCCGAGTCCTGTGGGTTTGGGTTGGGGCTTCTGCGTGCCTGCCCGCAGCGCCCTGCGGAGTCAGAACCTCGCGCCTCCCCGCGCCGCCTCCTGCAAACCCCCCCTGAGCCCGAGCCCCCCGGGGCCAGGGATGCTCAGCTCCTCGCCACCAGCCCTGCTCCTGCCCTGTAATCGTGCGCCGGGACCGGCTGCCAGTAACCTGGAAGGAAGTGGTTTGTGGAATGGTGGCAGCAAGGAGCCCGTTCAGAAATGCGGCTATGGCTTTGAGGTTTCTGCTCTGGAAAGCTGACTAATTTCCACCAGAAGCAAGGCCGCAAGAAAAGAAGAAAAAGAAAAACCCACCCCAAGGAACGCCCGTGCCGCTGACCTTTCGACGGGGACCTCTGAGAGAGGCGGAGGGGCTTGGTGCCATGGGAGCGCCCGGGGCTGAGCCCGCGGCCGCCAGCTCCCCGGCTTTGCTCCAGGGCTGGGGAGCGCAGAGGAGCCTCCTTGGGGTGTCCGTGACGGGGGTATGAAGCCTTTATTCCTCCTCCTTTGCCTTGGAGCAAACCTGAGTGCTCCTTCCCCAGCCACCGCCCCGGTCCTGTCCCTCAGCCGCTGTCATGGGGCTGGGAAAACACGGAGACCCTGGGAATCGCTCCCGTCCTGGGGAGCTGAGCCTGGGTGCACCCAAAACCTCTCCCCCCACCCTGGCTCTGCATCGCAGTGTGCAAAAGCCCCTGGGTTTACTTTCCAGGGTTGATTTCCTGAAATGTTTTATTTTGTAGCCTGCCAACGTTACCTTCGAGCACACAAAATCGCCCTTGATAGAATTTTGGGTTTGTTTTTTTTTTTTTTCTTTTTAATAGAAGATCCTGATATAAAAGCACCAGGAAAACCAGGAGAAAGCTAAGGAGCATTTTCTCCTGCCTTCCCGCGGTTGCTCCAGTGCCATCAGCCCCAGCTCCCCAGCTCCCCGGCTCCCCGCACAAGCCGGACGCTGTGGTTTCTCAACGCTTGCAAATGGCCACGTCGTGGTTCTCCCAACTCCCCAGTTGGAATCTGGAAACCGGTCTGCTGGGGGCTCTGGGAAGGTGCCGAGCCCCTCGGGAAGGTGCACTGGGCTGGTTCCCTCGGCTGCCGTGCTGGGGCTGCTCCAGCAGCACAGACACCCACGCGTGGTCCGGCTTTGCCGTGAAGAGAGCGTTTAAAGAGAGGAGGCTGCTTGCCGAGAGGTTGTTTTTCCTGGAGATATTGCAGAGAAGGAGGGAGCTCGGAAAGGCCCCGGCTTTATCTTCCTGAGACGCAAAACGCGGGCCCTAAGAACAGATGCGGCCCCGCTAATTTCTTCCCTCGGTGCAATCAAGTTTCTTGGGTGGCAGGATGCAATTTGTGTTTGAGTTTGGCTTTCTAGTGAAACTCTTGGCTTGTCACTCTCAAGGCACAACACACTCCTTAAATAGCAGGCTAAATTTCTCCACCTAGCCTAAAAAAATAAAATACTCCTCTGCCAAATGAAAGGACATATTCCAGTATTCTTTGTTGTTGCAACAAATTGGGTGGATACTGTCAGACTTCTGTATTCTGGGAATACTTCCAGAGCCTCTCTTTGTGTGCAAGGCGGTTACCATGTAATTGTCAACTTAAATTGCAGTGTTGGATAACTCAGCCTCGGCGGTAAGATAATCTGCCTCTCCTCAGCTCAGCGCCGCGGTGGGCTCTGCTCCCCCCGCCCCAGGGCTGCGGGCCACAGCGGGGGCTGCCCGAGGGCTCCTGCCCCGCCGGGGGGGGCGGTGGGGGGGGCGGGATGCATTTATGGTGGCACCTTGGCTATCGGCGTCGCTGCCCGTGCGGGAAGGACGGATCCCGCTGCCCGCACGGACGGCAGCGAGGGCGGGAGGGACGGGGGGGTCCCTGCCCGCCCGCTGCTGTCTGCGGCGGCGCGGAGGTGAAACGGTTCCTTTTGACGCGACGGGAATCGTGTTCACCCTCTTCCTTCCCCTTTCAAACTGGCAGCTCGTTTTGCTGTGTTTGTTTTAGCCTGAATCCCAATGACAATTAGTGCTAGAAGGCTAGATTAAGCTGTTTTTACTTGTTTTCTTTTCCACTTTGATTTCCACCTCCTCCAAATTCTTAATCCTACTGAATATTTCATCTCCTGTAACTCCATCAATCGCAAGCCTCCCAGCGGGACGGCCAGGACCAGCACCACTGGAGCTGCTTTGCCTCAGCTAACGCTTCTCAATGCCGGGCTGAGTTCGTTGTGCAATTTATTTCAGACGAGCAAACCGCAGCATCCGCTTCAGCGAGAACCACGCGAGCGGCTTGGGAGCAGGGCTGCGCACTAAATGAGAACCTGGGCGGCTGATGAGAAAGCAGAGCACCCCTCGTTCCCACCTCGCGCCTTCTCCAGCTGCAGGCGACTTTTGCAGGTGGGAAACCCCTCGCCTGGCCACGAAAAGCAGATCCCGCCGTAAATGTCGGAAGCTTTCCACTTGAAGGTGGTCAGTGTGGTGGCCGCCTGGCTCCTGCTGGCCCCACGGCAGGCCAGCCAGCCCCGAGGTGGGCTGCACCACGTGGAAGGGCTTTGCTGGGGCGCCGGCAGGGGACGGTGGAAGATCGCGCCCGTCTGTTTGTGATTCCCCATCAGCAGTTGTGCTTTTGCCTTTTTTTTTTTTTTTTAATGGGACAACACTTCCAGGGATGCTTTTGGACTTCTTGTGGGGATTTTGCCCTAAACTTACACTGTTGACAAAAAAGTTTTCAGATAGGGAACTTCTTTTTTCCCTTATCAAAGAGGCATTTTTCAGCTTGAAGGGCTCGGGGCCGGCTCTGCACAGGGCTGCCCATCAGGGTGGATGCATTCCTGTTTCTGCTGCTTTCTCCTGTCTGGGAAGGAAAGCTGCGGGAGGGTGCGGGCTCGCAAGGTTCACAGAATCACACAAAATCCCAGCCTGGCCGGGGCTGGCAGGGCCCTCGGGAGCTCCCCCAGTGCCACCCCCCTGCCCAAGCAGGCTCACCCAGAGCAGGGGGCACAGGGCAGCGGCCAGGCGGGGGTTGAAGATCTCCAGAGAAGGAGACTCCACAGCCCCCCTGGGCAGCCTGGGCCAGGGCTCGGGCACCCTCACAGGCAACAAGTTCTTCCTCCCGTTCAACTGGAACCTCTTACATCTCAGTTTGTGCCCATTGCCCCTTACCCCCCCCCCCCCCCCCCAAATTCAGCACCATGCCAGGGGCTTTGCAGCTCTATGCGTCCACGTGCTCCCTTGGTTGTATCACCCCATCTACATGCACGGGGGATGGGGGGGGGGGGCTGGTGTTTGCAGCGATGCCTTTTGCCACCCAAATTGCCACTTGCTCCACAATATCCTGAAGGCTTTGCAGAGACGTTTCCCTGGGAGGAACCCGGCTGCTTCTGCCACGAAGCAGGGACGCAGCAGGCTCTGCTGGCAGGTCCTTTGAAGCTTGCAAAGCTTCAGTGCTCTTCACCTGGGCTCCGCGTTCCTTACCGAGAGCCCCCAAGTGTCTGGATGGGAAGAGCTCTTACTGAAGCGCCAGCAACCGGCTCCAAGCGTGGCTGCCAAGGGAGCTGCGGTGGCATATGTTTGCTCTCAGAGCAAGGTTACAGTCTGGACTCATTAGAACTTACTTTTCTCATTTTGGGGCATATGCAGAAGAACCTGGTGCCAAGCTGGCAGCCCGCGCGCACGGCGGAGCAGAGAGGGCTCGGAAAGGCTCCGGAGGAAGTTTGCGCTTGCACTTCTGTCCTCGATTATTTTGTTTTGAAAGCAGCACAAACCCAGCCCGGAGCGAAGGCTGGTTCAGCAGAGGCTGGGAGCCCCGCACCGCGCTGGCAGGACGGCACCCACACCCCGTGGGGCTTTCCCCTGGGGTCCGGCACCGACCGAGGCTGACCCCCCCCCTCCCTGAGAGCACTCCCAGGTTATTCCTGCAGACCAGGAGCATGGAGCTTGCTCAGGGGTCCCAGCAGGGGTGGGATGGGGCAGCGATAAAAGTGGGGTGCAGGTCTTCGAGGTGGCCCATGCTCCGGGCAGCCCAGCAGCCCTGGTGGCTGATGAGCTGCGTTAGACCTGGGTAAGCCAGCACATTCCTAAATAATGGCTCCGGTGGTTTTGCAGGAGCTGTAGCCCATGCTAATGGCTCGTTGCTGAACCGTAAGTGGTTGTGTTATACTTTGGATTTATTGGAGGCCGAGGGATTAATTTCCTGAAAAATATGGTCATGATGTTGAGGTTAAATTAAGATCTCATTCCAAAGGATTCTTTTTATTATATTTAATTTGTAACCCCTTTTCTATAGCCATTTTACAGCTCTTGCTCCCCCTCCCTTAAATGTTCAGTGTCATGTTTCCAGGAAGAATCTTATTTCATGCAGACTAATAGCATTTTTCAGTGTAACCTTTTACATTTCCTCACCGTTCGAGTTACTCTGGTCTCGGCTGTTTATACACAACAAGGTCTTAAATCCTCTACTTTGAAAATAGAGATGTTGATGCAAAAGCAACAAGAGCTTCTGGCAGAGCGAAAATCCACCCGCCCGCTCCTCCTTCCCCATGTGCTGCCCCCTTCAATCTGCTGTAACTAAAAGCCCTTTTACTTCAGTGCTCGAGCACTTTGATAAAACGCGTGCTGAGTAAATCTTACATGACATTTTTACCCTGGGTGATACGTAGGGAAAGTTAGGCTGGCTCAGTGCTAGGCTTGCTTCGCCCTGCTTGGCGATGCTGTTATTAAACTGATAAATTAACTGTGGAAATCATTGCTGCGGGATGCCGGAGGCCAGCGTCGGGAAGGGGACGAGGCTGTCGGGAAGGACGCTGGTCTGGATGGATCGGTGGGCTCTGGAGCAGCCGAGGCCGGGCAGGGAGCATCGGCCAGCGCTCCCTCCGCTTCTCGTGCTCGCTGTGCTGCTGGCGGCCGTGGGAGACGGCAGGAACCCAACTCGCTGCAGTCCCACCCGAAGGAGAACACATCCCAGCATCGTTGCAGATGTGCTGCCTGCTCTTTTCCAGGTCAGAGCCATCATCCCACTGTTGCTGCTGCTCTCCCTAGTGCCGGCGCGGTACGAGGATGGGGTTGGCTCGCTCCAAGGGGCTCGTCTTGCGAAGGGGCTCTGGGCAAGGGAGAAGGGCAGGCATTGAATCTGCCCAAGAGTCTAGATGGGATAGCTCCAGAAAACAAACCTCTTAGTCCCCAGATCTAAGTTCCTGCTCTGGAGGACAAAACCCGAACACTTTTCTGAGTGTTTGAAATGCCCAACAAATGACGTACCAAACGCACTGCGCTGGCGCGGTGCGGAGGACGGGTGGTCACGAGCAGGGAGCGCACTGCTGGCGGTGCTTGTGGCTGTGTAGAATCAGAGAATCACAGAACCCTTTGGGTTGGAAAAACCCTTTAAGGTCATCAAGCCCAACCGTTCCCCTAACCCTGCCATCCCTGTGGCTCTTTGGATATTGCTCCTTTGCTGGTTGAGAGCAGCAGAGCGTGAGATGCTCTCCAGTCCCCCCCGAGCACCCGGCCGGAGCAGGGGCTGAGCACCCCGAGCTGCCTGCTCTGCTCGCTGGGGGGGGCCAGTCCCGGCCCCCTGATCCAGTGGGTACTGGCGTCTCGCAGGTTGGGAACCAGCCATGCCCTCCTGTTCTCCTGGATGAATTTTCCTCCCCTCCCCTGGCAGGCAGAGCTGTACGTGGATGCCCCCGCATGCAAAGCACAGCACAGGGGGGATGAAGCAGCCGTTTGGGAGGAAAAAGGGGGATCGGACTGACGGTGGGCCATGGTGGAGGAGGTAACCCCCAGGCCAGAGGCGGCTGGAGTGGGGTGGGGAGCAGCAGGGACCCCCTAGCCCACCTGCAGCCCCGGCAGAGCATCCTCCTGCTGCTCCAGCCCCCCGAGACCCTAAGGGTTGCCCTGCAGCGCCCCTCGCCCCGGCTCGGAGGCCGTGCCCTGCTAACAGAGGGTGCCGGAGCGGGGCCGGCATCCCCACCCATGGCAACCCCACACGCCTCCGGGCTTGCACAGCACCAGCACCACCACTAACCCCATTCAGCATGAAATTCCCAGCCCAGCCTGCCCAGCACTGAGCCGTGTGTGCTCCCGGCAGCTCCCCGCCCCGAGCTGTCAGCCCTGTCTGCTGCCGGGATTTTCTCTTTTTTTTTTTTTCTCTTTTTTTTTTTTCTTTCTCTCTATTTTTTTTTTTTTTTCCCCCCTCCAGAAGTGCTGATGGACAAGTTGAGTAACCATATCGGCTTGTTACAGGACATCTTGAGGCTGATTGCGGAGGTCAGGACTCAACTGGAAAGACCGCAGCGGGTTGCTGACTGGCATCCACAGTCCAGATAAGATAAAAACAACTGATGACAGCAGGGAAGTGAAACAGTCATCTCAGCACTTGGATCAGTGCCCGGCGCAGAGGAAGGGAAAAAAACCCGAGGAGGGCCAGTGGGGAGGGGAAGGGGGTGGAATATGTATTAGAATAGAAACTCTGGAAAAAGCTATCAGGAGGCAGCAGATTTGGGTGTTAAATATTTATGAATTAGCGGCACTTGTCGCGTTCTCCCTGAGCCGTGAGCTTCCAGGCCGGGCGCGTGTGCGGCTGCAACCCTGCGGCGGCGGCGAGGCAAGCGGCGTCCTGGGGGGCAGAGCAGAGGCGCGGAGCGGCGGTGGGAGCGGGAGGCAAGGTGACCGGCTCTGGCGGGGCTGGCGGGGCCGAGACTCGCGGCGGCACAGGATAAATCCAGATGAAGAGGAGGAAGGATAAATGAGGTGCCATAAAAGTGACTATTATTATTCAGAAAATTCTGCTGAAGAGCATTGGAGTAATTAAATCATAATTGCTTATTACTCAGCTGAAGTGACATTGTAAGTGGCTGAAGGTCTGTGACGAGGAGAGGAAGGGGGGGGTCTCGGCTTTTCTGCCGCGCTCCGGGTTCGCCTCCATCCCGCTGCGGATGCCTGCGTCCCCGTGGCGGCCGAGCAGAAACCCCGGCCCGCGGTGAAGGTCGAAAGTCCTCCCCGAGCCCATAAAAGCTCATTTTCAGTGTGAGTGCCGCGAGTGCCGCGTTGTCGGCCGCTGCAGGACGGGGAGCCCGGGGCCGCTTCACCTCCCCGGGCGAGAGGAGCCTGAGCGGTGGCAGAGCTGGCAGAGCCCAGGCTGGCTGGGTAGCCCTGGGGGCCAGCACCTTTGGGCTCGGCTGGCCCGCTGCACTCGGAGAGCGTTAGAGGAGCCGTTCCCCACCATGCAGCAAAGAGCCTGCAAATCCTGTAAGCACTTAATTACACACTGATGTTTATGGAACGTTTTAAAGGGCTCACGTAATCTGGCAGCACGGTGGAGATGCGGAGTCGAGGTTTGGAAGCGCGAGCCTTCCCGGCGTGCCACGCCGTGGTGGGCTTTCCTCTCGCCAGCCAGGCTGGGACGATGAGCTCTGTTTTCAGCTTTAGGTAACGTGTTCCAAATTTTGGTGAAGTTCCCTCGGTTTTGATTCAAAGTCACTCTGTGTTTTCCCATTTGGAAATACTCGAATCGAGGTCATCCAGCGCATAAGCACAGCTGAGCATCTCACGTAAGCACAGCTGAGCACCTCTCGTTTTTTTCTTTTCCACCCCTTTTTTCTGCCTCCCTCCCCACCTTGGGCTGCCCGTGGGCAGGGGGAGCTGCCCGTGCTCCCATGGGAGCATCCCGGCTGGAGAGCGAAGGAGCAAACCGTGGCCGCATCCCACCGGCGTGCTGCAATGCTCGCGGCTCTGCTCCTGTCCCCTTGCACCCCAGGGGAACTTTCCTGATGGGGAAGGACTGGGGGAGAAGGGCCCAGCGCTGTTGCTGGCTGCTTTGCTTCATTCTGCTCCAGCCCCAGCCGGCAGAACGAGGGCCGCGGTTCAGCGCCGAGACCCAGGCAGGTTTTGTGGGAAAAATGCTGGGAGTTTGGTGGAAAAGAGCATCCCTTCTGCAGCGGCCGGGAGGATAACCCCGCACTCGCTGGAAGCGCTGGCCTCCAGCACTTGCCGGAGCAGAGAAGCTGGTTACGTTTCCACCAGGCGTATTTATTTTTATTTTTTAAAATAGCTGTAAAATGAGTCACCTGGCACGGCAGCAGAAGGCAGCCCACCAGCAAGGAGAGCGCTGAGGCACTGCCAGGGAAGCCGCTGCCAACAAACCACTCGTGGCTTCAGACAGTCGCTTGTTTTGGGGCTCGCTGGAGCCAGCTGGGAGGCGAGCCCGCGGCCGGTGCCAGCGCCGACCCCTTCGCCGCAACCCGCCGCGCCCGCGCTCGCCGCTCCCGCTGCCAGCCCCGCTTTTGTCTAATGACACGGGGCTAATGGGGAGAGCACAAAGGCCCACGGCTCCTCGGGAGAGCCTGCCCGGGGGGGACACCAGGGCACTTGTGCTCCTATAAAAAGAAATGTTGGGTTTTTTTTCTTTTTGCGGCAAAGAGACATCCCTCAATGAGAATCATCCCTGGGTTTCTTCCCATCCTGGTGCATAACCCAAGAGCTTCACCTCGCTCCCGGGGTGGAGCATCTCCCACGGGGAGCCGGGGCGAGGGGGGGGCAGCCGGGACACAGCATCGCCCCGGGGTGGCTGGATGCCCCCCCAGCCTGGAGCAGCCGGCGCCCGGGCTCCTGCAGCCTTGGCAGGGGTTAAACAGCCGGAGGAGAGGGAAAAGGGCTCTGGTGATGCAAACAATAAAAAGTCTCCGCATTCCACTGAAGTTTCTCGGGCGCCTGGCGTTTGCCCATAAATGTACTTAAGCAGAAAATCACCAGAAAAGTGCTATAATCTGACAGATTTTTCACAGGCTTAAATATTCATGAATTAAAAGAATTGGCAGAATTTTCTACATTATTAGCTTTCATCATGGCTACAGGAGCAGTTGGTGCACTGGCTGCTCTTCAAAAACTATTAATCTAGTCTGTCATCACAGCAGCCATTTTTTAATTAGCTACTTTACCGAACGATCTGGTGCAGTAGTGAGACTGGAACATTTAAATGGTATTAAAGTTTTAAAGGTGCCCCTTTCCATTTTTGCTTTAAGTTCTCAACTGCCGCAATAGGGAAACGAATGCAGCAGCGGGTGATTTCGTCTCAATGGTTAACGTCTTATTTTGTTTTGGAAAAAATCAAGTCTTGGAAAACTGAGCTGCTTCTACCAGGAGAAGAAATTGCAAGAAATAAATCGTTCTTTAAACCAAAGTTCACAACATTCCTGCCCGATGAAATCAAAACGCGACGTTTGTAGCCAGAACGCTGCCTGCGTATTGCAGAGGCAGCAACAGGACGCGGCACCGCACGCCCCTTGCTGGAGTTTGGGTTCGGTCCCAGGGTGCTACCCCCCCTCCTGGCCCTGCAGGACCCTCTGCTGCACCCCTGCGCCGCCCCGTGCTCCCGCGGGGGCATCTCCTGGGCATGCGGGGCGCGGGGGGGGGCCCCAATGCCACGTTGGCTCTTGCCACAAGGTTGATTTGAGCTTTTTTTCTTGTGTGGGAGTTGTTAAGTGTTTTGCAGTGTGTAACCCAAAACTGGCAGCTTTGAATCAGCTCTTTCCTAAAACGAAAGGGCCCTGTGGTGAGCACGCGCGGGCTGCTCCCGTATCCCTGTGGGCTGCTCCAGCATCCATGCAGGCTTCTCCAGCATCCATGCGGGCTGCTCCTGCATCTGTGTGTGCTGCTCCTGCATCCCCTAGGGCTGCATCGTGGTGCTGTCTGATCCCCATAGCTGCCTGCATCTGTGTGTGTGCTCCTGCATCCACATAGGTGTCCTGCATCTGTGTGTGCTGCTCCTGCATCCACATAGGCTGCTCCTGCATCTGTGTGTGCTGCTCCTGCATCCACATAGGCTGCTCCTGCATCTGTGTGTGCTGCTCCTGCATCCACATAGGCTGCTCCTGCATCTGTGTGTGCTGCTCCTGCATCCACACAGGCTGCTCCGCATCCCTGCAGCCTCCAGGCTCCATGGAAGTACCTCTTCATCCCCAGCTGGGGAGCGTGTGCGGGCTGCGAGCTCGGTGCTGCCTTCACCAGGCATTGGGGCTGCAGCAACGCTGTTGGCTTTAAATCTCTGTGCGAGCCGTGGCCTGCCCTGGCCTTGGCTCCTAGGTGAGCTGGATTTATAACTGGCCTTTTATTTTGGATGCTCCAGCCCCTGAATCATTGCAGGTGTCAGCTCTGGCCTGCTCCTGGGGGAAGCACGCTCCGGAGGCAGGATGGATGCCCAAAAGCCCAAGGGGAAACATCGCCCGACCCACGAGATGTCCCAGCTCTGGGGTTTAGCAAGAGGCGTGCTCTCTGGCTTGGAGGATGGGACAAAGTGCCCGGCTGTCCCCAGCCCAGGGTGAGCCCAGGACTGCGGTGCTGGGGCAGCACACGGAGAGGTGCTCTCCACCCCGGCAGTGCCAGCCCCGGGCAGCGAGGGCTCGGCTCCATCCCCGGAGCAGGATGGGGCATGTGCTAAGCCTGAGCTCTTCTCTAACTAAACTTTATCAACCATGCACTTGGCTCTGCCCATTTTGAACCCAGCTTCGTGCTCTGTGCCCAAGCTGCTGCTCTCCTGGCTTATTATCTGCGGGCGAAAACACAGCAAAATTATGTCTTTATGGTGCTTTTAAATGTGCCTTTTTTTATTTTGGCCTCAGCGGCTACGTCTCCAATCTCTGCTGCTCGTTATTGCCAAAGCTTTAATTTGTGCATTACAGGGCCGGTGTCCTGCTGCCCGGGGAAGGGAGCTGCTGCACGTTTAAGATGTTCTCCCCTATTGGCACGTAAAGCAAGGAGTGTAAAGAAATTGGCAGCTAAAATGCCAGTGCTGCAGCTGCAACCTTCAAAAAGTTGCTCTTTTGAAGTCCTTCCACCACGAGGAGTCACTTTAAGGGAGGTTTTTCTTTTCCTCGACTTGATAGCCCACTGGCTGTTCGGAAGGACCACGCCGGGCACGGGCAGGTTGCCGGGGGGGGGGTTTGATGCCAAGTGCTGCGGAAGGAATCATCCGCAAACCGCTGCCCGTTCGCGCTCCCATCACGGCTCCGAAAAACTGCACGGTCGTGTTTAGCCTGGAAAGTGGTGGGGTTCAGGGGGGCTGTCTGATGGTGTGGAACGGGGGAAGCCTAGAACTCAGGGGGTGCAGGTAGGTTTAGTGCTGTCTGGGAAACAGGTTGGGTTTTTTTTAAAGTGCATACATTCATACGGGTGAAGCATTTCGGTAGGGAATGTGATCCCCTGTGACGTTCAGACTCTGCCCGGAGATCCCGAGTCTCAGGAAAAGGGTGAAAAAATCCCACTCTGCTTCGTAGCTTCGAGGGAGGAAGGGTGGGGGAACATTCCCAGAAAATCTTTTGTCTACAGCCAGTGACTTTTCTTGACGGTTTCTTGGTTTGTTTAGGTTTGTGGTTTTGCTTTTTCCATCCCAAATAAGTTTTCTGCCTGTTGCTGGGTTGGAAAAGGAGGGCTCTCGCCCTGGGGAGGGGGTTGCGGATCAGGACGCAGCGGCTGCGGCTGCGCTGCCGGCGCGGGGAGGCTCGGCCCCGTGCGGAGGGGTAAGGGGGTGCATCCCCTGCCACCCCAACATCCCCGCACCCGGCGCGGGGTGAGCCGGGGGGACGTGCCTTACATCAAAGTTATTCCTTTAGCACACAGGCTGCTGCTGCCTCTTCCACGAAAGGTTGGGCAGAGGTTTGGCGTGCTCAGAGCTGGTGTGTTGAACTCCAGGACTGCTTTTCCTTACGCCGCACGCCTCCGGCTGCTCCCAGCACTCATTGCCCCACAGCAGCCATTGCTTCTGCTCAGGGGTTGCCCAAAATCCCATCCCGGGAGGTGCGGGGCAGCCCTCGCTCTGGGATGCGGGGCCAAGCAGTGCATCGGTGGGTTTAAAACTGCGGGGGTAGAAAATCAGGACAGCCTGTTCCTCCCACCCCCCCGGCACTGCTCTTCACCCACGGCGTGGGTTTGAAAGGCAGCGTCGCGGCCGGTGGCAGCTCGTTAGTGCGGTGGCAGCGAGGGCTCGTGTCACCCGCTCCTGCCTTGTGGGGGCTTCACAGATTTGCTGCTTCACAGACACGTGGGCTGGGGGCTGGGTATGGGACGGACATGGGGACGTTGAATTGTAGAATCATAGAATTGTTTGGGTTGGCAAAGCCCTTTAAGCTCCCCCAGCCCAACCCTTCCCCTACCCCTGCCATCCCACCCCCAAACCCTGGCCCTCAGCACCGCCTCTGCCCGGCTGTTAAATCCCCCCAGGGCTGGGGACTTGACCCCTTCCCTGGGCAGCCCCTTCCAGCGCCTGACAGCCCTTTGGGGAAGGAATTGTTCCCCAGGGCCAACCTCACCCTGCCCTGGCACAACTTGAGGCCAGGGGATAGAGGACTTGGGGATGGAGGAGCTGCTACCTGGGAGCAGAGGCCAACACCAACACGTACCTCGGGACGTCCCATGTGTATCCCTGGCTCTGGCTGTGATTTATCGCTCAGCCTTGGCCAGTTACAGAAACACCCTTGCTCCTCAGCAGCCCCCCGAGAATCCAGCCCACTCATCCCGTAAAAGACTGGGAGCAGGGAGGGTGGTGGGGAAGGGTGGAAAGTGCTGTGTCAAAGCTCATCAGTCTGACTGGGGTTAATAATTATGATTTTTTTTTTTTCCTTTCTTTTAACTCTGCTTCATCATTTTTAGTACACAGTCCCTTAAATGAGGCTCACACCCTTCTTGGTGATTATTTGCAGTTGTTCCTGGTGAGCTCTTGAGCAAAACACCCTGTATGAGTGCTCAGAGCTCCCACGAGCGTTGCAGGTCGGACAGAGATGCTGCATTCAGCAGGCTGCACTGCACGCTAGCCCATTTATTAAATTTGCTAGCTAGGCTCATTTATTAGACCCTCAATACGTTCTTTAAAATGCAGGGCTGCCCCAGGCTTGCTGGTGTGCAACACCTGGCCCTGCTGTCTGTGTTTGGGGACAAAAAGGAACCTTTACATTTCAAACCAAATGAGCATCTCAACAAAATTATCGGGTTCGTGGCGATCTCCCCCCCCGAAATCCTATCATCCTGCCGCGGGGTCTTGCGTAGTTTGAAGTAGCTGGGGAGGAGGGAAACGCTGCCGAGGGATGTGAAAGCGATGGGGAATGGCGAGAGCGTCGGCTGGGGCCGGGCTGGGATTTAGAGGAAAAGCCCGGAATGGAGATGGGAGGGCGGCTCTGCAGCCGGGCTTTGATTTACACAGCGCGCGGTTTCTGTGCTCCAGAGCCCCTCGGGGTGCAGCCCCGGATGATACCAAAGGGCCTAAAAGAAACTTGCACATCTATTAAAAAAAAAAGAAAAGGAAAAAAGAATCGGCTTTATTTTTGCGTGTTTGAACAATGAAGCCATATGTGTTTCTTCTCATTAAAACCAATTTTTTTTTTTTTTAAGGAACTCCACGGCAGAAACAAGCATGGAAGCCGACATAATTAAAGGCTTCTTTTTCCCCAGCCGTGGTCCTCTGGTCTTTGAAGAGCTCGGGGATCCCTGCGGAATGCTCTGAACTCCGCAATATTTTGATAGCTGCAATAACATAATCAAAAGATGCTTTCATGAAGAGAGCACCTTGTGTGAATTGAGGCCGCCCCCTCTCCCCCCGCCGGTCGCCGATTTAATGGGGTCCAGAGCTCGAGCGCAGATGGGTAGTTTTATTTTCTGCCTGTGCTTCTCCGGGGAGGCTGCCTTGCCGTGACGCCGAAGCGCTTTTTGGCAAGAGCTGGAGTGCGTCCCTGAGCCCCATGGCCCCTCAGGCGGCCACCCCGAGCCCCACCACGGGGGCAATGGGCAGAGCGGGGGCTGCAGCCCACCCTCCCCAGCTTGGGCTCTGCTGCCCTCCAAATTACCGCACACAGCAATTCGCTTCTGCTTGAGAGCCCGCCAGGTTGTTACTCATCCTGAAATCCTCATTAAACCCCTTTAATTTCTCCCTTTCGTCAGCTAACCAGCTCATCTGTTTGCACGAATCCTTCCCTCTGTGCCTGAGCCATTGAAATCCTGATTTTTTTCCATGTTGTCTCTACAAGCTGCAGCCCCATGCGTGGCCGCTCCACCTGAGTTTTGGCAGCAAGGGCTCTTTGGAACAAGGAAATTGGGGCATTTCTTTAATCATTAAGCTGGAACCATTAAGCTTTAATCAGGCCAAATTAGGGTTTTGAATCCTGACGCCTCGCATCAGTTTCTAATTGTATGAATTTGGTCACTCCTGAAGCAAAGCCGTCCCGGGGCTCTGTCGTCCCCCGGCAGAGAGCAGCGGGCACGGTGCCACCGGCGTCCCCCGCCCCGGCACCCCACGGCTCTGGTGGCAGCGACGCTTTCCAGCCTTCTCTCTGCTAGGAGCTTGTCCCTGCAATGGGGGGTCCCGGGGGCACCCCTGCGATGCGGAGTCCCGGGGCGGTTCGTGGGGAGCCTGCCCGGCCCCCCCCCGGGGCCGGGGGGGCGCTCCCGCCCCGTTACCTTCCCTCTGGTCCCAAGGAGCAGGCAGAGGTTGGGTTTGTGCCCGTGGAAGCTGAGCTTGCTCCTTCCCTCCCCTCCGCTCCATCCCTGCTCACCGCCAGCCCGGAGGCGCTCCTGCGGCAGCCCTGGCCCGCGGGGGAGCGGGGAGCGGTGATGCATGGTGGCATCCGTGCCAGTCGTCTCCGCTCCGACTAGTTCATCACCTCTTGTCTCCATAAAGGCAGCTATTCACAATATAATGTGAATGAATTCTCATTAAAGCCCGCTAAATTACTCCGAGACAAAGCGAGGCGCCAGCGCGTGGGCTGCTTTGCCAATTCTTCACAGCGTGTTTAATTTACCGCCGAGTCCTCGCCTTCCAGATTTAGGAGGGTGCTGCTCAGCCCCTGGCTGGCACGGCAGGGGAGGACGGCAGCACCCCCCTGCCCACAGCACCCCAGAGCTGCACCCCGGCCGTTGAGCTTAGCACCCCAAAACCTCCCCTGTCTCTGGGAGAGAGCCACGGGGGAGGTCGCAGGGCTGTCTGCCGCCTCCCCTTGCCCCGTGCTCCGCTTTTGCTCGGTGTCGCTGTGGGCAGGACCACGACCGGGCGAGACCCACGCCGATCACCGTGCCGGTGACTTCACCGCCCCGAAGGGTCCCTTCCGCGCTGCGCGGCGCCGGCCAGCGTTGCACCATCCGTGCTAGAAAGCGAGCCGTGTGATGCTGTTGCAATAAAAGAGCAAAATTCACATTGCTGATATAATTTCACAGAATTTACCCTTTTTTTTTTTTTTTTTTTTTTAAATGCCTGTATTTCCCCACGCGCTCTGAATTTCCCGTAGCTCGGCTGACTGCGCTGACTTGCCTCCCACTCACACACGTTCATACCAAGACAACGCAAGTGAGAGGAGGACGGGTCGGGTTTGCCCCGATAACGGTTCCCCAGAGCAGCGTGTACAACGCGGGGAACAAAATACGGGGGTTTTTATAGTTCATAAGTACTTCCCCCAAACCACCTGAACCCAAATTCATCTGAAATCTGGCTTTTCTCTACAGCCAGTCCCCCAGAGGTGATGCTGTGGAGGCCACTCCTGAAGCCCAGCCAGGAACCCGTGATGCCCCGCAGCTTTCTGGGGGTGGTGAATCTTCTTCTACGGAGCCAACCCCGGGCAGGGGCTGGGGCCGGTGCGGCGGGAGGCAGCTGGGGCGTGGGGTGGGTGTCAGCAGGTTTTGCTGATCGCCGCTGTTTTGTGCGTGAAACGTCTGGCGCATCCGTGGCTCCGCGGGTGACCTCTGGAAGGGAAACCTGTTTGATGATGTAAAGTGAGATTTTGGGGTGCGTTGAGGTTTTTCAGGGAAAAGATCGTTGCAGTCAGCATCAACGAGAGGTTTTGGTGCCGGCAGCGGCTGTTGGGGCTCTGCTGGCTGCTGCCTCGGTGATGCTGGAGCCATCGACGTCTCCGACGGCTCCGGGTTTTGCCACGGGTCTGTCTCGTACTTTAAGACTTTGTGTGATGGCTTTTCCCCCTGCGAGATTTGGGGCTGGTACCCAAAGCCAGCACTGCCAGCAGCAGGGCATCCCCCACCCTAAATCCCTGCATCGCCAAGCCGCGTGGCTGAGGGCACCCACATTCCGTCTGCCCAACGCAGGGGGGACGAGCAGCCCCCTCGCCCCATCCCGACTCACCCAGCCGGCTATTGTGGATTCTCACGGCTCACTTGGCGTCGGGCCACGGCACGGCATCGCCGGGTTTGCATTATAACCTCTTATTACAAAACCCTCGGCGTTTCTCTGGATGGCTTCGCCTGTTATCGTTTTTCCCACAATGCGCTTGCATGATCCTCTCTCAGGCTTAACCACATGGCAACCACATCACATAATGCAACTTCTGTTCTGAGATTATTCATATTTTTTTTTTTCCCCCCTATTGTTGCTTTGCCAAGTTTTTTCTTCTAATTTTGAGAAGCTGAATTTAAAAGAGCAGTGTCTCCGGTGCAAGGACACGCTTAGGAGGCAGCGCGAGCAAATCAACTCGACAAGTGTGTTCGCAGGAGTCAAACTGGGTGGGGGGGGAGCTGTGAAAAAGCAACACAAAAGCCCCTCCAAATGTCTAGTTTTATTTTATTTTGTGTTCTGGAATGTCTCGTCACATGAAATAACAATGCGTCCCAGCGAAGAGACCGCAGCCAGGCTCCAGTGGAAGGGCAGCTGAGGTTTGGATTGGTTTGGAAGAAGGGTTTTCCAGGCGCTCTACCACTAACGCCAGCTCCCAGCAGAAGGGGATGGACAACACCACCACGGGCTGCGTTCTCTGGGGTGGGTGTTTGCAGCCGTGCTGCTGGAAGGCAGCAGAGCCTGCGGCCGTGGGCGCGCTGCCCGTGTCCCCGTGTCCCCTGCTGGCACGGGGATGGTGTACGGCAGAGGGACAGGGGGTACCAGCACCCGCTTGGGTCCCGCTCCAGCTCCAGGTCCTGCTTCCAAGGGGGGATGCTCGGAGCTGGTCCAGTAGAGCGAGCGGGGTCTGGGGAACGTGACCGATGAGGGAAGAAATGAGGGGGTTTAGTCTGGAAAAGAGAAGATGGCAAGGGATGTGGGTGGGTGTGCACTTCCAGGGCCTTGGGCTGCCTGGGGGCTGCGGTACGGAGGAAGGGGCTGATGGGATTCCCGTGCCCTGGCGTGTCAGGAGCTGCGGGGGCTAAGCCCTGGCCTTGGCGCTGCAAAACCACCAGCACCCCAGCCCCATTGCTCCGACGGGCACTGGGACGATGGGGAAGCGCACCAAACCCCCCATGTTTCTGCCCCACATTTCCCCCCAAGGCAGCCACCGAGGCAGCGCCTGCTTCAGGGCATCGTTTCTGGTGCGAGCCCTCGCAGAAAGTAGCGAGGAGTTCAGCCCTGTCTCCGCTGGAGTTCAATATTTTACCTAAAATTAGCACTTTCTAATTAATTTCCCTGGGAGCAGGCAGCTGATGTGCTGGCATTACACACGAGTGCCTTTGCTGGACGTGGCCGGGGGCCCTTTGGCGCAGCAGCCCCGGGGCAGAGGGGACGGCTGGTGTGTTCTGGGAAGGGTGTTGCAACCTGAGGCTTTGCTTAGAGTTGATTTTTGATAATTGTGAGCACGCATTAGCCGTCGCTGAACGTCCTGGCCCAGATGTCCAAGGAGCTGCCACCACCGGGGATGCTGGCAGATGCACCAGGCGTGCACCGGCATCGGAGATGGAGAGGGACCATCGCTCCTGAAACACCTTCCAACCCACACACCCTTTTTGTTCCTCTTGCTTTTGCTTTCCAGCTGCTGGAAGCTGCCTTTGTTTAGGGCCAAAATTTCCACCCCACATCTTTTTCCTTACAAACCCACCCTCCCTTCATTTTTCCTTCATTTCTGCGTCTTTCAACTCTTGAGTCATCAGCCACACTGGCCAGTTTAGCATAAGAAATGAAATTAATTCTCACGCTCAGGCTCCAAATGTAAATTTGTTTATTAATAATTTAAATGGATTTATTTATGCAGTTTGATATTTTTCAGGTTCAGGGAAGCAATTCATTTTTCTTGCCTTGATGATCAACAGACACCGTCATTAAGCTCTTCCCCCTCCTCCATCCTCTTCTTCCATCTTAGCCTGCTAAACAAGATAAAAGATGGGAGCCCGCTGGTCTTGGTGGGCTCCCAGGGAAACTTTCCATGCGCTAACATGGGTAAATAATTAATCCAGCCTTATCTTCTATCCAGTTCGGACATTTCCTTCCCAGAAAAGGAATGGATTTTCCTTCCAATGTTGCCAGTCTCTGCCATACCAAGAGCTTCTGCCAGATGCCCCGAGCCTCCAAGGAGAGCGGCAGCAGCTACAGAACGGGTCATATGGTAAATGTTGATGTGTTAACGGCAGCCACAACATCCTACTCCTATCCAGACCGGGATAAACGGTGAAGCCGGCTCCATGGGATGCGGTGGAATATTTTAAGCAGCAGTCAGGTGTATTTACTTAGAATTAGATGCCCCCAGAATGAAACCCTCCATCTGAAAACCCACAATCTTTGAGACTGTAGCCCAAGCCCACCTGGTTTTCATCTGTGTAATGGCTCTGTCCAACCCTCTGGGTAGGGATACCACAAAACCCCGGGGAACAGTTGAAATTTAGATCTGTTTCCTTGTGGTTTGGACCCCCCTGAGAAGAACTGAACTTTCTATCAATCTGGATTTGCTTGTCTTCTTCTGTGAGCTGAAGTCCCTCTGCCGAGCCCTTCAGGCCAGTGTAAGGCCTGCCTGGCTGCACGCTAGGTTGCAAACCTCTAATGGTGCTTCAAGTCTCACCATTTTTTGCCCCAAACTGTCGAGCAAACCTGATGGCATCGATGCGCGGCCTCAGGGTCAGAAGAAACTCCTGGTCTTTGCTCGCTGAAGCATAGGGGACGTGCCCCGTGCCGGAGGCTCCCCTTGCATTCCAGGCTTGTCAGAGGCACAGAAGATGCAAGATCCTCCCTACCACGACACCGGCAAAGCACCGGCTCGGCCGCATGGCTGCCTTCCCCGCCGTCCCCCTTTTGCTCGCTTTTGCAAAGCTTTAGCATTTCTCTTTCATCTCGCTCTTGCAAGCTTCAAAGGCGCCGTGAAGCCAAGTTCCACCTTCCTGTAGATGGGGATTAACCAGCTCGTGCTTCCCATACTTGTCCTGCAGAACTGGAATTCATTTATTTTGGTTTCAGCAGCAACTACACAGCAGTTCCTGGACGGATGCAAAACCAGGCTTCTCAGAGGCTTTTTAGCATCCTGGCTCAAAGGGCGATGCCACCATCTTCGGCTTTTGATTGCAAAAGCTTATGCAAACCAAAGCCCTCTTCCCCGTTTGCCTGCATGCCCTGTTCTTGCCAGGCAGGAAGCGGCGTCAAGTTTGCAGGAACCATCCTGTCGGAAAGCTCCCGAAAATCTCCCCGCCCCGTCCCCCGCATGCTCCGGCGCGGGCGTGTGACCAAGGCTCCTCAAAGGAGCTGTGCTCCAGCGCCGCCAGGGGAGGTCGCTGGCAGGGGATGAAGGTTTTCTGCCCTACACCAACGGTCCCACCAGGCTCTTGCTCCGGCAGCCAGCGGAGATCAGTCCTGCCCGGGAGGGGGGTGAGGAGCCCCCCAGCATCCGTGGCGGGGAGCTGGGAGTGGGGCCAGCGCCAGGGCAGGGGCGCTCAGCAGGGACGCTGCGGACGTGCGCGATGGCACGGTGACAGTCGCCCCGCCGCAGAGAAGCAGGAGAAAGCCACGGTGGTGACAACGCTCGTGTTTCTTGGATCACAAGCCCGATCTGTCGATTCGCAGCCGGAGCATCCACTCCGAGCGCCGTCCCCAGAATAGCAGCAGCGAAGTGTTGAAGCATCTATTAAATTTATTTTAAACCACGCAAGCCGAGACACGTGGCTGTTCACGTTGCTGCTCACGTTGCTGCGGCGTTGCAGGGCGCGCTGCTTGGCTTTCCCCCGCATCATTTTTGTCCCCGTTCACAGTTTTGCCCAGTGGTGTGGGTCAGGCCAGGAGCCTCTTTGACCGCAGCGCTTCTTCTGGTAGCAAGAACTGGTGTAAGATGGGGTAGGGCTCCTGGTAGGTGTCCCGGCTTCTCTTCTCCATGCTGTGCTCCGCCGGATCGCTGACCGGGACAGCCCCCGATGGGCACCTACCCTGGGAGAGAGGAGGGAGCTGGTGGGGGAGCTCTGCGTGCAACACACGGCTTTCCCCTGGCCAGGGATTTCCTTCACTTTTTCTGGAGGATGCGGGAGCACGGGCGGTTTTTTTGCTAGAACACCAGTCAGTGGGGAGCATCGCCAGCAGCTTTGCAGGCTGGCGAAGCCGGATGGCCAGGAGCGGAAAGCTCGCTCCCTTCCCAGCGTTTTAAGGGCTTGGGAGAAGGTTTGCAGCTTCTGCATGGCTGGAAAAGCAGGAGCCTGCTCTGGTGCTGCAGCGGGTGCTCGGGACGGGGCCCGCCGCCCCGGGAGCCGCTTTCACACCGTGCGGTGCGTCCCAGCCACTGTCACCCCCGCTCCCCATCAGCACAGCTCCCTCAGCGGCTCTATGGGACCAGTTTGTTCTTTGCATAATTTCAATTATGCCTGATAATTAATTGCCCAACTGCAGGATCTCAAACGACGGACTGAATCGATCGAAAGCACGGTACTTCGGGGGGGGACATGACACTTTTAAATGGGATTTTGCAGCAGATAATGCTCCTCAGGAAACATCACCTGTGGTCCTGGGGCTGTAAACCCCCCTGGTTATGCGGGTGGCTTTCCCAGCCAGGCTCAGGGCGGTGCAGACACCTCCTTCTTTACCTGCTGCATTTGCCTCTTGCTCGCACCTTTTCCCGGGGCGCCGAGCAGCTCGGGGGAGCAGAGAAGAGGAGCCATGCGTGGAGAGGGTTGCCCCGCGCCCCAGCCAGGGCCTCCACGGGGTGGCTTGCAGTTTTTTCGAGGAAAAAATGTATTTTTGGTTGTTTTTAAGGCACATGATCCTCGTGGGAAGCTGCTGTTTGCAGAATATTTCACCGTTCCGTTCCATTTCTGTGGGAAAGGATGGATGTTCTTCGCCGGCCTGAGCCGTGCCGAGCTCACGCTGGAATATTTTCTTGCGAGAAAATAAAAGTTGTTTATAAAAGGAGACGAATGATGTCTGGAGATGCACCAGCAGAGGCTGATAATGTTTTCGGTAATATTTCTTATTTTAAAATGTGCATTTGGAGGAAAAGCGAAGCGGGCAGGGGAGGGATGCGGAGAGCCCCCGGCGCTGCCAGCAGCAGGACCGCGGGGGGCTCGGGCCCCCCCAAGCCGCCTGGGCTCCCCCGAGCCCCACAGTGTTTTAGAAAGCGCCTTCCCTAATTTATTGGTTTTTCTTCCTCGCAGGTGGAAAAACGGACGGCAGCGCCGCGCAGGCTGCCTGCGAGCCCGGCTTCCTGGGAAAGCGGCGGAAGGACATTGATTTATGATCAAAAGGGAAAAAGCGGAGCAGAATAAAAAGAATACTTAAGACTTAAAACCAGGGAAATCTCGTTTCTTCCTGTGTAGGTGTTACCTGGGAACCTTTCATGTTAAACTTAAATGGAATTAAGAATGAGGGGAAAATCACCCTGGGACTGGCGTGAGCCTTGTAGCCCGCTATTAAAATTAATCCAGGCATTGATCTGTACAATTTATTAATAGCCCGGCGTGGGGAGAGGAGCCGCCGCCATCAAGAGCCCCAGCCCTGGCTGGAGCGTCCTGGCTGCAGCAGGTTCCTCGCGTTGTTGTCACCTCGACGCCCGGCGATTTTATAATTGGTCTGAGTCGTTAGCGTCCGAACCCCGCAGAACCAATTAGCCATCGTCCTGCCTGACCTGGGCTTTCTGCGGCGGGGACGGGGCGGGGGGACAGGACACACTAAAGACTTAAAACGAAAAACCAAGAGCAAAGACCTAAATCTTTTTGGCTGCCTGATTAATAATCCTGTCAGGCCTATCACAGGCACTAAACAGTAATGCTGGTTGCAGCTGAATTTTTTATACTTTCTATTAATCTTTAATGATAGCTTGGTCACCTAGTCTCTTTTATCTTGTCAGATAAATGTATGGTTAACAGGATAATGAGATTTCTGAGGCTCTGTTCTAGCTTACAGCCATGCAGTGCATGGGGTGACCCCTGCCCCTGCCGGGGAGCCGAGCGGAGGTGATGGTAATTGCTGGATGTGCTGTGAATGTATTGGAAGCTGATGGATGGTTTAAACTTTGATTTGAGGTCAGGAGGTCCCTCGGCTCTGGAAGGCAACTGTGGTTTTATTACTCGCAGGATCTGATGGGGATGTAATTAGATTTAGCTATTGCTTTATTAATAAGTAATTGTTCCTACTATTGCTTTGGGTTAGCAAATATATTCCGCTGATAATTTAGGGCATTGATATGGCTTTATTTATTAATAAATGGGAATGTATATGTTTGCCTGTAGCAAGGACTAGCACAGAACTCTGCCTGGCCACTTCTCCCGGAGTGAAGGATTTGTTCTTTATTAATTCAATAATTAACCTAATTCTGGGAGCTCGGCTCTGCCGCAGAAAGCGTGCGTGTGCCAGCTGCGATGCCGGCGACTGTGCGGGGTGCATGCGGGATGGCACCCGGGGATAGGGACCCCGAGGGAGGCCAAGATCCCCGAGGGATGTCCCCCAGCTCAAGACCCCCCCACCGCCTGGCCACCACCCCCTGTGCCACCCCAGCCCCTGGGGGCACCCGTGGGGCTGCTGGGAGAGACCCTGGGGCCAAGGGAGATGGATTTGCCGGGAGGGCCGATGCGAGAATCGTTCCGAGCATCCGAGTTTGTTCGCGGAGTCGGCTCTGGGCCATCGGAGCCCTCCGGACCCCTCACTTCCCCCACCTGCGTGCTGGGGGTGCTCCCCCCCACCACCGGACCACTTCCCATCACCCCGGGGTGCGAGCGAAGCCGTCACCCCAGGGAGGGACCCTCAAGCCCCCTCCGCCTCCCTGGGCATCCGCAGTGTCGGCGAGCGGCTGCTCGCAACCCCTCAGTTCGCAGATGCGTTGGGCTGGTTCCTGCCCGATGCCTTTTCCTTCCCCTTTTTCCTTATTTTTTTTTTACATTCCAGGAAGCGCCAGGATAACGAGGTGTTTGTGGCGGCACCAGCAAGGTGCTGAACCCCTTCCCGGCCGGTGTCCCAAGGGGCCATGGGTGCTCAGCGCAGGCACGCCGGAGCTGAGCGGTCCCCGCGTGCAGCCGGAGCAGGCGCCTGTATTTTGGGAGCAGGATGGCTTTTTGTTGCTTTGCCGCTCAAAGGAAGCTCCCTGCATTAATTACGTTACCATGTAGAAAGCTCCGGCCTGTCATATACTTTTTATCTTTTTTTTTTTTTTTTTTTTTTTTCCCAGCTCTGTTTTTCATAAAGTGGTCCTAAAATGACACGGAAAGCAGCTGCTTAAGCAATTGTGCCAATTAATGGGTCTCTGAAATTAAAACGCCTACACAGTCTAGATGAGATTTCTCCAGGAGGGAATTCAGCAATTGTCTTCATGATAATCAGGCTTGACTTGTCTTAGCACACATTAATAAAAAAGCAAATGCATTCAAAGAGATGCCCTTTAGTGGAGAATATCCACAATATAGTAATGAGTCTCCAAAAAAAAGGGGGGGGGGGGGGGGGGGAGGGATGCTGAGCTGGCTCCAGCCTTTCCTTGGGGGAGGGAGACTTGTAATTCATGTCATGGACTCGCTGGATTCTCCTCCTGCAGCTGCTGGATGCAAATCTCCCCTTGCTGCCGAAGCTGAACGGAAAGCTCAACATTTGAACCCAAGCTGGGGGCACCGGGGGCTGCACGGGTTCCCCGAGTGCCGGGGGCTCAGCCGGGGCTGGGGGCAGCAGCGCCAATGCCAACCCCGTTACATCCCCTGCTGGAACGATGCTGTCCCGCATCCCCTGCCGAAGGGGCAGGCACGTCCCATGGGCCGCTGCAGATCACCCCGGGGGTTCTCCATCCCAGCTAAGGGGGGACAGAGGGACAGGTGGACAGGGGGACGGGGTCTGGCAGCACCGGGGGCTGGACCGGGTTCCTGCCCTGCGCCGCGGGGTCCTCTGCCCTGCACGGGACGGACTCCACGTCCCCGCTGCCCACCACCCTGGGCTGCTTCCCGCGGGATCTGGGGAGGGCAGGCAGCACCTCAGCTCATCCCTGGCGATCCAAGGAGAGTCCCCGGCATGGGGACTCTGATGGCAGTGCTGGCCACGCTGCGGCGGCGGCCGGCGCAGGTCTGGCTGGTGGTGGGCTCGCCGTGCCCGCGGGCAGCGTGGCAGGGGACCAGGAGGGGCTGGCTGGGCCGTGGATGCATGGCAGTGCTGGGCAGCCAACGGCACTGGGGCAAGCTGCCCTGCTGCTGCGCATCCTCCCCTGCAGCCCTTCGGCTCCAGCTCTTCGTTCCCAGCTCGGCAAGGTCAAGGCTGCTGTCAGCACCCGAGGCAGCTTGGAGTCCAGCGCCTGCCCTGGTCTGCTGCAAGGGCGCCCTGTGGGAGATTTGTAGCTCAGGTGGAGGTCTGCAGCTGATGAGGGGGTTTGCTCCATCTGTAGAAGCTGAACATCACGGCCACCATCTGTGCTCAGGGGTTTTCTGGCCTCTCCCTTGCTGGCTGCCACCGAAGGAGCTTGTGGCTCAGTCGCAGAACCCTCATGGCGGGGCATGGCATGATGGCGAGGAGGCGGGTAGTCCTGAAACAAGAGCTCTCTGCTCTGCTTGGCTCCTCTTGACTTTGCTTTCAGCAGAAGACAGGAGAAAAGAGATACCCGGGCTCTTCAGCGGCCGCTCCTGCAGCGCATGGTGGTGATGCTTGCTGTGCTTTTAGGAGGAAGCCAGCGATGGCTGTGGGCAGGGCCGGGCGCACGGCACTGGCTGGCGTGGAGCATGGCTTGCACCCATGGGTGCTCATTCGGGAGCTGCACAGGTAGCCAAAAGCCCCTGGGAGCTGTTGGCCTAACAGAAAGATTCCTACAGGTGGTGGATGACTTGGAGTCTGGAAGAGTTGGGTCCCTTCTCAGCTCTGCTCAGCTGCATCCCTTCGGATGCTAAAGCTCCCTGAAGAGAGGAGGGGTCCCATCACGGTGCCCTGCACCCTTCTACCGGGGGCTGAATTTGGGGCGGGTGGTTTTGCTGTTACCATTAAAGTCAGGCGTGAGGAGGGGAACGTGGCAAGTAGTGCGAGATGTTGCTGGAGCGTGTCCGGAGAAGGGCAATGGGGCTGGGGAGGGGCCCCGGGGGGGGGAGCTGGGGGGTTCAGCCTGGAGCAGGGGGCGAGGGGAGCCCTCATGGCTCCCTACAACGCCTGAGGGGGGGGAGCCGGGGGGGTCGGGCTCTGCTCCCAGGGAGGGCGATGGGACGAGGGGCACCGGCCTCAAGTTGTGCCAGGGCAGGGTGAGGTTGGACATCGGGAAAAATTTCTTTATTAAAAGAGTGGTCAAGCGCTGGAAGGGGTTGCCCAGAGAGGTGGTGGAGCCACCAAACCTGGAGGTGTTCAAAAAACGTGTAGACGTGGCACTTTGGGACATGGTTTAGGAGGCATGGGGGTGTTGGGTTGATGGTTGGACTTTGTCTTGGAGGTCTGTTCCAACTTTAATGATTCTATGATTGATTCTATGATTTTATGTTTATTTTCCAAGTTAACAGCAATAACGAACTCCATTACTGCAGCAGCATCTCCAGCACCATCCCGGGAGCTTTTCCCCAATGGAGATGAGGTTTAGGAGCGTAAGTTAAACCATTCAGCTCTACCCCGTGATGCTGTCTGAGAGTGTCATCCCGAATGACAAACGCTGGGCAACTTGGCCACTCATGCAGGGAAGCCCCATGCCCACCGGCCAGTGGCCTGGCCGTGTCCCAGCAGGGATCACCACTTGGGAGAGCCTGTGGGTGCTGCAGCAGGTCCTGTTGTCCCAGGTGTGCGTGTGCACGGTGCATCGTGTGCATGGCCTGTGTGTGTGTATGGTGCATGCGTGTGCACGGTGCATCCATGTGCATGGGGTGTGTGTATGTCATGGTACATGCGTGTGCACGTGCATCCTGTGCACGGGGGTGTGTGTGCTATGGTCATGCGTGTGCACAGTGCATCCATGTGCATGGGGTGTGTGTGTATGGTGCATGCGTGTGCACGGTGCATCCATGTGCATGGGGTGTGTGTGTGTTGGTACATGCGTGTGCACGGTGCATCCATGTGCACGGCCTGTGTGTGTGCATGGTACATGCGTGTGCATGGTGCATCCATGTGCATGGGGTGTGTGTGTGCATGGTGCATGCGTGTGCACGCCTGCAGGTACGTGTGTGCTGCAGCCCGGGGAACGTGCACGATTACCCCCGCGTTAGGCACCTCGTTTCCTTCCCCTCTTAATTATCAGTTCTGGTGGTGGAGCTCTGTTTATGTTTGTTTGGTGGCTGCAGCCTTCTGACAGTTTGTCTGGAGAAGTCTTCCCCCCCCCCCCCCCCCCCCTTTATTTTCATTTCAAAAATTTAAGAGGCTTTAAAACCAAAACTATTTAGAGCAAACGCAATCTTTCCGTATGCAAAATTGATGAAAGAAAAAGACTTACAGCTCTAAAATCCACCGCTGCTGCTTATCTGTGAAAGCAAAGCCTTGAGTTCCCCTAAAGCTGATCAGAGGGGGACTGGCACGAGCGGCTGCTGGGCTGGAGCCTGCGCTGGGGTCCCTTGGCCATGTCCCTCGCTGGCCCCCGGAGCCACCCCGAGCCCCGCAGCCCGTGGGGTGGCTGGGCCCGGGAGGACAGCCCATCCTGCAAAACAGTCGTTATTTTTATTTTTCAATCCTCGATAGTGTTTTAGATTTTCAGATCCCTCCTGGTTTGAGCAAATATTTTGATTGCAACCGAGTGAGAACGTAACAAACGCTGTTTAGACAAAAGCAACACATTCACTATTAGTTTTAGACAATTTGTCCTAATATTGTTTTGAATCATGCATTTATTCCCCCATAAAGATTTGATTACTTTGCTTGTTTCATTAATCTTTATTTGTTTAATCATCTGCTAAATCTGTTTAATCATTGCTTTAAGTGGAAAGATTACATGAAGATATTTAATGCTTAGTGCCAGAGCTGCCCTGACAGCTCATCCAGTGCTCTCTTGCGTTGCTTTTTGTTGCCCTGGGTCCTTGTTTTGTGCAACGAACACCCAGGCTCCCACCCACTGGGATTTTCCCGACTTGTCCGTCATTTCCCAGCCCCCCCGCTAACGGTGGGTGGCAAAACCAAAGTGCCAAACCCTCAGAGCCTGTGCGTGTGTGCCCGGCGTGGGGGGTGCCGTCGGTCGCCCGGGTGGGGCAGGAGCCGGGTACGAGCGTCCCCATCCTGGACCATCCACGTTTCCGCCACCGGATTTCGTGGCGTGAAGCCCATTCCCTTGGGAAGCAGAGGTGCAGCCGGAGATGAGCACCAGCATCTTTTTTACAGGCGACGCCAGGGGAATCCGGAGACCTCAAGCTTTGGGGGCAGAAAGGGGTAATGCAGCACCTGCAGGTTAGAGCCACCCTTAGGCCTGAAAAGGGGGATGCGTCTCCAGGCAATTTAGCAAGGACACAACGCGGTAGTTTAATAAAGATTTTCTTTTTTCCCTGGTTTTTCCCTGGCTTCTCCCCTCTTGCCAGCCCTCCTCTGCCGATGCCGGCCGTCCATCCCGCTCCCCTCTGCCCCCGGCCATGGGAAGGGATGAATATTTCACGCGACGGCCGTGTTTTGACTCGTGGAGGCTGGGTAGGAAACAGGCAATATTTCACCCGCTCTCCTGTTTGTCTGCGCCGGTAATCAGCGGCCTCAATCACGGGCGTGATATTTTATGAATTAATAAAAAAAAAAAAAGATCATGGACGGTCTGGTGGGACTCGGGGAGAAACAGGCGCGGCAGAATTTTAATGAGCACGGTGGGGAATTTCAGCCCCGACGGCTTTGCTGGGGGGGGGTAAATTTTTTTTTTCCTTTCCCCCCCTTTTTTTTTTTCCTCCAGCATCCCCGTGGGGGTGCACGGTCCAGCCACCCCCGGGCAGGGAGGTGCTGGCCACCCACCGGGCAGGGCTGCACCCGCACCGGCGCTAATTGCGGCGACCATCCGGCAATTTGTGGCGTGCACCGGGCACCGGCGGATCTTTTATGGCAGATCTTGTACTCATTACTGAATAATTCATCGTTGCATTAATGCCTTCAGATCCCATCGCGCTCCCGCTCTCTCCTCCTCTCGCTGCTCCGCTCTGCCCACTTGGGAAAACTTTATTATGCCTTGCTCTGACGACAGAGTATACAGATAAAAGATAATTGCTTGGCTTGACTCCCCCATTGATATGAAAATAAGATTTAAATTATTCACTTCAGTTTAAAGGTTAGTTGAAGGTTATTACAGGGGATAAAAAAATCACTCTTCATAACATTTCTGTTGGAGATGAGGCAGGTTTGAAAGGCCTAATTTGCACGGCAGGCCGGGGCGGCTTGTTGTGAATAAACCGGGAGACCCTCAAGAGATTTTAATCACCAAGAAGTCAATTATTTATAAGCAAATTGCACTTAGCGGCTCGGGTATATACACCACAGCCATGAATAGGGACAAGATGGGACCTATATAACTTCATATACCGCCCATTGTACCACAGCGAGGTCTTTACCCGCGCGCTTTCCTGCCTCTAATCCCGGCTGGAATTTAACGAGCAGCTGAATTTCAGAGAGGGGGGGGGGCCTGATCCTGCCTCCCTTGGACTCCTGTTTATTTTATTCTTCCCCTTCGGTCTCTCAGCTTCCAGCCTCTGTCTCCAGCTCCCTTTTGTGTTGCCTCCTTGTAAATGGAATTAAAGGATTGTAAATTTTCCTGCCGAGCAATAGGTCTTGAAAGCGGGACGTCACTTTGCCGAGCAATCGGCTTTACCCAAGCTTTCACTTAATGCTCTTTTATGTAGGAAACTATTTTAGCGTCTGGTGCTGGGAGAGTGGCAAATCTCCTGTACGGAGTTAATAATTAATGCCGTGGCGGCTTCTGGAAGCGGGGCTGTATTTCAGCAGTGGGCTCGCCCTGACCGCAGCGCTCCCCATTAATCATCTGCAGTCGCTGCTACGCAAATAAATAGCTATGGAAAACCGAAATTGTTGCCCACTGTGCAACAGGATCCCAAGCCTCTGCATATATAACAGGGCTGCATAAATCACTCTTTCGGCGTGACTCTGTGTGTGTAAAGTATCCATGTAATAGAGAGATTAGGTACGCAGGCTTCAAGCGCAGGTGCATTAAAAAGACATCTACATCTTCCAGTCGGCTGCCTGCGTTAATATAGGGAAATGCAAACGCGCTTCCCCACCCGGGGGGGAGCATCGCCCCCGGGGGGGAGCATCGCCCCGGCGAGGAGCACGGGGCTGGTGGCTCCATCTCCCTTACGCTAGGTAGCCAGCTTTGCTGGAGCTGGCCACCCAGACGCCAAGCATCGCCGCTTGGCTGCTCTTGTGGCACACCACCCCCGCCCCGGGTACCTGTCACCCCGAGGACCGGGGCACCCGAAAGCTTTTGGTGGGTGTCAGCCGAGCGGGGGCCACCGGCCCCATTCGCCGCCATCATTTCGGTTTGTTGTTGCTCCGCCAAAGTTGGATGGTGCAGGCTGAGCGCGGGCCTTGGGCTGAAATTATCTGAGTCTTGGGGGAACTCCAGCTGAAATAATATAACCGTTTTCTGGAGTGCGTTTCGAGGAAAAAAAAAGCCTTTGCTTTGCCTCGCACACCCCTGGCAGCGCTTTGCGACTGCTCCAGAGAGCCGCCCCAGACTGGGACGTTCTCCGGACGGGCTCCTCGAAGGGATGCGCCGTGCTGGCTTCGCTGAGAAGCGGCCCCGTCTGGCTGAATTAGGAGCCTTTGGGAATTTCCATATGGAAAATCCTGCCCTACAGGGCAGCAGCTCCGCTCGTGGGGCGTTCCCATGGCCCTGGGTCTCTCCCAGGACCGTGGCCCCAGTGCGTTGAGGGTACCTGTGCCCCCTTTAGGTGGGAGGGACCTCAATGTGCTCTTAAAATAATAAAATCTTAAAAATACAAAATAAAATCATTCTAGCTAAGAAGAGATCAGTTCTAAAACCAAGTAAGGCCACCACAGCATGGATGTTGAGTTCTTCGAGGCCCTGTTGGCGGTCACGGCTTTGATGGGGGGGGGGTTACGACAGCTTTTAGAAGAGGGTGAAATCCCACCCCGACCCAGCTGCGTTCGGAAGGCGAGGCCGGCTGCGTGCTCCGCCGCCGCTTGGCCACCCGTGCTGGCCTCACCGGTCCAGTGCAGGCTTCACTTTGCCATCTGAGAGTTTTTTATCACAGTTTTTTTTATGTAATAATGCTGTAAAATATTTGCCAGTCTGCTGCGTGGCTGCTGGACTTGGATATTCTGCCTGTTTGGTTTGTGTGGTTTTTTTTTTTAAATGCTGCTGGTTTTTGATGAAATTGCCAAGTGTTGGTGATCAGAAAGGATACAGGCAACGAACCGCGCAGCCCTCGCTGGACCTAGAAGGTATTTGGATTTTTTAAACTAGATTTCTCGAGCACATCCTTGGGCGCAGATTCTTATTGGCACAGGTTTCCGCACATTGCCTGTGAAAAACACAGACCTGGCGATTTCCAGTGGGATTTGAGAGGGAAGAAGCATTGAAAGGTGCAAACCCCCTCCCCAAAGCTGGACGGCCCGAGTGGTGGGGCTGCTCCTCGCCCTCCGGCTGCTCCGGGGATGGGGCAATGGCAGCACAGCCCCAGGAGGCCCCGGCAGCACCGTCCCCCTGCCCGTGCTGCCCATCACCCCCCGGCAGCACCGTCCCCCTGCCCGTGCTGCCCCTCGCCCCTCGGCAGCACCGTCCCCCTGCCCGTGCTGCCCCTCGCCCCTCGGCAGCACCGTCCCCCTGCCCACGCTGCCCCTCGCCCCCCGGCAGCACCGTCCCCCTGCCCACGCTGCCCTCTCCCCCCGGCAGCACCGTCCCCCTGCCCTGCTGCCCCTCGCCCCCCGGCAGCACCGTCCCCCTGCCCACGCTGCCCATTGCCCCCCGGCAGCACCGTCCCCCTGCCCGTGCTGCCCCTCGCCCCTCGGCAGCACCGTCCCCCTGCCCGCGTTGCCCCTCGCCCCCCAGCAGCACCGGCGGGGCCGTCGCCGCAGAAGCGCCACTCATCAGCACCTTCCCGCACGGTGCGATCAGACGGGCTGCGAGCTGTCAGCCCGCGTTATTTATGCGTGTGTATTTGGTTTGAAATGAGATGTAAGCAAAGCCCATGTGTGCCTCCAATCTCCTTTGTAGCAGAAGAAAGGAAAGAGCGAGGAATATGTTTGCCATCATGTCTGGCCCTTGATTTGTAGCTGTGCTCGGTGTCGATCCGGGGGCCTGAGCGTTCCTGTAGGAAAGAAGGAGCTGAGCTATTTCTGTATGCACAGAGGTGTCGTGTTCGAGTTAAACCCTTTTACCTTTTATTTAAAATTCACAGAGGCTTGACAGGTAATCTCAGGAGCTGGATCATTATGGCAGCCAAAGCCAACCCGTAGCAAACGACGCCGAGTAAATCCCCTGGCTGAAGGCACGGGCTCTCCTCTGCCTCCCTTCCCTCTTCACAGCGTGCGCCCCGGGGTGCCAACCTTCGCTCAGTGGCGGGAGGAGGATGGAGCCCTGCAAAGCCCTGGGAGCTGCTGGTGCCTGGGGTGGGGAGCGAGAGCGGTGCGGGGTCCCCTGGGGCGAGGGCTGGATGAGGAAGGCATCGCCCACGGCTGCCGCGGAGTCATCCCGGGGTGGGGATGCGGGGTCTGGGCTGTGTCACCCCCAAGCACGGCCGTGGGTGGCAGGAAAGGGCTGGGCGATGGGCTGGCAGCCTTGCTTGGCTCTTGGGCAGCCATGGGGGGCTCGGGGGCTCCCCAGGCTCTGCCCTGCGTTTGGGGTTCAGCCCCTCCTCATCCCTTCTGGAGACCATGGAAAACCAGGAATTGCTGACTTGGACCAGGTGCTGTGCTGGTCCGGAGCAGCCGTCGGTGCTGCCTCCATCCAGCTCCTGCTGCGAGCAACATCTGCAAATCTCAGTGCGTCGGGAGGGAGGGGATGCAAGGCCCTGGGGAAGTCCCAAATCAATAGGAAAATCCCCCAAATCAGGGTCCCACCGATCACGCCAGCCCTCAGCGGGGTTCATACGGAAGCCTGACAAGGTGAATAAAGAGGCTGCTCTTTGCGGATCCCCCAAATAATAAGAATAATAACAACAACATTAATAATAATAATAATAATAACAACAACAACAACAGCAGCGAGAACAGCAGTCGCACTGCCTGGCCCCAGCCCTGCCTCGGTGGCGGTGGGAGCCGGGTCCCGGCGCGGGGGCTGCACCAGCTCTGCCGCAGCGGCGGAGGCTGCGGTCTGCAGCCATTGCACGGTGCTGGGGCGGGGAGAGATTAGTGAACTAATTGGGTGGAATTGGTGGAGCTGGAATACATATTGATGGGGTTGTCAGGATGATTATATTGCTGAGGGCATCTACAGCTGGGGAGGGAGCGCTTTGATCTCACAGAAACCGTGTTGCCGTCTCCTGTTCTCATTATCCGAGTTGCCTTGGGAGCATCTTTTAAAGCACCCCGAGACGTCCGCCCCCTGGACCCAGGGGGTGAAGGAGGCTGATGGGGCGGGAAGGCTGCGGGGTGGAACGGCGCGGGGACCAGAAGTGGCATCGCTGGATGCTGCTCCGGCAACGGCACAACCAACGCTGGCCAGAAGCGGGTGAGATTTGGCACCCGGTGCCTGCGCCCGCCCGCCGCTGCCAGGGACGTGCCGGTACCCACGGGGAATCGCTCTGCCCGCTACCTGGGGCAGTGGCGATGGAACTGGCCTGGCTTCACAGCCAGCGAGCTTTCCTCGTCACCTCCGGCACCGGGTATCAGTTTTCCTGGTGTTAAGTGCCCGTGAAATGAATTACTCATCAGGGGAAAAACTGCTTGGGAGAGTTAAATTGGAGTGGCCCACATGAGGCAGCATCTCTGGGCGTCTCGGGGTGGGGGGGGGGGGGGAGGAGGTGCCAGCAATGCTTTTTCCCCACCCAAAATCCCCGCTGCCTTAGGGGAACCTAGAGCAGAAAATACTGCCCAGCTTTTTAGCAGCTAGGGAGGAGGCTGGGCCCCTCGTGCACTCCCGCATTAGCCTTCCCTCCATGTTCAGAGGTATAAAAATTCCTCTTAAAGCATTCAGCGGCTCTCTAATGTATTCACAATGTGGACTATAGAACAAGATCTGAAACACTCTTTTTTCCAGTAAGACTATTAAATGGTGACACTTTGACACCAGCAAGAAGTATATGAGATTAAAAAGTAAAAACTGCATAGAAATCTAAGTGCCTTCACATACTGTTAGACTAAAAATTGCTGTTAGGAGCATTAAAATAGAGCACTTGTCAGGAACGACGGATCCCAGAGACATGCCTGCTGGTTTCTGTGGCATCGATGCATGTGGCTCCCTCGCAGGTAAATTACAGAGCATTTAGAGAGGCAGAGGATGCACTCGCGGGCGCTAAGGTGGAGGATGAAGGAGCAGAGGGAGGGGGCCAGGGCTGGGGTGCAGCCTCCCCTCCTGGGCGATTTGGATGGTGAGGGACCCGCGGGGTCCTGGGGAGGCCGTTTCATCTGCCCGTGACATTTGAAATCCCCTGGAGGCCGCTGGGGGATGAAAGCAGGAGACGAAGGAGTCGGCTTTTCTTGGCACGATTAATCATTTATTAGCTAATCAAGAGCGCCTGCAGGAGATGGGGAGAGCGAGAGAATCTCATTTCTAACAGGAATTAGTTAGCTTACGGTTATTTTTTCCCTTTACTCTGATTTCCCAAGGAAATGATGCTTGCGGAGGTCTGCTCTTCCAGCGGTCACCCCTCCCTGCTCCAGCACCCTGGGACCCCCTGCAGCCCACCCGCCCGGCACAGGTCTCTGACCCAGAAACCCGCTCGGGGGCTGAAATACGCAGCACGGAGCAGGCAGGGAGCAGAGCAGGGGCTACCAGCCTAATTCAGATGCAATTTCTGCTATCGCTAGCACGGAGATCCTGCTCCACGTGTGGTCCTGGGCTCAGCTCTGGGCTGCATGACCCCCGGCTCCCCCCAGAAATGCAGCGTGGTGCATGGGCGCTGGGCTTCACAGAATGGCAGGGGTTGGCAGGGCCCTCGGGAGCTCCCCCAGTGCCACCCCCCTGCCCAAGCAGGCTCACCCAGAGCAGGGGGCACAGGACAGCGGCCAGGCGGGGGTTGAAGATCTCCAGAGAAGGAGACTCCACAGCCCCCCTGGGCAGCCTGGGCCAGGGCTCGGGCACCCTCACAGGCAACAAGTTCTTCCTCCCGTTCAACTGGAACCTCTTCTGCTTCAGGTTGTGCCCATGGCCCCTTGTCCTGGCGCTGGGCACCACTGGGAAGAGTCTGGCTCCGTCCTCGTGACCCCCACCCTTGAGATATTTGTAGGTGGTGATGAGGTCCCCTCAGCCTTCTCTTCTCCAGGCTGAACAAGCCCAGCTCCCTCAGCCTTTCCTCCTAGGGGAGATGCTCCAGTCCCCCCATCATCCTCGTTGCCCTCCTCTGGACTCTCTCCAGGAGTTCCTCATCTTTCTTGAACCGGGGAGCCCAGAACTGGACCCAGTGCTCCAGGTGGGGTCTCACTGGGGCAGAGCAGAGTGGGAGGAGAACCTCCCTCGCCCTGCTGGCCACACTCAATGTACCCCAAAGGCTGCTGGCTATGGGAAGGCTGTCCTGGCACCGCTGCCGGCAACGGGGCACGTGCCAAATTGGATTGACTCCTGCCTGGTTATGATACCGTTCTGCCCAGCAGGGATCGCTTTGGATTGCAGCTGGCGAGGCAGGAGCTTGCGGCACGGGGCAGAGCGATGGCGCCGTCAGCCCTGGCGGGGAGAGGCGTGTTACAAGCCAAGGCAAAGCTGCAGCTGGTGATGCCGCTAAGCGGCGTTGGCGCTGACGTGGTGTACGTACGCGGGGTCTGAGCCGGCGCGGGTGAGCAGCACCGCGTCCTGCGGCGCGGCCGGCAGCGCAGAGGGGAGCAGGGAGCTGCTCCGAGGGCAGGGAGCATCCCTGCCTGTAACGCCTCCATGTCCTCTCCAGCTCCTGCTGGGCGCAGCGCTCTCCATCAGAGGATGCAGGCAGCAAAAGGAGTCCGGGAGTGGATATGGAGACCGAGCTGGTTGCCCACCCTTGTTGTCTTCGGGAAACCGAGTCTCGGAGGGGTGCTGGCGTGGGAAGCCGTCAGCGCTCCGCACCTCCCAGCCGAGCTCAAGCCCGGGGCTCTGGCCGTCAGATCGGATGGCACGTTCCCATCTGGGATTCTTCGCCACTGTGTCAGCATCATTTCTTCATGCCCTGCAGACAAACATGTCATGGCCTGGAAGAGAGAGGGAGAAATGGGAGCAGTTTGTTGTCCTCGGGAGCCGAGGCAGCAGCAGGAGGAGCCGAGTGTCTGCGGGGAGCTGGAGCACCAGGAGAGCTCTGGCGGGGGGGCAAGCGGCCCGACCAGCCCTGCCCATGGGTTAGGGCCAGATCCGGACCCCCTCGCCACCTTGCCACATGCGTCCCTCCAGCACCTCTGCCCCGGCACGGAGGGAGGGAGGGAGGGGGGCGAGATGCAGGAGCCGGAGCAGGCAGGGGCAGGATCCGTGCCAGCTCTGCAGGGGGGGGCTGCCCTGAGCCCTGCACCAGCCCTCGCTGCCGGGGCGGGCTTTCCTGAGTTGTGGTGCTCTGGAATGATCTCTGGAACCACCCGGAAAGGCGCCCTGAGCATCAAAACTCTGAGGCTTTGCAGGGCATCAGCCTCCTCCCAGGTCTTCCTGCGGGGCTCAAGGCTGGGGCTGGCCACCGCCACCTCGGCCCCTCTCCGGGGCACCAAAATAATCCCTGGCTTTTGCTAAACCTCCAGCTCCTTCAGCTGTGTTAGGTGAAAATCTCTGCTTCCTTAGAAGAGTCAGCTTCCCACCTTCACGCCTTGAAAATATGAGCGCTGGTCTCTCAAACTAAATAAAAATAAGACAAAATATATTACATTCTAAAATCTTGTGACATTTTGGGGACTGACTCATGATTTTTGAATGTTTGGAACCAGTAACGCTGCAATCAATTTTGCTGTTTCCTTGGATGATTGCTTTCAGAGAGGTTTTAATTCTACTATAAATACTTCAGCTTTACAACAGCAGTCTCCGTCAGATAGGCAATAATACCCAGTTCTGCATTTCAGGTAAGGCTTTAAACTAAATTAAATCTCCTCAGTATAGCTAATCAGAGATTAGCTTTGATCACAGTTTGTTAGCCCAGGCCAATCCTATTCAAATCCTCTGGCAAACCTAATATCAAGAGTGCTTTGTCCTGCGCTTAGAACGCGAAGCCCCATCCCGGGGCAAGGCAGAGGAGCTTTTTCCTCTTCTACTTTTAGGTATTTCTCTACAGGCAGTGAAATGTCTCTCTGGTGCTGCCGACGTCTCCCGGGATGGCTGGTGGTGGATGCCTGCAGCTTGGCCAGGCGGGCACCGGCGTTAGGTCCGACCTCTACCAGCTCCCAGCCTTTCCTCTGGGCCTTCCTCCCATCCAACGGGGGGGCAAAGATCCATACTGGAAAGGGGAAGAGGGAACGGGAGCAGGAGCTGGGGCGTTTTGCTGGAGCCGGGTTATAGAGATACCAAGAACGACACCACGCTGAGACCCTCCAGTCCAGGCTCGGTGGACACGGTGTCCTCTTCCAGCAGGAGGGGTGCAAGGGCGGGGTGAAAGCAGGCAGGATCTCGGTGCAAAGGAGGTTGCTTTCCAAGGGCTCCCGGAGACGGTGGGGGTCTGCAGAGGCTGCTCTGCCTGCTCCTTGCGGCACCCCTCTGCAGTTGCACGCGTGGACACGTCTGTGCCCGCGCATCTGCCAGCACCGCTACCCGGCGTGCGCATCGCCGTGTCCTGCGCCGGCCGCAGCGGAGCCGAGGGCAGCGGCCGGGCTCCTTCTGCCGAGACGGAGCTGCAGGGGCGGCGGCGCAGCGTGGGAAGCCTTGCTCTGAGCAATTCCTCTCCCGCACCCGCTGCACGGCACTTGCTGTCCTCCGCTAATGACTGGAGCCAGCCCCTTCTCCTCCTGGTTAGAAATGCCCTCCGCTGTTGTTGTTCCTCTGTATTATTTATAGCCCAGCAAGTGCCTGCCATCACCAACGCCGACACGGAGCTTGCTTAGCTCCCCAGCAGTAGTCTTGTTTGAAACAATGCGGTTTGACTGTTGTTATCGATTTTAGGGGGTTGTGCAAGGGGTAAGAGTTCCTCTGAGCCAGCTGGTATATTAAGCAATCATTTCTATAGCAGATGACATAACTCCCCCGGCATCAGTTTGCCCTAATGGGCCTGGTATTACTCATGTGCTAATTGATTGGGCATGGAGAGGAGAGAAGTGAAATGCACTTGCGAGGTGATTTTTATGGCCAGGCTCATAACAGAGGTAATTTGCTGAAAATGTTCGGTCCCTCTCCGGTTATGTACCATCATCCCTGTTCCTGTGCTCCATCACCACGCCGTGCTGCAATCAGCAACCTGGGCTCCGTTTGGGGCAGCCGAGGTGAAATCCCCACGGAGCCACCTCCACGGAGTATTCCTGCCTTCTCCGCGCTGTGCTGAAGCGTAGACGGCGAGCAGGGGCGGCACGGAGGGACCTGCTGCTGGCTCTGCCCGGGGAGCCCCGCCAACGCGGGAGCCCGTGCCCTGCATCCTGGCCCCGGGGAAGGCTTCGGAATAGCTCTGGGTTGTCCTGTGGAAACACTCTGTTTTGAGGCAAAACGTTTATTTTTGCAGCAGCCAGGGTTTCATCCCTGAAATGTTTGTGCCTGCATCTCCTGCTCACAAATCCGCAGGGACGGGGAAATCAAAGCGAAGCCTCCTCCTTTGCTGTTAAGGGACCTGGAAGTTCGACAGCCCTGGGAAAGTGGTTGAAACCTGGGCTGGACCTCTCCTCCCAAAGGCAGCCCCTTGGGAACCCCAGATCTGCCCCGGGCCTCTGCCCGGGTGATGCTCAGCTGTGACGGGAACAACCTGCAGAGCCCCGCGCCCCCGCCCAGGGGCAGAGGCGGTCGGGCCGTCGGGGCTGTGCTCTAACAGCAGAGGACCGGTGCCTTTGAAGTGATCGGCTGCCTGCCTGAAAAATCAAACCCGGAGCTTCGAGCAGCTTGGAATATCACTAGATCTTGGAAGGGATGTCAGAGACCGGTCCTCGTTATCTTGCCAGAGACTTGATGGGTTTCTAAAGCCGACAAGGTGAGCTTGCGTGTGCGTAACATCTAGCTAACCTGAAATTGCTGCAATTTCCCTGGAGCTGGAAGAGAGCCCGTCAGTCCTGCAGAAAAAAAATACCCAAAGGCTTGTTCTGGGCTCTGCTGGATCATGCTGGTGAGCCAGATCAGATGCGCTGTGAAGATTTTGGCTGGGAGGAACACGCCGAGGTGTCCCCATCCATCCCAGCAGAGCAGGAGCCGACGGGCGTGAGGATGCTCTGCAGAGGGTGATGCTGGCTCCAGCAGCTTTGGGCCAGCACAGAAAAATAATGCATCTGTCATCGTGTGCTTGGGTGGGGAACCCCAGCAGGGACTGGTCGCGGCCGCCGCCTGCACCCTGCATCGTGCCTGTCTCCGGGGAGGGAAGGCTTGAGAGGAGGCTCGGCGAAACGGCACGAGCTGGCAGCAGGTCCCTTCCCCCAGCCCCACCAGGTCAGGCTCCGCAGGGAGCCCAGGGCAAGGATTCCGTCTGCTCAGTGCCTCCCGGCTTGGCAGAAAGAAGGCAGACAGGGAGGCAGGACGAGGGAGGTGGCACAGCACAGGCTGCCACCCCCTTGTCACGAGTGGCTGTGTCTCATGAGGCAGCCGTGTCCCATGCAGCAGCTGTGTCCCACGCAGCAGCCGTGTCCCACGCAGCAGCCGTGTCCCATGCAGCAGCCGTGTCCCACGCAGCAGCCGTGTCCCATGCAGCAGCCATGTCCCACGCAGCAGCCGTGTCCCACGCAGCAGCCGTGTCCCATGGAGCAGCCGTGTCCCACGCAGCAGCCGTGTCCCACGCAGCAGCCGTGTCCCACGCAGCAGCCGTGTCCCACGCAGCAGCCGTGTCCCACGCAGCAGCCGTGTCCCATGAGCAGCCGTGTCCCACGCAGCAGCCGTGTCCCATGGAGCAGCCATGTCCCACGCAGCAGCCGTGTCCCACGCAGCAGCCGTGTCCCATGGAGCAGCCATGTCCCACGCAGCAGTGGTTTGTAACAGTGAGAGTGGAAGCATTTAGAGAGCGGAGATGCAGGGCAGGGTTATCCCCGGCTTGTGGCACAGCATCCCTCTGCTCCAACCCTTCTCCCTGCTTCCCCTGATCTGGTTAATGCCTCCAGCCACCCCTTCCACCTCCTCCTCCTCCTCCTCCTCCAGCCTGCTCCCCGCCCTCATCCCCACCGGCTGCTGGAGGCGGCGGGGCCTTCGGCTGCCCTGGAGGGACCCTGCATGATGCAGCAGCCGCCGTGCCACCGGGAATTTATTTGTTTGGTCAGGATTATTTGCATCCTGTCCCGGCTGCGCTGTCAGCGCCTCCAGCCAGCAGGGAGCCGTTTGCTTTGGTACGACCTTTGTCTCTGGGGGGGAGACGCGGGACAAGGTCAGCTTTAATAACAACAAGGACGCCTTCCCGCGATCGATGCGGGCGCTCGCCCCAGCGCAGCTCCCTTTTGCACCATCTGCACATCGCGGTCCCTCCGCCCGACGGTGTCACCAGCAGAAATGACGTGAGAGACACACAGGCTCCCAACGCTGAGCGGATGGAACTTTTATTGCTGCCAGCGAAGGAATTTTCCTCGCCTGTTGCTTTGTTCCAGACGAACCCCTTCCTTGCATTGGGCAAACAGTTTGGCTTGGCCGCCCTCCCGTGACTCGGCAGCAAAGCAGTGAAGGGATCGATAGCCCCGTGGCTGCGCCCTCCGCAGCGCTGTCAATGAGGCTGTGTGCTAACAGGGCCGTCGAGACGTAGCTGGCTAATTGGGGGTGAATTGTGTAATTCTGATACCCTCTTGCACTGGTTACAGTCACTTGCGTAGAGACCTCAGGGTGCATAAAATCTACTTTTCTTAAGGAGATTTCCAAGACCCAACTACCTCCGGGAGAAAGAAATGAAAGGGGATGCGGTGCCTTGGCGGTTTCCTGGCGGAGCGCTCCGGAGGTGGGAAGCATCGTTAAGGAGCTGTGCATCAGCGAGCTCCATCAGAGCGGAGCGGGCAGCGAAGGGCTGCGCCGCCGGGGAGCAGCCCCGCTCACGGTGTCATAAACCAGCCCCTTCCCTTTCCTGCAAAGGAAAATGCCCTCACATTCATTTCGGGTTAATGAAAACATTTCACCGCGAATTCGGCTTCGCAGGCAGTTACACTCGTAAGAGAGGGCGGTAATAACAGGTAATGACAGCACCTCGCAAGGTTAAACCCCAGCTTTTTACATGATGGCTCTGTTGGGAAATTCCGGTTCATTCCTGGGATGATTTGTGCAATGCAGTGAGACTTACAAAGCTTTATTTCAGCTTTGGGGGGGCCTCCAAGGGGCAGGACGGGGCTGCAGGAGCTCTCCGTGCCCTCCTGCAGGCTCTTCCCTCTCCCAGCACCCGCCACAGCACCCATGGCCCCGGGGTGCTTGCTGGCACCCAGACGGAGGGGTCGTGTTGGTCCTTTGGCAGGCTACGGTGGGGCCATCCCCTGTGAACTGGCTTGAAATTAAGGGCACCGTGGAGAGTAAAAAAAATCCATGAATAAAATGCTGAGGAGCCAGCCAGCATTGGTGCAGGCTTCCAAAAGGCGGCATCTCAGCCCAGGGTTTCTGTTTGCCCAACCCCAAAGCTGCTGAGGTCCAAGTTCTGCAGCATGAGGAACTTTAAGTTGCACCGGATAGGGAACGTTCCCCGTGTGATGGATCTACAAGGCAGGGCGGCTTCGGGACGGACCATGGAAGTGCTGGGCTGAGCTTTGCTCCGGGCTTCGTTAGCAGCGTGATCACACCCAGGCAGCTCAGTGGCTTGGCCTCCTTTTGGAGCACGCTACCAAAGGGATTTGATTTCCAAAACTCAAAAAAAAAAAACAGAAGAAATCTCCCCTCTGAAAAGCACATTTCTTTCCCGAGCAGCGGGAAGCCTGGCTGGCTGGCGGCTCTGCAGCGGGGCTCTCCCTCTGCCCGGGACCTGCAGAGCTCCCAGACACCCCAGCACTGAGTGCCCACCGGGGCACTGAGCAGGGCACCCCCCGGCACAGCCATGGCCGACATTCCCGCGCCGCTCCTGCGACCACCTCACCACGGTTCCCCACACTCCAGCGTTTTGGGAAGCGCTGGCAAACCCATCTGTTAAACACTTTTCCTCCCTTACCCTGCAGGCTGCTGCCTCCCCGCCGGCGTTTCGCCCGCTCCCGGTGCTTCCCGGGGCTGCTCTGGCTGCAGCACCGAGGGGGTCCCTGGGGAGATGGGGACATTTCGTTAGCGCGGGGGTGCACGTGGCCCCGGGGAGCGGCGGGTCGGCTCGCTGCATCCCTGCCCGGGGAGCATCTGTGCACCACAAGGATGCTGTGCCGGAGCAACCCATCCGGCGTGGGCTGACGAACCCCCGCACCGGCGCCCGTGCTCCTCCTCCTCACCGCAGTTTCGGTGGGACATCGTGGCAGATGCTTTCCTGCTTTTCCTCCCCAAAGCTGAAGCGGGGGAGCCGTTCCCCGGCGGGCTGGCTCTGCCGGAGGGGTGGGAGCAGCGCAGCCTTCGAGGGCGAGCGGGGATGAGCACGCAGGCGCTGGTAGCCCCGCCTGGTTGGTAGCCCGGTGTTTAGCATTTAACCTGCGGCTCTGACACCTCCACATGTCCCAGAAATAGAAGTCTAATAAAAAACTGCCGGTTTGCAGCAGCAGCCGGGTAGGCTGGGAGCTCACAACCGCCCCGTCCTCAGCCGAGCTGGCTTGGGTGCCCTGGCACCGTGCTCAGCTCTGCGATGCCCTCTGATTTTTTGGGGTGCCTTTGGCCATGGTATTTAAGGGTGTGCAGACAACGAAACTGCAACAGGGGGTTTTGTTTGCCTATGACAGGGAGAGCTGGGAGGTGCTGGGTCTGCAGCGGCTCATCTGGAGAGGGAGAGGAGCCTTCCAAAAAGAAAGCTTTTGCTCTTGGGGGCGGGGGGGGGGAAAGTATAGAATTTTCGTTGGAAAAAATATAAAGTAATTAATGCATTTTCAGTGCATGGTTTCAGGTGCTGAGTTTTGCTTTTGCTCACAACTGCCAATTGCTTTTGCTCACAAGGGCCACGGCTCTTTGCTGCTGTTGCCCAGAATTCAGGTTTCAGTAGCAATGGTTGTAAAAAGCAGAGCCAGGTTTAGGAGGGCTTTTTTATTTAAACGTGTGCTTTCAGTTAGGGTGAACTGGAAGCAAACAGCCTGTGGTGCCACACGCTCTGTCTGCCTGGGGGAGGTGGTGTCTGGGGCCGCCGCGGCGCCCTGCTCGCCCTGCTCACAGCACCCAGTGCCATCATTGGGGCCTGGGAAAAACCCAGCAAACCCAACAAACGGCGGGAGAGGAGCTGCCTGGGATCAAACCAAACCAAGGAAAGCTGGGATTTACAGAGGGAAACGGCAACTTTTTTTTGTTCCAGTCGAGGCTGCAGGCACATCTGTCCCTGGGCCCTCCTGCAAACATCTGGTGCCTAATGCAGCAGCAGCAGCAGCCAGCTAAAATTGCTGGGGGGAGAGCAAGACCTCGACGGGATTCAGGCTCCATAACCACAAATGGTCTGTGCTTGCGGCAGGCTGGGATCCGTGGCCGAGGTGGCTGCCAGGGGGGGCCGGGGACCCAGGGAAGGGACCCAGGTACGACCCAGCCAGCCTCCCGAGGAGCCCTGTGCTGCGAGCGCGCCGAGCCGCACACTGCCTTCCTGACCTACTTATTTTTACTTTTTTTTCCCCCATTTCCACAGATGAGCGCTCCATCTGCAAGAGATTGTTTCTTGACATGAAAAATTTACTTTTTAATGGGCCAAACTGCTTGCAGTCTCTAAGCTGGATCCAAAATAACCTCTTAGCACATCGCTCTAGAGGGATCTCCAGCCATCACACATAAAACTGAAACACAGTTTGTACTAAAAAGCCATTTACAAGCCGTTCCCTCCTTGTCTTCTTGGGTTCATGCAGTTGTTGTAAAGCTCCAGCGCTTGCTTCTGGAAATGGAAAAGGATATTTTGGAACCACACTGCTTATGGCTTTTGTTTTCGAGTTAAAGCGAGCTTGGAAATCAACACATTTGGATTCTTTTTTTCTCCTCCAGGATGCGACCGCGGAAGGAACGCCAGCAGGCTGGCCAAGGGGAGCCTCGTAGCAGACGGAGGGAAATGCTCTGGGCCACTTGCAGCACCAAAGCTGGCAAGGGAAGGTGGGTGCTGCCCCGGGTGGGGGTGACACCCACGGCCGGGAGTGAGGTGGGTGCCTCTGGGCAAGCACCATGTCCCCGCGGTGCCGGCGGGACGCAGGTCTTGCACTGCCCGAGTTTTTGGCAGAGCTGGAGCTCCCGTGGTACGCAGCCCCCAGCCCGGGCACCGCAGCCGCTGCAGGAGGTGAAGTGCAGAGCCCAGCTGTGCAATGCAAACGGCCCAGGGGCCTCGCGCAGTGGCTCTGCCGTGTCCTCACGAGCTCCTGATGTGTGGCTGGACTCGGTTATGGCGATGCACAACCCTCGAAAGGCATCAGGGCCCGATGCTCTCTCGGGACGGACCATCCCGGGGAAGCTCATTTCTATCAATCACCTCAGCTGCCAATAAAAGGCAGAAAAGCAATCCCCTATATAAACGCTGCCTGGCTTGCTCTGCTACCGGGGTCTCCTGCCTTCCTTCAAACCAGCCAGAGTAAAAAACAACCATGGGGAGTAAGAAATGGTTTTCTTTGCTAAAAAGTAATAGGTGCAGCAGACGCACAGGAGCTGGGGAGCTTGGGTGAGAGGCTGAGAGGTGCCTGAGCAGGCGCCGGCCGCTGGGCTCTGTCCCCAGAGCTGTCTCTGTGCTCGCTGCTCTCCATTCCTCCTCCCCGAGGGGTTTGCACGCTTTCTGCGTGCCCTTGGCCGCCGCGCTGCGCCGGCTCACAGCGCCAGCGCCTCTTTGGCAACTGCTCATTGCAAAGGGCTGATGGCGGGGCAGCGGTGGTGGCTCCGCGCACGCCGCCACCGAGGCTCGGTGGCCCTGCCAGGATGCCACCGCCTCGCCCGGGGGTCCCCGTGTGCTCCGTCGAGGTGCAGCAGCCGCACGGGCTCTCTGCAGAGGTGGGATGTGTCTGGGTGTCGATGCATCGCTCACGGGCGGCTGGTGGCACCCGGCCAGCAGGCGGGGAGAGGGCAGGAGCACCCACGGGCAGCGGGGTCTCCTCTTGCCAGGGACGCCGGGGCTGCATGAAAGCGCCACGTCTCGCCCTTAAGCTTCAACTCTTGTTTCAAGCTTTTAATTGTGAAATATTCTGTGTGCGTTTTCTACGCATAATTATGGGGCAAAAGATGGTGATAAAATAGTTTAAATTAATAAGATTATTAAGTAACCTCTGCCGCTGGTAATTCCTCACTCGAACAGGCGCGCAGTTCACTGTAATTAGTTTTCTGCTTCGCTGGAGCATGCTTAAAGGAGCTGGGAGGTTTTTTTGGGCTGTAAAGCCAAGCTTGTAGCAGAACATGGTTTTGTCAATGGGAGGTGATGGGGGGAAATGTCCCTCCCGGCCCCCACAGTGTGGCGGGGGGTCTGTGTGGTGGGACGGAGCGAGGGGACGCCTCTGGGGCATTGGCACGGGGCATTCCCCGCTGCCCGCATCCCCGTGGGCGCGCTGCCCGGGGCAGGACGCGTGGCAGAGGCAGCTCTGGTGCCTCTGCTCCCAGCTTGCACGGCCCATCAACACTTCTGTAATTGCCCCCTTTTGCCAGACCCCTGCCACAGGATTATTTTTTCCTGTGGGTGACTGGTGGTAGAGTGCTCTGTGAAGGGTGGTGCCACCGGAAGGGAAAGCCTTACAATTTATTGCCGGAGTAAATAATGAATAACGGGTCAATGCCATCAGCCTGGCTCTGCAGACGTGATCAATGGCTGCACAGGAAAATCACCTTGTCCAGGCCACGGAACATCCTTCTGCAAGGCGGGAGGCGAATAAGGGCCTCTCCTCCTGCCTGCAGTGGCGGTCGGTGCTGTGCAGGCTGGGCGCTCTCTTGGTTAATTTTATTAATTTTCACCCGCACGGAGTGCTGGGTGTCCAGCCCCAGGGTGAGCTGTGAGCGGTGCCACCGTAGGGCGCAGCCGCGTGACTGTGAGCATCCCTGCACCGACGGTGTGCCTGCCTGCACCCCTGCCTGCCTGCCCCTCTGCCTGCCTGCACCCCTGCCTGCCTGCCTGCCCCTCTGCCTGCCTGCACCCCTGCCTGCCGCCTGCCCCTCTGCCTGCCTGCACCCCTGCCTGCACCTCTGCCTGCCTGCTTGCACCCCTGCCTACCTGCCCACACCCCTGCCTGCCTGCACCCCTGCCTGCACCTCTGCCTGCCTGCCTGCACCCCTGCCTGCACCCCTGCCTGCCTGCCCCTGACTCTGCCTGCCTGCCCCTCTGCCTGCCTGCACCCCTGCCTGCCCCTCTGCTTGCTTGCACCTCTGCCTGCCTGCCTGCACCTCTGCCTGCCTGCCTGCACCCCTGCCTGCCTGCACCCCTGCCTACCTGTGCCTTTGCCTGCCTGCCCTGCCCTGCTTGCCTGCAGCCCTGCCTGCCTGCACCTCTGCCTGCACCTCTGCCTGCACCTCTGCCTGCCCGCACCTCTGCCTGCCCATACTTCTGTGCCGCACGCAGCCATCGATGCAGCCCCAGCAGGGCCCACAGGGACGATTCTGGGGGGATCCCTGACCTGCAAGTGGGGGCCAAGGGCTCGACCCCCCAGCACCACTGGAGGGCTGCAGCCAGGGCTCTGCACAAGGCATGGCAGGGCCGGCAACTGCTGCAAATAATTCTGCAGTGTCAGTGGCTGGGCGGTTCGCTTTGGTTAGCTGAAGGCAAACATCTGTGGCTGCTGCAGAAAGCCTCCCGATTACCTATGTCAACGATTTTATTTTTAAAACGGCACGCAAAGTGCGAGGTGCATCCCTTATCTGGTGTACGGCGGCCGCATATGTAACACCATCATATAATTAACAGTCAAGATCATTTACATTGTCGCTTAGCTAATTTTCATAATGTTTTCTTTATTATCAGAGGAAGAAATTAACCCAAGAATTTATTTACATACTAGTCTCAAACAGTAACAGCTTGCTAATTGCCTGTTAGGTGATTAATAAGCTTACAGCAGATGCTAATGAATCGAGAGCTCACTGTTTCAAAGGTGCTCTTGCAGCATGCTTGTGTTTTGGCAGCTTAATTAGTGCAATAATTATGTACTTGTTGCTCCTTCTTTCAAGCAAATACTGTCAAATGCTTAAAAGATTAAAGAGAATTATATCGCTGAGAACTAGCTGTGCTTAAGTATTCTGCTTTTGCTAACTTCCCTGTTGTTTCCGAAATGGGAAGGGATAAATGCAATTACGGCGCCTTTCTATCGGGCTTGCTGCTCCTCACCCCAGCCCTGCTCGCCCTCCTAGGAGTGGGTTCGTGGAGAGTTTGATGGAGACGGGGACCCAAACACTGTGCAGATCCCCTGAACCAAGCCCATGGAGGCTCCGCAGGCTTTTCAAACCACCTCTTGTGGGGGAGGAACGGGAGGTTTTCCACCCCACGGGGGCGAGACCTGGGTAAAGGTCTTTGTCCTGTGCAATGCGGGAGCTGGGCTGGGTGGTACCGTTGGTGCTCAGTGATGCTAAAGCCACTGCAGGACCCGCAAGAGTCTGTATTTTGGGGTGGGTGGCCTTGCTGGTCTTTCTGCAGGAAGGGGAGGTGGATGAGGATGGTGGCTTGCGCGGCACCAGCCATTATGAGCTTCCACCTTGAGGGCGAAGCAGCACAGTTAAATCTCTCAGGACGAGGTGTTTGCTATCAGGGGCATCTGCTCATCTCTGTTTGCTATCTCCGTGTCACCCAGAGCTTGCAGAGCTCCCTCAAAACCCCCCTCTCTTCTCCTTTCCAGGCTGGGAGGTCCTGCCCCATCCCGTTGGCCCTCTCAAGCACGCCCATGGATTTGCCGTCCCTGCCTGCACCCCGGTGCAAGCCAGGCAGGGGAGCTGCCGCGCAGTTGTCACCTTCCCCTGCACCTTTCCCAGTCCCCTTCGGTGCGGGAGGGACCGGAGCAGACGCAGAGCTCAAGGTATGAGCAACCCCGGGTCCACACTGCATGACCCAGATGTTCATCTGTCCCTCTCCAGCACTGCAGAAGTCCCCACGATGGCCCTTGGAGCTCCTTCCCGAGCGGTAACAGCTCCTTGAAACCCATCGCTGCGCATGCAGAGCCAGAGGGTGAAGTGTTGGGACTAAGTCGCAGCGGCGAGGAGGTGGAAAGCTGCTGCGGCAGTGGAGCCTCTCACAAGTGTCCTACCCGGTGTGCTGGGGATGGAGCGGTGTCCCTGTCTCAAGGAGCAGGCATGGGAGGCCGGTGGAGTGCCACTTGACTGCTAAAACACCCATCCCTGGAGGGAACGGCAGGCAGCCGGGGCTGGAGATCGCTCCAGCAATCGCCGGTTTCCTTGGTGACAGCCGGGATCTCTCTGCTTGCACAAGAGCTTGAGCTTGACGGATGGAGAGGAGCCTCTTTCTCTGGCTATCACACTGTGTTATTTGGCACAGGGTTTCAAAGGTCCTCGTTGTTGAGCGGCTGGGTGACGGCACAGCCCCCCCAGCCCCGTCCGCCTTCCCCGGGATGAAGGCTTCGCTCGCGGCAGCGGGCTCCTCGCTCCAGCTCCTTTCACAGTAGCTGTTGCCATCTTGTTTAATTCCAGCATTATCCGATTGCCGCAGTGGGTTCCCCTATATTAGGCAGTAAGCCAATTTGTTACTTAACCTGTAATTGCCCTTTAATATAAGCTATCTCAAAAAAGTATTTTCGGAGTGAGCCTTGCAAACGCACGTTACGCTCCCAGCACCAGCCCCCTGTGTTCTTTGGGAGGGGGGTCTCGGGGGGACTTGGCACCCGCTCTGCTACTTCTAGTTGCTGATGCTTTATCACAGCCCTTCGGAGTTCGCTGGATTGAAAAGCTGACTCCTTCCCAGCAATTTACTCCGGGCGCGATTTGTGGCTGATTTGTGGATTTCAGCCCTGGGAAACCCAAGAATCTTCTAACTTTTTGGTTTGCGGAACGCAAGGGGGAAGAGCTCACCTGGAATAACGGCACGAATAATGTCCAGCAGTGTGACTACAGCTGCCAATGGCTGCTGGCAGACTCCCCTTTTAATAACTCCGATTTTACAAATGAAATGCTGATAACACGCTTTGCTATCACCCCGCGCTAGCTCCCTGCTGCAGTTGTAGGGGAAGGGGGGAAGGTACTCAATCTCCATCTCAACTCATTAATTTTAAAAAGTTGGCCAGTATTTGCAAAATGTTAAGCATATAAAAATTAATGTTGACAAATCTTTGAGGAATAGAATGAAACAAAAGAAATCAATTAAGGAAACAGCCCGCGGATATATTTTATAATCTAAATTGTGCTCAGCCTTGCAATAGAAGTTACCAGCAAACCCTGGTGCCGAATGGAAATCTTGGGAGGGGAAGTTGGGGCTCAGGATGGAATTTAATATTTGCTGAAACCACCTAAAACGGTGATGAGTGTCAGCGCGCGTCTCCTCGAGGGCTGGTCACCAGCTCGAGCAATGGGAAGCGCTGTGGTGGACGTAGTGGGCTCGGCACGTGGTCTCCTACGAGGTGTCGTGATGCAAAGTGGGGGACATTTTGCATGCAGGGCCGTTTCTGGATGCCCGCAGCCCCCCCGTTTGCACGGTTTCGCTATTTGCCCTGTGCACCCATGTTCTCGCGCGTTTGACGGGGTTAAAGGAGGGTGTCCAAGAGCCGTCTCTATAGAGCTGCCATTTAGGGCAACTCACAGCCTCGGGTCCCTCTCCAGGGGAAGAAGGACGCCCCAGCTCCCCTTGCCCTGCTCTCCAGGCACCAGGCCATGCCCTGGCGAGGCGCAAGGCCACCCAGGTCACTCCCCCCCACGTTTCCAGGGCTGTTCCCACCCTCCTTCCTGAGCTCTGGCTCAGAACGTGCACCAAAGTCCCAACTTCTCCCCTATTCCCTTGGGTTGCCCTTTGCCAGAAGTAAAGGAGATTTGGAAATTCCAGCCGACCGCCCCCCCCCTTGGAGGGCTTGGGGGTTTTAATCACCCTCTGCATCTCCAGACTCATCTGCTTTGACCCAGGAGCCGCAGAGACCGCAGAGCTGGCTGAACGATGCGAGCTGCAAAGTGGTGAGCGTGCGGACGGGGGGCTCAGCGCCGAGCACCACGACTATGTGCATCTCCATCCTTGATTCATCCTGAGCCCACCGTGGGCAGGGCAGGACCTCGGCACGTGCCCCCTTTGTTTTCCTGCACCATCCCTATCCCGAGGCTGTGCCCAGGGCTCCGGGAGCAGGGGCCGGAGAGGGGACCCCAAGCACCAGCTCATCCTCCACCGTGACCCATCCCTGCCGAGGTCCTTGTTTAACCGAGGGACAGTGCTCCTCTGCTATCAATGAGTCACTTCTGCTTAGGACAGCAGTATAAATTAATTTGGATGTCTGTGTGATCCTATCAGTGTTATCTCAGGCTCTGCATTTTAAGGCTTCTGTGGCCTTCAGGGTAAATAAGTGTTTTCTCTGGATGACATATGAACCTAGAGGAGAAGGGTAAGTTGTCTTGGCCGGCTCTGGCACAGTAGGGTTTTCACCACCAGTTGTCTAACTGGACTAATGCTTTCTTACATGCAGGGAGGCAATGAAGGAAGCACCCCAAACCAGCACCCTGCTGGGGAGATCCCCCTCTCCCTTTCCCAAGCTGGCCGAGCTGCCCGTGACCCTGTGCAAATGCACAGCTCCGGCAAGGCGATGCGCTCGGCCAACAGCCACCTCTCTTCCCTGGTGTTTTCTCCCCTTTTCCAAAGAAAAATTATTCTATTGACCATTTTTTCTCAGGTATTTTGTTTCTCTGAAGATTTAGAAAGGCCCGTAAGAAATTCAGAAGTCCATATGGAAAATAGGGCTGAAGAAGGGAGATCTCCATCCTGGGGAAGGGTAAAGGAAAGATCTGCCAAAGGGTGTCTGTAGCATTCACTTAATTTTATTACTTTAAGTGGCTTTATTACCTTCATTTCACTTTCTGTTGCATTCCAGCACTTATTTAATAAACCCTTCTCTGGTTTTAAATAGCAGTTTAGTTTTTATGGTAATGCTAAACTTAATCAGATGCTCAAATTAGCTTGAAATTAATTATATTGACAGCAATAACCCTTAGTTCCCTCTTCACGTCCTGTGTACAGATCTCCTTCAAGACTGTATTAAATGCCATTTAGACACAGAAATTAGTTGCAGCCCAGTTCCCCACTGACGAGGGCTCATCCCACCAGCAGTGCTGGTGGCTGCTGGGACCGTCCCCAGTGCCCTGAGTGTAGAAGGCAGAGACCAGAAAATTGCAACGCGAACAACATTGATTTGGGATTGATGCATCTTTGTCTTAAACCAACAAAACCTGAGCTTCCCCTAAGCATCGCCTCTTGGGGTTTTGGGGCAGCCCGAAGGCACCACCTTGCTATGGGGGAAAAGAAAGCGTGGAGGAGCAGCTGGAGGTCCCTGGGCTGCCTTCAGGAACACCCTGCAGCTCCCCGACCTACAGCTTTTTCTCAGGGGGGACTGACCCATGAGGTCTGGCAGGGCAGAGGATGGGGGACGACTATGCCAGGACCACCCAGCGTCACCCTGGCCCCCTCCCAGCTGGCCCCACCGAGCCCCGTGGCAGCTTGGGGGGGACATGGGCTGCACCCCACTGCCCGGGCGCTGGGCACCCATGCCACCCTGGGCTCGGGGCACCCCTCGATGCCTCTCAGAGCAGCATCCCGCAGCAGCGCAGAGCCACGGGAAAACAACCTGGGCCCTTCCCGTGTGGAAGGACGCCAGGAGAGACGACACTTCTCTGCCCCGGAGCGCTTTCACCCGGCTGGTGGCTTTTCACCATTTCTGTTTGAAAGCGTGTCAATGCTTTGTAGGGGGGAAAAACCCTCTAAGACAGTTTTTCCTGCTTGCCTGATGGAGCCCGCTCCTAGCCCAGAGCTGGCGGGCTCTGGTTGCATTGTGTTTAAGGCAGCGTTATAAGCCGGGTGAGCTGGAGATCTCTCCGACGACTTGGCTTGGGGCCCTGGACCTCCAGGCTGGCCCCAGCTCCCCCGAGCGCTCCCCATCCCTGGGGGAGCTCCACCATGGAGGTGACCCAAAGAAGCAGAGCCCAGGGCTCACCATGCCGGGGGAGGGCAGGCGGGGGGCTGCAGACCCTCCTTGATGGCCACCAGGGCTGGGAGGGCTCTGGCGAGGCCGTGGCTGGACCCGCTGGATGTGGGGAGATGCCGTGCCTTTGCTCTCCAGGGTTTCTCTTGGAGCTGCCAGTAAATGTCGCCGCGTGCTCTCCCATCTGCGCGAGAGCCTGGCTGGATCCAGCCCCTCCAGCGGCGGCTGCTATTGATAATTGCTGTGCGTTGGTGGAAAGCCATTTGTTATTGACGCCAGTTTAGAGGTCTTGTTAGCTTAGCATGCCTCATTGCTCTAAAAAAGGAGAAGTTCCCACCTTTAACCCGTGCCGGGCTGGCAGCCTGGCACGCTGGCCCGGCGCGGCGGCTCTCTCCCGCGGGAGCATCGCCCGCTGCTCCGCCGCGGTGTGACCTTTCGCTGAGCCGCCCTGCGCGTCCCGGAGCGCACAAGGTGTTAAACTGCATTAATGAGACTGATGTGATAAACCCTGCCAGCGCGGAGCAAGGCTGCGCCACTCCGCTTGCTCGCCCTGAAGTCTGATGTGATTTTGCAGTTAAATCGCCAGAAGAGTTTGTAATATTAACGCATGGTTCATTGCCAGCGAAATTCAGGCTAGGTATACACTTCACTGGAGAGTGAAGACAGCCTGATTCATAGAGGATTCCTGCTAAATCTGCTGTGGGTTCCCAGGGACCTGGAAAATGCATTATGGTAAAAATCAACATGACCTTCTGCGAGCACCGCGCGGAGCCTGGATCCGTGCTGCGGACGCTGCAGCAATACTTGGCGCGGCAGCAGTCTCCCCCCATTGTTTGCATTCTGGCTGGATGATAGAAAAGTAATCAAATTAGAATTAAAAAACACAAATCGAGCGACATCCACAGCCTCTGTTTAACTTAGGCCATACACGTTATCGTGCGCAGGCGTACGCAAGCCCCCGTGCAATTGCCATGCTAAAGCTCGCTTCGCTTTTGGTTGGCTCCAAGGCAGAATAATATGGGGGCTGTAATGTAAGTTGTTTTTCCTTTTGGAATGAATAACTCTTGCGGTAAAGCTGACATGAAGCATAAATTTGTTAAATTACATAAACATTATTGCGACCCATAAAATTCAATGAATCCTCGTCGCCTGTTTACTCATGGCTGGCTTTACTGTTTGCACAATGTAATTTAACGTGTCAATTTGCTCTCAAATAAAAAACATCTGGCCTTTTGACATGCCAAAAAAACTGCGGAGATGATCTGAGAACAGAGCTAAAAGCCCGGGCTTTGCATAGCAGTTAGCAAGGGGTTCTTAAAAGGGAGCCGGTGTCATCCAGATCAATTGATGGCCTCTTGGCAAACCTGCTTCTGCAAGCCCGGCAAGATTAGTGAATTTTATCCTAATTAAAATTAAGAAAAGCCACGGAAGGCTGGCACACGCTTTGCAATGACATCTCCTGCCAATATGGACATCCATTCTATTGGATTTTTAAACAATCTTATTATTTTGTAATCATGAATAACAAGAAGAAAATTATACTTTTATAAGAGATTTGTATGCTGGACGAGCTACGGCGGCCTGGTAAATTAATTCACCTCCCTAAGCCCCTTAGCTCAAGATTCGCCTTGAAAACCTCAGACTTTGGTAGCCGGGCTCATCGGAATGTCCACGTACAGACAGCTACATGCTAAGAAAGACCCGTAAATCTCGGCTTAACCCCTAATAAGCGGTAATGCCTATCGCTCCCCCAGGCAGCACACGGAAGACGCTGACCTAAATAACAGAGTTTAGAAGCCACATGTGGCAGGAATCCTCCTGCGCAGCCGTACCCCCGGCGGCGGCTCCCGCTGACGGATTGAGACGTCCGCGATTTGCATGGGAGATGGTTTGTGTCATTACAGACTCCCCAAGAAAGGCAATTGGTTGCAAAGACCAGAGAGGCCACATCCCGTAGGAGCCATCGGGGGGCGGGGGGGGGGTGCACGGCGTTTCTGAGTCCTGGTTGCATCTCCCGGGCAGAAAGCCTGGCTGGGAAGGGGAAAGCACGAGCCCCCCTTGCCCATCACCTGCCCCCATGGGCGGTTCCAGGCACTGGCGCCCAACAAGCAGCCCAGGGTGGGACGTCAGCGTGTGGGGCAATTACGAACCCTCTGGAAAAATCAGAGCAGATCCCCGCTCTGAAATCAGGGGGTTACAGGGAGTTCAGGCATTGTTTTAATTAAGGGAGAAACATCCCTTCCCTAAGGAAACACCGAAATCACGTTACGGCCCATCGGAAGGTTTTCCCGTCTTGTCAGTGAGGGTTAGACACATTTGGGCGCAAATAATTTGTGATTTCTTTCCACCCGCCGGCGTAACACACAATATTTGCTTTTAAAGGGTACGGGGCTGGTGGTGGTTTCGCTCTAATCAAGTTCTTGGCATTTTGTACAGGCTTCTAATGGGACTCAAGTAGTTGCACATTTTCTGTAATTGGACTCGAGTAATTGCCCATTTCTCTAAATGATTAATGAACGGAATTTAAAAGTTCGAAAAAAAAAAGTCGCCTGCTACAGCGCAGAGAATGTAACGTCAGCGGGGCCGGGGGGGGGGGAGGCTCTTACAGGCGTGTTCGTGGGCTGGTGGCTATGGGGCTGACACCCAAGGGCCCCCGTGCCGTGGCTGGCGAAGGGCTGTTCCGCAGCCCCCCCCAAGCGGTGTAAAGCACAAAGCTTAGGGGGGGATTAGCGGCTCGGGATATTATAGAGATAACATGTGGCAAAGGTGACTTTGGCCAAGTTGCAGTTTATCCTTCCTCAGAGGAGATAACAAGAAAGGACTAAATCCCAGCGCATGGATTTCTGCGGGGTTTTTACGGCGTAGCTATCACTTTCTGCTTTTTTCCCGTCCCGCGAGCTTGTGGGCGGATGACTCCTCTCCCTCTGCACTTATTTTCCGTAAAGGACGGCATTCGATGGGCTCGTTCGAAACATATGGTGCAAATCACTTGCTTTGGAAGTCGTCTCAGGAGGAAGGGAAAAAAAAAAAAAAGGAGCTGTGGATACCCATATGTAAAACCTGACTGCAAACATGACAGGGGGACGGCTGATTCTGCCTGCTGGAGCTTCCAGTCTGGAAATACTTACGCCTCCGATGACATTTGCTGCGCTGCGTGGAAAGATCCGCCGCTTCCCGGGGTCTGCAGCCTGCGGACAGATGTGGATGGAGAGGGGTGGGCCTGGGCATGGGTGAATTTCCAAGGGGACAAGTGCACCCATCTGCACCCAGTGCTCGGCCCCTGCACCCAGTGCTTGGCTCCTGCACCCATCTGCACCCAGTGCTCAGCCCCTGCACCCATCTGCACCCACTTGGCCCCTGCACCCATCTGCACCCAGTGCTCAGCCCCTGCACCCATCTGCACCCACTTGGCCCCTGCACCCATCTGCACCCAGTGCTCAGCCCCTGCACCCATCTCAGCCCTGCACCCATCTGCACCCACTTGGCCCCTGCACACCCAGCCAGGCTGCTGGCAGCTGCAGGGGTGCCCGCAGCATTTTGGCCTTTAGTGCAGAGGTTTTGGTGAAAGGGCCGGGGTGATGCGGGCAGGTGGGGGCGCGGGGGTGACTGCCCACCCAAACTGGGGCAGAGCAGAGCTATGTGGCCGGGGCTTGGGGAATTTTACCAACCCAGCGCAGATGCCTGTGCAGAAAAGCTGGGAGCACCAGCCCTTGCAGGGCACAGCACAGGCCAGCAAGGCTGGGCACCAGGATGTGCAACCAAATGCAACCGAGACAGCAAAGAATATGGTTTTTCCCTCCATCATTTCAGCAAAATTTCAATTTGAATTGATTTCAATGTTTCAGTTTGCTAATGAGGATGAAAAATCACTTCCCAAGAGAAAAATCCATGCTTTTCCCCACGGCACAAACCCTGCCGGCGCGTGGTGCGTGCCCTGCGCTATGCCCCGTGCTGCCGGCCACCCACGCGGCCCCAGCCCTCGCCCCCGCAGGCCTGGGGTGGCCAAGCACCGCTGGGCTCGGCTGCCGTCGGGGGCTCTGAAATAAGCAGCAGTCATGCAAGGAGCCCGCTGCCGGGCCAGCGCAGCGCTCGCCGCCGGCTCCGCGACCACCCCGTCTCTCACCTCCTCCTCGCCTTGTGTTCACGCCACCGCCGCCGCGTTCTCGCCACCTTTGGGCGCACCGCGCCGAGATGCCCGGCCGGGCGCAGGGAGGATGTGGTCACCCCGCCAGCCGCCCCTTCGCGCTGCATTAAATAAAACTCATCCTGCCCCCAGGGCGGGGGTTCAAAGTCAAAGCCAGCTCAGGAGCAGCCAGGCCGAGTGACTTGGGGGGGACGCTCGCCGCGGGAGCGCAGCTGGGACGGGGAGCTCGGGGCAAGCGCCCGCTCCCCGGGGACTGCAGCGCAGGTCACGGTCACCATCACCCTCCCGGGGAGAAAAGGGGCACCCTTGCTGCTACAAACCCAGCAGGAACCCGTGGCTTTGGGTGGCAAACTGGAAGCATTTGGGGTAGGAGATGGGCAGCGGGGGGGCAGAGGCAGCACGAGCAGCGCCGTGGGGCGCGTGGTTCCAGCCCAGCATCCGGCGGGGACTGCGGGTGCCGGCTCTGAGCTCTCCCGTCCACTGCCAAGTCTGTGACCTCCCCTGCGCTGGCTGGGAATGAGCATCGTTGTCTTGGTGTGCTGTATTTTTTGGCCACCGGCGGGTCCTGCTGGTTTCTGAGCGGCGCTCAGAGGCGCTGGCATTTTTTCTGTCTGTCAGAGCAGGAGTTGCAGCATGGGGGGGGGGGTGTCCTGCTTTTTTTCCAGACGTGCCAAGAATTACCGTTAATCAAGAGACCTTTCTGCTCCTAGGATTCAGACACTGCTGAAAAATTGTTGAAAAAAAAAAATCCGAGGTGAAAGATGATAGTTTAAATTAGAGAAAAAGTGTTTTTTGGGGAAAAAAAATGTGCTAAAGGCTTTGCTTGGCACCTGCCATGCCCGAGGGGCTGCGGGCCGGGGCTGTGCAGCCAAGCTGGAAACCGTTTTGATGTGCACAGGGGGAAAGCACCGGGCGGGCATGAGATTCTGCACCTCGGACACGGGGACGTGAGTTTGAGGTCTGCAGCCCCGTCCTTGGCTCTCCCACCCCGGATCCTGCGGGAAGAGGCGTGGGGATCCATGAGGGCTGCAGGGTGGGCTGGGTGTCCTGGTTTAAAATGAAGCTGATCTGATTTAGTAGGGGGTTGGCTGCTTCCCGGCAGCGTAACCAGGCAATAACCCTGAAGCACTGGGAATTTTTTAAATGCCAATGCGCACGAAGCCGATAACCTTGGACTGCTGCTGCTCTGTGCGTGCGAAGAGCCGGAGCTGCCCATCGCCAGCCCCGGCTCCAGGCTCCTAATTAAAGCTGGGGCCCCGCCGATCGCCCCTCACTCTAAACACCGGCGCTTGATGGATGGCCTGTTGCTTCACCCCAGGGATGCCAAATCAAAGGAGGTCAGAGGAGGTGCGTGGGGAGCGGCGTGCCGAGCCGCTGGGGACGGGGCTGAGCTGATAATGAGCCCCGCACCCAGACTAAACACGGCGAGGGGCGGCGGGCCCCGTCCCCTGGTGATCCCCCGTGGGGATCGCTGCCGTGCCCGGGCGCGTCGGCACACGCCGGTGCACGGGGCTGGTGGGCACGGCCGGGCAGCGCTTGGCGGGGGATCTGCTTGGCCAGTGCTGATGGTCCCGAGCGGCGTCACGACGTGTCGCAGGCGTCGCGGGCTCCTCCCGCCGGGTGACAGTCCCCCCTCGGCGCTGCCGTCCCGTCAGGAATGATGTCATTCCCACGCTGGCTTTGGCACCAGCCGCTTGGCCACGGCTGCTGGCCCGGGGACAGAGAGAGGATGGTCCGGGCAGGCGGGGATGGCCAGATGGGATCGCAGGGAGGGAGGGGAGGTGCAGCTTTCCCGTCCTTTCCCCCTTCCTGCTCCAAATCAGCATCCCACCAGATCCTCCTGTGCTTGAGCCGCACCGGGGCAGCAGCAAACGGCCGCTTGAAGTCTCCACCAAGCCTCGCAGCAAGCCCCGGGAGGCCTCGGCGTGGTGCAGGTCCCCCTGCATCACCCTGTGGGGAGGGCAGGAGAAGCCCCCCCCCGCCCACGCCTGCCCAGTGGCCCCCTGCCCCCAGGAGATGGGCGTTTTCCAGTGCTCCGGACTGGGAGCAGCACCGTGCCCCATGGCCGGGGCGGGAAGCACCTGTGCAGTGGGGAGTCTTGGGGAGAGAAAACTGCACTGAAATATCTGTCCTGGTGTGAGCTGGCAAAACCAAATAAGAGTGAAGCAGCAGCAAAATAGGATTTATAACACCCTCAGCTTTACTCTCCAATTTCAGCTTTGAAGATGAATGTTTGCTGCACTGTTATTCATTTATACGTTATTTTTCCCATCTCCTGAGAGACACCGTGCTTCCCAACACACACACACACAAAATGCATTTACTTCTATTTCTAAAAACCATATCAGTTCTGCCTTAAAAGTACACGCTCATAAGCGTCCCTCTCTATCCTCGTGTGAAGACCCAGCCACGAAGACACAATCTTTGCGACGCGGCTTCAAGCCAGGTGAGTAATTGCTCTGGAGGCCCCGCAGCCACGGAGTTAGGGCGAAGTTTTGCAAGATGGGTGCTCAGGTGGTGGTGGCTCCCTGGGTGCCAGCCCCCCGGGCGCTGGGGACAGGGACGCGCTGGGCCAGGGACACCAGCCCCGCCGTGGCACGAGGACCACGCCGCCGCACAAACTCGGCCGTCGACACGCCGTGTGAGATGGCCGCCTCAGATCCCGGGGTGATAAAATGTGTGTCATGTTGTGTTGCAAAAGGAACAACGCATGCAAATGAGTTGGCGAGGGTTTTATTATTAAAGGGAAGATTGATGGTTCAGCTATCTGGTGTGGGAAAAGCTAGTGTCCTTATTAAATGTAATTATCTGCAGCGTTAATAAAAGCCTGCCGAATTCCCCGGGTCAGGCTGCCCTCGGCTTTCACTGTGCTCACAATTGTTAATAAGCAGCGGCTGGAAGAGCCTGCGGAGGAGCATGGAGGAGATGCCCACCGCACCGAGCGCTTGCTAATTGCCGGTCAAGGACGAGCCCGGGGTCTATCCGGGCGGCTGTTCACCGGCTGTGCGGGACAGGGCGCCTCGCCGTGCCCTGGGCTGCCAAGAGGAGCTGGAGGAACGCGGCTCTGCTCAGCGCCCCGAGGCCAGGGGGACACGGCTCCATCCAGGCGGCCTCTGGGAAAAACCCCCCCTCCCACAGAAAGGCTTTTCCCAAGGGGTGTTTTCGGGAACAGGTCACCCTCCGGCCCTTGCGTCAGGATCCTTCGGCTGGAGGAGGGCGCTGGGCTGCTCCCCCTGCCCGTCTCGCCCCGGGATGGTGCTGGTGCAACAGCGACGCCGCCGATGACCTCAAAGGGACGAGAACGAAAGCCGGGCTGCGCAGAGGGGGAGGCGCCGTCCCAGATGAGATGCTTCGGAGCGCTTTGATCTGCTATTGTTTTAATTAACGCGCCTAATACGAATGTGAGAGTCTGGATAAAGGGTACCTGGATGGACAATGAAATGAGCGTTCCCGTTGGAGGTGGGAGCCAGGCTCCCGGCCGGGCTTGGAAACTTCCCAGCAGCTTCAGCGCGGGCTTGGCTTTCCTGGGAAAGCTCCGGGAGCAGGGAGCAAGCAGAGATAGAGGTTTCTGCTGCCTGGTGGGAAAACAAATACCCTTTTCCAGCTTTCCCTAAAGCAGCACAAAGCAATGCAGTCTCCCTGGCTTTTAGGAGGTGCTTCCAACCTGATCTCTTACCGCCTCCACCAGCTGGGGAAAACCTCCAAGAAGAGAAAATGACCCTTGCTGGGGGGCGGGCGGTCGAGGCGCTGCCACGCCGTGCGTACAGCACAGGGGCGATTAAAGGGTTATTCCCCTTGGCTCCCCTGATGGGGTTTTTTCAAGCAAGGGCAGGTCAGAGGGGAGAGGCTGAGCGGGGTCCCCTGCCCGCGACCGGAGCCTGGGGTTTCGCCGGGAGCTGCTGGCGCCCAGGCAGTGGGAGCAGCGGGGGGAGCCCGTGCGTGGGTGCATCTCCAGGGATGCACTGGGCTTTTCCATCGAGAGCTGGCTGGGGCAGGGGACCTCCACGGCACCTCCAAGGGTCTGAGCCGGAGAGGAGCTGAGCTGAGCAGCGGGTCTGCACGTTGAGGATAAACAGAGTGGTTGTGCCTGCCCGTAGCAATGATCCTCCTAAGGAAATCAGCGGCGCCGGCAGCGAGCGGCGGGGCAAGCGGGGAGGGAGCCAGGTGAGGCACGGCCTCACTGCGAGCCTTCCCCCCGGAGGAGCAGCTGATGGCTCCGGGTCCCCGCTCTGCTTAATCGGGCGGGCAAAAGAAAAGGCACGAGCCATCCATCGTGCTGGAGCACGGGGGTCCGGGGGAGCAGTTCGTACCCCAGATCGCAGAGCGGCCTCAGACCGAGGCAATTTCCTCGCATCAGATCCAGAGAAATTGCTCTTCGCAGCCAAAGTCTTCATTTTAAAGGATGGGGAGGATGCAGCTGGGCCCAAGGAGGGGCCACGAAGCTGCAAATGCAGGCAGAACCTGCAAACCTCGCCTCCACCGGCGGCAAAGCACGGGCTGGAACAGCGAGGGGTGCTCGCTGGCCAGGGGGCTGTAGAAACCGAGAAGCCCCCGCGTGCTCGCCGTCCATCACCACAGCCAGTTTGTGATTCCCTGGGGCTTCTCCCTGCAAAAAAGGGGGATGCCCAGAGGGATGCCCAGCTCCCCCCGGCCAGGAGCTGGGGAGAGGGGAGCGGGGTGTGCCCGGCCACTTGGGAGGCACCGGGAGTCACGCGCCTCGCTCTGGCTGACTCAGATTGATTGCTCTGATGGAATAATTGCCATTAAAAGTCACCTTCTGGATGTACAGCTGGGCTGGTTGTGCTGCTGGGGCGGGCAGAGGGACAGCAGCACCCCTGTCGCCCCGTCCCCCACCCCACGCTCAGCCCTGATGCTTCTGAGATCGTGGGATTGAAGCTGGGCTGCCGGCCGGCGAGGCGGCACGCGTGCCTGGGTTTTGAGCCGACCTGCAAGACCTCCAGATCTGCAGGCAGCGTTTTCTGATCTGAGCCCAGCTATTTTCTTCGGTGGTAAATAACAGAGCACCAAAGCGGCTGCTGTGCCACGGGCTGGGGGCGGGCAGGTCCCACGGGCGGGCTGGGGATTTCAGCTGGAGAAGGGTTGGGGTTTTTTTTCAGTTTTGCCTGACCGAGGAATAAATAGAGGGAATTTTCCCCCTGATGCGCCTGTAAGTAATTTCAAGTTGGGAAGCTATCATTTTTCTAATGGCAACATTCACTGTAAATTCATGGGGATGTCATCAGAGCCGTAGGACTCGGTCCAGCTCCCATCAAAGCCTGGGGAAATGGCTTTCTGCTTCCCGCAGACCTCACCAGGGGCTGGATTTGTCTGTCGTGCGGCCGTTCCAAAACATGGGGTGAATTCAGGGTGCTCCATAAATAATTACCATTAACAGCGAGGACTGGCATGTGCTTCCCTAGGCCCTCCCTGCCTGCCAGAGCCATTAACCTGCCTTGGTTTTCCAGCATCGCTCTGCAGACAGGATGGCACCCGAGGCGACCAGCGAGTCCCCGCGCCGGCCATGCTGCGTGCTGGCACGGCAGGGCACGGCCTCGCCGAAGCAGAAGCTTTTCTCCCCCCAGAAACGGAGATGCCGGGTGGCTTTCCAAAACCACTGCTCCCAGAAACACCCCGATCCGTAGTGACCTCGCCTGTCTCTCCTCGATCACTCCCGTGAGAAACCCCCTCGGTCCCCGAGCCTGGTGCCCCCCGGCTGCACAAACCTTCTTCCTAGCGGGGGCAAGGGTCCCCATTTTACACCCGGCTGGGGTTTTGGGACGGGCAGGCTTGGCAGGAGCCGCAGAGACAAGGCACTGTGGCTTTAACCCATCCTCTCCCAGGGCGCTGGGGTGCTTGGGAAGCGCTGCGGACAAGCCGCAGGCAGCGGGAGGGAGGATGCTGAGCTGCCTTCATCCCAGTGCGGCGGCCACCAGCCCCATGTCGGCTGTGGCAGCTCAAGCTGTTGGCAGGGAGCGCTGGGCTGAGCTAATGGTTATAAAAAAAAAAAAATACCAAACCCATTCCTTCTGGCATCTTCACCCCCTGCAGATCAGGAAGGAAAGCTGATTTTTTTTTTTTTTGCTATTTCATTTACTACAGGCTGCAAGATTACTGTACAGGGCTGCCTCCCCTGTCCTCCAGCTAGTTAGAGCGCAATCCTGCTTAAATTGTCTTTTTGATAACTGTTCTGGCTGCAAGAGCAGAGGTTTCTGTGGGGAATTCACACAGGGCTGCCTTCCACTTCCCCCATCCTTCATACTGCAATATTACTCTTTACCTAGCAGAAGATATTCCTAATCGGCTTCACAAAAAGCAATAAAGCCTTTTCAACACTTCATTGGCTTTGACATTTAAGGCACGCAGCAGGCAGGAGCGCAGGGGGAGGAAGGTGCTCCCCGGCCGGAGCCGGGCGGAGGGAGGTGGGTGCCACCGTGGGGGTCCGCAGCATCCCGCAGCACCCCAGGGACCCCGGGCAGCCCCATCCCGCACCGGTCTGGATGCATCCCTGGGCAGTGCCCGTGGGTTTTCCAGGTAGCTGCAGGTCCTTCCGTTCCTCCCACCGCTCCATAACCCATGCCCGGCTCTTCCCCACCTCGGAAGCTCTCCGCTTTGCGGGCTGCAGCGCTCCTGCCCCAGCTGTAATGGCTTGGTTTTATTTGCCCGCAACTGCAGAGGCTAACCATTGCCTACAAGCCCTGGGAGGATTTCAGCCGGAGTAGGAGTAGCGTGCTGAGCATCCTGGCACGATGCCTTCCCTCCTATAAAGCGTCATGTTTCCAAATGGGTAATTACTGCACTGGGATTTATGCAGTACTTCCTCTAAGTGGTTGTGTGGGCTGCCATTCCTCGATGAATTAAAAAAGAAAAAAAATAGGGGGAAAAAAAAAAAGGCAAGGGGAAAAAAAAAAAAAAAAGGAGCCGACTCCAGTGGTGGTAGCGAGGGGAGGGCAGAAATGAGATCAGCTCGCTCTGCCCTTACCTGGCAATAATGGGAAAATGCTCTTTCAATTGAGCTGTTCCATTCTTTTGCCCTGAGCTATGAGAAGTAGATTGGATGAAAATTATCAGGCTCCCTGTCTAGAATAAATATTCTTGAAATGGAGCAAGTCATAAATAAGCGAGCAGCAATATCCTGGGTTATGAAGATATAATTTCTATCTTTAATAGCTGAGTAGGCCCCGGGGACTGTCTGGAAGTGGCCTGCCTGGCCCCAGTATTGATGAGGGGAAAAACACAAACAAGTGAAAAAAAAGCTTTTGTTTCTTTAACCCTGGAATTATTGATATTGGAGGGAAATAACGGCGCGCGGGGGCTGAACCCTGCGCCCCTCCCCGCTGCGGAGAGCGGCCAGCCGCTCCGGCGGGATGAGCCAGGGCTCAGCCCCCGGTTTGCCAGCTCGGGAAAGCCGCCCCCAGCTCCCACCAAAGCCCCATGGCCACTGGTGGCCCCGTGGCTGCGTCCCGGCCGGTGGCAGCCCCGTGGCGGGGATGTGGCTGCTGGGAGGGGACGGGGACCTCGCGCAGCGGCTGGGATGATCCCCACCTTCAAACGGGGAAGGGGGGGGGAGAGAATCCCATCAACCACGTGGATTGATTTATTTGCGTGGATTTATTTGCAGAGCTGCTGGCAGCCCAGCCGCTGGAAACTGCAAGGTGGGACGATCATTAATAAGAGTCGCCTGGATGAAGCTCCAATTTTGATGGGATTAGTCTTAATGGGTTTATTTTTAAAAGCCATTTAATTACTAATCAGCTCTCCCTGACAAGCTAATACCTGCCAGTGCTGTTTACAGCGCTCTGTTCGGGGGCTTTAGCGGCTGGGATGGCTCCTTAGAGCTTCTTAAACCCCGCCTGCCCGGTCTGATGGCCGGGCATCGCTCGGAGCGCTGGGCTGGGCAGGCAGGATGGATCTGAGCCCCGTACAGGGTCCCGCTGCTGGCCGGGGAGGTCAAACGCTGCGCAGGCTCGGCGGGGAAAATTGGCACAATCCTGCGCTTTTACAGCAAGGAAAAAAAAAAGATTGGAAAAAAACAAGATTGGAAAAAAAACATTAATAACAAAAGAGCTGTGCCTTGTTTCTGTGTTACCTGGTGTAACTGTGTGCGGTGGCGTTTGGGGGATGTCCCAGGTGGTGCCTGGGGATGCTGATGGATGTAATTTGGGGGGTGGGGGGGTTGCTCGCCCCTGCGGCAGCGGCGGGCACTGGTGTTCCCAGCCATGGTGCTCCCGACCCCGGTGCTCCCCACCCCAGCCAACCCCAACCCCTTAATTTATAACACAACAGAAGCCATTCCTTAATCTTTTAATTATATGGAGTAACATGGATGAAATAACTCCTTTCGTTTCTGGGCCACTGACATGATTAAGAACTGAAGTCTGCTGTTTTGGAAAGAAAACGGTGTAAATTGCCCATCATGTGAGATCTGCATCACCTTCCACTGAAACCCCGAGTGAGAGGTCGCCGCGAATCCATCACCCAAGCCTTGCTAGGGGAAGATTACACCATCATTAAATTATATGTTTTTTTTTAAAAAAAACCCCGACATGCTGATCTGTTTCGTAACAGTAAATATGTGATTTACATTTAATTCTGAGTAACCTTTCCATGATCAGTGAGGTGTGAAGGAATTTAATGACACAAAGCTACATTTATGAAGAGACCATTCATATTCATTAGGCTTACGCATTAACAACCCTGCCAGTGACATCTCTCCAGCATGGGCTTTATTGCCGCAGTTGATGGGGGCCAGGAGCCGAGCGAGCTGCGGCACCCCAACAGACCCACCGCCCGTATTGTCCGAAAAAAGAAAGAAATGAAAACAGGGCTTGACATTGGACGTTCCCAGGTTTGGCAGGGGAAGGGCTGGGCCCGTCCTTCTGGTTTAGAGGAGAGATTTGGGGTGAGAAAGGGAAGCCTAGAGAGGCATATCTTCATTATCCTCGCAATGTTTGGAAAGGAGGATGCACTGAGGAGGCAAAGGTGCTGCTGATCATCTTCTCTAAAGCGTCCAAAAAATGACCGGGCAAAGGAAAACCCATCCTGGGGTGGCACCGCTGCTGTGGAGAGCACAGCTCCAGCTTCTGGGTGGGCAATCTTTGGGACTCGGCCCTGGCATCCCAAATAACGGAGCTGAAAAAAACCCAAGCTCAAGACCCAGGGTTTGCCATGCTGGTTCTCTCCTATATTCTTCATTTCTGGGTTTGCTGCTGGTTTCATGGATGCAGGGCAGAGAGGGGCTGGCAAGGCTTGCGGAGGTCCCCGAGATGTCCCCGGGGAGCCCCCCTGCCAGGCAGGGTGGACGCTGCCCACTGTGGGTACAGCAGGATCTCTGCTCTCAAAAGCCCCCCGTGCCAGCGGCTCCACATGCGCAGGGGTTACCTGCCCCGGTCCAAGCCCACGCTTCCCCACCACAATGCTTCCGGGGATGGGAACGCCATGGATAAGGCATGGAAAACCCAAGGATAATCCTTGAAAAAGAAAAAAAAAAACCCACCAACACACATCAACATCAACCCCACCAACATTGACCAACATCGTGGTTCCGTCTTCAGAAACAGATGGAACTTGGGGTCCCCCGTACGAGGGTCTGTAGGTGTTGGGAAGGTGTCAGTGGACGGTTGTGTCCAGACCAGCTTTGGGGCTCCTTCTCTGGTGGGATGATGGGGATCTCCTGGCATCCCGTAGCTGGGTCCAGGCTCACCTGTACTTAGCACATGTAAAAGATGGTGTTTGAGGAAATTAAAACATGGCTGGCATTAGAATACCTCCTGTAAGCCCCCGCCTGACGACGAAGCAAACGAACCGCAACTGTCTGCATGGAAAAATAATTGGGTGTATTAGGGTGCCCTAAGCAAATAACCAAAGCGGGGGCCCGGCACCGTCCGCGGGCAGCCCTGCCTGCTCGCCCGCTGCCCGTGGGCCTGGGGACACGCACATGGCAGCTGGGAGGGACCCGAGCAGGGGGGGACGATGGGGCACCTCTGTGGGGCTTTGGGGTGAGCCATGCCAGGGGGATGCTGGTGCTCGCCCTCCGCCGCTCAGCATGGTCCCACGCCTCCCGCAGCACAAATGCCTTAACCCGTTACAAAGCCCCCAGGCGATGGCTCTGAAGGAGGAAAGGGAAGCGGCCCATGGGCTGGGGAGAGCCCCGAGTGCCTCTGCGACCTTGGGCGCACGGTTTATTTTTCCAGCTTCTTATCTTTGTCCCAAGGGCGTCACGCGCCGCCGTCGGTGTTTCCCGTTGCGGCCGTTGAGAGCAGGCGAGCAAAACCCCAGCACCGGGGGGAGAAGCCAAGGAGCCGCCAGTGCTGCCCGTCCTCAGCTAAGCCCCCCACCCCACGTCCCCCATGGCAGGGCCACCAGCAGCCCCTGTGTCCTGGGACCAGTTTTATCCCCCCAGCTCCATCAGGGCTGGCTCGCACCCACAGGGGCTCTCACCCATCCCAAGCCTCCCGCTGCCCCACCGTGCTCCTCCTTCCCTGCAACACCTTGCTGTTTGCCTGCTACCCCACGACAATTCCCCTTCCCCTTCCTCCACTTCATTAACAGTGCTTATAGAAATATTTCCTTCTCCTTTAGGCATCTTCTTCTGCACCCTGAGCTCCCGTGGCCCCTGGGCACCCCTGGCCCCGCGGCGCTGCCGGCTGACCCCATGATCCCCATCCTCTCCCTGGATGGATGGACCAGGAACCCAGCCTAGCTACAGGATCACAATTTTCCCCCTGAACGTTGCTTAAGATCCAGTAGAAAGAATCAAACCAGCCCTTTGCAGTGTACAAATGCCCCACAAACCCCGGCTGCCTGCAGCGTGCCATCCCGCCGCCGGAACAGAGCAGGGCACGGCAAGGGGTGACCTAACACCACGGCCAGGCAAGCACTCTGTGTTTCCCAGCCAGCTTCCAAGGAAAAATGCCTCTTAAAGCAGATGACATTGTAACGTGCCCACTTTCAGAGCAGGGAGAAGCCTGTGCTGCGAATGAAACATTAATTAATTTACCAGCAGGAAGGATATAAATAACTAAATCAGATGGTGCGACTTATTCATGAGGTCCTAATGGAAGGCAATTGTTATTCCTGGCTGTGCAGGTTAATGAACACGCTCTTCTTTTCCCAGCATCACACACTAAAAATACAAGTGGGCCAAGTTGTGCCTGGGGGCACCCGCTCCCCCCCCCGCCCAGTGTCCCTCCAGTCCCGGGGTGGCCCTGGCACATGGGCCCCTCGGAGGGGATGCGCTTGGGGCTGGGGGTGCAGGGCAGGCCGTGGTATTTGGGGCAGGAAGGAGGAGCCGAGCGTGCGGGAGTGGAAGGAAGATGCTGCCCAACAGCCAGGAATTCAGCGCGTTGTGAGCAGCCCTTCCCTGGACGAGGCACAGGGAAGGCCTTGTACAGGCTGAGAACATTATTTAGAGATTAACTGCAGCGTCCCTGAGGTTTTGGCTTTACGGCACCCTTGGTTCCTCTTTAAGTTGGCGATACACTGTTCGGCTAAGGCTGGAGCAATGTAAATGGTCCCTTCGTGAATATGCATTGACCTCCCTAACGCACGCACCTTCGGCGAAGGATGCATTTGGTCAGCGCTCAGCAACCACCCAGCACTGCAGGGGTTAAAGCAAATTTTTGCTCTGCCCTAACAAACATTGCAAAATATTTCAGCCCGAGGACCAAATATTTCAGGACTGAGGGTGATAAAACGGCTGGGGAAGTACCTACAGCTCCCCGTATCGCCGAACCGCCGCGCCCCGAAATCCCGAAGCACCGAGGCAGCCCCTGCCTCCCCGCAGCTGGCACGGCGGTGCCCACATCCCCAGTCGCTGCCGGATTTGGGCAGCCGGGCCCCGCACCGTCAGGGATGCAGTCACGCATCAGCTCTGCCGTGCCGCAACGCCCAGCCTCGGCGCTGGGGAGAAGCCTGGCTCCTGCGTGAGCAGCTCGGGGGCTGCGGGTGCAGGAGGTCTGCTGGGCTCATGAAGATCCCTCCTGTTCTGCTCTTATTATGGGATGGGGTTAACTGAAAATCCCGTTGCCCTCATATCCGGGCTTTGCTTTAGCTTGCTGCCGTGGCTCAGGAGATGGTAGCAGCTCTGAACAGCCCAGCAGCAGCCTTTCAGCCTGTAATTAGTGGTGTGTGCTAATTGTGGCTGAGAGAACAAGGTGGGGGGGTCTCTGCTAACCCACGTCGAGCCCCTGGTGCGTCACAGCAAAGGTGCCCCGAGCCCAGCCGACCTCAGCAGTCCATGGGGTACCTTGCAGTCACCTGAGCACAGAGTTATCCAGCTTCAAATTCAGCTGCAAACCAGAATTGAGTCCCCTTTCCTGCGTGACAGACTGGGAGACCCCCACCAGCCGTGCTGCAGCCCAGGAAGGCCCCCCCAAGCCCCCCGCCACCAGCCATCCCGCACGAGGGCAGCCCAGGCACTGGCAGTGTTGCATGTGCCGGAGCAGCACTGGGTGTGCCAGACCGCACTGGGGGCCAGAGCAGCATTGCATGTGCCGGAGCAGCACTGGGTGTGCCAGAGCAGCACTGCATGTGCCAGAGCAGCACTGGGTGTGCTGGAGCAGCACTGGGTGTGCCAGAGCAGCACTGGGTGTGCCAGAGCAGCACTGGGTGTGCCAGAGCAGCATTGCATGTGCCAGAGCAGCACTGGGTGTGCCAGAGCAGCACTGCATGTGCCAGAGCAGCACTGGGTGTGCCAGAGCAGCATTGCATGTGCCAGAGCAGCACTGGGTGTGCCAGAGCAGCACTGCATGTGCCAGAGCAGCACTGGGTGTGCCAGAGCAGCACTGCATGTGCCGGAGCAGCACTGGGTGTGCCAGAGCAGCACTGCATGTGCCAGAGCAGCACTGGTGTGCCAGAGCAGCATTGCATGTGCCAGAGCAGCACTGCATGTGCTGGAGCAGCACTGGGTTGCCAAGCACATTGCATGTGCCAGAGCAGCATTGCATGTGCCAGAGCAGCACGGGTGTGCCAGAGCAGCATTGCATGTGCCGGAGCAGCACTGGGTGTGCCAGAGCAGCATTGCATGTGCCGGAGCAGCACTGGGTGTGCCAGAGCAGCACTGGGTGTGCCAGAGCAGCATTGCATGTGCTGGAGCAGCACTGAGTGTGCCAGAGCAGCACCACGTGTGCCAGAGCAGCATCATGTGTGCCAGAGCAGCGCCGCCGGCCCCTGCCCCCGGCAAGGTCATGCTAACCAGGGCTCAATGCACCTTGGTCAAATCCTTCAGCCGCCACGCCAGGGACATCCCCTACACCGAGCAAGGGCACGGCGGCTGGAGCAAACCCTGCTCCTGCCTCCCCAACCGGGCAGAAGGAGCGAGCAGAGGCAGGGGGTCCCCTCTGACCCCCAGTGGCTTGTGCTATCCCTTGGGCAGACCTTGCCTTGCTTCCCCTTGAGCAGGGATTTTTCCACAATGTGGTGCCTTTTCATTTGCCAGTGCTTAAAAGGATTGGGAAGATTTGGAGGTTCCAGTTCAGCAGCAGGCAGGCGGCATGTCAGGCAGCTTCCTGCTCCCCAACATCATGCCCTAAGCAATAACACCAGCCCACAGCCCACAGAGCTGCTCTAAAGTGAAAACACCATTTTTTTTGAAAAGGGGGAACTGAAAAAAAAAAAAAAAAAAGGCGTCGAGCAAGCCCCAGCCATCTCTGTTTTCGGTTTCTGTGTGTGTGTACACTCAGTTAAGGAGAGTTTGTAAAGCACAGGTTTAAAAAAAGCTGCTATGAAACTAAAATTGCTTAAGTTGAACCAGCGGCTCAGCCTGTCCTCTCCTGAGTTTACCAAAGCCCTGGTTTTATTTGCCCAGACTCAAGGCGCTGCTCATGGAGAAAGAGGAAGGCTGGACACCCAAGGTGGCGGGGCTGGAGCAGCCAGCACCTGGAGCCAGCTCAGCGGAGGGACCTGGGCTGAGCTGCACCGACCGGCACCCCTGGGGCTGGGAGGGTGGTGCCTCAGCACCCTTGGGCCCGCCGGGCTGGTGCCCGCACCCTCAGGCTGGGAGCGGTGCCTCGGCATCCTCGGGCAGGCAGCGGTGCCTCGGTATCCTGGGGCTGGGAGCGGTGCCTCAGCATCCTCAGGCTGGTGCCTCGGCATCCTCGGGCAGGCAGTGGTGCCTCAGCCTTGCGGCTGCACATGGGCTGGCTGTTATTAAAACGTGTAGCGCCAGTCAGCACCCAGTGATCGGCGCTGAGATATCATTGTCATCTGCCGTAGCGTGACTTTTTTTTTTTTTTCTTCTCCTCTCTTTTCCCTGTGATTGGAATAGAGCCTCCTGGGAGACGTGAACTCATCGCAAATGGCTTCTCAGGGATGGGAGCAAATGAAATGTAACAAATCTCCATTTGCAATTTTGGGGGCACGTGACTGGAATGGGAAATGAGATGGAGGAGCTGAGCTCTTCCTCGGTGCGTTACCGAGCAGTTAGCGGCGGCTGCCTGCTAAAATAAACCCTTTATCACCTTCATCCTTCATTTCCAGTGCAGCTAAATAATATGGTAAACCAGCCCAGCCCGTCCCATTTAGCCCAGGACTGCTCCTTCCCCGACACGGGCAAGAAGGAAAATGTTTTATTGCAGCTTCCTTCAGCGCTCTGTAGCCCTCTGCTCAAAATGATGCTTTCCAGAGGCTCTCATGGCGTGAAAAAGCCTTAGCGGTGCCGCAGAGCTCCCGTGCCCGCTGAGCTGTGTGCATGCACTGTGCCGTGCCATGCCATGCCATACTGTGCTGTGCCGTGCCATGCCATGCCGTGCCATGCCATGCTATGCCATGCCGTGCCGTGCCGTGCCGTGCCGTGCCATGCCGTGCCATGCCGTGCCCTGACGTGCCGTGCCATGCCGTGCCGTGCCATGCCACACCGTGCTGTGCCATGCTGTGCTGTGCCGTGCCATGCCGTGCCCTGCCGTGCCGTGCCATGCCGTGCCGTGCCGTGCCCTGCCGTGCTGTGCCATGCTGTGCTGTGTCCGCTGCCCTGGCCTGCTGTGCCATGTGTGCGTGCCGTGCCATGCCATGCCCCACCATGCCATGCCGTGCTGTGCCATGCCATACCATGCCCCGCCAACCCCTCCCGAAGACCCTGCGGTTTCAGCCACGCTCGTGCGTCTCTGCTCGTCCCAGCTCCCCGTGGCTTCGCCGGGGCCGTCGGCAGAGTCTCCCCCTGCCCAAACCCCGGCATTTCTCTCTCAATTAGGCCGAGCCGTTCCACCCCGTGGGCAGAGCTGAAGCCATCCCTAATCACGCCGCTGCGCGGGGAAATCAGCGTTCCCGTGGCACAGCCCCGCGCCGCTCAATTACCGCTAATGGGCACGAGGCCGCTCCAGCTGGAACACGCTGTTCCAGAATGATGATTTTATTTTATTTTTTAACCTCCCAGCAGGATCAATTGCGACTGTCGCTCAACTGGAAGGCTAAGCAGCGCCGAACTCGCTGGCCCCAGGCGGATTTGCTTAACGGCCTTGTTGCATTAGAGAGTTTCATGTTCTTGCAGCAAAGCAGCAAAGGTGCCTCCCAGCTGCCGACCAGTGCGCTCCAGTCTGCGCCTCACGCAGCCCTGGCCATGCCCGCGTCCTACTCCTGCATCAGGCCTGCAGAGCTTTTATTTTCCTTTAACTTTCAAAATAGCAAGGCTGGAGCAGCTTAGCGCTGTCGCCGTGCTATGGGTGTAAGGCAGACTCGGGGCTGGGCACCCAACTTGCTCGAGGTCAAGCAGCAGCCCCAGGCTTCATCGGGAGAGCAGAGCCCGGTCCCGGGAGCGCTAACCGGCAATGATCTCACTAAGAACAAAGCCATTCAGTAAATTAAGCAACAAACTTCAAAACAAACCCGAAAAACCATCCTTGCTGGCCTATTCCCTCCAGAAGAACATCCCCGTCACCCGCGGAGCCTGGGTGCCCATCCCACTCAGCAGGGACCTGGCCCCCAGGGTGGGCGCACGCTGGGCACGGGACCCCTGGGCTTGTGCTTTGGGGTTTATCTGGTCTGGTTTTGTGCTGTGAATGCTGCCAGGGGGCTCAAAGGGAGGAACTATTTCCAGCAGAGATTGTGCCCCAGCACTGGGGCATTTGTGCCAGGACCGGAGTGCTTGCACAGCGCCTCCGCGGGTTTCCCTCCCTGGTGGCGTTTGAAACGCCTCGGTGCTTTCTGTCCCTGCCTCGGGGTTCCTCCCCGCCGGCTGCTGCCCTGCCCCTTGACTCCCACCGGTTCCGCAGCACCCACCAAGTCCCTGTGCACAGTTTGCTCATTACCGCCTGGCTCGTTATTTCCGTGCCGGGACGCGGGGCAAGCGCGGTGCCTGGGGAAGGGCTGGGTGCTGATGCTGACCCCGGTGCAGGGAGCCTGGATCGGGCGCCTTGTCCTTGGGTGCCACTTGGGTCCGTCCCACCCCATCTCCCTATCACCCCGTGCAGCTCAGCTGGGGTCGGGGGGCCCGGCTCACCCCCCAAATCACACCCCAGCTTCTCCAGCACTTCGGGAGGTCTCACCTCAAGTTGGCTGGGCACAGGCTTGGGTCAAGGCTGGAGTTTTCTGCTCTGTCAGAGCCCTGACCCCCTGCACCCATGGGTGCACCTCGGTCATGGTGGTGCAGGGTGCTGTGCAGGTCCGTGACCGCAGATTTGATTTATTTTTGATTCTTTGTGATTGACAAACCTGAAATGTTTGGGCCTTGGGGTTTTGGGTTCTTTTTGGCTTGTTTTATAAATATCCAAGCGGCTTTGGCAGCAGAATGAGAGCGCTGGGCCTGACGAGTAACAGATGTCGTTTCACCAAAGCCGTAACCCATCTGCGGGGTTAAGCACATGTCAATGCAAACACAGAAATCCCTGGGTTTGCGTGCTCTGCCCGGGAAAGCCCCGTCCTACCCCAGTTCCCGCTGTCCTGCCCTGCTGTCGGTACGTCCCCGGCTACGCTGTCGTACGCCCGCAGCGGTGCCGCCTCCGCAGGGCCGGGCTCCGGGGACACGTCCCCAGGAGGATGGCGGGGTCACCCGTGCTGGGGCTGGGACCCATCTGGGGAACCTGCCCTGGTACCCAGCCCAGCCGTGTGTCACCCGTGCTGTGACCGCCGCCGGGCAGAGCTTTGCTCGCTGCCGGAGGCAGGCTGCAGGCAGCGGGTATGGGCAGGAGGTGCAGGCAGGAGGTGCAGGCAGGGTGCTGCAGGCAGTGGGTGCGGCGGAGGTGCAGGCAGGGGGAGGCAGGGGTACGGGCAGGGGTGCAGGCAGGAGGTGCAGGCAGGGTGCTGCAGGCAGTGGGTGCAGGCAGGAGGTGCAGGCAGCGGGTGCTGGCAGGGTGCTGCAGGCAGAGGGTGTGGGCAGGAGGTGCAGGCAGTGGGTGCAGGCAGGAGGTGCAGGCAGGAGGTGCAGGCAGGGTGCTGCAGGCAGGGTGCTGCAGGCAGAGGGTGTGGGCAGGAGGTGCAGGCATGAGGTGCAGGCTGGTTGCTGCATGGCAGTGGGTGCAGTCAGGAGGTGCAGGCACGCGGGTGCGTGCAGGAGGTGCAGGCAGTGGGTGCAGGCAGGAGGTGCAGGCAGGAGGTGCGGGCAGGGAGGTGCAGGCAGTGGGTGCGGCAGGCAGGGTGCAGGCAGGAGGTGCAGGCAGGAGGTGCAGGCAGGGTGCAGGCAGGAGGTGCAGGCAGCGGGTGAGGGCAGGAGGTGCGGGCAGTGGGTGCAGGCAGGAGGTGCAGGCAGGGCACTGCAGGTCCTGGTGCCACCTGGGGATGCTCTTGGGCATCTCGCCCTGGGTGTAGGGTGCTGTGGGATGCAAGGGGCCGAGGGCAGAAATGCCCTGGGAGGAAATGTCCATGGCAGGAGGGGGACTGGGGCAGGGAGGCGGCTCGGAGACATTTCGGGGAGCTTGTGGTGGGAGGGGATGGAAGCAAAGAGGGGCAGAGAGGGGCTGCTGCCCCCAGCCCCTGCTCCGGGGCATTTCTCCCCTCGGGACGCAGCTCTTCCCGCAGAGCGGTGACGGGACACACATTCGGAGAGCGGAGCGGCTGGGGGGAGCGGAGGCCGTGTCCAGCGGCGAGCAGACGGGGCTGCCCTGGGTTTGGGCTGGGTCCCTCACCTCTGCCGGGGCCGGGGTCAGCAGCGGGGCGGCTGTGCTGGGAGGGGAGGGTGGTTCTCCCCTCCTTTTTTTCTTTTTCCAGGAGGAGAGTTAATTTTAACTGAACAAACAAAGAAGGAAAGCTCTGCTAATGAGACACAGATGAATCTCGGCTGGCTCCGAGGGTGTTAGGGGAGCTGTTTTTCCTGCACTAATAACCCAGCCTACAACACGGAGCGAAGCTGATATTGTTTGTTATTGTTAATAGATGCTAATGATAACTTTATCTGCAGCTCTGAGAGGCTCCTGGCTGCCAGCGCCGGGGAGGGCTCTGTCACAGCATCCGCTGGGCGAGCGGCAGCATCCCAGCACCGTGCCCGGGGCCCGGAGCCATGCAGGGCTGTGGGACCGCGTTCCCCCCCAGCTCTCCCACCAAAGAACGGGCTCTGTGGCTGTCCCTCGGGTGGGAAGGGGGACTGGAGAAGACCTGGGGAAGGCGCTGGGGAGGACAGGGGTGGAGAAATGCTTTCTGATGGTGAGGGTGGCTGAAGGCTGGAGGAGGCTGCCCGGGGGGGGCTGTGGACCCCCATCCATCCCTACGGGCACCGGCACACCGTCCTGGGCAGCCTGCTCCCATTGGGGACGCTGGGTTAACGGCAGGTCGAAGGGAGGAATCGCCATCAAATGCAGGATGGGTGGCCCCACCGATAAGGCCTGTGGCCAGCGAGGGGGTGGGCAGAGCCGGAGCCGAGGTGACAGGGCGGCTGATGCACGGAGGGAATCACAGAATCCCAGACTGGCAAAGGTTTGAAGGGCCCTCGGGAGCTCCCCCAGTGCCACCCCCCTGCCCAAGCAGGCTCACCCAGAGCAGGGGGCACAGGACAGCGGCCAGGCGGGGGTTGAAGATCTCCAGAGAAGGAGACTCCACAGCCCCCCTGGGCAGCCTGGGCCAGGGCTCGGGCACCCTCACAGTCAACAAGTTCTTCCTCCCGTTCAACTGGAACCTCTTCTGCTTCAGGTTGTGCCCATGGCCCCTTGTCCTGGCGCTGGGCACCACTGGGAAGAGTCTGGCTCCGTCCTCGTGACCCCCACCCTTGAGATATTTGTAGGTGGTGATGAGATCCCCTCTCAGCCTTCTCTTCTCCAGGCTGAACAAGCCCAGCTCCCTCAGCCTTTCCTCCTAGGGGAGATGCTCCAGTCCCCTCATCATCCTCGTTGCCCTCCTCTGGACTCTTTCCAGGAGTTCCTCATCTTTCTTGAACTGGGGAGCCCAGAACCCAGAACTGGACCCAGTGCTCCAGGTGGGGTCTCACTGGGGCAGAGCAGAGTGGGAGGAGAACCTCCCTTGCCCTGCTGGCCACGCTCCTCTTGATGCACCCCAGGGTGCCATTGGCCTTCTTGGCCACCAGGGCACCCTGCTGGCTCATGGTCAGCTTGTCATTCACCAGAACCCCCAGGTCCCTCTGGGCAGAGCTGCTTCCCAGCAGGTCAGCCCCCAGCCTGTACCTGGCCCCCAGCATCCTTCCGCCAGGCAGGGCCACGCCGGGGGCTGCGCGGGAGCCGCTGAGGGAGGAGCAGCCCCTCTGGCGAGATGCGTCCCGATTTGAAGCCGTATTTCAGAGCCGCACAGGCCACAGCGTGTAATTTGTACCAGAAACTCAACTGAAAAAAACCCTCAAAGGCTTTCAAATGCTGAGTAAAACGACAAGATTATAGGCAGGTCTCTGGGCTCTCCCTGGCGAGGGCCCTGCCTGCCCAAATTACCGAGCGGCCGGGTGGCTCCGCTGGGCTTTCTGGGATGTCCAGGAATGTTTCCCTGGGGAGTTTCAGCAGCAAAACCCCCAAACTGCTTGCTTCGAAATCCTTTTCTTTTGAAAACGCTCGCTCTGATTTGTTAAAGAAATGATGTTAAAAGCGGAAGCCACCCCGGGGGCAGCTTGTTCCAACCAGCCCCTCTTATCATTCACCAGCTGCACCCGCAGTTATTTTTGCTGCTGGCTGGGTTCGACCTCCCCCCGGTTGCCGGCGCGGGGTCCAGCCGGCAGCTCTGGCCCCGGCATGGCTCGGGGTCCCTGCAGCCGCAGCGGTGCACCTCCGGCGGGGGGAGAAAACCGCAGGCAGCGGCGGCTCCGGTTCACACGCAACTGGTTGAAAAACTGCGCGGAGGAAAAGGCGGGCGGGCGCGGGCGGCGGGAGCGCGGCAGCCGTATGCAAATGCGGTGGAAAAACTGACGGCGTGCGAAGGGGCTGGTTGGGCTTCGCCGTCTTGCAGCGGGGCAGCTTCTAGCCAGGCGTTTGCTGCCTCTCTCTTCCCCCCCCCCAAGTATCTGATCCCATCGGAGAAGCCATTTCATGATGTCTCCGCAGAGCCAGCTCCGGAGCAGCCTGGAAGTCGCTGGCTTGCAGGGAGGGAAGTGCTATCAGGCAAACAAAGCTGTAAGAATGAAAAAGGGCATTTATTTTCCTATCTGCAAAGCAAGGTTGCTGAGAGACGTGCAGAGATGCTTGGTTTCTGGTGCTGGAGCTGAGGTCTGAAATCACTTCATGATGGTTTGGGGTTGTTAGAAATGGAGAGCTAGGGTAGGTGTCGAGCTGAATCACAGTTAAGTACGGGAGATACCAAACACAGCCTTAAATCCATGCTTATTCAGGGAAGATCCTTCAGCGTGTAATTAACTTTAAGCACATGCTTAGGTGCCTTATAAGTGGTGATGCTTTGCTGAATTAGGACCGTAATTATTGGGCTGCTACCATATACCTGTTTACCCCTTGCAAGGCTTGCCTGCCCTGGCGTGGGCGCTGGGTGGCACGCTGCCCAGCCCAGCGTGGGAGCATCGGCAGGGCAAGCCGGGCACGCCAGCCCCAGGGAGGACCTCGGCTGTGTGTCTGCAACCGGCAGGCCCTGGCGGTACTTGGGACCTCCAGGAATGAGCCACAGCAAAGCCTTTTGGGGTGCAGCACCGCTGCGGGCTAACCCAGGCGTCCAGCACCGCCACGACCCCGAGCTCTGCTCCCCAGGCTCGCGACCAGCTCACCACTGCAGAAACCTCCCCTTCCTCTTGTGCAAAGAGCCGGCACAGCCTTATCGGCCGTGATAAACATCTGTAAGTCAAGCAGGGCTCTGGGGGGGCTGGCAGCCTCATGCTGCAAGCCGTGCAGCGAGGGCTGTCCTGGGCAGGGAGCTGCTCCCCCGGCATCACCAGAGCCGGCTCCGCGTTGCTCCTCCCAGCTCCCGACCTTCCCGAAGGGACGAAGAGCGCAGGCAGGAGGAAAACACCACAAAGCCCTGGGAGACGTGGGGCCGTGTATTTATAGCCAAGGCTTTCATGTCGCAAAACGCAGGAGGCCAAACTAAACATGCCGAGGCTGCAAGAAAGCAGGAAACGAAACCGAATCGTCGCTTGCCAAAGCCCTCGGATGAGCGTGAAAGCCAAACGTGAGCCGAGCAGCCGCTGCCAGCTGCCTCCTGGCGTGGGCGGCCGAGCCGGGCTCTGCCGGCCCCGTCCTTGGCGTGGGCAGCCTGTTCCCGCTCTGGCCCCTGGCACGAAGGGGTTAACGGGTGAAGATTTTTCCCTTTTTCACTTGTCTCTGTCATGCACTCTTGGGAGGGGTGGTTTGAGGTTTTGCAAAATAAATATAGCCTTCATTTGAAAACCGCACTGGCTTTCGAGGGGCTCTGCGCAGAGCACAGCCCGCTGCTCGCCTGCCTCCCTCCTGCCAGCTGCTGGCTTTCTCCTTTTTGGGGACGCTCTCCCATGCCCTGCGTCCCCCCCTTTCACACACCTCCTTGCTTGCGGGAGACCCCTCTGCCATGCCCCTGCGCCCCGGAGCTCTGCCCTTGCCCCATGCCGTGCGGGGCTGCGTGCCACGGCCCGCTCCTCCTTCTCTTGGTGCATCCTTAACTCTTGCCAGCAGGCAGCGTGTGACCCGGGTGGCCCCGTCTGGGGACAGCAGGCTGCAGAGGGTCTGTGTGCTCGGGCTGCGGCGCACGGAGCCAGCTCCAGGCCAGCTCTGGCCCTGCCAGCTCCGTGGGCAGCAGCTCCTCCGCAGGCGGGTGCTCAGGGCTCTGCTGTTTTCTCCAGGGCTCCCAGGGAGTGAGCCTGTCCCCAGGCTGTCCCCAGGGCCTCACCTGGAGGACTCACCAGCCACTTCACGCCCAGCACATGGGCTGACACCCCGATGCTTTGCTCTGCCACCCGGCAGCACGGTGCTCCCTGCCCCAAAGCGCGCTCCCACCACGGCCCTTCTTCCCTCCCGAGGTTTCCTCTTGGGAAAACCCTCAAAGGGTGGAAGGCCAGGACCCTTCCACCCTTTGCAGCCTCATTTTGCTGCAGGACAATGAAGAGAAAGCCCAGCCAGCCCAGAAGCCACATGCAATGGCAGCTCTCCCACAGCCACCCAGCGCACCCCTCCAGCCCGTGGGGAACGTGCCCAGCTGGAGCGGGTGGATGCGCCCGGCTCCGCGGAGGGAACAGGCTGCAGGATTTGGACCGGAGCCGCTTCCTAACGAGCTGGTCGTGCTCACGGCAGTGGGTAGCTGGTCCGTCGTGCTGTCAGCCATCCCCAGCCCGGCTTGTCCAGGTTTAACCCAGCCGTTGGTTTGATGTCCGTGTGTCTGGCTGAGCTCCGCCGCGTCTGCAGGGCAGAGCAGACCTGAGACACATCCCTCCATCGCCAGGGACAGCCTTCCTCTGATCAGTCTTCCCCGAGAAAATCATGATCAGAAGCTATACGTGGTTCCTGCTGCTGGGAAGAGCGCTCTGGGAGCAGCGTGTGGTGCCGAGAGATGTGTGGATGGGCTGGGAGAGCTGGGTTTGGTCAGCCTGGAGCAAAGGAGGCTCAGAGGGGATCTCATCCCCACGTTCCAGTACCTAAGGGGTGGCTACAGGGAAGATGGAGACTCCCTTTTCACAAGGAGTCCCATGGAGAGGACAAGGGGGAATGGACACAAGTTGCTCTTGGGGAGATTCCAACTGGACATGAGAGGGAAATTTCTCCCCATGAGAAGAGTCAAGCCTTGGAATGATCTCCCCAGGGGAGGGGTTGACATCTTGTCTAGACCGTGCTCTTACCTGGAAAGGTTGGACCAGATGATCCTTGAGGTCCCTTCCAACCTGGGATTCTATGATTCTGTGATCCTCTCGCTGGGGACGGCTGTGGAGCTGCGTGTTGGGCTTCCAGCTCTGCACGGTGCCAGGGCTGACCCCTTGGGTGTCCAGAGGGGTGATTGGAAAAGCACGGGGCAGGGAATACCCTCCCTCTCCCCCCGCCCTGGCCTTCAAATGATCTCCCAGCCGCGGCAGTACGGGTGGTTAATGCAGAGGGGTGGGGAGACACCGTGACCAGAGGTGCTGGAGGAGAAGGAAGGGCTGCCAGGGTCGGGCATCCCCTTCTGCAGCTGCAAAAGGCTTTTACCGGGCAGGAACCGCCTGGCCGCCGCGGGGGGGTGCAGAGCTGCCATCAGAAATACGCACCCTACAAGTCCGAGCCTGACCCAAAGCGGCCCGTTTTGGCTAATTTCACAAATAGGACGTTAAAGCTTTCAGTGAACGTTGCCAGGTGGGTGTGTAGGGTCTGCTCCGGGTGGCTTTAGCAGGTACCCGCCCGTCTGCCACGCGGGGTGGTTTGGCCGCGCCGCAGGGAGTTCTGCAGCGCACACAACTGGCAGCACGGGCAGAAGCTGTCGGGGAGCTGCTGCAACCCGCCCGGGATGCTGGAGCCGCCTGGGAAGATGCGCTCCTTGATCTCTGACCTTGGAAAAACTCTGCTAAGCCGCGCTTAACTTCCTCCAGAATTGCTAACCCGGGTTAGGAGGATATTTTCCACATATGACAGATTGCAACACCCAGCCTGGAACCAGAACAACGCTGATTAAAGAACAAACCCCACATTTAATGTAGCGTAATGATTTCCACCTAGCCTAATGGCTGCGAAACAGAAACAAGTTGTCGCTAGCACATCAAAGAGCTGGAAAAATGTAGTCAACGGTACCTTTGAGCTATTATGCATATCAAGTGGCAAGATAGCATCGTGAATACGAAGGGATCTGCAGCGGGGTTGCACAAACAGCAGTGAAGCAATGCTTCCCATGCACCCTCCTCCTGGGGCACATCAAAAGCCCAAAGAGAAGGGCAACTCATTTCTAAAGAGCTGCACATCTAGAGGCGGTCGGAGGACAAGACGTGCGATATCCTGCAGAGGAGGCCGGGGCGCGAGGCGGCTCAGCGGCCAAAGCGGAGGGTTGGCACGCAAGCTCCAGCGCCCAAGGGAGAAGCTTTGTGTGTCACCAGCCCTGCCATAACCCCAGGTGAACTCCTCTTGCTCCCGGCGTTGGAGGCCAAAGCTTCCCTCACCTGGGAGTTGCTACAGCTTCTTTCTAAGCCTCCTTCCTCACCAGGCTGCGGGTTTTTTCACCCAGTAAATAACAGGGAACTCGCTGGGGGCAGTGGCCGCACACTTTTTCAGTTCTCCCTGTCCTTTCGGGATAGCTTTCCCGTTCCCTGCTCTGGGAAGGCCATTAGGAGTTTCTCTCTCTGCTTTCTGAGTCACCAGGTGCTTTATGGACTGTAAGCATTGCCCGTGTTAGCGTCCCTCAAATAAGCATTAGGCGTGTTAAACTTCCCCGTGCCGGCTCTCCTTGGCCGGGCTGTTCCTGCTGGTCCCTGGGGAGCAGGGGCGAGCAGCAGACTCGCTTGAGCCTTTTGCCCTCTTAGCCCTAATGACACTAAAATGACAGCAGGTTACACGATATTTTCGGTGTCCTTAGAGCAGAGGCGCTCCCTGGGCCACCGCGATGGAGGGGATGATGGAGAGGACAGAGCGGGTCCATGCCGCCACCGCCGCGACGCGGAGAAGGGCGCATCCCCCCAAGGCTCACCTCCCTCGCTCCGGAGGAGCTGAGCCGGCGGGATGGGATCGGTGTGAGCCGGGCAGACCTTGGCACCAGACACCTTGCTGCTTAGTCAGGCATTCCCAGGCCCCAGCAGTTACAACACGAAGAAAGAAACGCACTTGACTTGCAAATGGCGTTGGGCAACGAATGAGTCTTTGTACCCACAGCACTGGCCCCGGGGCTTACCACGCCGCCTTCGTCTGACACAGTTAAATTCTCGCAGCGAGTGCTGATGATGGCAGAGGATTACAAGAAGGAACAGTCTATCCTCAATAAATGGTTTCACTTGAGAGCTTCAACCCAATTTGCTAATTCCTCAGGTATTCCTGGCAGGAGCGCTGCTTGCTGCACGGCTTCCACGCTAACGTCCTCCCCAGCCGGTACGTCCTGCGGGGTTGTTGTCATTTTGGAAGGGATTAAACTGGCCCATTACTCACGCGTTCCCAAACGTCCCTCAGTGGCTGTGGAGCAGCCTGGCAGGATGGCGCGGGCTGGGGAGCCTGGGATGGCGCCGGGAGGAGCGTGGGACACGGGGGGGCTGATCCCTGCTCTGCGGGGAGGGCAGAGGCACACGGTGCCACCCACTTGCATCGCAGGTATTTTTTAATGGTTTTTTCACCCTCTTCTTTTCATCCAGTGCCCGTTTGCCCCATGCACAAGCTGTGAGCAGTGAGGGCTCAAGCAGGAAAATGGAGTCAGACGTGGGCAGGAGCGTGGGTTGCAGCCACCCTTGGATGCTGGGTTTGATCGGGCTTTGCCGTGGCTGATGGGGTCGTCCCCACCACGAGCCACTGTGCGGCTCTGGGAGCCCAGGGCCGGCTGAAGACAGGGATGGAGATTTGTGGCATCTCTTAGCCATTGCCCACCCTGCTTCTTGGTAGGAAATGCACCCCAGGTCTGCTCCTTCTCTGCTCCGAATCCGTGCAGTTACCTCCCTTGGGCAGAGGCTTCAGCACAGTTACTCCATGAGCCCTGAAACACCCATGTCCCCCACCCCAAAACGCCTGTGTGCCCCACCCCAAAACACCTGCATCCCTCACCCCAAAACGCCCTTGTCCCCCACCCTAAAATGCCGGTGTGTCCCCCCCCAGGGCAGCTCTGCTCCATCTCACTGCGCAGGACTGGGGCAATGCCAGACCCTGCCTGCCCCGAGCGCCCTGTGCCTGGCTGTTCCCTTCATTTCCAACAGTTCCGACAGCTGAATTTGCAATTATTTCTGTGTGAAAGTAGCTTTCAGCTCTGCTTGCAGTAGCTGTGGCCCGACACCACACGTGCCCAGGATGGCTAAACCTCTACCCGGAATGAAAATAAGACAAACATTCCGATTAAATGGAGCATTAAAGGAAGATCAAGGTGGTATTAATATTCAATTAGAAATGATCAGGGTGAGACTAAGGGTGGCTCTTTTGCTATTGCTTTGTTCGCAAGCGGCCTCTCCTTGCCCCTGGAAGCTGGGTTGGGAGCAGGGGACCATCCCTGTGGCCTCGCAGGGGACGGATGCTGCGGGCTCGGCTTGGCTGCACCCACGGAGGGACCAAGCGCTGGTCCTGAGCGGAGCCTGCAACTCCGATGGAGCAGCCAGGTGGGCGAGCGCAATAAACTGTGGACATTGGAAAAGCAATTGCAGCTTCTGGTGCTGAACCAGCCGGCTCTGAGTAAGCCTGGGGAGGGCCAGCAGTCGCTCCGGTGGCAGCGGAGCAACAAGTCCTGCAGGGCAGGGAGGACACCAGCCCCTCTTTGCAATTCCAGCCCCTCTTTGCAATTCCAGACCCTCTTTGCAATTCCCGCTCCAGCCCATCTTTGCAATTCCCGCTCCAGCCCCTCTTTGCAATTCCAGGCCCTCTTGGCAATTCCTGCTCCAGCCCCACTTTGCAATTCCAGCCCCTCTTTGCAATTCCCACTCCAGCCCCTCTTTGCAATTCCAGCCCCTCTTTGCAATTCCCGTCCCTCCAGCCACGGAGCACAAAGGCGCAGCCGGCCTGGGGCAGCAGGATCCTGGGCTTGTTTGTGCTCCAAGGCTGCGCATGAATAAAACATCCCGGGAGCACAGGCTGCCTTTGTCTGCCTGCTAGCCGGGCTGGTTTTTGCCATATGCGCACAACTCGGGGGCAATATTTTAATGGGACGCTGCCTCTGACCAAAAGAAACGGCTGATTGTTCCGTCCCCTCCTTCCCCAGCCAAGGGGGGCTTCCTCCGGGCACCCACCCATTAACAGCTCCTGCCGCTGGCGACGGTGGGGTCGGAACATCCTTCCTCCCAAATGAGACCGAAGTGGCCTCCTGGGAGGTGGCTCTGCTGGCCCTGCTGCTGCACGGCTTTGTCTCGAGGGGTAGAAAAGCAGCACTGGGTGCTGGGTGCCTGTCCCACCTCCTGAGGTTCTGCTGGGAAGAAGTCTTCATCAGAAATGAGTCACATGCAGAATAATTGAAACTTTTGATGTTTCGGAGGTCAGAGGGGTCAGAGCAGCTCACCCGGAGCTCTGCCTGCATCCCGGAGAGGCCTCCTGCCCGCTCTGCTCTGGAGGCTGGCAGTGCCGGCGCCCTGCCTGCCGCGGGGCTGGGGAAGGGGCTTTGGGGAGACTCCATGCGGGATCCAGCCCAGAAGCACAGGGCTAGCGCTGGACCTAAAGCTGAGCTTGGGTGTCTTGGTCTCAGCAGCTCTGCCACCACCCGTGACAGCAAGACCGCCCCTGGGGATGCGCAGTCGCTGTGGTGCGGGGTCAGGGACCCGATGCTGCGGCAGCGGTGGGTGCTGCGGCGTTGCAGGGTGCTGTGGCAGTGCTGGGTGCTGCTGGCCGGATGAACCCTGGGCTCCCGAAATTGGAGGAGGGAATTGCGACGCCTGCCCGGGCCGTGCTTGCAGATGCTTTTGGGTATTGGCTCCTGAGCATCCCCCCAGCCCTGGGAGGGGACCAGGGGAGCCCACAGCGGGGCCGTCCCAGCTCACCACTGGGCCAGGCTCAAACTGGGGAAAATTCCTAAAGAAATAGGGTTGTGCTGGAAAAAAACAATTCGTCCCAGGGGAGCAGCAGCAGGTATGGGAGTGGAAGAGCTGCTCTGGCCCCGGCTGGTTCCCCATCGCAGAAATAACTGGGCGAAAAAACATTCCCCAGCTGAGCCACGCTGTAGGATAACAATAATAACAATAATAATAATAATGATGATAATGACGATAATAATAGCGATAATAATAGCAATAATAATAATAATAATAATAATAATAATAATAATAATAATCCGGTACACTGGGAGCCTAATGGAGCGGAGGCGGCAGCGATGGAGTTATTTACCCACATCCGACGCCGCAGTCCCCGTGTCCCCGCTGCGGAGCCGGGGCCGCACGGGAGCCTTTCCCCGCCGCCCCGAGCAGACGCCGGCATCGCAGCCCCACGGCACAGGCACCGGCGCCGGCCCCGCAGCCGCTGCTCGGGGTGCCAAGCCCAGCTGCCTGCTCTCAGCAGGGCGGTGGGTGCCCCGGGGGGGGCTCTTAAATGGTTTGTTATGAAGAATGGAGCCTCTAAAATCCTACCAAAACGCAAAAAAAGCGTTTTACTCGTAACCTTCTTTTACAGATGCGACTTTCCCACTGCTGCTCGGCTTAAGGAAAAGCTGTCGAGGTGAACAGAAATGATTAAAAGGTCTGGGTATTTTTTTTTCCCCCCTGAAGAAACAGCAACAATTTTGATGATGGCACCAAATGAGCGACAAAATGTTCCTTCCAAACAGGTGGTTTATAATTGGAGATGAGGATTTTTTTCAAATTCCCAGCCAAGTGTGATTTCAGCGGCTCTGGTGAGGATAGCGAGCGCATCCCCCCCCGCCCCGTTGCTCCATGCCGGAGCCCGCTGGGGGCCAGGCACCCATCCAGCACCGGTCCCAGCTCCCACCGCGGGCAGGGGCTGCAGGATGGTGGCACCCGCGTCCCCCCCAGCGCCGCTGCCTTCCCCTGGGTGACACGCTCGCCCCGGCTGCCGCTGGGATGTGCTTACATAGGGGCCATGTTTTGGGGGAGGAGTGGGCTGGGGAAGGAGGAGAGCACCCAGTCGTGGCGGGGATGAGCCATGGAACGCCGGGCGCTGGCTTCGTACCGCCGGAGCCACGGGGGAGAGGAGCAATGCAGGAGGAGTGGCATGTGATACTTGATTGCTCGCTACAGGCATGTTGGCTCCGCATGTGTAAAAACAATAATTAAACGTAAGATGTGGGAGGATTATTAAAGGTTTTATGGCATCTAATCCTTTTTGAAACCTTTCTGTAGGCTGGAATCTGAGGCTAGAGCAATAAAAATGCAAACTACACCCAGATTAATTCCGTGCGCCATTATTTTCCCGCCCCGGCCCATGCCCTGGGTGTTCACGGGGCTGTGGGAGCGGGAGGGCAGGCAGGAGCCCGGACGGGCATCGCCTTGCGCTGGCGGGGAGGGGACGGCGGGGAGCCCCCCAGCCCTGGTAGCCCCATGCCGGCCCCGGGGGAGCGCATCCAGCTCCAGGCAGGGCCTGCGTGGGCGCAGGGCGATGCGTGCACGGGGACACGGGGACGTAGGCACCTCAGCTCCATCCTCCGGCGATGCCCCCGGGGCGCTGCTCCCACCCCCCTTCCCCGGGGACTGAACTGAGCAATCCCCGCGCCCCCGCGAGCTGCCGCCGCGGAAATAAATAATAAATAAATAAACGAAGGCGCCTTTCGCATTGCAAAGCTGGGAGATTTATTTTTTTTCTTTCCTTTTTTTTATTTTTTTTCCCCTCCCCTCCTTCAGCATGGCTTATCTCCATGAAATTAGTAATTGGCGTTTCTTTCTGAAGCCGGGTAAGCGCCAGCAGCCGGCAACACCCACGCGACGCTCCATTCTCTCCGAGAGGCCCCGCAGCCAAAGCAGAGAGGCTAATAAAAATAATAACAAAGCAAAAAAAGCAAAAAAAAAAAAAAAAAAGCAGAAAGTGCTGAAATCAGATTTTACTTTCCCTTGTGCTTCCCCGGTGTTTTTCAGCCGTGCAAAACAGCGTCAGGCTGGGCAGAAGAGTTTCGGGCATCCTTCGGCGGGTGCACGCCGGGGGAGAGGAGCGGCGTGAGTCAGGGCGAGCCGGGCTGGAGCTGGGTCCTGGCCCCAACCAGCCCTTCTCCAGGCCTGGGTAGGGACACGTATTTACAAAAACCCGTTTCATCTCCAAAGGGCCCTCGGGGCCCCAGCATCCTCCCCCGGAGCTCCCGGCCTCGCCGCTCGTCTGGCACGTTGGGGCGGCAACCCCCAGCCAAAACAGGTTTTGGCTTATGATTTCCAGCCTGCTCATTAACTTTGGGTTCTTCTGGTTGGCTTCATTAGTGTTTTCTCCGTGCGTGCCAGCTCATCCTGCCCTTGTGCCGGCGCTCGGAGATCCCCCGGCTCTGGGTGAGCCCCAGAGCCAAACCTGGGGGGTCCCTCCAGCAGCGTTACCCCACGGGGTCTGGGGGCACGGGCGGCCGGAGCAAGCCCCCCACTGCTGCCGGGGCAGCTGAGAATGGGGGTGCGGGGCTGTTCCCGGGGAGGGCGTGCCGGCTGCCTCACCGAGGGCTGCGGCAGATCCTTATCACGCATCCAAACCTCCTGAAAACACAACCGGGCGGCGGGGCGAGCGCTGGGTGAGCTCTGGGCACATCCCGGGATCCAGCAGCGCATCCCTGCTAATCCCCTTTGAGTTGCTCATGTCCTACACGCCCTGACAGCCGATGGTTATCAGTGTGGGAGATCCTGGGTGCAGCTCGACGTCCCGGCTTTGCCGGAGCTTCCCAATCCGCCTCGCGTCTCTATTGCTCCGGCTAGGGCTGCTGCAATCGCCGACGGAGCGGCGGTGGTGCCAGCCCTCTCCGGCTCGGCTCTCGCTCCGGTCGGGTGCCCCAGCCTGGAAGCAGAGACACCGGGGCGGGTTATAACGGGGGGCTGGAGGCAGGAGCCTCGGGGGGTCCTCGAGCCTTGGGGGGTCCTCAGCTGCACCCCTCCTGCCCCCAGCCCCCTGCGGGCACCTGGCTCTGGTTCTGCTCCCCGGTCCGGTGATTCACGCTGCACACCAGCACAGCTACCTGAGCGGGTTAATTACCTTAATAAATATAAATTACAGTGTGAATTAGAGCACGCCGTGGTTTCTAGCCTGGGCTTTAATGAGCGCCCCATTTACTCCGGAGCAACCCGCTGCAGACATTTGGGGGAGGGCTGAGGCGGCCGTGGCATGACCCTGAGCGCGGGGGACGTGGCGTGTCCTCGGGAAGGTGCCGCAGACCCCTTGGGAAGGTGCCACAGACCCCCCTGCACCCCCTCCGCACGCTGCGCATCCCTCCCCTCTCCCCCAGCCCCGGCGGGGAGATGCAGGCACCAGGCGGAGCGGGGAGCATCGATGGAGGAGCCATGAGGCGTTTGGGTTTAATTAAGACAAGCCCTGGGCCGTGCGCGCACACCATTCCGGGGTCATTTAAACAGGGGAGCGGCTGCAAAGGTTTGGGTGGGAACAGGGCTGAGCTCCGGCTGCGTCGGGGCTCTTTGCTGGCTGCAGAGGACCGACCCCACCGCCGGCACGGCAGCGTCCCGGCACCCTCCGCCAGCCCGGCTTTATACAGGAGTGAAGCGCACCGCTGTGATTTTTGTATTTTATTTTTTTTTTTTTCTAATATTTCTTTTCGCAGGCGAGCCAAAAGCACAAAAATTGCTATGAATCGATTTTTGGACATCAAGTTTAGATGGGTCGTATTTGCCTGGCTTTTAATGCCTGGTGTCTACCGCTCGCACTTCCATCATCCCATTACACGGATGATAAGCAGGCCAGCACCACGGCAAAGAAACAAATTACCTAATAAATCAAGCGCCTAGGATAGGGAGCGGACAGGGTTATTAGGCTGCTACAGAGAGGGGTAGGAGCAGGTAGGGCTGGATCCGGGCTGGAGCGGCGGGGAGAGGGGGCCGGTGCCTGTTCCGCCGGGAGCGGATGCAGAGGGCGACGGGCATCGGGAGCCTGCGCGGCTGCGCCGGGATGCTCCGTGGCTCCGTGGCGTTTACTTCATGAAGGGCTCGGTGAAGCCAGCTCCTGGGCATGCTGCCTGGGAGGAGGTTAATGGGGGAGCCCTCCCCGGGCTGGGTTTATCAGCCTCTCCCTTCCTCTGAATCCTCCTCACAAGCCCTCGTCTCTTTAACAAGAGATTCCGAGGGGTTAGGAACGAGCCTGCTCCAAACCATCAGGTCCTTGCGGCCTTCGTTGCAAAGCCCTGATTTCATTGTGGGATTATAATTAGCAACTACAATGCCATAATTATGCACCACTTAACTTCTTGGCTTTAATATCGGTGCGAGCCAGCATGAAAGCGAGCGAGCAGGATCCCGGTGCTCGATCCTGGGGGGAAAGACATGGGGAAGAAGGCATTTCCAAGGAGTGGGGGGGGCGTTCCTGGCACGCAGCAAAACCTGCCCTCGGCCGGGGCGATCGCTATTGTTTTCGGTGAGAACGGAGCAGGGCACTGGGAGGGAGCAAGCCCTCGGCCCCGGCCCCGGCGGGGCAATAGCAGAGGAACAAAAGAGGGCTGCAGGAAGGAAATGCTTCAGAACCTTCCAAAGGCTCCCTCTCAGCAGAAGGAACGCTTTTGATTTTTATCACTTTTGTTCTTTCAAATAACCTACCCTTAACCTTTCCGCGTTTCCCTTTCTGGGCCAGCAAGATAGTGCTGGGAGCGCTGGGAACTCCTGGCTGCAGGGCACTGGTGGGGAAGCCGTGGATTCCATTTTTTGGTGTTCCTTGCCTCGTGCCCCATTCCTCTCTTCACCTACAGCAGAGCCCTCTCCGCTGTAGCATCCGCATCTTTTGAGGCCCTGCTTGGGACGGCGCTTTGCAGGGCGGCGTGCGGGCACCCCGAGGGGACGCCGTGACGCCGGGAGCGGAGCGGCGGCGCCCGATGGCCCCTGCCCTCTCCTGCCCTGCCATAACTTGGTTTTCTTGCCTTGCACAAGCGAGCCGGGGGGGTTCCTTTGACGTCCACTGCAGCCATCAGCCTCCGTGTCATCTAACTCGTCAAAAGCTGTCCTTCAACTCATTATTCTGGATGAATTAAATTGTTTGTAATTGATAAATTATGCAAAAGTGCCTGCCAATTCTGAAATGTAGAGCTGATATCAACCCACCCGGGGGGACTCATTCTAATTTTATCTCAGCCCTGCATTGTGCCTTGCCTGCTTGATGTATGTTGTATTGATTTAACAAGGCTCCTGGGAATTAGGTTGATTTTCTAATTTTATCCCTCTAGATGAAATGAATCAGATTTAAATACAATGAGGGCATTGCCTGCCTTGGGTAGGGCAGCGGGGCGAGCGAGGTGTCCTCTGGCCCGTGCTTGCCAAGGGGGCCGGTGGGGCAAGCTCTGGGCCCGCTGTCATCCCAGTGCATCTCCCGGGGACCAAACCCACCCCGGCTGGTGCCCCCCGCTGCCAACCCCCCCCGGGGCATCTGAAGGCAGATGATCCCCACGCTTTTCCTGCCCTTGATCCCCCCAGACGGCGGCAGAGCAGGAAACGTGCAATTGCTCCTCAAAATAGCCCTGGCTTTTCTACCGGGGAGGGCTGCGGGAGGTGCAGTGATGATCCGAGGATGACATTGGCATGAGCAGTAATGTTAGTGCTAAAAAGAAGCTTAGGGAAAGATTAAGGCTGTATTTTTTCCATGCTTGTTCAATTCTACATGGTAATAGTCTATAGAGGGGATAATGGAAGAACTTGATTCATGTGTCGGGTGCATCTTCGCAATCTCTGCCTGAGAAATTTTCATCACAGTGAGTTCAGAGGTGTTGCCAGTCCCCTTGAGCCTCCCCACGGGCTGAGGGCAGGGGACCTCCAAAAACCAGCAGCTGATGCCCAGCCTGGCTGTGCTCTGCCAAGAATGACTTTGACCCACCCTTCCCTCCCCCCGCCGCATCCGCTTATCAGATAACTGGGACAATTAGGAGATCATGACCATAAATAATCTAGATTATGCAAGAAAAAGCTGTGGTTAGGATAATATGTTCTGATGCGTTGGATTCAAAAGGCTGGAAGAGACCTTTGGCTTTTGGATGGGGCCCAACACTGTGGGTTTCGAGGAGGTGGGTGGCTCAGAGGACAAAGCGCCAGCCAAGGACGCGGGGACTGTGGGCTTCGCTGTGCCCCGGGTTTCCTGGTGTGGCTGGGGTTGAATCTCTTCAGGGCTTGATTTTTGTAGATATTTACCAGGAGTGGTGAAAAAACCAGGATATCTGGGTGTGGGGTCTTCACCTGCCTTCAGACCCTGCCGTAGCCCAGGATGTGACTGCGCACTGTGGCCCTTGCAGCAATTGGGGTTGGAGATGCCAGAAGGCAACTCCCAGCAAGCTGGGTGCGGATGCGGCTCCCAGCGGTGCCAGGGGGAAGCCGGGGGGGCCCATCCCTCCTGGGGAGAGGGGAGCCAGTCCCTGCCCCAGCTCCAGGGCTCCTGGCACCGAGCAGGGTCCCGACTCTTGCTCTTATTGCACCGAGCAGGGTCCCAACTTTGCTCTTATCACTGCGAAGGTTTTATCCCTGGGATATTGGATGCAGCCTGGAAACCTCTCTGGGATGCCTGGGTGGAAGCCGCCATCCAAGGGGAACGCTGCTAATCCGGTGGAGGAGCGCTTGGCCCCGGCATCCCGCGGCGTTACAAGTCGGGACAGCATCCCCACGCCGGGGAGCCCATCAGGGAGCGCCAGCGGGGAACCAGGCTCGCAGCGGGCAAGGGAGGATGCTCTGCGGTTCGGTGAAACCCTTCCCTGCCTGCTGAGCCCGAGCGGCGAGGCGAGGCAAAACCCGGGGGGTAAACAAGGCTCTGAACCCTGCTCCATCCCCCGGGATCCCGCTGGCGGGGAAGCGCGGGAGAGGTCGGGGCTGTCCTGCAGAGCCGCTCTTCCCCGGGTGGGCTGGGCCGAGCCATCGCTCCCGGACAGCCCGGGAGGAAGGGAAGAGCTTGACAGATTTTTCTGGTTGCAATGATAAACACGGAGGAGCCAGCAAGCACATTTCCATGCAGGAATTCTGCATAACTTGTCTGTACATATGGTACAGCAGCCCTCAGGCAGCCAAAATAAAATTAAAATGAATTATTTTTTTTTTTAACTTCTGCTTTAGATTAATATGCATGTTTTCCTTACGGCTAGGACCAGCTATTTTCTCTCCCCTCCCTCCTGCCCTCAAGACCTTTAGGATCTCTCACTGGCCTGTTGTCCATGATATACTTCCAGCATATGGGAATGTGCCAAATCTGAAACACGTATTTCGGTGCTTATTTGGCTGTGGAGGAAGGGGCGGTTAGCGGGAGGAGGATGCCTTTGGTGCCTGGGTGGGGGGGGTTCCCTTGTGTTGGAGCTTTGGGAGGGTCTGGGTGCGGGAGGGGGGATGCTGCTTCCCCCTCCCGGGGGGTCTGGGGGCTCCTTTGCTGGGCTGGGGTCTGGCGCCGGGCTGTGGGAGGGCACGGAGCTTGGTGCCAGCCATGCCCGTGCCCTCCAGCACGCCACTCCGGCTGCAATCCCTTCTCCCTCCTTCTGCTAAAGAGCGTATTGATCCCTCCTTCCAGCGCCGGCCCTGCTAGGACTCGGAAAATTGCTGTGCTCCAAGAGCAGCTTCACCAAAAATGAGAATTTGTAGTGTTCAATAAATATTATTAGAAAACTGAAAGATAATAATTATGTCAATTACAGGATGGGTAATTGGGCCGGGAGAAGAAAAGTACTTTTCTTCCTAATTGCTGGGGCCATGCTCCTGTGATTGCACGTATCAGTTCCAAAAATGAAAGGCCAGCTATCAAGTGGAGAAAGCACTTTGTTTTTCTAATGGTAGGTTAGAGCCTGGAAGCGTGCGCTGGGCCGGCCTGCGGGAATTTAAGAGCATCAGTTTAAAAAAAAAAAAAAAAAAAAAGCAAAAAAAACCCCCCAAAAAGCAGCATTTTCAGGTGTGGTAAGAGCCCCTGCAGTGACCCTTTTGCTCCCAAATCCACCACGGCCCCGATCCCCGTTTCCATCCCTGCCACCCTTGGTGTCCCGGAGGGCTGCGCTGGGCTCGGGGTGCTGATCCCATTTATTGATCAAGGGGCTGTGGAGGATCCCGGGGGTGGCGCCGCAGCCGAGCCGGGCGAGGATGCTCGCTCCTCCTCGCAGGGCCTGCGGGGCTGGGTGGCCCGTCAGTCAAGGGCAGGCACGATCCCCTGGGGCTTTGGGGCTTTGGGTTTGTTTTTTTTTTTTCCATGGTAAATAAAAATTTCTGCGATCCTGCTTGAAAGATGCCTGGGAGAGATTTCAGCGTGCTGGAAGGGGAGTGGTGATTTATTTCCTCCTTGCCTGGTGTAAAAGAGACTGCGCTGGGTCTACAGAGCTTTGAGTGTTTGTATAAATCTGTCTACTCAAAACATCTCAAAGAGTTGACTGACGGCCCATGTAATTTAGCACACAGCTAAAAATTTAAATCTTGCATCCCGCCGAGCGCTGGAGGATACAGCGTTGGCTGCTCAGTGGGTGCCGGGGTTGCATCTCTGGGGGTGCCCGCAGCGGAGCTGGGGCTCTGCCACCCCTGGATGGGGCGCTGGGCTCCCCCCGGCACGGAGGCACCAGCGCTGTCGTGACCGCACTCGGCGATGCTCGGCGTGGGGCTGGCGGCCCGAGGGCTCACGACCCTCCCTGCAGCACTGGGCTGCCATCTCCCCTTTACGCAGGGGTGATTACGGTGCTGTACTCCCGGCAGCAGGGGGTCAGGGTGCTCCAAAGGTCCGGGGCAGCCCGGCGTGCTCCCCGTGAGCCTCGGCTGCCCCAGCCGCAGCCCTGGTGCCTTCCCACAGCCCGGGGGCTGGTTTTGGGGCAGAACAAGGCTGGTGGGCAGAGCGAGCTCGGATCAAGGTGCTCAGCATGAGCAGCCCCGGGAGATGGTGGCAGCAGGGGCGCAGGGTGCCACCAAAGCGCCACTCCCCAAACCCATCCGCCCCGCGAGCGCCAGGCCGTGGGAACCAGCTGAGCGGGCACCGGCTCCCAGGGCTTGCCTGACTCCGATTTCCTTTTCTCCTCTCCCTTTTATCTCCCACTTAATTTGTCTGCCTTGGTAGCCCATATGCTTGCCTGGAGATGGCAAGGTTTATTTTTTTTTCCCCTGAACTATAAATAGACATTTCAGCACAACTCCTCGCTGCCAGTTATCCGTCTACACATCAACATTAACATAATTACTGCAGTGAATCTCTAATCTCGGCAGTAAGGCGCTCAGGTTTTAACAGTGGATCGGGCTTCCTAAATGTGTGTAATTTGGGTCTTTAGTGAGCTGACAAATCCGCAGGCGAGCCACAGCCGGGAGTTGTGAACTTCCACTCCTTCCCAGCCCTGATTGCTCGTGAGCTGAACGGTGACAAGTGAGACGGGAACGATGAATAATATCTGCCACGTATCCCAGAGGTGGGGATGTATCACAGCCTAACTCGCGGCTGTCAGGAGAGCCGTGCATTAATCTTTCATCTTCTTTGTTTTGTTTGCAAACGTTCCCGAAGGACGGGGCTGTAATTGGGCCGGTGGCGGAGCTGGCAGCGGGATGTCTCCGGCGTCTTTTCCAGCTGCCAGCTCTGACAACTTTCTGGGGAGCTCGTTTCGAGCCAGGCACAGGCAGGAGGTGATGCTCGCCCCCTCCCAGGACACATCGCCACCCACACTGGGGCGGGCAGCACCAGGTCCGCATGGCTCAGCCCCGGCCCCATGCAGCCGTCCTTCGGCAAAGCACGGCTGCAAACCCACCCCAAGCCCGGGCTTCTTCCCGGCACGGCTCCCCCTTCGCCCCAGGCGTTCGCCGCTCTCCCAGGCGGTGCTGCCCAGCCACTCCGCTCTCGCCGGGGTAAGGCACCGGGCGATTCCGGGGCTGGAGGCTCGGTGCCGGCCACTGCCTTTGCCCAGCCGGGGCTCCCGGGAGCCGCCTGCTTGCCGGGCAGCACGGGGAATAGAGCTCCCCCAAACCCAAAGCACATGTGTGTTCCCTTCCCAGCCCCTGGGTTGCACAGGGCCTGGTTAGATGGTTTCAGTGGTTAGATGACTCACGACCTCATCATATTGTGGCAATGCTGCTATAGCGCTCGCGCTACAAATTATGGGCTGGATCCCGCCGCCCCGACGGTGGCTGGGTGCCCGGTGACTTCAGATATAGCAGCGTCTGTGTTTGCTTGCTGAAAAGCTTCGACTTCAGTGGGAGGGTTTGGGGTTTGGGTTTGCTTGTTGGTTTTTGGGTTGGTTTTTTTTTTTTTGGTGCATGTGAGGAAGAAAGAAAGGACGGGGCCTTAAAAATGGAAGTTGCTGTGCCGCTGGCGATGCTGTGCTGTGGGGCTGGGCGGTCCCCGGGCTGCGCCGGGCTCAGGATCCCTCCCCAAAGGCAGCCCTTGCACAGGACGTGTGTCTCCACGCTGTTAAGGCGGCTTTGCTGCCTACGATGCCCCAGCGTAGTGCTCGTTAGAGGGATGTGGGTATGGCACACGGGTCCCCGAGTACCACTGCCCAAAATCTCCGCTCTCAGCGGGCTGACGTAACTTGAGCAGCGCTTGCAGCACATTTTCCACCGCTGCGGTGGGTTGCCTGGAAGAAACCTGGCGAAATAATCATTACTTTGATTCCCAACAAAAGAAAGGAGCCGACTGAGTTAAATGCCTCCCTTCTGATGTGCTGCTTTGTTATTTTGCTTTCAAGAAAAATAAATACCCCCTCGGTGTGTTTACAGTACTGATTTGGTTCTGCAAACACAAACCGAAATTGGAGAGCAAGGCGTTTCGAGAAGGAAAGCAAACGCGTCCTCGGGAGCGGGCTCTCCATGCCGCAATGCCCCCCAAGCAGGGCAGGAGGGGCCCCGGAGCGGGTCCCCCATCCCGCTGGCTGCACCTTGGCGAGAAGGAAACCCCTGGCTGGGTTTGGAGATCTGCTCCCCCGGCCCCTCTCCCTTCCCAAGTGCCCCCCTCACTCAGGGGCTTTCGGCTGTCGCCCCGGCCCCGGGGCTCCCGGAGCAGCTCTCCCCCGGGGGATTCCCCCCGTTTGCATGCTGCAGCCAGCTCCTCTCAAGCTGAAACGCCCTCGCTGTTTCCTCGGGCCCCAGCACCGCTGCTGTGGGTGCAGAGCTGGGCTGGGGAGACCCCACTCCCCCCCCACCCCCCCCCTCGTCTCCCCTCTGCCCCCCACCCCATCTGCCTACACAAGATTTGAGATGTGCATTTTGTTTGCATCTGATTTTTGTTTGCATCTCCTGCTGCCACCTCCCCGGTCCCTGGGCTGCATCTGTGGGTGCCTTCTGAAATCGCGGTGCATGCAGATGTGCCAGATGTTCCTCCCTGGCATTGGACACGGGGCTTGTGAAAGCACCAGGGAAGGCAGGCAGGGACCCGCAGAGCCCAGGACCCGGGCTGGGGACGAAGGATGTTCGGCTGCTGCTCGCCCCTCGCCGCCCTGCCTGCCCCAGGCAGGTCCCAGGGATCACCGGGAGCAGCGCCTGCTCCTCCTTCCCCAAATCCCCCAAATTTGAGAGAGTTGGGGTTGCTCAGCCTGGGGAAGAGAAGGCTCCCGGGAGCCCTGATGGCAGCCTTTCAGTACTTAAAGGGGGCTGGTAAAATGATGGGGACAGACTTTTTAGGAGGGCCCATAATGACAGGACAAGGGGTGATGGCTTTAAACTGAAAGAGGGGAGACTCAGAGCAGCTGGAAAGAAGAAAGCTTTTACGCTGAGGGTGGCGCGACGCTGGCACAGCCAGGTGGTGGGTGCCCCATTTAACGGGTGGCCCTGATGGCCTTAAAGGTCTTTTCCAACCTAAACGATTCTGTGATTCTGTCCCTGGACACACCCAAGGCCTGGCTGGACGGGGCTGTGAGCAGCCTGGTCCAGTGGAAGATGTCCCTGCTGGTGGCCAAGGGTTGGACGAGGTGGCCTTCAGAGGTCCCTTCCCACAAACCAGTGCATGGTTCTATGAAAATCCAAAGGGGCTTCACGTGCGGGGACTCAGCAGACCCTCGTCTCCAAACCCTCGTCTTCTCCGCTAGGCAGGCAGCTGCCTGCAGCCTGGCTGGGTGCAATTTGAATTTAGCCAGCCACATTGCCCCCGATGCCTCCCCATCCCGCCCGCCCACTCCTACAAAGGAGCAGAGCCACAGGGTGGGCAGGGGTGCAGGCAGGGGTACGGGCAGGGGTGCAGGCAGGGGTGCGGCAGGGGCATGGGCAGGGGTGCAGGCAGGGGCATGGGCAGGGGTGCAGGCAGGGGTAAGGCAGGGGTGCGGGCAGGGGTACAGGCAGGGGCATGGGCAGGGGTGCAGGCAGGGGTGCGGGCAGGGGCATGGGCAGAGATGCAGGCAGGGGCATGGGCAGAGATGCAGGCGGGGTCGGCAGGGGTGCAGGCAGGGGCACAGGCAGGGGTGCAGGCAGGGGTGCAGGCAGGGGTGCAGGCAGGGCCGGCCTGGCAGCTGTCGGTAGGCAGGGATGAGAATCACGTAGCACTACGGGGGGTGCCGGTTGTTTTTCTTCCCTAGGGCTTGTGTGGATGCGCCGGCATCTCTGACAGCATAATCTTCTGCCTGGTGTCATCATTATGGAAACAAGCTGTAAATCTTCCCTTGATGTTATGTAGATCTGGGATGGCTTGCCTCACGGGAACAGCCACTGTTAAGAAGTAGGGTGTTGAACATAAAGATTAACATATTGCAAGCACTAATTTGGGGAAGGAGCTGCCTTTGCGAGGAGAGCCGCGGTCGCTAACGCTGGTAGCAGCTCCGCCGAGCTCTGCGCCGCGGCTGCCGCTGCCTTCCCGGCGGCTCCGAGGGCTGGATGCTCTCACCACACCATCGCCGGGTTTTATCCCCCCCCTTCTTCTCCTCTGGCAGAGCCGTCGAGCAGCAGGGGGGAGGATGCTGCAGAGCAAGGCTGGCTGTTCAACAGAAAAAGTTGCTGTTTGGGTATTTTCGGTGTAATTTTGCTGACCCGCAGACACCTTTGCTGGCCGCTGCTCCCAGACCTGTCATCTCCCCACCTGCTACCATTTAATCCTGCCCATCCCAACCAGCTCTGCGGGCTGCTGCGTGCCGGCCCCGGCTGCGCCCAGCGTTCCCACTCCCCTCCTCGCTCTTCTCCACCAGCCCTTTAATCTTGGGGAATTTTTTTTTTTTTTTTTTTTTTCCCTCTGACATCTCTGACTCTCTTGTGAAATGCAAATTAATTAGATTCTAATTACTCACTGTGTGCTGTTTCTGTTTCACTCTCTTGTTAGGTTAGTCTAACATCTTTGTTGTCAGCTGTATGTTGTATGTATTCAGCCCATTAAAAGTGATCCTTGTTCAGCGGGAGACAGGCAGAGCAAAGAGACAGTTTCCCCCCTCCTGCTGGGGCTTTGTCAGGAGCAGCTTTGTCAGCAGTTCCCGGCAGCATCGCTAAGGCAAAACCTCCGCTTTTTTTTTTTTATTGTTCAGTTTTTCTCTTGTATTTTTTATAACCCGGCAAGTTAAGCATTTCAACGAAATATTTAGCGAGCATCAGCCGACCCCGCTGGCTCACCCGCACCGCTCAGGGCCGCGCTGGGCTCTTCTCCACGCTGGCTTTATGCTGCCTGTGGTCTCCTGGGAAAGCCACGCTGGGACCCCTGCCCTGGCCCTGGGACCCCTGCCCTGGCCCTGGGACCCCTGCCCAGGTCCTGGGACCCCTGCCCTGGCCCTGGGACCCCTGCCCAGGTCCTGGGACCCCTCCACGTCCCTCTGTCCTGCACCCAGCCTCACCCTGGGTCCCACATCCCTCTGTCCTGCTGGGAGGGCAGGGGCTCGGAGGCAGAGGTGGGACCCTTGGTCCAGGGACGCTCATCCCTGGGGACCCCTGGGTTTGTGAAAGGTCCCATCACCACCCCGGTCCCTCCCTGCCCGCTGTGTGTCCTGGCGGGGAAGCAGACACCAGCCTGCATCCTCTTGCCCTGCTGATGCCCGGCTGGAGCCCTCTCCTCTCCCCTTGCCCTCGCTCCTCGGTGCCGTCCTCCTCCCTCCTGCCAGACAGACGGGACAGCCACCCCCCTGCGCTCATTAAACCGCCTTCACGCCACGGGAAAGGGACACCTACCGACAATTCTGAGGCTGCAGAGGTGGCAGCCCCCGTGGCAAGTGGCCTCTTGCCTGCCTGAGGCAAAAGCCTGCCGCCTTGATGGAAAGCACGTGCAGGCTCGGGAGGAAGGGCAGCGTCGCACGCCTCCCTGCAAAAGCCGCTGAGAAATGTGGGTGGTGGCCTTCCTCCCGTGCCTGGGAATTCCAGGCAATTCATGCCTGGATAGCCCGGTAATCCAGATCTTTATAGTAACAGGAACTGTACGGACAATATGTGTCACAAGTCCGGTAATAATGTCGATGTACAAACGGTCCTCGTTAGCCACGGGAGCTCGCACCCACGGCACGGATTCGGGGGGCTCGCCGCAGGCACGGCCGGCTGGTGGGAAGGGGGGATCCCCCCGGATTCTGCCCTCCCCCTGCGCCTCCCCCCGTGCCCACCACCCCGCTCTGGGGGGGATGCCGAACCGCAGCTCCTTTAGGTGCCCATTTGATGCCGGAACGATCCAACAAAACGCCGGGCAGACGGGAGCCCTCACCCCGCGCCTGACATTGGGAATATGGCGCTGCTCAGGCTTTCGGCAAATTGAGCGCGGGAGCGGGGCAGGTGAGGGGAACGGCAGGACACGGGAGCACCGGCAGCGCCTCTCTGGCTCACCTCCACCTCTCTCCTCCACCCTGGCCCCCCCTCCGCACCCCCGGCACCCCGGGGCAGCCCCACAGACCCCCAGCCCCAGAGAGCGGGGTCCCAGCTGCATGGGACCTGAGCACACCCATGAATTTGAATCACAGAACCATAGAATCACAGAATGGTTTGGGTTGGCAAAGCCCTTTCAGCTCCCCCAGCCCAACCGCCCCCCTACCCCTGCCATCCCACCCCCAAACCCTGGCCCTCAGCACCGCCTCTGCCCGGCTGTTAAATCCCCCCAGGGCTGGGGACTCGACCCCTTCCCTGGGCAGCCCCTTCCAGTGCCTGACAGCCCTTTGGGGAAGGAATTGTTCCCCAGGGCCAACCTCACCCTGCCCTGGCACAACTTGAGGCCAGGGGATGGAGGAATTGGGGATGGGAACTGAGGACGGAGGAGCCCACTTGAACAGGCAGGCTTCGCCTGCAGGAATAAATGCCCGGAGGCAGCCCCACCTTGCAGCCCATTTGCCTTTTGCTCTTCACCTGAGTAACCTGGGGTGAGATTTTCAAGGGGTCTGGTCCCTGGCTTGGCTGCTGCGTGCAGGGCAGACGTCTGAGTGCTGCCCGGCTCCTGCTGCAGCAGCAATCCTGCTCCGCTGCCCCGGAGGCACGGGCTGCCTGCAGCAGCTCCCCACGATTTTTCGGGCATGACTTCCATCATTACTGCTGCTTCCACAGCCCAGGCCATCACCGTGGGAGAAGCTTGGACCTTGCTGCCATGAGTCTTCGTCTACCGGTGGCCGGGTACTCACCCCGCCTGCTGCAGCCCAGCGGGGCTGGACTCAGGCAGTGTGGATCCTCCTGGAGGAACCAGGGCCATGGAAAACCCAGAGCTGCACCCAGGAAATTTTTGCCTGGCCCTTTGCAGGGGCATCGCCCTCTGCCTCAGCCCTGCACCCCCGGGGAGCCTCACCCATGCACTCACAGAGCCCCGCAAAGCTGCAGGGAGGCCCAAAAGCATCCCTAGTCGGTGGTGCGGCTCCGGCTGGGCTCAGCTTTCCTCCCTGCTGTCGAGCTTCCAGATGTGTGTCCCATGGGGGGGCTGTGCCAGGACAGCCCCCGCTGCTGCCCGGGTGCGGGGACCGGCGTCTCCCCGGTGCCCACAGGCACAGAGCCAGGAGGATGCTCCTCCGACAAGGCACCACCAAGCCAAACAGAGCAGAGGTTTGTTCTGTGGGCTTTTTTCCTCCTGCGAGCACTGCGCAGCCCATAAATAGTGTTAAAATACAAGCAGAATCTTCTTCTACCTCCGTGCTCTTTTCCTTGGGCGGGAAGCCCGGCGCGCTGCTCTCTGGAGTTTGTTTGTTGCCCTAGGAGACGCGCTGACAAGCATCACAAGCTTTGAAAGTCAATTGCTCACTGGAGTCGAAAATGTGTTTTCAGGTATCTGGCTGATGGGCCCTCCACCAGGAGGATGCGGCGGGAATGCTGAGCGCGGCAGCGCTGAGCCCGGCCCCTCGGGCAGCGAGAAGGGGAGATTGCTCTGCTCTGATGTGCGCGATAAAGCCCCGCGCCTCCGGATGACCACGAGATCGGCGCGCGACGTCCTCGTTTGCCGAGTCGATGAAGGCGGCACCAATTATATTTAAGAGCGCCGTTAAACTTTTTGCTCCTGGAGAAATGATTTCGGGTGAAAATGAAGGAGGATTAAAAATTTCCGTTGCTCTGGGGGTTTTCCATGGCCCTGGTTCCTCCAGGAGGATCCGTGCTGCCCCAGTCCGGCCCCACTGGGCTGCAGCAGGCAGGGTGCGTACCCGGCCACCGGTAGATGAAGACTCATGGCAGCGAGGTGCGAGCATCTCCCATGGCGATCGCCTGGGCTGCGGAAGCAGCAGTAGCGATGGAAGTCATGCCAGAAAAATGATCCGGCTCTCCTGGGGATGGACGGGGGATGGACCCCCTCGCCCTGCCCCAGCGCTACCCCTGGTCCCCCCTCAGCAGCGGCGCTGGGAGCCCGGTGCCCCTTTCGGTGCTCGGAGGCGATGCCGGGCTGAGGTCCATCACCTCCCTGGGGGATGCGACGCTGGGCCCCAAGCACTCGGATAAGACTTGCTCCGACGGTCAAAATCTCTGCGTTCCTCTGGCTGGAGGCTGCAGAGCAGAGCCTGGCCCGCCGTCCCCTCCCCGCAGCTCCATCATCCGGAGGTCGGGGCGCTCGTCCTCCTGCAAACCGAGGTGTAGCTCTGCCGGCGGTCGGCGCAGCCACGGGGGTGTGGGTTGGTGGGGGTGAACGTCCCAGCAAACCAGCTGTGCCTGTTTGACGTGGCTTAAATTAATCTCGATTGCTGTCTAATATTTTAAAAAGACACTTTTTAAAACACGCAAGAATAATGTAGGAGAACTAATGTTCCCTTATGAAATGCCTTTCAGCATCATGATAAAAGGGCACTTTAATCTGCTGTGAGAAGTCTCCGTGAGGGAGGGACGTCACACGCACAGGTGGAATCGTGGAATAAATGCAATAATTAATGAGAAAGAAGAATTTGCATCTCCTGACTTTTCCACACCTGCTCTGTTTTTGTTTTTTTTTTCCCCAAACAGCTTTATTTTGCTTCCTGAGGGGGTCAGGAGAACCCGGGGAGTCAGGCTTCTGGCCGTTATCAAGTTATACTTTCAAGGACTATAAAATGTCAGGGAAGCAGTGCATGGGAACTAAGTGCTCCATTAAGTTTTTCCTATGAAATTAAGTGCCTTTATTGCCTTAAATGAGAGCTACGGCCTAATGATGGACCGATGCAAATTTCCATCTGCATACCCGAGCGAAGGGGCTGGTTCCCAGCACTGCGGTGCCTGGAGCAGGGGATGAGCTCCCACGGCCGTGGCCCAGCAGGAGGGACCGGAGCGATCAGGGGCCTCGGCTGAGCCCCCGGAGATGGCTCCCAGGTGCCATGCATGGGGCAGGAGGGGGTTTGGGTGCCGGCTCCCCCCAGTCCCGCATTATCAGACAGCTCCGTGGGGCAGCAGCGTGACCCTGGGTTTGGCTTGTGCTTGCCAAAAGCGAGACCCTCATGGTGGAGCCGGGGCTGAGCCGTCCCGGGAGTGCGTGGCTCCTGGGCTGCTTGCAAGCCGGCTGCTCCCAGCCGGAGGGGCCCGATCCTGGTCCTGCCACCCCATCCCCAACCGCTCACAGGGCCTTTGCCAATCGGGATGGCTCACACCTCGCCCCGGTGACAGCCTCTGCTACCGCCGACACATCCCCCCCCCCCCCCAACACCGGCATCACCCCCAACACCAGCATCACTCCCAACACCGGCATCACCCAAACACCAACCTCACCCCAAATGCCAACATCACCCCCAAACACCAGCATCACCCCCAAACACCAACCCACCCCAAAGCCAACATCACCCCCAAACACCAGCATCACCCCCAAACACCAGCATCACCCCCAAACACCAGCATCACCCCCAAACACCAGAATAACCCCCAACACCAACATCACCCCCAATACCATCATCACCCCCAATACCAACATCACCCCCAAACGTCAGCATCACCCCCAAATGTCAGCATCACCCCCAAACACCAGCACCACCCCACACCTGCATCCCTGGAATGGAAAGCACAGTGGTGCCACCCAAGCTGCGTGTGCGCTCCCGGCGCTGTGTAGCGGCTCTGCCCAGGCAGATGCTGCCCGGGCCCATTTTCCAGTCCCATTTCTGTTGTTGCCCAGAATGTCCCCGTCGGGCACAAGCCATGCCCGGCCTGCAATGCCACCGGCAGCTACGGGGAAGCAGCTCCTCCTTGGAGACATGGAGCCCCGTACAGCTCAGGCCCTGAACAGTAGCAGGCATGCACCCAGCCATCTAATCATCTGTTCACAGTCGGAATGCCTCCTTTAGGGAGGGGGCTACTTTTTTATACAGTTTCTGGAGAAATCTTATGGTTTCCTTCGTTTTCTGAAATCGTGGTGTTGCAGCAGAGAATCGTTTTTGCAGCTGCAATCCAGGCAAAGCCGTTGCAAAATGGAAAACCTTTAGCAACCGGTTAATTCTGCCTTGGGAAGAGTTTGGGGTATGACGTTTGTAGGCTGCGCGTTATTTCTTGCTAGTTGCAGCCTCACGGGGGGACTGCAAGGATCTCCCTCAAAGAGCAGGGGGTTCAACGCGGGCTGCCACGGTGGGTCAGGCTCTTTGCTCTTGCAGAGCACCCAGAGCCTCCGCGCCGAGCAGGGCTGAGCGCTGGCTTGCAGCTTCCCAGAACGATGATTTCCCGCCCTGTATTTCTGTAATATCACTTTGAAAACAAGGGCGATGCAAAAGGACAAGCGCAGAGGATGAGTTACTGCAGCTGTTAAAAAGTAATGTGTCAACAGCCGTGTGAAGGGTAGGCTGCTGCTTCGTTCTGAGGGTTCGGTTATGAAAATCTGCTCGCTGCTGGATTTGGGTGCTCGGCTCTTGGTTCGTTCCCCCTGTCCTGGCAATACAGCGCCTCCTGAAGTGTCTAGGAATGAGCACGCAAGTGCCCCGATCCCACCTGGGAGAGGCTGGCCTTGCTACTGCCTCGTAAATTATTATTATTAAATTATTTTTTCTCTTTTGTCATTGCCCATCCAGCTGCTCACCCTCTTCCCTGCATATGGAGCTCGTTGCTCCAAACCTGCCTCCTCCCACTGCTGCCAGCACGGCACGGCATGGGACAGCATGGCATGGCACAGCACGGCACAGCACGGCACGGCACGGCACGGCACGGCACGGCACGGCACGGCATGGCATGGCAGGCACGGCACGGCACGGCACGGCACGGCACGGCACGGCACGGCACAGCACGGCACGGCACGGCACGGCACGGCACGGCACGGCACGGCACGGCACGGCACGGCACGGCACGGCAGGCACGGCACGGCAGGCAGGCACGGCACGGCAGGCACGGCACGGCAGGCACGGCAGGCAGGCACGGCACCAAGCATTCAGCCCCTGCCCATCTTGGTGTCAAACACCGTTGCCATCAGGAGGCACAGCCTAACCAGTGACATCCAAATTAAATCATGGGAAGGGGGTGTGGGTTTTGGGGGTTTTTTTAATTAAAAAAAAAAAAGGAAATTTGGATGGCAGCGTAATTCTTTATTTGTTTAAACATGGACAGAGTCCTGTGCTGATTCAAACGTGGCAATACATCGTGGAAGAAGAAACGCAGAGGGTCTGACACCCTGCGTGTGCAGCGCAGCCAGCCACGAGCCGCGGAGGGGGCTGGTCCAGCCCTTCGGCAACGGGAGCGCTTTAAATCGGATCTATAATGTCAGGTCAGGTCTATAATGTCATTTACCCACCTACCACCATAGGCACGGGTCGTTTCCTAAAAACATTAAGTACATCCTTGACAGTTTAGCGTCGCTGGGGTTAAATTTGGATCATATCTGTGAGTGTTTCATTGGAGTCATTGCCCTCTGGCCAGAAGGAACGATGCTACACACCTTGCTGTCAGGCGTTTATTTGATATTGTAGGCATGCAAAGTACTGATGAAGATCAATACCTGTTTTTTAAGGCCTGATCAGGACAATTTTCCGCAGTCACCTTGTCATTCCAGAGGTTTGGCTGGGAAAGCCTTCGCAAAGGGTTTCAGCAGGACACCCGTGCGTGCAAGCAGCGGCTGGGGAAAAGCAGAAGCAGCGGGGGGGTGGGGGGATGAAAACGGGGGGAAATGCCAGTCAAAGGACGAGTTGAGTCATTTTGTGGAGCACAAGGACAAGGGTTCATTGATCTGCTGCTGGAAAATACGTCCCCAGTGCAGATGATGAGCTGTAACGCTGCGGCAGCCATCCTTAGGGCAGAAAAACGTGCAAGGCCATGGAAAATCCCGCAGTGGCGAGGGTGCCTCTCCCAGGCTGCTGGCGGCGTGCCCAGCGTGGCTTCGTCCCTCTGGTGGCAGCATCCTGGCTGAGTTACCCCACGCAGGGGCTGCACCCGCGGCGACCTTGGTGTTAATCCTTCCTGCTCTGCAAAATGGATTTTAGCCTGGTTGGATTCCCGCATGGAGGAGCGGACACATCCAGGGCATCTGCAGCCCATCAGCACACGGATGCACCACTGGGATCCGCCCAGGACCCACCAGCCGGGACAGGAGCTGTAATGGTGCTCGCTGGGGGAACGGGAGCAGGAGCGTGTCCCTGGGGCGGGTGGCACCCAGGCTGCGCGTGGAGGTTGCTGCCATGCCGTGGCCATGCTCTCAGCCCCATCAGGTCTCCGAGGGCAGGGATGAGGGCACGGAAAGCCGCTTGCCATGCCGGAGACCTGCCTGCCGGGACCTGTGCCGGAGCGGGCAGCAGAGCCACCGCCAGCAGCCCCCGCGGCTTCACACGCAGCCAGAGAGCAAATTTCTCCGCTGGCAACCACTGCCGGCGGGGCCGAGGTTTGGACCCCCCCTGGCAGGGGCGGCGGGGGCTGGAGCCGTTCTCTCTGTGTGGATGCAGAAGGCGCCGTGGCTCTGGGCTGCCCGTCCCTCCTCCTGCCCTCCGCAGCCACCGGCAGCGCGACCCACAGCTCCCGTCCCACGGATCTGGGGAGCGCGGCCGTGGAAGCCAAGCTCCGCCGCCGCCGTGTTCAGGGAAACGCTTTCATCCGGTAAAGAGCGTCTTATTAATTAGCACGAGGGCTGAAGCACTGTGCCGAGCTGCATCTGCTTCAAAGCCATTTAAAGAGCAGACGGTGAAGTGGTGGCTCCTGCATCCTCTGAACAGCCCTCAACCAGTCTTCCCCGTTTTGGAAATGGCATTGGGATTTGAGCTGCTTATTTAAAGCCTTAAAAAGTAACCGACTTCCTTGAAGTCATTAAAGCCTAACCTTTAAACTCCGGGAGTCTAATGGTTCAGGCCAAGCATAATGTTGAGGCACATCTGTGATAAATCTGCTTTTAATCTCCACAAAGTGCTTTGCCTAGATTCCGACGTTAACGTATTAGGTGTTAGACGAGCACACTGAGTGCTGGTAAAACACGCTGCATTGTAATCTATTACCTTTTACACAAAGCAGCATTTAGTTTTATTAACTATTGAAATATACTGAAAACTGTTAAAAAAGCACCGTGTAAATCTTTAAGATTCATGCTGTTTGATTTTATAGAGGCCTAATTCCTTGCACAAGTAGCAGGAGAGCAGTTTGGCCAATGGCTTAATAGTTTGTAGCTGATTTACAGAAACCTCCCATCTAATTTCAGGGGGGGGGTGGTTAACGAGGGGCCGGAGGCGCTGCAGGGCCGGAGGGGGCACCGCTGGAGCTGGTGCCTGGCTCCCACACCCCATCGCACCCCCCAGCCGCTCTCTGCATGGGTGCAGGGGCTCCGGGGCAGCTTTGCGGGTGGGGGTGTTCAAAAGCGGGGTGTCTCTGGTCCCGGGTGTCTTCGGGCGTGCGCTGGGACCAGCGAGACCAGCCTGCAGCCCGAGGACGAGCACCGGCCGTGACGGGCAAGCCCGGCTCTTTTCCAGGGGGGGTCCTCTTCGGATGTGTGTCCCCCCGGTGAAAGCTGGACTCCTGGCCGGCGGGCGGTGGTCAGAGAGCCCCTCACTGCGTCCCGGCTGCCCAAGCGGCCGCTCATGCTGTGTCATAGCCTGGAGTGAAATTTGGCAGAGAGAGGTTACTGCAGCCCCCCAGGAAGGCCCTGGCTGCGGCGGGGGGGCGGAAGGGCTCTGCCCTGAGCCCTGGGCAGGGTTGCGTGAGCAAAATCGTGAGATTCCCCCTCCCTGTTGCCTTCGGGGATGTCAGGGTTGTGGTGCACAGGGGCTGGTGCGGAGCCAAAGGCTCCCTGGGAGCTGGTGCACTGGACGGGGTGCTGAGCACCCCAGGTGATGCTCCCAGCCCGGCTCCCGCAGCCCCGGGGCAGGGGGGGATGCTTGGGGGTCTGCAGTGTCCCTGCTACCCGTGCGTATGTCCCGCACCCTCCAGGTCACCTCCCATGTGCCCTGGCCCTGGCCAGCAGCCCGGCCCCGGATTGTTCGCCCGTGTGTAAATCCCCACTGACTCAGCTGCGCTCAGGGTTATTTTTGGGGGTTCCCTCAGGTGCTAAAGCGCTCGGTGGGGCTGGGACCCTCGGCCGGGGGTGCGGCGGGGCCGGGGCTGGCAGCCTGCCCGCACCCCTGCCCCTGGCGAAGGACCCGTGCCCGCGCACGTGTGCCGCGGGAGTTTCCAGCCGCGCAGCCGGGCACGGTGCAGGATGCGGGGTGAGTCAGAGCGAGAAACGGCGGGGCCGGCTGGGGGGGGAGGCTGGGCTTCCCCTCCCGCCGCTGCCTTGCAGGGCTGCGAGGAAGATGAAAACCCACGGGTGAGCCGTGGGCCGTGCCTCGCTGCTGGCTGGTGCACGGCATGCGTGCCCCCGGCCGAGCTGCGCTCGAGCAAACTGCCCAGGGTTTCCAGCCAAGCTTGGGATGCTTTGAGGCCTCGACCGCAGGGGTGCTGGGAACATATCCTGCTCCAAACCAGGGCAGGGTGGCAGGAGGCTGAGCATGTTGAAGGTTGCTTGTGTGTACGAACGTCCCCAGACCCTCCTGCACCCCCAGGGAAAGCCCGGCAGGGCTCGGGGGTCCCCTCGGGCATCAGCACCCTCCTTCCAGAGCCACCGCGTGTTGCCAGAAAGGCTCAGCAAGGGGCAGCGGCAGCGCTGCGGTTTGCTTCTCTGCTGTAGGCAGCAATGCAGCCAAGCAAGGCAACCCCCCCCGCCTGGCTGCTGGTGGGGAGCGGGGCCCCCCCGGGCACCCCCAGAGTGCAGCACCCGGCGCGCGTGGGCCCGGCCCGGCCGGGGGGGACAGGCTGGGACCCCCGGGAGGGCGAGGACACGGCCACCACGGCGCAGGTCTGTGTGAGCATGGAGAGCGTCGGGGGGGAGCACACCCCAGCCATGGTTTTAATTTTCTCGCTTGCATGCGAGCGTTGGAGCTGAGCTTGCACAGGAGGCTTTGGGCTTGCATGAGCCATGGGACCCATGCCCCACGGCTGCCCAGCAGACTGTCCTTTGCTCCATGGCAAACCCTGGCAGCTCCCAATCTATGGCAAACCCTGGCAGCTCCCAACCCCCAGTTGCACCACACTGCTGCACCACTGGCTGGGCTGGCCGGCTCCGGCGAATGCACGGGGCAGGGGTTTGGTACTGGTCCTGGTGCTGAGCCGGGTGGGGCTGAGCTGGGGCTGGTGCTGAGCTGGGGCTGGTGCTGAACTGGGGTTGGTGCTGAGCCGGGGGGGGCCGGGCTGGTGGGGTGGCCGGGCTGGTGCTGGCTGGGATGGGGCTGGTGCTGAGCCGAGGCTGGTGCTGAGCCGGGGCTGGCCACTGGCACCGCAGCAAAGAGGGAGGTTTGGATTTGGGGGCTGAGCTCCTCTTCCTCTCCAGCTCTTCATCTGCGCTCTTACAGCCAGCAGGACTAATTGTCAGGAAAACACGCTTTTAAGGGCAAAAAAATCCTTTAAGCCGCAGAAAACTACAAACATGGGAATAATTAAAAGATCTGCAAGGCCAGAAAGTCAGCACAACAGTAGGTGATTTAAATGTGTGCACAGGGATCTCTCTCTGCACTTCCCGGCCAGCCGCTCCCGGAGGCCTCTGGAACAGGGAAGGGAATGTTTGTTGGGATGCCAGCAGCACCAGCAGGATCCGTAAAGCTGGGGACGGCGGCGGCAGTGCGTGGGAAGCCTCCGCGGTCACAGCCCTGTGCAGATTTGCCGGGGCACGACTTTATTTTAATAAAAAGCTGAATTGAAAAATGTTGTTGGAAAGGCTGTTCCAGATCTAGGGGGAAATAATTCCGTTTCAGAGCTGATGGAGCCAAAATGTGTTTTGGTTCTTTCCACTTCTGGAAGAACTTGTCGATAGGTTTTTTTTTTCCCCTCTCGCTTGCTCTTTCTCCTTTCCTCTCCCTCATATGATTATTCAATTTGCCATGAAAGCTGGGACCAAACCGAAACCGCGGTGCCAAAACCTCCGCACTTGGAGAACATTTGGGCCCCGAGCTGGACCTTAAATTGCATCTTGCACATGGCCCAGGCGCGCTGGATTGAAATCCAAAACACACACGAGTTCCTGGTTGCGGAAACCCAGCTCAAGCGAGCTGCTTTCCGCTGGGGGATTCTCTGTCTTCCCCAAACCCAGGGGAAAAAGATCCCAGCACAGCAGAAGGGTTTCCCCGCATGGGGACCTGCGGGTCCTGACGGGTGCTGCGGTGCTGGGGCGCGGGGCTGTCCTGTGGCATGGGGTGCGGGCTGCCCTTTTGGGGTGTTTCGCACCATTTCTGCCCCGGTGTGAAGGAGCTGGGGGTCCCTTTTTGGCTGGGTTTGTGGAAAGGAGGATTGTGCCAGCCTTGATGTGGTCACAGGGCTCTGAAGGAGACCGGGTCTCCAACAGCACCCAGCCTTTTCCACCAGTGGATCCCCTTTTCCACCCACGGGATCCCTTTTCCCACCAGCGGGATCATGTTTTCCACCAGCGGGATCCCCTTTTCCACCCACAGGATCCCCTTTCCCACCAGTGGGATCACCTTTTCCATCAGCAGGATCCCCTTTCCCACCAGTGGGATACCCTTTTCCACCAGTGGGATCCCCTTTTCTACCTGCAGGATTACCTTTTCCATCAGCGGGATCACCCTTTCCCACCAGTGGGATCACCTTTTCCACCCACAGGATCCCCTTTTCCACCAGTGGAACCCCCTTTTCTACCCGTGGGATCACCGACCTTTTCACGTGGGATCACCCTTTCCACCAGTGGGATCCCCTTTTCCACACGGATCCCCTTTCCCACAGCGGACCCCTTTTCCACCAGCGGGATCCCCTTTCCCACCAGCAGGATCCCCTTTTCCACCAGTGGGATCCCCTTTCCCACCAGCAGGATTACCCTCCCCATCCCCACCATCCCCATCCCGGGGTCTCCCTGTCTGTAGGATCCCCATGGGACCGGAGGCACGGCTGCCAGAGCTGTTCCCCCCCCACTCCTTCCCCACTTGGAATTCCCTTTTTTCCCCCCATTCCCGTGCCTCCGTCTCTCATTCCCACCAGACAGAGCCCACAGACAAGGCACATCCTCCTCTTGCGGAGCCCGTGACCGAAGAGCTCTTGGCCTCATTTTAGCAGTACAAGGTGTTCCAGCGATTATTACCCCTAAATAACGTGGTTTAACATTAACAGCTTGTTTAAACAGTATTTGCATTCTCCTGCTACCGGACAGGAGACTTTAATCTCCGCACGCAAACAGCGGAGATCCGCGCCACCCCTCTGCGGGGTTTCGCCCTAAATCGCCGCCGCGTCGCCGAGCCCTGCGGCGTCAGCCCCGCGCGCTTGGGTTCGGCCGGTGCCGGTGTCGAGGGGCCGGGGGGGGCTCGGCACGGGCGCGGTGCAGACGGTCCTGGGGGAGAGCACAGGCAGCTCTGCCGGTCCTCGGGCCCCTTTGAACGCGCTCGCTCCAATTATCTCTAATTACACGCGGTGTATCAGAAGCCAGACTGGTTTGAACCTGGAAGGGAATTTGTGCCGATTCCAGGTGCAGAGCAGCAAGCCGCCCCAGCCACACAAAAAGTTGGTATTTCTGGAACTATTCAAGAAGTGTCTTTTAAGGATTTAATAAAATAGCCAACGCAGCAGCGTGTCCTCTCAGATGTCAAACCCCCAACCCAATAAACCATCGCTCTGACGGCCGGTTTCCTCGGATGCGCCATCAGGGAGCGATGTTCCGAGGCCGCCTGGGATGTCCGTAACGATGGAGCCAACAGGGAGTGATGTTCCAAGGCTGCCTGGGATGTCTGTAACGATGGAGCCGACGGGGACCCTCGATGCTTTCCCGGTGCAGCAGCGGCTGAAGCTCGCCCGGCTCCATCCCTCGGCAGCGCTGAGCATCCCTGTTTCTTGCCAGGATGCCTGGTGATGTTTTTTGCAGGCAGCGTGTGGATAAAGGCTGGGCCAGGCGGCATTGTTGGCTCCTAAACCGAGGAATGGGAACGTTAATCGCCTAACCAGCCGGTTATCATGGTTTGGGGCAGTAATTTGGTGGTATGTCATTTCCCATTTGGTTTGCGTGTTGTGGAGGTTGCATTCAAAACACCTTCAATTAGATGTAAGTAACGATACAGAGCTATTCTAGGACTGATGATCCTCTACCGACACAGCCCTCGGAGCGGCCACCTCCGACACCGGTTAGGAGCCAGGGGACAGCCAGGCCTCCCGTGCCGGAGGACGAGCCACTGCCAGTCTTCCCAGGCTGCTGGGCCACCCCTTCCCCAGCCAGGGCTGCCAGGATGCGGGGCCGTGACCTTGCATGGCGCCGGGGTCTCACCCCATGCTCAGGAAATCATGGGACGGCCCCGAGCCCACGAGTTCCCCCCTTCCTCCTTATCCCAGGCGGCCGGTGGGATCGTGCAGGCAAACTTGGGAGAAGTTTGCTTGGTACCCAAGAACCACGTTTCCCTCCTATTCAACAACCGGCTCATAGGTGCCGGGCTGACGTTGCTCATCACTCGGAGCTTATTTGGGATGCAGGCGCTGTGGGAGCGTCCTGGACCACGTCTGCCCTGCAGCGACCTGGGCAAGCAGGGCTGAGGCGTGCAGCTCTTGGGTCCAGCTTTGCCCCAGGGGTGCCCGACAATGTGGTGGGGGCTGCAGGCGGACGAGGTTGTGCTGGGGAAGGGGACGGGGGGGTACGTACGAGCAACCAGGGGCCTCCCTTCCCATCGGAGCCTGAGCAGATGCCTGGGGGTGCTGCAGTACCGAGGGTCAAACAAGTCTTTGGAGCGGGGTGAGCTGGGAGTTTGGATCAGGACCGGGCAGACAGAACTTCATCCTCCTTCTCCTCCTCCTCCATGCACCCACTGCATGAAGCCAGGCAGACCATAACACCCAAATCAGAGATCACGGAATCATTTGGGTTGGCAAAGCCCTTTAAGCTCCCCCAGCCCAGCCGTTCCCCTACCCCTGCCATCCCACCCCCAAACCCTGGCCCTCAGCACCGCCTCTGCCCGGCTGTTAAATCCCCCCAGGGCTGGGGACTCGACCCCTTCCCTGGGCAGCCCCTTCCAGCGCCTGACAGCCCTTTGGGGAAGGAATTGTTCCCCATGGCCAACCTCACCCTGCCCTGGTGAAACTTAAGGCTGTTTCCCTTCGTCCCATCGCCCGTTCCCTGGAGAAGGTGTCCAAAGGAGAGCGAGACCCCCAGGGACACAGTCCCCGTGCAGGGCAGCACCCTGCTTGGGGGCGAGCGTGCCCCAACCCGTGGGCACCGCACCTCTGCGGCCGCACAGAGGGGTCCCAGCCTGGCTCCCAGCTGCGGCTGGAGCACGGGCGCTGGGCGAGCTGCGGACCAGTGATTCGGTGTGGGTTGGGCTCCCGGCTGGGCCGTGGGCTCGCTGTGCAACTGGGGTGAAGCACGTAACCTCCCGCCTTGCTGGTTTGGCTGCGGAGAGCTGCTCAGGCTCTGGATGGAAGAGCACCCCGTAATGACAGGGGTTATTAAGGCTTGCTTGGGGAGCAACAGCAGAGCCAGGCAGATCAGAGCAGCTCCCTCATCCCTCCTGGGAGCTGGCCTGCAACACCCTTATCTTTCCCAGACTGGGGCAGCTCCTGAGCAAAGGCTGCCCGTGGTGCCAAATTGCACGGTGAAGCAGGCGAACACTCATTAGGTGCTAGGTGGAGCCTACCAAACCCGTCCTCAAGGGCCACCCAGACCACAGCAAAGCCGGGCTGCGGCATCAGCCTGAGCCATCAGCATCGAGGAGCTGCCTCGCCACGGGCTGGAGTCAGAGCTTTGCCGTGCCTTGGAGGAAATCTCTTGCCAGGGGAAAAGCAAGCACCTACCCCGCTGCCCCGCACACCGCGCACCCGCCCCGCCACGGCGAGTCCTAGGGCTCTCGGGCGCTCGCCAGAAAGTCCTGCCTCCTTGCGACCAGCTCCAAAGCAACCCGGGGACAGGCAACTGCTGCCCTTTGAGAGAGGGGGGTGATTTACGCCGCTGCCTGCAATGATTCACTCGGAGTCGGTCTGGTCGGTTTGGTCAGGGCCGTTTTGCAGGCTGGGCTCTCAGTTCCTGGTGCAGCATCACCTCGGGGGCCCTGGGCACGGCAGCTCCGGGTTTATTCCGATGTGGGTGTGCGGTGGGTGCCGGAGGGACCCATCTCCCATGCCAGAGACCCTCGAGCATCCCCATAGCCCTGGGCAAGCAAGAGAACCACGGAAGAGGGAACCATCCCGGCAGACATTTGACCTTCCCTGTCCGAAGGCTTTGTCAACATGGAGAAACTGCCTGGAATAGCTGTTGCAGAATAAGCTGCTCCGGTGAGCTGTTCGAGGCAGAGAAACCCTCACTCCCTTTTGCAGGCTGGAGAGCCTCTAAAAAACCACCCAAAGTAAAGCGCACGCGTCTTTTGCACCAGCTTCTGGCTTTTGCATGGGAAATGTGGCCGAGACGATGGCTTTAAATAAAGAGAGATGCTGTCCCTGGCTGCGGGAGGGCACCCTGCCCTGGCTGGAAGCACCAGGCACCCCAGCAGGCATTCCCGTGGCTTTTCCCGCAGGAATTGAAGCACGCCGGAGTGCCTCCACAGTGGGGTGAGCAGGACCAGGGCCGTGCCCCTCACTGAGCCCGGGTCCGGCAGCAGGCAGGGGCCTGGAAAACACCACCGGCTCCGTTTCGCCGTGGCCGGGCAGCTCGCCGGCGGGGACCGGCACGGCTGCTTGCGGACTCCGCTCCCCAGCGCTGTCCCGGGGCCGTGCCCTGCTCCTTAGGGATGTCGCAGTCACGCTCCTGTTATTCCCAAACCCCACGCTCTTGTGTTTGCCCCGGCTCCAGGCCCTGGCCTGGCTGTAACGAGCATGAAACCCTTCTAAAACTTTCCGGCTAGCTGACGAAGTGCCCGTGATGGAGCAGCCCCAAGTATTTGCTTGATCTTCTGTTGCCACACATTCTTCCGAGAACAAACCCGCACAGCAACGGGCGCGCGTCATTCTCCTCCGGAGAGCTGGCTGCTTTTCTCCGGTTATAAACCAAAGCTGACAAGTGTCAGACCTCCTGCCAAATTCGCACTGACTGGCATTCTCCTGAGTGTTGGTCAAACAGTAAAATCCATTCATTTGTCTAAAAGCAAACCCACAGCATTCTCCTTGTCTCGGGCTGGGACAAAATCTGTGCCTGTCTGCTCCCGGCGCCTTTCTCATGGTGGCAGCGGGTGTTGCCCCCTCCGAACCCCGCGGCCGGGGCGAGGACGGGCTCTGCGGGGTGGCACGGCCGCGGCCCCTCCAGCCAGTGCTTGGTGGGGGAGGTTTAAGGAAGACCCCCAGCAAAGCAGGAAAGCCAAAGCTTGGGGGCTATTTGAGGCGGGAGGGGGGGGGGGGCGGGAGGCGGTGGGGCTGATGCTCTCCAGCAGGGCTCAGCCGCCAGCACCAGGCTCGGTCCCCTCCGTCCTCCCGCGGTGCCACCCTGGCACGATGTCCCCATCCCCAGGACCCGCCTTTGCCCCCACGGACCCCCGGGAGACTTTGGTCCCCCCGGCCACGGCGCAGGGCGGCGAGCGGCTTGGCCGGCTCCCCGTGGAACGCTGTGTTTCTGGCTGACGGCAGCACCGGCGCTTGCCGCTCGGATTGACGTGCCTGCCTGCGCTCCTCGTGTTTGATTAAACGCTTCCGAGGAGGGAGATGCTTCATTTCCAGACCAGCAACAGATTGAGCAACAGAAGCATCTCTCTCTGTTGTGGAGCCTTCAGGAAGCTGTGGGGTTTTTTTGGTTTTTTTCTTTTAAAAGACGTTGGAGATGTGCTGGGAGGAAAGCGGAAAACATGGGGCGAGCGTGGTGCAAGCCTGGCAGCTCCGGCGAGCAGCTCATGTTCAGTGTCCAGCTGGGATAAGCTGGGAGCACCCGGAGCCGCCTGGGCAGCCCAGGGCAGCCCCTAAATAAAGGCAAATCCTGCAAAAGGGAGATCACCGGCTGCCCGCAGCGGAGCTGATGGGCTCCTGGGAAAGGGAACATCCCTCAGCCCCGGCAGCTTTTGGGACCAACCCTCTGCAGATAAGCGCCACGTTTTATGCCATGGGGCCCCTTCATCTTCCACCTCTTCCCGTTTTCTTCTTGCTCTGATGAAATTTCTCCCCTGCCCTCGCAGGCAGCACCTAATGGTTGGCCACTTTGCTGAGAGCCCAGTGCCCTTCGTCGCACCCCCAGCTCCCGCCGGCTCCTTCCCAGAGCTGGGGAGGACAAGACACCAGCACGTGGGGGTGTCCCAAACCCCACGCTGCACCTTCTGTCCCCCGGGGTGGTACGGGGAGATGGCATCCCCCCACTGAGCAGGGGCAGGCGTGGATGGGGGGGCCCGCCCCCCCGCCCTGTGACCGGGGGCTCGACCCCTTCCCCAGCAGGGGATGCTCAGGGTGGCAGACGGGGGGTACCCAGGCTGCGGGGGCCCTTCGGAGAGGCACATGCCAGGGTTTGGCCAGCATTGGCCGTGGGAGAGCTTTGAGTTCAGAGCTGCAGGAGACTGGGCAAGAGGCTCGGAAATCAGGGCCCGCTGGCCTAGCCTTTCCTGGGGATCCTGGGCTTCCGGACAGCTCGGAAGTTATCACTTCCCAAATGCTGAGGGCTCACTGCTTCAGTCCCAAAGCCCACGGTTTAGAGTCGGGCCCCAAAGCATGGTTTGATCAGCTGAGGAGCGGGGTGCGCGGGGAGGGAGGGGTGCAGCCCACCCACCCTGGCAGCATCTCCTGCCCATCGGTGGGGGCGAAGGAGCCCCGTCCCCCCCAGGGACAGGAGTGCTGGCTTTGGGCGAGCAGTGGGACCCCTTCCTCCAAAGGGAGAGCACGGAACAGCTCCTACCCCACTGACACCCCACTGCGCCCGAGACCAGACCCGAGCCTTGGCTGAAACCCCGTCCTAGGCTGAGCCCCAGCCCCACGCCGCGGCTGCCGTCGGTCGGTGGTAAACGTCTTCCTGCTCAAAAGCTCTCAAACGCGCAGGGGGAGCGTGTTTTGGCGTTCGATTAGCCCCAGAGGACACCTTAGAGCGCTCGAGTCGGTGAGTGAGCAAACTGGGAAGCGAGGGCGGTGGGGAGCGCGCGGGCCCATGGAGGCGAGCGGGGCCGGGAGGGTGGGCACGGCTCCAGGGGAGGGCGAGTGGGGCTGCTGGGGGAGGCGAGCGGTGAGGAGGGGAAGTGGGGAGGGAAGGCAGCCGAAAGCGGCTTCTTTTGCGCGCTCTGACTCATAAATTTCATAAATACCCGGGGTCACTGGGAAGCGAGCGGAGCCACGCAGACCTGCGGAGCCCCAGCCCCGTGCGGAGCCCGGCTCTGCTGGAGGGGGGCACCCCCGGGGGTTGGATGCCCACCCTCGGCAAGGGTTTCGGCTGCACGTGGGCCCCCTGTCCCCTGATGCTGGTGGCCTGAGCTGGTCCATGAGCGGGCAAAGGCCCCGGCCCCCCGGACTCCAGGGGTTTGCTTGTGGGTTATTTTTTTTCCCCCCAGACCAGAAACATGTCGTGTCAGGTTGGTCACGACACTGCCGGGCTGTTTTCCCCATCCCTGGCTATCACTGCTATCAAGCAGGAGTTAACAGCTCTTGTTTATACAATGACTATCTGGCCAGAGGCTGATTTAATACCTCCCACTTCTTTTAAGTGCAAATAGACTCTAATGTGTGTATTAGGCTACTTGAATGGCTGTTCTGCTGAAATACTCGCTTGCCAAATAACTTATCCGCAGTTAATGCTGGGGAGAGGAGAAGAGCAAACTTCTTTAGAATTTAGCAATAATAAAAAGAAAACAACCCGGTTCATATTTCCCTCTTCCCCTGGCTAAGGGGACGATAACGTTTTCCTCTTCCCCGCAGTCCCACCGAGCCTCGCTGGATTTTCTCAAGCAGAATCCTACGGTGGCAGCCCCGAGGTGAGGGTGGCTCCTGGGCATCCCCAGGCCTGAGCCCAACGACAGGGAGCTCCGCAGCAAGGCCACCATCACCATCACCTCCAGCCCCACGCCACCACCACCACCGCCACCGCCACCGCCCCACGTCCCTCCCGGTCCCCACCCTGCCTGCTCCAGGTGGGACGGTGGCCACCGGCGGGGCGGGAGCGGTAGCCGTGCTGCGCAGGCAGCCGTCTGCAACCGCGCTTGGCAGGAGAGACAAAGAGTAATATCATCCCTGAGCGAAACTGCGGAGTTTCTGCTGAGTCACAGTCATCAGGGAACGGGGAGAGCAATTACAGCCGAAAACTGGGAAGGCATCCCAAACAAATTGGTTATAATTAACAAGTAGAAGAATAACACCAGTAATACCATTAGCAGGCCCAAAAGCCATTTGCAATATAATAT